>CM028228.1:3760000-5010000 GCA_016432845.1 Psidium guajava | reverse complement strand
ATTTGTGCAAGACTTGTCCGAAGACATCGTAGAAGACGAGATCGGCCTGGTCTTCGGTCATGTTAACGGACAAGAAACCTTGCCCATCGTAATAGAACTTCATCTCCTCCGGCTTCCACCACCTTATGTCGCCCCTCCATGCCTTCGACCCGCCTCCACTCGTCATGAATTGAATTTCGCTGCTATATATATATATATAGACATACGCACAAAGAAAACGAGTTATTGTTATCACTATTGAAGGAGAAGATCAAAGAAACCTAATGCCAAAACCCCACCAAAAATACCTGTCTGTGCTGGTGATGTGCTCCAAGCAATGGTCATGCCCGTTCACGTAGAGGTCAACATTATTGGCCTGATGCAACAGGGAAAAAAAAAAGGGTAATCGAGACATCATCCTAGGATAAAGATGACGTGGAATAAATGTTGAAGTGGGTGCGTATACATAATTTAGCAGTCGACCCCGAAAATGAGAGTTTTAAGGAATGACCCGAAGGATGGGGAGGAGCTGCTTGATGAGCTCAACGGTGACGCCGTGATGACCTGCGCTTTTTATGGTGTGGTGCCCAACCGCGATTTTCCAATTTGCTGAGGAGTCCTTTAGAGCTGAATCCACATCCTATTACAGGCATTTTAATTCTCAATTAGGAAAAACAAAATCTCACTTAAGGGTTAGCATGCTCCGAAAATGTCTAACATAAAAATCGGAGGTGCGTACCGTCAAGAGATCCGATAGGTACTCGTCCCTCGGCTCCACGCCCGTCCAGTCGTACTTGTGCTCTCCAGGGTTGGTGAAGTAGTCATCGACGAACGGCGTGGTGTCCACGAAGAAGAAATCAACTATTTCTGTCCGAATTAACCCCAAGTCAATCGCTTCAAAGTGAAAAAGAAAAACGCAGGGAGAAAATCTGTCCACGCGGTTTTGGCCATTCAAGGGACTAATAGAGATATACTAAGAAGGACCGTAAGAGAATTTACCTGCGTTTAGGACATATGATCTGAAGCAAATCCACCTGCTGTCCTTCTCCCTTAAGGCAGGACTTAGTTGGGCCTCAACATCGCCCCTATAATCGTGATTGCCCAAAACTGTGCGTTCCACAAGCACAAGATCATTAAGATGAAGAACAAGAGAGAGAAAAAAAAGAAAAAAAGAAAACCCTTTATCAGAATTTGTCTACAATCCCTAAATAGTTTTGCAAATAGTTCTGCTTTGTCCTTTTCTTTGAGGATTATATTCGAGTTGTGATCAATTTCAATGGTTCGGAAGCTACCATTGTACCACGGCTTTTGCAAGCTCGGGGCGGTGTAGATGTCGGTGAATGACTTGGAAAAAGCAGGGTCGTCTTCTCCGGTCAACCCGTCTTCGTAGAAGTTGTCGCCGGTGGAGATCACAAAGTCTACGTCCAGCTTCTCTCCGATCACTCCCATCTGCCATAATCGATGGGGACACACCAAAAAAAATCAAAGTATCAATTGGATTGTGATTTTGATTTTCCACACTCTCCAAGGCTAAACAAAGGCGAATTTCTCGAACCATACCACGAAGCGTGAGCTTGCTTGTGTCACAAGGTACTCTATCTAACATTTCAATCGGTGACGAGATTCGGCAAGCCGATCACTTTTCCATGATCCCTTTATCTCGTGCTTCAGTAATTAAACAGAAGAGTTTGAAGTTTTAACATTGTCTAATTCCAATTGAACGAAAAACATCTTTTCTGATCGACACGATTGACATGGACGAAATCACAATCGGAATATCCGATGGAATTATGCTCGTCGGTTGATGCGAGGGAGAACATGAATAAAGTCAGCCTAAGTGTAATGGTCACGCGTGATCGCGACACTGCACCAACGCATTATGGAAATCCCAGGCAAGAAACCACTTTGGTTTGGTGCCTTTTGTTTTTTTTGCTTTCGTTTTGGGTAATAAAACCACTGGCCTTTTTCCATGACAACTGGCTAGGTCACGAACGTGCGACCCACATGCAAGTTGGAAGCCAACGAACGCGATGCTGTGTCCATAAAAAAAAAAAAGTCTTAAAATTATTATTCGACCGTTAATTCAGTTTAATTCAATTCTAAATCTTTTGAAATTTTATAAATTTAATCATAAGCCTATTATTTTGAGAATTGACCGAAATAACCATACTGATAAATTGTCAAAAAAAATTTTGCACTAAAATTGATAAATTTTAGAAAAATTTAGAATTAAATTGGCCTGGTGGCTGTTGAAGTATCTAGTGGTCCACATCATGCTCGTAAAAAGTGTGACGAGGAATGCAAGAAGATGTCCTAGAGAATTAGGTTCGGCTCCTCTGGTTGGGTGGGATTTCGTCTTACAGTCGATATATTGGAAGGTTGCGAGATTCACTCGCTTACGTAACTGAAGGTCCCAATCAGAAATCGACTGACTTTTCCAAGGCGTATTCCCACACAAAGCCGAAAGGGAGAAGAAAAAGGAGTGAGAAAGAAAATATACAAAGGCGGCATCTATCAAGTAACATTTGTGCTTGGCCATCATTAATCATCACCAAATATGACGTCATCTATTAGTACGAATTTTTAACGGGTGCAATTTATGTAGGGCTCGGACCTCGTTCGCGGATCAAGTAAACTGTCGGCCATCAGCATTGGTGCTAACTAATTGGTAGGGAAAAAAACGAGTGGCTTTCCTCAAATTCCTCGAAATCAACCCGACGTTTCTCAAATTCCAACGTTGAGAAACGCCTCAAGGAAATCATCACTCATGCAGTCTAGAAAAGAAGAGAAAGGGTGTGACGGGAAACCTGGGAAGCAACTTCGGATTGGTTGTAGCTCCCTTCTCTTCCCCAGTCGCCGACGACCAAGAAGCTCAGAGCCCTGCCGGGTTTGGCGCGGTGCTGGAGCCGCTGCAACTCTGACGTGGCCGGCGGAGCCATGCATAGCCATAACAACAAGCCGCCCAAGAAGAGAGGCCGACCCCCGCCTTCAACCATCCTCTCGTTTCGCCACGGAAACGTGTTCAGAGCTCAAAGCAATCCAAAGAACGGATCCGGAATTAATGAAGGGAAAACGAATAGAGGGAGGAGCGGAATGACTTTCTTGAGGCTGATACCTTATGTGGTTCTCGATCAGGGCATTGCATGTGGCTTTGTTGGGCGGTGTTCGATGGTGAGAAGATAGCTTGGGATTGGATGCAAAAATGGGGGTTGACAACGATGGATGGCTTGTGGAGAAGAGCAACATCGGACGGGGAGTAAAATTGGATGGAACGAAATGTCAAATGTTGTTGGCTTTGGCGACATGCGTGGATCGTGCGTCCGCCAGTTAGTGGCAGAATTTGTAGCTGGCGTATTAATAAAATGGCTTCAGGCGTGGTGCGTGGTCATCCGAGGGAAAGAATCTCTCTCTCTCTCTCTCTCTCTCTCTCTCTCTCTCTCTCTCCTGAGGAATTTTTCTCGACTGCCATAGATGTTTTTGGCTTCCTCGTGGGGAAAACGTCAAGGCCAACAAAAACGAATGCCGCAACCAGAGAGATCCATAGAACCACATCTAAACTATGTACGAAGGAGATGGATTTCCATGGAAAAATGATAGGAATGATCCCTAAACATTGATTCAATATGTAATGTAGTCTTTGGACTTTTAATTTGTTCAATGTGATTCACTGAACGATTGGTTCACGTTTAACGATATATGCTGATATGGCTTCCGACCTGTTAAGTTTGGACGGTGGACAAAATAAAATTTATATGGGGATTATTCAAATAAGATATTCATCTTAAGTCACAAGATAAGAATCCATGTCATTTAATGAAGGTGGACATGCTAAAGTCCTAATTTTTCTCTTCCTTTTCAAAATTATATGTGTACAAAGATGAACATGTCGACTTGTTACTTTCAAAATCCAACACGGGATGTGACAATTTGCGTCATCAAATAACATTTGATTTGTCATATTAGCAAATGGAAGGACTACATTCAACATTTACTAATAATTCGGGATCATATTGAACAAATTAAAAGATCAAGAACTATATTGCACATTCATATCAAAGTTTATGGATTATTTGTGTCATTCTCCTAGTTCCTTCAGGTTAGAGGGTAATTGGATCAGATCCAATTATCTTCAACTAAGCAAAATGCCCCCCGTCTTTAGAGAAATTTACCCCAAAAAGAACCTTGATCTAGCATCTACTCTCTCTCCTCGCCCTCACGACTAAGGTCAAACTATATAATTGGCAAGGTGAAGGATGATGTGGACTCAAAATATAGATGAAAAGTGACCCTACGTTAACACACGTAAAAGCACGACACACTCTTAAATTCCATCTTAGCACGAGCCAAATGATGCCCTTATCACTCTATCATCAGAGGAGAGGCTATCTCTAACTAATTGTCCACCCTTTCCCATGGGGTGTGTGAAGGGAGAGCAAAGCAGGAATAATGAAAAACTCCCTTACAACGCTAAATTCTTCGTTGTAACATAATTACCATTTTTGTAGTAGGATGAAATTGGAAAAAAAAAGTGTTAAAAAAATCCTAAACCTATTGCATTGATACAAATTTAGTCTTACACCTTTTAATAGGATCAATTTTATATTAAAATTTTTGCATTGATACCAATTCAGTATCGCATCCGGCCAATTTTGGCAGGAAATCGCTGATATGGTCGTCATCCATCCTATGTGACACAATATACTCTGACGTGAACAAATTTCATATTTATCTAAATATTTTTTTCCCAATTTATCTTATTATATTTCTATTCCTTTTTTCCTTTCATCGTGTCCAGCGCGAGGCTAACAAATGTCATAGGTCTTGCTGACCACAATAAAAAAAAAAGAGAGAGGAAAGACAACAAGAAGATATTAATAATAATTTAGATAAATTATTTAAAAAAATTGTAAAATTTATCTATGTCGGTGACGATCATCCTACATAGGGCGGCTAGCATTTGTGTTAGCGATTTCGAACAAAAAATTGATCGGATGGATTGAATTGGTACAAATGTAAAGGGCATAGGATTAAATTGGTCTAATTGAATGGTTTGGGACTAAATTAGTATAAACCAATAGGTTTATGACTTTTTTTTGGTACTTTATATTAGAATAATTAAATATTAATATACGTCTTCATCTAACAATTTAAGTTCTTAAAGCAATTGATAATGGAACTACGAAATCTTACATGATATCAGAGCATCCTTTTTTGAGGCAACCTTAGTGCATGAGTGTATTTTGCACTTGAAGCATCCCATTCACCAATAGCAAAATAAATGTAGTAGGGTCGCTCAACAGTGTTCATCCTAATGTGTCATTTGCGTCTAAGTAAGCACCACAATGGTTGTGTTATCAAGCTTTCCTTTTCATGAAGGTGTTTTTCAATGTTGCAAAGACATGTCTTCGCAAAGTAACTTTTGCTCAGCAAAGCATGACATTTCGCTTGTTCTAAGCCATGCCGGCCATGTTGGCCGCATTTGCCCAATCACTATTTTGACGGCAAAGTCAACCACGAAGATGCATGTTGTTCGACTACGTCAGCAAAGTCAATTGCATAGGACTTGGGATGTTGGCCTCCGATTCTTGATTTTTCACTTCTCATTTTGAGGAGTCGATAGCACTACTAGACTCGCTGCCATCAGAAAATCAAAATATTGAAGTCTCTGGAAGCCCAGAGCCACCACATACACCCAACACACAGCCGTGCCACGGATTTAACATGCCTGACGCTGTGTAGTGCAGCTAGTTTCGATCATTTTCGCTATCTGATTTCAAGATAACCGAAGACTTTGGGACACTATTTGGATTGTTTTTAAAACTCAAGTTGATTTGTTTCAACTCATCTTGCGCTTGAGGGGATGTTAGCAGCATTAGGATGTTTCTTTTGATAATGCATATCTTTGATTGATTATATTTTTTCTTATTACCTTATATAGTCATATAATAATATGCTCCTTTCTATACATATCAAAATATACAAGAATTCCTCAATTTCTCTCTACCATTTTATCATCATTAAATTGGTATCAAAGTAATGAGGTCTTGAGTTCGAATATTTTGAGCCCCTATTTATCTCTATAATTACATATTTGATATTTCCACGTTTGACTTAGGCGAAGAACAGCCTACATGTGAGGGGGAGCATTAGAATTAGGGGTGAGCAACTTGGCCCACCCGAACCGGGACCGGTGGTCCGGTTCCCGGTTCTATAGAGGTCCGGTCCGGTTCCCGGTTCCTAAAATTGGGACTGGTGACCGGGCGGTCCAGTTCCCGGTTTCTAGGACCGGATCGGACCGGTCTTTTTTTTAAAATTTTTTTTCATAATTCGGTCCGTGAATCTATTTTGGCTCCTTGGATCTCTTATTTTTTTTTTCTATTGGGAAGTCATTTTATATAGACATTGAAGTTTTATAAAGTTATTAATTTCAAAAATTAGAGAATAATTTTGGTAATTTTTTTTTTGTTGGGTTCGGTCCGGTTCGGTCTGGTCCGGTCCATTTGTCAGTTCGGTCCGGTCCGGTTCCCAGGATGGTCGGTCCGGTTCCCGGTTCCGACAAATTGGGAACATGGACCACCGGTCCGGTTCCCGGTTCTTGAGAGGAACCGGACCGGACCGGGAACCGATCACCTCTAATTAGAATAATTAAATATTAAATAACGACTTTATGTAACAATTTAAGTTTTTAGAAAATTGACAGTAGTCTCACGAAATCTTAGTTTTTTTTCCCCTTGAAATCATAGCAATCTTTTGATGGGCAGTTGAAATTTAACCAACATAGGGTCAATAAGATTAGAGAAACCGATGGACTTACAAATGATAGTTTATCAAAAGATTATTCCACATCTTCACACCAATAATAAGCAGAAATCATAATGTTTCTCTACGAGATGAAGAAAATTTCCTTTGTCCTGCTTCACGTGTGCAAAACGCTGCCGGAAACATCGTAAAACGCGACGTTAGCTTCGGCCAGAGTGATATTCACGGACATGATGAAGCCTTGCCCGTCGCAATAGAGCTTGACCTGCCCCGGAATTGTCGGCCATTTCATCACCCCCTTCCACGCCTTCGACCCGCCACCGCTCGTCAAAAATTGGATTGGGGTGCATTAATGTCGCCCCAATTCGACAACCCGATTATTCGATATTACCATTTAGAATTCACTATCATGTTCGCGTTGAAACTAAATTAAAGAAATTTTACAGTTTACAACGTATTAATGATTAGTATCTTGAAAATCGAACTACACCAAATAAAGTATATTTAACAAGAGTCTCGAGAGCACTCGTTAACAAAATCCCTTTTCTTTAAAGCTCTTGTAAGATGCAAAATAGATGTCGAATCTTCCTTTAATTAATAACACGAAGACTAACTTTTATTTTCCATTAGTACTGCAAAGAGAGTGGACAATTTCCTAAATGTTTTTTTATCTTTTGTTTCCTTTTGTCATTCCACCAGAGAGGAAAATTTATGTCTTTGGTCTTTCTAAGATGATGAGGGAAATGTCACCTGTCGGCAGTTGACACGTGCTCCAAGCATTGATCACGGCCATTGATGTACAGATCGACAGTAATCTCCTGAAAATAGACCGTCGTGCAGATATACAGCAAAGCCGTTGTTCGTGGACTTAGAAATTTCATCACGGTGGTTTCTCAAAGGGAAGCGGGAATTACGTCAAGGATTGGAAGAAGCTGCTTGACCAACTCGTCTATGCTCCCAAGGAGTTTAGCACTTTTGATGGTCTGGCGGCCCACCACAATCTTCGCACTCGATTCTTTTAGAGCCAAATCTACATTCTGTACGTCCACCATCGCAACGCCGAGTTCAAAAATCAGATCAGGACCTTCTCAATTACCGATCTCGGTTCGTGCTCTTGAGATTATGACGCATCATGTGTAAGATACATCTGCATAAGCGCAGAGCGGACGATTTGTACCTTGAGGAGATTGGAGAGATGCTTCTCTTAGGCAACAATCCTCTCCAGTCACACTTACGGCCTCCTGGCTTTGTGAAGTACTCGTCAACAAAAGCGTTTGTGTCCACAAACAAGATGTCCACAATTTCTGCTTATACAGAAGGTAATTAAGGAGATTTGATCAACAGATCAGATAAAGCAAAACATACAATTGCAAGATCTTCGTGTATATTAACCTAAAATTCCATTGGCTTACCGGCATAGACAATGAAAGATCTCGAGCAGAGCCATCTGCTGTCCAATGCTCTGCAGATGGGGCTAAGTTGTGCCTCAACATTACTTCTATAGTCATGGTTGCCCAAAACTGCATGTGCCGAAAGAAGATAGAAAATTGTATCGATACGAATTGGTGATCGATACACACAAATAGGTTTAACGGATTGAAAACTATTCGATTAAGTAGGCCAAGGACTCCTGGTTTATAGGGATTGTAGGCTGAGTTACTTGGCCCATCACAGGGTTCTTAGGAATCAAATTCTGACCATAATTCTAGCCGGAGTTTTGTACCTGGATAAGAGCTTGGGGTTGGCTGATTCCCAACAACAGCTTGCTGCGGTATGTCTTGACAAGCTATGTATTCTTTTGTGGAAAACTTCTCGTCTCTTTACCGGTTCAGTGCAAACCTTCCTTTAGGGCAACCTTAACTGCCTTCGTTGTCATGTTCAGAAGAACTCACATTGCCTATATATCCTTTCTTGGTAGTTTAATATGTTAGATACGTTTTTTTTCTTCTTTTCCATTGTACTTGTCATGTCATATTGATTTAGTGCCAATGTGTGGTTAGGAATTAGTTTATCCTACCTCGCCCAAACTATCGGGTCATTAAAGGGCTAGGAAATCACCATTGTACCATTGCTTTTGAAAGCTAGGTACCATGTAGATTTTGGAGAACGACTTATCGAATGCAGGATCGTCGAGCCCGGTGAGTCGGTTGTCGTTAAAGTAATTGCCTGTGGAGGCCACGAAATCTATGTCCATCATCTCCCCAATTATGCCCATCTGCCAAACATAGCTAATTCAAACTTCGAGGACTGTATAGAGCCACTTGCTTTTATCTGTTCTGGCAATCGAGCATAATTAAGCTCTCAAGATGCAATGACAAGAGCAGGTTTGAAAAATAAAATAGAAAATTATATCGTTTTTATGTGTTCATATATAAGCAAGAGAGATCGAGGAGGTTAAGATATCCACGACCCAAATCGTCAAAAGCCACAAAAACGAAATCAAGTCTGCGGGGGCATCGGGAATATTAATTGGACGTTTCATTACTGCATTGGAAAGCTCAAAAGAAATTATTTCTCTTGTCACATGTCCGCGTTCTTCTGCATAAGAAAGGATATACTACAGTCGGGACAAGTACGTTACTAGTGCTATAATTTGTGTACGGCGTTCATTTGAGTGCGTATGTTACTAGTGTTATAACTTGTGTACGGCGTTCACTTGAGTGCTATAACTTTTTTTTTTCATTCACTTAAGTGCTACAACTTTTAAAAATTGATCACTTGAGTGTCATTGAAAATTTGGCTCTCCAGAAATCCTACATGGACGTTAGAAAAACTGATGTGGTATTGCTAGCACAATTTTTTTTTTGAATTTTTAAATATTTTTTGAAATATCTTAATTGATTTTTATTGATTTTGATTTTTTTATTTCCTCTTTATTTTTTTCCTTATTTTTGACATTGGCTGGTGAGGGTGACCCGCGACCCTCACCCTAGAAAAAAAAAAAACAGAAAAATGAAAAATAATATAAAATGAAAAATCCACATGTGACGAAAAAAATAATAAAAAAATTCACGTAGGTTGATTTGCTGGTAGTGGTACTCAGGCGATCAATTTTGTTTTGATTTGATACTCAAATAAGCAAAAAAAAGTTATAACGCTCAAGTGATCGACGTACAAAAATTGGGACACTCGTGATATACTCATCCCTATTATAATCCAAGGAACTAAAACTTCTGATTTGGCTGAGCTTAGGAAAAGATTGGCACATATGGAGTCGATAATTTTATCTATGAGGATTAACCTTACAAATTTCATCTCGTGTATTTCATAAGGTTATGCATGTCTTTGGCTGAGCTTATGATGTACTCAACCTAAAGAACCATGACTATATATATGCATGTATTCACATAAAGGACTCTGATGGTAAATAATGACAGATAAAGCACCAAAGAGGACTTGTTGAAGAATTAAGATTATGACCTGGAGAGCAACTTGAGTTTGGTTGTAAAGTCCTCTTCTTCCCCAATCTCCCACCACCAAGAAGCTCAGCGAGCCGTCGGGCTTCGGCAAGTGCTCGAACCTCTCGAGCTCGGCGCAAGTCAGACCCAAACCCAGCATCATGGCTAGAATAAGAGGAGCCAATAATGCGAGACTCGAGGCGAGAGAAGTAGCCATGGTCGTCTGTGGCTCTGCAACTTCTCTTGGGGGAAGACGAAGAAAGTAACAATGCACGTCGGGGCATGAAGCGGGAGCAACTTTTTATATTGCTAGTGAAAATACAGAAAACAATGCGCCATTTTCCGATAAAATAATAAAGAGGGCGTCGATTATTACCAGGCATATGGCTCCCTTTTGCACGGGTCAAGAAGCATGGCATTGTTGACAAGTAACGCATTACAGGACAAGGTAATTAAGTCGCTCGGATGGTGGGGCACTTTGGTGATGGATCAGAACGACCCCAACTTGCCACCCTATGCAAATCCATGATCTATCTATCCACTCTTATCATTTTCTTCAAGCTTCAAAATTTTGATAATTTTGTTTGTTTTGCAACTCCAATTAATCTTATCTCGACGTGGTACTTAGCTCAGATCAATTTTTTAGCACAAAGCGGGTGTGTGTCTTATCATCCTATATCCCAGGTGCTAGATGTGCATAGTATATGTTCTTGAATTTCATCTCATTATGATCTTAACTTATCGAATCCAGTAGTATTACTATGTTGAGTTATTGATTAATTAGATATTTACAAGGATTCCAAATCTGACGTACATATTTTCTTGATTGATAAAAGACATGTCTTCTCAAGAATACGATTCTTATCTCATCTACACTCTCCAAAATCATGAAGCAAGCATGTTGCAGCTTTAGAAGCATCTCTCGTTATGCTTCGTGCAAAAGAAAGTATTGCGATGCTTTCTTTAAAGTATAAGATTCAAAAGAAAATATTTTCTTTAATGTAAAGGGAAGGGTCGGTGATTCGGTGACTGGTTGGAGGAAGGAGATGAAAAGAAAAGAAAAGAAAAGAAAAGTATACAATAATTCAAAAAAATATTAAAATATTATTTAAAATATCCATATTAGCACCCGTGCTCACATCAGAGCAGGCCCACCAAAGTTAGTAAGATAGATTGAATTAGCACAAATGCAAAAATTTTATGACTCAATTGGCAAAAAAAAAAATTAGGATTGAATTGATACAATTGCATAGGTTTGCTTGGTAATTTTCCCTTTTACATGTAATTTTGCTTCATTATGGTTAAAGATATGATTGTAACTTATATATGTCGCAATTTACTAGACATAACATAGGAAGCACCAACACTTTCCGAGTTCCTATATATCATGACTGATACTCTATGACACTCTCTTATATGCAACTGATGACACGTGATCAGTATCAAAACACGTTAGTAATATGCAAGTCTAGCATCTTGACACCCCATTTTGACACGCATGGGTTAATTTTAAGCATTTTTAATATATTATAGGTCAAAATATAAATTTATCAAAAATATTTATACTTAAGTCATATATTAAGTAAACTCAAAAAACAAACATAATTGTAAATCCCTAACAGAAGAAGAAGAAACTAATAGCTGATTTTTTTTTTTTTGTATATACATGATAATTTACCATATATTTGCAATGTGACCCAATGTGTCGGAAGTTTCTATCTTCTTAGAAATGACGCATTAGTGTGTTGTATCACATGTTAGTACTACTTAGGATATAACTGATAATCATGGAGAGCCACCTTCAAAATAAATGACATACAATACTCAGAACATTAATTCAAAAGAACCGACGCGCAGATTCGAATACGTGTAAACATTTATTTCCAATAATTGGCTCGAAGCGATCGAAATGGAAGTAGGCTTGCATGCGAACAATTCGAAATCCAAGAGAACTTTGAAACTAATAAAGACCCAAATTCATCCTGACTTGAGTCCCAAAACAAGGTAACTCAAAATGAATCTGGCCCTAATTGATCCCGACCCGACCCAACGTCCAACTTCAAATTTGATAGACCGATAGGTCTCGTACTCTGTAAGCTGATATTGAACATGAAGAGTTGAAACCTTTTGCTATATCCAATGGTAAATACATTAAAATTAGTTCGCACAATCAGTGTACTAACTGATGCGACTAATTACAAAAGCATTTAAATAAGTGGTTAATATTTAATAGCCAATTTACTAATCATATTATTTGACATACAAAATTTTATAAATCATGTGTAGTACCCAAGCATTATACTATCACTCCTTTTTTTGTAAAGTGCAAAATCATCCATAAAACCAAGGAAATTGTTATTGCGCAAGTTCCAGCGATTGGGCTTGGGCTTGTGATCTGTTAAGTACATTATCATTACATTTATATTGATTTTTTTTTAAAATTTGTGTTTCGTGCATTGTAGGCGTTAGAGAAACAGTTTTTTTTTTTCAAAAGTTTGAACCGTTAAGAAACGGAGCAATAATGTAATTCACTAATAATAATGATCATGATAAATGAGGCAGACTTGTTCAAGATTGGGGAAAAGAGCGAAAAATGTTCTAAACCTCTTATATTGATATCAGTTTAGTCATAAATCTTTTAATTGGACGAATTTAATCTTAAACCCTTTTGTATTGGTACCACAAACTCTATCTGGTCAATTTTGGTTGGAAATTACTGACGTGAATGTCGGTCGTTTGATGTGACATGATCGGTGCAAACATTGACATTTTTCATAATACTTTAACAAGCTTGTATGTATGTATGTATGTATGCATGTATGTTTGTTTGTTTGTTTGTTTGTTCTTTGTTCTTTGGCTGAGGGCTAGCATGGGTTGCCAGCTGACCCTCACTAACTATAGGCGAAGTAGGGACACCCTCATTGGCCGTGGACAAGGGCTACAAAACCCTCACTCGATCCGAGCACCACGATCTTGGCCAAATTGGGCAAGGGTCGCGGTGCTCTCGCTCAGGGCTGGCGAAAGTCATAGAACCCTTGCATAATCCAAATCAAGAGAAGGTGTCGCGGTCCTTGCCTTAGTGGGCAAAAAGGGTGTTGCCACCCTCACCCATATTTGGTAAAGGCCAGTTGGCGGCCCTTGCCAGCCATAGCTAAAAAGGAAAAAGACAAAGTAAAGTATGGAAAATAAAAAAAAGGGTACAAAAAAAAAATAAATAAAATACTACAAAAAATATCCACGTTAACGTAGATCGTGCCATGTAAGATGGTTGGTGTTTATATCAATGATTTTTGGTCAAAATTAGCTGAATGGACTCAATTGGTACCAATACGAAAAGGTTTATGATTAAATTGATCCAATTGAAAGGTTTATGATTGAATTGATATCAATCAATATGTTTATGAATTTTTTGGTATTTTTCCTTGAAGATTGTTACAATGTCAATTTGAAATAAATAAGTAATTGAATTAAACTTGAAAACCTATGACTAGACCTGTCAAAATGGTTGTAGACTCATTTCTTAACCCATATTTGATGTGTTGTGTTATTATATGGGTTAGGGGTACTTAGTAAATGGGTCATAAGTATATTTAGAAGTAAAGCTCAAAAAAATATGGTTGTTAAATAGTTCTACAACTTACTTAAATCCGACTCATCTCCATGATTCTCTCTTCAGTTGATCTCGTGCTCGCTCACTCTGTGCTCTCACTTTAATTTGGGTGTGACTTTTCCTAGATTTAGTTGAATGTGAAAGTATTGTGACAATATGTGTCGTTTTGGATTTGAGTTGAGTCGAGTCGAGTATAGGTTACTAGATTTATATTATACACAAATGGGTCAAAACGTGTTAAGGGTACATTTGGTTCAGCATTTTGAAAGCCTCTTGGAGTCCTCTAGCCCCCTGGAAAAAATTTTGGGATGTTCAACAACCATTTTCAAGGAGCTTTGGGATGAAAATTGCCCTTGGGAAGGCTAAAAGCTTAATGTTGGTACAAATAATCATTGAGCTTTCATCATCTTCACAATGCCGAATGCCCTATTAATGAAAATTAGTTAGTTGTCTATTTTGCCCTTAAAACCTTACCAAAAGTCTTTTTTTTTTTTTACCCTTTTTAAAAAGTAAAACCATAAATCTACTATTCATCTACTTGAGCAAGTGCGGTCAATGAGGGATTACGAGGCTAGATCTTGCTGGCGAAGGGCCGGCAAGGGGCCAGGTGACAATCGCCTAAGGTAGCACGACCACTTAAGCGGCAGTCACCTGGGTCACGTGATCGATGGGGATTGCTTGGTGTTGCTTGAGGTCGTGCAACCTCAGCTATAATGCCAAATCCGGCTTGCTAGCGGCCTGAGCCATTCGCTGGAGTTGGCAAAGGGCATGATTTTTCTTTTTGATTAAAAAAAAGGAAATATTGCAATTAAAACCCTTTGCAAAATTTTTGTTATCAAATACTACTTAATCCAATGTTGCTTTTCAAAATATATTTTACCAAAGGCCATTTGCATTTTCCTAAGACTTATTTTTAAAATCGAATCAAACGCCCCTTAAATGGGTCAATTCGAATCGAACCATTTTCAACCCGATCTAAATGCGTTCCAACGCATCTGTCTGATGGGTCTAGATATGATTTTGATTGGCCCTTTAATTTGAGGGGAGAAGTGCACAACCTCGGAACTAACGGCTTACGATGTTATTATTATTATTTTTAATTATTACAAGATTTCGTTCCTTCTAATGAGACCGCTTTGCCTTACATCTGTCTCAGGTTAACCACTTCCATAATAAACACTGCTCACGTAGGCTCCCGAGTTCACCATCATGAAGCAACATGGCTTCTTGACAATTGCAAAACGGTATTGCTTTCGCTCAAAACGGTGAGGAGGCTCGAGATCGCCATAGCTGTTTTGCGTCGCTTGTTCTATATTAAACAGCAAACGAGGCTTCATGGAAAAATCTTTTATTTTATTTTATTTTATTGTAGTTTCTAATCTCATCCTCAAACTTCCTGAAGGGTAGAGGTCAACACTGAAACAAAAAAGGAAACTATAGAATTACAGCTGGTGGGTGATATACAAATGCACAGCAGACGTATGAGAGAGAGAATCCTGAGTTCGACAGCGCCGAGGTCAGTGTCTCGAAACGATGAAGTCATGACTTCGATTTGTGTGGTTGCAGATTGGTGTGGTTATCAAATCACACCCCCAGTTGCAGAATCTTTATTGTTTTCTGCAGATTCATTGCATCAAACAAAGTAAGTCGAGTGCATCATAATAAGCAGGCAGCTAATTTCGATCACCCTGCATGAAAGTTGGCCCGATGCATCTTCAAGTTAACAAGAGGGAAATAAACAAACGTGATGTATTTGCGGTCTGAATCGGTCCAAGGTTAGGTTATATACTGTTGCGAGGTCATGCAAGTTCTTTAAGCATTTCCATTACACGACAAGAGTTCGTATGGTAATCCACGTACGTAAGAGGCATAAGATAGACCAACTTGTCTGGCGGTCCCCGCGAGAAGGTACTTTATTGTATTGAACCAATCGTATTTCGATTTGGTTAGCCGAGTATTTTTGAAATACTTGTTATATACGAAAACATGAAAATACTATATCCTGAAACACCATAAGATAAGTAATATGAATTAGTAATGAGATTGTAATATCCTACATTTTCAAGCAAGTTGGAGTATTGCATATTAGTGTTGGAAAACGTATGCAAAAATATGATTATTACTACTACACCTACAGTTTTTTTTTTATTAACTATCGTTGAGTTAATAGTTAGTAAGAAAGTGAACAGTCAAAATATTCAAATCAAGAGTAAATGCGAAGACATTTCTCGTTAAGAAGCTACCGCCGTTATAAGCAGAGAGTAAATTTTAACGGCTATGGTGACTGTCGGTGAATGACAATAGTGGCTCGCTTCCATGACGACAAAGCTGGCTGTTCTCATCATGGTGCAGCTCAAATCATGTCCTAAAGCTCGATTCTAGCAACGATTTCCTCGTACCGTGGCGATGACATTGCCTGTGGGTGGTCTAATTTTACGTGGTTTTAGACTTATTTGCGTGAATTGCGGGATTTCAATTTGGGATCTGTTGTTTGGCGTTGAGACGGCGATTTGCGGCTGCGATGTGGAGTCCTGCCGTTTGCTTCGATTCATGATGCCTTTGCTCGGAACTAAGGCAAGTCAGGGCATGGGATGACTTTGCTTTTGCGTGCAGCTGTTGCAATCACGGTTGTTTCGAGCAACTTGCAGTCGTCGGGTAGATTTCGGTGAATACGTCCTTGATGATCTGCCGTCGAACAAATCTCGGTGAATTGTAAGTTCGATGTGTTGTTGGGGCGAGTGTGCGAAGGGAGATGCATGTGTCTTGTTCAATGCTACTCTTTCTTGTCAATATCCTACCAGGAAAAAAATTATCATTGAAGCAGATGATAAATATTAATAATAATAGTAATAATAAGAAAGAAAATGAAAAAAAAAATGTCTTTGGACAAAAACCCCTGAAGCATGGCCTGAAAAATGGCATATGAGATGCATGTGCTCGTCGCTTGGCCCTTATTTGAGACTAAATTAGCCATTTCATACCTTTATTAGAGACAGAATTCACTTTGGGTCCTCTATTGAGAAAATGCTCTCATTTCATGCTTTTATTTGAAATTTTCTCCTAAGTAGAGTATCAACCCGTGTATTCTAGAATTACTCAATTTATGTTTTTTTTTCTTTGATATCATAGGTGTTCAGACCAGCGTCCGTACGGATTATACACCTCAACTAATTCTCCGGAAGGGCTAGTACGGTATCCCACGGCCACGACCTTCCGCTTAAATCACTGACACCCAACGAAGTTCAAACCTAAAACCTCTCTTGAAAGAACCAGAGCGCAAACCAGCTAAGCCACCGATGGATGGGTGGCTCTATTATGTACTTGTTGTTAGACAAATTATCTTTTTTTTTTCAAAATTTTGAATTATGCAGTATTGAAACTTACATTTTATGCAAAGAGAGAAGCATAGGGGCATTGTGTTCAGCCGGAGGAATTGAAGACTCCACTCAACTTCTGAAAATTCTGGCCCGTATCCATAATTTAGGCGCATGCCGATTTGACCTTACCAAGTTGTAGCCTTTGGCGTCCTGGAAAATTCTTTGAACAAAATTTGATCATTATAGAGCTCTAAAAAATTCCAAGTTACGATGAAAGTTTCCAATTTATAAACATTTTAATTGAAATGTAGAGAAGCGCGAGGGCGACCCTCGCTTGAGGCCGACGACCTCCATCGGCCATCGACAAGGCCTAGCGATGGCTGGTAGAGGGAAAAGGAAAATAAAAAAAAATAAAAAGATGAAAAAGACAAAAAAAATGAAAAACAATTAAGATTTACAAAAATTAATTCATGTTAGCATCGGCTGTGCCAGGTAGGATAACTGGCATCCATCTCAGTCATTTCAGGTAAAAATTGATCGGATGAACTTAATTGATAAAATATGAAAATATTTAGGACACAATTAGGAAGTGGATGAAGATGGAGCGTGGGAGTGAGAGAGGAATGGCTCGGCGGAGTTGCAACCGAAGAAAATAAGAAGAGGAAGGAAGAAAAGGAGATGATAAAGAGAGAGAAGGAGTTGGGCGGAATGCACGAGGGGAGGAGAGTGAAGAGAGAGAATGGGTGGGAGTCTTGAGTGAGGAAGGAGAGAAAATGGGGGGAAAAAAGAAAGAGTAGAGTGTGTGTCATCATTAATCCAAAAGGTGAAGCGATGGTGGGTTACCCCAAAGTACTTTATGCATAAACCACGAACCAAAATCGTGTCGGGACCAACTTTACACAAACCACAATTGAGTATTAATGGTCCATCTAATAATGTCGCGCCCAAATAATCCACCGCACCACAAATTAAATCCCTAAAAATTCAAGTCCGACCTTTACTAATCCCCACTCTTAAAAATTAGGCCATCACAATTATATATCGTGTCCTAAGATGTGAAAATTCTTTATTTTTTTAAGAAATGAAGTGTCAGTATGTCGTGTCGTGTCGTGTGTCAATGTCGTATCCTGTGTTAGTGTCGGTGCTACTTGGGAAGTTGGCCCTTGCCTGTGGCTTTCGTCAGCATCATCGGTGGCCAAAAAAAGGGAATAAAAAAAAAACAGGAAAAAAAAAGAAGAAAAAAGAAGAAGAAGTAAAAAAATGAAAATTTCATTGACTAGTTGATGAAGTGAAACCCCTTTTTTTGAGACTATATTATCACTTTAGGACCTTACTTGAATTAAGATTTGCTTAAGGCTCTTATTCGATAAAATGGAAAAGCTTTTCGTATTCTCATTTGAAACAAGATTTACGTCAAAATCTTATCTGAAAAAATCAACGCATTTCAGACCTTATTTGGAATTTTCAAAATGCATACGAACATACTATCAATGGGGGTTCGCGACTCCTCCTATTCTTGCTATTCTCCGTGCAAAGTTTGACACCTGATTTTTAATCATTTTTTCTATTGCTAAAGTAATAAAAAATCCATAAAAATTCATAAAATTGAAAAATCAACTTTGGGGACCTTAGCCAAGCCTAGGGAACCAATTTTGACCAAAAAACGATTTTTCATATTTTCAGTATTTTTCGGTATTTTTATTTTCGAAAATTCATAAAACAAAAAATGAAGAAAAAAATGAGAAAATTGAAAAATCAACTTTGGAAGCCTTGGCCAAGCCTAGGCAACCATTTTTGAACAAAAAATAAAATTTCATATTATATATATTTTTAATTTTTTTTAAAAAATACAAAAATACTTGAAAATTTTGGAAAAATAACATTTGAGGCCAAAAAAATACACAAAGATAGTTAATATTTTTATTTTAAATCTATTTTCATATTGGCCATCGCAAATTCAGAAAAATCCAATTCGAGTCACGTGTTCCTTCACGAGTATAATCTTGAATCGGGCCTAAAAAAATTTAATTTGAGTCAACTTATTTTTAATTTTCACTTTTTATGAGTTGTGACATTGTCTTCTAATATTTTAAATTTTCATCTTGGCCCAATTATACCCAGAATGACTTAATTTTGCAAAAGGGCTTTAATTAAATTATGCATTATTTTCAACGGCAAGAAATGAGCTTAAATTTGACATGTGGTGAATTTTGGTGTGTCAAAAATTGTGAGGAGATTTGGACTTAAAGAAATATATTTTTTCAGGGACTAAATTGTAAATACTTAAAATTCAAGAACTAGAGTGCAAATACTTAACTCTTGAAGGATTATTTTACAAATAACAAAAAGAAGAGTTAGTGGATAAATTAGAATAGAGAAGGGAAGATGGAGAAGAGGAGATGAAGAAGAGAAGTTGGAGAAGAATAGATGGAGAAAATAAGATAAGAATAGAGAAGGGAAGATAGAGATGAAGAAGAGTTAGTAGAGAAATTAGAATGGAAGATAAGAATAGAGAAGGGAAGATGGAGATGAAGAAGAGTTAGTGGAGAAATTAGAATGGGAGATAAATATGGAGAAGGGAAGATGAAGATGAAGAAGAGTTAGTGGAGAGATTAGAATGTGAGATAGAGATGGAGAATGGAAGATGAAAATGAAGAAGAGTTAGTGGAGAAATTAGAATGGGAGATAGAGTTAGTGGAAAAATTAGAATGGGAGATAGATGAGTAGATTATAAAAGGAGGATGAAGTGAGCTTGAGAGGAGATTTTTTTGGAGAGAAAATTTGAAGTGTTTGAGAGAGATTTTTTTTGGAGAGAAAATTTTGGATGTTTGAGAGAGTTTTGGGAGATTGAAGAAAAATTCGAGAGAAAGAAAATACCAAAAGAGAGAGAATTTTGAAGATGATGGGAGTTTAAAGTTAGGGGTTATCATCACAAATTCCTTCATCGATTAATATAAATCAAGAGTTCATCCTCGTCAACGAGCAAGCAAATTCGAGCTAAGTGTTTTTATTTATTCATTTATTTATGGTTTTACTCGCAAATTAGCACAAATTGTATGCACTTTCTCCATCTTTTCTTTTCTCCATATTTTATGTCAGGAGAAGGATATCTCTACGTCAACAGCAAAAATCTCGTAGAGATGCAAAAATCAGCCCAGACAAGCTCCTAAGCTGTCCACCGATTTCTCAACTGATCTGTGACTAAAAGTCCCTCTTAATTCAAAAGAAACTCTCTATATTGGGAACATAGAGAGCGAAAATCAATTATAGAAATCCCTCCCAAAAAACGGGAGATAAGTACTCTTTCCACTCTTCTGGTTTTAGGTGCAGATTAGCACATATTTTGTATACTGACACTTCACTCTATTTTATGTCAGGAAGCCGCAACTCTATATCAGTGGTCAACCCTATGGAAGCACAAAATCGGCTTGGAGGAGTCCTCAAGCGCGTACAAATTTCAAATTGTTGAATCAATTCGTTGTATTTTATTTTAAAGAATTCATACCCCAGAATGGAGAGGACAAAGTCCATCCGCAACTTAAATACCTGCACCATAAATTCCAAAGGGAAGAGCCAAGCCAATGCTTAGCCTCCCATTGGAGGTTTTTACTTACAGTAGTTAAATACCTGCAACTTAAATACCTGTACCTTAAATCCCAAAGGAAAGAGCCAAGCCAATGCTTAGCCTCCCATTGGAGGTTTTTACTTACAGTAGTTAAATACCTGCAACTTAAATACCTGTATCTTAAATCCCAAAGGGAAGAGCCAAGCCAATGCTTAGCCTCCCATTGGAGGTTTTTACTTACAGTAGTTAAATACCTGTACCTTAAATCCCAAAGGGAAGAGCCAAGCCAATGCTTAGCCTCCCATTGGAGGTTTTTACTTACAGTAGTTAAATACCTGCAACTTAAATACCTGTACCTTAAATCCCAAAGGGAAGAGCCAAGCCAATGCTTAGCCTCCCATTGGAGGTTTTTTACTTACAGTAGTTTAGATACTTGCAACTTAAATACCTGTACCTTAAATCCCAAAGGGAAGAGCCAAGTCAATGCTAGGCCTCCCATTGGAGGTGTTTATTTACTGTCATGTACTTCCTATAATTTAATTTTTGAATCATCAAACCCAAAAGATGAGTAGGTCGTAATACTGCACAGGAGTTGTTAACACACTCCCTCTTACGGCTTCAGGGAATCTTTAACACTTAAAAAAATATAACAAATAAAAATATATACCATCCATGCATCCTATTTAAAAAGTGAAAACACAAAAGAGAATACCCTATTAAAGCCTTAGGAATAGACCAAGCTTGAGTTGCCGAATTAGGATATCCATGAAATTAAGGTACCGAAAGGGCATTAGTTTTAATTAACTAGTGTAACCAAGTCTCCGAGCTCATAATCTCTGGTTCGCAGGAATAAATTAGTTCTCCCGCTAATTTATTTAGGTTTCTAATCGACCTACCAAGAACGATTAGTGGCGACTCCAAATTTCAAAATCATTTAAACAAAAACCAAAGTTGCGATTCAGTAGGGCTTGGGAGGGTCCGCGTTAGGTTAGTCAAATCTAATTAACCTAATAATCTGTTAACCCCTTTAGAAAAGTAAAATTTTTTAGGGGGTCGCGACTAAGCATTGGCTTGGCTCTTCCCTTTGGGATTTAAGGTGCAGGTATTTAACTACTGTAAGTAAAAACCTCCAATGGGAGGCTAAGTATTGGCTTGGCTCTTCCCTTTGGGATTTAAGGTGCAGGTATTTAAGTTGCAGGTATTTAACTACTGTAAGTAAAAACCTCCAATGGGAGGCTAAGCATTGGCTTGGCTCTTCCCTTTGGGATTTAAGGTACATGTATTTAAGTTGCAAGTATTTAACTACTGTAAGTAAAAACCTCCAATGGGAGGCTAAGCATTGGCTTGGCTCTTCCCTTTGGGATTTAAGGTATAGGTATTTAAGTTGCAGGTATTTAACTACTGTAAGTAAAAACCTCCAATGGGAGGCTAAGCATTGGCTTGGCTCTTCCCTTTGGGATTTAAGGTACAGGTATTTAAGTTGCAGGTATTTAACTACTGTAAGTAAAAACCTCCAATGGGAGGCTAAGCATTGGCTTGGCTCTTCCCTTTGGGATTTATGGTGCAGGTATTTAAATTGCGGATGGACTTTGTCCTCTCCATTCTGGGGTATGAATTCTTTAAAATAAAATACAACGAATTGATTCAACAATTTGAAATTTGTGCGCGCTTGAGGACTCCTCCAAGCCGATTTTGTGCTTCCATAGGGTTGACCATTGATATAAAGCTGCGGCTTCCTGACATAAAATAGAGTGAAATGTCAGTATACAAAATATGTGCTAATTTGCACCTAAAACCAGAAGAGTGGAAAGAGTACTTATCTCCCATTTTTTTGGGAGGGATTTCTATAATTGATTTTCGCTCTCTATGTTCCCAATATAGAGAGTTTCTTTTGAATTAAGAGGGACTTTTAGTCACAGATCAGTTGAGAAATCGGTGGACAGCTTAGGAGCTTGTCTGGGCCGATTTTTGCATATCTACGAGATTTTTGCTGTTGACGTAGAGATATCCTTCTCCTGACATAAAATATGGAAAAAAAAGGAGATGGAGAAAGTGTATACAATTTGTGCTAATTTGCAAGTAAAACCATAAACAAATGAATAAATAAAAACACTTAGCTCGAATTTGCTTGCTCGTTGACGAGGATGAAGTCTTGATTTATATTGATCGATGAAAGAATTTGTGATGATAATCCCTAGCTTTGAACTCCCATCATCTTCAAAATTCTCTCTCTTTTGGTATTTTCTTTCTCTCAAATTTTTCTTCAATCTCCCAAAACTCTCTCAAACATCCAAAATTTTCTCTCAAAAAAAAATCCTCCCAAACACTTCAAATTTTCTCTCCCAAGAATCCTTTCTCAAGCTCACTTCTTCCTCCTTTTATAACCTACTCATCTATCTCCCATTCTAATTTTTCCACTAACTCTATCTCCCATTCTAATTTCTCCACTAACTCTTCTTCATTTTCATCTTCCATTCTCCATCTCTATCTCACATTCTAATCTCTCCACTAACTCTTCTTCATCTTCATCTTCCCTTCTCCATATTTATCTCCCATTCTAATTTCTCCACTAACTCTTCTTAATCTCCATCTTCCCTTCTCTATTCTTATCTTCCATTCTAATTTCTCTACTAACTCTTCTTCATCTCCATCTTCCCTTCTTTATTCTTATCTTATTTTCTCCATCCATTCTTCTCCAACTTCTCTTCTTCATCTCCTCTTCTTCATCTTCCCTTCTCTATTCTAATTTATCCACTAACTCTTCTTTTTATTATTTGTAAAATAATCCTTCAAGAGTTAGGTATTTGCACTCTAGTCCTTGAATTTTAAGTATTTACAATTCAGTCCCTGAAAAAAATATATTTCTTTAAGTCTAAATCTCCTCACAATTTTTGACACACCAAAATTTACCACATGTCAAATTTAAGCTCATTTCTTGTCGCTGAAAATAATGCATAATTTAATTAAAGCCCTTTTGCAAAATTAAGTCATTCTGGGTATAATTGGGCCAAGATGAAAATTTAAAATATTAGAAGACAATGTCACAACTCATAAAAAGTGAAAGTTAAAAATAAGTTGACTCAAATTAAATTTTTTTAGGCCCGATTCGAGATTATACTCGTGAAGGAACACGTGACTCGAATTGGATTTTTCTGAATTTGCGATGGCCAATATGAAAATAGATTTAAAATAAAAATATTAACTATCTTTGTGTATTTTTTGGCCTCAAATGTTATTTTTCCAAAATTTTCAAATATTTTTGTATTTGTTTTTAAAAAAATTAAAATATATATAATATGAAAAATTATTTTTTGGTCAAAATTCGTTCCCTAGGCTTGGCTAAGGTTCCCAAAGTTGATTTTTCAATTTTATGAATTTTTATGGATTTTCTATTAATTTTCGAAAATAAATAAATAAAAAATACGTAAAAATACTGAAAATATGAAAAATCGTTTTTTGGTCAAAATTGGTTCCCTAGGCTTGGCTAAGGTCCCCAAAGTTGATTTTTCAATTTTATGAATTTTTATGGATTTTTTATTACTTTAGCAATAGAAAAAATGATTAAAAATCAGGTGTCAACAGGTATGTTTTTTTCCTCTTGTATTTTAGGTTTTGAATTTCAATCTTTTGTACCTTTATTGAGCCGTTTAATTATTTTTGTGGTTGCATATTTTAGTTTTATTTTCAATTTACTGAATTTTATGGATGCTTTATTTATCTATTTTTTCTTCTTAATCTTCTAACATCATCTTATTGCGAGGGAAATCATCTGATATTCTTCAAAGCTGGGGGCATAGAAATCAATGGCAAACGTTATTGAGCAATATAAACGCCCTCGTCCTCAAACAAAAAGAAAATTGAATTTTAGGTCAATTAAAATTAGTTTGGGAATTGATTATATAGTTTTTGGGTGACTATTATGCTAACAATCATTTTGGGCCACAAAAAATAAAATAATAACTAATAAAAAATTATTGTGAAGTCCATTCTTTCAAAAATTTGTGGCTCATAATATACTATTATTTTCACAGTCACCCAATGATTGTTATGCTTGCTAAATACCAACTAAATGACACGATGGATTGCAACTGATTGGATTGTGAAACAACTTTACCAGACTTGATATCCATTAAATTCCGTCACTTTACTTACTACATCAATTTATTCCATACTGATATTAGTATACTTAACATATATTTCAATAATTAGAAAAATTATTACTTGTGCCACATCAACCAACGACACCGCGGATTATCATACTAAAAAGTCCATTTCCTGGCACTCGTCCACTTGCGCTATTAAAGTCTGCTGGACATAAGATTATCCTTCAAATCAACTAACAAACTCTTCGACATACGGACAAAATAAAAAAAAAATTATTTGACTCCCATTTGGGAAAAAAAAAATTCAATGTTATTTTCCTTACGATTGTGTTTTCCTTCACTCTTGAGATTGGACAAAATAAACTCCAGCCATAACTTTGACTGAGGGTGACTGACATGAATATCGCTTGCGTAGAAACTTAATTACTAAATCATTTAGGAGACGTTCGTGTTTGTGATTCAATGAAAATTGAAACTGTATATATATGTGTGTGTGTGATAACTGAACTAATAGAGGATCAATGAGCAAATAATTAGAGAAATGCTGTTTGCTCGCTTCTCCATCTCTCCGCTCTTCGCGGCCTTGACTCGCCATCATTGAGATCTCTTGATCATTGTTTTCTTCACCGCAAAGGGGCAAAAGATCGGTGAGGCATAGCTCGACACCACTATGTGCCTGAATGATTTTGAAGATGAAGATCCAACCACAAGATGCACTTAAGGAACTCGAGATCGAGAGATAGAGAGAGAGAGAGGGGGGGGACCTAGCATGCTCTCAAGGTGAAAACACCGCCCCTTCACAGCGGAGTAAACCACAGTTGAGACAATCTTGATGATGGCGGGTTGAAGCGGCTAGGTAAAGAAGTGCGCGAATGGTGTAGGTGCAACCAATGGAACCTTTGGGTCAGAGGGCACTGGAGGATGTATGTGACGAACACCCAAATAGAGAGACAAGAGAGAGATAGGAAAGAAAAAGAAAAAGAAAAAAGTAAACACAAAATGGCATCCACATTTGAATTTAATAATCTGTTAATGAGAATGATATACTAAAAGATGGGACACATTAGGAATATTGTTGTCAAAACAATTACTCAGGAAGTGTGACAGCCAAAGAGGGTGTGAAAAAAGTCTGTACCTATTCTAAAACACCATAAGAAAAGTAATATGGATTAGTAATGAGATTGTAATATCCTACATTTTCAACCAAGTTGGAGTATTGCATATTAGTTTTGGAAGATACGCATGCCAAAATATGTGGAGGATTCTTGGGGATAAAGATTTAATCTGTACGTGAAAAATATGATCATTACCACTATGCCTATAGTGTTTTTTTTAATTAACTATCGTTGAGTTAGTAAGAAAGTGAACAATCAAAATATTCGAATTAAGAGTAAACATGAAGACATTGCTTGTTAAGAAGCTATCGTCATCCTAAGCATAGAGTAAATTTTAAAGTTGGGGTGTTTTCTCGAAGGGGACTCAAAGTAGGTACCGTCTCAAATAAGGGTTTAAAGTGACTAATTCATTATCAAATAAGAGCCCAGCTCTTCGGCCGGCCAGATTTTCGCCAGTTGGCAAGCACAAGTATCTCACATGCCATTTTTTTTAATTATCCATTTTGTTTGCGTGCAACTGTTGCAATCGTGGTTGTTTCAAGCAATTTGCAGTCGCCGGGTAGATTTCGGTGAATACGTCCTTGATGATCTACCGTCGAAAAAATCTTGGCATGTTGTAAGTTTGATGTATCGTTGGGGCAAGTGTGCGAAGGGAGATGATGGTCTGTGAAAGGAAGCCACTAGCTTAATAATCTGACAATATTATGAGTTATTTTTAATTATATGATCTCCCAATCAATGAATTCTTTATGCACAATACGCGGTGATGATGTATGGGTCTATGATTAAGATTACACCATTCTCGACAATATTGTCAGTGAATCATTTTCATTTGTGGAATTATAGGGAGCCAGCGGTGGTGAGGAGGAGGAGGATGGCGGTTGGGCGGCTGCATTGTGGTGGGTTTAATTTTCTTAAAGTTGTGTTTTTTGGACTTGGGATTAATAAATGGATAATTATGGAGGTCTTTTAACTTAGTAAATGAAGTGGATTTGGCTAAAATCGAACGCGTAAAAAAGGAGGAGGAAATCTGTTAACGAGGAAGGTGACTTTGGTTTGGGTTAATAATTGTAGAGGACAATTTCCAGTTTCCGTGCGGAAATCATTATATGTGTCTTGTTCAATGCTACTCTTTCTTGTCAATATCCTACCACTAAAAAATTATCATTGAAGCAGATGATAAATAGTTAAAAAAAAAGAAAATGAAAAAAAAATGTCTGTGGACTAAAAACCCTAAATCATGACTTGAAAAATGGCATGTGAGATGCATGTGCTCGTCGCTCGGCCTTTATTTAAGACTAAGTTGGCCATTTTAGACCTTTATTAGAGACAAAATTCACTTTGGGTCCTCTTTTGAAAAAAATGCTCTCATTTCATGTCTTAATTTGAAATTTTCCTTTAAGTAGAGTATCAACTTATGTGTTCTAGAGTTACTCAATTTAAATGGTTAAAACAGATTGTCACACTTAGTAAAATTAATTTCTATTGCTGAAAAAAAAGCTCTATTATGTATTTGTCGTTATACAAATCATTTTTTTTCCAAAATTTCGAATTATGCGGTATGCAAACTTACATTTTAAGCAGAGAGAGAGAGAGAAGCAGAGGGGCATTATGTTAGCCGGAGTAAAACTTTTCGCCCATACCTATCATTTAAGCGTATGCCGATTTGACTTTACCAAGTTGTAGCCTTTGGCGTCCGGTAAATTCTTTCAACAAAATTTGATCATTATAGAGCTCTAAAAAATTCCAAGTTACAATGAAAGTTTCCAATTTATAAACATTTTAATGGAAATGTAGAGAAGGGCGAGGGCGACCCTCGCTTGAGGCCGACGACCTCCACCAGTCATCAACGAGGCCCAGCGATGGCTAGTGGAGGTAGAAAGAAAATAAAGAAGAAGAAGAAGAAGAAGAAAACGAAAAGGCAAAGAAAAAAAATTGAAAAAATGAAAAACATGAAAAAAATGAAAATTTATAAAAATTAATCCATGTTAGCATTGGTCATGCTACATAGGACGATTGACATTCATGTCAGCCATTTCGGGCCAAAATTGATTGGGCGAACTTAAATGACAATATGTGAAAATGTTTAGGACACAATTGATAAAAGTAAAAGGTTTAAGACTGAATTGATGAAAGTGCGATAGATTTAATTCTTTTTGACAATTTTCGCCATTTAAAGATATATTATGGATAATTTGAAGTTCATTTGCTTTCATCGTTGATAATGTTTTCATTTTTACCTTACAATAATAAGTAGGGAAAATTTTAAATAATGGCTTGAAGTACCATTGTTTTCTCAAATAAAGACTTGAGGTGTGCTTTATTTTAAATAAAGGCTTGATCTCGCTAGCTAGCTAAATATTCTAACTAATCAATGGAATTTTCATCCAAAGATAATTTTAACTTAAATTTTAGTTAAATTAGATTAGCATAAAAAAAAAAGAAAAAATATAGGCAAGAGGGGCCGATAGGATGCCCTCACCTAGGTTTGGGGGAAGGCCGTGGCCATTTGGAAGAGGGCAGCGGCCCTCCCCTAGATGGGGGCGAGGAATGCCTATCTGAGAGAGGCTCGCCACTGTTGACACCTAAATTTTGATTTTTCTTTTTTCATTTATATTGCAAAAAAATGAGAATTTATTCTCACAAAAAATATTTTCTCATGATTTGTATATTTATTTTATTCATGCATTACATTTGGATCGATTTGGACCGGTAGATTGAGCTTAAATCAAAGAGTTCTAACCCATCAGAACTCTTCAATATTCTTAAAATTAAGAGTTTTAAGCAATTAAAACTCATAAATTCAGAATTTCTAATCTAATGGCTCTAATTTAATCCTACCTTAGCTAAACTTAATCCTACGATCCCTAATGAATCCTACTAGGGCTAGGATTGATCTAACTCTATAAATACTAGCCTAAGCTTAGGGTTCAAGGGGAATGATATTCAGAAAATCCAGAACAAAAGAGAGAGGAGAAGGACCTGCTTCTTTCTCACGGCAAAAGAGAGACAAAATAAGAAGTGTTGACTTCCTTTTGCAGGTTCTGGAGAAACACACGTGAGCTTTGAGAGGAAAAGGAGAGAGTTCTTAATTCTCCTTCGACGGAAACAAACTCCAATAAATCTCTCGGCTGCTTCACTCGTTCCCCTGCTATACCAGTCGGCCTATTGCAGCCATTGCTCCAAGAAGGACAATTCGTTCTTGCTGCTTGGGTCCCCGCTGTTCGGTGATCATCCTTGACTGAGCTTGCTGCACCATCCAAGCTATTGCACCGAAGACCAAACAGCAGCACTGATTGACTGAGTCATTGTCCCCTACACCGATTGACTGAATTTTCCGTCCTGTTCTGATTGAATGGTTGCTGCTGTTCAGCTTGTGTTCAGCCACGATTAAGCTCAATTCGGTCACTCTTTAGTGCTAAACTTTATTGCAGGTTTTTTAGGAAAGTTTATTTGCTGTTTGGGGTTCGTTTCAGCTGCAAATCAAAGCCAAACAGTGCTGGTTTTGGGTAAATATCCAGCCTGCGCGTGTGCAGACTTTTGGAGCAAAACAAGGTAATTGCCTCTAACTTTGGTTGCAATTCATGCTTGTTTGATCGATAACATGCACATATATCCATATACCTTATGTACATCGATGTGCAATTAAAATTGAAAAAATCCAAACCTTTTGACTATAAAAATTTGAAGTTTTTGGTGAACAAAAAATCTGATTTTTTTGGATGCTTAACTTTCATGGCCAAACTCGGCATAATTTTCTGAATTAAAAACCCAAAACCCAAACTCGAACATGTTCTATCCATGGCTGTTTGGATACGATTTTTTCGGATCAAAAAAAGGAGAAGTTAGCTAATTCGATCTATAACAGTTTAGATCCGATTCATTATCTTTCCAAATTAATTTTTGGGTTTAAGGAAGTGGATTTTTTTTTTGAAAAAAATTCAATAGGATTATCCATGGATTGCATTGTGGTTATCATGTTTTGGATATTCATTGATTATCATGTTTGCTTTGGATATTGCCTTATCTCGTTTGAATTTTCATAAAAGAAATTTGAAAATTTTGGTAAGATATGGTTTCTTAGAAACCCTATCTAATTGAAATTTTAGAAAAAGATAAGTTTCTTAGAAAGCTTATCTCATTGGAAATTTGGAATGGAAATCAAAATAAGAAATTGCATATCCTAAAAAGTTCGAAAATTCTAAGTAAATACCAAAAAATTCTGCTCATCATCTCATGCATTTTATGTTTGCATATCACGTTGCATATGTTATATTTGCATATCACATGCCATCTTTGCATGCCCACATATCTCATGTTTCATTGCATGTTCACATGTCCATGTTTGCATAATCATATTTACATATCTTACATGTATCCATGTGACTCAATTTTCGAGTATCACCCATTATACCTCCCACTCTTTCAAATGATACATATATGCATGCATTAATTTTTTTTTTTCACATAAATGGTTGTGCCTCTTGTTGCATATTTCATGCTTTGTCATGTCGCATGCTAATACTTCACACATCATTGTTTGTCATGCCATGATTTGATTGCCATTATGCTATGCCGCGCTAATACCATGTTATTGAATCTTTGCGCGCCGCATGCTTTGCGTATCTCATGTTGCATGTTCACACATGAAGCATATTTCATATTTTATCATATCATATATTTGCACATTCATGTCGCATTTTATTTACCATGTCATTTTGGCATGCTTAATCTAATCGAATGCATAATTGTTTGTGCGTTGCATATTGTCTTGCATTATGTCTTGTTTGAATGTTATGTCATTCTTGCATGTTTTAATTAATTAGTTAAATTTGCATCTAGGGTAAGATTGCTTCAATTCCATAAGTCTTACATTGCATCTTTCACTATTGATTCATTGTCATTGCATTTATATCCTTCATACATTTCATTTAAAAACTGAAAATACAAAAAAAGAACATCTCACTTGAGCGTAAAATTAAACCAAGCCAGGGTTGCCGATTTAGGATATTCCATGAAATTCATGATACTGAAAGGGCATTAGTTTTAAATAACTTGTGTAATCAAATCCTCGAATCTTTTAATCTGGTTCGTAAAAGTAAGATATTTCTTCCGATATCTTATTTAGATTTCTAATCAACCTACCAAAAATGATTAGTGGTAACTCCAAATTATCTAAACATTACTATAAAACCAAAGATGCGAATTGATAGGGCTTGGGAGAATCCATTAGCCTTTGAATCGTTTTTTTAGGGTTACGATAGCTACCCTCCCTAGGTTCTGGCGAAATCGGCCATCGTTGATGCTCACCGGCAATTAGGTGGCAATTAGGTGGCAACCATAGGAGGAGGGCTTGAATTTTTTCTTCTTTTGAGTTCTTTTTTTAGTTTTAACTTCTTTTTGATTTTTTTTATGAAAATATTTTGCATTTTTAACCTAATTTAATTAGGTTTTTGTGCAAAAGTATGATTCAGCATCAAAATGACATCTACATGAGGTCGACTGGGAAGTATCAACACTCTCTAAAGGCTTTTGTGTCATTGTTGACACTTGATTTTTAATTATATTTTCTCTATAAAATTAATGAAAAAATTCATAAAAATTTATAAAATTAAAAAATAAACTTTGAAAACCTTAGCCAAGCCTAGAGAACCAATTTTGACCCAAAAAATTTTTCATATTGTCGCGACCCGAAAAAATTTCCTATTGATGAAAAAATTCCCAAGCTAACGAATTATTAGGTTAGTTAGATGGATTAACCTAATACGGACCCTCCCAAGTCCTACCAAATCGCAACGATGATTTTATTCAAATGATTTTAAAATTTAGAGTCGCCACTAATCATTTTTGGTAAGTTGATTAGATACCTAAGTAAATTAGCGGGAGGACTAAATTACTTCTACGAACCAGAGATTATGAGTTCGGGAACTTGGTTACACTAGTTAATTAAAACTAATACCCTTTCAGTATCTTAATTTCATGGATATCCTAATTTGACAACTCATGCTTGATTTATTCCTAAAACTCTAGTATGGTGTTCTCTTTTTGTATTTTCACTTTTTAGATAGGATGCATGGGTGGTATTTTTTTTTATTTTCAAAGTGTTAAAAATTCCCTCAAGCCGATCTCTCTTGGCGCAATAGGACCTGGCAGGAAAATCTCCGTTGGGCCACCACAAAATTTGGTGGTAAGAAATTCCACCAATGCATCATAAGATTCTCCTTTGCGGCTCTCTGCTACTTGATCTGGTCGGAGCGAAATCACATCTTATTCAGGAACCAGGCTCGTGATTCCACTGCGCTTCAGAAGCATCTCCTCAAGGTGATTCAAGACAAGGCTTCGACTTTCAAAGAGGTGGAAGACACCCCCCGTAACAGGCGAATTCTTAGGGCCTGGCACTGCCCCACCTTGGTGTCGCGACCCTCTAAAAAATTTTAATTTTAAATTTTAAAAGGGGTTAACGGATTATTAGGTTAATTAGATTTGACTAACCTAATACGGACCCTCCCAAGCCCTACCGAATCGCAACTTTGGTTTTTGTTTAAATGATTTTGAAATTTGGAGTCGCCACTAATCGTTCTTGGTAGGTCGATTAGAAACCTAAATAAATTAGCGGGAGAACTAATTTATTCCTGCGAACCAGAGATTATGAGCTCGGGGACTTGGTTACACTAGTTAATTAAAACTAATGCCCTTTCGGTACCTTAATTTCATGGATATCCTAATCCGGCAACTCAGGCTTGGTTTATTCCTAAAGCTCTAGTAGGGTATTCTCTTTTGTGTTTTCACTTTTTAAATAGGATGCATGGATGATATATATTTTTATTTGTTATATTTTTTTAAGTGTTAAAGATTCCCTGAAGCCGAAAGAGGGAGTGTGTTAACGACTTCTGTGCAGTATTACGACCTACTCATCTTTTGGGTCTGATGATTCAAAAATTAAATTATAGGAAGTACATGACAGTGAATAAACACCTCCAATGGGAGGCCTAGCATTGGCTTGGCTCTTCCCTTTGGGATTTAAGGTACAGGTATTTAAGTTGCAAGTATTTAAACTACTGTAAGTAAAAACCTCCAATGGGAGGCTAAGCATTGGCTTGGCTCTTCCCTTTGGGATTTAAGGTACAGGTATTTAAGTTGCAGGTATTTAACTACTGTAAGTAAAAACCTCCAATGGGAGGCTAAGCATTGGCTTGGCTCTTCCCTTTGGGATTTAAGGTGCAGGTATTTAACTACTGTAAGTAAAAACCTCCAATGGGAGGCTAAGCATTGGCTTGGCTCTTCCCTTTGGGATTTAAGGTGCAGGTATTTAAGTTGCAGGTATTTAACTACTATAAGTAAAAACCTCCAATGGGAGGCTAAGCATTGGCTTGGCTCTTCCCTTTGGGATTTATGGTGCAGGTATTTAAATTGCGGATGGACTTTGTCCTCTCCATTTTGGGGTATGAATTTTTTAAAATGAAATACAACGAATTGATTCAACAATTTGAAATTTGTGCGCGCTTGAGGACTCCTCCAAGCCGATTTTGTGCTTCCATAGGATTGACCATTGATATAGAGCTGCGGCTTCCTGACATAAAATAGAGTGAAGTGTTAGTATACAAAATATGTGCTAATCTGCATCTAAAACCAGAAGAGTAGAAAGAGTACTTATCTCCCATTTTTTTGGGAGGGATTTCTATAATTGATTTTCGCTCTCTATGTTCCCAATATAGAGAGTTTCTTTTGAATTAAGAGGGACTTTTAGTCACAGATCAGTTGAGAAATCGGTGGACAGCTTAGGAGCTTGTCTGGGCCGATTTTTGTATCTCGACGAGATTTTTGCTGTTGACGTAGAGATATCCTTCTCCTGACATAAAATATGGAAAAAAAAAGAGGAGATGGAGAAAGTGTATACAATTTGTGCTAATTTGCAAGTAAAACCATAAACAAATGAATAAATAAAAACACTTAGCTCGAATTTGCTTGCTCGTGGACGAGGAAGAACTCTTGATTTATATTGATCGATGAAGGAATTTGTGATGATAACCCCTAGCTTTAAACTTCCATCATCTTCAAAATTCTCTCTCTGTTGGTATTTTCTTTCTCTCAAATTTTTCTTCAATCTCCCAAAACTCTCTCAAACATCCAAAATTTTCTCTCCAAAAAATTCTCCCAAACACTTCCAATTTTCTCTCTAAAAAATTCTTTCTCAAGCTCACTTCTTTCTCCTTTTATAACCTACTCATCTATCTCCCATTCTAATTTTTCCACTAACTCTATCTCCCATTCTAATTTCTCCACTAACTCTTCTTCATTTTCATCTTCCATTCTCAATCTCTATCTCACATTCTAATCTCTCCACTAACTCTTCTTCATCTTCATCTTCCCTTCTCCATATTTATCTCCCATTCTAATTTCTCCACTAACTCTTCTTAATCTCCATCTTCCCTTCTCTATTCTTATCTTCCATTCTAATTTCTCTACTAACTCTTCTTCATCTCCATCTTCCCTTCTCTATTCTTATCTTATTTTCTCCATCCATTCTTCTCCAACTTCTCTTCTTCATCTCCTCTTCTTCATCTTCCCTTCTCTATTCTAATTTATCCACTAACTTTTCTTTTTATTATTTGTAAAATAATCCTTCAAGAGTTAGGTATTTGCACTTTAGTCCTTGAATTTTAAGTATTTACAATTCAGTCCCTGAAAAAATATATTTCTTTAAGTCCAAATCTCCTCACAATTTTTGACACACCAAAATTTACCACATGTCAAGTTTAAGCTCATTTCTTGTCGCTGAAAATAATGCATAATTTAATTAAAGCCCTTTTGCAAAATTAAGTCATTCTGGGTATAATTGGGCCAAGATGAAAATTTAAAATATTAGAAGACAATGTCACAACTCATAAAAAGTGAAAGTTAAAAATAAGTTGACTCAAATTAAATTTTTTTAGGCCCGATTCGAGATTATACTCGTGAAGGAACACGTGACTCGAATTGGATTTTTCTGAATTTGCGATGGCCAATATGAAAATAGATTTAAAATAAAAATATTAACTATCTTTGTGTATTTTTTGGCCTCAAATGTTATTTTTTCAAAATTTTCAAATATTTTTGTATTTTTTTTAAAAAAATTAAAATATATATAATATGAAAAATTATTTTTTGGTCAAAATTCGTTCCCTAGGCTTGGCTAAGGTTCCCAAAGTTGATTTTTCAATTTTATGAATTTTTATGGATTTTCTATTAATTTTTGAAAATAAATAAATAAAAAATAAGTAAAAATACTGAAAATATGAAAAATCATTTTTTGGTCAAAATTGGTTCCCTAGGCTTGGCTAAGGTCCCCAAAGTTGATTTTTCAATTTTATGAATTTTTATGGATTTTTTATTACTTTAGCAATAGAAAAAATGATTAAAGATCAGGTGTCAACAACTGCCCCTCTTTGAAAGGAAGCTCGGTAGAGGTTCATTTCAAAGACGAGATGACACCTGGATTCTTATCGACTCAATACAAGGAAATAAAAAGAGTCGTGACATGATTGTTCCACTGAAAATGAAATGAGAACCTAAAGATTCGTTATAAGAAAACCTTAGAGTAGTTGAACTTGAACCCGTATGGTAGGTTAACCCATGGTATATTCCTAATAAAAGGATTCTACTGATTAAAAATTGAATTAAAATTTGACCCGTATGGTGGGTTGTACCATGGTAGATTCCTAATAAAAGGATTCTACTGATTTAAATTTTGACCCGTATGGTAGGTCACCCCATGGTAGATTCCTAATGAAAGGATTCTACTGATTAAAATTTGATTGAAATTTGACCTGTATGGTAGGTTATCCCATGAAACTGCCTGTAAGAAGGACTTTGCGCTTGTAGAAAGGACTTGGTGCCTCTAAAAAGGACTTTGGTGCATGTAAAAAGGACTTGGTGCCTGTAAAAAGGACTTTATGCCATGTAAAATGACTTAATTTGCCTGTAAGAAGGACTTAATTTGCCTGTAAGAAGGACTTACTTTGCCTGTAAGAAGGATTTTGTGCCTATAAGAAGGACTTGCTTTGCCTGTAAGAAGGACTTGATTTGCCTGTAAGAAGGACTTGCTTTGCCTGTAAGAAGGACTTTGTTTGCCTGTAAGAAGGACTTTGTGCCTGTAAGAAGGACTTGATTTGCCTGTAAGAAGGACTTTGTACCTGTAAGAAGGATTTGATTTGCCTGTAAGAAGGACTTGCTTTGCCTGTAAGAAGGACTTTATTTGCCTGTAAGCAGGACTTGATTTGCCTGTAAGAAGGACTTGGTTTGCCTGTAAGAAGGACTTTGTGCCTGTAAGAAGGACTTTGTTTGCCTGTAAGAAGGACTTAGTTTGCCTGTAAGAAGGACTTGATTTGCCTGTAAGAAGGACTTGATTTGCCTGTAAGAAGGACTTACTTTGCCTGTAAGAAGGACTTTGTGCCTATAAGAAGAACTTGGTTTGCCTGTAAGAAGGACTTGATTTGCCTGTAAGAAGGACTTGGTTTGCCTGTAAGAAGGACTTGGTGCCTGTAAGAAGGACTTGGTTTGCCTGTAAGAAGGACTTGATTTGCCTATAAGAAGGACTTGGTTTGTCTGTAAGAAGGACTTTATGTACCTCAAAGGGTGCCATTCTGAAATCTGGGGAGACCAGGAATCCTGCAGAAGCTCAAACCCAAATTATATTCTCCTGTCGTTTTAGGAATAAACCAAAGAGGCAGAGATTAAAAGGTCTCGAACATTTCTGTCCTTGAGACAAATCATGCTTTATTGAAGAATGTGGATACCTGTATATACCGCAATGGATTCGAGTATCCCAACAACCGTCAGAATTCATTCTCTTGAAAGGTTCTGGTTGAAGATATACTTACCTGAGAATTTGGAAGAAATGCTTGGTGGCTTCTCGACAACCAGGCTTGTTCATTCAATAATCGCTGAATGAATTTCAAGACTTTGGAAGGTAGTTTGAACATTGGGAATGTGTTGCCTGTCAGGCAGTATCAGAGGTAACATGTGCAAGCATTTTCATCAATGAGTTGATCGGTTCATGTAAAACTATTCAACCAAGTCGGCAATGATTAGAAGTAGTCTGTGTGATAACTCATGATGCAATCAATCCAAATATGGATCATGCAAAACTATTCTGTCAAGCTTGCATTACCAATTCTGTTTAAGGAGGTTCTCATAGTATGAACGCCTCGAATGTAATCTAAATGGGGGACTTCAATCCGAAAGGGCCTTCTCTCACTCTGGGGAAAGGCTGTTTATCTGTAAATTAAAATGTTAGACTTGCGTGGAAATGGTTTGCCTTTCCTCATCCTGTCATGCCCCATTCTGCACATTTGATGTCTCCTGTGCAGTTTATGCTCTAAGTTGGAGTTGGTAAGTTAAACACACGGAATAGTCATACATAATTCATGAACTGTGTAAGCACAATGCAGATGTGACAATTTTTTAGCATTACGTGTGTTTATATAATGTGCAAATATGGGCGGATTTGAATTGCCCCTGGTATGTGGGCGGACCGAACAAATTGGGAAGCCTACTCCTTATGTCGAGGGGTGGTTCGTCTCAAACTTTGTCTCTATGTGATGAAGCATATGGGTGAGGGAGCATTTCGGTTTGTTTAATGACAGCGACCGCCACGGTTTAGCGGTTGAATGCCCCTGTAAAAAGCAGAGAAATTATTCTTGAAATCAAACGAGATAAGGAAGACATATTTGCTTTTTCGCTTCAGAGCTTGTGATCAATTTGCCCCATTTTTCACCAGAATAGATCTTGTCAGATGATCATAATTTTCTTTTGGATTTGTCTCCTTCAACATGTTAAATGTTAGTGTAAATATTTCCTGTAAAAAGAAAAAGAGACATATCAGCCAGTATTAAAAGGGATAAATTGAAAACGATACTGATTTACCCTTCATCTTGAATGTCTTGCACGAGTCTTTTACCAGTTTTGTTGGATTGAATTTTCCTCGACTTTTGTTGGGCGTCTCACCATTATGGGAAGACTATGGTAAAATACTGACTTTGATATTACTCGTCGAGTATTCCATTCGGTCCATTGGACCGTAGGTGTCCATGGGGCTTTCTTTTCAAGGGTTAATCCTTGGGGATAACGCAGCCCTGTTGTATCACCTTGGGCCATGTTACGGTATTTCTCGAGGTAATTTGCAATCCCTGTTAAGAATGGAATAAGACAATTCAAGACTTGAGATGATTATGTGCACATTAGAACGATACAGAATTACCCATTTCTGAGATTGTTCGCGTCTTTCGCTTGTACTTTCCTTTGTCCGAAACTGTCTATCCCGTGGTAATGCCCATGAGTTGATTTGCCCCCAAATTTTATCCAACCTGTATTCGGATATGATTGCGTTCTCGGGTCGATTTGCAATTTCCTGAGAATAGAAGGGGCTTAATTTTAAAACTTGGAGCAACTGAGGGTAAATTGAAACGATACGGAGTTACCCTTCAGGTTTATGCAGATTTTCACTCGCCATCAATTCGTCGCGAGGTTGGTGAGGTGGCGGATTCGAGCATTTAATAGGGGGAAGTCGGATTATTACTCCTTGCTTTTACACATTCACAAAAGCAGAAAAACACATCACGCAAGGAAATAAAACACATTCACTCATTCAGGATTAGTTCCGCTTCCTCTGCAGGCTCTCCCATGATCAGCTGGCTTCATCCCAAATTAGGTATGCATCGGCCATATTGAAGGTCTCGTGGTCACTGGCTGAACAAGTGCATCACAGTCCCGATGCTTTACCGATATCAAACTGGTTGATTATGGCGAAAAGATCATCGTCAATGTCCGCTTGGTGGTGATCTGTCCCTTTTTCCTCGGGAGGTATTGATGCTGATCCAGTATCATTGGTTCTTTTGTACCCTCCTCCAACAGAACTCGATCCTGTTATAAACTGGTCTAACTCACCTCTTAAACGTGCATTTTCGATCATCAGATCATGCATTTCATCGAGGGTGAGGAGGAGGCTATTGCAGTTGGGGCAGGTGGCGGAGTCAAAAGTCTCTTTATACATCTTGTTTTCCGCTCGGAGGTTTTCATTTTCAACTCTTAGAAACTCGGCTTCGTTGTGCTCATGACGAGCCTTCATTCGGGTTCGCCTATTTTGAAACCAGAACTTGATTTGCAAAGGTTCAAGTCTTAACTCTTGACTCAGTTCCATTTTCTGTTTGCCGTCTGGCATAGGGCATGTTCTGAAGAAATCCTCAAGCCTTTGTACCTGCTCCTTAGTATGGCGACGGTAACGCTTCTTTTGACCCTTACCGTTATTGTCCTTATCTTTACTGAGATTTTGGACGTCGTCGGCGGAAGAGCCAGGCTCTATAGGCTCGATCCCAAACATGGCTTCGAACTCTTCCTCTCCCATATTTAGCAGGCAATGATAGCTCTCGGGAGTATTGGGTTGAGACATCTTTGATTTGGTTGATGATTTCTCAAGATTTGCTACTCGTTTCCGGTGTTTTCACTCTCTTTGAATTTTTCTGAGCGATTGCCTATGCCTTAAGACCCTCTTCCGAGCATGGCGTCTCTTTTAAAATTAAACGTGGGTTTAGCAACTGTATTGCTTCTTCCAAGGGTCCGGCCTTTCTCAATCCTCTTTTCTTATCGTGTCTCTTGCTCGGCTCGTCTCCTTTCATCTTTTCGTGATAGGGCCCCTTGTTGTTGTCTCCACCGTCAATTTGCTGGCGAGTTCTTCAATAAAGACGAGTCGTATCTCTTTTCTGTCGAAAATGTCTTTGTCTCCCACTCAGCTTATTTTTATCTTTTCTTTTTCAAAGTAGTGGCGTCCCGTTTAGCTTTGCCGTAGAGACGTCGGATTTGCTTGGCTGGAGATTGGAGACGAGTAGCGGAGGTGATACTGATAGGGAATGTTAGACAGGAAAATCTGGCCAGTAGAGACTTCCCCTGCAAAAATGAAAGAGAATGCGGCAGTATATGTTCTTCATATTCTAGAAAAATTGGAATGATACTGTTTTACCCTTGTGTGTACTTCTATTGAATTTGAATTGAGGAAGTTCCTTCATTTGGACTGGATTGAATTGTATGTCCCGAGTTGCCCTTCACTTTGAGCTTGCCACGTAAGTGCTTTGCTTAGTTGGGCCTTATTTTCTTTCGGGTTGCCTTGGACCATCATCATTTTCTATGCCATCGGGTCCGTGGACCGGAGGGCTCCTTTAATTTCAAGGTTACCTTCGAGGCAAATGAGTCCTATCGCGTTCCATTGGGTCATTTCATTTTGCGACACTCTTGAGGCACTTTGCGATTCCCTGGGTGAGAATGGAACAAATCCAATTTAGCATTTTGCAACGATTGAGGGTAAATTGGAACGACACACAATTACCTGTCTTCGAGCTCGCCTGGGCATTTCACTTGAAATTTCCCTACGTGAGGCCATTCAACATTTCTCATTATGGCAGTCAGCGACGTTACCACAAATTGATCCGCCCTAAATCTAGCATAAAAAGGGATTCACGCATTCGACGGGATAAAAAAAAATAAATAAATTGCCCCCTTGTCCCTGAATTAAATCGAGACACCTAGAAAGCTGGAAAATATCATACGCAGGGGAATTAAGCATGAAATAAAATGTGCACTTATTCAAGGTCAGTTCTGCCTCTCCTGTGGCTCTTCGATAATCAGCTAGTCTCGTGTTGGTTCGGGTGTGGATGATCGATGTTTGAGAGTCCATACTCACTGGCTCCTGATCGCGGCTTGGGACGTCTATCAACCCTAAACTGGTTGACTAGGGCAGTAAGCTCATCATCTGGGTAATCTCTTGAACCTTCCAGCAACTGATGCTCGAATTGGGCATTGTTGTTGGCAAATGCTGGCGGTAGATTTCTCATTCTGTCCTCGCCATGAGCAATTTGACTTCTCGTGCCGGAGCCTTCATCATTACTCGAGGAAGTGTGGGGATCACCAACTGTCCTGCTGCCAAAAACTCCTTCCATTCGAGGATTAAAGAAGTGGAAGTGCTCAGGATAATTTCTTGTCTGATTCTCTGGCTGCGCAGGCGCGCTGATCATGGGATGAATTCTAGCCACGGGTTGGTGCTCAGACCAAGGAGTCTGAATACACTGCCCCTGCGGTCTATACTCTTGAAGAGCATTAGGGTGATTCTGGGGGATACTTTGATTAACGCCTGGGGGATTAATGGCATGGCTACTAGCTTGGTTGATGATGGGAAGTGGCTCGCCCCATGCTAACCTGGGGAACTTATGGTGGCGAGGAGACTCGACGTTCAGGCTTGGATCAGTCCCGCCTTGGTTTTCTTGATTCTGAGCTGCATTGTGTTCTCTCACCCTTTTTCTGTACTTCTGAAGATGACTCGAAACATTTGCTTTAGTGAGTCCATCTACCTTCATAATTTCCAGTATATGTTGCGGCCGTGCCGAATCTATTCCTAGCTGCTGAACTGCATTAACAAACATACGATGCAGCTCGGGAGACCAACTCATCTTCTTTCTCCAGTTGCTTGGAACAAAATTGAAGGCTTGATGCTTGTTCTCATGGTCGTGCAATTGCTTCCTTACCACGTGCTGCCATATGTTTTGAAGCATCTGAACTCTAACTGGTTTCGTTACGACGTCTTGGGCCCCATTTAAGACAGCCTTCATTAGGGCTTGCTGATCATCGCTTGCCGATATTACGAGGACTGGCATGTTTAATTTAGAATTGATGACTTCCAAGAGAGTGAAAACATCCATGTCAATCCCTACCATGGCGGTGAGGACGATATCAAACGGGTCACTACTCCTCCTTAATATCTCTAAGGCCTCTGTCGCCTTTGCTTGAGCTACAACCTTATACCGGCATTTTCTTAATACGGTAACAAGGATTGACAGAGAGACTGGATTACCGTCAATGGCCATGACCAGTAGACCCTCAGGGTAAGGAACTTCATCAGCTTTGACCAGGGTTGAACATGCGCCCGTTCCCCTAATACTCGACATATTTCTGGATCTAGGACTGCCGATTCGAGACCGCCTCGGGATGTCTTCTCGGACTTGAGGGATCACGAGATCGTTGATGCCTTCTCGTAACAGGCTTTGAAAGCCGATGCTTTGATGGTGAAGGTTTTGAATTCCTCTCCCACGAGAACTCCTTCCTCTCTATCTTTCTCCTGCGAGTTCTTGCGAATGAACTCTGACTATCAAATGGGGACAAGTTCTCTCTCTGGCAATAGCAACGACTTCCCTCTTCACGGGCAGCGCTATTAGATTTTTAGAGGGAGAAAATCTGATATTCAGCTTTTGATCAAAGGGGAAATCCTTGTTTCTCGCTCAGTTTGTCTTCTTTTTTCTTTTCGTGATAGAGGGCCCCTGTCAAGATCTCCACCGTCGATTTACTGGCGGGTCCTCCAATGAAGACAAGTCGTATCTCCTTTTCGCTAACGTTTGCCGTGTCTTCCACTCAGCTCATCTTTCCGTCTTCTTTTTCAAAGTGGCGGTGTCTCGTCAAACTTTCTGCGGAGATTTCGGACTCGCTTAGCTCGCAGTCGCCATCTGATGGGAATTCGAGCCAACGAGGGTGGTGCCAATAGAGAATGGTAGGTAAGAGAAATCTTGACTGGTTGATACGGTCACTATGAAATCGATATTTACTTCAAAGCAGATTACCATCTTCGCATTCCGCTCATCTGCCTCACCTCTCTCCCCCTTTCTTTCGTATTCTGCTTTCAAAAATGGCTAATTCTCCTAACCATACCTTATCCGCCGAAGTCCTAGCTGGGTGGGAGAGACTCTACAATCTTCTTGGTAGAGGTTACGCTCATATAGCCAAAAACTCTACCGTTGAGGCTGAAATCCTCGGTTTATTTAGGACCGTGGACGCTGCTTCTGTTGAGGGTACCCAACTAGGGAAGGAGTACCGGAACTTCTCGACCCTCTTCATCAATTTTATGGCTGCCTATAACCGTGCTTATGAGACGGTCCTTGTGACCGCCGTCGTGAAAGCCCGTTACCGAGACCGGCACGAGCGTCTGGCAACAGTTACGTTTATGGCTGATAATCACAAAAAGGCCCTCAAGTTTGCCAACGATCAGCTTTCGTGGCTGGTTCGTGAGAGGGGAAAGTTGGTGGACCGTCTGGCCTTGGTCCGAACTTACGCCGAACAGGAGCCAGGCAATATTGTGATGAGGTGTAAATGTGGTTGGCTGCAGGAGAGACTTGATGACATTACGGCAGACATTGCTTTCGAGAGGGCAGCGGTTCCGGACCTGGAGTTTGCCGTTGAGCATTACGAGGCCACTATGGCCCAGGTTAAAGAGAAGTGCGATTGCCTCTTCTTTAGGCTCGCGGAGCTTGATCCCGAGAGCGCCCGGTGCATCCAGAGCATCAACTGTTTGGAGAGTCAGTTGAGCTCTTTCGTAATGGTCATCAGGGCCCAGTTTGGCTTTACCTTTCCTCCCCAGTGAGTTGTTGTAATACTCTTTGATGAATGGAATGAAAGAAAAGCTTCACGTGTTTTGTTTTGTTTTTTTTTAATTTTCCTGCTATCGTTTCTTCCGCATAGCATAACAGAACGATTTGAGGTACCGAAGATGTCGAGGCTTAATGTTCTTCTTGATGTTCTTGTTTAATTGCTCCAGACGATGATATCGAGAACATTGATGATGGGTTCGGCGGTGGCCCCCACTATCCATCTTGAGATCAGGAACAATAACGCTATGACCACTCGATCAGTGCGCTGGTAGTAAATCCGGCCACCTGTTGTGTGCCCACTTTTATCCATATTTTGTTTCTTTCGGCGTCCACTTGCTCGTGTCGGTGGCCTGTAGCGTCGGGAGAAATTCCTGTGGGCCACGTTCATTAATAGAACCTCGGTCCTCTAAAGCCCTCCGCATGTTTCGGATAAGAGGAAATTTTAAGACCGGTCTCTGGTTGATTTGATCAGGTAAAGATATTTGTTTCATGGGTTCTGATTATATAATCCATATTGTTTTTCAAAAGACGCGGGATCCTCTGCAATACATTAAATATGCCCCCATGTTTAATCAGTATAAATCCACCGTCATATCAGAATACACTGCCCATACAAGTTTACGGATTGACACAACTTTGTCTGTCAAAGATGGACAATGTTCGTTTGCCCCCCAGAATTAACGGTTGAAGCCTCGGTGTTTTTCGTCTTTTGGTATTTCTGAAGATGATTCTTGATATATTATTGAACTTAATTTTTACACCCGTCTGGGGTATCTAGGATCTCTCTGCAAAAGAAAAGGATATAATTAGTATGCGACACAAGAAATGTCGGTCCATGACTCCTATATTAGTCCAATTTGATTTTTTCTATTTTGTAGAGAAATCGGAAGAAAGAAAAAAAAATTTCCTTAGGAAGAAATGGGTTAATTTTTGATACAGAATTTTTTTCAGATTTATTATTCTTTTTTTTATTTTTTTAAAGGAATGTGACAAAGTCTCTTGACGTTTACTAAAATTTTTTGAAGGAATTTCCTTTTTATCAAAATAAATTTTCAGAGGTAAATTTGTCAGGAAAATTTTATTTTTATTGAAGCAGGAAAGACATGACAGAAATCCTTTATTGGTTAACGAAATTCCCCCGAGACATTAGTCTAATTTTATTTAGAGAAACTTTTCTTAGAAAAACATGAACGAATTTCTCGAAAAGAATTTTTGTTGCAAGTTTGTATAATTTGAAAGAATGTGATAAAATCACTTGATGTTTTTTTTAAAGGAATTTTTCTTTTTATCGAAATAAATTTTCAGAGGAAAATTTGTCAGGAAAATTTCATTTTTATTGGAGAGAAAAAAACATGACAAAAATCTCTTATTGGTCAATTAGTCTAATTTTATTTAGAGAAAATTTTCTTAGAAAAACATGAGCGAATTTCTCGAGAAGAATTTTCTTGCAAGTTTTTATAATTTGAAAAATGTGATAAAATCACTTGATGTCTACTAGAGTTTTTTTTTAAGGAATTTTTCTTTTTATTGAAATTTTCAGAGGAAAATTTTTTCAGGAAAATTTCATTTTTATTGAAGCAATAAAAATATGACAAAAATCCCTTATTGGTTAATAAAATTCCCATGAAGGGATTTTTTTACATCATTTTTTCAAAAAAAAAAATTTAAAAGAAATGAGGGACAAATTTAATTTTTATTTTCTTTTAAAAAGAATGGTCGTAATATTAAGCTCAAAAACTGACTAACACCTAGCATGGACCGACCGAAAATAAATACAAGATAAAATTAGAGAACTTACTTTTACCTTGGAGAAATGCAAATCACATAGTCATGCGCATGACTCAAGTGAGGAGTGGACTCTAGAAAATAAAAGAAGGAGAGACAAGGTATGGACCTAAAAAGGCTCCCACTATCTGAATTGACAAACTTACCCTCCGCGCAATCAAATCACAATGGGAAGAATTGTCAATTCAGATAATGAGCGGAATAAAATATGGTCAACCCGAGCGCAATCGACGCAAGAGCTTTGCATATTCGATCCCTATCTATGGTTTTTTAGGAAGAATTTCGCGACTTGGGTTTAGACGCTTGTGTGTGCAGGTGTCGTGATCCTCAGAGTATGCAAGACATGCACAACAATTGATATCAAAACAGCGCTTCTAAAAATGTGCGAAACTAAACAAATAAACCCAACACCGAGCCTGCAAAACAAAGGGGTTAGCCAAACACTCCGCCCCTTATAACTCCCATCCTGCAAAAACATATAACACCTATAGAATGAGTCCCAAACAATATCGCCAGAAGCGAGATATGCATGAAATTTTCATTGGCCTAAGTCCACTAAGACTTTTAAAATTTCGAAAAAAATTCAAATATTCCAACTCGTATCTTTTTTCGAAAATTTAAAAACTCCTTCCCCAGCGGAGTCGCCAGTCTGTCGCGACCCTCTAAAAAAATTTTAAATTTTAAATTTTAAAAGGGGTTAACGGATTATTAGGTTAATTAGATTTGACTAACCTAATGCGGACCCTCCCAAGCCCTACCGAATCGCAACTTTGGTTTTTGTTTAAATGATTTTGAAATTTGGAGTCGCCACTAATCGTTCTTGGTAGGTCGATTAGAAACCTAAATAAATTAGCGGGAGAACTAATTTATTCCTGCGAACCAGAGATTATGAGCTCGGGGATTTGGTTACACTAGTTAATTAAAACTAATGCCCTTTCGGTACCTTAATTTCATGGATATCCTAATCCGGCAACTCAGGCTTGGTTTATTCCTAAAGCTCTAGTAGGGTATTCTCTTTTGTGTTTTCACTTTTTAAATAGGATGCATGGATGGTATATATTTTTATTTGTTATATTTTTTTAAGTGTTAAAGATTCCCTGAAGCCGAAAGAGGGAGTGTGTTAACGACTTCTGTGCAGTATTACGACCTACTCATCTTTTGGGTCTGATGATTCAAAAATTAAATTATAGGAAGTACATGACAGTGAATAAACACCTCCAATGGGAGGCCTAGCATTGGCTTGGCTCTTCCCTTTGGGATTTAAGGTACAGGTATTTAAGTTGCAAGTATTTAAACTACTGTAAGTAAAAACCTCCAATGGGAGGCTAAGCATTGGCTTGGCTCTTCCCTTTGGGATTTAAGGTACAGGTATTTAAGTTGCAGGTATTTAACTACTGTAAGTAAAAACCTCCAATGGGAGGCTAAGCATTGGCTTGGCTCTTCCCTTTGGGATTTAAGGTATAGGTATTTAAGTTGCAGGTATTTAACTACTGTAAGTAAAAACCTCCAATGGGAGGCTAAGCATTGGCTTGGCTCTTCCCTTTGGGATTTAAGGTACAGGTATTTAAGTTGCAGGTATTTAACTACTGTAAGTAAAAACCTCCAATGGGAGGCTAAGCATTGGCTTGGCTCTTCCCTTTGGGATTTAAGGTGCAGGTATTTAACTACTGTAAGTAAAAACCTCCAATGGGAGGCTAAGCATTGGCTTGGCTCTTCCCTTTGGGATTTAAGGTGCAGGTATTTAAGTTGCAGGTATTTAACTACTATAAGTAAAAACCTCCAATGGGAGGCTAAGCATTGGCTTGGCTCTTCCCTTTGGGATTTATGGTGCAGGTATTTAAATTGCGGATGGACTTTGTCCTCTCCATTTTGGGGTATGAATTTTTTAAAATGAAATACAACGAATTAATTCAACAATTTGAAATTTGTGCGCGCTTGAGGACTCCTCCAAGCCGATTTTGTGCTTCCATAGGATTGACCATTGATATAGAGCTGCGGCTTCCTGACATAAAATAGAGTGAAGTGTTAGTATACAAAATATGTGCTAATCTGCATCTAAAACCAGAAGAGTAGAAAGAGTACTTATCTCCCATTTTTTTGGGAGGGATTTCTATAATTGATTTTCGCTCTCTATGTTCCCAATATAGAGAGTTTCTTTTGAATTAAGAGGGACTTTTAGTCACAGATCAGTTGAGAAATCGGTGGACAGCTTAGGAGCTTGTCTGGGCCGATTTTTGTATCTCGACGAGATTTTTGCTGTTGACGTAGAGATATCCTTCTCCTGACATAAAATATGGAAGAAAAAGGAGATGGAGAAAGTGTATACAATTTGTGCTAATTTGCGAGTAAAACCATAAATAAATGAATAAATAAAAACACTTAGCTTGAATTTGTTTGCTCGTTGACGAGGATGAACTCTTGATTTATATTGATCGATGAAGGAATTTGTGATGATAACCCCTAGCTTTAAATTCCCATCATCTTCAAAATTCTCTCTCTTTTGGTATTTTCTTTCTCTCAAAATTTTCTTCAATCTCCCAAAACTCTCTCAAACATCCAAAATTTTCTCTCCAAAAAATTCTCCCAAACACTTCAAATTTTCTCTCCAAAAAAAATCCTTTCTCAAGCTCACTTCTTTCTCCTTTTATAACCTACTCATCTATCTCCCATTCTAATTTTTCCACTAACTCTATCTCCCATTCTAATTTCTCCACTAACTCTTCTTCATTTTCATCTTCCATTCTCAATCTCTATCTCACATTCTAATCTCTCCACTAACTCTTCTTCATCTTCATCTTCCCTTCTCCATATTTATCTCCCATTCTAATTTCTCCACTAACTCTTCTTAATCTCCATCTTCCCTTCTCTATTCTTATCTTCCATTCTAATTTCTCTACTAACTCTTCTTCATCTCCATCTTCCCTTCTCTATTCTTATCTTATTTTCTCCATCCATTCTTCTCCAACTTCTCTTCTTCATCTCCTCTTCTTCATCTTCCCTTCTCTATTCTAATTTATCCACTAACTTTTCTTTTTATTATTTGTAAAATAATCCTTCAAGAGTTAGGTATTTGCACTTTAGTCCTTGAATTTTAAGTATTTACAATTCAGTCCCTGAAAAAATATATTTCTTTAAGTCCAAATCTCCTCACAATTTTTGACACACCAAAATTTACCACATGTCAAGTTTAAGCTCATTTCTTGTCGCTGAAAATAATGCATAATTTAATTAAAGCCCTTTTGCAAAATTAAGTCATTCTGGGTATAATTGGGCCAAGATGAAAATTTAAAATATTAGAAGACAATGTCACAACTCATAAAAAGTGAAAGTTAAAAATAAGTTGACTCAAATTAAATTTTTTTAGGCCCGATTCGAGATTATACTCGTGAAGGAACACGTGACTCGAATTGGATTTTTCTGAATTTGCGATGGCCAATATGAAAATAGATTTAAAATAAAAATATTAACTATCTTTGTGTATTTTTTGGCCTCAAATGTTATTTTTTCAAAATTTTCAAATATTTTTGTATTTTTTTTAAAACAATTAAAATATATATAATATGAAAAATTATTTTTTGGTCAAAATTCGTTCCCTAGGCTTGGCTAAGGTTCCCAAAGTTGATTTTTCAATTTTATGAATTTTTATGGATTTTCTATTAATTTTTGAAAATAAATAAATAAAAAATAAGTAAAAATACTGAAAATATGAAAAATCATTTTTTGGTCAAAATTGGTTCCCTAGGCTTGGCTAAGGTCCCCAAAGTTGATTTTTCAATTTTATAAATTTTTATGGATTTTTTATTACTTTAGCAATAGAAAAAATGATTAAAGATCAGGTGTCAACACTTGGTTCTCACCTGATCTATCTTCGTTGGGTTCGGTCTCTTGGTGCTGCTATTTTTGTTCCCTCTTTGTTGTTTGCTCACTTGGGTGTACCTTGCCTTGTTTTGGTTCGGTAACTTTTGTTTTGGGGGTTTGTTCTCCCTCTAGCTCTTGCACATATCCTCCCATCTACTTTGCACCCGCCTCTACATATCTGTAGATCCTGGTGGAGGGTCGTTTTTGGATCCCTGTGCGTTGGTTAGGTTGTACGCGATTTTGAATTGTCAATCTTATACTTACCTTTACAAAAAAAAAAATTCCCTCAAGCCGAAAGAGGGAGTGTGTTAACAACTTCTGTGCAGTGTTACAGTCTACTCACTTTGGGGTCTGGTGATTCAAAAATTAAATGGCAGGAAGTTAATGACAGTAAATAAAGACCTCCAATGGATGGTCCGGCCTTGGCTTGGCTCTCCCCTTTGGGGTTTAATTGTGCAGGAATTAAATTGTGGGAATTTAAATAACGGTAAGTAAAAACCTCCAATGAGCGGCTTAGCATTGACTTGGCTCTTCCCTTTGGGATTCGATGGTGTAGGAATTTAAATTGCAGTAAGTAAAAACCTCAAATGGCGGCCTAGCATTGGCTTAGCTCTTCTCTTTGGGGTTTAATGGTGCATGCATTTAAATTGCAGTAAGTAAAAACCTCCAATGGGCGGCCTAGCATTGGCTTGACTCTTCCCTTTGGGGTTTGATGATGCAGGAATTTAAATTGCAAGAAATAAACGACCTCCAGTGGATACGCTTTGCCTCTCCATTCTGGGGTTTTAGTTCTTTAAAATAAAATACAACAAATTGTTTCAATAATTTGAACTAAAATCCGTTGACGGGTCGGCTGCAAATTTGATGGGCACCTTGAAATTTGTTTGGGCTCATTTTGCACCTCCATGGAATTTATCTTTGATACGGAGTTGTCCTTTTTTTTTACCTTCCATAAAATATGGGAAAAGGGGAGATGGAGAAAGTGTATACAATTTGTGCTAATTTGAGACTAAAATCATAAATAAATAAATAAATAAATAAAAACACTTAGCTCGAATTTGCTTGCTCGTTGACGAGAATGAACTCTTGATTTATGTTGATCGATGAAGGAATTGGTGATGATAACTCCTAACTTTAAACTCCCTCTATCTTCAAAATTTTCTCTCTCTTTTTGGTATTTTCTTTCTCTCCAATTTTTCTTCAATCTCCCAAAACCCTCTCAAGCATCCAAATTTTCTCCCCCCCAAAAATTCTTCTCTCAAGCTCACTTCTTCCTCCTTTTATAACCCACTCATCTATCTCTCATTCTAATTTTTCCACTAACTCTATCTCCCATTCTAATTTCTCCACTAACTCTTCTTCATTTTCATTTTCATCTTCCCTTCTCCATCTGTATCTCACATTCTAATCTCTTCACTAACTCTTCTTCATCTTCATCTTCCCTTCTCCATATTTATCTCCCATTCTAATTTCTCCACTAACTCTTCTTCATCTCTATCTTTCCTTTTCTATTCTTATCTTATTTTCTCCATCCATTTTTCTTCATCTTCTCTTTTCCATCTTTCATTAATAGAAGCCACTTTATCGAAAAATACTGAAAATATGAAAAATTATTTTTTGGTCAAAATTGGTTCTCTAGGCTTGGACAAGGTCCCCAAAATTGATTTTTAAATTTTATGAATTTTTATGGATTTTGTTATTAATTTTAAAATAGAAAAGATGATTAAAAATCAGGTGTCAACAGCTGCCCCTCTTTGAAAGGAAGCTCGGTAGAGGTTCATTTCAAAGACGAGATGACACATTAATCCTAATCGACTCAACACAAGGAAATAAAAAGAGTTGTGACACTTGATCTCTAATACCCTCCGTAGCAAGTTCCGATCCAGACCCAGTTTGAGGAGGCTTTCATGCAGTAAGGGAGAGACAAAAATAAGAGTTTACCTGGCACTTACCTGCTCGCTATATGGCGGCTGCCTGACATGAATGCTCTACCAAAAGTGGAATGAGAACTTAAGGATTCGTTATAAGAAAGCCTTAGGATGGCTGAACTTGAACCTGTATGGTAGGTCATCCCATGGTAGATTCCTAATGAAAGGATTCTACTGATTTAAAATTTGATTGAAATTTGACCTATATGGTAGGTCACCCCATGGTAGATTCCTAATGAAATTAATCTACTGGTTGAAATTGATTGAAATTTGACCTGTATGGTAGGTCACCCCATGGAAATGCCTGTAAGAAGGACTTTGGGTGCTTGTAAGAATGACTTTTGTGTGACTGTAGGAAGGACTTTGGGTGCCTGTAAGAAGGACTTTTGTGTGCCTGTAGGAAGGACTTGGTGCCTGTAAGAAGAACTTTGGGTGCATGTAGGAAAGACTTTTGTGTGTCTGTAGGAAGAACTTTTGTGTGCCTGTAAGAAGGACTTTTGGTGTGCCTGTATGAAGGACTTGTGGTGTGCCTGTAGGAATGACTTTTTGTGACATCCCGATTTTTCTCGCCTAATTAATTAAGAGTGACAGTTATATTAGAGTCAATTTATTTGACTTAGAAATTTACTTATGTTAAGTAAATTTTAGAGTTGGTGATGTGAGAATAATTTCTCGGATGAGGAGTGACAATACAAAAGGGACACCCTAAAAATGTTAATTGAGTTACTAATTAAATTATTGAGACAACTGTAGTCAATTTATTTTTACTATGGTCAATTTATTTTTACCATAGTCTAAACTAAGGTTAATAGACATAATATACATAATTAAGCTTGTGGGGGACAAAATGGAACTTTTATCCCCCAAATTCATGGCCGGCCAACCTAGGGAAGCATTGAAGAAATTGGTGTGGACCAATTCATGATTTCAATTCCATGATTTTGTCCCATATTATTATTCTTTGGACCAATTTCATGATTTTGTCCCCACATAATTATGACTCCCCAATTAATTACTAAACCCACTATCTTTCCACTCTTTCAAGAACACACTCTCTCTCATTCATTCTGAATTTCAAACAAATTTCACACCACAAATTACTTTCAAAGAAGATTAAGGAAGATCAAGGGTGATTTTCTCAAAGATTGAAGTGTTCTTGGCATTTGAGGCAAATTTAACATCTTTCTATTACACTTTTATGATTCAAAGTTTGCTAGGCTTGATTTATTTGGAGCATGATATGAAAATGGATGTGTGAATGATAAATTTCGTGCTCATGTGGAGAGAAAATGGCCAAATGGTTGGGTTGAGCAAGCTGCCCTGAAAAGAGATAATTCCTATCCCTCTATTTTGCTATTTTCGTACTAGTGTATATAGACTCTAAAAGACTAAGATCAAAACATGAAAAATGATTCTAACATCTTAAACTGTGTCATATAATTTTTTAGCAATTTTTGAAGTCCATTTGGTCGGTCTAAAAGCCTTACTTAAACACGGACGGGTCTGATCTGTACTAATCTGTAACTACCTTTGGCTCCTATTTTCACTATTTTTGTACCACTCTTCGTAAACTCCAAAAGATTGAGAACAAAACATGAAAGTTTGACTTAACATACTAAGCTACAACATATATTAAATTGGGAATTTTTGGGATAATCTAAGTTGGCATTAAGATCATACTTTGAGCTAAGTGTGTTCTGTTTCTGGGTTTGAAAATCTATTTCTGATCTAACCTTTGAAGATTAATATTTTCGTGTCTCTTCTTGTGGACATGTAGAACTCCAGAACAAAACACGAAAGTTGGATCTAACATATTAAGCTAGAACATATATTAAATTGGGAATTTTTGGGATAATCTAAGTTGGCATTAAGATAATACTTTGAGCTAAGTGTGTTCTGTTTCTGGGTTTGAAAATCTATTTCTGATCTAACCTTTGAAGATTAATATTTTCGTATCTCTTCTTGTGGACATGTAGAACTCCAGAACAAAACAGAAAGTTGGATCTAACATTAAGCTAGAACATATATTAAATTGGGATTTTTTGGGATAAACCAAGTTGACATTAAGATCATACTTTGGACTAGCTGTGTTCTGTTTCTGGGTCTAGAAATTGGTGCTATTTCTACGAGTTTTAGTGAAAAATATAAAATGATCTAACTCAGGGTCTGGTCACGAAAGCTTTAGATCTGGATCTTGACTACCACATAATAAAATTTGGTGATTTTTGGAATTGATTTACTTGGGTAAATGTTCAAGTTTCGTTCAATGTGCGAATCTGTTTCTAGAGATGTCATTCACGAAAATTGGGTGAAACACTTTGATCCGTGGGTTTGATGCTCAAGAGCTTAAAATGAAAGTTGATCCTTACTGAGTGAACTACTATTTGGTAAATTTTGGGAATTTTATGATTTTAATTAATATGTTAATCGCGGTAATTAACCGAGCCTAAATCTGCCCCGATTTCAGTAATAAGATGAATTGAATTGTGATGTGAGAAAATGTTACTGTGAATGCCAAATGATGAGAAATTGAGTGAATTGGATATGACATGATCATATGGCATACCATTTAATCACATGTGTGCATTGATCATGGAGTAAAAAGTGAAAAAGGAAATTCCCATCGGACAGCGTACCGATGGAGCCCCAGGTGTTTTGGGAAGCCCCTACTGTGTGATATGGGTTGCCCCTACTGTGTGATCAGGGAAGCCTCCGGAGTGGAGATGCCCAAGTGTAGAAATCTTGGTAGTGCCATGCGAGAATGTCGAGGAGGAATTCGTGGGCCTTGGTAAGGAATTTTGCTAAATTGTGAGCAGAAATATGAATTAAAGATGAGATAAATACATAACTGCATATTTATGAATGCATGGCATTTTCATCTGTGTGCATTTTATTCCCGCTGTGATTGCCTGTTGATTGAGCTAATATTATAAGTTTAGTTAATAAATAAAAGCTTTTTGAATAAATCGAAAGAATATAAAGCTGAATTGCTAATTGTGTAAAAAGGTATGTCTTGGATAAATTAACGTCTAGTGGTAATTGAATTGTATTTGTAATATTTAGATGTTTTATTTGCTGAGTGTTGGCTCACTCTTGTTAACCAACACGTTTCAGATAATTAGACATGGTGGGATGCCCGAGGATATCCTGTTATATATATGTTATCAAAGGCCATCTACCGGTTTGGGCCTTTTTCTTCTTGTGCTTGATATATCCGTCAGGACGACCGGATATTGGTGTTCTGGTAGAAAGGAGTTGACCCTTTCTGTGTAGCCTAACAGAAGGCTAGTATTTTCTTGTATGCCTTACGTGTTTATTTTCGAATATGGCTAATGTATGAAACTAATTGAACTATTTAAAGTTTAATGAATGTGGTATTTTGAAATTATGTAAATCTTTTGCTTGCGTTAATGTAACTGGAACATTATGATAATGGAAGCGCGTTTCGTCACACTTTTGGTTGCCTGTAGGAAAGACTTTTGAGTTGCATGTAAGAAGGACTTTGGGTGCCTGTAGGAAGGACTTTTGTGTTGCCTATAAAAAGGACTTTAGGTTGCCTGTAAAAAGAACTTTGGTTGCCTATAAGAAGGACTTGGTGCCTGTAAAAAGGACTTTTGGTTGCCTGTAAGAAGGACTTTAGGTTGCCTGTAAGAAGGACTTTGGTGCCTATAAGAAGGACTTTTGGGTGCTTGTAAGAAGGACTTTTGTGCCTATAAGAAGGACTTTGGGGTGCCTGTAAGAAGGACTTTTGTGTCTGTAAGAAGGACCTTGGGGTGCCTGTAAGAAGGACCTTGGGGTGCCTGTAGGAAGGACTTTGAAAATGGACCGTTCCTTATTGGGATTTCCAATAGAAGGGCTCCAAAGATAACATATCCTAGAAAAAGGGCTCGTTCATGTGGCGCCTGCCACTCAGGACTTAGGAATGGATCATTCTGTGTGAGAAATCACCAATGATTACCTAAATGTCACCTTTTAGGTGGACGGAAGAGGTATTGACATGAAGGGTGCCATTCTGGGATCTGGGAAGACCAGGAATCCTACAGAAGCTCAAACCTGATTTAACTTACCTTGAATGGTGCCATTCTGGGATCTGGAGAGACTAGAAATCCTATAGAAGCTCAAGCCCGATTTTACTTATCTCAAAGGGTGCCATTATGGGATCTGGAGAGATCGGGAATCCTGCAGAAGCTCAAACCCAATTTTACTTATCATGAAGGGTTCAGAATGAAGATATACCTACCTGAGGATTTGGAAGAAACACCTTGTGGTTTCTCATCGGTTGGGCTTATTCATTCAATAATCACCGAATGAATTTCGAGACCTTGGAAGGTAACTCGAACATCGGGAACTTGTTACCTGTTAGGCAATATCAGAGGTAACACATACAAGCATTTTCATCAATGAGTTCATTGGTTCATGCAAAACTGTTTAACTGAGTTTGCAATGATAAAAAATAATATGTGTGATAACTCATGATGCATTCAATCAAAATGTGAATCATGCATAACTATTATGTCAAGTTTGCATTACCAATTCTGTTCAAGGAGGTTATCATGGTATGAATACCTCGAATATTTGAATGTGGGACTTCAGTCCGAAAGGGCTCCCTCTCACTCTCAAGAAAGGCTGTTTATTTTGATTACAGGATTGAAAAGAAATCACTCGATCTTACCATCATCGCATTTAACAAGGATCTGAGTAATCTCGCAATTGGTACGACATGCCGATCTGGAGGTCTTGATTAGGACCGTAATATAGGCTGGGTCAAAGGTTTGACAAAGGTGACTCTTTTGAGCCAAGGCCATTGACGAAAAAGTTTTCATTATCTGCTCCATGTTTACAAGTCAAGAACTCTGCAAAAATGATTGAGAAACAGTCTTGTTTGTACCTTTTCGATCAATTCTTAAAATCTTTCAACTCTACGTTAATTCAAGCACCTTAATCAGAAAAGACTTTCACGGGCTGTAACGTAGGTTGGGATTGGGGATCAAGGAAGTGAAAGGCTTATTTTGGCCCAGAAAACATATGAGGTGGGTTTGACATTGGTGATCATTGTATCTTTGTCACCCGTCTCGGCCCTTTGAATAGTCCTTTAAGAATACCATCGTCGTATGAGGAAAGCGTGAACTTCTACTGATATCGTTGTCGCTTCTGAATGGTATAAACTTCAACTGTGTACTTCAATCTGACTCCTTCAGCGAGTTTTCTTCTGCAATTAGACCCTATTGGGGATTTACAGAAGGAGAGCATAGTTTTCGCTGAGTTTACAAAATTTACATGTAAAGTTCAATGAACATTGATTTGAATGGGCATTGGCCTTACTTTTGAGCGGCGCTTTGCTTTTTCATGCTCAGGGACTTGCTTTTCTTTTTTTGGTCTCGCCTTTTGCCTTTTGTCTTTTCTGTTCCAACAATTGTGCTGTATGCACATGCATATCACAGACCACATTTGAAGAGTTGACTCGGGAGCTCCATGTAAACCCATTTCTTCTGAGTTCCTCTGCTTTAAAGTGGTGGCACCATCTTCATCTTAGAATGACCAATGATCACCAACGGGGTTTCAAGAAACGAATATGCAGAATCAATTAGGCGACGCAAAGGATGAAAGTATATTAGATAGAGAAACGAATGCTTTTCGTCATCTTAAGGCACTTGAATTATCGTGCGAGGTTAATGTTGACATCAGATTTTTAATCAATTTTTCTCTTTTAAAATTAATAAAAAAATTTCATAAAACTTCATAAAATTAAAAAATCAACTTTGGGGACATTTTCCAAGCCTATAGAACCAATTTTGACCAAAAAATAATATATTTTCAGTATTTTTCGATATTTTTATTTTCGAAAATTCATAAAAAAATCAAGAAAAAATGAGAAAATTATAAAATAAACTTTGGAAGCTTTGGCCAAGCTTAGGTAATCATTTTTGAGCAAAAAATAATTTTTCTTATTTTTTGTATTTTTTTAATATATTTTTTATAAATTAGGAAAATATTTAATAAATAATAGCATTTGAGGCTACAAAAATACATAAAAATAGTCAACATTTTTCTTTCAAATCCCTTTTTCATGTTGGCCATCACAAATTTAAAAAATCCAATTCGGGGTCGTGTATTCATTCACGAGCATAATCTCGAATTGGGCCTAAAAAAATTCAATTTGAGTCAATTTATTTTCATTTTTCACTTTTAGAAGTTGTGACATTGTTCTCTAATATTCCAAATTTTCATTTTGGCCCAATTATACCTTGAATGACTCAATTTTGCAAAAGGGCTTTAATTAAATTATGCATTATTTCCAGCGGTAAGAAATGAGCTTAAATTTAACATGCGGTGAATTTTGACTAAGAATAGGGGAGGTGTGTCAAAAATTGTGAGGAGATTTGGACTTAAAGAAATATTTTTTCTCAAGGACTAAATTGTAAATACTTAAAATTCAGGGACTAGAGTGCAAATACCTAACTCTTGGAGGATTATTTTGCAAATAACAAAAAGAAGAGTTAGCGGAGAAATTAGAATAGAGAAGGGAAGATGGAGAAGAGGAGATGGAGAAAAGAAGATGGAGAAAATAAGATAAGAATAGAGAATGGAAGATGGAGAAGAAAAGATGAAGAAGAATGGATGGAGAAAATAAGATAAGAATAGAGAAGGGAAGATGGGAATGAGAGATAGAGTTAGTGAAAAAATTAGAATGAGAGATGGATGAATAGGCTATAAAAGGAGGAAGAAGTGAGTTTGGGAAGGAGATTTTTTGGGGGAGAAAATTTGGATGTTTAAGAGGGTTTTGGGAGATTGAAGAAAAATTGAAGAGAAAGAAAATACCGAAAAGAGAGAGAAAATTTTGAAGATGGTGGGAGTTTAAAGTTAGGAGTTATCATCACCAATTCCTTCATCGATCAACATAAATCAAGAGTTCATCCTCGTCAACGAGCAAGCAAATTCGAGCTAAGTGTTTTTATTTATTTATTTATTTGTGGTTTTAGTCTTAAATTAGCACAAATTATATACACTTTCTCCATCTCTCCTTTTCCCATATTTTATGGCAGGTAAAAAAAAAGGGACAACTCCGTATCAAAGATAAATTCCATGGAGGTGCAAAGTGAGCCCAATCAAATTCTAAGGTTCCCATCAAATTTGCAGCCGACCCGTCAACGGATTTTAGTTCGAATTTTTGAAATAATTTGTTATATTTTATTTTAAAGAACTAAAACCCCAGAATGGAGAGGCAAAGCGCATCCACTGGAGGTCGTTTATTTTTTGCAATTTAAATTCCTGCACCATCAAACCCCAAAGGGAAGAGCCAAGCCAATGCTAGGCCGCCCATTGGAGGTTTTTACTTACTGCAATTTAAATTCATGCACCATTAAACCCCAAAGGGAAGAGCTAAGCCAATGCTAGGCCGCCCATTGGAGGTTTTTACTTACTGCAATTTAAATTCCTGCACCATCAAACCTCAAAGGGAAGAGACAAGCCAATGCTAGGCCGTCCATTAGAGGTTTTTACTTACTGTTATTTAAATTCCCGCAATTTAATTCCTGCACCATTAAACCCCAAAGGGGAGAGCCAAGCTAAGGCTGGGCCATCCATTGGAGGTCTTTATTTACTGTCATTGACTTCCTGCCATTTAATTTTTGAATCATGAGACCCCAAAGTGAGTAGACTGTAACACTGCACAGAAGTCGTTAACACACTCCCTCTTTCGACTTTAGGGAATTTTTAACACTTTGAAAATAAAAAAAATACCACTTATGCATCCTATCTAAAAAGTGAAAATACAAAAAGAGAACACCTCACTAGTGTCTTAGGAATAAACCAAGCTTGAGTTGCAAATTAGGATATCCATAAAATTAAGGTACCGAAAGGGCATTAGTTTTAATTAACTAGTGTAACCAAGTCCCCGAACTCATAATCTCTGGTTCGTAGAAGTAATTTAGTCCTCCCGCTAATTTACTTAGGTATCTAATCAACCTACCAAAAATGATTAATGGCGACTCCAAATTTTAAAACCATTTGAACAAAAAAACTAAAGGCGCGATTCGGTAGAGCTTGAGAGAGCACGAACTGGATTAGTTAATTTAATCAATTAATCTGGTAATCCATTAACCTAAAAATGAATTTTAGGTCGCGACAGTCAAAAGCAAAGAATCACTCGAAAATTGATGTTAGTCCAAGCAAGCAAAATTTCTAACCATTTACCTCGTGAAATTGCTGGGACTATGCTCATTTGGCCATGATGTGGGGTGATTCTTGACAGGGGTTATGAAATGAAACCGCCGCTCAAATGAGTTATCAATGGCCACCTGTAGTGTTTATGATAGAGAAACGAATGCCTCATTCCTTTCGGTATCGTACCTTTCGGGAGAAAACGCATTGCCTTGGGAAATACGGAACCTATTTGACATACAACTCACTGTGGATATGGGACATGTATGGAAATGGGGTCGCCTTTCATCATCCTGTCATGTCCCATTCTACATGAATCGTGGCATGTGTACACGCAATGTAGATGTAGCAGTTTTCAGCATCACACGTGTTTACTGAAAATGCAAGTATGAAAGAAAATGGGCGAATTTGAATTGCCCCTAGATATGTGGGCAGATTGAGCGAATTGGGAGTTTACTCCTTGAGTCGAGGAATGGCCCGTATCTGAGTTTGCCCCTGTACAACATTTGGGCCTTTTCAATATTAACAACCATCATGGTTGTCGATCGAATACCCTTTTTCGATTGAGGGTAGCCATTAATTTGCCCCATTTTGATCGGAATGGTGCTCTTCAGATGATCATAATTTTGCTATTTGGGGTTGCTACTTCAACATGTTAAATGTTAGTGTAAGTATTTCCTGTAAAAAGGAAAGGAGACGTGTTAGCCGGTATTAGAAGGGATAAACTGGAACGATACTGGTTTACCCTTCATCTTGAATGTTTTGCGTAACCCTTTTATTAGCTTCGCTGGATTGAGTTTTCCTTGACTTTCGCTGGACACTTCAACATTAGGCTAAGATCGTGACAAAATACTGACCTTGGTATTACCCGTCGAGAAATCCTGTTTCTTTCTGCAAAAAGAAATGAGCAAAAAGTCTTTTTATTTATTTACAATACTTACAATATTCCCCACCCTTGGGGATCGAACTCGGGATATTTCAGATCGCTGTCATTCCCATGCCATCAAGCCAATTGGACCGTAGGCGTCCACGGAGGCTCTCTTTTAAGAGTTAATCGTTGAGATGGCGTGGTCCCGCTACTTTGCATTAGGCAATTCGACGTCCCAGTTCTTTTCAAGGCCATTTAAAATCCCTGTTAAAAATGAAAGTAATTCAGGACTCGAGACGATTATGGAAAAATTAGAACAATACAAAATTACCGATCTTTGAGATTGCTCGGGCCATTCGGATGTTTCTTATTTGAAGCCGATCATCCACCGGTAATATCTACGAATTGATTTGCCCTCAAGCTCCATTTAATACGAGAACTTCGCATTTAAATATGATTGTATTCTTGAGGCAGTTTGCAAATTCCTGAAAATGCAAGGAGTTCAATTTAAAACTTGGAGCTATTTGAGGGTAAATTGAAACGATACGGTGTTACCCTTCAAGTTTACGCGGATTTCTTTTACCCACAATTAATTCGTTGTGAGTTGGTGCAGCAACGGATCCGTGTATTTAATAAGAGGGAGAAGGGTTACTACTTCTTGCTTTCACATAAACTACAAACATCAATAAAAGCAGAAAAACTCCTACGCAAGGAAGTAAAACATATGCACTCATTCAGGATTGGTTTTGCTTCTTCTGCAGGCTTTTCCATAATCATCTGGCTTCATTCCGGACCAGGTACGCATCGGCCATATTGAAGGACTCGTGATCTCCAGCTTCGAAATACGGGCTCTGTGTGCCCATTACAGCCCTAGTGCTTCATCCACATTGAACTGGTTGATCATGGCGGTGAGTTCGTCATCAATGCCAGTTGCCTGGTGGTGATACATCTCCCCTTCCCTGGGAGGCATCAATGCTTACCTTATGGGCTCGGTCCTTTCATGCTTTCCCCCAACAGAACTTGATCCTGTCATAAACTGGTCTAACTCACCTCTTAAACGTGCATTTTCGATCCTCAGACAATGCATTTTATCGAGGGTGATGAGGCTATTGCAATTGGGGCAGGTGGCGAAGTCAAAAGCCTCTTTAAACATCTTGTTCTTCGCTCGGAGGTTTTCATTTTCAACTTTTAGAAACTCAGCTTCGTTGTGCTCATGACGAGTCTTCATTCGGGTTCGCCTATTTTGAAACCAGAACTTGATTTGCGAAGGTTCAAGTCCTAGCTCTTGACTCAGTTCCATTTTCTGTTTGCCGTCTGGCGTAAGGCACATTCTGAAGAAATCCTCAAGCATTTGTACTTACTCCTCAGTATGGCGACGGTAACGCTTCCTTTGAACCTTACTGTTGTTGTCCTTATCTTTACTGAGATTTTGGACGTCGTCGGCAGAAGAGCCAGGCTCCATGGGCTCAATCCCAAACATGGCTTCAAACTCTTCCTCTCCCATATTCAGCAAGTAATGATAACTCTCAAGGGTGTTGGGTTGAGACATCTTTGACTTGGTTAATAATCTCTCAAGGTTTACTACCATTCCTTGTATTTCTACTCTCTGAAATTTTCTGAACGACCGTCTTTGAAACTCTTTTTAGGGCATGAAAGAAGATTATTAGGAGAACGTCTCCTTTTAACATTCGAGCACGGGCTTAGCAAACTATATTGCTTCTCTCGAGAGTTCAGTCTTTTTCGTATTTCTCACTCGGTTTGTCTCATTTCATCTCTTTCATAGTGGTAGGGCTCCTGTCGTTATCTCTCTCGCCGGTCTCGAGCGTCGGTTTTGCAGGCGAGTTCTTTTCCCTGTCTTCTTTTTTTTGCTAAAGTTTGTCTTGTCTCCCACTCAGCTCGTATTTCCCTCTTCTTTTTCAAAGTGGCGGTGTCTTGTCAAACTTTCTGCGGAGATTTCAGATTTGTTTAGCTCGAGGTCGCCGCCTGACGGGGATTCGAGCCAACGGGGGTGGTGCCAATAGAGAATGGTAGATGGGGAAATCTTGACTGGTTGATACCGTTACTACGAAATCAATATTTACTTCAAAGCAGATTACCATCTTCGTATCCCGCTAGTTTGCTTCACCTATCTCCTCCTTTCTTTCGTATTCCGCTCGTCTGCCTTGATTACCTCCTTGATAATGGTCAATCTCCCTACCCACATCTTCCCAGCCGACGTTATGTTCAAATGGGAGAAGCTCTATCATCTTCTCGGCCGAGGCTATATTTACATAGCCCATCATCCAAGCATCGAAGCTAAGATCCTCGGTCTATTCGGGGAGATAAATGCTTTTTCGGTCGAAGGCACCAACTTGGAGAGGGAATATAGGGCGTTCCCATACGTCTTCATCAACTTTTTGAAAGCTTATTGGAATACTCAGGAAATAGTCACCTTAGCTCGCGTCGTGAGAGCTCGCTATCAGGACCGATCTGAACGCTTAGAGTCTGCAGAACACGCAGTTGTCCGGTACAAAAAGGCTGTCAAGTCTGTGGATGAATGAGCCTCGTTGTTGATCCACGAGAGAGAGAAGCTGGTGGAACGCTTAGCTTTGAATCAGACTTATTTCGAGCATGACCCGAGCGATATCGTGATGAAGTTCAGATGTGAACGGCTGGAGGAGAGGCTCGACGATTTAACAGTGGATATAGCTTTCGAGAGAGACTTGAACGAGAATCTAAAATTCGCCGTTGAACACCATGAGGTCAATGCAGCCAGACAGAAGGAAAAATGCACCCACCTGTTCTTCAAGCTTGCAGATCTTAAATCCCAAATTGCTCAGTGTAGGTAGAATATTGGTTTCATGGAAAGCCAATTAAGTTCCTTCGTGATGCTTATTAGAGCTCATTTTGGTTTTACTTTTCCTCCCCAGTGACTGTTGTAATACTCCTTGATGAATGAAATGAAAGAAAAGCTTCATATCTCTGTGCCTTAATTTTTTTGCCATTTCTTCTTTTCTTTACAAAATCAGAGTTAACTGTACTAGAGAAAATATAACCATCCATCTCAGCTAGGATCAGAGTACTTCCAGAGAGCACCTTCTTTACGACATACGGGCCATCATCGTTCGGAACGATCTTCTCTTCTGGAAGAGGGACTGTTGGCAGCAATCCTCACAGGACGAGGTCATCTACCTCTGTTGGATCCAATCGGCTACTATCAACTGTACTTCCGACAGAATACGTAGGGAGTGTATTTCTATCTCGACTGGTAGGATTGCCTCAATCGTGTCTTATCTTGACAGATGGTGGCTGTGAGATGATTACACACAGCCAAACGGACAAAGGCGGGACCCCATCACTTCTCCCTGATAATGATATCGAAGACATGGAAAAATGATTCAGCGACGGCCCCCACCGATCACAATAACACCCGCAACTGGTCATTATTATCGCTCTGACCACTCGATTAGTGTGCCAATAAATAAACTAGGCCACCTGTTGCGTGCCTCTACTTTGCTCATGCTGTCTTTCAGCGTCCACTTGCTTGTGTCGGTTGCCTGTAGTGTCGGCAGAAATCCCTGTGGGCCACGCTCAATAATAACTCTCCGATCCTCCAAAATTCTCCACGTAGTTCGAATCCGAGGAAGTTTAAAAGGCGGGCATTTGATGGATTTAACCAGAAAGACGTTGCGGGATTGGATCAACGTACTTGCTACACAGATTTTGACTGATTTTTTTAACAAAAATACAGGAACCCCTATCAATACATTAAGCATGCCCCCAGGCCTGATAGATACATTCACTGCCTCATTAAAATACATAGCTCATACGTGTCCACTGATTGGTATAATTCCATCTCCGGAAGAAGGGACTTCTTCGCTTGCCCCCAAGGTTATTAGCTAATGCATCAGCAATTTTTCATCCTTTCATATTCCTAATTTTGCTTTCGCCCGGGGTACATATGATTCCCTGCAAAAGCAGAAGAAATAATGAGTATGTGATCCAAAAGAGGTCGGTCCATGACTACTACATTAGCCCAATTTCATTTTTTAATTTTAAGAGAAATTAGAGAAAAGTTTCTTAAAAAAACACGGGTGAATTTCTTTAGAAAGAATTTTCTTACGGATTTTATAGCTTGAAAAATGCGGTAAGATCTTCTGGTGTTTATCAAATTTTCCAAATGAATTTTCTTCTTTTATCAGAATGAATTTTCAGTGATAAATTTGTCATGAAAATTTCACTTCTATTAAAGCAGGAAAGATATGATAAAAAATTTTACTGATAAACAAAATTTCCCGAAGGAATATTTCACATTCATTTTTTTCCAAAAATTTTTAGAAATGGGACTCAAATTAGATTTTTATTTTCTTTTGAAAAAAATGACCATGATGTTAAGTTCAAAATTTGACCGACACCTAGCATGGACCGACCACAAAAATAAATACAATATGAAGTTTGAAAACTTACTTTCACTGTGAAAAATACCATGTAGGTCACATAGACATGCACATGAATCATGAGTTTATATCTTAGCCTATCTACTCTAAAGGTTGACAAATTGAAGCGAAAGACTTACGGCAAGGTGACAATCTCGCGCACATAATCAAGATTAGCCGTGATCCCACGACGTAATCAGGATTAGCTGGGCCTTTCCACTTCGGCTGCTCGAGCTAAAAATTAAAACCATCGCTTTGGTAATCTTACCAAACCTGAGACCTAACTTTTAAAACTCATTTTTGAAAAAAAGTTCGGGACTAAATCTGGACTAACTTTCAACGTGATCTTACGCCGAACGCTAGAACTAAATCACAATACCATCCTAAAACTAGTGGCCCAAGTCTGACCACGGGATGTGTGTGATGTAGTGCTAAAACAATTAAACATACACAATAATTAAATGCAAACACCGTTTCAATATTTCAAAAATTAAATAATAATTTTCACACACCAAACCTGCAAAACGAAGGGTTAGCCAAACACTCCACCCCTTTTAACTTCTATCTGCAAAACCATTTAACACCTAAAGATAAGCTCCAAACAAGATCGCTAAAAGCGAAATATCCATGAAATTTTCATTGGCCTAAGTCCACTAAGGCTTTTAAAATTTCGAAAAAAAATTCAAGTATTTCAATTGGTGTCTTTTTCTCGAAAATTTAAAAATCCCGTCCCCAGTGGAGTCGCCAACCTATCGCGACCCGAAAAAATTTCCTATTGGTGAAAAAATTCTCAAGCTAACGGATTATTAGGTTAGCTAGATGGGTTAACCTAATACGGACCCTCCCAAGTCCTATCGAATCGCAACGTTGATTTTATTCAAATGATTTTAAAATTTGGAGTCGCCACTAATCATTTTTGGTAGGTTGATTAGATACCTAAGTAAATTAACGGGATGACTAAATTACTTCTACGAACCAGAGATTATGAGTTCGGGGACTTGGTTACACTAGTTAATTAAAACTAATGCCTTTTCGGTACCTTAATTTCATGGATATCCTAATTTGACAATTCAAGCTTGGTTTATTCCTAAAACTCTAGTGTGGTGTTCTCTTTTTGTATTTTCACTTTTTAGATAGGATGCATGGGTGGTATTTTTTTTTTATTTTCAAAGTGTTAAAAATTCCCTGAAGCCGAAAGGGGAGTGTGTTAACAACTTCTGTGCAGTGTTACAGTCTACTCACTTTGGGGTCTGGTGATTCAAAAATTAAACGGCAGGAAGTTAATGACAGTAAATAAAGACCTCCAATGGATGGTCCGGCCTTGGCTTGGCTCTCTCCTTTGGGGTTTAATGGTGCAGGAATTAAATTGCGAGAATTAAAATAATGGTAAGTAAAAACCTCCAATAGGCGGCCTAACATTGGCTTGGCTCTTCCCTTTGGGGTTCGATGGTGCAGGAATTTAAATTGCAATAAATAAAAACCTTCAATAGGCGGCCTAGCATTGGCTTAGCTCTTCCCTTTGGGGTTTAATGGTGCATGAATTCAAATTGCAGTAAGTAAAAATCTCCAACGGGCGGCCTAGCATTGGCTTGGCTCTTCCCTTTGGGGTTTGATTATGCAGGAATTTAAATTGCAGGAAATAAACAACCTCCAATGGATGCGCTTTGCCTCTCCATTCTGGGGTTTTAGTTCTTTAAAATAAAATATAACAAATTGTTTCAACAATTTGAATTAAATCCGTTGACGGGTCGGCTGCAAATTTGATGGGCACCTTGAAATTTGTTTGGGTTCACTTTTGTTGACACCTGATTTTTAATCATTTTTTCTATTGCTAAAGTAATAAAAAATCCATAAAAATTCATAAAATTGAAAAATCAACTTTGGGGACCTTAGCCAAGCCTAGGGAACCAATTTTGACCAAAAAACGATTTTTCATATTTTCAGTATTTTTACGTATTTTGTATTTATTTATTTTCGAAAATTAATAGAAAATCCATAAAAATTCATAAAATTGAAAAATCAACTTTGGGAACCTTAGCCAAGCCTAGGGAACGAATTTTGACCAAAAAATAATTTTTCATCTTATATATATTTTAATTTTTTTTTTAAAAATACAAAAATATTTGAAAATTTTGGAAAAATAACATTTGAGGCCAAAAAATACACAAAGATAGTTAATATTTTTATTTTAAATCTATTTTCATATTGGCCATCGCAAATTCAGAAAAATCCAATTCGAGTCACGTGTTCCTTCACGAGTATAATCTCGAATCGGGCCTAAAAAAAATTTAATTTGAGTCAAGTTATTTTTAACTTTCACTTTTTATGAGTTGTGACATTGTCTTCTAATATTTTAAATTTTCATCTTGGCCCAATTATACCCAGAATGACTTAATTTTGCAAAAGGGCTTTAATTAAATTATGCATTATTTTCAGCGACAAGAAATGAGCTTAAATTTGACATGTCGTAAATTTTGGTGTGTCAAAAATTATGAGGAGATTTGGACTTAAAGAAATATATTTTTTTCAGGGACTGAATTGTAAATACTTAAAATTCAAGGACTAGAGTGCAAATACCTAACTCTTGAAGGATTATTTTACAAATAATAAAAAGAAGAGTTAGTGGATAAATTAGAATAGAGAAGGGAAGATGAAGAAGAGGAGATGAAGAAGAGAAGTTGGAGAAGAATGGATGGAGAAAATAAGATAAGAATAGAGAAGGGAAGATGGAGATGAAGAAGAGTTAGTAGAGAAATTAGAATGGAAGATAAGAATAGAGAAGGGAAGATGGAGATTAAGAAGAGTTAGTGGAGAAATTAGAATGGGAGATAAATATGGAGAAGGGAAGATGAAGATGAAGAAGAGTTAGTGGAGAGATTAGAATGTGAGATAGAGATGGAGAATGGAAGATGAAAATGAAGAAGAGTTAGTGGAGAAATTAGAATGGGAGATAGAGTTAGTGGAAAAATTAGAATGGGAGATAGATGAGTAGGTTATAAAAGGAGGAAGAAGTGAGCTTGAGAAAGGATTCTTGAGAGAGAAAATTTGAAGTGTTTGGGAGGATTTTTTGAGAGAGAAAATCTTGGATGCTTGAGAGAGTTTTGGGAGATTGAAAAAAATTTGAGAGAAAGAAAATACCAAAAGAGAGATAATTTTGAAGATGATGGGAGTTCAAAGCTAGGGATTATCATCACAAATTCTTTCATCGATCAATATAAATCAAGAGTTCATCCTCGTCAACGAGCAAGCAAATTCGAGCTAAGTGTTTTTATTTATTCATTTGTTTATGGTTTTACTTGCAAATTAGCACAAATTGTATACACTTTCTCCATCTCCTCTTTTTTTTTCCATATTTTATGTCAGGAGAAGGATATCTCTACGTCAACAGCAAAAATCTCGTAGATATGCAAAAATCGGCCCAGACAAGCTCCTAAGCTGTCCACCGATTTCTCAACTGATCTGTGACTAAAAGTCCCTCTTAATTCAAAAGAAACTCTCTATATTGGGAACATAGAGAGCGAAAATCAATTATAGAAATCCCTCCCAAAAAAATGGGAGATAAGTACTCTTTCCACTCTTCTGGTTTTAGGTGCAGATTAGCACATATTTTGTATACTGACACTTCACTCTATTTTATGTCAGGAAGCCGCAGCTTTATATCAATGGTCAACCCTATAGAAGCACAAAATCGGCTTGGAGGAGTCCTCAAGCGCGCACAAATTTCAAATTGTTGAATCAATTCGTTGTATTTTATTTTAAAGAATTCATACCCCAGAATAGAGAGGACAAAGTCCATCCGCAATTTAAATACCTGCATCATAAATCCCAAAGGGAAGAGCCAAGCCAATGCTTAGCCTCCCATTGGAGGTTTTTACTTACAGTAGTTAAATACCTGCAACTTAAATACATGTACCTTAAATCCCAAAGGGAAGAGCCAAGCCAATGCTTAGCCTCCCATTGGAGGTTTTTACTTACAGTAGTTAAATACCTGCAACTTAAATACATGTACCTTAAATCCCAAAGGGAAGAGCCAAGCCAATGCTTAGCCTCCCATTGGAGGTTTTTACTTACAGTAGTTAAATACCTGCAACTTAAATACATGTACCTTAAATCCCAAAGGGAAGAGCCAAGCCAATGCTTAGCCTCCCATTGGAGGTTTTTACTTACAGTAGTTTAAATACCTGCAACTTAAATACATGTACCTTAAATCCCAAAGGGAAGAGCCAAGCCAATGCTTAGCCTCCCATTGGAGGTTTTTACTTACAGTAGTTTAAATACTTGCAACTTAAATACCTGTACCTTAAATCCCAAAGGGAAGAGCCAAGCCAATGCTAGGCCTCCCATTGGAGGTGCTTATTCACTGTCATGTACTTCCTATAATTTAATTTTTGAATCATCAGACCCAAAAGATAAGTAGGTTGTAATACTGCACAGAAGTCGTTAACACACTCCTTCTTTCGGCTTCAGGGAATCTTTAACACTTAAAAAAATATAACGAATAAAAATATATACCATCCATGCATCCTATTTAAAAAGTGAAAACACAAAAGAGAATACCCTACTATAGCCTTAGGAATCAACCAAGCCTGAGTTGCCGAATTAGGATATCCATGAAATTAAGGTACCGAAAGGGCATTAGTTTTAATTAACTAGTGTAACCAAGTCCCCGAGCTCCTAATCTCTGGTTCGCAGGAATAAATTAGTTCTCCCGCTAATTTATTTAGGTTTCTAATCGACCTACCAAGAACGATTAGTGGCGACTCCAAATTTTAAAATCATTTAAACAAAAACCAAAGTTGCGATTCGGTAGGGCTTGGGAGGGTCCGCGTTAGGTTAGTCAAATATAATTAACCTAATAATCCGTTAACCCCTAGAAATAATTAAAATTTTTTAGAGGGTCGCGACAGACTGGCGACTTCACTGGGGATGGGATTTTTAAATTTTCGAAAAAAGATACCAATTGGAATACTTGAATTTTTTCGAAATTTTAAAAGTCTTAGTGGACTTAAGCCAATGAAAATTTCATGGATATCTCGCTTCTGGCGATTTTGCTTGGGACTCATTCTATAGGTGTTATATGTTTTTGCAGGATGGGAGTTATAAGGGGCGGAGTGTTTGGCTAACCCATTTGTTTTGCAGGCTTGGTGTTGGGATTATGTTTAATTTCACACATTTTTAGAAGCGCTGTTTTGATATCAATTGTCGTGCATGTCTTGCATATTCTGAGGATCACAACACCTGCACACACAAGCGTCTAAACCCAAGTCGCGAAATTTTTCCTAGGTAACCATAGATAGGGATCGAATATGCAAAGCTCCTGCGTCGATTGCGCTTGGGTTGACCATATTTTATCCCGCTCATTATCTGAATTGACAATTCTTCCCATTGTGATTTGATTGCGCGGAGGGTAAGGTTGTCAATTCAGATAGTGGGGGCCTTTTAGGTCCATACCCTGTCTCTCCTTCTTTTATTTTCTAGAGTTCACTCCTCACTTGAGTCATGCGCATGACTATGTGATTTGCATTTCTCCAAGGTAAAAGTAAGTTCTCTAATTTTATCTTGTATTTATTTTCGGTCGGTCCATGCTAGGTGTTAGTTAGTTTTTGAGCTTGATATTACGACCATTCTTTTAAAAGAAAATAAAAATTAAATTTGTCCCTCATTTCTTTTTTAATTTTTTTTTTTGAAAAAATGATGTGAAAAAATCCCTTCATGGGAATTTTATTAACCAATAAGGGATTTTTGTCATGTTTTTATTGCTTCAATAAAAATGAAATTTTCCTGAAAAAATTTTCCTCTGAAAATTTATTTCAATAAAAAGAAAAATTCCTTAAAAAAAAACTCTAGTAGACATCAAGTGATTTTATCACATTTTTCAAATTATAAAAACTTGCAAGAAAATTCTTCTCGAGAAATTCGCTCATGTTTTTCTAAGAAAAGTTTCTCTAAATAAAATTAGACTAATGTCTCGGGGGAATTGTATTGACCAATAAGAGATTTTTGTCATGTTTTTCTTGCTTCAATAAAAATGAAATTTTCCTGACAAATTTTCCTCTGAAAATTTATTTCGATAAAAAGAAAAATTCCTTAAAAAAAAACTTTGGTAAACATCAAGTGATTTTATCACATTCTTTCAAATTATAAAAACTTGCAACAAAAATTCTTTTCGAGAAATTCGCTCATGTTTTTCTAAGAAAATTTTCTCTAAATAAAATTAGACTAATGTCTCGGGGGAATTTTGTTAACCAATAAAGGATTTCTGTTATGTCTTTCCTCCTTCAATAAAAATAAAATTTTCTTGATAAATTTACCTCTGAAAATGTATTTTGATAAAAAGGAAATTCCTTCAAAAATTTTAGTAAACATCAAGGGATTTTGTCACATTCCTTTAAAAAATAATAAAAAAAAGAGTAATAAATCTGCAAAAAAAATTCTGTATCAGAAATTAACCCATTTCTTCCTAAAGAAATTTTTTTTTTCTGATTTCTCTATAAAATAGAAAAAATAAAATTGGACTAATATAGGAGTCATGGACCGACATTCCTTGTGTCGCATACTAATTATATCCTTTTCTTTTGCAGGGAGATCCTAGATACCCCAGACGGGTGTAAAAATTAAGTTCAATAATATATCAAGAATCATCTTCAGAAATACCAAAAGACGAAAAACACCAAGGCTTCAACCGTTAATTCAGGGGGGCAAACGAACATTGTCCATCTTTAACAGATAGAGTTGTGTCAATCCGTAAACTTGTATGGGCAGTGTATTGTGATATGATGGTGGACTTATACTGATTAAACACGGGGGCATATTTAATGTATTACAGAGGATCCCGCGTCTTTTGAAAGACAATATGGATTATATAATCAGAAACCATGAAATAAGTACCTTAACCTGATTAAATCAACCAGAGACCGGTCTTAAAATTTCCTCGGATCCGAAACACGCAGAGGGTTTTAGAGGACCGAGGTTCTATTAATGAATGTGACCCACAAGTATTTCTCCCAATGCTACAGGCGCCCGACAAGAGCAAGTGGGCACCGAAAGAAACAAAACACGGTTGAAGTGGGGCACGCAACAAATGGCCGAATTTATTGGCACACTAATTAAGTGGTGGTAGCTTTACATGATTGAACGCGGGTCTCTAGGCGGCTGGCGGAAAGCCAAACTGAATGCCTCTCTAATGTTCTTGATAGCATCGTCTACCGCAACCCGCGAGAGCATCATGAAGAAGATTAAACCTAGACGAATACGTCTACTTAGTTTCATCGCACGTTCTCGCCTTTTGTCGATGTCCAAAATTAATGCACAAACTAGAAGTAATCATTTCCCTTTCCCCCCTATTAAATCCTCAGAGCCGTTAACCACGCCAAACTCGAAAAAATTAATATCGAGACGAAATCTACGTAAATTTGAAGGGTAAATCCGTATCGTTCCAATTTACCCTTAAATTGCTCCGGTTTTAAATTTGATCCCTTCTATTTTCAGGAATTTGCAAAAGCGACTCGAGAATACAGTTGTATCCAAAAACCAAATTTCCTAGTCGGGCTAAATTGGGGGCAAATCAACTCATGGACATTACCACGGGATGGACAGCTTCGGTTAAAGAAAAATACAAGCGAAAGATCCGAACAATCTCAGACATGGGTAATTCTGTATCGTTCTAATTTGCACATAATCATCTCGAGCCCTGAATTTTTTTATTCCATTCTTAACAGGGATTGCAAATTACCTCGAGAAATATCGTAACAAGGCCCAAGGTGATACAACAGGGCCGCGTTATCCCCAAGGATTAACCTTTGAAAAGAAAACCCCATGGACACCTATGGTCCAATGGACCGAATGGTATGGAGGATGACAGTAGGTCCGAAATATCCCGAGTTCGATCTCCAAAGTGGGGAATGTTGTATGTATTATAAATAAATGAAACAACTTTTTGTGTATTTCTTTTTGCAAGCAGGAATACTCGACGAGTAATACCGAAGTCAATATTTTGCCACATTCTCGGCTTAATGGTGAAGCATCCAACAAAAGTCGAAGAAAACTCAACCCAGCAAAATTGGTAAAAGACTTGTCCAAGGCATTCAAGATGAAGGGTAAATCAGTATCGTTCCCAATTTATCCCTTTTAATACCGGTTGACATGTCTCCTTTTCTTGTTACAGGAAATATTTATACTAACATGTAACATGTTGGAGGAGACAAATCCAAAAGAAAATGATGATCATTTGACAAGATCTATTCTGGTGAAAAATGGGGGGCATTTAACTGCTAAACCATGGCGGTCGCTGTCACTAAACAAACCAAAATGCTCCCTCACCTATATGCCTCATCGTGCAGGGGCAAAACTTGAGACAAACCGCTCCTCGACATAAGGAGTGGGCTTCCCAATTTGTTCAATCCACCCACATACCAAGGGCAATTCAAATCCGCCCATGTTTGCACATTATATAAATACACATGATGCTAAAAATTGTCACATCGGCATTGTGTTTACACATTTCACGAATTATGTATGATTATTCCGCATGTTTAATTTACCAACTCCAACTTAGAGCATAAACTGCATAGGAGACATCAAATGTGCAAAATGGGGCATAACAGGATGAGGAAAGTTAAACCATTTCTACACACGGGTCTAACATTTTAATCTACAGATAAACAGCCTTTCTCTAGAGTGAGAGAAAGCCCCTTCGGACTAAAGTCCCCCATTCAGATTACATTCGAGGCGTTCATATTATGAGAACCTCCTTAAATAGAATTGGTAATGCAAACTTGACAGAATAGTTTTGCATGATCCACATTTTGATTGATTGCATCATGAGTTATCACACAGACTACTTCTAATCATTGCCAACTTAGCTGAACAATTTTGTATGAACCAATGAACTCATTGATGAAAATGCTTGCACATGTTACCTCTGATACTGCCTGACAGGCAACACATTCCCAATGTTCAAACTACCTTCCAAAGTCTTGAAATTCATTCAGCGATTATTGAATGAACAAGCCTGGTTGTCGAGAAGCCACCAAGCATTTCTTCCAAATTCTCAGGTAAGTATATCTTCAACCTGAACCTTTCAAGAGAATGAATTCTGACGGTTGTTGGGGTACTCGAATCCATTGCGGTACATACAGGTATCCACCTTCTTCAATAAAGCATGATTTGTCTCAAGGACAGAAATGTTCGAGACCTTTTGATCTCTGCCTCTTTGGTTTATTCCTAAAGCGACAGGATAATATAATTTGGGTTTGAGCTTCTGCAGGATTCCTGATCTTTCCAGACTCCAGAATGGCACCCTTTGAGGTACACCAAGTCCTTCTTACAGGCAAAATAAGTCCTTCTTACAGGCAAACCAAGTCCTTCTTACAGGCAAATCAAGTCCTTCTTATAGGCACAAAGTCCTTCTTACAGGCAAATCAAGTCCTTCTTACAGGCAAAACAAGTCCTTCTTACAGGCACAAAGTCCTTCTTATAGGCAAATCAAGTCCTTCTTACAGGAAAAACAAGTCCTTCTTACAGGCACAAAGTCCTTCTTACAGGCAAATCAAGTCCATCTTACAGGCAAAACAAGTCCTTCTTACAGGCAAAACAAGTCCTTCTTACAAGCATAAAGTCCTTCTTACAGGCAAACCAAGTCCTTCTTACAGGCAAACCAAGTCCTTCTTATAGGCACCAAGTCCTTTTTATAGGCAAACTAAGTCCTTCTTACAGGCAAACCAAGTCCTTCTTACAGGCACAAAGTCCTTCTTACAGGCAAATCAAGTCCTTCTTACAGGCACAAAGTCCTTCTTACAGGCAAATCAAGTCCTTCTTACAGGCACAAAGTCCTTCTTACAGGCAAATCAAGCCCTTCTTACAGGCATAAAGTCCTTCTTGCAGGCAAACAAAGTCCTTCTTACAGGCAAATCAAGTCCTTCTTACAAGCACAAAGTCCTTCTTACAGGCAAAGTAAGTCCTTCTTACAGGCAAAACAAAGTCCTTCTTACAGGCAAACAAAGTCCTTCTTACAGGCAAATCAAGTCCTTCTTACAGGCAAAGCAAGTCCTTCTTACAGGCACAAAGTTCTTCTTACAGGCAAAGCACCAAGTCCTTTTTACTGGCACCAAGTCCTTTCTACAGGCACCAAGTCCTTCTTACAGGTATCTCCATGTGGTGACCTACCATATGGGTCAAATCTCAATCAAAATTTAATCAGTAGAATCCTTTTATTAGAAATCTACCATGGTACGACCCACCATACGGGTCAAATGGTATGACCCACCATACGGGTCAAATTTTAATTCAATTTTTAATCAGTAGAATCCTTTTATTAGGAATCTACCATGGGTTGATCCACCATACGGGTTCAAGTTCAACCACCCTAAAGTTTTTTTATATAACGAATCCTTAGGTTCTCATTTCATTTTCAGTGGAACAATCATGTCACGACTCTTTTTATTTCCTTGTATTGAGTCGATAAGAATCCAGGTGTCATCTCGTCTTTGAAATGAACCTCTACCGAGCTTCCTTTCAAAGAGGGGCAGCTGTTGACACCTGATTTTTAATCATTTTTTCTATTGCTAAAGTAATAAAAAATCCATAAAAATTCATAAAATTGAAAAATCAACTTTGGGGACCTTAGCCAAGCCTAGGGAACCAATTTTGACCAAAAAACGATTTTTCATATTTTCAGTATTTTTACGTATTTTGTATTTATTTATTTTCGAAAATTAATAGAAAATCCATAAAAATTCATAAAATTGAAAAATCAACTTTGGGAACCTTAGCCAAGCCTAGGGAACGAATTTTGACCAAAAAATAATTTTTCATCTTATATATATTTTAATTTTTTTTTTAAAAATACAAAAATATTTGAAAATTTTGGAAAAATAACATTTGAGGCCAAAAAATACACAAAGATAGTTAATATTTTTATTTTAAATCTATTTTCATATTGGCCATCGCAAATTCAGAAAAATCCAATTCGAGTCACGTGTTCCTTCACGAGTATAATCTCGAATCGGGCCTAAAAAAAATTTAATTTGAGTCAACTTATTTTTAACTTTCACTTTTTATGAGTTGTGACATTGTCTTCTAATATTTTAAATTTTCATCTTGGCCCAATTATACCCAGAATGACTTAATTTTGCAAAAGGGCTTTAATTAAATTATGCATTATTTTCAGCGACAAGAAATGAGCTTAAATTTGACATGTGGTAAATTTTGGTGTGTCAAAAATTATGAGGAGATTTGGACTTAAAGAAATATATTTTTTTCAGGGACTGAATTGTAAATACTTAAAATTCAAGGACTAGAGTGCAAATACCTAACTCTTGAAGGATTATTTTACAAATAATAAAAAGAAGAGTTAGTGGATAAATTAGAATAGAGAAGGGAAGATGAAGAAGAGGAGATGAAGAAGAGAAGTTGGAGAAGAATGGATGGAGAAAATAAGATAAGAATAGAGAAGGGAAGATGGAGATGAAGAAGAGTTAGTAGAGAAATTAGAATGGAAGATAAGAATAGAGAAGGGAAGATGGAGATTAAGAAGAGTTAGTGGAGAAATTAGAATGGGAGATAAATATGGAGAAGGGAAGATGAAGATGAAGAAGAGTTAGTGGAGAGATTAGAATGTGAGATAGAGATGGAGAATGGAAGATGAAAATGAAGAAGAGTTAGTGGAGAAATTAGAATGGGAGATAGAGTTAGTGGAAAAATTAGAATGGGAGATAGATGAGTAGGTTATAAAAGGAGGAAGAAGTGAGCTTGAGAAAGGATTCTTGAGAGAGAAAATTTGAAGTGTTTGGGAGGATTTTTTGAGAGAGAAAATCTTGGATGCTTGAGAGAGTTTTGGGAGATTGAAAAAAATTTGAGAGAAAGAAAATACCAAAAGAGAGATAATTTTGAAGATGATGGGAGTTCAAAGCTAGGGATTATCATCACAAATTCCTTCATCGATCAATATAAATCAAGAGTTCATCCTCGTCAACGAGCAAGCAAATTCGAGCTAAGTGTTTTTATTTATTCATTTGTTTATGGTTTTACTTGCAAATTAGCACAAATTGTATACACTTTCTCCATCTCCTCTTTTTTTTTCCATATTTTATGTCAGGAGAAGGATATCTCTACGTCAACAGCAAAAATCTCGTAGATATGCAAAAATCGGCCCAGACAAGCTCCTAAGCTGTCCACCGATTTCTCAACTGATCTGTGACTAAAAGTCCCTCTTAATTCAAAAGAAACTCTCTATATTGGGAACATAGAGAGCGAAAATCAATTATAGAAATCCCTCCCAAAAAAATGGGAGATAAGTACTCTTTCCACTCTTCTGGTTTTAGGTGCAGATTAGCACATATTTTGTATACTGACACTTCACTCTATTTTATGTCAGGAAGCCGCAGCTTTATATCAATGGTCAACCCTATAGAAGCACAAAATCGGCTTGGAGGAGTCCTCAAGCGCGCACAAATTTCAAATTGTTGAATCAATTCGTTGTATTTTATTTTAAAGAATTCATACCCCAGAATGGAGAGGACAAAGTCCATCCGCAATTTAAATACCTGCATCATAAATCCCAAAGGGAAGAGCCAAGCCAATGCTTAGCCTCCCATTGGAGGTTTTTACTTACAGTAGTTAAATACCTGCAACTTAAATACATGTACCTTAAATCCCAAAGGGAAGAGCCAAGCCAATGCTTAGCCTCCCATTGGAGGTTTTTACTTACAGTAGTTAAATACCTGCAACTTAAATACATGTACCTTAAATCCCAAAGGGAAGAGCCAAGCCAATGCTTAGCCTCCCATTGGAGGTTTTTACTTACAGTAGTTAAATACCTGCAACTTAAATACATGTACCTTAAATCCCAAAGGGAAGAGCCAAGCCAATGCTTAGCCTCCCATTGGAGGTTTTTACTTACAGTAGTTTAAATACCTGCAACTTAAATACATGTACCTTAAATCCCAAAGGGAAGAGCCAAGCCAATGCTTAGCCTCCCATTGGAGGTTTTTACTTACAGTAGTTTAAATACTTGCAACTTAAATACCTGTACCTTAAATCCCAAAGGGAAGAGCCAAGCCAATGCTAGGCCTCCCATTGGAGGTGCTTATTCACTGTCATGTACTTCCTATAATTTAATTTTTGAATCATCAGACCCAAAAGATAAGTAGGTTGTAATACTGCACAGAAGTCGTTAACACACTCCTTCTTTCGGCTTCAGGGAATCTTTAACACTTAAAAAAATATAACGAATAAAAATATATACCATCCATGCATCCTATTTAAAAAGTGAAAACACAAAAGAGAATACCCTACTATAGCCTTAGGAATCAACCAAGCCTGAGTTGCCGAATTAGGATATCCATGAAATTAAGGTACCGAAAGGGCATTAGTTTTAATTAACTAGTGTAACCAAGTCCCCGAGCTCCTAATCTCTGGTTCGCAGGAATAAATTAGTTCTCCCGCTAATTTATTTAGGTTTCTAATCGACCTACCAAGAACGATTAGTGGCGACTCCAAATTTTAAAATCATTTAAACAAAAACCAAAGTTGCGATTCGGTAGGGCTTGGGAGGGTCCGCGTTAGGTTAGTCAAATCTAATTAACCTAATAATCCGTTAACCCCTAGAATTATTTAAAATTTTTTAGAGGGTCGCGACAACTTTGCACCTCCATGGAATTTATCTTTGATACGGAGTTGTCCTTTTTTTACCTGCCATAAAATATGGAAAAATGGGAGATGGAGAAAGTACATATAATTTGTGCTAATTTGAGACTAAAATCATAAATAAATAAATAAATAAATAAAAACACCTAGCTCGAATTTGCTTGCTCGTTGACGAGAATGAACTCTTGATTTATGTTGATCGATAATGGAATTGGTGATGATAACTCCTAACTTTAAACTCTTTCCATCTTCAAAATTTTCTCTCTTTTTGGTATTTTTTCTCTTTCCAATTTTTCTTTAATCTCCCAAAACCCTCTCAAGCATCCAAATTTTCTCCCCCAAAAAATTCTCCTCTCAAGCTCACTTCTTCCTCCTTTTATAACCCACTCATCTATCTCCCATTCTAATTTTTTCACTAACTCTATCTCTCATTCTAATTTCTCCACTAACTCTTCTTCATTTTCATCTTCCTTTCTCCAATTTTATCTCACATTCTAATTTTTCCACTAACTCTTCTTCATCACCATCTTCCCTTCTCTATTCTTATCTTATTTTCTCCATCCATTCTTCTTCATCTTCTCTTTTCCATCTTCCATTCTTTATTCTTATCTTCTCTTCTCCATCTCCTCTTCTCCATCTTCCCTTCTCTATTCTAATTTCTCCACTAACTCTTCTTTTTGTTACTTGCAAAATAATTCTTCAAGAGTTAGGTATTTGCACTCTAGTCCCTGAATTTTAAGTATTTACAATTTAATCCTTGAAAAAAAATATTTCTTTAAGCCCAAATCTCCTCAAAATATTTGACACACCTCCTCTATACTTAGTCAAAATTCACCGCATGTCAAATTTAAGCTCATTTCTTGCCGTTGAAAATAATGCATAATTTAATTAAAGCCCTTTTGCAAAATTAAGTCATTCCGGGTATAATTGGACCAAAATGAAAATTTGGAAAATTAGAGAACAATGTCACAACTCCTAAAAGTGAAAAATGAAAATAAATTGACTCAAATTGAATTTTTTTAGGCCCCATTCGAGATTATGCTCGTGAAGGAATATGCAACCTCGAATTAGATTTTTTTAATTTGCGATGGCCAACACGAAAAGGGATTTAAAATAAAAATTTTGACTATTTTTATGTATTTTTGTGGCATCAAATGCTATTATTTATTAAATATTTTCGTAATTTTTAAAAAAAATATATTTAAAAAATACAAAAAATAAGAAAAATTATTTTTTGCTCAAAAATGGTTACCTAAGCTTGGCCAAAGCTTTCAAAGTTGATTTTGCAATTTTCTCATTTTTCTTTATTTTTTTTTTTATGAATTTTCGAAAATAAAAATATCAAAAAATATTGAAAATATAAAAAATTATTTTTTGGTCAAAATTGATTCTCTAGGTTGGACAAGGTCCCCAAAATTGATTTTTTAATTTTATAAATTTTTATGGATTTGGTTATTAATTTTAAAAGAGAAAAAATGATTAAAAATGAGGTATCAACACATATTTTCAGTATTTTCCTGCATTTTATTTTTAAATATTCATAAAAACAATCAAGCAAAAATGAGAAAATTTAAAAAAAAAAATCAAATTTAGAAGCCTTGGCCAAGCCTAGGAAACTATTTTTGAACAAAAAATAATTTTTCATATTTTTCACATTTTTAATATTTTTTGAAAAATACAAAAATACTTGAAAATTCAGGAAAAATAATATTTGAGGCCACACAAATACACAAAAATATTCAATATTTTTATTTTAATTCCCTTTTCATGTTGGCCATCACAAATTCAAAAAATACAATTCGGGATCATATGTTCCTTCACGAGCGTAATCTCGGATCGGCCCTAAAAAAATCCAATTCAAGTCATTTTGTTTTTATTTTTCACTTTTAGAAGTTGTGACATTATCCTCTAATAGTCTGAATTTTCATCTTGACCCAATGTATCCAAAATGACTCAATTTTGTAAAAGGACCTTAGTTGAATTTTGCATTAAAATCTCAGGGATTAGAGTGCAAATACCTAACACTTGATGGATTATTTTGTAAATAAATAAAAGAAGAGTTAGTGGAGAAATTAGAATAGAGAAGGGAAGATGGAGAAGAATAGATGGATAAAATAAGATGAAAATAGAGAAGGGAATATGGAGATGAAGAAGCATTAGTGAAGAAATTAGAATGGGAGATAGATATGGAGAAAGGGAGATGAAAAAAAGTTAGTGGAAAAATTAGAATGTGAGATAAATATGGAGAAAAGAAGATGAAGACGAAGAAGAGTTAGTGGAGAAATTAGAATGAGAGATAGAGTTAGTGGAGAAATTAGAATGAAAGATAAATGAATGTGCTATAAAAAAAAGAAGAAGTGAGCTTGGAGGGAGGGGATTTTTTTTGGAGAAATTTTTTTTTTCTATGTTTGAGAGGGTTTTGGGAGATTGAAGAAAAATTAGAGAGAACGAAAATACCAAAAAGAGAGAGAGAATTCTTTTCTAAAAGAGAATTTTAAAGACGGTGGGAGTTTAAAGTTAGGAGTTATCATCACCAATTCCTCTATCGATCAACACAAATCAGGAGTTCATCCCCGTTGTTCAAACCGCAACCTTGATTCACAAGGTGATGCGAGGTCCAAATTTGGCAATCAAATCCTTCAAATCAGGTAACAATCCTAACCATTAAAATTTTCAAGAATTTCATTACCAAAATTGATTGATTTAAATTTCGATTATGTCATGTCGTACTCGTATATCTCCATATCCACATGTTGCATTCGTACTACAATTTTCTGCATTTTTCGCTTAATAAATCCAAACCCCAGAATGAGAAGGCTGACCCACCCATTGGAGGTTCTGTAAATATTGTCTTTACTTTATGTAATTTAATTCTTGCACCATCAAACCCCAGAATGGGTAGGCCGAGCCAAGGCTGAGCCTCTTATTGGAGGTTCTGTATATATTGCCTTTACTTTTTGCAATTTAATTCCTGCACCATCAAACCTCAGAATGGGTAGGCCGAGCCAAGGCCGAGCCCCTCGTTGGAGGTTCTGTATATACTACCTTTACTTTCTGCAATTTAATTCTTGCACCATCAAACCCCAAAATGGGTAGATCGAGCCAAGGCGGAACCCCTCGTTGGAGGTTCTGTATATATTGTCTTTACTTTTTGCAATTTAATTCTTGCACCATCAAATCCCAGAATGGATAAGCCGAGCCAATGCCGCACTCTTTGTTGGAGGTTCTTTATATATTGTCTTTACTTTCTGCAGTTTAATTTTCATATTATCAAACCCCGTAATCAATAGGCCGAGCCACTTACTGGAGGTTGTAACATTGCACGAAATCGTTAGCTCACTCCTTCTTTCGGCTTTAGGGAATTTTTAATGATTATCTTCACATACTGTTGTTTTTATCGCATCTTATAATATTGCGTTTATATTCTGAATATTTTGTATCGTCAGTCTTATTCAATTCGAAAATACCAAAAAATGTCATTCATGTGATATAGCTTATGCATACTTTGTCATGCTGCATACGTATTCGTATTGTCATTGATTCATGCATATTCAAAAAAAAATTAAAAGAAAAATTTCAAAAACTAGGAAACGGGCCATTTTGACTGGCCAATCATATTTTTGATGTCTTTCCTTCATGATATTTTCAAAATGACGATTTTGCCTCTCATAGACAAATTATCTTGAAAAATTTCAGAAGATAAAGAAAAATCTCAAAAACTAGGAAACGGATCATTTCGACTGGCCAATCCTATTTTTGATGACTTTCTTTCCTGATATTTTCAAAATGATGATTTTGCCCCTCATAGGCAAATTGTCTAGAAAAATTTCAGAAAAATCTCAAGAATTAGGAAACGGGCCATTTCGACTGGCCAATTCTATTTTTGATGACTTTCCTTCCTGATATTTTTAAAATGATGATTTTTCCCTTATATGTAAATTGTCTTGAAAAATTTCAAAAGATTCAGAAAATTCCAAAAACTTGGAAACGGGCCATTTCGACTGGTCAATCCTATTTTTGATGATTTTCCTTCATGATATTTTCAAATGATGATTTTTCCCCTCATAAGTAAATTGTTATGAAAAATTACAAAAGATTTAGAAAATCTCAAAAACTAGTAAATGGGCCATTTCGACTGGCCAAACCTATTTTTGATGACTTTCCTTTATGATATTTTCAAAATGACGATTTTGCCTCCTCATAGGCAAATTGTCTTGAAAAATTTCAAAAGATAAAGAAAAATCCCAAAAACTAGGAAACAGACCATTTCGACTGGCCAATCCTATTTTCAATGACTTCATTTCCTGATCTTTTCAAAAATAACGGTTTTGCCTCTCATAAACAAATTGTCTTGAAAAATTTCAGAAAATTCAGAAAAATCTCAAGAATTAAGAAACGGGCCATTTCGACTGGCTAATCTTATTTTTGATGATTTGCCTTCCTAATATTCTCAAAATGATGATTTTACCCCTTATGGACAAATTTTCTCGAAAAATTCTCAGAAATTGTGGAAAATCAGGAATGACCATATTCAAATGGTTTGACCAGTTTTCACTTCCCGATCTATGAAAAAAATGACCGTATTACCCTTCTAATCAGTTTGATCAAAATATTTTCCCATCATCCCAAATGAGTTTTCATGAAGTAAAATAGTACCGAAAGGGCGTTAGAGTAATCTAATGTAACCAAGTTCCCGAACTCATTTTCTCTAGTTCGCAAAAATAAATTAGTTCTCCCGCTAATTTATTTAGATTTCTGATTGACCTACCAAGAACGATTAGTGGCGACTTCAAATTTTAAAATCATTTAAATAAAAATTAAAGTTACGATCTAGTAGGGCTTAGGAGAATCCGCGTTGGGTTAATTAATCTAATTAACCTGATAATCCGTTTACTTGATCGAACAAAAATAAAATTTCTTTCGAGTCGCGACAGTCATGTCGATGCCCTCTAACACTCCGACACTCTCCAACATGTGATCCACATGTAGTCAGTGCTCCAGACACGCCAACGACATGCAAGTCTAATATCCCCATACCATTTTGACACCTATGGGGTCAATTTTAAGTGTTTTCAATCAATTAAGGGTCAAAATGTCAATCTATAAATAAGTATATATACCTAAATCATACATCTAGCCACCTCAAAATTAATATGCTCATTTAGCCCAAAAAAAAACATAATCATGAATCCCTAGCAGATGAAGAAGAAGAAAAAACTCTCAATATTTTTATATAATCATGTATATATAAAAATATACATTTAATATTGTAATATCCCAAGGCGCCATCCGTATGCTTCACTAAGCATGATCCGCTTTAATATCTTAATATATTTTTATTGGACGGTACATGCGGAAGCTAGAATTCAAATAATGAGGCATGTCTTACAAGTGCAATAAATAAATAAGGTAGCACGCCTAAAGGATATGGTCTCATAGGGTTTGCTGACCGGATGAAAACAAATAGTAAGATCAATCATTGATACACAAACTATTGATTTTTATATAATAGATAATCCGTTTATGTACATCCACATTTAAAACAACAGTAGTACACCAGGATGAATTAAAAGAGTCATATCTATTCTTGAGTACTATCTAGCACCATCATCGTACTCCAATGCCACCATTTCCATTCGAAGCCATAGGAACCTAAGTGTTTGAAAAGAATTCAATAAACGAGAGCGAGCCAAAGCTCGACGAGTAAAGGTTTAACCTAACAATAGCCAGATATATCAATTGTTAAAGAAACTATCCCGCTGAGAATTTTGATTCTGACAAAACTCGTATTAAGAAGTCTAGTTAATGGAAGTATATCTTCCTTGCAGAAATCACGATGTGAAAAGAGTTTTGAATATCCCGCAACTGGCGTTCAGACTCAAGAAAGAGTCATCACCGTAGTGCTTCTGAATGGTCAAAAGGAGGAACTATGCTTGTGCCTCTAAAGGAATCAGAAGGAGGAGTCTGTGTCTGGGTAATTCAGATGAAGTGTTTGACTACCTCAAATGGATTCAGATGGAGGACAGCATTGCCTTGGAAGACCTCAAGAAGACTCATGTGAAACGACGACAGTAGGATCTTTAAGAGCTCAGATTCACTGAGAGAAGCGAAATCAGATTCAGAGAGACTTCACATGGTTTGAAGGTTGTTTCTGAACGGATTCAGATTCTGCAGCTGGACTAAGAAAACCCACAATTGTCAAAAGTCTGATTGACTCCGGAAATTACGGGAAGTGAAAGGATTCGATCTACAGGATGACTGTCCATCTTTATTAAGACAGAATCCTTTGATTGGATAATATCTTTCTTTCCTTCCTCAGAAGATTCAACATGGAAACTGAAGATTTAGTTGTATGGGCGACTAAATCTGAAGTAACCAGAATCCTTCCTCAAACGGCTACCTAGCATCTTTCCAAGTTTATCTCGCTCAATCAAGGTTGATTGAAGATTGACGAGTGATCCCATGGAACATCTTGACAACGGCTAGTTCGAGGTGAAAGGGGTATAAAAGGAGAGTGATAGTACTCGTTCAAATATATATGTGAGATATTGAGAAAACGAAAAAAAAACTGTTGAGAAAGTTATTTTAACTTCTCGTGGAAATATTCTTGTGAGAGAAGTTGAGAGAAGTTTATTGTAACCTTGCAATCATCATAGTGAAATCCAACCAAACGGCTGTCATCGTGGGAGAGTGGACGTAGGCTTACTATAGCCGACCCACTATAAATCTGTGTGCACATTTCTCCTTCTGAACTCCTTTATTTCGTGCAGACTTGATCTGTTTAGTTTCTGTGCTTGCTTGCGCTTATAACTCAAAAACTGTAGAAGCACCTATTCACCCCCCCTCTAGGTGTCGTTGCTAACCATATCATCAATCACATAGCAGACATGCCAGATATCACCATATTGTCCATTAAACATAGCACAATCATTCCTATAGGGCTCATGGCCGAACCTCTACCCACACGACGATTTCAATTTCATATCAAAATGGCAACAATTCCAATGATCAACTTGCACAATCTCACTACCTAGAGCTGTAGGATTCTAATTCAAGTACCAAATACAAAATGCAAGGCATTCAAACACAACATATGCCCAAAAATCGACTCCATCTCTCGGCCAAGCAAATCCAACGCCCAATTTTATAATCCATCCTCCAATTCGGCTAATCCAATGCTCAAGAACATCAATTAGACTACTCAACACCACAAGCAAAGTGAATCAACAACATGAAAGCCATACCGACAATTTCGAGAGTTGACGGGTTAGAAGTTTACTTGCCTAAACTTTCCATGCACACTAGAGTTGCCGTGAATTCTCATTGTATGATCAAGTTCGTCCACCACTTCATCCACGAGCACGAGCGAGAGTGGGCGGGGACGATGCCTACGAGAGCTTGAGAGCTTAAGATGACCACAGTCACGAACGACAAAGAGTGGTGAAGCGCATGAATGGGAGGACGAGAGCTTCACTTGGTGGAGTTGCAACCGAAGAAAATAAGAAGAGGAAGGAATAAGAGAAGATAAAGAGGGAGAAGGAGGTGGGCAGAGTGCACAAGAGGAGGAGAGTGAAGAGAGAGAGAATGGGTGGGAGTCTTGCATGGGGAAGGAGGGTGAAAATAGGGGGAAAAAAGGAGGGTGTGTCATCATTAATCCCAAAGTTGAGGCGATGGTGGGCTGCCCCAGATTGCTTGGTGCCTAAACCGAGAACTGAAATCGCGTCGGGACCAACTTTACACAAATTCGATAATCGAGTATTAATGGTCCATCTAAAATTGTGGCGCCCAAAACTGCAATATCATGCCCAAATAATCCATCGCACCACAAATTAAATCCTTAAAAATTCAAGCCCAACCTTTATTATTTCGCTTTTAAAAAATAGGCTGTCACAGATATATAACATGTCCTAATGAGTCGAAATTTTTTATTTTTTATAGAAATGACGTGTCGATGTGTCGTGTTGTGTCGTGTGTCATATCGGGTTGTGTTGCATGTCATGTCAGTATCGGTGCTACTTAGAAGGCCAACCCTTGCCTATCACTTTCGAGAGCATCATCAGTGGCCAAAAAAAGGAAAGAAGAAAATAGAAAAAAGGAAAAAAGAAAGAAAAAAAGAAGTAAAGGATGAAAATTTCATTGACTAGCCAATAAAATTAGACCCCTTTTTGAGATTGACATTGTCACTTTAGGATTTTACTTGAAATAATATCCATTTCAAGCCCTTACTTAAAAAAATGAGGATTTTTCATGCTCTTATTTAAAACAAGATTCACGTTAGAATCTTATTTGAATCTTGTTTGAGAAAATCAAGGCATTTCGGCGCCTTATTTGAAATTTTCGAACTGCATATGAACATACTGTCAATGGGGTTCACGAGTCATTCTATTCTTGCTATTCTCCGTGCAAAGTTTTGCTAGGTATGTTTTTGTCCTATTGTATTTTAGGTTTTGAATATCAATCTTTTGTACCTTTATTGAGGAGTTTAATTATTTTTATAGTTGCATATTTTATTTTTATTATCAATTTAGTGAATTTTATGGATTCTTTATTTATCTACTTTTTCTTCTTAATCTTCTAACATCATCTTATTGCGAGGGTAATCATCTGATATCCTTCAAAGCTGTGGACATAGAAATCAATGGCAAACGTTATTGAGCAATAGAAACGCCCTCATCCTTAAACAAAAAGAAAAAATGAATTTCAGGTCAATTATAATTAGTTTGGGAATTGATTATGTAATGGTTTTCAGGTGAATGTTATGCTAACAATCGTTTGGACCACAAAAAATAAAATAATAACTAATAAAAAATTATAGTGGAGTCCACTCTTTTAAGAATTTATGGCTCATAATCTACTGTTATTTTCACAGTCACCCAAATACTGTTATGCTTGCTAAATACCCACAAAATGGAACGACGGATTGCAACTAATTGGACTGTGAAATAAGTTTCCCATACTTGATATCCATTAAATTCCGTCACTTTACTTAGTACATCAATTTAGTCCATCCTGATATTAGTATACTTAACACATATTTCAATAATTAGAAAAATTATTACTTGTGCCACATTCACCAACTACACCGCGGATTATCATACTAAAATGTCCATTTCCTCGCACTCGTCCACTTGCGCTATTAAAGTCTGCTGGACATAAGATTATCCTTCAAATCAACTAACAAACTGTTCAACATACGGACAAAATAAAAAAAATTATTTGACTCCCATTTGGAAAAAAAATTCAATTTTATTTTCCTTACGATTGTGTTTTCCTTCACTCTTGAGATTGGACAAAATGAACTCCAGCCATAACTTTGATTGACGGGTTATCGACATGAATATCGCTTGCGTAGAAACTTAATTACTAACTCGTTTAGTTTAAGAGACGTGCGTGTTTGTAATTCAATGAAAATTGAAACTATATATAAGTGGTAACTGAACTAATAGAGGATCAATGCGCAAATAATTAGAGAAATGCATTGTTTTCTCTAATCTGATTGAATGAAACTTATTCCATTGAAATCGCTTTGTGGGTAAATATGGACGTGGCTTGCATTGGAATATAACTTAAAATAAATGTAGACAATGCTTATATTTATAACCCCAACAGATCCGCTCTCTCTCTCTCTCTCTCTCTCTCTCTCTCTCTCTCTCTCTCTCTCTCTTCATTAGTCTTCGATCCATTGCGTACTCATCAATATTCGATTCTCTTCAGTTTTCTATTGAGGTATATTTCAGTATCTGGATTGGCTTACTTATTCAACCAATCCTCCCCAGTCTTCTCTACCTTCCAAGACTGCAATCTCTCTCTCTCTCTCTCTCTCTCTCTCTCTCTCTCTCTCTCTCTCTCTCTCTCTCTCTCTCTCTCTCTCTCTCTCTCTTATATGCCAAAGTCCCAGAACTGCAAGAGTAAATGCAACCATCTCTGCATGTTCCTTAGTCAAAGTGGCTTGCAATAATATCTGTTATCCATGCCTAACGTACAGGGCCTTGCTGATTTGATCAGGTCATCCATCATCATGTGGACCAGATTGGTAGCTAACAAAATCCTGAAGAAGGGATTAGGAAGCAATGACTTTGTCGCCGATTACCCCATCGAAGTTGCAGACTCTCTCCTCGACTTTCCCATATTGGAAGAACCCTCCTCGGGCGGCAAGAACAACTTGAATCACCACAAGGACACCCTCAAGTACAAGTAAGCATTTTGAAACTCACCCTCCTGTCTAATTTCAGTTTCCCTCGTCCTTCTTCCGCAGCCGGGTGATCATGCATTTAAAGGTCGCTGTGGCGGAAAAGTTTTATGTCTGCATATTGAATTCTTTAGCAGCTTAAGCTCATAAAGACGGGTTTACAGTCAAGTTTAACATGACAAAATTCTGACTTTTTTGTTGTTACTTCTCTCTTGTGGAGTTTAGAATTTTTGTTAGTACTTGGAACGTTGGTGGGATTGCACCGGATGAAGATTTGGCGATGCAGGACTTCTTAGATATGAGCGGCGACTCCTATGATATCTATGTTCTGGGGTAAGTAGCAAAGCGAAATGGGAAGCGCCACCTATTTGCAGGAAGAAAAATCAAAATGACAAATCGGATGAGATATGTGATTCTAACTTGTAGGCCTTCCATTGTAACACAAAAATCAAAATGAGAAATTGGATGAGATAAGCGATTCTTGCATGGATCAGGTGCTTTTGCAATTGGATTACTTTAAAAGAGACCGACGTGGAATGAATCATATGCTGCATCAGCATGCTCCATAGATAGTACTGTAGATGAAAAAAAAATGCAGAAAATATACACGAGAATATGCTCAACTCGTAGGGTATATAGCAGTATTGTCCTCCATGTTTTTCTTTTCTCCTTTACAGTGATCGATTTGGTTCGATAGATCGAATAGCTTAAACAATAATTTCTCGACGAACTCAGTCGACTTCCCGCATGAAGAATATCTCCCTTACCCTCGTTTGATTCAGGTTTCAAGAGATTGTGCCATTGAAGGCGTCCAATGTTCTGGGGTCCGCGAACGTGAATATCTGCATGAAATGGAATTCGCTCATCAGAGAGGCCTTGAACGGAAGCCGAGATTGCCGCCATGAATCCGACTGTGAGAAGAAGAGGATGCACAGGCCAGATTTTCGTTGTGTTATCAGCAAGCAAATGGTGGGGATATTCATCTCGGTGTGGGTTCGCGGCGATCTTCGTCCCTACATTAGTCATCCGAGTGTTTCGTGCGTCGGTTGTGGCGTTATGGGCTGCCTAGGCAACAAGGTAGTGATGAATACTCAGGTGTTTTTTTTTTTTTTTGGTAGATTGTCCATAACATGTAGATCGGAAATGAGATCATCTATCCCCGTTCACGTCTCCGCCCCTGTCATCTCGTTCAGTGAAACCATCGCGTCACATGGATAAGGGTAAAAATCGCACCAATGGATCCACCGTAAAGTGGTAGAGGATTTTCAAATAATTTATGCATCCATCTTGGATTCCCATGCATGAGATGTTACTCGTAATGTCGACAAGATTAAGATGGGAAAAAAAAGGTTCTTTAATGCAAATATCCTCGTAACAAATAATATATGTGCGTGTCTATCTGAGAAGGTACGTGTATTCCTAATATACTCTATGGTACGCGTATTCCTAATATACTCTATGCCGAGCCAGATGATAGAACTATCTTATGGTACGTGTGTCTTACCTGATATTTGAAAAATGAACTATCTCATGGTATGTGTATTCCTAATATACTCTATGCCGAGCCACATGATATGAGAATAAATATTTCCATATCTTTTTTTCTTTTCCATCTTATTTCTTCTTAATTTTGGATTAATTTGCAGGGATCGGTTTCAGTTCGGTTTCAATGGCACGAGACAAGCTTCTGCTTTGTGTGCACTCATCTTGCCTCCGGAGGCAGAGAAGGCGACGAAAAGTGTCGGACGTCCAATGTGGCAGATATTTTATCTCGGACAACCTTTCCTCGGGGCCCTTTGCTTAATTTACCTAGAAAAATTCTGGACCACGAGTACGTGAAGCTAATTTTTTTACTAATTTTCTGCTTTGTTTACAAACAGTCTAACCAATTCCTTATTTATTTATTCATTGCTCCTATTTAAAATATTCCTTCGCTAGAAACCATGAGGATAAGACATGGTTATGCGCGATAAATTAATCATTATTGCATGTTCACAACTTTGCATTTGTCTACATGGACGTTGGGCCGCCAACGAAGATCAATTAGTGCTAATTCTCCTTGTTTCGTCATTTAAAACGTTTTACGTGATTTTAGTGGTTGTTGAGGAATTATTTTGTTGGTTCTCCAACCAATTAAGTTAAGTAGTTAGATAAACAGCCCGAAAATGATGAGACCTTAGTTGTAAGCCTGTCTACTTGCTTTATTATCCTATAGTTTAAACAAAGTTAACTAGCTAATCAATGCGTAAACGATCGCGATGCCCTGATTAGCGGTCCCTAAACAATATATTAAGTTTCAAAATATCTGTGTTTTCTTAGCTAATTGTGTTTGGCATGTGGATGCAGTCGTGTTATTTTGCTCGGGGACTTGAATTACCGGATTTCTTTGCCGGAAGCGGCCACTCGAGAACTGTTGGATGGAAAAGAATGGAATGCATTGCTAGACAAAGACCAGGTAGATTTTTGAGATTTTGCTGGATCCAACGATGCGGAATAGCTAGCTCTCTCGAAGTAATCTCGTGATAGAATATCATTCTGTTCGCCGTAATGGGACATTATCTTTCATTACAATCCTTAACTACGTATCGGATCATGTTACTTGTACCACAACCCTAAGGAATGATATTGGTCTTTTGCATATTCTATACTCGTGATGAAAACCCTAATTCTCAGTTCACATTGGTTCGTTCTAAAGGTCATTTTTTTTTTTTCCTTTTGTAAAACTGAAGCTGAGGATGGAGCTGATGAACGGGCATGTATTACAAGGTTGGCACGAAGGGACGATCAAATTCGCCCCCACATACAAATATATTCCGAACTCTGACTTGTATTACGGATGCTTTCAAGGAAAAAAGGGAGAAAAAAGGCGTTCTCCGGCATGGTAAATTTATTTGCTCGAACTTCCGTCTTCCGTCGTTCACGGCTCGAAAGGAGTAAGCATGAAAGATTTTTTCTTCCTTTTCTTTCATGCATTTAATCTGTCTTCTTTTCTCATGCAGGTGTGACAGGATAATTTGGTGGGGGGAAGGATTGAAGCAACATTTGTACGCACGAGGCGAATCAAGGCTGTCTGATCACAGGCCAGTGAAGGCGATATTCAACGCGGAGGTTGGGGTTTCGCATACGTTGAGAGGTCTTCGGAGCTTATTCATATCCGAACGGTTCACGGCCCGATTCGAAGTGTCGTCCAAGGACGACGAACTGCTACGTAAGGGCCGGTCCAGCTTCCAAATTTGAGGTTATCATCGCTGCAGTTATAGCAATACACTAAAGGAAGTATGGCGATCAGGGTGACGTTTTTATTTTAACTTAAAAGGGAAACCTGAAATAGCCCCGCGAGAAGCTTCTTGAATTTATCTGTGTTTTAATTTTGCGAGGAGTGTACAGTGAAACCTATGTCTTTATTATGCATGTATCGTTGCGTAATGGAAGATATCCGAGTCATCTATCCCTTTCATCGGATTTGAAAATTAGGGTTTTTGTTTTGGTCAAACGAGTGTGGTCGGAAATAATAAACAAAAAGGATGCTTACTATTTTCTCACCTTTGCTTGCCAACCTCAATGCAGGCCAAGATTAGTGTATGATTAAGTTAAACATTATTCGCCAATGATTAGGAGCAGCCTGGGGAACAAATTGGTTGGAGGATCCCAACCACAAGATTTGTCCAAATTGAAAGTTTAGAGGAGAATTAGCCAAAAAAGTCACAAGTATATTGCAATTGAACTGATTTAGTTTTGTTGGTCAATTTTGATTAGCCGGTGCAGACGTGGCATTGCGAACGCTGACATGAACTATTTTTATTAATTTTGTGAATTTCATTAAATTTTATTCCTTATTCCTTTTTTTTTTTTAGTTTTTGTTTCCCCAAAGCTTATAGCCAGCGAGGCCGTCACGACCATCACTCAAACTAGGTTAGGGCCAAGATGCCCTTGCTCCGGTGAGGGCGTCTTGGCCATAAGAGTTGGGAAAAGAAAAATTAAAGAAAAGAAAAGAGAAAAAAAATCTAAAAATTTAAAAATTATTAAAGAAAAAGTCCATGTGAGCATCGGCAGTACCACGTCAGTATCAACCGATCAAAATTAGCCAAAAGGACTGAATTGACATAATTACCGGTCAATCAAAATTAGCCAAATGGACTGAATTATCACAAATGAAAAAAAAAATTATGATTGAATTGGTGAAAATGCAAAATATCTAGGACCGAATTGGAGGAAAAAAATAGTTGTAAGATTGAATTGACACGATTATAATATACTATGATTTTTTTATAATAGTTTTTTTTTTTTGGAAGATTAGGACACACTAAATTAAACAAAAGCTCTGGTTGTGCCATGGTTTTGCGTGGGACCTTGGAAAAGCATCGTCGCTTTGCTTATTCATCATCTATCAATGGCTTATTTTATGCGTGGTAAAGGGACAAAAAAAAAATGATGATTAATGGCAAGTGGGTTTGGGAAGATTATGGCCGTCTTTAGGCCAACAGCCACTCTGGCTATAGTTTAGATCGACTTGAATGGTGATGGATTTCCTTTATCTTTATTCCCCCAGATAGAACTCCGATTCATGACGAAATCAGCCCTGCAGGATTTGCTCGTCTGGCAATCTTGATGGTGAAAAATTTTTCACCACTAAACTTTTTGTTGATGGGTCGCGTTTCGACCAAGCTTGATTCTATTTAACCACGTCGTTACCCATGAGAGGAATATCAGTAAACATGAAAATCATTGTTCTTTATCCCGTGAAAAATGGAATGGATTAGTAATATTGGGATAGAAATAGTGTCACCATTCTTTCTCTTCTTTTCTTTTCTTTTCCTTACCTTTCCGTCCTTGAAATGGAGCTTTTTAAAATACTGCATCGTTAAAGAATTGCCGCCATCAATCTAGAAGAATTGATACCCTTTCAACTTTCTTAGAGGTCTAGCAAAGCAAATTCTATCAATTCACGTCCATTGACTTCCTTCCCAAGTTTGACTTTCCTCAATTATTCATCTTAGAAAACTCAAAAAATGGAAGTTGTAGATCCAAGGGTTTTCGTACTTTTAGCTTTGGAATCTGGTCATTTTGATCTGTATTGAAAAAGTTATGACCGTGTTCTCGATCTATTGCAGATTTGAAATTCCCGATCATTCTTATTGTGGATTTTCTGTATGCACAAGTCGATCTTGGACCACATCACGACCTCTTAAATCCACGAGGATGATGAAAATCCTGTCCGTCTGAAGAGCACCTCAAACAAAATTATTTCGCTCGATTCCGTTTTGTCATTGTTGCATTCGCTTAGATTCGCTATATCCGGAGGAGAAGATTGGTCAATTGATCATGCATGGCGCAAGTTCTGATTGAGATTCATCGTCGGAGGAGCTTGACTTTTCTTGATACCGAGTGGCAAAATTGGTGCAAGTGAGGAGCTCGAATTGAAAATGGATTTTTTTTAGTATTGCACTGGAGAAGAGGAGGGGGAGGGAAAAAAAAAAAAGGGGGGGGGGGGGGGGGGGGGGGGACGACCCGGCAACTTGATCCCAACCGAACCAACCCGGACGTCTTTCGGGTGTATTCCTGATTGGGCCTCGGTTCAGGTCACAAGAAGTTTGTCGTCTTCAATGTTCGGTTTGGCTCGGGTATCGGTAAAACCCGAACCGAATTATAAACATCTTCAAGTAGTATGAAACCGGCGACCAACTCCGGCTTATCCCCAAATCGGAATGGGAAAATCTATATTGGCCTGAAGCATGCACGACATAACTCCATCTTCTCTTGTTACTCAATCCTTGTCTTGGCGCTTCCCCCCTCCTCCACGAATTCCCTCTCCAACCAGCCCGGAGCGCGTTGTCCGCCTCGACGACGATGGGAATCTCCGTTGCAAGCTCGGATTCCTCCGTGGCCGCGAGGTCGTCCGCTCCATTCAGCGCCACCCGCTCCTATATACGAGGTTCGCCGCCACACTAACAACAATATGTGGCCGGATCACGAAGGCCAAAAAAAGATGGGACACGGTGAAAACAATTTCTTAAAATTGTGGGGGCGAAGGTTTTGCATAAACTCAGGATTACAGTTAAGGTGATAAGTTGGAATTGCTCACGGGTCTCATAAAGCTAGGAAAGAAAATTTTTGCACTCGATTACTTGATGGCAAAAAATGGAAAAATATCCAGGTAAATTGCCTTTCATTACCCAATTCAGTTTGTTGAATTTGAGTAAAGCTTATTTAAGGTCAGCTAATTTGGCTGATAATTTTATTTGAGGTCGCTTATTTTAGTAGGTTTCACAATCAAGTCGAGCACACTCGATTTCAATCCAAACATAATGATGCACTGAATTTTCAATTTTTTAAATAATCAAGTCACTTTATGCAAAATTAAAATTACATTTCGAGGAATTGCGAGCAGGATAGCCAAATTGGCCGTCGGATTCTCTTCGAAACATCGGTCGAGCTCCGATCAAAAGCCCATTATTAAAAAGTTAAGGTTAAGGTCATTTGGTAGAATTAGTCGTAATTTAGGCACCTGGTTGAAAACCTATAACTGTGGGGGTATAATCCAAGCGTAGTGTTGGAAGTATGAAAGCGAGACGAATGCCACTTTTTCCTTAACAAAAACTAAGCCTCTTGTGCAATCGCTTTCTTAATTAAACTAGCATAAAGAGGAAAAATATACAACGATTCTTGGAATAAGCATAATTGTAATCATTTCGTATCGGTTTGTAATTTAATAAAGAAATTTGCAAATTAAATATCTCATGGTGACAATGTTTTCCTGTCGAAACTTTTACGGGCTTTATTTTGTTCGGAGCCTAGTCTTTTGTACTTAAATTATTGAGTTAGCTAATGAATTATATATATATATACATATAATTGGTAGCCAGGCGATCCGGTTTCCGATTCCAAGGGCCCAGGACTAAACCGGATTGATCGAATTATTTTATTTTTTATTTTTTAAAATTAATTATAAATCTAATATTTACTTGTTTAGGGTTTGCTTCTTTCTTTTGCACTTCCCAACCTGCTACATTGTGCCCATGTCCGAAACTACTTTCTGGGCTTTACTTGGGCCGATCATTCAGATCCTCTCTCTCTCTCTCATTGTTCCAATGGGTAACTGCCCTTCCTCGCACATGGAGATATATTAGCCTTGTGTTTTTTAGTTGTGGGGTTTTGTCTAGTGGTTTGATTCAGTACATGACTTGTATCCTCCATTCGAACCTTCAACTTTTTTGGCTCGTCTTGGAAAGTATTGAATCCTTCATTGACATTATTCTGCAGACGCAAAATAAGTCCTGAACATATCCAATAAATCCATGAGCAGGAATGGTGCATTTTTTTTTTTTTAGCATGTTTCTAGTCTAATAAAATCGGCTGGGAATTAGATCGGACCGGAACCGATTACCCTTTAATTCAAAGCGCTATATTCATCGGATTATCCACGGCCAATAAATTAGAAATGGATAAATTTCTGTACTATGATCGGTTTATAAATCCTCTTTAAATAGAAAATAACTATCTTTGCAGTCAATGATTTCTACGCACTTATTAAGCAATAAAATAAAATGAAAAAGTCGACCAATTTTAAGGTTTCTTCAACGGTCGTTCCGCTCGGAGCCAGCAGAGAGCGAAGGAGAATGTGGGAGGGGAACGAGCATCGTTCGGGCGACCCGCGGCTCCCAATGGTGGAATTCCTCATCCTCTCCGCGCAGGTGAGCTTCTGGTTCCGCGGCCTCGTCGAATCACTCCAGTAATCCCCTCTCGCCGTTGGTCCGATTTGCTCTCGTGACGCCGGCTCGCCGATTGGCCATTCGCAGCGGCTCGGAGTTGATCCGGTGGTCAAGTACACCGCCCTGTCGCTTTTCGCCGATCGGTTCTGCGCTTCTCTCTCCAGGTTCGTCTCGCTGCTTCGACAATTCCAGCTTGGAAGAACGATAATGTGCTGGTTCGCCGGTTGTAATGGCGTCGCTTCGCGGGATTTTTCGAACCTTTGAGCTTCAGCGTTGCTATGTCGTTGTGTTGAGTGAGAACAGGTTGAATTCGTCTTGGCGAGCGAGCCTCCGGTTGAATCCCCTGGCAAGGTTGCTGCAAGTTATTCTGAAAAGTTTTGCAGCCATTGGACCAGATACTTACTGTTCATGTTTCTGTTGTACGTTGTAATTTCCTTGGGGCAATCTGCGTTTGATCAGTTTGTTTTTAGGAGTGACGATTTGGTGTTGTTGTTTGCTTCGTCTTAATTGCTGACCGGCGGTGTCATTACCTTTATGAATCCCCTTTTTCTTAACGATAAATTTGATCAGATGTCTATTTGTAGGAATGAGACTTAGATAGAAGGATATCGATGCGATACTTGCGATTTCTTTCTAAAGTGGGTGATGATCGGGATTGTCAACAGCTCTTTTTGTAATGAGCAAGCTACCTTTCCTTTGTAAAGGTCTGAAGGGAGCAATGCCAGTCGACACTGGCTACTACAGCCTATTAGAGAGAGCAACCTGCAGTTATTTTCACTTGTCTCCATCTGGATCTCAAGCAAAGTAAAATCCAGTGCTTTGGCATCATCAGCTTATTACTTAGATGGCTGTCCTCTGTCATCTTTTGATATTGTCTGATATCTAGCAGATACATCTGTCTCGCCCTTTGTCTGTAAAAACCTTGAAGTCTTGGGGGGATCGGATCATCACCGAACAGCATTTTACAACTCGAGACTTTTCCGAAGCAGTATGCTAATTACCATCCATAAGCGTTGAAAATAGCTAACTCTTCTTTTATGTATCTTGCTGTGATTAATGAGGCTGGCTTTGTCTAGGAAGTGATCTTTTTGCAGGTATATATCTTGGAAATCGGAATTAACATTTCTTTCTCTATTTTCTGTCGAAAATTGAATGATGGATCTGTCATTTCAGATGCTGAACTTTGAAATTGGATCTGCAAGTGATGCTTTCATGTTCCTTGAACAACTCTACTTTCAATTCAAGCAAGTCTTGTTTCCGCCTTGACTATGGTTAAATGAATTTCCAGCTTTATTTTTGCTGCTGTGATGTACCTTAATGTTTCCATGCGTACTTCAATTCAGGGAAGTAGCAGCAGTAGGGAAGCTTTTAAGTTTCCAAGCATGCATGGATGTCATGGATCTTCTCTATGAAAAGGAGGAGATGACAAGGCTTTATTGTTCTCCTCGTCCTCTTGCGGCGTCTATCTTGGCATGTTTTCACTGATATAATATACTCAGCTAAAGAAAATGCCTGTTTTTAGCTGATCTTTTGAACTCGCTTGCAGGTTTGTTCCTATCTTATGACGGTCCCAAAACAGAGTTTGGAATTTCCAATTCTTGCTTGGGGTACTATTTTGTGTTCAAGTTATTGCCTTTGCATCTTCTCCATGATTGTTTCTTCTGTCCACAACCAAAAAGTTACTGGACTAACCCTTGATATAATGTACCTTAACCACAGATATAACCAGAGCTCTTCATGTTACAACATGGTCGACTGCATTTGTTAGAACAACTCCCATCGAGTTTCTGCATTTATCCTATCCTTTTTTTATTCTCACTTTAGGAACCCTAATTGTTTTGTTGGTTTTCGAAAACATAGATCTTTTGCTGTATAGGCACATTATATTAATGTGCACGAGTCCTCTTTTTTCTTCCACTCAATCTAATTAAATTACTGACTCACTCACTTTCTCTCTCACAAAAAGTACCGTGTATTGTTTGTAGTCACATTGAACTGCTTTTGATGATGGTTGAGCTGCCTACAAATTCTCCGATATGCTCTGCTGATATTCTATTGGCTTGTATCACCACATCAAGGGAGCATGTATTGGGTTTTCAAATATTTCGCTGACTCCTTCGTTTTAATACTGTTTCTGGATTGTCAGCATGGAGAATAGACGTGCATATTGGTATTGGAGGTGACTTTGCTTGTTGACATCATTTTTCACTGGCATGACTGCCGAGCTGAAGTGTGAAATGGAGAACTTGGGATGTTTCTGAGGATTTTTTGCTCCTGCATGTTGATTACCCAGTACACTCCAGTATTGACTTGCTTCTATTCTACGGCAGATGACGGTTCCCCTTTGTTTTTCCTTAAAGCGCTAGGACCTCTTTTTCGATTATTTCAATGATGAGATTTGAACCTTGTTTCAACCTAATTATCTGCGGTATTCAAGGTTCATCGTTTGAATATGAATCCATATTAATTGAATAGACTTTCTGTTGTTGCAGTGAATTTTGCAGCTTTGTGCAGAGAAGAAGAAGTGAAGGAACTGGTGAAGCTCATTCTTGGCCATGTCTTCGAGCCTACCTGTTAGGATGGAAGTGCTGAAGAAGGAAACTGCTCAACGAATCTAATGCTAGTGCAAGGTCCTTTCCTTTATTCTTTTACATGTGTTGACTCGTTGCAACATAATTCTTGTGGATAACGATGCTCAAAGGAAAAAAGCGGAACAGAGCAATATCCATGCTCCGGAGATAAGGTTTTTGCGGGTATGTTATGCCTTTCACTAACAAAACAGTAGTTGTCGATGGTTAGAGTTCTGTCAAAAAGTAGTATTGACGAATAGTGCGACTGGCAAAAAGTCCTGGTAAAGTTTTCATACACAGATGCTTCACTTAATCAAGTCGAATGGTCTTTTTATGTCTCCATTCGGTTGATAGGGCCAAAGGAAGGAAAGTGCTCATTTGAGCTTTTGGCATGCGGTGCCATAAGATATGTTTTGAGCTTTTGGCATGCGGTGCCATAAGATATGTGTATATGTGCCAATAAGCAGAAAGAAATACTTCTACTAAATTCACGTTCCGATAACATACACATTTGGCCTTTCCGAGTACACGTTTTGTAATTTGACAGGTAGCAAGAGAAATTATGTGACGGATCCGATACCATAGCAGCTTTGACAATTAAAAACCCCACCAAATGTGCTTATAAACAGAAGAGGCAGAGGTGGAAGGTTCGGACAATTTCTCTTTTTCAAAGGCGGTAATCTTTCAGTCCTCGAGACTGTCAAACTCAAACTGCTGCTGAAGCATGTGGAGGATGGTGAAGTTGTGCGGCGGAGGCGGCGGCGGCAGGGGCGGTGGAGGCATAGTCCTTAGCGGGGTTATTACAATGTCCCCATGGGTGAGAGTGTGATGCCTCTTGCGCAGGGGTCGGACGGATGGTTCGGAAGTCACCATGACCTTCTCCGTCTTTGCCAAGTTCTGTGCGTCTGCTCTCTTCCTCATGCTCTGCGCAATTTGTTCCTCCTCCATTCGAGCACCCTTCATCAGCAGCGTTCATTTTCACTCGCAAAAGAATCAAATAAACAAAAATTTTCTAACCAAAGATACGGGGAGATAATTGCCACGTGACGTGCACACTCACGGGGAAGATTATCACGAAAATGGATACACGCAAATCTATCTTGTGACGGCATCTAGAATTCAACGATTCCCTAACGACGGTTCTAAAAAGTTTCGACTTTCACTTGCTTCAATTGGCAGACAGACTTTCATGAGATTATTCGCTAGAGAAATTTTAGTTAGCTTCCCTTCCTGTGCGCAACTAGATGAGTGAACATGGTGTCAAATATGGAGTAACAACTTTCGGGAAGCAAGCTTACTGGAATAGCAGAAGTGCTGAGCATTGGGCATTCCACGGGCTGATCTTCGTCCGGCGGCTCGGTCGGGTGTTCGAGGGGCCAGAATTCAATCTCCAATTCCACCTCATGGTGAGGATGATGGACTTCCATAAAATTACCTCCTCCTCCCCTATCCTGCGTGCCTCCTGTCAGTGAAACTCTCCGATCCTCTGTATTCTGATGCGCCAAAACTCATCTCAGTTAAAGTAAATCAAATCCAGAGAGAGAGAGAGAGAGAGAGAGAGAGAGAGAGAGACTCACAGTGTCATCTCCACATGAAAGTTCCATGGAGACAAGTTGAGAAGCTTCAGCCTATGAATTTATTGCAGGGGAGAGAGAGCATGAAAAGGAGGACCTGGGAAGGAGAGGTGGCGGAGTGGGATCGCCAGCACAGTTGCGAGGAGGGAAAAAGATGGTGCCACCAAGCTGCCTCTTTCATTGGTTTTCTGCCATCCATTACGTTTACGTTTACCAATCTCTTTAGTTTTTTTGGGAGGGGCAACTTTTCCTTTTTCTTAACTGGGTCCTCTCCTCCATCTCTGCTTGGGAGGTGTTGGACAGAGCTTTCTCTTTTTCACTTTCTTTGCTTTAGCAACAGTTGGGAGTGTTCTGGGTTGAAAATCTTACCAGCGTTCCACTTTTTCTTATCATGCCTTTCTCGGGTTCTGGAGAGCAGACGGGAAATGCGGATGACAAGGGGGAGGAGATGCACAGTGAAAAGCGAAGGGCGGAAAGCACGATATAGCGGCTCGCTTAGCCCTATTTCGGTAGGCTGTAAAGATTGCAAAGGCGTAAACATCCCCACAAGCCCGTTTTCATAAAGCCCAACAAAGGAGGTAAGGACAAAAGATGGGGAAAGCTGGTTCCCAAAAAGAACGGGGAGACATGGGCACATGAAGATCCAGGAGCGAGCCGGCCGTTAGTTTTTGAAACCTGAAGTACATTATGCATATCTTGGATCCTAGAATCTATCCAAGATCGGTTCTAGGGTCATACCCGAGGAAACTGGATCGCCTAACATTGAAGTTTCTGTAACATGGATAACATTACTCAGTCAGGCCGTCCATTTCCATGGGCCACGTCATCTGCTGAGGGGGAGGAAAAAAAAAATTCGAGCAAGAATTTTTTTTTTGTTTGAAAAATTTTGAATCCCCTCAACAAATGATGTGGCTCGTTCTTAGCCGTCCAAATGAAAATGGACGGCCTGATCTGAGTAATGTTATTTATATCACAAAAACCCCAATGTTAAGTGATCCGGATCCCTCGAGAATTGGCCAATTGCTTTTTTTTTTATAAATTGATTTTCTATTTTCTTATGTTTTCTTATTTTTATTTTTAGTTAACCAAAATGGAAGTAAACGGAACAACAAAAATTTCCGTACAGCAACAAGCAATAAAAGATAAACGCATTAAAATAAGATAAACAATAAAAAGAACGCCACCAATTATATTCCACATCCACTCCCTGAGCCATTTCCAGGTATGAGTAATTAAGGTTACCGACTGCGGCAGAAAAGGGCAAAAAAAAAAACTGAATTTTCCTCCTAAGTTCAGCCGGCTAAAGCTAACTTCACCGCACGGAGACATCAAATCTGTAGCTGAACCTTTCCCATATCACACTTATAATAAATATGAGGCAATCCTAATACATTTTTCACTTTATTTTGTTAGCTGAAACTAATAATTTGATATGATAAAACTGGGAAGATTGCCCCAACAAAAAATGCAAGAGGCAAAGGCTCAAAAGCAGAAGTTGTCTCTTCGCTCACATTAGAAAATTGTTACAAGCCACTTTCAACATCCTCGCCTACAAGTACGTTTAGCGAAAACCTCGGAACAAAGCATGTAAACCCGGTTCCCAGTTTCAAGTTTGGTTCTTTCCAAGGGATCGGGACCTGAACCGCACGGGACCGGTTTGACCATTTTTGGATTCGAGGACCGAACAAATTCCCATAGCCGGTTAGGTCCAATTCCCAATTCTAGAAAGAACAAGTGGTTTTGTAGATCGTTGTCAAGGAGATCCCATGTGGGCACACGAAGAAGAATGGTAGCGTTGAATTTGCTGCGGTGCGTGCTGCTTCCCCCCTCTCAACTGGTGGATTTTAACGACGAATCTGCACGTGCACTGCATGTGATTTTGACACACAAGCACTTGGAGCCTAACCATTCTCATTCTCTGATTCTGTTCCCTGGAACAGTAAAGAATGAGAATCATGTTTGATAACTCAAATAATTCTGATTTTGATTCTATTCCCAGAATCAGTTTTAGAGAATCAGAACCAGTTTTAGAGTAAAATCCAGAACAAAAAAAAAGTTGGTTCTGAAAAAAGAATCACTTTTGACAATCACAAGACAAAATGAAATCTCACATCTTTCACTTTTCCCTTTCATTTTTCTCGTCACTTTCCTCTCAACCTAATAAAAATAAAAATAAAAAATTTTAAAAAAATTTGGAAAATTTTAAAAAAAATGACAAAAAATTTGGAAATTTCCTAAAAATAGAAAAAGCTTAGATTAGGCTAGTTTGACCTTATTTTCATAAATTAGGACTTCAATTGAACTTCAGACATCATGTATTAAAATTTGTGTTTCATTTATGACATGCTAAAAAAAAATAATGTATTTTAAATTATTTTAGTGTGCATTGAAAATTAGCCTTCATTTAGGATGAAATTTTACAAAATAACAATATAGTTATTTGACTTAAATTAAAAAAATTAGAAAGAGAAACAGTTTTTCAAAATATAAATTTTGTGTAGTTATCAAACGCATTTCTGGTTCTCCAAAACTCATCCTGGAACAAAATCAGAAAAAGTCATTTTAATCAGAATCAGTTTTTGGAATCATAATCGTTACCATACGCAGCCTAAATAAACCATCTCTCCCTTTCTCTCATGGCCACCATCGACCATCATCCACTCTCCGGTCGTCTAAGCCACCAATGACAGGGACGACCTTAGATCCGAGGCTGTCATGGCCAACAACTTTTGAGTTGCCAAAGTATCGCTTCGACCTTTAAGGATGTCTCCACCCTCGAATGAGCGTGCGAGTCCAGATAAGAGACCCCAAGACTCCTAAATAAGTAAATAGTCTAATTTTAAGACTTAGGGCCTATTTAGTTTAGTTTTGAGAAAATAACCTTGAGAAAATGCAAATGTTTTTGGGTTAAAGGGGATTTTCAAAATGCAAGTAATTTTTTATAAAGTACATTTTAAAAACATATTGGAAAAGCAACTTTGACGTAAATGCCGTTTGGTAAAAAAAATACCCTTTATAAATTATTCGATTTTTAATTATTTTTTATTTTAAAATAAAAATCATTTTATTTTTTAAAACTAATTTTTTTAATTTTTTTTCTTCTTCCTTCTTTAATTTCTTCTCATCCAATCACTGGCCATGGCGGTAGCTGGCAACTAGCCACAGGCCAAGCTCGACCTTTCCCTAACTTCACTAGCCTCGAATGAGCGAGGCTCATCTCGCCCAAGCTAGATCTAGCGAGGTCGAGGGTTATGTTACCAAGCCTCGAGCTCATTGGGCTGTGTGTCATGGTCGATCGTCAGGTGGCCATAGACGTTGACAACCGCGATCGAAGGAGGAAGGAGTAGCAAGTGAAGGAAGGAGGAAAAAGGAGGAATAAAGGAAAAAGAAAAAAATAGATAAAAAGTAAAATGTAAAAAAAAGAAGAAAATAAAAAAATTATAGTTGCATTTTGAAAATGCAACTTTTCAAAGTATTCCCAAAGCCACTTTGGGCTAAAGACCTTTACGAGTCTTTGGAAATGCAATTGCATTTTCCCAAAATTGAGCAGAAAATGAACCAAATGCTATTTGCATTTGGCAAAGAAACTTTAGAAGCCCAAAGCCCCTTTCAAATGCTGAATTAAATAGAACTTCTAGTTGAATGACCATCTTCCTGAGAGTCCACTAAAGGAAAAGACGAGTGAAAAAGGATAACTAGGAACAACTTTCACTAGATTAATGATCAGCCTTTTGATTAAGTACTCAAGGTACTTATTATTAGGAGTATGTAATATCTTTTAACCCTAGGATTTTAAACCGTAAATTGTAAATGAAGTAAATAGCATATTTAGTCAGGATATTCTAATTAACTATACTAAACAAGGTAAAAAATAATAATAATGTCATCGAATTTCTAATTCTAAAACTTAAACCAATTGGGAAATAAATCTTGAATCTGTCCCATATTGAAGAAAAATCGACCGAGAGGTTTGAATTATCGAGTAATGAGATTTAATGAATTCCATTCGATCATTGACAATCATCACACCTTAAGTTCGATATTGAATTTTTCTTGTTTCAATGTAACTTTCACATCAAGACCTTTTGTCTTTAAAAAATAAAAATAAAAAACTATTGTTATAGTGGGAGGGAGGACTTGGAATTCCAATTTTTAGGATGTTTAGTTGAGGTCATATATGACATCCTGAAATTCGACCCACTCTCGAAATTTGTAATATAATGGATATATATTTCATTGATACACTGTAGTTAAATCTCACTCGAAACTGATCATTTCGAGATGACTAACCAAAGGGGAATGGCTAGCTAGGAATTTAAGTACGTGGACCTAATTTCAAGTTGATACGCGTAGCTCCTAAAAGCCGCACGTTAGTCTGAGTATTTACTAGAGTTGCTATCATATGAATGTGGCCACAAATCAGATTTCGAGCTTGGATAATCGAGTTTTCAGGAAAATCGCAAATGAAATTGGACATCACCCTGAAAGGCTCGAAAATTAGCCGATTAATTTCGGAGTGCCGAGAAGAAAGGAAAAATATCAAAAGTGACCATTTTGCCCCCGACTTGACCTAGATTATATGGCATGAGGGTAAGAATATTTTTAGAGAAGCTAGAAAAATTTTACGACGAAATCCGGAGTTATTTTTCGATCGCGATTGACCCAAATCAGCACCGATTGAGCCCTGCCGGTCCTAAAATTTCACGAATTTTGAGAAATGTCTCATCGATCATCTTTTTGACCAGTTTGATCAGCTTTAACCGAAAATAATTGAGGCACAAGCTTTATCAGTCCAAATTTCACTGATAATCCAAAAATCAGTCAATTCGTTCAGCCTTATGTCGCTTTCGGTGAATAGTGATTTTTAATAATTATCTCTAGGATATTTATTATCAAACCACTCTCTCTCCTTCATTATTTTCCAGCAGATTCTCTCTCTCCTCTCTCTCCTTTCTCTCTCTAAAATTCGGATCTCTCTCTCACAGCCCAGTTTTTTGGTCTCAAATTCAATCGGCCGCCGACGGAAATCCGACCGTTGGATCGTTTCGATTTTTGGGTATGTTGTAGTTTAATGTCTTATGGTTCTATTCCAACTTGAATCACTTCGATTGGAGGTCGTTTGACCTTCTAAATCTACTTTGCCGTTTCGGTCGACGAACTAGTCTTTTATTACTCGAATTTCATATAGGGCTCATATTGATATATGTTGACCCCAGCAACTCCTAGAGGTCATTTTCATGTGAAAATATGGATTTTCAGCTTATGAACCATTCCATTCAGCCCTTGAACAGCCTTGGTTTCTTTGGGTTTTGCCGGATTCCGCGCCGCCGCCGGGCTGTTCGTCGTTCCGTCGCCCATCTGGCTTCGAACCAGCCTTGTCAAGGTAAGCCGACCCCCTAAACCTTGAGTAGGATGTTAGATGATTCTTGGATAGACTTTATGGTGCAATCCGAGGTAGATCGGTATAGAAAAATTGCCGGAATTGGCATATTTGAGCAAATCGATTCTGTGGCGAGGCTGTGATATATTATTTGGGCTGGGTATGTTGCTGTCTTGGCTGGATATAAGCTGTTGGTGATGGTTGATGTGGGTCCCGCGAGGTTCGAGTACCGAAAAATGGATTTCCGAGAGATTTCATGCAAAAACGGGTCAAATAGTATTCTGAAATCACTGTTCATGAGCTTAAAATAATGTTCACATGCTGTCCATTCGTATTTATGGCCAATTATTGAGATAACGTGAGCCTAAAATGCATATTGTAATGGAAAAAGGGCACGGACCTGATGCGTCTAACGCGGGTCGAGTTGGCTGGAGAGCTGAAACTGGAATTTGAGTATGGAATGTGCACGCATTTGCATTGTTAATATCTATGTAGATATGAATTATTGACGTGCCTGATTATTTCGATGATGCGTCATTTCTCGTTTGCCCTTGTTCCTTTTTTGTGACCCGAGTGATTAGGAAAGCATGTTAGAGTTGGATCCGAAGGTATGTAATATCCTGAGCGAAATTAGTGGTGAGCTTACTGAGATGTGTTCTCACGGTGATTTTCCCCACTTTTCAGTCCCTAGGATATAAGCATGGCAGGGATAATACATGATTTGATATCTAGGTGGCGGAGTACCAAGTTGGCAAGGACAATTGACGATGAATCGATGGTTGTTGAGGAACATGGTCGCCCTGAGTTGGTTGCTGTTGTTAATCTTTGTAAAGGTGACATTCAAGTGTAACATGGAGTTAAGAATATATAATATATGAAGTGTTATAGTTGCGCTAGTCCTTGCTGATTCGTTGTCAGGGGTAAGGTATCGCTTCCGCTAGCGTTTATTTGGATATTAATGTTTCAAGGTCGACGACAGTCCTGGGATGTCGCATATATCGACCGTCGTTGTGCAGATGTCACGTGCTCGTGGAGGTTCGGGGCGTGACATCATATGTACTTGATCAATTCTCATCCCTGGGGGCACTCATGTGCCCAATGTGCAAGTAGCTTGAAATTCCTTCACGACATGACCCCAATGCATAATCTCTTAAAAGAGCAGGCTTTTTGCTCTCCAAAAAGTGTAATTGTTGGGTATTGGAAAAGTTCCACACGATCAAACTCTTAAGAATACTTCCCCTTGTCTCACTCGCATCATAAGTCGGTTATTAACTTGAAGTTCCCTAATCTAATAACAAATTTCTTCCACCTCAGTAATATGCACTTCCCTAGCACGGCCTTCATCGGGAAAATTGTCAAAAAAGTGATAAACCTTTCACACTTTTATTAATTTAGTCCTAAATTTTTTCACACTTTGTCGATTCAGTTATATTCGCCAGAAATTATTGACGTGGACAATTTTTTATAACTATTTTTAAAAATTTTTGAATCTTTTTTCTTTGTTATTTTTATTCTTTCTCAACAAGAGGGCGGTAGCCTTGCCAAATTAGAACTGAATCAGTAAAATGTGAAAAAGTTTAGGATTGAATTGGCAAACTTTAAAAGTCTTAGGACTGAATCGACAAAAGTGTGAAAGGTTTAGAACTTTTTTGACAATTTTCCTGTCTTCATTGGTTCATTGTCATGGAGATATTTGGGAACCGTGTAGACTGCTACAAGGAATCAAGTGTTTACTCAATAGTCCACCCAAGAGAACGAGAGAAATATAAACTAGAACAATTTTTCAAGAAGCAGCTTTATTTTGTTTCAACAATCCGTCCATAGTTGCGACGACGTACGTTATAGTATATTTGTATAAAGAGATTTGAGAAACTGACGGTGTAACGGTCCAACGGTGCAATTTCAATCACAAGTATTATGAATAGCGAAAAAATATTTAGCAATCATGACAGGACCCACCTCTAATCTCTATGTTTGGTTTTTTGCCATTATACGGTCATCCTACCATTCTAACATGACCCTTATATAATAATAAAAAATAATAAGAATCTCTTGATAAACTTCCAAGCGGAATATATATATATAGTCCACCCAAAAAGTAAGAAATTCAAAAGAGGCGACAGCAGAATTGCTCGTTTTAGGGGCTGCCCAATTACTAAAAATATGAACTGAGAAAAGGCATCACACGTTGCGAAGTTGACCGTGGAAGAGGTCACTGTAGAGGCGGGCGAAGTGCGTTTTGACCAAAAACACGACGTGACAAATCGATGCGGACACGTAGTGCCTTTGACGAAGTCTCCGACCGCACCCCCTCGATCGACCACGATTCGACATTTGTCCTCCTCAGCTCAGGTCAGCTCAGACAGGTGAGGAAGAAAAAAGAAACCAGAAGCTGAAACGTCTTTAAGGGGGTGGGGTGGTCCAAGTCCAACGAAGGACCGCAACCGAAACAGCTTCATTCCTTCTCATTCTCGGTCGGCAAAGTCCCCCCACTTTCTAATAATTGACTGGTCGGAAATTACCAAAAGAAACAAAAAACACACAATAAACAAACGAGGGAAGAAAATTACACCCAGCCAAAGTCTAAAAATAATAAACACGTCTCTTCATCGTTCGCGTGTGTTGCGTTGTTGTTTGGGGTGGGGCTTTTGCCTCGTCGGGATCTCGATCTCGATCTCAAGAGGGAGATAGAGAGAGATGAAGCTGTGGAAGAGAGCCGCCGGAGCTCTCAAGGACCAGAACAGCCTCTTGATCACCGCCCTCTCGCGGCGCACCCACCTCCACAGCCCCGACCTCGAGGCCGCCGTCATCAAGGCCACCAGCCACGACGAGGCCCGCGTCGACTACCGGAACGCCCAGCGCGTCTTCGCGTGGGCCCGCACCTCCCCGTCCACCCACCTCAAGCCCCTCGTGTGGGCCATCTCCTCCCGCGCCCACCGCACCCGCAGCTGGCCCGTCGCCCTCAAGTGCCTCATGCTCCTCCACGGCGTCTTCTGCTGCAAGGTTCCCGCCGTCCACCGCATCGGCCGCCTCCCCTTCGACCTCTCCGACTTCGCCGACGGACACTCCTCCCCTTCCAAGACGTGGGGCCACAACGCCCTCGTCCGCGCCTACTTCAACTTCCTCGACCAGAAGTCCTCCTTCCTCTACACCGACCTCAAGGAGATCCGCAAGGTCAAGGTGGCCGGCCCCGAGGAATCCATCATGGCGGAGATCGTGATGCTCCAGAGGCTGCAGTCCCTCCTCACCCTCCTCCTCCGGGTCAGACCGCAGACCGAGGGCATGCGCGGCACCCTCGTCCTCGAGGCCATGGACTGCGTGATCATCGAGATCTTCGACACGTACAGCAAGGTGTGCAACCTGATCGCCAGGGTCCTCTCGCGGATCTACGGGGCCTCGCAGGCCGAGGCCTCCATGGCGCTCCTGGTGCTCCGGCAGGCGAACTTGCAGGCCGACGAGCTCGCCGATTTCTTCGACTTTTGCAAGTTATATGGCGTGCTCAACGCGTCGGAGTTCCCCAAGGTCGAGAGGATCCCGGAGGAGGATATCCGGGAGGTGGACAGGATGGTCTACGGGGGAGGTGAAGAGGAGTCTAAGGCCATCGTGGTGAGCGAGAGCGGCGTATTGGTGCCGTCATCGGGGAAGGTCTTGAGGACCGTCGTGACAAACAAGTGGGAGGTCTTCGACGACGACGACCTCAAGAGCCTGAATAGCGGCAACGGAACGGAATGGGGCATTGTAAGTGTAAGAAGTTCGAACGATCCTCAACCTCAACGTCAACCCCACCATGTACAGGCTTATAAGCTTGAGATTCCAGATTTAATTACTTTCTAGTAAAGTTGGAGTGGACACATAATAATTCTTGCATTATTTTCTATTAAGAGTTTCATTGCTCGCAAATGACACCAGAAAGATGGAGGCTCTTTTTACTAATGCCCCCGCTATATTTTGACGACATGCCATGATGAGATACTGATAGTTCTCGTTGACTCCTAGGTCTTGTTTTTGTAAGTAATTAGCTGTAGGCTCGTAGCCGTTCATGTTCGGTGTTCCTCTTTTCGTTGTAGTTTGGGTTCAGATAAACTGAGATTGTCAATTTACCCATTGGGAATCGTTGGCTATAGCCCAAAGTTAATCAGGTTCAGGGAAAACTTGTGAGCAAGTATAATTGAGCGATTGTAATCTCCTCTTTGCCTATTACAATGGAACCATCTCGTCAATCTCTTTCCGTGGAGTGGGTACACTATTGAATCATGTGAATCCGATATGTTTGATCTACTTTTTCGCATTCGTTCTTGTTCGAACTGTTTTGGTTTTGTCCAGGCTTCTGAATTTAGGCAAATAAAATAATCGGTTATGAAGAGCTAATTGAGATGCTCGTGACGTCTCTAAATCGGAATTCTGAAAAAATAATACATAGATTCAACCTCAAGTTTCATGTTATCGTTGCCATGTCTTATAGGAAAGTTTGCTTTGGAATCTCTTGAGATGAGAGTATATTTAACCCTTAATTGCCTAACGTAAACCTAGGAGTAGACCATATTTTGTGCTAGGATTCAATTAAAATTCCATATATAAAACATAATTGGCAAATCTTTAATTTTGTGCATCCATGCAAAGTTGTGGGTGGAGTACCAAATAAATCGGCCATTAGGTGACCAACCCCGGGCATTGGAACATGTAGTGTGCAACTTCTTCTCCGATTTAACCTAGTTCGATAGTTTTGCATTCACTAATCCTTAAACAGCACATAATTATACTTCCTAAGTTAGATAGTCGTCTCCAATGTTAATTACGGTAGAGAAGGCGAGACCATGACTACTTGTTCACATCTCTTGCAAAGAAATATTCCTGGAACTTCTTCGCCGTTCGGGATCTGAACACACCACGTATGTTGCCAAACTTCGCACACGGCGCAAGCGATCATCCGCTCGCCATCATCTTCCTTGGCGCCGCAAGCGCAGTCCACCACGCGGCCACCGTCCGCGTCGCATTCGTACATGTCCCGCCCAATCGCTCCTTGCTGCAGAACGCTGCCTTCGAACACGAGCCGACGCCCCACTTCAACCAGCCCGAAGACCATCTCAGACCCGCTGGTGTTCAGATTGACGACGGACTCTGCAACGAAGCTCTTCAGTCCCCAGTACAGTTCCCGGAAAGTCCGTTCCACCTCGACCTTCAGCTCGTTGACAGTGGCGTTGTCTTTCAGGACAACGCATTCGTAGGGCGGCATCGGCTTAGTCTTCCATTCACAACGGACGGCATCTCTCAGCAAAACCGTGCAGAATAGTTTGAACTTGCCTCCCAAACCAAGTTCCAATTTGGATGGCAGATCTCCAGTATATTCTTTGATAAGGAATCTGGAGTCCAAGATGATCCTCGCCGCAAGCGATACGTTGTCGCCGATGCAGGTGCCAATTCCTAGCTCACGCTCTTTGAAGATGTGCTTGTAAACGCTAAACATGTCCTTCATGAGCTGAACCCTCGTGACCTTGGATCGAGTCCTGAGATTCGAGCTGCTCGTGACTGAACTTTCCGACTCCACGCTCGCTTTGGACACGTCCTCCAGGCAGTATTCTAGGACTTTCGTCACCGGGTTCAAGCTCCGGCGAACCAAGTATTTCCCCACGACGTGGTTCCCGAGAGATTTCAGAACAAAGTCCAACAGCCCCGTGTCGCCGATGTAGGCACGGGCGGCGTCCCGCACCTCCTGCCTCGAGATCCACCTGAACTCGGCACCCTTTAGGGCCTCGACGATCACTCGGGTCGCCATCTCGACTCGCTTCGGCGACCATCTGCACGCGGTCTCCAAAAGGAAACCCGGGCTGCAGTACGAATCGACGAAGTTCGATCTTGGGACGCGGGTCGCGAGCTCCAACATGAAATGGAAGAGGTCGCCCAGGCTGACCAAGGTACGGTCCGACAGCGATTGATACCTCGAGAAGATCAATAGCACGTCGTGGCCGGAGCTTCCCAAGTGATGGATGAGTAGAGTTAAGGGCGTGCCTTGGATGGCTTCTATGGCTTTCTTGTACATGGGAAGAGTAACGCCGAAGCTCCCTCGGCCAAATTGGTAACCCCAACGACCGAACCACGGTTCGCCGTAAGCTAATCCATGAAGTAACCTCAGCTCCATGCCTCTTTTGGAGGAAGCGTCGTTCAAACTCACTTTCCTACCAAACAAAGGAGAACGAAAGTTGTCATGCCATCGCTCGAACCTTACTAGGTTTTTTGCTTATCAAGCAAGCGTTTATCAGAGGGAACACTGTAACATTGGAAGAAGTTCTTTGTTAAATATTCACAAGCCGAATTCTATCTAGATTAATCGTATCATGGCTAAGTGCTGCAATACGTTAGGCATATGATAGAGCAATAGCTTGAAGGAAATAAAACCATAAATTAGCCGTGACGGTCCGTCAATATTCGAGACCAGCAATTCTCATCCATCGATGAGTCATATGCACGTGAGCGCTCATAACAAGAGTTTCAATTGTAAAATGAATTTTCAAGCATTTCAAGATTTTACTAGAGGTTTCGAATTTTAGTAACTTCATATGCTTCATATATTGGGACCTCATTAGAGTGCGCGATTTTCTACTATTGAAAGGAATAGATAAACAGCAGCAAACCTTGCTTTTAGACCAGTACACAATCGATCCCAAAAGTCCATGATCTGGAAGCCGGGCAAGTCCGAACCCGATTCCAGCCCGTTAATGCACATCAAATGTCCGAACCCATTCGAGTGGAACACACCATGCATGGTGCGGCCCTGCGCTTCCGTTAAGTTGCACTTAACATTCATTGGATTTGCTTCGAGCGAGTCACCTTTGAAGATCAAAGAAGCGGGTGTTATGTCCTTGGAGAGCAACAAGAAGTGATACTTCTTGTTGGAAATTAGATGTTGTCCCCAGCCTGAACCACAAGTATATCAGGAGTACACCCATATGGTACATAATTAGACAAATTCATCAAGTGACAGACTCGACAAAATTCCGCACAAAGGTAAAAAACTTTGCCTTTGCATCCTTTGCTAGTGTATTTTTTTTTCATGCAAAGTTTATTGCTGCAAATATTACAATCTTTAACTCAAGAGAAACAATATTTTCTCTGCATACATGACATAAACTTAAAAGAGTAACATTGAGTGCATCAGATGCACGCACATCTAATAAGTCAAAACTCATAGATTATGTGGATCTCACGTAGAGTTCATTACATAGACATACCCTATGATTTTACTAAACTTAGGGGTTTTCCAAAACTTTCGCCATTTATTCTTGCCCACGCGCATTTTCTGGATTATATGAAACCAAGATAGAGTTTTTTAAGGGGCACTACCTACGTATAAGCAGTGCTTGCAGTGATGGCTGAGTGAAGCCTCAATTGGCTCTTCAATCACGTAAAGCAAGACATGAAGAGGCGGTTGGCGGTTGATCTCAAGCTCAAACGACCAGCATGGCATGCCGACGACTGAGCCGCTCTCTGATTGCCCTAATTCAAGAAGTGCCTTCACGTTCTCAAGAAACGACCCGTCGAAGTCAACCGGGTACCCATTCTCTCCAAACGTCTTGAACCTAAAAACCCTCTCTCCCCTCTTCCTCTTCTTGTATCCCATCAGGTCCCAATGAGACATGCTGCGGAGAGAGGCATGTGAGGAATCGGCTGGAGTTCCCTTGAGAGTTTGTAGAGGCAAACGAGGAGGAGGACGCTAACATATAGGCTGCCTTTTCTGTTCACACGCAAAGTGCCTAGAGATTTAAAAAATGTGGGGGATAGCCCCGGTGAGCCAATGACTTAACCGAGTAAGAACTCATCACTATTTGCATGATCATCCAGAATATGATTCCTCCTGCAAATCTATCGGGACTTCACATGGAATGACCGGTCTCGCGACCTCTCTTAAACAAAAATTTAGAGGCTCCATGCTCGTGATTTATCGATACATCTTAGTTATCCTCCGCCAAAGTCTACGCTCAATCCGAGCTAAGTCGGTTTTTAACTAAAAGTGCAAATAAGAGAAAATGCAACATGTCCCGGCCAACTACCTTGAGAGACCAATTCATCTAATCCAAGAATTGCCCGGCCTTGATGTGAGAAACGAACTTGCTTCTTGGTGCTTCGCATATTTAAGAAGTGCGGGTTGCGGAGAGGGGCACAACAACCCCAACATTTGTAGATTAACTCAACCCAAGAACGAAACGTACAAAACAAAAAGGGAAAAACCACAAAACCTCGGTGATATGGGACCTTAGATCTGATTTACTTCTGTGGAACTTCTGTATCTCAAATATATCCCGGTGTGAGTTGTATGCATCAAGGTGGGGACGATGATGCACGAAGAGGCGGTGGTGGCATGCATGGAGGAGGGAAAGGAGCTCCGGGGGACAAGAAAGAAGGAAGAAGACGACGAAAGAGGAAGGAAATATGACAAAATGAAAGAAGGAAAGTAAAGAAAGAAAAAAAAAACAAGAATAGAGAACTCATTTTAGCCATTAAACTTGACTTGGTTGATGCATTATCTATAAGGTTTTCTTAACGTGGACTTATATTAATTGAGATTGTAATTTACCATTTTGCAAAATTAGTTTACCGTTTTATAGGATTAGTCTAATAAGGGTAGATATAAGGATTCTCAATTAATCTAATATGGGCTTGGAATTGTGTTGGTAGAGTTGAGCATGGCCCGTGATGAGAAGGGTCTAGCTGGAAACTCTATAAATAGCAATTAAATCCTTCCTCTAGCCCTAATGAACTCATAGGAACCTCACATAAGGAACACATACGAATTGGCGTCGTTGAAGGACTATCTCATTAAGCTAGTGATATAGAGAATGATAGAGGAAAAGTACTCGAGCTTTCGATTGTCACTATTCCGTATCAAGAACGATGGATCCTAAATCAAGTGCATAAATTCCTTTAAACCATTACTATGTTTCTATATTCTAGCTATGTTGATCTCATGGTGCCGTTCTAATGTTTTTAGCGGCTTACATTATCCTCTAGGATAAATATAAAATGTAAATTCGCCTCTATCGATTCGCATAAGCAGGGTTTTGAACAAGTAAAAAGTAGATAGGATCTTCCCCTTTACTGATTCCCTCGAACAATTTCTAGCTAATTCTCTAAAAAAAGTTACGAAATATTCAAGGAAATAAAAATGGTATTATGATAACGTAAATATGTATTAAAAAAAAGAGTTGAAAACAAAATTATGTGCTTTGGCGCTTCCTTAAATGTGTTTTCTTTTGAGCTAAACTTGACCAGAGGGAGAACTTAAGTTGGAGGCTATGAAAAAATTGCTGGCCAAGCAATCAGACTCATCGTTAAGCCTTAAAGAGCTAATGAGTGTCTTTCCAAAGTTGATAGGGTGGGGCAGTCTTTCTCCGGTTTATCATTTGATCGAACTTTTCGAGTTCGAGTGATTAGCTCTAACTATTAACAAATTTCCCGTGCCTGTTTCATTTATGCCGTTACTTTATTCCTAATTCTATGTATGTGAAATGACATTCATGGTCCGCGTCGAATTCATTACTCTTGATATCCAACTAAAATAAGGAATAAGATTTAGATTGTTGTAAATAATGAAAAAAGTCACCAAAAATCTCAAATTATCTCTATTGTGATACATTTATTTTAAATTTCTTCTGTGACACAAAAAAAAATCCAAACTTATAGCTATGTGACATATTTACCTTCTGTGAAGGTCCTATCAATGAGCACCATTAAAACTCTGCCTACATGGACGCGTAAAGGCAAATCTTACTGACATAATGCTCACAGGGATTAAGTGAAGTAAAAAAAATGATGTCATTTTGGCTAGCAAATAGAATAAATGTGTCGCATATATACAAGTCTTGAATGTTTATTTCACAAGAAAAAGTTTAGGTAGTTGGGGACTCTTGATGTCACAAAGGAAAAAATCAAGATAAATGGGCATAATTTGAAATTTTCTAGAGAAATTTTCAAATAAGGGCATAAAATGCCCGCATTTTGTAAATAAAGCTTTGAAGTGGATCTTGTTTCAAACAATAACTTGAAATGGCCATGGCAGTTTTTAACGAGAGCCTGAAGTAACCATGACTGTTTCTAACAAAGGCCTAATCTTGCTAACCGGCTAAATATTCCGACCAATCAATGGCAATTTTGTTGAAAGACAATTTTAATCTATTTTTTAGTTAAATTAGATTAAAAAGTAAAAAAGATCAAAAATTTTTTAAAAAGAAAAAAATACAAAGGCCCATCATTGGTATGGCATCAACAATGGCCGGCGCCTCGGCCAGGGTTTACTGGGCCTCTCTAGGTTCTAGCGCCTGTCCATCGACGAGGGGACAACAGCCGGAGGCAAAGGACCTGGGTTTTTTTTTGTGTGATTTTTTTTTATGTTTTTGCTTTTTTTTTCTTTTTTGAGTTTGTCTTTTTAATGGATTTTTTTCAAACTTTTTAACCTATTTTAATAAAATTTTGTGTAAAATTAGGATTTGAATCAAAATGATGTCGTTTAATAATTTACTTAACCTTAACACCACATATGAGAGATAAAATGTTCGAAAAAAATCATGTCAGCATTTTTCATTAGTAAAATTAGACGGAGTTATCGAGTTCTTGGCACAGGTCTACAAGCTCTCGTCGGTTGTTGGCAAGGGTCACCTCACCCATGTTCTTGCTGGCCACAGGTGAGCTAACCCTCTCCTAGATCTAGCGACGGTCAACCCTCGCTTGTGGCTTTTGAGGGCGGCCTCGCTCACCCCTCTTTGGGCATCATCGGTGATCGATCATCGCTTGAGATTGGCCACAACAAAAAGGAAATGAAATTTGAAAAAGGGAAAATAAATTTAAAAAAAAAGTAAAGGAAATGCCCTTGACCAATGAGATCATACCCTTTTTTTTAGACTGCATGTTCATTTCATACCTTTATTTGAAAAAATGAGGGTACTTTATGTCTTTGTATAAGACAAGGTTCACTTAAAGCTTTTATTTAGAATTTTTTTCAATTTTTTTATGATTTTTTCCCATATAAGTATGAGTATCTTCTTCTTCTTTTTCAAAAATTATGAGTATCTATTGATAAATTAATGTCCTTGCAAAATATCCTAATTAAAACGCTTGAAAGAGCAAGAATGTCAACCTGATAAGCTTTCACTTTTCGTGTTATGGATATCATAAGCTAAAATTTACTTAAATTGAACTATGATAATATTTATAAAATAATGATTAAGAAGGTAAGGTTGCAATAGCATTCGGGAAAAAGATTAAAATGAAAAGAAATTCTAAACTATAAGCAAAAATTTATTTATGAAAATCTGTGAATTGTAATGGAGGATTGATTTGAATTTGTCAGTGAGAAATCAATGGACGAGATTGAACATGAGTTCAATAATAAAATTGTATATAGAGTCAAAATTTAGATTGGGTTAAGTTTCTTTTCTTAATAGCTTGTACTTTTTGACGAGAACTTTGCGAAATCCACCTTAAAATTGCTATGAAAGTTGAGCGATTCATTTTTTATGACTCGCATTTTTCTTACTTTTATTTATGAGTTCTCTCTTGTTGCGTAAAATGAGTTTCAACAAGGATTCTCGAAAATCTTAACGTGGTACTCCGAAATTGCTTCAAATTTTCTCCGCCTTGTTCTTCGTCTATGCAGCTCAACTTATGGTTTGATGCGCTTGTTAGCAGCAAAAGCAAAATCAACCCTTTTCGACAAATGCCCAACACTCTTGTTCCCTCCCCTATCTAATTAGTTCGCAGGATTGTCGCTCCCGTTTCACTCTACTGATTGATTTCCATTATCCTGATGAAAATTCATCTGGACTATCATGTCTATTGCTAAGGTACAATATCCTAATTATCATGACTTACTATTGTTAAAATCTGAGCCAGTTATCTTCTTCGAGTCCATATGGGTAATGGGTTAGTGTTCATCGACCTCTTCATGGCAATTCACCAATATATATTTGTTGTGTTTGAGTGACACCTGCTTTCTTGGCATGTCATTCTGTGTTCTTGACAATGGCCTTCACCTGTTTGAGTAAATGCCGCACCCAAATGTCCAACCGCCCTTTCATTAGGTAGAAGAATTCGTCAACTTTAATCTTTCACTACGCGATCTGGGTAAGTGCATGACTTGAATCTATAGACGGTCATGGCATAGGCACTCAACGTTCATCATCAGATTGGAATAGTTGTGAATTTGATACATTAAAAAGATCTCATCTTGGGTCTTAACATGTGAATCAAACATACAGGCACTATCTTCTTACCATAAACAATAAGAAAGAGAACATCTACAGTTCATGATGTTTCAGGTGCTGTTGCTGCTTCCGTTTATGGAGCCAGGCGCAAGCTCTCTCAACATGGCCACCACCTGCAACATGGTTGGCCTCTTGGAAGGGAAATCATCCACACACTGCAGTGTTATCTCCATGTACTTCACCATCTCCTTCACTACTTCCACTTCTGCTTCGGCTTCCTCCGGGACTTTGGTTGCCGATAGCAATGACGGGTCTATGACTTCCATCTGCTTCCCTTCTCTCACTTTCATCTTCACCCAACCCACCAAGTTGGTGTCCCCAAAATCCTCCTTGTCAGTCGGGCGCTTTCCAGTCAAGAGTTCCAAGAGGACGACACCCAATGAATACACGTCTCCTTTCGCCGTGCATCGGAAGCTTTGGTAGTACTCTGGTGGGACATATCCCGGTGTGCCGGCTAGCGTGCTTACACTTAGATGTGTGTCAAGAGCACTTATAAGCCGGGCCATTCCGAAATCAGAAACTCTTGCTTCCATTTCTTGGTCCAACAATACATTGCTTGTTTTCATGTCCCGGTGTATGATGTGGGGGATGCAGTTATGGTGTAGGAAGCACAGTCCTTTCGCAGCCCCTCGCGCTATCTTTTTTCTTTCCTCCCATGTAAGTATTCTCCGATCTTGAGTTTTGACTCTCCCGTGGAGCATCTCTTCCAGGCTGCCGTACTCCATGAACTCGTATACTAATAGCCTCTCCTCTCCCACCTTGCAGTAACCCAAAAGAGGCACTAGATTTTTGTGTTTGATTTTCCCCAATGTCTCCATCTCTGCCATGAATTCTCTGTCGCCCTGGTAACTCAATCTTATGAGTTTTTTTATCGCAACAGTCGTGCCATCTTTCAATGTAGCCTTGAACACTTCGCCGAACCCACCGCAACCGATGAGGCTTGCTGCCGAGAAGCCGTTAGTGGCTTCGATTAGCTGGGAGAACTTCAGCTTCCTCAGCTGCCTCTGGAAGGTTGCGACATTGATGCTCAGTGGCTCTTTCTCCTTGTCAATTTTCCATGTTGTGGCTGCATGCGCTGCTTGTAAGCTTTTCAGCATCTTCACTTCCTCTGCCTCTTTTCTTCTTGCACGCATTGCTATCCCCCATACAGTCAAAATACATATGGAAGCAACAGAAAGTAGAATTCCGAGGACAATGCTGTTAGCCCATGATGCAGTCCCTGGCTTTCCTCTTCCTTTCATGCCCACAGCCCCATCCGGGTTTGTTCCTGGTTCGTTATTCTGACATTCAGCTAATGGAACCCCACAAAGTCCTGGGTTGTGTTCGTACTGGCTGGCAGGAAGTGTACTTAGTTGTCCTCTCTGTGGGATTTGCCCTGTTAAATCATTGTAGGAAAGATCTATCTGGACCAGGAAAGATAAGTTTGAGAAGGAATCTGGAATCTGCCCTTGCAGTCGATTGTGTGATGCATCAAACACCCCTATATTCTTAAGTCTACCAAGCGATGAAGGAATTTCTCCAGATAGCTGATTGTGCGATAACTCGAGAACCTGCAGAGCTACCATGTCCCCAAACTCTTCTGGGATCTTCCCTCGGAGCTCGTTGTAAGAAAGGTCCAGGTATTCCACCGTCTGGTATCTTGTGAACATGCTAAGGATTGGACCGGAGTACATTCTTGTGAAGTCGCAATTTCTCAACGTCGGTATTTGCAACAACCTTTCAGGTCTAATTCCAGCGAATTCCAACAGACCTCCTACACCCTTGCATGTATTGCCCACATTTCTTACAAATGCAAGAGTGTTTCCAGAAAGAATACCAGCCAATGCTTTTGCTCCGAGCTGCCTCCCCAGTCGTGGTGGTATTTCTCCTGTTAATTTGTTGCTGTTCAAGTCTAACCACACCAAGCTACTGCAATTTCCCAGCTCCCATGGGATCTGACTGCTCAAACTGTTATTCCCCAGTTGCAGAACGGCCAATCTTGACAGGAGCGTGACCTCGCGCGGGATTTTGCCGGTCAGTTCATTGCTTGTGAGTGATATCCATTCAAGGTTGCTGCAGTTGAACAGTTGCGTTGGGATTTCACCCTTAAGATGATTATTGTTAAGGATGAGATTCTTCAAGTTCCTACATTTTCCTAATTCTGGTGGGATTTCGCCTTCCAGGCCGTTGAACCACGCGATTAGCTGCTCCAGATTCTCAAGCATCCCGATCTCCGCTGGAATTGAGCCAGCTAGATAGTTCAAGCTGAAATCAATCTTCTTGAGCTGTGAGCATTGAGATAATTGAGGTGGGATTTTTCCGGTGATGAGATTGTCCGGAACTCTTAGCTCCTCGAGTGAGGCTGCTCCAGGACATAAGTCAGGTGGTATGATACCTGAAAACTGGTTGGAACTGAAATCAATCACTCTCAGCTTTTTGCAGTATGAGAGGGAAGCAGGAAATGGCCCTGAGATGATGTTGTCACTCAATAGCAAACTCTCGAGCGATCCAAGATTCCTTAGGATAGAATCTGGGAAGGGGCCTGATATGTTGTTATTAGACAAATCAATGCTCTGCAACCATGTGCATGATGAGAAAGATGATGGAATTGGCCCCGAAATGTTGTTAAAGGAAAGTGTGAGCTCGAGTAGCGAGTTGCATGCAGTTCCCAGCTCATAAGGAATCCACCCTGTAAGAAGGTTGTGAGAGAGATCGAGTTTTTGCAAGCTGGCAAGTCGCCCAAATGAGCGGGGAATTGCTCCAGTGAACATGTTGTTTCCTAAATTCATTGTCTGGAGGCTGGTGCAGTTTGAAAAGGAGCTTGGAATGGACTCGTTGAGCTGGTTGCTGGAAAGATCAAGTTGCAACAGAGAACCACAAGAATTCTCGATCTTCAGTCCTGAAATTGACCCACTTAGATTGTTATAAGACAGGTCGAGACCCTGAAGCATATCAGCCTTCGTAAAGAAATTCTCGGGCAACGAGCTTGTTAAATTATTGAAAGCTAGATTGACATCGATGAGATTGGGGCACTTGGAGAAGAAATTCTCAGGAACCGGGCCAAAGAGGCCTGCAAAAGAAAGGTCAAGATGTTTCAAACCATAGGGGAGTTGAAGCAAGGAGGTTGAATTGATGGCGAACGAGTTTGATGACAATTTGAGTACAGTTAACATGTCTAAAGACCGCAAAGGGTCAAAAGACACAGTCCCTTCAAGACTCTGGCCGCTAAGATCGAGTTGAGTGACCCTCCCTGAGTAACATGTGACTCCATACCAAGCGCAGAGATTTTGATCGAGCCGCCACCCAGATAGCACTCCATTCAAGTCCTTCTGGATCATTTTCTTGAACAAGATCAGGGCTTCCGCATCTGTTTTCATGGAAGAAACACTCTGTTCGGCTGTGGAAACGGAGACAAGTCCAAGGGCGATGAAAAATACGTGGTAGAGTAGATGAATTGGGTTGGTCTCCATTGAAGAAACAACTCTCCTGGAACACGTCTGAAAGAATGAGAGTGAGAATGGCAGAGAAAGCAATAGTGGGTTCTCCAAGAGCGTAAGAGAGAGGGGGTGTCTAAGAATGATGATACTTTGTTGGTGCAAAGCAGAGGAGGGAAGCTTTAGGAAAAAGAAGGCAAAGAACCCTTTCTTCCCTCCTAATATTTTTTTTTGCCGCAAGTGCTAAAGGAGGGAGCGTGCACAAGAATAAGAAAAAAAAAGCTGGGGTTGAAATCGGGTGGGGGAGATGTACTGAGAGAGAGGGTGTGAAATCTGAGTAAGGAGATTGATCTTGATCTGACTTTTGGTCAAAAGGGTTTGATGGGCTCCATAGACAGAGTCTTGTTATCCAAGGATCCGTGCCTTCAGGACTTAACCGAAAGTATGTGGGAGCTTGCAGTGCTTGATCCAAGACTCAAAAAGAGTTATTCTCAGTCAGTGTCCTGTCAGTGAGCGTGAGAATGTCTTAGGCGCGAGTGCAAGTGAGTGACTGAGTGAGGGTATTAAGAATGGGATGCTAGATACTTTGTGCTCGACTTTATGCTACAGTGGTCCTCCCCCAACTCATATGGAGGAATGAGTTTGTCTCTGATTGGAGACATCAGTCGTGCTTGTATATGGAAAAAAAAAAACTATCATTTAACCAAAGTAAAAAGGATTATACATATGGCAATGAGGATCATACAACTACTGTGGAGGACAGGGTAGAGAGTTCTGAGGTTTGATTATTATCGGTTCCACGTGAGTATCGACTTTAATTTTGCGACCAAATCATGAGGCGATCCGCTAAAGAGATATGATACTTGCCCCAGTTTGGCACTGTTGGAGATTAATGGTGAGGGAGATGATGTTTAGGGGGGTGGGAGCGGAGCCCACATGTTGAAATTGGAGGGGGAATCAATGATCATGAGGTTCAACCAGTAAATATGAAGCTGAATCGTTTGTCCGCTGAAAATCAACGGGGAAAAGGTGGGGAAAACTAATGGAGAAGAGAATAATAGTAATTATGTATTGAAGAAAAGGCCCACAAGGAGGAACACCATCAATGAGCTCTGTTGTTAATGGAATTGGAGGTGATGATATTGATGCCTCTTCAAATGCTGCCTTTTTCTTCTGTGTTCTCGCTTCAAAAAGCTCTCTGCTTCATCCTATCTTAAATCTTGACGGGAAAGTTTTCACTTTATAGCTGGCTTTCGGGTCCACCTCCATTTTCTTTATGGGAAACCTCCGATGGAATTCATTGCCTTCTTTGGTAAATAACTTTGAAATTCTTAGAAGGGTAGATGAGTGAGAATAGTGTATTGATTTACAAATTTAAGTTATTCACTTCATGAACTATTTACGTAAGAAGCTTAGCAAAGGCGATTGAGCCAAAATTCCTATAAACGAGTCATTTCTCCATGTCTACGGATTGTGCTTAATTTGGGATGAATCGTCAAGCATAGATTGACCAAATCATAGTCACATCCCTTCTAAATAATTGGCGAAATAGGTTGCCATGCAATTATCAAACCCACAACTACATTAACTATAGTAGTGATTTGGGAATATGAGGCAAGTAGTCTCTAAATTTTAGCTCAACATGCAATGTCATTTACGAGATTTTAATTTGTTCTATGCTGTACTTGAATTATTCGTAGATATTTTATGTAGTTCCTAAACTTTCAAAATGTCCAATATGATCTATTAAATTTTTACGACAAAGTAAAAAAAATCATAATTAAATTATTGCCAAGTTTTAAATAATCTTTTTATTATAATATGTTTCCTAAATCAACAAAAAGTATGGCTATATATTTTTATTACTTTTTCATATTTTTTTATCTTTATAAATATTTCCATAGTCCCTTTTAATAACATTTGTGAAGCAATAGTATCTACAATAGTAAAAGTAGAACCTCATTGAGAGTTGTGTCGAGTAATATTCTTGCTATTTAAAATTTAAAACTTAAAGATTTAAATAAATTTAATTAAGAAAACATGAAACACAACAAGTTGCATATTTTATCTATATAAAAAAATTAGGAAAAAGTTTTTGATTGATATAAGTACAAAAAATGTATAGATATATTGATATCATTATTTAATATACTTATGAAAGCACTTATTTTAAAAAATAAAAGGACTACGAATACGATTTAAAACAATCACATAGGATAGTTTGGGCCTAATTTCCTAAAAAAGTCCCCAACTTTACGTTTAGTTTCAATTCTGCCCAAAACTTTTTTTGCCTTAAAAAATTCCAAACTTTAAGTCCTGTCCAAAGTTCTCTAAGAAAAAAAATCACCAATTACATACTCCAATCTCAAATATGCCCTTATTAGCCCTTAGTCCGAAAATCTCCGTTAGTCGTCCCTAATTTTCTTATCCTAAAACGGTTTCATTTCTAGAGAATTTCAATAATTTTCATCAGGGTGGATTTCATATTGACTTGGAAGTGCCATGTTGATCCGTACCTATCGTTCTATTACTTTACTAACGTGGATTTGTTAGCAACATGAAATTGCCACATCAAATTAGCATTAGAACACAGTGGTAGATTTGAGAATATATTGAAAGTTTATGATTGTTTTGAGACCAAATAAAATTCGGGGCATATTTGGGATTTGACCTAAAATTTGAGGTTTTCTTTTAGATATAAAAAAAATCGGGGCAAATTTGGGACTGTACCGAAAATTTGGAGATTTTTAGGGAATTAGGCTGGATCGTTCACGGTTAGTTTCTTTGGCAATATCATCGGATGTTCAGTTCGAATGATGCACTCGAGTGACGATGCTACCGTTATTGAGGGACATACCGACAGCATTTGAGGATCTTTATAGTTTATCCTACTAGAGTAATAGGCAGAAAGACATTCGGCAGAAGCACTATCATGTACCAAAAGAAAAACACGAAATTTCTATTGAAAGGAGAGAAAAATACGGTACGAAAAATAAAGCAGCATACGCTATAATCGATCCACATATGTCTCCTTTACATTTCTTTGTCATTTTATTTTTGGTTAAGACCACGAAAAATTCTAAAAAATCCCAAACTAGTACACCTATGAAAAATTTACCCTAAATATTTTTTCGACCACCAAAAATCTTAAATTGATATACCTGCGATAAATTTACATATATTCTATTATTTTTCATTAGATTTTACTATCAAATTACTGAGTTAAATGACATATGACAATTGACGTATGTATCAATTTGACGTTTTTACCTCCCTTTTGTCATATGTGTATCCATTTGGTATTTTTCGTGATATAACTTAATTTAATGAAAATTGACGGATGGTAAATTTGTCATAGAGTTTCAATTTCGATTTTTAATGGTTGAAAAAATAATTTGAGAGAAATTTATCACCGATGTACCGGTTTAGATTTTTTATAGTTAAAAATAATAATTTAGAGTTAATTCATTATAAATATATTAATTTATGTTTTTTTTATGATATTAACCTTTCGATTGTTGTCACAAGCCCTTTCTATCTCTAAAAATACGGAAGTGGGAATTTTTCCTTTTCTGACTTTGGCATCTCTCTAAATGATGAAGGGGAAGGAGGAGAGGAATGGTGGGAGTAACATGAATTAGTTGTATACCCCCCAGTTTGGTGCTTGACCCCATAAATTTCCACAATCATTGTCGTAACGATCGGCTCATTTTGCGACTTCCACTTTTAACGTTTCACTTTCTATAATTGTTTTTGCGGCTTTCGCAATGCGATAAATACACGACAGAGCATTTCGGCTTGTGTAACGTGCCTTCGTCGTATTTGTCTAAGGAGAGAAAAGGAAAACGCGATTTGTCAAGCACATGAATCCGGGAGACTTGCTTTGGCCGACAACCAAAGCCTCGATTTTCGAATCGCAAAGGATGATAAGATGTGGTGGCGGGTCGTCGAATCGATCAATCATTCGGCCTTCACAGTTTAATCTCTAATTCCCATCGGTATTCGTGCGATCCAAAAATCGGCTTGCCCTTTGTTCACGACGCCGACGATGATCGCAGATTTTTCTCAGTCGCTAGCGGGAAAGCTGGCAAAGACGATGGTCGAATTCCCCACTGATTGGGGCCGGCCTCCCTCTTATCATGACGGTGGATTGAATTTTGACCGCAACAAAAGTCGTTGCCATCATTAGTCTCACGTAAATTACTCTCTTCACTTCGATGGCTCGGGCCATTATGACGATTACATGGTTTTTCCTCTTCTTGAGAGTTTGCTTTGATGTGACAACAGCGTTCGGCCAGAGCAAAAATTGGAATAGGTGTTAGTGGTGATAGAAGATAAAATGAAAACCCTAATTTTCTTTTTTTTTTTTTGCTCGAAAGAAAATTTTCATTTCGCTTAAAAAAAAAAAAGATACACGACATCAAGATAAAATCAATCGTCAAGCATAATGTTGAGCACACGCTGATCATTGAAACTAAGATCATAATCAGTGATGAGCACACACACACATCGTCTCCAACATCATCACCGTATAGAGATAACAGCAACACTAATATGTTGAAAAAGCGCAAATAACGCCTAATTAAATCACCCTGAAAAATTCAACCAAAAAAAATCACCGTAAAGTCATCTTTTTGGCCAAACTATAATGTCGTATTGATTATTAAATATAAAAACTTACGTTTTGGTCTTGCAAGAGCCTTGATATTACCTTTTAATAGAATTTACTAGATCTTATAGCCAGAAGAAAAAATATGTTAAATAAAGAGTGCATGAAAAGTAAACGCCGTCCATCTTTCGTCCGAGTTTCAATTCTGATACTTTGCGAAGATCCCAAGTTTTACGTATGTCTTAATCAATTTGGGTGTTAAGTACAATTTTGAACCACTATTTTTTGTCATCCTATGTGCAATTTGGCACTCTTAGCTCTGAAGAATGAAGTCGTCTCTTTGTTTCGCTTAATTTGTTCAATCAAATCAAGCCCTTTTGCCGATCTCTATTACACCATGACAGACCACGTCGCTCCTTGCCAGATTCTGGCGAGGCTGACCCTCCCCAGTAGTCACCTTTGGCTAGTCGTGGTCCATTGTTGAGGCCCAGCAATTGGTTGAGAAAGAATGAAAATAAATATAAAAATAAAAAATAAAAAACACAAGAAATGATTAAAAATATATATAAATTATCCATGTTAACTTCGATCGTGCCACATAGGGCGGCTGGCTTCCACGTCAATAATGTCCTCCTAAATTTAATCTGATGAACGACATTGGTAAATTTTCAAAAGGTTTAAAATTGAATTTGTCAAATTAAAAAATTTAAGTTTGAACTAGCACAAATTTAATAAGCTTAGGACTTTCTTTGGTAATTTTTCCGGTGATCAATGGAAGGACTAGAATGGATAAAGTGAAAGATGTAGAGGATTTTTTTTTGGGGGTTGAAAAAGAGGTTGAGGACTTGATTGAATAAAAATATATTTAAAGGACTATATCGTACAAACAATAAAACTTGGACGACCAACATTGTATCCATCCCTAAAGATGAAAGGATGAGATTATGAACGCGAGAATTATCGAAAAAGTCCTAAACTTATTGCAGTTTTGCTAATTTAGTTCTAAACATTTTTTTTTGTCAATTCAATCATAAGCCTTTTGTAATTTTGTCAATTCAATTCAACCGGTCAATTTTGGCCAATGAGTACATAGCATTTTTATTTTTTTATCATTATCTTTTTTCTTTTCTTTTCTTTTTCTTTTTTCTTTTTTTTTCTTCCCTCTTCTTCCTCCAGCCAATCGCCACCGGTCAGAGGGGATGATCAGCCATTGGCGAGGACGACCTCACCATGGCTAGGCAAGGTCACCCTCGTCAACGCTTGCCGAGGCCAACCTTGCCAGCCAGCTATCTTTGCCAGTGACTGGTTGAAGGAAGAAGGGAGAAGAGAAAAAAGAAGAAAGAAAAATAAAATAAAAATTTTAAAAATACTAAGATATTATGTTGCTGAATGGTCAGTGTTGGCTAATGTCTACATCAGTATCAGTTAGCTAAAATTGGTCGATGCACTAAAGTAGCACAATTGAAAAAAGTTTAGGACTAAATTGACAAAAAAAAATAAATTGAATTGACATAATTGCAATAGGATTATGACTTTTTTTGATAATTTTTTTTATTATAAACTATTAATAATTGCAATTGGTCGTTGGTCCTAGCTTTCGAGGATCCATTTAAAAACTTGATATAGTCTATGGCCTCTAAGCATTACAGTATGCTTTGTCGAGCCTTTACATTTTCATCTACCAGTCAATCGTTAAGAATGAATCGAGAAGATCAAACGGCAAAGAGATTCTTATCCACACTGGCCGTGTGACTTAATTTCCCATTGTTTTCGGAAAGGCAAAATCCCATGATTAACTTTTGCAGATTTTTATTCCATGAGTTTCGAGAAATGCGAAAGACCAAAAGAGGGGGTGTGACTTTTGATGCTAAGTGGCATAAAAAGGCATGACCAAATTGCCGTCCATGGCACGCCTATAGGCCCCTCTATTATCACTTCCTACTTATTGCAGCATTTTCTGCTTATTCCAAATGATTTGTTATGACCCCGAAAACGACAATGCATGCAATTTTGAAAAAAATGAGGCAAAGAATCTTTTAACAATGACACATTATGCGACGTGACCCATGAACTTTTGATTTGTTAAATGTAATCTCTAAACTTCAGCCCAACATACAATGTTATCTCTAAATTTTAATTTGTTCGATGTCGTTCATGAACTTTTGGTACATATTTAAACTAGTGCTTGAATCATATGAAAATATCCAACATTGTCTCCGAACTTAAATCTGTTAGGATTCGGCGTACAATCAAGTCGAAGTAGAACGTAAAGCAAGAAAAGGAAATTGAGATGCGAGATTTTATCTTAATTCACCCTTAAACTAGGACTACGTCTAGCAGAGGATTTCACTATAATCTGCACCTCACACCTCTTGTTACATTTCTCAATTACAATAGAAAAAGAGTATATATAGTAACAGTTATTTATGAGCCCAAGCTCAAACTACTAAAGAAAAAATATGGGCTTAAATAAAAAAAAAAGCCCTCTGGTATCCAGGGGGCGCTGCCCCCTTAAGCCCCCCCCGGGCTGCTCCTCTAGACCCCTGCCCGCTCAGCGTGGAGCGGGATCCATGTGCTTTCCTATTGTAGGGTAGTATGAACTATACTCCAACAAAATTAATGTAAAGATAATATTGGTTATTTTCATATAGTATAGGAATTAGTTTGAATATTTACTATACGTTCAGGAACCACATTGACTGAATTCAAAGTTTGTGAATGACATTGGAGATTGGGCTAAAGTTTAATGACCATATTGAATAAATTGAAAGTTCTAGGTCCACATAGCCTATTAGGTTCACATATTTCTCTCTTTCTTTCAATCTTACATGGCAAACTACTACTTTGACACGTATTCATTCGTCGCAACTAACGAAGGTAGAATTTAAATGGAGGAGTGCAAGATTTTTTTAGCTAACTTGACTTAATGGTTCAATCGATATTTCTTATTATTACTCACAAGAAAGAATGCCATCTAACATATTAGGAAGAATTCCAAATAAGGGCCTAAAATGTTGCTATTTTCTCAAATAAAGGCCCGAAATTGATCTTATTTCAAATGAGAGCATAAAGTGCCTTTTTTATTTCAAAAAGGGTCTAACCAAGGACATTTTCATCCTTTTATTTTATTTTTTCTCTCGCCCTCCTCCAACCATCATCGGTCTTAAGAGATTGTCACTCTAGTCGCTGTAGAGCGAGTTCCTCGCCATATCCTGCGAGGGGCTAACTTGACGCCAGCCTTGCCAGCACAAGCGAATGACAAGGATTAATGTTGCTGACATCAGCTGAGGGTAGCCCTCACCCTTGCCTAGGTTGGCGGGGCAGACATCGAGTGATGGTTGCCTTGCCAAATCTGGCAAGAAAAGCCCATGCTTGATGCAAGCCTAGATGAGGGCAACCATCACTCGACGATAGTGAGGGCGGGTCCTAGGGAGGGGAGAGGAAAAGGGAAAAGAAAAATAAAGAAAAGAAAAGGAAAAAAAATTAAAAAGCAAAGGATGAAAATGCCTTTCGATCAAGTTATTCTTTAAAACAAAAAAGACACTTCAAGTTCTTATTTGAAATAAGGTTCACTTCAAACCCTTATTTCAAAAAATGAAAACATATCAGACTTTTATTTGAAATTTTCTCAATATATTAGTATAAAATGGTGAAATATTAAATATCATTCTTTTGCAGCGATGAAAGGTTCCAGAGTATTGACTATGCTAAAGTGAATTTTTGAAGCAATTTTAGTGAGTGAGTGTTTTAAGTATGCTTTATGGAATCTGGTTTTCTTTAAACACGCTAAAGATTTTAATCTATCAAAAGGTCACGACTTCTTACCTTTGTGTATTTATAGAACGGCAATATTCGGAAAAGAATGTTGAGTAATTACGATATAGTATCTTATGATATATATACATATATAGTCAAAGGAAAGGAAAAGGAAGCTGGTATTATTAGTTGGTGGAACTCCATTTAAGGTCTTTCAAGTGTAAATTGAGGTGATTGTAAAGACAAGAAACATTTGGAAGTAATACGATATGGTTCATGGCAATCAATAATATTATTAACGGAAAAAAAGCTGTAAATATATTATAATTATGTCAATTCAGCGATAAACTCTCTTTTTTGTCTATTCAGTCGTAAACATTTTGCAGTTGTATCAATTAAGTCCGTCCATCCAATTTTAGAGGTTCGGCACTAACTTGGACGCTGACTGGTGACATAATATATTTTTTATTTTTTTTTCATTCCCTCTTCTACCTCCAGCCAACGGTTGTCAATTGCCGAGGTCTAACAACCCGTTGGAGGAAGAAGAGGGATGAAAAAGAGAGAGGAAAAAAAAAGTAAAAATAATATTATATCGCCGGATGGACTGAATTGTAACAATTGTAAAAAGTTAAAAACTGAATTGATACAATTGCAAAAAGTTTTTGTTTTTTTTTTGTTTTTTTTTTTCATTGCTGACTAGACCTGAACGGGTGGCGGCTAAAATGCATGTGGACGCATGTATGGGCATACAACTCCCTTCTCGAGTCTAGCCAGCCTACGTGACTACATCCATATAGACAGGTTATTTCATAACAATAGTCAATAACTTTTTTTTTTTTGTATGATGTGTTCTCACACGAGTGGCACGAGGTGCACATTTGAGAGAATCTTACTCCGGAGCTTGTCATGACCCATGCCGGTACCCCACGTAAAAGAATGATGGAAAGAGACTGCGTGAACAGGAAATCCAAAAATTCTGTTTTGTATTCCGAATAAGATAACAAATTATCCTATTCAGTAGATTAATCCAGATACATCAGAATAAAAGAACCAAGTAGAAATTCGAGATAAGAGGTGGGATAAATTCGACAAAAATTTAAAAAACAACGTAACAATTTATGTTATCGTTTCACCGATGAAGCGATAGAGTGAGATATTGCTTCGCCGGCCCGCAAGGATCACCACCAAGATAGCCCCGATCACCATCTCTACTAACCCCCGCACAATCGCCGTTGCCTCTGACCACGCCGGTTAGTGGTCAATGTTCCGATGAGTGAGGATGAAATGGAGATTATGGACGATCATCGTGCGAGGTTTGCATAGATAATCAATTCCACCGCCTCCTGTTGCGTATGTCCTTCAGGTTGGCCTTTTACGTGTGATTCATGAGTCGGGTTGTTCACCCGCTCGCCAGGGAGAAAATAGCCAACACAACATCGGTTTCCTGGCGAACATGCTCTCGAGCATCGATTTCCACCTGCTGGGCATCGGGAATGCCGCAACGGGGCCGTGATGCAAAACCTCCTCGTGCGGGTCCACTCCACGACGCATCCCTTCTCCCGCTATTGCTTCCCTCAGCTCCTCTGGGATGCTGCCGTCGCTTTCTTCGACGGTGGAGTCTGGTCGCACGCCAACACGAAGTGCCTCCTGCTGTTCATGAGGCCGTACCAAAGATCCGTCAAGTCGTATTTCTTGAGCTTCGTCATGCTCCTAAGGTCGATTTCTCAAAGACTCGTTCATTTTAAATATTTCAATTTCGATTTTAAGTTGCATCAAACACATGATGACATATTTCTACAGTCGGGATTGATTTCAAGTCCATCTTTATCTTGCTATATTTCAATTCAAATTCGGACGATGAAATTCGAGCAACCGTCTGACCCTTCCTTAATCGGCGGGATTCGGTGGCTTCCAACCTACTCAATTAGGACACTTGTCTTTGGTTTTTGGGCAAGACATAAATGCCCGTCAAGGAAGATTAGAAGGAACATGAGAAATCCACCGGCGATCGTGCGTGATGGCTTAGTTTATTATTAGTGAAACAACACACAGAGAAACACTTCCCTATCACACTAACAAACATAATTACTTGGCCATTAAGGTTCAAACAAATATCAGAACAAACTCATCCGATCCGTCGCATGCTGAATGAAGTTATTGAAGAAAACTGACGATTTCTGTGATCAAATCTCCTCATCCCAGAGCTCCTCGGCACACTTGTAAGGACCATCCGGGGATACAAACTCGAGTCCTGGAAATCCTTTTCTTCTGCGGGATCTGAGCAATCTTGTTCAGCTCTTCAAGGCTCATACTCCAGTCGAATATGCCGAGGTTCTCTTTCATCCTCTTTGTGTTGAAGCTCTTCACCAGCACGCTGACCCCTTGTTCATGCGCCTACCTTAGACAAACCTTCATGCAAACCCAACGATGTAGCCAAAACCCGAGCTTGACCATTTATATGGAACATGTTCACGTATATTTTGTAAGCAGAGTGATTAATTCTTTAGGGTTCCTATCTTACATAACTGCAACCGACCGTGGCCTAGCTGCATCGAGTATTGATTTAAGGGAACCAAGTGTTTAAATTAATCATCCGAATTGATGTTTGAACGCGCAGCATCGTAGCACTCGAGAAGGATAAAGAGCATAGGAGATTGATGAGAACCTGGGCACGCGTCTTCCCTTTGGCTTTGGCAATCTCTTGCAGCACCTCGCATTCCATCACTCTGTTGGTCCCCCAAAACGATCCTTTGGCGCCTAAGGGAGAGTAGGCAGTGATGTGAATTCCCTTTTCGTTGCAGAATTCCCTTAGCTTCTGTTGCTGCCATGGAGGGTTCATCTCCAGCTACACAATCAAATCGCACCCCCTTTAAATCATAAAATGGAATCTCAGTGCCTCCTCTCTCTCTCTCTCTTGCTTTTTCATTGGCGTTGAACTATCGTGAAGTCACGCTCGCACATATTTTATGGAACGGCACAGAAGACTGAAGAAACATGAAGGGAGCGTTTGATTCAGCTTTGGGGAAATAAACATGTTTTTTTCTGAAAACTTGTTCTTGGCGGCTTTTCTTTGTTGCGACAAACAGGTTTTTTATTTTTTTATTTTTCTGGAGCAATTTTAAGAAAATATGAATTCTGATGGGACCAACAATAAACTCACTTGGCACGCTGGCCCGAACATCTTCGATACAAAAAAAAAAAAATCAATGAACTCACTTGGTTGACAGCGGGAGGAATCTCAGCACTGCTGAGTAACTTCTCAAGCTTTTTCCATGAGAAATTGCTCACTCCAATTCGTTTGGCCAAGCCCAGCTTGTGACATTCTTCCATGCCCTTCCATATACTGTCATAATCAAATGGAAGCAGATCCTCCTTCAACAATGGAAGCGTACACTCATCTGCCTTCAAGGTCACCGGAAAATGCACCAGATACAGGTCCACGTACTTGACCCCGAGATTCCAACGCACAAGAACCAACCGACGCCATGAAAATCAGGACAATTGAGACGCATAAACATGGTACTGCACGATTCATATGTTTAACTGAGATTGTACTTGAGGGATCTCTGGAGCGCAGGGACGATGCGGTCGCCATGCGTGTCGCTGCACCAGAGCTTTGTGGAGATGGAACAGCTTCTCCCGCGAGTTTATGAGGCCGATTTCAAGGGCCTCGGCCACGGCTTTTCCGAGGGGCTGCTCGGACTGGTAAAGCGAGGCCAAGTCGAAGTGTCGATAACCCACTCGGATCGCGTCGAGAAGGTGTCCCTTCACGCTCTCAGTGGAGACAAATGGGAACTCGGCTGTTCCAAAGCCGAGAAGCGGGATCGCTTTGCCGTTTGTAATGAGTTGAGTCTCAGGAAAAACAATATTGGCCATGTTTCTCTGTTTCTCTCTTTGTTTTTTGCGTGATACACAGACGAGACCTAAACTTGAGGAAACGATCCTTCTTCATCCCATAAATAGGTCCCTTGGTGACCATTTTTCAATCGGCACGGAACATTTGCATGTGCAGAATCGAACATACGGTACGAGGAACTTGCATTGTGTAAAATAATAATAATAATAATAATAATAATAATAATGTACATGCAAGTGAGTGGCCACTAGAATATTAGCTTCTAGAATTACGTGTTCGATTCAAAGTAAGTTAAGTATTCACATCAAACAAAATATAAGGTGCGCGAGGCACTTGCACTACGCAAAATAAGCAATGAATCACACTTCGTGGCCGACAAGGCAAAATTGAGATTATGAATGTAGCGGATTCGAAGGCGGCATATCTCTATCACTGAATGAATTTAGGTGACAGAGAGAGGGAGCAAAGAGCCACCATTATGTGGTTTTACGCCAAGCGCCATCGATTGTCCTTCCTTTTCAAATACAGGCTTCAAATGCCTCTGTTTTTTCAAATAAAGACATGAGTTGGATATAATTTTAAATAATGACTTGAAATGCTATCAATTTCTCAAATGAGGATTTGAATTGAACCTTATTTCAAATAAGGACATGAAGTGATAATGACAATCTCAAATAAAACTTGACCTGCTAGCTAATCGAGGGCATTTTGGTCAAGACCCTCGCTAGCTGCTAGTTGTAGTAAAGAAAAAACAAAAGAAATGAGAAAAAAGAAAAAAATAATTTAGTTGTCTTTGGACGAAAATGCCCATGATCGGGCAGAATATTTAGTCGGCCGGTGAGGTCAAACCCTTATTTAAAATTGCCATGACCACTTCAAGCCCTTGTTTAAAGTTAGGTCCTCTTCATCTCCTCATTGGAATTTTTCCTGTTTATAATTAGGGAAGTTTTCTTTGTTTGTGCAAATCTATAATTACCATGTATACAGGAAGGATTTCTATTACAAACACACCGCAAGTGCACGAAATAGAGGGTCGTATTTTCCCTCGTTCCTTGTACTTTCCTCCGATCAAGTTTTTTGATTGATTGAAAAATGAGAGGGAAAAACAGAAAGAAGTATGAAGTAGGTCAAAAGGGACGAGGTTTTTCAATTTCCGACTTCGGGAAATCATATTTCTCAATGTCAAGAATAACAAGGAATTGTGTAAATATTCCATTGGTGCAGATCTTCGAGTTTTTTGGTCGACGATTTCGCTTGTGCTTCGAGACTTTTCAGCTCGAGATGGCTCCTGTTTATATGGCTTTTCTGCGCTTGATAGGCAACGACGACGAAGCGAAGCAGTTCAGCTAGGGCCTCGAAGTCGATGGGAACCGCAGAGGGTTAATATGGCAAGGCATTCCGAGGAGCATTCGAGATAGAACCTTGGCATTGTCCATTTGTGGTGTTAATGAACAGGAACTGAAGCTCTGAGGTCGCCGGCCGCGCATGGAAGAACAGTGATGCAGATGCTTGAGAGGTATCTTTGGGTGGTAAAAGAGGCTCTCGAGTTTTCTGCAAGGCGGTACACAATTGCTGCCGGTTTTGCTCAATTCTACGGGAGTAACGCTTTAGCTTAATCGCGTCTTAGGCGCGTTAATGTATGATGTCCGTATTATTCTTACTTCAGGCTAATGACTAGCATTTGAAGACCAGTATTCAGACGATGAGCAAAAGCGACAGTCCCTGCTTGTCCTCTTCTGCGTGGAGCTTAGGTTAAAGCTTCTCATTCAGACATGTTTAGAAAGAGTAATATTTGGCTCGTGTGCGTTACCAAAAAAGCATTTAAAATTCCATGCTCAAAGTTTGGTGGCGAATTCTACATTGAATAGATGGACGATAGGAAAACTAGGAAAGAAGAGTTTGAGATCTATCGGCATGTTTGCAAATGCAATTTTCACTTCGGAAGTTGCTAATCCGATATAGTCTTACAATACTGTTCGATTATTTCTGATCATATAATCTTTCAATCAATGAGTATTTTATGCAAAACAAAAGATGATGGTATGTGAATCTACGTTGAAATTATACTGTTTCTAACAATATTGTTAGGGAAGCATTTCCCTTTCACTTTAATACCTAAATACGTTGGTTTCCTTATTTAGGGCCTCTTTAGTTCAGTTTTGAAGAAATATCCTTGGAAAAAATATAAATACCTTTAGTCTAAAAGGGATTTTCGAAATGTAAATAGTGTTTCATAAAGTGTATTTTAAAGACACATTGAAAAGCAACTTTGACGTAAATATCGTTTAGTAAAAAATACAATTTGTAAACAATTCCATTTTTAGTTATTTTTTTATTTCTTTGAATAAAAATTAGTTTTTATTTTTAATTTTTTTAGTTTTAAATTATTTTCTTTAACTTTTTCTCTCTCTTTTTCTTTCTTCCTTCGTTAATTTCTTCTCAGCCAATTGCCGGCCATAGGCCAGGCTTGGCCTCGCCAGCCTCGAGCGAGATTGAACCTTGACAGATTTGGCGAGGTGAGCCTTGCTCACTTGAGATCGAGCCAGATCCAACGAGGTCAAGGTTTCCCTCGCCGATGTTGACACATGATTTTTAATTATATTTTCTTTTTTTAAAAATAAAAAAAATTCATAAAAATCCATAAAATTAAAAAAAAAATCATCTTTAGGGACCTTGGCTAAGTTTAGGGGATCAATTTTAACCAAAAAATTATTTTTTATATTTTCGGCATTTTTATTTTTGAAAATTCATAGAAAATAAAAAAAATGAGAAAATAGAAAAAAAAATCAACTTTGGAAGCCTTGGCCAAGCCTAGGAAACCATTTTTGAATAAAAAATAATTTTTCATATTTTTTGTATTTTTAATATTTTTTTGAATATACTTAAAAATTAGGGAAAAATAACATTTGAGGCCACAAAAATACATAAAAATAGTCAATATTTTTCTTTTAAATCTCTTTTCATGTTGGCCATCGCAAATTTGAAAAAGCTAATTCGAAGTCATGTATTTCTTCATGAGCATAATCTCAGATCAGGCTTAAAAAATCTAATTTGAGTCAATTTATTTTCATTTTTTACTTTTAGGAGTTGTGACATTATTCTCTAATAGTCCAAATTTTCATCTTGGTCCGATTATACCAAGAATGACTCAATTTTGTAAAAGGATTTTAATTGAATTTTGCATTATTTTCAGCGGCAAGAAATGAGCTTAAATTTGACAAGCGATTGAACTAGACATGCGATGAATTTCGACCAAGCATAGGGAAGGTGTTTCGAAAATTGTGAGGAGATTTGGACTTAAAGAAATATTTCTTCATGGACTAATTGCAAATACTTAAAATCTCAGGAACTAGAGTGCAAATACCTAACACTTGAGGGATTATCTTGTAAATAACAAAAAGAAGAGCTATTGAAAAACTTAGAATAGAAAAGGGATGATAGAGAAGAGGAGATGGAGAATGAAAGATGGAGAAGAGGAGATAGAGAAGAAAAGATGGGAATAGAGAAAGGAAAATGAGATGAAGAAGAGTTAGTGAAAAAATTAGAATAGGAGATGGATGAGTAGGCTATAAAAAGAAAAAGAAGTGAGCTTGGAAGAGGAGATTTTTTTGAAGAGAAAATTTAAAATATTTTAAAGGGTTTTGGGAGATTGAAGAAAAATTAAAGAGAAAAAAAAGAGAGAATTCTTTTTCAAAAAAGAGTCTTGAAGATAATGAGAGTTTAAATCTAGGTGTTACCATTACCAATTTATCTACCCATCAACACAAGTCACGAGTTCATCCCTGTCATTCGAGCCACAATCTTGATCCATAAAGTGACACGAGATCCGAATTCGGCAGTCAAATTCGTTAAATCAGGTAACGATCCTAACTATTAAAATCTTCGAGAATGTCGTTACCTCAATGGATTGATTTAAATTTTGATTATGCCGTGTTGTATTCCTATTGAAATTTTCTGCATTTTTCGCTTAAAAGATCCGAATCCCAAATTGCGACAGATTCTGCCCCATACTTGGTGATATAAAAATCTCTTGTACTTTACTTTTTGCAATTTAATTTCTGCATCGTCAAACCCTAGAATGGGAAGACTGACCCACCCGTTGGAGGTTCTTTATTTACTGCTCTTTACATTCTGTAATTTAATTTTTGCACTATCAAACCCTAGAAAGGGAAGGCCAAGCTAAGGCCGAGCCACCCATTGAAGGTTCTTCATTTATTGATTTTTGCTTCTTGCAAATTAATTTCCGTACCATCAAACCCCAGAATGGGAAGGCTGACCCTACCCGTTAGAGGTTCTTTATTTACTATATTTAATTTATGTAATTTAATTTTTGTACCATCAAACCTCAGAATGGGTAGACCGAGCCAAGGCTGAGTCCCTTGTTAGAGGTCCTTTATTTACTGCATTTAATTTCTGTAATTTAACTTTTGTACCATCAAAGCCTAGAATGAGTAGACCAAGCCAAGGCTGAGTCCCTCGTTGGAGGTTCTTTATTTACCGCATTTAATTTCTGCAATTTTATTTTTGCACCGTCAAACCCCAGAATGGGTAGGCCAAACTTAGGCAGGGCCTTCTTGTTGGAGGTCCTTTAGGGGTGCATGATAACACTCCAGAAGTTACTTCTGGCAGAGAAAACAACTTATGGCAGGGAAATCCGTTTGGTAAAATCACTTCTGAAGTAGAAATCCGTTTGGTAAATTTTTTCACTTCTGGTTGGATTTTCTACTTCTAGTTGGATTTTTTGGCCAATTTGAGAAGTAAAAAAAAGTTACTTCTCAGCTTCAAAAATCACTTCTAGTCTTCGCAGCCGCCGCTGGTTGCAAGTTGTTGCCGTCGATCGGTCGCCGGCCGGTCATTGACCGTCGCCCGTCGCCGGTCGGTCGCCGGTCGCTGGCAAAGAGAAGCGTTACCATGCGTGCTTCAAATGCATTTCTCTATCAAAAATCAACTTCTAATAGAGAAGTTGATTTTTCAACTTATTGCCAGAAGCAGAAGTTGATTTTTCAACTTCTCCATCAAAAGTTGATTCTAGTAGAGAAGTGTTACCATGCACCCCCTTATTTGCTAAACTTAGTTTATGTAGTTTAATTTCTGCATCATCAAGCCCAGAATGAGTAGGCCGAACCACATGTTGGAGGTTGCAGCACTGTACAGAAGTCGTTAGCACACTCCCTCTTTCAGCTTTAAGGAATTTTTAATACTTTGAAAATACCAAAAAATGTCACTCACATGCAAAAGAGAACACCCCACTAGCATCTTAGGAGTAAACCAAGCTTAAGTTGTCAAAATTATGATATACATAAAATTAAGGTACCGAAAGGGCATTAGTTTTAATTAACTTGTGTAACAAAGTCCCCGAATTCATAATTTCTAGTTCGTAAAAGTAATTTAGTTCTCTCGCTAATTTACTTAGGTTTCTAATCAACTTATCAAAAATGATTAGTGGTGACTCCAAATTTTAAAATCATTGAAACAAAAATCAAAGTTGCGAGTCAGTAAGGCTCAGGAGGGTCCGCGTTAGGTTAGTTAATATAATTAACTTGACAATTTATTAACCTGAGAATTTTTCACCGATTGAAAATTTTTAGGGTCGCGACAATCGAGCCTCGAGCTTGTCAGCAAGCGTGTCATGGTCGATCATTGGGCAATCGTTGTTGCCGAGGTTCGCATTCAGTGAAGAAAGGAGTAGTAGGCGGAGGAAGGAGGAAAAAGGAGAAAATAAAAAATAAAAATATTAAAAAATAAAAATTTTATAGCTATGGAAATGTAACTTTCCAAAGTACCTCGTGAGTTACTTTGAGCGAAATACCTTTAGAGGCATTTGGAAATGCAATTGCATTTTCCTCAAAATTGAGCAAAAAATAAATAAAAACGCTATTTTTATTTGGCCAAAGGACTTTAGAGTCTCAAAGTCCCTTCCAAATATTGAACCAAACGGCCCCTAGTACTTGTGTTTTTTTTTTTAAATAGAAAGTTGGTTGATATCCATGCCAGATCTTGCGCATTTAGACTAAGGTACCTTCCCAAGCGATCTTAAGGGTTCCCATATCAATTTTGTCCTCCCAACAAGGCTAGAATTTAAAATCACAAGGAGACGAAGAAACTTTCTCGCCACTTGGCCAATATCTTGTTGGTTTGGTATCTTTTCAAATAATTGTTCTTTTATCTTTCCTACCCCTATTAGTTTGGAATTTTTTATGACATGAATATTAGTTTGGGTCAAATGTGGTATGAGCATACCGGTTTGAATTTCTTGTGATATTAACCCCATTTTAAATAAAAGTCAGATAAGTGAGTGGTCTCATTGTTACCACGGCCGTATGATTTTTGCGAATCGATCTCCCACAAAAATCATAACCACGATTCGCTTGCGGTGATGATCGTCTTATCGGTCTGTGAAAATCCAATGCGAGAGTTATTAGTCAAGTGAAATTATTGATACCCATGACATAGCAAAAGAGAAAAGTACTAGTTGGAGATGACAGAAGATGAAAGTGCAGCGTAGCATATGTGAAAGGTTAAAATGATGCGACTTCTCCAATTCAACAAACTCACCAACAGCCAAATCGTTTAGGAAGCCACCCTCAAGATGACCATTGTATGGTAACATTTTTGTTTCTAGAATAACTTTTGGAACATAAATATTTTTTTCTATTTCTGTTCCCGGCAACGATTTCTGAGAACAGAAATACTTCAATGAGACGACTTGTTTGCTATAATAGATGAGTGTTTTTTTACTACCCATGACTTACTAGTTTACTAATGCTTCGTTTGCTTCGTGAAAGATGAATAATTCAAAAAATATTGCCATTCACTAAAATGTGTAAACATAAATTGTTGTCAATAGCGAAAACTTCTTTCAATGGCTACTTATTTCAAGCTACACGAACGAAATTTTTTTTTCAAAGTGTTTTTCAAATTGTTCATTTTTTCGCGAAACAAATAGAACCTGATACTAAGAAGCTTTTACTAAAGTAATAGGCAACCCAATGGCCAAGTCACAAAATAAATGGTTCATATTGATTATAAATCTCTTCAATAGTAAAAGATTTAACCATGTACCAGTTCTGTATCACCCATTAGGCGGAAGGTGTTGCATCATCTGTATTAGTTCGTAATTAGATGCCTAGCTTGCGCTTTGCAAGGGCATACTTATATTTTGCAGCTTTCAATACCTAAAATAGCAAAAATAAATCTCTAACAGTGTTTGGGACGCAGGTTTGTAATATTAAGGTAACACTAGAAAATTACAACAGCATTAGTAAATTCAGAAAATTAATATCGAGGCAGAAAAGTCAAAACCTATACTAAGAAGACATGTTAATTAAATCTACGGTTAATACCACGAAAACTTTAAATTAGTACATATGCTACAAATTTATCATAAACTAATTTTTTAACTCAAAAAAGCCTCAAACTATTACATCTGTCATAATTTTACCCTTTATTAGTTTTCAATAATTTTTTTTTATCAAATTGCTAAGTTAGATAACACGTAACAGTTGACAAGATTTGTCAATTTGGGATTTTTTTACTTTTTATTTATCACAGGTGTACCAATTTAGAGTTTTTTGTGATATTAACTCAATTATACGGAATTAACAGAAGGTAAATTCTTCATACGTGTCCTAATTTGGAGTAAGTTTGTCATAAGTATACTATTTTGGATTTTTTTGTGATCAAAAAATTAGTTTGGGATAAATTTATTATAGATGTACCGGTTTGAGATTTTCGGTGGTTGTAAAATTAATTTGGACTAAATTTGTCATTTTGAGGTTTTTCATGGCATAAACTCTCAAATCTATTCGCCGGATATTTATCATTTTGAAACTTTTTGTGATCAAAACATTAATTTTAGCAGTAAATTTTATCATAATCGTATTAATTGGAGATTTTTCGTAATATCAATCCTAATTTAATTTCGTGAATTTGTCTTGTGTGGCCGACCATGATTCATTGTTTCTCCAAATCACACGGTGGTCTTTTTACCCAAGTCCCCTGGTCTCGCGAGCACCCAACCCAATCCTGCCAACGTTCCAAAAAAGACTTTTCACAGAGCTGGGCCCCACCCACCATTTTCCTTTCCCTCCGGAAAATTTTTTCAGATTTCCCGCCCATCTTTCAAACTCTGCCCTCAGACTGCCCCCAAAATCCCTTTCCTTCTCCCCCTCCTGCGTTACTTCGCTTCCCTCACCACCCAGTCGCCGCCCTCTCTCTCTCTCTGTCTCTCTCTCAAGTCCGTCGCAGCCACTGGAGAACGATGCCCAGCAAGCGGAAATCTGGGGCCGTAGCATCTTCTGCCTCCGCCAAGAGGGGGAAGGTAGAGAACCCGAAGGAGGCGCCCGCGGAGCAGCAGGATGGCGTCCCTTCGAGGAATGCTCGTGCCGACGACGGCAGCGATGAGGAGCCGGAGCTCTCTCTCTCTCAAGTCCGTCGCAGCCACTCGAGGACGGTGCCGGGAAAGCGTAAATCAGGGGCCCTAGCAGCTTCCGCCTCCGCCAAGAGGGGGAAGGCAGAGAACCCGAAGGAGGCGCCTGCGGAGGTGGAGGAGCAGCAGCAGCAGCAGCAGCACAACAGTCATGTTGACGAGAGATTCAATGATGCCGACGAAGTGCCCGTCAAGGATAACGTCCCTTTGACGACCGCTCGTGCCGACGACGGCAACGATGAGGAGTCGGAGTGCCGGTTTGTTGGGGCTCCGATCCCCAACGAGGAAGCTCGCCAGAAGTGGCCAAAACGTTACCTTGGTTTGGGCCAGGTAGTCTTTCGTTTTATTCCTTTTCTATCCAGTTGTTTTCTCTCGATTCCGATTCAGCTCAGTGGCTTGGTTTCTGCTTGTTGAAGAGGGTTGCTTTAGAGGTCGCTGTTCTACTATTAGAGGAGGATGTTCAGAGAAGATATGATTTTTGCATGTTGTATTCCTTAGATTCCGCATCATCAAAATGCGACGTCCTTATCTTTTGGTCATTCTTGCATTTGTTTTTTAGGAATTTGAAGCTAGGCTCCAATCGACTTAATAGTTTGTCAGAATGCTCTCATCCATTGTAATCTAAACTGTTAAGACTCGAATCATTAGACATTCGAGGCATCTATCATTTGTGGAAGGTATTGAGGCTTACTTCTGATGAAGTTTTGTACTCCCAAGTAGCTCATTCAGGTGCTTAGTCATCAGTTCCTTGGTGCAATTTTCGATCCTTTAACCTGGAGGATAATTAACTAAACTAAACTAGCTAATTAAGCGATGGCATTTGTTCATGGCGGGTGAGTCAGTCAAAACAGAGGAATCTTTGCACTTGTTTTATGAATAATTATTCTCAAACCAATGACTTTTGCAAAGTCGAGTTCATATTTCAGCTCTCTAGTGTGTGGGTAAATACTGGACATATCATACAAGGTCATCTACTTAAAGGCAATGAGCCCTTACTACCCTTCTACATGAGATTATCAACATGCAATTTCATTTTTTTTAATATTCCTATTTTGCTCTGCTAATATTAATATTTCATTAAATTATTCGTATTGATACATTGCCATGGTGCCATTTCTATCTCGCAGAAGAAAAAGGTGGTCAACGGCAATACAGAGTAAGATTAGATTTGAAAACCTGCTTATTTTTCTTTCTGAGATAGGTTGATCTTCTTTTCCTTGCCAACAATATTATTTCCTACACGTTCTAATACTACATTTCATCTAATAGAGGGGATAATGATATTATACAAGCTAAGTGCCACTTCATGAAGGGACAGGTCGATGGGGTTTTGTATGATATTGGTGATGATGCCTATGTAAAGGTGAGTTATTAAATACATGTTTCTAAAGTTTCAACTATACATATTTAGCAATTATATGAAATCAGGCCAGTGAAATAAGAGGTTTGCCTATAGAAGTGAATTTTGATCTAGCAATGATTTCATTATAGCTTCAATGACCACTCTTTCTTGCTTGTTTGAAATTCCGCTTTATGTGAAATGATTTAAAAAATTCTACTTATGGTCGTATTGTATAACTTGTAATATGTTAAGAACATTTTATGCATCATCCTATACTTTATATGGATGTAACTATTGTGGTTTTTGTTTGAAGAGTCTTTCTAATATCCTCTGAATCAAGGGAGTGATTTGGAAGACTTCGTGACAATCAGGCGTGCTAGTTTTATGCAAAGATGACATAGATCTCTAGTATGACATAGATTACCTCCAGCAAACCAGTGACATAAAGCTTGGCATTACACACTCTAAATTTAATTGTCTTGATAATTATTCATTTGTTTATGTTATTTGTACCGCCATAGATGAGATATAGCAATTCTGTTTGGCATAGACCTTTCAATGCATGTTGCTTGTACTTTTCTTTTTGGGATGAGTGAAAGGTTGGGAAGGGGTGACCAATGGGTGTTGCTCATACTTAGTCTCTATTAATAGGTTGGTTGGAAATAATTGACACTCGTAGTTATGTTATATTGATGAAGTATAAGCAACATCAAACTCCCAAGTTTGTTCATAGGTAACTTAAAGCTTTTCACTATGATTTTGTTTTGATGCAATTAAAGCATTTGAAAGGTACTTGTTTAAACTGTCACATAAATTGTACCAGGCGTACCTTAACATATGGGGAAAAAAAAACTTCGCATGCTACTGAATTTTTTTAAATTCAAAAGCCATACATGTCTCATATTCTTGGTCCACATTGCTATGACGATTTCTTCTTTATGCATTTACTTTGGCTAATCAATGTGTAAGACTCCACAATCCTTTGGCTTGGAACATGATGTATTTTCTAGCCAAAGGATCTATCTAGGTTTTGACTGTCTTTATTCCTCATCACTTTCACTAGGGTTTTGTTAAGGAGACTAAATATCTGAGGATTGTCTCACATAGTCGGAGAGTTAGGCAGTTGCAAAGCCGGAGTCTCTAGCTCTTTTTCAGCCGACTGCTACCATTGAAGTGCATTAAACTTTCAGTTATTAAATTGGACCGAGTTCTACATGACTTCTCCTCCAGATGCTAATTCTAAAATCGCTCTGCCGTGACTTTAGTACAAATTTCTCGAACCTTCTTCTATTTTCCAGGATTTGTTTTTCTGTATGGACTTAAGATTGCGATTGTAAATTTATTTGTCAGCTAATTTCATGTGTACTCCTTATCTTTTGGTCTATTTGAGGGAGGTTTGATACCAAGGTACTTCAACTATGTGAAAATTTCTTACAATTGATAATTTACTAGACAATGGCTTAGTAACTAATTGTAAATCGACATCTGTGAATTGTGAGACCACCATAAGAACTACATTGATGACTTTTTTGCCCATTTAGCTCAGGCTGGTGAAGGGGAGGACAATTATATTTGCAAGATCGTGGAATTATTTGAAGCAGTCGATGGTTCAAATTATTTTTGTGCGCAATGGTATTATAGAGCTCGAGATACAGTAAGTATGTTTATAATCTTTGTTGAGTCTTATTGGCTTTATGATTATCTTATTTAAGTTCTTTATTTGTAACAGGTCATCAAACAATTGTCTAATCTCATTGATGATAAGCGCGTTTTCTTCTCAGAAATACGCGATGATAATCCCTTAGAATGCCTTGTTGAGAAGCTAAACATTGCTCGATTACCACTTGATGTATGTTCAACATTAGTTTATGTGGATTGAATCTTTCTTAGTGACAGCACAAGATTAATTTGATTCTGATTTGTAGATTAATTTGGATGCAAAAAGGGCGGCGATTCCATGTTGTGACTATTATTGTGACACGTTGTATCTACTGCCGTACTCAACATTCAGACAGCTTCCTATAGGTGTGCCTTCTTGGATATTTGTATTTCCATATCAGTTTTCTCCTCATTAATAAAATAAATACATGATAGAAGATCCGTAGTAACAATTGCGTCTGGTTTATTTTTCATTTTTTGATAGGTATCTGACATCGGATTTTATGATGTAGATCATAAGCTGGATGGTTGTGAGACTTCATCAACCATTTCAAGTGATGATGTTGAAATGGCTAGTTCAACATGTGAGGGGAGCTCCAAGGATATTATGCAAAAGAATAACAAAGGGGAGGCAACACTACTAGATATGTATTCCGGTTGTGGTGCAATGTCCACCGGATTATGTCTTGGAGCAAACCTTTCTGGTTTGAATCTTGTCACGGTATGCATTTTCTGAATTTTTTGTTGTAGAAAAAGGTTAGTATCTACAACTTATGCATTCTTGATTTCATTTGTTCATAGAGGTGGGCTGTTGACATGAACGAACATGCATGCAATAGTTTGAAGCAGAACCACATGGAGACAGAGGTGCAACCTTTCTTTTCGGTTGATAAGTGTTTTAATTTTGCCAATGTACATATATTCTAATAGCATTTTAGTGTTGATTGTTATGGAATAATCAGGTGAGGAATGAGTCCGCGGAAGATTTCCTCTTGTTGTTGAAGGAGTGGCAGAAATTGTGCATGCAATTTCATCTCATTGAAAGTGATGGTCAGCAGCTGCCATATGCTGATTTATTTAGCATGGACGATGGAAATGAGGAGGAAAATAGTGAGGATGACGATGGGGGTAGTGATGGTGAGGTGTTCGAAGTAGAGAAAGTTCTAGCAATTTGTTATGGAGATCCCAAAGAGAAGGGAGACAAAGCATTGTACTTCAAGGTACTTAAAATATTGAATTTAACTTGACAAACTTAGTACGTGGAATGCAAACCTTTACATTCTAGTTGATTCATGGTCTATGACAATGATAGGTTGTTGATGAATTTGGATGTTTACTAATTCTTTATATACGTCTTACAAAAAACCAATGTAAATTTATATGTATATGTTATAATTTGATATGATGCTTCATGTACGCATGTGATCTTAATTTTGCTTAACCTAGGATCCTAGCAGTGTGATTCTTTTTTAGTGCTTTAAAAAATTTTGAGTTGTCGTTTTGTTGCAGGTTTCATGGAAAGGTTATGGTCCTGATGAGGATACTTGGGAGCCAATTGACGGTTTATGGTAGGCCTAATGATAAAAATGAACTTGATATGAAAATCATAAGTACTGCATCTCTAACATTGTATCTTTGTGTCAGCAACTGTTATGAGAAACTAAAGGAATTTATCGTTGAAGGTCACAGATCAAAACTTTTGCCTTTGCCGGTAAGTTTTTCATTTCCAATGTCCTTTTTCTGTTTGCATCTTGTCGTGTATCCTTTGTATCAACCCACTCCATGATGACCTCGGCATACACTTTACACGAGAAGCCTTCCTTTGATCTAGGAGGCTCATATTTTATTATTTCACAGTAGATATTTCCTAGTGAAAACTGTTCTGTTCAGATTAGTTTGCTCATTGTATTTGATTGCAAAGAAACAATCACCATAAGAGTTCCTTTCCTTGGCTGATGTTTGCAGGGGGATGTAGATGTGATTTGTGGTGGACCGCCCTGTCAAGGAATAAGTGGTTTCAACCGTTTTAGAAATAAGGACAATCCTTTGGCTGATGTGAAAAACAAGCAACTTCTTGTGTTTATGGAAGTTGTAGAGTTTTTGAAACCTAGGTTTGTTTTGATGGAGAATGTGGTCGATCTAGTTAAATTTTCTAATGGTTTCTTGGGGAGATATGCACTTGGTCGTTTAGTGCAACTGAACTATCAAACAAGATTAGGTATGATGGCCGCAGGAGCATACGGGCTTCCTCAATTTAGAATGCGTTGTTTTCTGTGGGGTGCTCATCCCAGTGAGGTAAATTTGTATATGCACCTCTGTTCTAGATAAAGTAGTCTTAAAATCGCTTCTGTCTTTATAATAGGATTCAAAAGAATTTCACTCGCTGTTTTTCATTTGATGCTTTAGACGCTGCCCCAGTACCCATTACCAACACACGATGTTGTTGTTAGAGGTGTCATTCCTGTAGAATTTGAGGTATGGGTTTCTGTGTTATAATGTGCAATTTACTGGAGGCATTGTCTAAAATTCCCTTGAAATAAAATCAGACGCACACTGTTGCCTATGATGAGGGCCATTCATACGAATTGCAAAAGAAATTGCTATTGGAGGATGCAATCTCTGATCTTCCACCTGTACGTATCTTTATCATCATGGTTCTGTTTTTAAAGCTTTGATGGATTGTAATACTGATGGATTTCAATTGATTTAGGTTGGGACTTATGATGGAAGAGATGAAATGCCATATGAGAAAGCTCCACAGACGGATTTTCAACGTTCCATTAGATCAAGTGAAAAAGGTGAATAGCATTGTTTTGTTTCCTGTCTATAAAACATTACATGCAAAATACCTAAATCACTAAGCAATTTTTTTTTTTTTTGGGTTGAAAATAACTGAGCAAATTTGTGTGGTACTATTATATTGACAAGTTTTCTACATGTATACTCTTTAGATGAATGCAAATGGATTGCAGTTTAGTTCATGAGTAGATAGATATTCTTAGGTGCCATCGTTAAACCGTTTTTGCTTTATAAGTAACTTTTGCCAGCTGTTTCGTGACATGTATGAGACTAGCTTAAATTATAGCAGCTCTAAAGATGAGCATTTTCAAAATTGTGCTGATCTAAGATTGGTACTCATGGTCCTTACCCAAAAAAAAGATTGGTACTCATGTTGCTTAATGGGTTCTCCCACTTTTATTGCCTTATACTTTTTCACATTGTCTTAAAGGCGAGGGTGGCAGGCTAGTAGGAGTCGATTTAATGGGTCTAGCTTAAGGGGAAGTGTGCTTTGTCGGATCTTTCCTGTCATTGGGATTTATGGATCGAAGCTTTTGTGTGTTTTGGGCTGCTTAACTTACCAAGAGTACAATTCTAGTTTTTCCATTTCTTTCTTCTCAAATCCCGAAATTTTTACAGAAATGATGGGGTTCACAGACAACTCAGTGGATTCAGGTCGATCTCTCTTTGATCATCGACCGCTTGAATTGAACTCGGACGACTATGAACGTGTTTGCCGTATACCAAAGATAAAGGTTTTCTTTGTTTTCTTGTGTTAATGAAAGTCAACATTCTTCTCATCTATTTTACTGAAGGCACTGCTGTTTGCTGAAATTTTTTTTGAATTTTGTAAAGGGAGCAAATTTTAGGGATTTGCCCGGTGTTCGTGTGCGTCCGGACAACAAAGTTGAATGGGACCCTGATGTTGTTAGGGTTTATTTGGACTCGGGGAAACCATTGGTAAAAATATACATCCATTTTTACTTCCCCCAGTTTCTTTTTTTGACAGAATTTTGTTCATCCTTCCAAACGACATTTAGTTTTTTTCCCATTACAAGTGTTATAATTGAACTGCTATCCTTCTGCAGGTCCCTGATTATGCAATGACGTTTGTGAATGGTTCTTCCTCAAAGTAAGTGTTAAGGTGCTTCCATACATTTAGTCTTTATAATTTCAGCATTCCAACCTCTTCGAATTATGTAGGCCTTTTGCACGTGTGTGGTGGGATGAAACTGTGCCTACTGTAGTCACTAGAGCAGAACCCCACAACCAGGTATGCTACTTCCCTTGATTAGGGGCAGAGTTCAATTCGGAGATGATTATGTCCATCTTTTAGTATTTCTCCTCCTGTGGTTGTCGACTAATATGGAGTTTTTGACGGTTAAATTCTGTCTAATTTCAGTGATGACGACCTGTGTCACTCTGTTTTGTCGATATTAAATATTGTGTAGTTGCTGAATTAGCTTTAATTTGCTAATTATGATGAGATTTTTGTTATGAATATTGTTCTGAACATATGAAGTCCTTTACTGTAAAGTTAGGGTTAGGAGAGTCTTGGATATTTCTTTCTGCATTTTCAGTGTCGTGTCAAGGAAGTTACCGTCCATTACATCTTTTAGCTGAAAGACTAGCAAACACGAAATCAGTTATCCATGTAATTATACAATCACGAATAAGCAATGGTCAACAAATTATTTATCAACTATGCAGGCAATATTGCATCCTGAGCAAGACAGAGTTCTTACAGTTCGTGAAAATGCAAGACTTCAGGGTTTTCCCGACTATTACAAGCTCAGTGGCCCCATCAAGGAGAGGTAATTTTTTGATAAATGATTTTACTCTTTGATTTGTAAACTTCACAGAAATCCACAATGTATAAAGACCATTAGTTAAAACGAAATGCCCCCCATATTGGAAGGTACCATAAAGAGTGCAGAGTGTATATATTCTTCCTGAGGTAAGTTGAATAAATACTGCGGTACCAATCATCTGCATGTCTCAATTTTTAGGATGAAGGTATATTTTACAGGCATGTCTTTTTAGCTTTTTAAGTGAGGGTATGTAGTTCCTATTAACACCGACGCATCAGATCATTTATCATCAAGTTTTGAGAGAACTTGTGTGGATGGCAGTAAGATTATTCGCTAGTGTTCACTACAATGTAGACTCAATACAGGCATTTCCCTTCTACCCACAACAAAATCTAGGTGATGCTTAGCCAATTCAGTTGAAATTAGAAAATGATTGTTATTTGCCTGTTGACGCTGAATAGTAGAATAACAATGGCCTCAACAACGTTATAGTAAATGTATATGTATGTACCTATGAACTTTGTAAAGGTCTTTCGGAAAATTTATCTCTTGAACCATGGTACAAGTAGGGATAGTAAAGTGATAAATTATTCTTAAGAATTACTTTGTCAAGTTATGGTTTTCATTTTTAAATATTCTTATTTCCCCAAGCATCTAACTGGGTTTCTCAAAATGAGCCCTGCTGAATTCGTGTTAGCACAAGAAGTTTTGATTAGATTATATCGCACTTAATCTAGGTGGTCTAGAAATGCAAGCAGACATTCCACTAGGAAAAGTTCTTATTGATGCACTTCACAATTATATGTATGCTCGAGTATTTTTTGTGCTTCTGCTCTTACATTGATTCTCATATATTTTTCCAGATACATTCAAGTTGGAAATGCAGTTGCAATTCCTGTAGCTAGAGCTTTGGGATGCGCGTTGGCTCAAGCTTTTCAAAAAAGTGCCAATGACGAGCCATTGTTTCGGTTGCCTGATAAGTTCGTCAACAAATATGAGCAACATTCGTCTGCGTCGTCTGAAAATGACGAATAGTCGTACTGTCGTGGAAGTGAATTGTAGGTTATTGAGATTAAATCACAATGATTCGGAGTGGACGCTTTACTCTCAACTAATGAGGTTATTCCAAGGAGACTGTGTAGCGATTTGATTGTTTGCGACCACAATTTGGAGTGGTATTGAATTAGCTTTTAGAAACCATTCCGTGATTAATTTGCTTTGTAATCTTATTTGATCGGAGGGTTTCCCTATCCTTTTAGGTTGCTTATGTGAGGACCCTCTGCAGAGTCTACTGAATTTTGTTTTGAAGTAATTAAAGGAATGATTAAGTCATTTCAGGAAGAATTAAGGTTCTTGCACCCACATTCTCTCCAATGAATTGTTTTTCTTCATTTTCAACGACGCCATGGGAGAGTAACATTTGGACGAGAGGAAAATGTTGAGGTACTTAATTGAACCAATTAAAATTTAGAAATGACATTTTATATTGTACAAGACTTCAAAAATTCAATCTAATTAGTTGAAAATTAGCACGGTGTTGTACATTAGGCGAGTTTAGAGACTTATGGTTCATTGCACTTAGTCCTTCACCCAAAGGGCGACTACTATGTCAAGAGTAATGCATACTTTGAGTTCCTTTATCAGTGAAGACGTTAAAAATTTGACATCAATTATGAGAGATTGAAGAAGATTAACCCAAATTCATTAACATAAGTATACTCATAACTCTTGTTGATATAGTTACAAAATTTAAAATTTCTATGTTTATTCCTAAATTTATCTTCCCACTTGATCAAGCATGTCTAGCATTTGGTACAAGTGTTATTTGGTTGTAATGTCAATGCTTAGGACATCTCAAAGCACGCGATGCTTCACCTTTTAAAGCAAGCTGGCCGCAAGCATCTGCAGTCGGGCTTGGTGTTGGTTTAAGCACTTTAATTCATTTTAGGATTCCTTGTTTTACTTACTTTGTTGGATTTGCATATTTGCCTTGAAGTCATATACTCCTCTCTTGTCATATGAAATGAAGATGTTCCTTTCAGCCAAAAAAATAAAATAAAATAATTCAAATAGTCGAATGAAATAATCTCCAAATAACAATTAGCGTAGGATCGTCGCTGCTGTCGTTGCAGGAATTGGCCATAAAACCTCGATCACTTGGCATCACTAGCCACTGTGTCCTTCACGGATCGCAAAGGGGCTGTTCTTTGTGGAAACTTGTTTAAAGAGACTTCTTCCAAACTTCATGACAAAGATGTTAAGGGCGCGCATGATAACGTTTCTATTTCTCTGTTTATATTCCAAACCTATTCCAGAAATAAGTTTAGAACGGAAACTCGTTTGGCAACGCAAATCTGTTTTTCTATTTTTAAAACAAAAATTTGTTCTAGAAACAGATTTTGGCCCAAAACCAGAAATAAAAACTTTTTGTTTCTGGCAGAAATAGAAAAATCTATTTCTGTTCCAAAAATTATTTCTAAAACAGAATAGTTGTCATGCACGCTTTAAGTTGGCTAATGTCTCTCAGATAAAATGGCTGATTGAGAAGTTGGTTATGCGGAAAATTGACTTCCGATCCAGGGAATCTGAATACATTTGAGCAAGGGCAATGGAAAAAGGCACATGTGCCTGTCCTAATTCTAAGTCTAAATGAGGTACAAGGCGATGGCACTTGAAAGAGAGGGGAAGCTGCATACCTTTGGGAAGAGTCGCCTTTCAGAGTTTGACAGAAACAGAAGGTTGAAAAGAGTTGCAGGGAACGAACTTGATAGAAGCAAAATGTACTAAACACCCCTCTAATGTTTGACTTTTTCAAGGGCGAAAATAACAATTGAAAGTGGATACCACTAGTTACCGATCATATGATTCACATATCACACCAAAGAACGAAACTAAGGGCGCGCATGACAACGTTTCCATTTATGTTCCAAATCTATTCTAGAAATAGGTTTGGAACAGAAACTCGTTTGGCAACGCAAATCTGTTTTTCTATTTCTGGAACAAAAATCCATTCCAGAAATAAAATTTGGCCCAAAATCAGCAACAAACTTTTTTTTTAATATTTCTAGCAGAAATAAAAAAATCTATTTTTGTTCCAGAAATTATTTCTGAAACAGAACGGTTATCATGCGCCCCCTAAGTCCTGATTGGAATACGAAGGTTGAATACATTCGGTCATTTACAGGCAGGGCCGTCAATGAAATTACCTCCTTAGAAGGTTGGAGCTCGGATCAGAATAAACCGGGGAAGATGAAGGCATTGGCAGATTGCATTTAGCGAATCGTCTATTCTTAAACCACCCTGATGAAAAGCAGGCAAGACTAAGGCTATGAGCCTAAACACATCCATGAAAAACAATCTCTATTCAGTCCCATTAGCTTGATCCCTGCACAAAGTATTCATTGGTTTGAGTTCTAGGATGCTAAGTCTAAATTTTCTCTGCGGTCCAATCATCATCTTGTGTCCGTATCTTAAGGAAATCAGGAAAGCAAGCCTCGAACCATACGCCATTCGAAGTCTCTGCACACCCTTCACGGGAAGGTGTGACCAATATTCCTCGAAGAAACTAGCCATTCGATACTCGAACTAACATTAACAGACGAAAGTCTAACCAAACTTCAAAGACCATCATAGGAAGGGCACAAGTTTTGCCGACGTGAACCGAAACCGTCCCGACATTAGACAGACAAGAGCAAGAATGAAGATCACTAGTTCAATGGGTGTTGGATTGTGTATTTGATCGGGCGACCGAGAGCGGGGGCAGTCACAGCCCGGCTTCCTCCGTCTCAATCCGATTCCGGCCTTAGTATCTACAAAACCAAAGTCGAACAAACATCTCCGTCAATTGCGATGAGTACGAGGGAATGATGCTCGAAAAACAAATACGAGAGAGATACTAAGGCATCCACTTATTGCATCCAAAATTTGATCAGCACAAAAGCCATAGCGCATGATGCCTAGTCAATTATTGGTTCGTTGTAACATAATGCCAGCAACTTCTAATATTTTGTAATTAAATCAATGCGCAGCCACTAGAGAAATAAAGGATGAACAATTAAAAAGCATCATCGGTTTGCGTGATTCAGTCTTGTTGCCAGTACCTACTCTACTAGAAGAGTCAGCTACGAATTATCCATTGAAAAATCAAAGAATTATATAGTGATGATCGCTTACACATTGGAGTATTTACCAAACCTAAATCACCCGAATCCCATATGTTTACAGATAAAACGACTCAATTATGGGCAGACCAAAATCCACCGTGTCAATAAATCCAATTCTTGGTCAACTGATCAATCTTGAATGGTTTTGTCATCTTTCAACAAATCGATATTAAACATAGTCAAATAATAAACTTCGAGACAATTCTCTATTGCGCTGCTAAAGAGCGGATGAACAGAATGACACTGTTCCAAAACAGACGGGACTAGCATTCATTTGGCATATAGGTTCAACAATCTCAGAATAATTCATCGAATAAGTCTCAAAGTTGAATGAAATAACCGAAGCGATTAATGCTTCTTAATCAAATCTCTCCGTCCCAGAGCTCTTCGATAGACTTATAAGGACCATCCGGGGATACAAATTCAAGCCCGGGGAATCCTTTCTTTTGTGGAATTTGACTAATTTTGTCCAATTCGTCAGGGCTCAAGCTCCAGTGGAATATGTCAAGGTTCTCTTTCATCCTCTCTGTGTTGAAGCTTTTCACTAGCACACTGACTCCTTGTTCGTGCGCCCATCTTAGACAAACCTTCATGCGAACCGATAATAGAAGCCAAAATATGAGCTTAACGGTGTATTAAACGCATTCTGATATGTAAATAGCAAAGATTAGTCGTGCTTCATCGCCGGCTGAGCGGGCACCTTGGTTATAAAAAAAGAAGAAGAAGCAAAGAGTAAACCTGCTTACAAACTTACACGGATAATAAACAGAGAGATGTTAATAGAGACGAGTAATGTTCTACCATTTCACTTCTAGTAATTTTATCTGCTGGTTCACATGACTGTTAAAAAGCTGTTAAAATAATGATGCATTTCATTGCGGTTATAACTTCTATCAAAGTCATTTTAAAATATTGCAAAACTGCTGAAGTATCCAACAAGTACGAGGCATTGCTAAAGTAAAGTTTAATTTCTTTCTCTTGACCAAATTGATTAATTTTTAGGGCCCATATCTTACATAACTATAACTGATCGTAGTCTAGCTACGTACAATTTTTGATTTAAGAGGACCAGGTGTCTAAATTAATCGTCTGACTCAGTATTTGTATGCAAAGCATCATCAAATTCGAGAAGGACAAGATGGATAGAGATTGAAGACAACCTGGGCAAGTGTCTTCCCTTTGGCTTTGGCAATCTCTTGCAGCCCCACGGATTCCATCACTCTATTGGTCCCCCATAGGGTTCCTTTGGCGCCTAGTGGAGAGTAGGCGGTGATGTGAATTCCCTTTTCCTTGCAGAATTGCCTTAGCTTCTGTTGCTGCCACAGAGGGTTCATCTCCACCTACACAATCAAATCAGAAGAAAATAAACACACACACACACACACACACTCTCTCTCTCTCTCTCTCTCTTTAAAGTCTGTTGAAAGTCTGAGGAATTCAAACTCATCTTACTCAAGATTAAAAATTGATGTGAAATAATGTGAAAAACTAACGAATCTTTAAAAAATTCAAATCAAATGTGAGAGAATGAAATTACCTGTGAAATCAACTGGATCAATAAAATATGAGAGATCTAAGTGATTCGGATCGAGTGTCAATACTAATTATAAGGGGAGAGCTAATCGTAATTGCTCACACATTAAAATGTTTCTCACTCAAGATTATTACCCTCACATAATTGCTCGAATATGAGAAGTCAAAATAGGAGAGCATTTATCTTGGGATGGGCTTACTACTTAGATGCTTTTGGTAGTTATTCGCTCCGCCCTTGGCTACTAACTAGCGTTTACCATGGGCACAATAACTAGTAAAACAAAGATGCGTCCTTTGCAATCCTCTCATACTAGGAAAGGTCCCTTCAATGTTGTAACACTCACATCCGATATGGATCAATCTATCTCACAATGTTCTAAGCATAGCTCACGTACCGCTTTAATGGGTGAATAGCCCAACTCTTAGAACATACTAAAGCATGGGGTGGTGAAGAGCTGACTAACTTGTCCATTAATAGGAGGGAATTGTCCAATTAATCCTAAACATATCATACATATATCAATTCAGCTCTAAATCTCCATATGAAATTCTAATGTAGTCCTTCCAACTAATTTCTATCGAAATTCGCTGACATGGCTGTGTGGCATAGAAGATGGCTGATAATGATTGGATCGTAAAGACTGTATGATTCAATCGGTAAAATTTAAAAGTTTAGGATTAAATTGACATATGTGTAATAGATTTAAAATTGATTGAGTAATATTTCCCAGTTAGCAGCGCACACACACGTCAACAACTGAAAATTCACGAGTAAATTCCTCCGAGCACCAAAATCTACTTTCGGAGTAGTTTTAATTTCGGGTGAAGTTTTGTTTCGAGACACATATTCTAACAAAACTAGTCAATCCAATGATGCGTTTATCCTTCGAGAGTAGGGTTTTTTTGAGGGGTGGGTAGGAGCCTCAGATTAGATTTCGTTGTCTATGCCATCCACCTTTAAGAGGGCTGAGGAAATTTCCTTCGATCCTTTTTTTTTTTTTGGGTGGGTTACCTGAGTTATGCAACACACATGCAAATCTTACATGAAGAAATCACGAAGAGGAGAGAGGGAAAAAGAAAAAGAAAAAAAGCCAAAACTTGACCTCCTCTCTTGTCTCTATCGTTCCGGGGGTTTGGTGTTCGGGTTGTGAAAGGCATGAAAAGCCGCCGTGAAGACCTCGGTTCAGCGGTCCTCGACCTCGAGCGGTCTCCATAGCAGAGGTCGAGACCTGCCCACGAGTTGTAGTGGGAGAGGGAAGACATGGGGGCCTGCTGGCTCGACGACATCGGCTGCAGGCTTAGTGAGGGTAGCGGCTGGAGCACGGTGGGGTGGACAGTGCAGCGGCGGCGTTCATGGGCACTCTTGCTCGTGAGAAACAGAGGGGAAGGGGGAAGGACGAAGAGGGAGAAAGAGAGGAGAGAGGTTCGTGTCTTGGGTAGCTGTACTTTGTAATGAAAAACATGTTTTTCCCTAGAGCAATCTTAAGAAAGCATGATTCCAAGGGACCAACGATAAACTCACTTGGTTGACAGCAGGAGGAATCTCAGCGATGCTGAGCAACTTCTCGAGCTTTTTGCATGAGAAATTGCTCACTCCTATGCTTTGGGCCAACCCCAACTTGTGACACTCTTCCATGGCCTTCCACACACTCTCATAACTAAACGGAAGCAGATCCTCCTTCTTCACCGAAAGCTCGTACTCACCTGCCTTCGCGCACACCGGCCAATGCACCAGATACAAGTCCACGTACTCCAGCCCGAGGTTCCTACCCACAAGAACCAATCGACGCAACGAAAATGAGGATAATGAAACGTAGAAACACGTTAACATATAATCCATGGGTTAACTGAAACTGTACTTGAGGGATCTCTGGAGCGCGGGGACAACGCGGTCGCCATGCGCATCGCTGCACCAGAGCTTTGTGGTGATGAACAGCTCCTCGCGAGAGTTCACAAGGCCGAGCTCGAGAGCTTCGGCCACGGCTTCACCGAGGGGCTGCTCGGACAGGTAAAGTGCGGCTGAGTCGAAGTGTCGATAACCCAATCGGATCGCGTCGAGGAGGTGCTCCTTCACGTTGTCAGAGGACCCAAATGGGTACTCGGCTGTTCCGAAGCCAAGAAGCGGGACCGCTTTCCCGTTTGCATTGAGCTGAGTGCTAGGAACAGTGACATTGGCCATGTCTCTCTGTATCGTTTTGGCTAGATCTGATCTCGTTTCGTCACGAATGGATAAGTTTTTGAAATGTGTGATCCCCGAGTTCCAAAATCCTGACTTGTGGAATTCGTCATGATGGATAAGTTCGTGAAATGTGAGCTCCCTGAGTGCAAAAAACCTGAATTTGTCAAATTCAAATCGAGTACAAAACGAGGAAAATGTCGTTTAGCCTGTGTCTCTGGTTGTAGATGTTACCGCGCGACAGAAGCCCCATACGTTCATTGAACCCAATATGGGCAGATTTTCAATGATAAGCTTCACTTCGAGCCCATAAATATATCTAATTAAATTTAAAATTTCTCAAAAACTTAAAATTAATAAGTTATAACTCAACTGAGATATATTAATTACTTTATATCTATTCAATTCTTTGACATCCATTTTTTAGCACAGTTCACATGTATATCACAACAATACAAGTTCTTTTTTTCTTCTTGAATTGAAAATATTATCTGTATAAGACTTCATGCTTCGTGATTAGTTGTTAAGCGGATCCTTGAAAATAATGGAAATTTATTCCTTGGTTGGGACTAGCTTTTAGATAACCACTTAGATTGTCAATATACATTGTTAATTTTGCGTAATCAAATAAACTTCTACTCTACAAGTTGTGTTACTGTTACCAAATCAATTTGTACTCCAAAAGCATTTCTGGAGTAGAAATTTTTTTACTTCTAGAACACAAATGACAAATAATTTTTTTTCTCATATCTCTCTCTTTCTCATGTCTATGTCGACGACGGTGCCAATCGCACCCCCCGGTTCACAGTCCGCTAGTCGCTGTCTGTTGATCAATTGTCCGCCATCCATTGATTGCCAACAACCCTAGAATTTTATGCTGTTATCAAATGAATTTTTATTTTGAGAATAGAAATTTGATGTCATCAAACACGTTTATTTGTTGAGAAACTCCTCCAGAAAATAATCTAATTCTAATTAAAAATTGATTTCAAAAATAGAATGGTTATTGTTCGCGCTCTTAAACTCTTGCATACCTATTTTCGAAAGCCTGCTGTTACAAGCATTCTAGAAATGAATTAGATCTGCTCGCTAAGTGCAAACCCAATTTCAAAATGCTATTAGGCATCGACATGTTATTATCAAAATTGCTTCCGTCCTATCGATGATTTGCTTCTCCTTTTGAAAACAATCCATTATGCACTTTCATGCAAAGCTCTTGAAATTGCATCCTCACTTGATGTAAAATCCTGTTTTTGGAATTTTAATTTTCGAAAATAGCGCCTGATTTGCTCAAAACAAGTTGAGCATGCGTTTTGGATTTGGATTGGGCATTCATATTGCAGTAGGCTTTTTCGCAAAGACTCATTGACATGAACTTGAAGGGGGTTGAGCTCAGTCAGCTCCAGTCTCAAAGTCTCAGCAATTGGCAGTTTCAAATGGGCCATTGCCCCCAAAAAATAAGTAACTTCGAAGATATTTTGGGATAACAATCAGTCATATCGATGTTAAAGTGGCAGGCAATGATCTCTTAATGCACAATTACGGATGAACACTGCAAAATAGATGGGAACTAGCGTTCCTTTAGGATTAAGGTTAAACTAGCTTAGGATAATTCATTCAATCAGTGTCAAGTTGAATGAACTAAGAGAAGCAATTAATGTGTTCCTGATCAAATCTCCTCGTCCCAGATCTCTTCGGGAGACCTGTAAGGACCATCTGGGGATACTACTTCAAGTCCGACGAATCCTTTCTTTTGTGGAATCTGACTAATTTTGTTCAACTCTTCAAGGCCCAGGCTCCAGTCGAATATGTCAAGGTTCTCTTTCATCCTCTCTACGTTGAAGCTCTTCACTAGCACACTGACTCCTTGTTCATATGCCCACCTTAAACAAACCTTAATACAAACCAGTAATATAGCCAAAATATGAGCTTAACCATTCGAGGTTCATATTAAACATTTAGAGACTAGTAAAAATTTATTACCGGATAATTTAGAACTAAATTGAACATTTAGGAATAGTTCAAAAATATATTAAACAAATTAAAAAATCTAAGGATGACATTATGCATCGGATCAAAGTTTTGGGACTATTCGTGTAATTTTCCATCATATAAGGAGTAAAGAGTAAAATTGACCTGTGAGATATTAGTAGGAATAAGTAAGGTTGTAACCTTTTACTTAGTTCTAGCTCAATTGCTGGACTTGGTCAACTAATCCGCTGAATCTCTTATGGTGCAATGGAGTGATCCAATGTTAAGAAGCATTTATGTGTTGTGAGTGTCTATATCTTTCCCCTAACCAAAATGAATCATTCTCTAGGGTCTATATCGTAAATAATTATAATGGATCGTAGTCTAGCTACATAAAATTTTGATTTAAGAGGGCCAAATGTCTAAATTAATCGGCTGAACCAGTATTTGTATGCATAGCATCATCAAAAATCGAGAAGGACAAGATGAATAGAGATCGAAGACAACCTGGGCAAGTGTCTTCCCTTTGGCTTTGGCGATCTCTTGCAGCACCTCCGATTCCATCACTCTATTGGTCCCCCAAAGCGTTCCTTTGGCGCCTAGTGGAGAGTAGGCAGTGATGTGAATTCCCTTTTCCTTGCAGAATTGCCTTAGCTTCTGTTGCTGCCACAGAGGGTTCATCTCCACCTACACAATCAAATGGCACCCATTCAAATCACATAATAAGAGTCACGCCCTTCTCTTAAAGTCGGAAGAATCAAGAATCATCTTACTTCAAAGATTGAAGCAAGTCATTTCAGAAGAAAACTGTATTGCATAGAACACTTGTTCCTAGGGCCGAGCATAATGGATTGGCTAAACGAGAATTGTCCGGACCGCACTGAAGTGGTCCAGTTCCTAGGGGCTCCGGTCTAGGGGGAGGGGGGAGGGAACGGACCGCTAGGCCGAATAATTTTTTTTTTAAATTCCAAAAAGAAAAGCGATGCTAGGATTGGAGTAAACATTTTTGGGATATACATTTTTGGTAGCTTTTCTCAAGTTATGAGAAACATGATCTTTTCTAGAGCAATTTTAAGGGAAGGTGTATTTTCAAGGGACCAACAGTAAACACACTTGGTTGACAGCAGGAGGAATCTCAGCGATGCTGAGCAATTTCTCAAGCTTTTTGCATGAGAAATTGCTCACTCCTATGCTTTCGGCCAAGCCCAGCTTCCGACACTCTTCCATAGCCTTCCACACACCCTCATAATCAAACGGAAGCAGATCCTCCTTCGCCGGAATCTCGCACTCCCCTGGCTTCGAGCTCACCGGGAAATGCACCAGATACAGGTCCACGTGCTCGAGCCCTAGATTCCTACACAAAAGAACCGACAGATCGACATAGTGAAAACAGAGGACAACGAAACCCACGAACGTGATACCAGAGTATGATTCCTATGTTGGCTGAGAATGTACTTGAGGGATCTCTGGAGCGCAGGGACAACGCGGTCGCCGTGCGCGTCGCTGCACAAGAGCTTCGTGGTGATGAACAGCTCCTCACGCGAGCTTACGAGGCCGAGCTCGAGGGCGCCGGCCACGGCTTCTCCGAGGGCCTGCTCGGACAGGTAAAGCGCGGCCGAGTCGAAGTGTCGGTAACCCAACTTGATTGCATGGAGAAGGTGTTCCTTCACGTTGTCAGACGAGCCAAACGGGAACTCGGCTGTTCCGAAACCAAGAAGCGGGATCGCTTTGCCGCTTGTGTTGAGCTGAGTCTCAGGAATAATAACACCGGCCATGTTTGTCCGTCCTTTCTCGTGATTCAGTCGAGAGATATAGGAACGAATCTCTTTTCACCGCACCTATAGATCCCGCTGTAACCATGTATATATTTATTAATGGGCGTGGAAAAGCAAAGCATTTTGCTGGCGGCGGGCAACCGGAGCATAATTCTAGGATAAAACCTAAAATCTAAAACCTAAAGAACTCAATCGATGAGAACCAATTGATTCAAGGTTTCGGGTTCTAAAAATTAATGAATCTATTTTGATGGGTAGATTTCAGGTGTTAGATATCTAGAGCAAGTTTTTATATTTTTTCATGGTATATGTCTTCACGTCATCCTGCGGTATCCCATGGTGTTTGACGATGAGTATGTAATTCTAAACCATTTTATCATTGATATTTTTATTTTGTTAATATTTCATATTTTTCATGTGTCTAAATATGAGTTGAGATCAGTGAATTTTAGCAACATATAGTAGTCATTAAATGTGATTATTCACTACAATCGCTCAACGAATCTGGTGGAATTTGAAACCAATTATGGAACTTATGAGAAGATAGGTTTTAGATTTCAAGATATGTAGGGTAAATTTCAGATTTTAGGTCATGGAACGGCTCACCCTTAGAGGCACTTATGATGGGAGTGCTTAGAGTGGGTTTGGTTTAACATTCCCAAGGGACTTTTAGCCCTTAAAGCCCATTGGGAAAATGCTGAATCATTTGGTTCAATTTTAAGCCAGCATTTGGCCAAATACTGGTCTTGAGAACGCTGAAAGTCTAATACTGGTAGAGACCAGCATTTGGCTGAATGCTAAAATAATTTTTTTTTCAAAACTAATCCCACAATGATAAAAATTACGAAAACCCATTTGCAAAGTTATTTTTAGCAAAAACTATTTAATCTAAAATCCGTTTTGAAATCAGTTTTTTCCAAACGCAAGTAGTAGTTTTCTCAAAACCTTTTAGGCTAAGAATAATTACATTTCACCAAAATTCATTTGAAATGTTTGAACCGAACCCGCCTTTCGAGGTTCGCAATAAAGAGAGTAAATATGAAAGTGGGCCCACTTAACACGCGTCGCACGGTCACTGGCATTGAACCACAATGACATGACAATTCGAGAGGGCATCTAACAATTTCGGAGCTTTGACAAATGCGCGGAGAAGTGAGACGGGCATTTTCTCTAATGAGAGGTACCCCCAATGTCAGGACCAATTTTTGTGAAAAGAAACACCGACCTGTCCTTCTAGAACAAATGAAGATAGCTCCTTCACCAGCGGCAATTAGAATGGTGAAATTTAAGGACGATCCGTTCCCACTTAGAAATTTGAAATTTGACGTCGGATCATTTGATCTTAAAATTAATTCAATTTTCGAGTGGATCAACGAAATCGGTGTTTTCAAAATTTTTTCCCCTCCTCTGTTTGATTTGGGGGGTTACTCCAAGGTTCACAGTGGAGAGAGAAAATCTGGAAAGTGGGGGCCCACCTAACATGTGTCGCACTTTCACTGGCGTTGGACCACAGTGACACGATAGTTCGAGAGAGTACCGAACCTTTCTTGAGCTTTGACAAATGCGTGGAGGAGCGAAAGAGGCATTTTTCGCCGATGAGAGGGATGCCCAATGCCGAGTCCAATTTTTGTGAAAAGAAACACCAGCCTGTCCTTCCAGAATAAATGAAGGTGGCTCCTTCACTAGCGGCCATTAAAATAGTGAAATTGAAGGATGATCGGTTTGGGGTGATCCGATTTCCGGTTTCAAAGTGAGAAATCGGATCATTTGAAATTGGAGTGATCTTCAAAGTGGGGTGATCCATTCTCACTTTGAAATTGGAAATTGGATCATTTGATCTTGAAACTAAATCAGATCGGATTGATTCAGTTCTCGAGTGGGTCAATGAAATCGGTGTTTTCATTTTTTTTTCCCTCAGTTTGATTTGGGAGCTCACTAGTTCGCCTTGCGATGGTGATACTTTTCTTCACAAGTATGTATGGTATATGAATTACTATTGTGTTTCTTTCCGTTGATTGCTTGAATTATTTGTTTAATTTTTCTTTGCTTGTTCTTTTGTTGATAGAAGATGTTGGTTAATGCCATACATTGTGAAGGGGCAAGTGTTACAGACTTTATGCTTAAGAGTTCAAGTCATACACAAGTAACAGAACCCACGAAAAGCAGACCGAGTATCATCAATAGAAAGGGACATTACTTCGGCTTTTTGGGCAGTAAAGGAATGAAACAAAAAATATCGATCAAGTGGGCAGTTCTACTATAGAACCGGGAACCAAACAAAAAATCACTGATTCCCAAAAATTAAAATGGGAACCAAACCTGTGCCCCCATGAGCCGTCAAAAATCAGCCGGTTTGATTTGGTCAAGGCAATTCCTTTGAAGACCTGTCCAACAGCTAGTTTGGACATAAAGGAGTATAAAAGGAGATTAATGGTGCTATTGTTAGTGTGTGATTCAGAATTATCAATTACAAAGTGCTAGAGTACTTCAGTTACTACATACTTGCCTATACAAGCTTCATGCTATAATCTTTGAGAGGTTTTGTAAGAGTGTGAAAGTGCTACCACTTATAAATCCTTATTGATTTATCTAGTGAAATTTAGCTTACCGACTGTTAGCGTGGAAGAGTGGACATAGGATTAATCTAAGCTGAACCACTATAATCTTCGTGTACAGTTTTCTCTTTCCATAAACTCTTCTTATTTTGTTTGATGGAATATTGCATGCTAGTGTTCATGTTCATCAACTGTATATCTTTAAATTGTGAACTTATGTGATATTTGACTTGATTCTTTTAATTCTGTAATTTTTAGTCAAATTCGATTAAAGGCACCTGTTCAAGCCCCTCCAAGTGATATTGCTAGATACAACAGTGTCTTTGGAGAATTGCGCGATTATCCCATCACTTAGTAATTATTGTAGAAATCCTTTCTTTATCTCTATTAAAAAGTTCAGACTAATTTTTCTTCCCTAGATACGAGAATGAAGGTAATTCAGAGAAACAAAGTTCTCTTCTGTTTGCGTGGATCAATAATTATTATGTACGAACGTGGAATTTCTATTACGTACGCCCTTAGTGCGTAACTTACTAGGTTATATTATCCTTCGTCGCTTGTGATTTTCTCTAGTCGGGCTTTCGATTGGATGGTTACCAAAATGAACATCACCTAAATGGTTGATGTTGAAAGTAGAATGGAGTTGTGCTATTCGGATGTATCAAAATCTTTGACCATGCTGCATAAGATGAGCATACGGAACGATTCTGGTCGTTTGGCAAACGAATGATCTTTCCTCAATTTCAAGCGAGTCTTTGAAAACCACACGACACAATGACTGCCAAGCCCTTCTGTTGATCATTCATGGACAGCAACAAGATGAGCATGGTGGTCCTGCCGGACGTTGAGCGGTGTTGTCGTGACCAGTCATGTATTGTCAAATTTCGCCGTCCCAGAACTCTTCAAGGGACTTGTAAGGACCCTTATCGGAGATGAATCCCAACGGGACACCCCCTCGGATTTGTGGGATTCGACTAATCTTTTGCAGCTCCTCAGGGCTGAGACTCCAGTCAAATATGTGGAGGTTCTGCTTCATTCTCTCTTCGTTGAAGCTCTTCATGATGACGCTCGCTCCTTGCTCGTACACCCATCTCAAGCAAACCTTCGAATATTCCACCCAATCTAGATAAGCTTATATGCCTTATTACATGGCATGAGATTTCAGCATGCTGCCCATCCCCTCTAAAATCAATTGTGGTTTAAAATTATGTTTGACATCCGACGATCAACGGTAAAGTTCAATAGTTTCAATCCACATGAAAACCCCCTTTGAAATCACTCTAAATCTTAGGGCTCGGTGTGATTAATATGCCAAATTACGATGTGCGAACAATAGTTATTGATCGCATGAATGATATAGATGGGAGATGTTTGGCAATAAGATATGGAGTGAGAATGCAGAGAGTTGTACCTGGGCAATGGTTTTCCCTTTGGAGGTGGCGATTTGGTGGAGCACCTCACAATCCATCACTCGGTTGGATCCCCATATGGTTCCCCGTCCTCCCAAAGGTGAATAGGCGCTTATGTGTACGCCCTTCTCCATGCAAAACTCCCTCAGCTTCTTTTGTTGCCATAGAGGGTTCATTTCCACCTTCCAATCATGCGAAGTTACCTTGTTACCCGAATATTTGCGAGGTACTTATAGCGGTCGGCCGTTCACACGACCACCATCGGCCATTACTGACGGTGAAAATTGAAGACTCTTTCTCGATAAACATATTAGAACTATACGTTCAATAAATACGGAATGTTTGGTTCGAAGTTTTGAGTTTTTCTTAGTAGTTTCATTCCATGGAGTGCTAGGTACTCGAACATGTATTCACTCCTCAAATCTCACAATCACATTTGGTATCTCTCTCTCTCCCTCTCCTCGTATCTCTGCACACGATTATTAATATCTCAATTCAAATTCTGTGGAAGTCGCTACTTTATGTCTTACATTACATATATTTATTATATTATTCTTTATTCTGTTCCAAATGAAAAACAAGTTAAATATGGAAGTTAACCTCTCTAAGTATTCTTCTTTCCACCAACTTTCGTCTTTCTGTAGAAAGATAGAATTTTCTTTTGTTCTAGATGCAGAAAAAGACAAAAAAAAAAAAAGAACAATGTTAACCTAAATGTCGATAGGGAAGTGACAGTCAATCGTTTGTGACTTTGCGCTATGGCGCCGGCTAGCAGAACCGTCCACTGCTTGATGGTAGTGGATGGTGCTATGCTAGCCACACAAATCCTTTTGTGGCAGGCACATAGAAGTAAAAGAAAAAAAAATGGTGAAACTCTTTTGGGGCCTTGCATAGTACGGTCACACTATCATTGAGCAGTGTGATGATTATGCAAGCATCTCCCTTGCGCTAAAAGTTCACAATGAATAGTGATCGACGCTTTACTTAATGAGCTTTTCGAGGGTGATTAAAGGTGTGCTTAATCCAGGAAACTATGTGAAACAAATGGCGCCTAGTGACGATAATAACTGTACTATGGACGAACTTACTTGGTTGACGCCCGGGGGGATTTTTGCCGTGGCGAGCAACTTGTCCAGTTTTTTGCAAGAGAAATTGCTGACGCCAATGCATTTGGCGAGGCCCAGCTTCACACACTCTTCCATGCCTTCCCACACGGACTCCATCTCAAACGGGAGGATATCCTCCTCCTTTGGTAGCAGCTCAGCCTCTGGTCTCAAGCTCATTGGCCAGTGCACGAGATAGAGATCCAGATACTCCAGTTGAAGATTCTTGAGCGAATTCCGTAGCGCAGGGACGACACTCTCTCTATGCGCATCGTTGCACCAGAGCTTGGAAGTGACGAACAAGTCGTCTCGCGACTTCACGAGGCCGAGTCTGAGGGCCTCGGCGATGGCTTCTCCGAGGGGCTTCTCGGACTTATACACGGCCGCCGTGTCGAAGTGCCTGTAGCCAAGCTCGATCGCGCGGAGGACGATCTCTTTGAGGTTCTCCGTGTTGCCCAAAGGGTATTCGGCTGTTCCAAACCCTAACAACGGGATCGGTCTCCCGTTCGAACCCAGTGGAAGCTGAGGAACGGCGGAAGCCATTGTTTCACCCTCGTTTTTGGGACTTTGGGAGCTAAAAAATGGGAGTACATTATCTATGAAAGTCCTCATTCATGTGGTCCACAATAAGTAGAGTTAAAGAGGGAGTTAGCTATTTTCTAGATGACCAAGTCATTGGCTGGCGGCCACATTAATCCAACCCATATTTGTTGTTTGTAGTGATGAGGTTGTTTTTCTTGAGAAAATATTCTTCCTCGCTTTCCTAAACTGTACTTGGATTTTCTCCTCCGTCGGTAATGTGTAAAACAGAGAGGATTGATTATTTACACCAGGGAAGATGGTCGCGCCGGCCGCTAAGCCCAGAATGAGAGTGCTCAGAGGTTCAAAAAGTGAGCTAACCTAACACGTGTCACATTTTCACTGGAATTAGCATTTTCTGAGATTTGACAAATGTGTGGAGAAGTGAAATAGGCATTAACACGTGTCGCACTTTCACTGGCGTTGGACCAAAATGATACGACAGTTCGAGGGAGTACCTAACATTTTTTGAGCTTTGACGAATGCGTGGAGAAGTGAAACAAGCATCAACACGTGTTGTACTTTCATTGGTGTTGGACCATAATGACACGACAATTCGAGAGAGTACTTAACATTTTTTGAACTTTGACAAACGTATGGAGAAGCGAAACATGCATTTTCTCCGATGAGAGGTACGCCCATCATCAGGACCAATTTTTGCGAGAAGAAACACCAACCTGTTGTTCCAGAACAAATGAAGGTGGCTCTTTCGCTCGCGGCCATTAAAATAGTGAAATTTAAGGGTGATTGATTTCGAGTGATTCGGTTCCCACTTAAAAATTAAAAATTGAATCATTTGATCTTGAAATTAAACCAGACTGGATTGATGCGGTTCTCAAGTGGGTAATGAAATCGGTGTTTTCATTTTTTTCTCCTTGTTTGATTTGGGAGCTCATTGCTTCACCTTGCGACGGTGAAACTTTTCTTCACAAGTATGTATCGACACTTAAATTTTGATTTTTTTTTATATTACACAAACTTGAAAAGGTTTTGCTTGTGGAGTATATGCATTTTATACAAAAGTATTAAAACCAAAATTTTCACCAAAATTAAACGATAAATGTTCAACGACAGCAAATTTAGTTAATTCTTGCTCATAATTATTTCTATCGTAACGAAATAAATTAGAAGTGTTAGAATCGATAAACTTGGGAATTTGCTTGTGGAGCACATGCAATTTGTACAAAAGTATTAAAACCAAAATTTTCACCAAAATTAAACGATAAATGTTCAACGGCAGCAAATTTAGTTAATTCTTGCTCATAATTATTTCTATCGTAACGAAATAAATTAGAAGTGTTAGAATAGACAAACTTGGGAATTTGTTGTTGCCTCGTGTCGATCCCGAATCCCGTTGAATGTTTTGACGCCAAATATCGTCGATATGTTCCATAGCCGCTTTCACTTGTAAATATGTATACTTTTTTGCAATGGTTACATATGAAATTATAATCGTTACCTTCTAAATTTTGCTTGGTGAAGTGTTGCCATATGATGGATGCACCCCATCGACTCATTTCTTTTGTTGTTGACGCTTCTTCGGTATTGATAGTTAGTTGTAGACTTTCTTACGGCGGGATGTGCTCGACATTAGGAATAATGGTGATGTCATTTTCGTTATCGTATCCCCAATGTGCATACTCACGAGAATCATGAGAATAATTGAATTTTTCGGGAATTATTGGGTTCTTTCCTCTTCCACTAGTCATTTTTTGAGAGAATTGAGCGGAAGAATTTGAGCGAATTTGAGAAATGAGAGAATTTGAGAGAAGTTGTGAGGAAAAATGAAAGGTGAAGATGAGTATTTATAATGGTTATGGTTATTTTATAAATTAAAAAAATTATTTCATAATTATTAAAAAAACAAAAAAAAATGAAAAAATGGCAATATAGCCGTTTGTCAACCAAACGGCTATAATATAGCAGTTTGTCAACCAAACGGCTATAATATAGCAGTTTGGGGCCTTTGGGCCCATGGGTTGGGCTTGGTCGGTTCGAAACCGCCGGTTCCAAACCGGCGATTCTGGGCCGGTTTGGAAAATTTATGACCTGGAACCGACTTGTGCCACACGGGCCGGTTCCGGTTCGCAATGAACCGGCCTGTTGACCGGACAGGTTTCGGGTTTGACCAGGGCCGGTTCTGGGCCGGAACCGGCCTGTGGCCACCTCTAGGGGGAAGTATTCTTTTTTCTCAATGATTGCTATCCAAAGGACCTCAACTCCATCTTCCTGCACCAACGCTAGAGTTAGAGAACAAACTAGGGCACATCCATAACGCCTCCACCGAGCAGCCCTTGGGATTTTCTTTGTTTTGCATATCTGAGTCGACTACATTGATAGACGACGTAGTTGCTGCCTTGCCAATCTAGCTACTCCAAATTCGGCTAAGGATGACCACAACATCACAACATTGCACCATCCACAGGTCACCGAGAGCAAGATTGACAATCTTTCAATTGGTTAATCGAAGGAGACAAATGTAAGAGGCATCGGTCCTCTTTCCCGAGAGCTCAGCCGCGAAGTCACCGAATGGCTTTGCCATCTAGTTCCATCAAAGTTGCTCATTTAAGCTTTTGAGCAGCCCATCTTGCGCCACTGTTTAGCCACAACTCAGCCTTAATCTCGAGGTTAATCAGCCTTGTTTTCGGTTTTTATTTGGCGGTCTAACTTACCTATCATCGTGTGCAAGGATTCCTGCAGACTTTTAGCTCGATTTATCATCAAAAGGAAGCCAAAAGGAGTTGCTTTTCGGCATCTATTTCGTTGTGCATATGCTGGAATCGAGCTGGATAAAGGAAACACAAAGAGAAAGAAGCCAAACGGTGGTGTTTATCTTGAGGAAGGACCTCCATGATTGCTATACGTCCAAGAGACTACACGTGAAGAGGGAGAGGGGCCGAGTAGTGAAGATGCACGCTTGGGTTTTCCTTTTATATCTTTTTCTTTGCGATTATTGCTCATCCAATTTGCAGGTTTACATTCTCAAGTTGTCTCACCAATATCTCGTTACTGGAGGGAGGGGTGCGCGCATAAAACGCCAAGAACATTGGTTTGTCTTAGGGGGTAGTAAAAGTGAGAGTTCTTGTTCACAAAGGAGACCATTGGCCAAGTGAATACACAACACACTAACGAGAAGGCCCACTTTCTCTATGTTCATGAAGTCACAGTAAAGAGTTTGGAGACCCAATTCGAGTTTGTACATTTGTAGCCGAGCCATAACGATAACGAGGGAACGAGACCCATTGTTTATGACATCGATCATCGAAAAGCATCCATGCCTTCGATGAACTAATGAAGTCTCTATTTTGCGAAGTAGTCAGGCTATCAGGCGAGCCATGTTACGGTTGAGCCTCCACGAACAGTAGTGCGAATACCACAAGCCATCCCGCCGGTCCACGATTTGCAACATCGAGTCGATTCGATTTGGTTCAAATCTGGAAAGCTATCCACAAGGGCCAGATTCATCATTGTTTCATCGTTATTTGGGTGCAGGTGAACTTGTACTAAAAATTGTCATTGCAAAGAAAGTCTTGACAAAAGCACAAGTCTTCCCTTGCCGAAGTTCTTTGCCTAGGTGATTTTCCCTTGGTCGAGCCGATTGTCTAATTCGATTTTGGCAACATTATCTTGGAATTAGGTAACGAATCTCTATCCCTTAATGTTTGTTTTGAATATGTCGCTTAGAATGGTTGAGCGACATTATCCTTGATTATCTTATAATATTTTCATGTCACGGATAGGAAGCATGCTTGATTGGATAATATCAAACTTATCATGGATAATCTATTGCTTTGAATGTTTATCTCTAGCATGTGAGTTGGTTGGGACGCTTATCTGATGGTTACCTAATCTTATCTCTTGTGAATTATCTGAGCTTATTTGACTTATGGATGAGATTGAGATTCGATTGGATAATTATCTAAATTTCTTTTGAGAATTATATGAATTGATTTTCAATCTTTAAAGATAATTTTCTCAAATTAAAATTGAACTTTGAGGAGAAAAGGTGGTCCCCACTCTCAAAAATTCGGTCACGACTCTCAATTTTTGAAAATTTAAAAATAAGACTGTCCATCATTCTTTATATTTGGTCATGTTTTTTAGTCGTTGTTTGTTTATCTAGTTTGCACATTTATAAATAAACTTGCCCATAACATATGCTCCCTTTGTTCCTAGATCGTTCGGAAAATAAATTACATGCTTTAGTCATGATTTTGTGGAATAGGACGGTAATTTAGTATAGAATTTCGCGTTCCGCCCTTTGGTAACAAATGATGATGTCATTCTATACAGTTATCTACATACTGACTCGAATATCTGAGGACGTAGCGAAAAAAATTCTTCTCTAGCCCAGATATTTGGGAATGAGTGAATTTATTGAAAAAATCGAAATTGAAAGGTATATTATGAGCATTTTTGTTTATTATTGTTCAATATTTGCATTTCATTTGTTTGTGTCATTAAATAAAAAACCTCAAAAAATAACTCTCATTTTTTAATAGTTAATCATGTCAAAAGTCTGTTTTTATGTCATAAATATGATATAATATAAGTTAAGACTTTGAGAAATCATTTTCTTAGAATAAATTGGATGATAACCCAATTTATGGCATGTTTTCATAATAGTCGTCATTTAACCCGAAAATACAAAAAAAAATTCATTTTTGCAAATACATAGTCTTTCATGTAATTTTCAAAGAAAAAGTCATTCAATTCACAATCATCAATGGAAAATGATTTTTCATGAAATTTGGTACGGAAAGGGTATTAATTTTTTGAAATTAGTATAATCAAGTTCCCGAACTCATTTTCTCTGGTTCGTAGAAATAAATTAATTCACCCGTTAATTTATTTAGGTTTCTAATCGACCTATTAAGAACGATTAGTGGCGGCTTCAAATTGAATAAACTTTGCATAAAAAGAATCTAAGTTGCGATTTGGTAGGACTTGGGAGGGTTTGAATTAGGTTAGTCGATTAATCTAATAATCCATTAGCCTTTGATTTTTTAGGTCGCAACAGTACGTATGGTATGTGAATTATTGTTGCATTTCTTCTAGTTGATTGATTGAATTATTTGTTTAATTTTTCTTTGCTTTTTCTTTTGTCGATAGAAGGTATTGGTTAACGCAATACAGTGTGAAGGGGCAAGTGTTACAGATTTATGTTTAAGAGTTTCAGTCATACACAAGTAACAGAACCCATAGAAAGCAGACCAAGTATCATCAATAGAAAGGGACATCACTTCGTCTTTAACGTGGAATTTCTGCTACATACACCTCAGTGTGTAACTTATTAGGTTATATTGTTCTTCGTCCCTAATGATTTCCTCTAATTAGGTTTTTGATTGGCTAGTTACCAAAATGAACATCACCTAAATTGATGATGTTGAAAGTAGAGTGGAGTTGTGTTATTTGGACGTATCAAAATCTTTGACAATGTTGCAGAAGATGAGCATGTGGAACAATTCTTCAAGCTCTTGCTCGTTTGGTAAACGAATGCTCAAATCTCAAGTATAAGCGGGTCTTTGAAAGCCCCACAACATGACTGCGAAGCCCTTATGTTGAACATTCATTGACACTGACAGCAACAAGACGGGTATGACAGTCCTGTTGGACAATGAACGATGTTCTCGTTATCAGTTATGTATTGTCAAATTTCACCGTCCTAGAACTCTTCAAGGGACTTGTAAGGCCCCTTACTGAATATGAATCCCAACGAGACACACCCTCGGATTTGTGGTATTCAATTAATCTTCTGCAGCTCCTCAGGGCTGAAACTTCAGTTACATATGTGGAGGTTCTGCTTCATTCTCTCTTCGTTGAAGCTCTTCATAATGGTGCTCACTCCTTGCTCGTACATTCTATTGTATCCTAAGAGTTCATATGTGCAAAAGAATATCAGAGGACAAACCTGAATTGAAGTGCAAATTGAGTGAACGAAATGTAAACAAATGATCCAAGCCCAAATAATTCACGTTGTGTCCTTAAGATAAATTTATTCCATCCACCGGTATCAAAGGTTCTTGGATAATTACCTTCCAGAATAGAACGAATCATCTTTCATATAAAGTGGTACTTCTTTAAAAAAAATCTTTGAACTCAATTTCGTAAGATAATCACACATTGAAGTATCAGAGAGTTTCTAATGTATGTGTGTATATAGATGTCCATTTGAAAAATGAGAATTACAATAGTTCGATGAAGAGTCCTGACGAATTGAAAGATTGTGTTTGATCTCAACGAATTGAAAGGTTGCGTTCGATCATGACGAGCTGAAAACTTGCATTCGTTCGTAGATGGTTGGACTGAACCGACTGATGGGTAATCACGAACAGACATATTCGTTCAAAAAGAAAAATTTCAAAGATGAAAAATGTGTCTGCTCGAACATTAATTCATCGTACCTATTCAATGAAAAATAAAACTAATTTGTAATGGGCTAAGTTTCGAAAATAATAATAATGATTGAACCCAGACCCGGGCCTTGCCCGATCCGATTCGACTAGCGAGCGGCGCGCATGCGTGTGGACTAACCCAATTTTGTGTAGTTTATCTCTCATCCACAAAAGTGGGGTATTCCTTGGGACCTAAACCCATTAGAGAGACTCTTCTATTTAAACCCTTTTCCATCATTTCTTCTATTCAATGTGGGATTGTGTTAACCATACTTCTCATTCACATTCTATGGGTTTTGGGATACCCAAATATCAACAATTCTCCACATGAACGAGAAATTCAGATATCATAAATCTTGGTGTATGCATTATGTGCAATGTGTGATTATTCCATTAAAGAATGCTGCATTGGGATAAAGAGTATGAGACTTTCAACTTTTCCTAATGAGATTTATCGGACTTACTTGGTTAATCAATAGACTTAATATCTTTGAACTGTCGACCTTCCTAGCTCACATTGCAAAAGAGATTTTAGCAACCCCTTACTCAACAGTTGTGGTTGAACAAGCATTTAGCGCTGGAGGTAATGTTTTGGATGATCGACGTTCAAGATTAGCTTCGGATTCGGTTGAGGCTCAAGCTCGTGTCGATGATTGGACAAAGGTTGCATATTGACAACAAGAGATGGATCGCAATAATAAATTCGAATTCTTCAATGATGGAGATACCACCACCATAAGTACTATCGCCACGAGTAGCGACGATTAACAATGAGGTAAGTATAAGGTTATCAAAGGTAAAATAACTACATGGGCTTTGATTTCTCTATTCTCAAGAAGATATGTAGGCGTTTAATGATAATTCATTAAGTCAAACCCTTTCTTCCCTCTCAATTTTTTTGCCATGATCCTCAAATTTGATTACAAATTGTATTTAAAAATTTATTATTTCATAATTTTATATTTTATATTTCATAATTCATTATTTAAAAAATTATTTTTTATTTCATAAATTTTTATTTAAAAAATCGATTGTGAACCGGACGAAACCGGCGACTCTATCCGATTCACAATCAAAACCGGAACCAGGCCTTGAACCGGCCCGGATTCGCTGGTTTCGATTCATGATAGGTCACGAATCGGAACCGTGGCCATCTCTAGGCATGTTCATGTGAACTTAGGAAAATCGAAGTATGAATCAACAATATGGGATCCCTACACATGAAATGCTAGGGTTCGGGGGCAGCATTTGGACACGAAGGTCCTTCTACTGGGTCAACGGGCGGGGGTTCCACTCTTCTATGAGCGGATGGCTGCCCCGCTTGCTGGTGAGCGGACGACTACAACGCCCCCGAAACAATATCGGATTTAAGCTTTTGTTTAAGTAGGCTCATTTGAGTTTTTGGATAGACTAGGGTTTTAGGTCTATTATTTTTAAGTCATATATATTGTACTTCTATGAGAAATCATTTTTAACGAGCAGAAAAATACAGCAAAATCCCTTTGCAGGATGTAGCCATATTTTGAGGTGAACCTAGGTAATCTCGTGTGTCATCAATTTCTTATCTTTTATTATGATTGTATTGATATTCGATATAGGAAAAATCCCATCATACCCGAGGTATGTATAGGTGTTTCATGACATTATTGAGTGTTGCTCCTTCAATGCATCTCTTCCTTCTTTTTATCCTTGGTTCACGGCGCGTGGGTACGAGAAATTTTTCTATGAGCGTAGTTATATACACAAGATTGGATCTGGGACCATAGAAGATGGCAGGTCCCGTGCGGATCTCATCAAATTTGACGACCCGAATTAAGTATATAATAATAAATATCCCAAGGGCACAGCGTTGCCTACACTCCGTTGCTCCACGAGGGTCATTTTAATTGGTCAAGATGCCAAAAAATGTGCGTTCGCATCAGATTTCCAGCTATCTTACACGAGAAGTCAAATATTTTTTTTTTTTGGGTGGGTCGGAAGAGAAGTCAATCTTGAGTTGCTAGGTCTTAATCGAACGACCTACCATTCCGGTCCAAATTGTACACCTCTGACTTCATTGACTATTGAAATTGATGTCGATCCAAAACCGCCGGTGGAAATGTCTTTTGTTGACAATTCACCTAATCAACTGACCTCAGTCAACAAATTTCGACTCTCACGACACCTTCCGATCGTATATTAAGCCACGGGGGAACACAGACTTTGTGCTCCAGGTACAAGCGCAGAAAATGGGAGTGACTCAAGTTCCTGAGATAAGCGTAGGCTCCTGCGACCGGACCATGCCCGTGATCGGCATGGGGACGTCGTCGTACCCCCCACTCGATCCAGAGACCACCAAGGCTGCCATACTAGAGGCCATCGGAGCCGGGTACCGCCACTTTGACACCGCCTTTGCGTATGGCTCTGAGAAGCCACTCGGGGAGGCGATCGCCGAGGCCCTGCGTCTCGGCCTGGTGAAGTCCAGGGACGAGCTCTTCATCACCACCAAGCTGTGGAGCAGCTTCGCGGAGAAGGACATGATCGTGCCCGCCATGAAGATGAGTCTAAGGTCGGTTATCGCATGACGCCAGTAGTCCTCTCCTCTGTGCTGTGATGGTCTAAATTTTGGCAACTGCAGAAACAGGGCAAAAGTGGTTGCGCAGAAGCCATGACTGTCCAATTTTCCTTTGCTTATAAAATTGACTTGGGTCAGCTGTTTCGCTATTTCAGTAACCTCCAACTAGATTATGTGGATATGTACCTGATCCACTGGCCGGTGAGGCTGAGCAAAGAGGTGAAGAAGATGCCGGTGGAGAAGAGGGAGTACATACTTCCCCTGGACATCAAGTCGGTTTGGGAAGCCATGGAAGAGTGCAAGAACCTGGGTCTCACCAAGGGCATTGGAGTCAGCAACTTCTCCTGCAAGAAGCTGGAGGAGCTGATAGCAACCGCCAAGATCCCTCCCGCAGTTAATCAGGTTGGGAACCCACGTAATCAATCGCTGATCCATCGCCTGATGTGTCGTAAATCGGTCCAGACGGATATAATCATTACCAGTAGCTTCGGCTAACATAGTCCTGAAAATTTTCTTCAAGACTTATAGTGAGACATGACATAGATCGTTAGGTTTAGGTCAGTTCTGCAATTCATTTTACACCATTATCCTGTATGAATCCAAGGCTAAGTTTTTGGAGATGTGGGTGCATGATATTTAGGTGGAAATGAACCCCATTTGGCAGCAGAAGCAATTGAGGGAGTACTGCAATGCAAAGGGCATCCACATAACCGCTTACTCTCCCTTGGGTGCTAACAACACCAAGTGGGGAGACAACAGAGTCGTCGAATGTGATGTCCTGGTAGAGATTGCCAAAGCTAGGGGCAAAACACCTGCTCAGGTAAATAAAAAAATGAGGAAAAAATTCCTTTTCTTTTTTTTGGGGCTTATCCATATTCTCATTATGAGAAGGGATCATTCGAGCACATAGGGATCCCTACGTGTTTCATTCTATTTAGGATTACAAAGATCGTGTAATCGGACCCACTTTTTAAATATGTGCTCTCACCTTTTTTTTTTTTTGTAATCAAGTCCGAAATTACTTTTAATTCGTCTATCCAGTGCTTCCACTTTCACTAATTTCCTGACCATAGTCATCGGGAAACATTAATGGTCATGCGTAAATGTTGCAGGTTTCTCTGAGATGGTTGTATGAGCAAGGAGTGAGCATCGTGTCAAAGAGCTACAACAAGCAGAGGATGAGGGAAAACCTCGACATCTTCGGCTGGTCTCTCACCCAAGAGGATTCGAACCGGATCGCTCAACTTCCTCAGAAGAAGGGTGTTCTGTTTGCTGATGTCATAGGACCATATGATATTAGTCTGCAAATTGATGCAGAAATATGAGGCTGGAATTTTTTTTTTTTGCAATTTTTTTTTTTGGCATACTAGAACATGAGGCTATGTTGGTGCAATAATACCATATGCACCTATAACTTTTTCTTTATTTGACTCCGCATCTCGTCCTTTATAATGTTTTTGTCAAAGAATAAAGCCATATATGATCAAATCTTCTCCCTTCTTTAATCATAAGCTCTGAACACCAAGGCTCGCGGAAAATAATTTTTGGGAAAATATTTCTCGAATTTTTCGACATTCAATTCATGGAAAATAAATAAGCCAAAGAAAATATTTTCCGTCAATGAAAAAAATAAAAGAGGAAATCATTTTCCGTGAAGACCAATTTTTATTTTCTCTCGTCTCTCTATCTCTATGCTTTGAATTTTTCAATAATTTTTCATCTTTATTTATATATTTTTTTTCTTTTCTATTTTTGGTCTTTATTTTTTTCTTTATTATTTTTCCTTTTTCCGCTAGTCACTGAGCCTTGGTGATGATTGGTAGACTAGTGACCGCCATAGTCGCGGCCGAGCGACCCTCAAGCTCACCAGCAGTTGGAACCAAGCGGTCGCGATGGAGGAAGGAGGAAAAAGAAAAGAAAAAAGAAATATAAACGAGAAAAATAAAATATAACTAAAATTTATTTTTAAAAAAAGATAAATAAAAATAAGCAATAAGAAATTATTAAAATAAGTGCATGGAGGAAAATCAAATCCAAATTTCCATACTCAATATCAGAAAATATTATCCAATTCATTTTTACGTTTTAGCCAACACCGAAAAATATCGTCATTTTCCTGAAAAATGATTTCTTAAAAAATATTTTTAAAAAAATTACATTTTTCGATGAACAAATGGAGTCTAAGATTTCACATTTCGTGCATACCACCACATCTATGAAATGAGAGCTTGTAGCTTAACTAATTATAATAACCTCGCAAATTCTTATATGGCATTCATAACAATCATATCTTTTTCGTAAATTGCAATTATATTTATGACATCCTCGGGTCATAAAATGGTGACGTCCCAAGCACGTCATCGACCCATTTATTTTTATTTTATAATTATACGCATACGGAACGTGAAACTCCCCAAACAATCGCTAAAATAGCAAAGATAGAAAAGTAAGACCACAGATCAATCAACAGCCAGTTCAACAAAAGACTACCATTCTCATTAGTAGATAATAGTTAACCCTACTGAAACTACAGTTTATACAATCCCATACTTTGGGGGTGGCTTCCTAAGACTAGCAAAAAGGATAATGGGTCGGGACAGGGTTAACTTCATATCTACTCTAAAAGATGAGTCATAGCACCCTCGCCATCCACATTTGCATATCTCCAAAGTTACGGACTTGAAAAATATTTATTAACGAAGGGTGAGATATAAATATCTCTGTGAGTCAACGCTTAAGTCCAACTAGGGCATTGATTCACTCAGGTACCTTAAACAGGCATGTCAACACAAAAGCAATCCAACTGTCACTCACATGCAATTCATCCTGTCTTGGTTCATGCAGTACAATAATTTACTTGACAATTATATCGTATCCCAAATCAAAGCAATTATCAGAACCACACACACAACTCTCAAGCATTATGCAACATGCGAGTTTCAACTATTAATGGGCTCTTGGCCCTGGCACACTAGGCAGTTGGTGCCCGGCGCACTAGACAGTTGGTGCCCAGCACACTAGGCAGTTGGTGCTCTTTCAGAATAACCGGGCTTCGTCCCGCTCCGTCGGCGACGTCAACCAATAATCCGTATTATTCCGATCGACACGGCACATATATATCAGGCATTCCTGTAAGGACTTCGGTTCGTCACAAGCTGCGACCGGCATCCGATCAGTCTGATGACACAGACTATCGTGCTTCCAATAAGTTGTGTGATTTCGATTGACACGACACAAACTTATCAGGCGTCGTCCACGGGATACACCCGATCGACGATGTCCAATATGTGACCACACAAGTACGCCAGATAACCAATCAAGTTATTATCTTTACATTTAATTAAAATGCACACACGATCGTGCTCAAAATTCGGCTCAAAGCCGTTTTCTTGTTCATGCTCAAACACGAAATTTTGATTTTGCATACGGTCACATATATAACTATCCATTAAATCACTCAAGAATAAATCAACAATAACAAGCAGATAAATAAATAATTAATTGTGAATTAAAAAAATCAACAAATATTTATCCATCGATAATTTAATAAAGTTAACCAATAATTTCGTCGCAAATAATTATCAATTTAATAACAATTAATAATTTGGATCATGATTAATTAAAACACCATAATTAATTAATCAAATATTAATTAATTAATTTCATCCAAATTAATTAATTAAAAATAATAATAATTAACTCAAGAATAATAATTATTATTGTTTATCAACTCAAAAATAATTAATTAAATTTTTAATCAGTCCAGAAATAATTAGTTGAATTTTTATACATCTATCATCGTAAATAATTATTAATTTAACAATAATAATTCACAGTTAATTAACACATCATAATTAATTAACCAAATATTAATTAATTTCATCCAAATAAATAAATAAATAAATAATAAACTCAAGAATAAAAATTATTATTATTTACCAATCCAAAAATAATTAATTAAATTTAAATAATCCCGGCCCGCCTCAATTAAATAAACCAATCACAATTCAACGAGTCGAATCAGTCTAATTATTGTAACCGCGACTATCTAACCTAACCAAAATTACTAAACTAAACCGTTCGCGGTTTAACGAACTACACTAATACTAATTTAATCTAAATTAATCTAAGTATAATTAACAATCTAATCAGAGATTAGGGGTTAACTCACCCAAAATCTTCGAACAACTACGAGTGACGGTGGGCGACGATGGCCGGCGGACGATCGTGGCTCGGCTGAGTGGTGAGCTTGGCTAAACGACGGTGGTACTCGAGCGGCAAGCCGTGCACTGACTCGGCGCGGTAAGGCAGCAGTCGAGGGAGATGAGCAGCAGCGATAGCGGCTACAAGAGGAAGACGCAGAAGCACGGCGATAGGCGGTCGAGAGGAAAGGAGGTGCAGCGACGAACAGCAACAGGGAAAAAGAAAAAGAAGAAGAAAATAGTAGTAGCAGCAGCAGGAACGGCAAGCAAATGGGAGCAGCAATAGATCCATCGGTGGCCGAGAGGAAGCAACAGCGAGCAGCCCAGGCGAAGCTCTCACCGAAGGAAGAAGACTCCAAGAAGAAGAGGAAGCTAAAGATGAAGTCGTGCACAGCCGCCCTCTTTTTTTTCACGTAAATAGTAGGGAAAATATCCAGGAAGTTAGTGCTGAAAATGATGAAAATTTGGCCTGATTTACATGGGAAAGAGAGAGATTGGCAGACGTGGTAGGGCCAAAGGAAAAGGTAGAGTGCACGTGGTGATTGGAGGGAGAGATTTCAGCTGAGAGAAGAAAATAAGAGAGAAGTGAGAGTGACGTTTGGGGGGGGGGGGGGGGGTGGGGTTTTATTGTTGGGCTGGGGGGAAAGAATGCAGCCGGAAAAGTCCAAACCCGCAGAAGAAAGAAGAAGAAGGAAGATAATGTGAAGCTCGGTCAACTCTTCTTCCGTGAACAGCAGGGGAAGTAATGGGGATGGACGGCAAAAAAAAGGGGAAAGGAGGGAGAGAGAGAAAAGAGTTAGTGGGATGTGGGCCCACGGGTCAAAAGGTTGAAAATTTTTCTTGTCTTCTTACAACAATATTTAGGACGCTACAATATTTATTCTCTTTTCCTACAATCAATGCGTTTTACCTAATCCACGCGGAAGAATTCGCATGAATTCTTATTTAGTTGGATTTAGTTTGCAAACTAGGCAAATCGTCGAGGGGCGGAGACAAGCACCGGCTGTAATAACGTGCCGTTTTGCTAGCGCATGTTCCCTCTAAAATCGCTTTTAAGGACAAATTGAGGCAGATGTGAACTGTTAGCTTCATGCAAGCAACTGGACAGCTTGAGGCTGATGTGAACTATTAGCTCTATGATTCGCGATCGACCAAAGGCAAAAACTATAAGCTGCATGCAAGCAATGTTGGTTGTAACATTGTTTTCTTTTAACTCGTGGAATAGAATCCATTTATCCACGTAAATTGTAGAAAGTTCAATGGCAGCTTCTCACAAGTCGGTAACGGAGATCTTATTTTGTTTTCGTTTATATTTTTTTAGCACTTGCTAGGGTTCAAAAAAAAGAAAATTGTCCAATCAATTCCTAATATATCGTAGGAATACCAATTCGGTCCTAAACTTTTTAATTTTGCTATTTAATCATAAACCTTTGAGTGAAATTCCAATATAGTTTTTCCAGTCAATTTTTCCGAGAAAATGTTGATTTGGTGATATACCACGTAGGAAAGCTGACAATGACCGAATCGCTACGTTGGCGATTTTCAGAAATAATTGGCCAAATGGATTGCATTGAAATTTCACCCAAAGTTTTATGGCTAAATTTCCAAAATTAGAAATTTAGGATTAAATTGATATTTACATAATATAGTTAGAATTAACTGGGTAATTCTCCTATTAAAAAAATGAATCAAAGTTGAATATTCAATTAATACATTATTGTTGTTAAAGTTTATGGGAAAAATGACACTAGTAGTTTCTAAATTTTGACCCTATATGCAATGCCATTGCTGGGTATTTAATTTGTTCAATGTGATTCTAGTTTAGGCCCTAAACTTTTAATTTATTCAAGTTACTCCCTCAACTTTCACAACAAATTCAAATCAATCATTCAGTATTATTCACACATTCCATAGTTACATTATTCCCCGTCCATTTCCTAAATCAATAGAAAAATATGCATTTTTTTAGATTCTTAATTTTTTTTGTCTTTATAAATATTTTGAACATTTAAGCATATTTTAACTTATATCATATAATAATAAAAGCAGATCTTCATTTAGAGCTATATATAGTTCATAAACTTATAATTTGTTCAATTTGATCCCTTGACTTCCATAAAAAGACAAATTAGTTTTTTAATGTGATCCCTAAACTTTTAATTTATTCAGTATATTTCATGAATTTTTGGTACATGCTCAATTTAGTTCTTGAACTATATGCAAATATTTAATGTTGTCCTTAATATTAAATTAATAGAATGACTATATTGAATATTTCCATAAAATTCGGGAACTACATTAAATATTTATCTAAAGCTGAGCAAATATTGAACAAAATAAAATTCACAAATTATATTAAATATTAGAGTAAATTCGGGATTATATTATGTATTGAGTTTGAGGACTCTTGTGCCAAGAATTTTTTGGACAGATTCAGAGCAGAACGTCGGAGTGGGAATCGAAAATCACTGCTCGCTTTTTTCCGGGTTCTCGATACCGGGTCGACCCGTTTCAGTTCGTTCCGGTTCCGCAGGATGCCTCGTTCCTGTTGCAACGACCATCGAGCAGATTCTGTCCCCATGTTCACTCATACGTCAATGGTCTAGTCCTGCGGTGGCATGCGAGTTTGAGCGCTTCTACTTCCAAGCAATGGCGAAACCAACACCAACGGACGGAGTGTCATTCGCCGGCCTGAGCTGCGTCGTCGGCGTCGCTTGCAGGCACCTTCTCCGAGGCACTCGCGTCCCTTACACCGTAGCCTTGCTCCTCCTTGGCCTTGCCGTTGGCTATTTGGGTCTCTCACTCTTTCTCCTCTTGCCACGTCCTTTCTGGGTTTGGGAATTGGCTTTGCCAGTTCATTCGTTCATCTGTTAGGACTATGATTGGACGTCCTCCAGAACACTGGTCGCAGAAAGCTTTCTGATTCATTTTGACTCGTCGCAGGAAGTTGTCGAATATTTTCCTTGCATGTCGGTTGCTCTGCTGGTTTTTCTTGCTTGCATTGTTCAGCTATCGTGGCCTTTTACCGTTGCTTGGATTCTCTTAAAAGCTTTTTGCTAAAATGGATAGAGCATCATGTATATCATCCTTTTTTTCATTGTTTGTTTCGCTTTTTGTATAATATTGTATTGATCTGGCGATATGCAGAGTTTGGTACAAGTCTACCGTTAGGGGCACTGGGGAATGCAATCCGCCTTTGTGAGTTCTCCCTCATCGACAAGCATCATCAATCCAAAGGACACACCTTTTTGGGACATATGTGAATTAAATAGTTTTTTTTTAATCAGGTCTCAAATGAACTTGTTAGTTGCAAAATTCTGCAGGGGCTGATATTGATCCTGATCTCTTCTTGTTGGCAGTCTTTCTTCCTCCTCTTCTTTTCGAGGGCTCGTTTTCTATGGACAACCACCAAATCAAGGTTCTTTTCCTCTCCATATTTGCATCTCCTTTGTAACTTTGGTCGACAGATATGGGTTTGATGAGAATGGCCTTTTATTGCTTCTGAAAAGGGTTGCCCTGACACTGATTTTTCCAGATGGGGGCTTCTTTCTTTGGTTGTGTGTTTTACTTGACTTAACTGGACCTTGATGTTATATTGTACATTGTTTAAAGCTTTTGGATAAGTAACAATAAGGAGTGTTTCCTGATGACCTAGAGGTAGACACAGACTCATTTGGAATCCATACAAGAAGGCCCGACTTTAATAGGACTAGGGAGGGGCAATCCTATCATATTCGAATTTGTCCCGTGTTTTTTTTACGCTCAAGTGATCTGAAATTGTAAGTATGCAGTGTAACTTGGCAGAGAACATAGGTTTTACCTTCCATGTAAACAGTGAATATCGATGTGAAATTTGGAACAAATTACCATATAGTTTTAAGTCTTGAATTTTGTGCAACAAAGGGGCGTGATTAGTTTTGCTGGAATTACTTGCTGGTTACTCTTACAAGACTTGAAATGCTGCCGAATTGCTAGCTATACACAGATTACTCTGAAAAGGTCTTTTGCAGACAAATGTTTTGCTGAGGCTCTGCATTGTACATGTAGATCTTTTGAAGCATCTCTATCAATCTAAAGAAAACCTGGTGGATACAAACTCTTCCATCCGGTGTTATTGTTCTTTCTTTCATTAGAAAAGAGAGAAAAAAAAAGCCATGTACCTTACCAAAAAAAAAAAAAAGCCATGTAGACCTGGAAGTTGTTAATTGATTGTTTGAACAACGTGCACTTCTACTCCCAACGCTAAACCGTTCATGCAGAAATGTATGGTACAGATACTTCTCCTTGCAGGCCCAGGTGTCATTATTTCAACATTTTGCATTAGATGTGCTTTGAAGGTATAAGCTCTTGATTCTATGACTATGCTCAATTTTCCTTTCAGCAGGTTACTTTTCCATATGAATGGAGTTGGCAAACATCTTTACTGCTGGGGGCAGTTTTGAGTGCAACTGATCCTGTGGCTGTTGTTGCCTCATTGAAAGAGCTTGGAAGGAGCAAAACATTGAGTGCGATCATTGAGGGACAATCAATGATGAATGATGGGTGAGGCCTTGCCTTTCTTCTTCAGATATCTTTTTTTTTCTATGTTGGCATGATCTTTTAACCTAGTGATAATTACCCTAAGTACTCCTTTAGTGTGCAAATACAATAAGAGGATCACCTTCGTAGTTTTGGTCACTTGATTCTGTCCAAGGTCATACTGGATACTTTGTAAGTTTATTTTTTACGATCTTGCCATTGAAAGAATGAGCTTGAGGACATGTGATAGTATTTTCTGGAGAGAGTTGCAGTGATGTAATCGATATGGGTCTTGTGGTTTAAAGTTTCAGTATGATTCTAGTCAACTTCCTCTCACCAAGAAATCGTATTTTCTGATTTAACTGTCACTTGGTAAAGAGCTTTCTGGAAGCTCCATGGAATGAAAAGGATGCATTCTCCGATTGACATGACCTTACATGAGGCATATGAAATGATCAAGTGAGGAATATGAAGGAATATGATAGCCAAGACTGACCATCCTCCACATGTTATAAAGCAACCTTAGTTTGGAGTAAGAATGTCAACATTTGTAGCTGTGGCATTAACATAGATCCTCGCGATTTCGGCAAACCAAATATATATATATATAAGTATGTATATTATAAATCAGAAATGCCTGCAGTAACATACTGTACATTCCGTGGACTATTTATTCAGGGCATCAGTTGTCGTATATCAGTTGTTCTACAAAATGGTGATTGGCTGGCACTTGAAATCGGTGGATATACTCAAGTTCTTGACTGAAGCAACGGTTGGGGCATATGTGTCTTACTTATCACTAGATAGTAACTTGTTGTTAAAGCGTAATTTACTCACGACCATTGTTTTCAATTCAGTCTAGGCTTGGGTATGGCTTTTGGCATTGTGTCGGTATATTTGCTGGGGTGTATGCACAATGTCCTCAGAGAAATCTGGCTTTGACTCTTTCTTGAGTTACATTTCTTACTTTATGGTAAGGTCATCCCAACTCAAACATGCCATAGCTATTGCGCTACTTAGATTGTAAACTTAGTTCGTTACCTTACTAATATTTTCGTCTTTTGTGTTGTTACCTTACGCTTTATGCAGTAGTTTGGTTAAAAACATTGACCAACCACCCATATTAAAGTTAAGGGTGGATTTCATTCTGAAAAGTTCAATTCATATCTCACTGAACTTTAGTAAGAACTCCAGTTTATTGCTACGGTTTGATTTTTATGCTTTGTTGGTCATCTTACCATGTTGATAAGTTCCTTAAATATTTCACTTTTCTTCTCATTTTGATTGCAATGGGCAGAGTCCTCCACATTGTTTTTCAGAAAATTGTGTAAAAGAGAGCCTATCAAACCTGCTTGTGCTATGCCATCCAATCAAGGTTCTGTTTTCACCAACAATGGAATAAAAGCAGTTGCCCTTCAAACATGTTGTCTAAAGCAGGCCCTCAAGCTGCTACTCCTTCCAGCTCTTTCTTCTATTTCTTTTTTTTTTTTTTATAAAGAAGGGGAAAGGTGGGGTTTGGAATAGATGGAACATGTGGCTTTCCATCAATTTAAAGGCAATGACTGCAAATGAGTTGCAAAAGCTTGAATTTTGTTTTACTGGCTTTTGCTGTACTCTTTCTAGTCTCTTTTCCACATTGAATTGAGAACTTTCTACCTTTCATCCATTTCATACTGAAATGTAAGTAAAGAAGCGTGACTCTTCATAAGTGGAAATCATTACTTGTATCAGTAAAATTTTCTAGCTCTTTATCTTCATATCTCTAGAAATCGCCTAGTTCCGAGACCAATATTATTCTTGCCTTTTCATGCCACGTCAGCTGTTGGCTCCCCCATTGTCTTCATTTTCTTAATCCATGGCAATATGATGTGTAACAGTGGTGTGGTTGAAAGGCATCATTGACCAGTAATATGAAGCTCATAGGTGTCCATTCTTTTTAAGACTGGTAATTTCTCTGTTAGTAAAAGCTATTCGAAATAAAATGCACACACACATATAAAAAATTAGTTGCTCTTAGCATGCGAAGTGGTCATAGGTTATTTATAAGCTTATAATTGTTTAAACATGGGAATTCAGTTTTCTTCAGTCATAAAGCACATGTACAAGTTTGACAATTGCTTGACCTTAAACATGGATGCGTTGTTTGTTTTATAGGCTCAGGAAGTTGCTGACAGTTCTGGCATCTTAATGGTGGTCACTTTAGGAATGTAAGTATATTAATTTCTTTCTGATGTACTGTCCTTCGGATGACAATCCTGATTATGCAGATGATAAGCAGGGTTTTTCTGCGCTTGCTAGGACTACTTTCAAAGGTAATTGTAGACAGGGCTTGCATGACTTTTGGTGAGTTCTTTTTTTCATTTTTTTTTCATTTTCATTCTTTTCAGTATCTGGAGTTCTTAAAGATCTACAGAAGTCTTGGTATTCAGAGGAGATACTGTACTCGATTTCTGTCAATGCTTACGGCACTTTAATCTCCACAATTGTGGTCTGTGTTTCCTTATGAGTACAATCTCGTGCTACCAGCTTGTTCTGGAATTTCAAGCCATTTGTTTCATGTTTTTTTATGCATAGTACTTGTTGACTTTTCTTCTGAAACGAAAAAGAATTGCTTTGCTTCTGAAAAATCATGAAAAGATTCCACATGGTTAAAGAACCTTACATGTCCATAGTGTTTGTTTAAAGATTCAGATATTTAGTATCATCAAATAAAAGTCAAATCTCAAAGGCTAAAAGAAAAAATAAAAGCAAATCATTAAATTGTAAAGCCGAATGTAAGGTTTCCCCAACACTCCAAACGGACTCTAAACTTAATAACGGAAACAATGATCAACGATTAAACTTTAATTGCTCTGGGAAATAACAACCAGTAGTTGAACATTCAATAAAGTAGCCTTCTCATTCAAACATAGTACAGAAGCCAATTTCTGCTGCTTTTAAGACTTAAAGAAGTAACGTTTTATTGTTTCAATAAATGAGATAATAACAAAGGTAAGTTCAAATTCTTTTGGTTTTTTGTCAATTTTTCTGCCTGTACCTTATTTTCTTAGAAGTGGACTCCCAATATTTTATTTTCCTGAGGAACTCCAGAAGTCGCTTTGTCACAATATATGGTACTTCTGTTATTCTCTTTTTTCTTTTGTATTGCTTTTCTTTTTCCTGTTTATACTAAAAGTAAAACTCTCAAACTGCAACATAGTATTTGTTCTGTAATTTAAATATTTGCCACTAGTGGCCGCTATTTTTATCTGGCGAGGAAAGTTCCTCCACAGTGGTTACATCCAACCATTTTCTCCGCAAGTAATAACTTTTTCCTTGTATGAAGTGCAGTAGTATATTGAAAATTGCCATCCACAGGATGGGTAATAATTTGTATCAACTATTTGAAGAAATCTAGTTTATGAGAACTGATTTTTACTTATCAATTTTGTGTCCTATGTCAACCCATCACTCTTCTTTATGGCTTATTGACTCGCAAGTTGACATCAGGGCACAGCCAAGTAGTCATATCTAGTCAGTTGGTATTTGTGGATAGCCAAAAAAGGTTGATTTTAGGAGGTATCTTTTTGCTTTTGTATCTAGTGCATTTGGTATATTACCATGTGCTTCAAATATGTCCTTTTCTGTTTTTCCGAACTGGAAGCCTGAAACTTTTTGACAATGCTGATGCACAGAATTGCTCCCCTTATACATGTTTGATGAATCTTCATTTGTGTAGCATCCTCTGTCAAAAGTTTTCTTTACATCATATTCAAGTGTCAGCATTTTTCCTGAGATTGTATAACTCTCTCTCTCTCTCTCTCTCTCTCTCTCTCTCTCTCTCTCTCAGGGAGGGGACAGCCTACATTGCCAATACGACGATTTTTATATTGAGGTAACTGCATTGGCTTTCTATTTGTTAATTTGTTGCTACAGTTTCTATACCCGTGAAGCAATTTTGGAACGATGTCTTCCTTTTTCCCTTTGCTAATGTTTTGATGGAAGTCTGGGAGTGCTATGTATGTGGTACAACTATTAATTGGATACAAACTGATAATCAGAGTGTATCTTTCTTAGACTTGCTTCCACAGAAAAAATTAGACCAGTGTTTGCTTTTTCCCAATTATTAGTTTCAAACCAATTTTGGGAACAGAGGGACTAGGAAGAGGAAGGGAGGGAAAGTGGATAACATTATTAACAGTATCGCCCCCCTCTTCCATTGTCTGGGGATGATGTGAGATTAGTTTTATCATCAGTCCTGCAAAATGCTCTCACCATGACTGAAAAGTTCTAAAACATGCTGCCTAATGGAAAAGCTGATTAAACAGTAACTGAGATCTATTTCTCATCTCTTTGGCTCAATTCTTCCATGATTCTATTTATTTGTTTCCTTTGCATATCTTTAAGTTTTGATGGTCACAAGAGGAAGTTGGCATATTTTTGGGTTAGTAGGACTTTCAAAAGGGATGGTAAGTGGATTTGGTGAAAGTAAAACAGATAGCCAAGCGAGGGGCAGTCACTGTGCCATGTTATTTTCTACCGAGAAAATCAAATGATTTGAACATTTCATGCATCCTTTGAAAGATATCTTCTTGCAAGCGGGTGATCATGGCAGAGGGCTTTCTCTGCTCTGACATATCACCAAAACTGCTACTGTTGATTTTCCATTCATATTATCATCATTGCTGTTGTAAATCATCTGTCAAATCATAAGACTTATTTCCTATGCTTATGAAGCAAACACTGACAATTTTCCTTGATCAAATGCCTGCTGCAAGATAGTTTTTTGCTTTAGGCACATAGAATTAGTTTGGATAGAGTAATGTCACATCGAGATAGTTTAAGTCTAGTTAATCCGGTATTCTGCTTTCAGACGCACTTAGGTCCATTTTCTTGATCTGGTAAGTTCTTTGCTAAGATTGGGTTTGTACAGACTAGTGTTGGATGATTCTAGATTGATTCTATGGCTTGATCCTGCCAGTTTGTGCTTCCAAGTCCCAGTCTGTTTTTATTTTCTTTTCCCCATATTTTGAGGTGTATGTGTGGCATTTCTCTTTGCTATAGCTAGTCCAAGCTCTTTGTTAGCTCTTGTTATATGTTATTAGAATTCTTTTCTTGCTTTGTTGCGGCTGACATGCCAAGAATTGAAATGAGAGGCCTTAAAGAGGAGGTTGGACACATATATTATCTCTGGTAGATGGGTGGGTCTGAATGGCAAACTTTGCAGATGAAGCAGAAGACTAGGTAAAATTTTTGGCTTGAACTTCGATGAATTTGAAGATGCTATAGACATTCGTGAAACTACTGAGAAAAACATGTAGCTCCTCTTTGTTGACACGAATAACTGATTTAAGTGCGACACTTCTTGACAAGTCTGGCTTATTGTGGTGGCATTCAACTGAAGGCTTATCTCTCTTGGTTTACATTTTTCTAGCTTTAGGACTGTTTATATATATTTTGTAGTCAAGATAGAGGAGATACCAACACCAACGTTCAGTTTTGCTTTAAAAGCTGAAGTCTTTGGGCGTGTCTTTGTTGGGAACCAGTAATGGTTGTTACTCTGTTCAATATGGAGAAGATAACATAGTGTCTTGATCTTAGCTTTGGCTGTGGCCAGGTGAATATGTCTTGACTTGGTCTTTGGAGTTTGGACTGCCGACATTTTACTCAATTTCAGCATTGTTGCATATATTTGTCCATCTTCTTCACTGATCCACAGAATCATTTAAACTGCTTCTTTCAGGGAGCTCCTGGGGCTATCTCTTTCTTCTTTATTTCTTTACTCAAGTTGCACGAGCCATAGTTGTGGTTACTCTATATCCTCTCCTACAATATTTTGGATATGGTTTGAGCTGGAAAGAAGCTGTCATGCTCTTTTGGTCCGGTATGAGAGGAGCAATTGCATTATCGATGGCCCTATCAATCAAAGTAATATTGTTTAACCCCCTTTGGAGTCATCAGTAGACTGATGTGTGCTTCATTACACGATTCTCCATTCTCCAGAATTGTATACTGTGATGTACTAGTGCATCAAAAATTTAGAAGCTTTATGTTTCTTTAGTCAACTGGTATGTGAAAGTCTGTTGGTGGAAAAATGGATGAACTTCATATTGCCTAATAACTATGTTAATTTGGCCACTGGTGATCTTATCTCTCACTAGGTTAAGGCGCTTTGATGTGTAAACTTTAGAGAGATTTGAACCCCCAGCAATGTGCTTTCGGAGGAGAGTTTCATTACATATATATCCCCAATACAAGCTGATCTTTTGCCCTTAAAAAAAGCTAAACTACTATATACAAATCTGCCTACAGCTAGCATATCTTAATTTAAAGGAAAGAACCCCAAATAGACAACTGTACAAGGCATAAAATCTCCTGATCATTAAATGGCCAGCTAACAACAGCTAAGGCCAGCTAACAACAGCTAATTCCTTTGACAGCTAAGGCCAGCTAACAACAGCTAAGAACAGCTAATTCCTTTAACATCCCCCATCCCCCCTCAAATTGATGTTGGTAAATCTACGAGCATCAATTTGCTACTAAGAAAATTATGGCGCTGACGAGGCATGGATTTGGTGAAGATATCGGCAATTTGTAAATTGCTGGAGACATGTGGGAGGGTGATGATTTGGTGGTCATAGGCCTCTCGAATGGAGTGGTAGTCAACCTCAATGTACTTTGTGCGTTCATGGTAGACTGGGTTGGCAACTATTTGGATTGCACTAGTGTTGTCAACATGTAGTGGAGTGGGTTGAACTTGAGAGATACTAAGTTCTGTAAGAAGACCTTGCAACCAAATGATCTCAGAACATGGTGCAGACATGGCGCGGTATTCGGCCTTAGTAGAGGACTTGGAGACAGAGTCTTGTTTCTTGCATTTCCAAGAGATAAGAGCCTCACCGAGAAACATACACCAGCTAGTAGTAGATTTCCTGGTGTCTGGGCAGCCTGCCTAATCAGCATCGCTATAGGCTTGTAACTGGAGTGAAGAACCGGTAGGAAAGAATAACTTGCAAGTTGGTGTGCCAAGAATGTATCGAATGATTCGTCGGACTGCAGATAGATGAAGGTGTCGAGGAGCTTGCATGAACTTACTGACAATGTGGACAACATAAGAGATATCCGGTCGACTGATGGCTAGATAGATAAGACTACCAACCAGCTTTCGATATAAAGTAGGATCCTCAAGAAGTTCCCCATCGTCGCGTCGATATTTCACATTAATTTCCATTGGAGTGTCAACTGTAGTAGCTTCTGTGAGACCAACTAATTGAACCAGATCCTGAATATATTTACGTTGGTTCAAAAAAATACCTTGAGGCCGATGATGCACCTCTAACCCCAAGAAGTAGGTCAGCTGTCCAAGGTCTTTCATGTGAAGAGTAGAATGCAACAAAGTCTGAAGTTTAGAGATGGCCTCCAGATCAGAACCGGTGATAACAATGTCATCCACATAAACTAGTAGGATAACTATGCCAGCAGATGTTTGGTGGTGAAAAAGTGAGGAATCATACTGACTCTGTTTGAATGAAAAACCAAGAAGAGTGGATCGGAACTTTTCAAACCACACGCGAGGTGCCTGCTTCAAGCCATATAAGGATCGTTTGAGTTTACAAACAGCATTAGGTAAGGAATTATGCATACCATTGGGAAGTTTGATATAAACTTCCTCCTTGAGGTCACCGTGTAAAAAAGCGTTCTTGACATCCATTTGATGTAACGACCATGATTGAGATGCCGCAAGAGCAAGAATAGTTCGCACAGTGGTCATCTTAGCTACTGGGGCGAAGGTCTCATCATAGTCGAGGCCATACTCTTGCTTGTTGCCAAGAACCACTAACCGAGCCTTGTAACAGTCTATGGATCCATCGGATCGAAGCTTAACAGAGAACACAAACTTACTACCAAGGGGTTTCACGGATGGGGGACAGCTAACAACATCCCAGGTCTGAGTTTCTTCAAGTGCAAGAAATTCTGTTTCAATAGCTTGTCGCCAACACGCATGCTCCATTGCTTGTGTATAAGATGATGGAATAGATATAGAAGACAAGGTGGCTGTTAAAAATAAAGGAAGGGAAAATCCATACCTCTCTGGAGGTTGCCGATCTCGAGTACTGTGTCTTATAGTTGGAACAGGATCAGCAACCAAGGAGGGAGCTTGAGGGGGCCCAAATGGTGAGGGCGGGCGTCTTTGTTATACCAAGAGAGGCTTAGATGGTACAGAATCTGAAAAAGAATTAGTAAATGATGGCAAAATAGAAAATGAAGGAGAAGAAGAATCACGATAGTTGGGAAAGAAATACTGGTTTTCGAAAAAAAATCACATTTCTAGAAATTTGAATACGACACAAATTGGGATCATAGCAAAGAAAACCTTTATGGTGACTCGAATATCCTAAAAAAACACATTTAACTGATTGGGCAGTGAGTTTTGTTCGTTCATGTGCAAGAAGATGAACAAAGCAAACACAACCAAAAGTGCGAAGATTAGAATAATTTTGGGTTTGACCAAACAATCGATTGAAAGGAGAGACATGGTCCAATGAGGGAGAGGGCAATCGATTGATTAAGGTGGACAGCAGTGGAGAGAGCTTCACACCAAAATCGAGAAGGTACAAATGACTCTAAAAGAAGAGTGCGGACAACTTCGAGAAGATGACGGTTCTTCCTCTCGGCCACCCCGTTTTGTTGTGGGGTGGAAGGACAAGACCTTTGAGAAATTATGCCATTATTTTGCAAAAATTCCTGAAATGAATGAGACATGTACTCACCCCCATTATCGGAGCGTAAGTATTTTGATGTTGACAGAAAATTGAGTTTTAATATGTGCATGAAAGTTCTTAAAAACAGAGAACACTTCATCTTTAGAATGCAGGAAGTAGATCCATGTGAAGCGACTATAGTCATCGATAAAAGTAACAAAGTATTTAAAATTAGCATGAGAGATGATAGGTGCCATACCCCACACATCACTATGTATCATATCAAGAGGTTGGACTGCATTTGATGTGTGAGTGGGAAATGGAAAAGTTTTACTTTTTCCAAGCCTACAAGAATTGCAATCAAACTGGACAGCGCTAAGAGAAGTGGATTTTTTATTTCCAAGTAGGCTAGAATTTAGTAAATGATGTAGTACATTAGCGTTTGGATGTCCGAGACGTTTATGCCACAGTTGGTGATCAACTTGAGCAACATTACAAGTGATAAATGGCGCAGAGACACATGAAGACAATGGAAACTGGAGAGGGAAAAGACGTCCTACTTTAGGCCCCCTAGCAATCATCTTCCCTGATTGTTGATCCTACACAATGCAACCAGGTTTAGAAAATTCCACTTTGCAATTATTATCAACCAATTGACCGACAGAGACAAGATTAGAGGTAAGATTAGGAGAGACAAAAACATCGGTGAGTGAAGGAGAAATATCACCAGTAGCAGTGATAGGTAAAGAGTTCCCATCAGCTGTATAAATCTAGAGATTTCCAGAGTATTTGTTGACATTGCTAAGAGGCTTGACATTGTTTGTCATATGATGGGAAGCCCCACAACCAAAGTACCAAGGAGATGATGAAGAGGAGGATTTACCTGAGAGCCCTAAGGCAGAGAATGCAGAAATGATCATTTGTTGGATCATTTCAGGGGTTACCGATTGAGTAGGAGCAGGTGCACGAGCATTTTGCACTGTATCAACAGAATTTCCAGCACTAGAAGAACCAACTGAGGCAGTATATGCTGTCCCAAATTTCTTAGGAGGTCTGGTAGGACATTCCTTGATGATATGGCCATTCTTTTTGCAGTAGTTGCAGAATTTTTTTGAACATTCTGAAGCGTAATGACCGAATCCCTTGCAAGAATAGCACTGAATATCACACATGTCTTTGCCTTTTGGTTTGCCTTGAGCTGTATAAGCTATAGGAACAGAAGTGGATCTTTGTTGTTCTATGATAGTTTGAGAGAAAAGGCACTATTCTTCACGAAACAAGTCATTGAGACATGCATTCAAGTATTGACACCTGATTTTTAATTATTTTTTTATTTTAAAAAATTAATAGAAAATTCATAAAAATTCATAAAATTAAAAAATCAACTTTGAGGACCTTGGTCAAATCTAGGGAACCAATTTTAACTAAAAAAAATTATTTTCATATTTTCAGTATTTTTCGATATTTTTATTTTCGAAAATTCATAAAAAATCAAGAAAAAATGAGAAAATTACAAAATCAACTTTGGAAGCTTTGACCAAGCTTAGGCAACCATTTTTGAGAAAAAAAATAATTTTTCATATTTTGTTTTGTATTTTTTAAATATATTTTTTAGAAATTAGGAAATATTTCATAAATAGTAGCATTTGAGGCCACAAAAATACATAAAAATAGTCAATATTTTTATTTTAAATCCCTTTTCATGTTGGCCATTGTAAATTTAAAAAATCCAATTCGGGGTCGTGTATTCCTTCACGAGCATAATCTCGAATCGGGCCTAAAAAAATTCAATTTGAGTCAATTTATTTTCATTTTTCACTTTTAGGAGTTGTGGCATCGTTCTCTAATATTCTAAATTTTTATCTTGGCACAATTATACCCAGAATGACCCAATTTTACAAAAAAGGCTTTAATTAAATTTTACATTATTTTCAGTAACAAGAAATGAGCTTAAATTTGACATGCAGTGAATTGTGTCAAAAATTGTGAGGAGATTTGGACTTAAAGAAATATTTTTTCAGGGACTAAATTGTAAATAATTAAAATTCAGGGATTATAGTGCAAATACTTAACTCTTGAAGGATTATTTTGAAAATAACAAAAAGAAGAGTTAGTGGAGAAATTAAAATAAAGAAGGGAAGATAGAGAAGAATGGATGGAGAAAATAAGATAAGAATAAAGAATGGAAAATGGAGAAGAGAAGATGAAGAAGAATGGATAGAGAAAATAAGATAAGAATAGAGAAGGGAAGATGGAGATGAAGAAGAGTTAGTGGAGAAATTAGAATGAGAGATAAGAATAGAGAAGGGAAGATGGAGATGAAGATGAGTTAGTGGAGAGATTAGAATGTGAGATAGAGATGGAGAAAGAAAGATGAAGATGAAAAAGAGTTAGTGGAGGAATTAGAATGGGAGATAGAGTTAGTGGAAAAATTAGAATGGGAGATGGATGAATAGGTTATAAAAGGAGGAAGAAGTGAGTTTGAGAGGGGAATTTTTGGGGAGAAAATTTTGGATGTTTGAGAGGGTTTTGGGAGATTGAAGAAAAATTTGAGAGAAAGAAAATACCAAAAAGAGAGAGAATTTTGAAGATGATGGGAGTTTAAAGCTAGAGGGTTATCATCATCAATTTCTTCATCGATCAACATAAATCAAGAATTCATCCCAGATTTGAAGGTAGGAACCAATTATGTCCATCAAGCACTTCTTATAATGCCATTGAAGCTAAGTGCTTCATTCATTGTTTCAATTTTTTTATGTGAATTAAATCATATTTGCTTCATTACTCCATTTCTCCATATTTTTATGTCAGGCAAAGGACAACTCCAAGTCAACGGTAAATTCTATGGAGGTGTAAAATTCGCGCTGACGAGCTTTTGAGTGCCCATTAAATTTTCAATTGATTCGTCGATGGATTTTGGCCTGAATCGTCAAATCAATTCGTTGTATTTTATTTTAAAAAATTCAAACCCCAGAATGTGAAGGGCAGAGCCCGCTCACTGGAGGTCATTTAAATTTCTGCAATTTAAATTCCTGCACCTTAAACTCTAAAAGAGATGGCCAAGCTAAGGCTGAGCTATCCATTGATGGTCTTTATTTATTGTCATTTACTTCCTGCCGTTTAATTTTTTAATCACCAGACCCCAAAGTGAGTAGACTGTAACACTACACAGAAGTCGTTAACACACTCCCTCTTTCGGCTTTAGGGAATTTTTAACACTTTGAAAATAAAAAAAATACCACCCATGCATCCTATCTAAAAAGTAAAAATACAAAAAGAGAACACTTCACTAGAGTCTTAGGAATAAACCAAGCTTGAGTTGCCAAATTAGGATATCCATGAAATTAAGGTACCGAAAGGGCATTAGTTTTAATTAACTAGTGTAATCAAGTCCCCGAACTCATAATCTCTGGTTCGTAGAAGTAATTTAGTCCTCCCGCTAATTTACTTAGGTATCTAATCAACTTACCAAAAATGATTAGTGGCGACTCCAAATTTTAAAACTATTTGAACAAAAACCAAAGTTGCGATTCGGTAGGACTTGGGAGTGTCCGTATTAGGTTAATTCATCTAATAAACCTAATAATCCGTTAACCTGATCGAAAAAAATTATTAGGGTCGCGACACCAAGGAGGGGACTGATTCTTGGTTGATGAGATTAGATCTGGTGCTTTCGAATTCAGATCTAAGTTTCATAATAAATTGATCTCTTTTAGTAATTTCATGGACAGATTGAACATAACTAAGACCTTCAAAGGATAAGGTGGCATAGACTAGATCTGTATATTCAGCCCAAAGGTTCATGAAGCTAGAATAAAAATCAAAGATAAAAAGACTGCCCCGTTGGATTGTAGCCAATTCATGTTCAAGCTGAAACCTACGAGCTGTGTTGTGTTGGCTGTAGAGTTTCTTTAGATAATTCCACATATCAGCTGCAGTCTTGAAGGGTCGAAGGTTCAAGATGATGTTGGGTTCGACGGATCCTAGAATCCAGGCCATGATTTGAGCATCCTTGACTTCCCACTTTGCATGCTCATCTTTTGCTTTGTCTACATCGGAAGCAGATTTGCTACCATCAACATGTCCCCATAGGTCCTTGCCTTTGACAAAAATGTTGAAATGGAATGCCCAAGCTGAGTTTTTTCCATTAAAACGGATCAAGAAGGAGTCATACTTATCTGTAGACATGAGGCCAACTAGAACAAGGTACTACACTAGAGCTGAGACTTGAGAACAAGAGACACGAAAAAAAACAGAATTGTGGCTCTGATACCATGTAAACTTTAGAGAGATAACCCCCAGCAATGTGCTTTCGGAGGAGAGTTTCATTACATATATATATCCCCAATTCAAGCTAATCTTTTGCCCTTAAAAAAAAGCTAAACTACTATATGCAAATCTGCCTACAGCTAGCATATCTTAATTTAAAGGAAAGAACCCCAAATAGACAACTGTACAAGGCATAAAATCTCCTGATCATTAAATGGCCAGCTAACAACAGCTAAGGCCAGCTAACAACAGCTAATTCCTTTGACAGCTAAGACCAGCTAACAACAGCTAACAACAGCTAATTCCCTTAACATGATGAACGTAGGACTGCTGAATGTGAGGAATAGATTCCTTTTCCCTTTTATCTATGTGAACTTACAGATAAGTCACAAAGTCAAGGTTGATTAGGTTAAATCAGCAAAAACTGAAAAAGATCTTGAATATTAATTATCGTAATTCATGTGAAATTGGGGACATTGCATTTGCACCTCAAGAACTATCCGCACATAGATATGTAAGTATAAGATAGTTTGTGGCTTAATGATTAAGTAAGTACAAAGTGAGAGATATTATTGTGAGAAAGATGAAAGATTTGTTTGAATTGAATGCATGCTTTTTAGCCTATATGGATGCTGGAGAAATCCTGGAGGAATCTTCTTTCGCATTCTAATCTGCATTATTTTCATTTGTCTTCCAGGATGCCAGCAGTGCCACACCATACATAAGTTCAGAAACAGGAAACCCGGTATTTTATTATTAATAAATATGCACGTCGGTCTGTTTTAAGCAATTATGATAAGAGTGGTTTACTTCCACTAAACCTGAAAGTTAATGCACAATCTTTTAACAGTTCCTTTTTCTCACTGCTGGCACTGTTTTTCTGATACTTGTTGTCAATGGGTCTATTGCGCAATTCTTGCTTAGTCTCTTTGGCATGGATGAGCTATCACAGATGGAGGTGAGACTCCACTGACTTCTATCATTTTACAATCACAAACTTTTATTTTTTTGGATTTTTTTTTATAGCAATGGGAAATTAGGTAGTTCCAAATTCAGCTTTGAAGAACTGCAAAGAAACATAGTTAGCATAGAATATCAATTAGTAAACTAAACTAAGTAGGAACCAGAATAGTAATGTATTTCCTTGCTATGTCCTCGACTCAAGCAGATAATGTTGAAAAATTTCATGTCAAGCTTTGATCAAACTTGTTAAGATATGTGCTTAGTGTATATTCTGCCACGTTTCCTGACAACTTAAGGTTTTGGGAGAAATAGAGGAGTATAAAGCTTCAGTTCAAAGGTCCAAATCTTGGCACTAGTTGTTATTATCTCCATTACTCCTGTTTGTCCTTCAGTCGTTTGATGTGGTGACATCCGCATCTATGTCCATGCACAACTACCATTAAAGTGCTCCCAACAAAAAAAATTGACCTATTACCCTATGTTCATCCATCCTAACTGCGACAACTACCACTTTCCCCATCCTTGTGATTTGCAAGACTCTTGTCTTTTGGTATGGCATAACTCAATGAATTGAGACATAACTGCCTAAGTGAATATTTTATGCTTTCAAACCAGGTTGTGGCCTTTCAATTGCAGATGAAACATGTAGGTTAATGGATGTGATTGCATACTTGATGTTTTACAAGGTGGTTGCTTCGAACACATCAAGCAATTTGTCTATCAATTTGATGATGTGAGGATAATTGTGGTTAGATGAGTGGGGTCATCTGTCAAATACTACACTTGGTCTAGTGGCACCTAGTGAATTAGTTTAGAATCAATGGCTTGAAAGAAAGGTTGGAGTCGATATGTTAACTTTGAATCTTGCAAAGGGTTATGTCAACTTTGTTGCTGACGTTGCAAGGTTGTAATAAGTTCCCCTAGAAAGTGGCACAATTTTCTTTGTTAACCAAGGCATAACCTATTTTGGAATTGAAAGGTACATTACCAGGAAAGAATGTAACTGCCGAGGTGAAGCATTTTCTGAGAAACGGTGAGATGTGTCCTATTGACGTAGTATTATCCCAGTAATGTCATTTCATCTGTGTTACAAAATAACTTCTTCTGATAATGGTCTGTTGACATCTGATTTTTAATTATTTTTTTATTTTCAAAAATTAATAGAAAATCCATAAAAATTCATAAAATTAAAAAATCAACTTTGGGGACCTTGACCAAACCTAGCGAACCAATTTTGACCAAAAAAATGATTTTTCATATTTTTAGTATTTTCCGATATTTTTATTTTTGAAAATTCATAAAACAATCAAGAAAAAAATGAGAAAATTGCAAAATCATCTTTGGAAGCTTTGACCAAGTTTAGGCAACCATTTTTGAGCAAAAAATAATTTTTCGTATTTTTTTGTATTTTTAAATATATTTTTTAGAAATTAGGAAAATATTTCATAAATAATAGCATTTGAGGCCACAAAAATACATAAAAATAGTCAACATTTTTCTTTTAAATCCCTTTTCATGTTGGCCATCGTAAATTTAAAAAATCCAATTCGGGATCGTGTGTTCATTCACGAGCATAATCTCGAATCAGGTCTAAAAAAATCAATTTAAGTTAATTTATTTTCATTTTTCACTTTTAGGAGTTGTGACATTGTTCTCTAATATTCTGAATTTTCATCTTGGCACAATTATACTCAGAATGATCCAATTTTACAAAAAAGGCTTTACTTAAATTTTACATTATTTTCAATAACAAGAAATGAGCTTAAATTTAACATGCGGTGAATTGCGTCAAAAATTGTAAGGAGATTTGGACTTAAAGAAATATTTTTTTTCAGGGACTAAATTGTAAATAATTAAAATTCGGGGACTAGAGTGCAAATACCTAACTCTTGAAAGATTATTTTGCAAATAACAAAAAGAAAAGTTAGTGGAGAAATCAGAATAAAGAAGGGAAGATGGATAAGAGGAGATGGAGAAGAGAAGATGGAGAAGAATGGATGGAGAAAATAAGATAAGAATAGAGAAGGGAAGATGGAGATGAAGAAGAGTTAGTGGAGAAATTAGAATAAGAGATAAATATGGAGAATGGAAGATGAAGATGAAGAAGAGTTAGTGGAGAGATTAGAATGTGAGATAGAGATGGAGAAGAGAAGATGAAAATGAAGAAGAGTTAGTGGAAGATGAAAAGTTGGGTTTTAAGTACTTCATTATCTTTGTAAATGACTATTCAAGAGCCATTTGGTTATATCTAATGAAAAGTCATTCTAAATTATTCTCTATCTTTTGTGCATTTGTTAACGAAGTGCATGCTCAATTTTCAACTTATGTCTGCATTCTTCGAAGTGATAATGCCAAAGAGTATTTTTCAAGGACTTTCTCTGAATTCATGTCCCAGCGGGGCATTCTTCATCAATCCTCTTGTTCAGATACACTACAACAAAACGGTGTCGCCGAAAGAAAGAACCGCCACTTGTTAGAAATTACTCGTTCTTTGATGTTTGAAATGAAGGTCGATAAATCCTTTTGGGTTGATGCCGTTATGACTTCGTGCTATCTTATCAATTGCATGCCGTCCTTCGTTCTTAAGGGGGCAATTCCTCACTCTCTTCTTTTTCCTTCCATCCCTTATTTCATTTACCACCTCGTATCTTTGGTTGTGTTTGTTATATTCGAGATCATCGTCCAGGACTTTCTAAACTTGATCCTTGATCTCTCAAATGCATTTTTGTAGGGTATTCTCATACACAAAAGGGTTATTGTTGCTACTGTCCTTCCTTGCATAAATATTTTACTACTGTAGATGTCTCCTTTTTTGAGTCTACTATTTATTCTGATACTCCAATGGAGCCTCCTATAGTGGATGATGATCCCTTGACATATGTCATTATGTTTACAGTATGTTTACAATAGATGTCCTCATCAGCCATACGAAAAGGAGTCATTATTTTTGATGAGGACGTCTATTATGTTTACAATATTTTTGAGTCTCCAGTTATTCCTCTACCTATCCAGTATGTTTACAATAGACGTCCTCATCAGCATGTGGAGCCCCCTGCAAATGTAATTCAGCTTATCTCGTCTCCTTCGTCTTCTGAACCTGAGGTAAGTATGTCACATACTGATCTTGATATTCCTATTGCGTATCGCAAAGGAGTTTGTAGTTGTATGAAACACCCTGTTGTCGCGACCCTCTAAAAAAAATTTATTTTAAAGGGTTAATGGATTATTAGGTTAATTAGATTTGACTAACCTAACGCGGACTCTCCCAAGCCCTACCGAATCGTGACTTTGGATTTTTATTTTAAATGATTTTGAAATTTGGAGTCGCCACTAATCATTCTTGGTAGGTTGATTAGGAACCTAAATAAATTAGCGGGAGAACTAATTTATTCCTGCGAACCAGAGATTATGAGCTCGGGGACTTGGTTACACAAGTTAATTAAAACTAATGCCCTTTCGGTACCTTAATTTCATGGATATCCTAATTCGGCAACTCAGGCTTGGTTTATTCCTAAGGCTCTAGTAGGGTATTCTCTTTTGTGTTTTCACTTTTTAAATAGGATGCATGGATGATATATATTTTTATTTGTTATATTTTTTAAGTGTTAAAGATTCCCTAAAGCCGAAAGAGGGAGTGTGTTAACGACTTCTGTACAGTATTACGACCTACTCATCTTTTGGGTCTGATGATTCAAAAATTAAATTATAAGAAATACATGACAGTGAATAAACACCTCCAATGGGAGGCCTAGTATTGACTTGGCTTGGCTCTTCCCTTTGGGATTTAATGTACAGGTATTTAAGCTGCAGGTATTTAAACTACTGTAAGTAAAAACCTCCAATGGGAGGCTAAGCATTGGCTTGGCTCTTCCCTTTGGGATTTAAGGTACAGGTATTTAAGTTGCAGGTATTTAACTACTGTAAGTAAAAACATCCAATGGGAGGCTAAGCATTGGCTTGGCTCTTCCCTTTGGGATTTAAGGTACAGGTATTTAAGTTGCAGGTATTTAACTACTGTAAGTAAAAACCTCCAATGGGAGGCTAAGCATTGGCTTGGCTCTTCTCTTTAGGATTTATGGTGCAAGAATTAAATTGCAGGAATTTATAGTATGAATGCGACATGTAGATATGGAAACATATGAGTATGACATGACATAATCGAAATTTAAATTAATTTATTTGGGCAAGGAAATTCTCGAAGATTTTAATAGTTAGGATCGTTACCTGATTTAACAGATTTGATTGCGGAATTCGGATCTCGTGTCACCTTATAGATTAAGATTGCGGCTCGAACGATGGAGATGAACTTGTGACTTGCGTTGATCGGTAGAGGAATTGGTGATGGTAACACCTAGATTTAAACTCTCACCATCTTCAAGACTCTCTTTTGGAAAAAAGGATTCTCTCTCTTTTTTTTTTATTTTTTTCTTTCTCTCTAATTTCTTTCAATCTCTCAAAATTCTCTCAAGCATCCAAGATTTTCTCTCCAAAAATCCTCCTCCCAAGCTCACTTCTTCCTCCTTTTATAATCTACTCATCCATCTTCCATTCTAAATTTTCCACTAACTCTTCTTCATCTCATCTTCCCTTCTCTACTCTTATCTTATTTTCTTCATCTTCTCTTCTCCATCTCCTCTTCTTCAACTTCCCTTCTCTATCTCCTCTTCTCTATCTTCCCTTCTCCATCTCCTCTTCTCCATCTTCCCTTCTCTATTCTAATTTCTCCACCAACTCTTCTTTTTGTTATTTACAAAATAATCCCTCAAGTGTTAGGTATTTGCATCCTAGTCCTCGAGATTTTAAGTATTTGCAATTTAGTCCATGAAAAAATATATTTCTTTAAGTCCAAATCTCCTCACAATTTTTGACACACCAAAATTTACCACATGTCAAATTTAAGCTCATTTCTTGCCGCTGAAAATAACGCAGAATTTAATTAAAGCCCTTTTGCAAAATTGAGTCATTCTGGGTATAATTGAGCTAAGATGAAAATTTAAAATATTAGAAGACAATGTCACAACTCATAAAAAGTGAAAATTAAAAATAAGTTGACTCAAGTTAAATTTTTTTAGGCTCGATTCGAGATTATACTCGTTAAGGAACACGTGACTCGAATTGGATTTTTCTGAATTTCCGATGGCCAATATGAAAATAGATTTAAAATAAAAATATTAATTATCTTTGTGTATTTTTTTTGGCCTCAAATGTTATTTTTCCAAAATTTTCAAGTATTTTTGTATTTTTTTTAAAAAAAATTAAAAAATATATATAATATGAAAATTTATTTTTTGTTCAAAAATGGTTGCCTAGGCTTGGTCAAGGCTTCTAAAGTTGATTTTGCAATTTTCTCATTTTTTCTTTATTTTTCATGAATTTTCAAGAATAAAAATACTAAAAAATACTGAAAATATGAAAAATCATTTTTGGTCAAAATTAGTTCTCTAGGCTTGGCCAAGGTCCCCAAAGTTAATTTTTCAATTTTATGAATTTTTATGGATTTTTCAAAAAATAAAAATGCCGAAAAATACTGAAAATTTTTAAAAGAGAAAAGATGATTAAAAATCAGGTGTCAACACCTGTTACCCAATTTGTTTCATGTTCTGGTTTATCTGTCTCTTGTCGAGCGAGTAAAATGACTATTCATACACATTCTATCCCTAAAACTGTTGCTGAAGCATTATCTAGTCCATGTTGGAAGATAGTTATGGAGGAGGAACTATTGGCACTTGACCAAAACCAAACTTGGGATCTTGTTCCTTTACCTGCAGGGAAGATGGCCATCAGATGTAAGTGGGTATTTACTGTCAGGGTTCACCCTGATGATTCTCTTGCTCGTCTAAAAGCCAGATTGGTTGCTAAAGGGCATGCACAAGTTTATGGAGTAGATTATGGTGATACCTTTTCTCTAGTAGCTAAGATGACATCTATTCGACTTTTACTTTCTTTGGCTGCTTCTACTAATTGGCCTCTGTTTAAGCTTGACGTTAAGAATGCCTTCCTTCATGGAGGTTTATAGGAAGAGGTGTATATAGAGCAACCACCTATGTTTGTTGCTCATGGGGAGTTTGGCCACCTATCGCTTAAAAAAATCTTTATACGGTTTGAAATAGTCTCTCAGAGCTTGGTTCAGGAAGTTTACCGAGGTGGTATTCCAATTTGGACTGTGTAGATGTACTGGAGATCATTCTATGTTTTATCGAGTTTCTGAAGCTGATAGGATATTTCTTATAGTTTATGTGGATGATATTGTCATAACTAGAGACAATTCTATAAAGATTAAAGAGTTAAAACTTATTTACAACAGCAATTTCATACAAAGGATTTGGGATCACTTAAATATTTCTTGGGTATTGAAGTGGCACAGGCGAAAAAATGTATTCATATCTCTCCACGGAAGTATGTTTTGGATTTGCTTAGGGAAATAGGTATGCTAGGAGCTAAACCATTGGATATACTAATGGAAGTGGGCTTGAAACTAATGGTAAATGATGGTGAACTATTAAATGATCCGGAAAGGTATCAGAGGCTTGTTGGAAAAGTAAATTATCTATCTATTACTCGGCCAGATATTTCCTTTCCAGTGAGTGTTGTAAGTTAGTTTATGTCTTCCCCCCGTACCTTACATTGGGATGCTTTAATCAAAATTCTGAGATACTCGAAGAAAGCTCCAGGTCGCGGTCTCATTTGTAGGGATTATGGTCATAGAAGGATGGAAGCCTTTTCAGATGCTGAATGGGCAAGATCTCCTATAAATAGGAGATCTATATTAGGTTATTGCACATTTGTGGGAGGAAACCTAGTATCTTGGAGGAGTAAGAAGCAAAGTGTTATGGCTAGATCAAGTGCAGAATCAGAATATAGAGCCATGGCACAAGCTACTTGTGAGTTAATTTGGATGCATCAACTATTAGTGAAACTCGGATTCAAAGATCCAGCACCAATGGAGTTGTGGTGCAATAATCAAGTAGCTGTCCATATTGTCTCTAATCCAATATTCCATGAGTGTACCAAGTATATTAAAGTTGATTGCTATCTTGTTCGTGAGAAGCTTCAGGCTAGATATATTAATTATATTAGGACTGGTGAACAGCTGGCTGATATTTTCACCAAATCTCTAAGGAGAAATAGAGTTGAGTATATTTGTAACAAGCTGGGTATGCTTGATATTCATACTCCAGTTTGAGGGGGAATGTTAAAGGATAGAAGGGTAAAATAGTCTTTGTGGGTCTGGGTTGTATATAAGTATTTCTTTCATCAAATAAACATTAAGGAGTTCTGTTTACACAAGAAACTGTCAAGGTCTCCTCCTCACAAAAAGGTTCCCTAGGCAAGAGACGTGATAAGTCAGCATCCTTGTCTTGGTAGTCTCCCATATGAGTTTCGCCACGCTCTGGAGAATTTTGTGAAGGAAACAGTCAAGCCCCAAGGACTGGTACTTTCAGAGAAGGGATGCATGCCAAGGTCTTTGTTTCTTATTGCAAATGGTCTAGTTAAGGTGAGCACAGTCAATAAGCAAGGTCTTTTCGAGACTGTACATTACATATTAGACTAATTAGACCACTTAAAAGGACCTCTTTTGCTACATACAACTTTTCTAATGGTTTATAGAATGGCAAGTATTGTGTCGCGACTCTAAAAATTTTTCGATTTGTGGAAAATTCCCAAGTTAACGGATTATTAGGTTAGTTAGATGGATTAACCTAATACGGACCCTCCCAAGTCCTACCGAATCGCAACTTTGGATTTTCGTTTGAATGATTTTAAAATTTGGAGTCGTCACTAATCATTTTTGGTAGGTTGATTAGAAACCTAAGTAAATTAGCGGGAGAACTAAATTACTTTTACGAACTAGAGATTATGAGTTCGGGGACTTGATTACACCAGTTAATTAAAACTAATGCCCTTTCGGTACCTTAATTTTATGAATATCCTAATTTTAGCAACTTATGTTTGGTTTGCTCCTAAGGCTCTAGTGAGTGTTCTCTTTTTGTATTCTTACTTTTTAAATAGAATGCATGTGAATAGCATTTTTTTGGTATTTTCAAAAGAATTCCCTGAAGCCGAAAGAGGGAGTGAGCTAATGACTTTTGTGCTATGCTGTGACTCCCAACAGGTGGCTCGGCCTACTTATTCTAGAGTTTGACGGTATAGAAATTAAACTGTAGGAGATAAAGTACCATCAGTGGACGGCTCGACCTTGGTTCAGCATCGGCATGGCTCTCTTCTTTAAATAACGGTAAGTACAGACCTCCAATTGGTGGCCTAATATCAGCATGGCTCTCTTCTTTGGGGCTTAATGGTAAAGGAATTAAACTGCAGGAATTTAAATGATGGTAAGTAAAGACCTCCAATGGATGACCTAGCTTTGGCTTGGCTCTCCCATTTGGGGTTTATTGGTGCAATAATTAAATTGCAAGAATTTAAATGACGGTAAGTAAAAACCTCCAATGGATGGCCTAGCATTGGCTTGGCTCTCCCCTTTGGGATTTATTAGTGCAGGATTTAAATTTCCTATCATTGGCTTGGCTCTCCCATTTGGGGTTTATTGGTGCAGGAATTAAATTGCAGGAATTTAAATGACGGTAAATAAAGACCTTCAATGGATGGTCTAGCATTGGCTTGGCTCTCCCCTTTGAGATTTAATGGTGCAGGAATTACATTGCAAGAATTTAAATGACGGTAAGTAAAGACCTCCAATGGATGGCATAGCATTGGCTTGGCTCTCCCCTTTGGGGTTTAATGGTGCCGGAATTAAATTGCAGGAATTTAAATAACGATAAGTAAAGACCTCCAATTGGTGGCCTAGCATCAGCATGGCTCTCTCCTTTGGGGTTTAATAGTGCATGAATTGAATTACGGGAATTTAAATGACCTCTAGTGAGTGAACTTTGTCCTTCACATTCTGGGGTTTGAATTCTTTAAAATAAAATACAACAAATTATTTCAACAATTTGAACTAAAATCCATCGCCGGGTTGGCTGAAAATTTGGTGGACACTTTGGAGCTTGTCTGGGTCAATTTCGCACCTCCATGAAATTTACTGTTGATATGGAGTTATCCTTTTGCCAGTAATAAATTATGGGGAAAAGTCAATATAGAAAAATCTCCACTAATTTACATTTAAAATTAGAGGAATGAAAAGGGACACTTTCTTCCGTTTCTTGCAAATGATTTCTAGGCCTTTCAGGCGGCAATAATCCATAATCAAAGAACTGATCACGTTAACACCGCCCTAGACAGGAGATACCCTCATGAATAAAGGCTCAGTATTTTGTCGCGAAATATCCTGCTCCCTTGACCGTGACAAATATCAAACTTCTCCAGTCTAACTTTGTCAAATCTCGCAGTGTGGTCTTTGACTGTAGCATCGCCTCTCATGTGGATGTTATCAACAATTGGATTGACCATGCTAGAGATTTTCGAGAATTTAATACACGGTCAGGCCTTTAGACTATTGATCTCGGCATGGGTAAGCTTTGACAACTTCTAGAAATTTCGTCGACGATGCTTGATAACCGGCGGAAAGAATGCTTGAAAAAACTTGTTCCGGCAACTGGAGAGAAGTTGTCTATCAATTACCACCTTCAATCAGCATGTATTACATGAGAACAGACGAATTTGGTTCACAAAGTAAAATGAGGCGTAGTGATGCTTCAGTCTCGCGCTTGGTGAGAGGCGGCGGCAAGATTGGATGGAGTTAGGCAATGTGCTCCACTCTTCTTTACAATGATCTATCACTTGGGATGCTAATGGTTCGAGCCTTTGAATTAGGTTCATCAGAGGGAACCATGGCTTCGAGAGCTCTGTTGCGGTGTTCTCTAAGGAAGTCAAAACCCTCACCCCCTGATCGGATCACCGACTGGTACTGGCTTCTCCCAAAATCTTAATAGCGGCGCAGGAGAAAGCGACGGAGGGAGCCATGGGATGGTGGATAAGAACGGTTTTTTTTTTGGGTTTTGAGGAAGCAGGAGACGATGAAGACAGCGTTGTCGGTGTTGATGAAAAGGGAAGCTTTGGCTGTTGTTGAGGGGAGAAGGATGGAGGCTCAATTACTTCGGTCCCCAAGACTAACAGCTGACCAATTCCAGAAGTATACTCGGTCAAGATCCAAAGCGCACTAATGAAAGATCAAGTAATGAGTTAGAAGGCTTCAAACTCTTCGAAGGGAAACAGAGTTTGAACTGAACATTTTCGGTGTAAGGATGGCAGCAACGATTTCTGAAAAAAATTTAGGAAGGATGTTGACACCTGATTTTTTTATCACATTTCTCTTTAAAATTAATAGAAAATCCATAAAAATTTATAAAATTAAAAAATCAATTTTGGGGACCTTAGCCAAGCATAGGGAATCAATTTTGACCAAAAAAGTATTTTCCATATTTTTAGTATTTTTCAATATTTTTATTTTCGAAAATTAATAGAAAATCCATAAAAATTCATAAAATTAAAAAATCAATTTTGGAAGCTTTGGCCAAGCTTAGGCAACCATTTTTGAGCAAAAAATAATTTTTCGTATTTTTTTGTATTTTTTAAATATATTTTTTAGAAATTAGGAAAATATTTCATAAATAATAGCATTTGAGGCCACAAAAATACATAAAAATAGTCAATATTTTTATTTTAAATCCCTTTTCATGTTGGCCATCATAAATTTAAAAAATCCAATTTGGGGTCGTGTATTCCTTCACGAGCATAATCTCGAATCGGGCCTAAAAAATTTTAATTTGAGTCAATTTATTTTCATTTTTCACTTTTAGAAGTTGTGACATTATTATCTAATATTCTAAATTTTCATCTTTGCCCAATTATACTCAGAATAACTTAATTTTGTAAAAGGGCTTTGATTAAATTTTGCGGTAAGAAATGAGTTTAAATTTGATATGCGATGAATTTCGACTAAGCATAAGAGAGGTGTGTTGAAAATTTTGAGGATATTTGGACTTAAAGAAATATTTTTTCAGGGACTAAATTGCAAATACTCAAAATCTCAAGGACTAGAGTGTAAATACCTAACTCTTAAGGGATTATTTTGCAAATAACAAAAAAAGGAGTTAGTGGAGAAATTAGAATAGAGAAGGGAAGATGAAGAAGATGAGATGGAGAAGAGAAGATGGAGAAGAATGGATGGAGAAAATAAGATAAGAGAAGGGAAGATGGAGAAGAGGAGATGGAGAAGAGAAGATGGAGAAGAATGGATGGAGAAAATAAGATAAGAGAAGGGAAGATGGAGATGAAGAAGAGTTAGTGGAGAAATTATAATGGGAGATATATATGGAGAAGAGAAGATGAAGATAGAGAAGAATAGGTGGAGAAATTAGAATGTGAGATAGAGATGAAGAAGGGAAGATGAAGATGAAGAAGAGTTAGTGGAAAAATTAGAATGGGAGATAGAGTTAATGGAGAAATTAGAATGGGAGGTAAATGAGTGGGCTATAAAAGGAGGGAGAAGAGAGCTTAAAAGGCAGGAATTTTTTTTTTTTGAGAGAAAATTTTGGATGTTTGAGAGGGTTTTGGGAGATTGAAGAAAAATTTGAGAGAAAGAAAATACCAAAAAGAGAGAGAGAATTTTGAAGATGATGGGAGTTTAAAGCTAGAGGGTTATCATCATCAATTTCTTCATCGATCAAGAATTCATCCCAGATTTGAAGCTAAGTGTCCCTCTACTCTCTTTGATTTTTTAGTATAAACTAGCTCAAATTTTCTACTCTTCTCCCATTTCCCCATATTTGATTTCAGGCAGGAACCAATTATATCCATCAAGCACTTCTCATAATGCCATTGAAGCTAAGTGTTTCTTTCCTTGTTCTAATTTTTAATGTGAATTAAATCATATTTGCTCCATTACTCCATTTCTCCCCATATTTTTATGTCAAGTGAAGGACAATTCTATATCAACGGTAAATTCCATGGAGATGCAAAGTTGGCCCAGACACGCTCCAAAATGCCATCAAATTCACAGCCGACTCATCGAGAGATTTTTGACTCGAATTGTCGAATCAATTCATTGTATCTATTTTAAGAAATTCAAACCCCAGAATGGAGAGGGCAAAGCCCATCCGCATTTAAATTCTTGCAATTTAAATTCCTGCACCTGTCGCGACCCTCTAAAAAATTAATTTTAAAGTTTAAAAGGGGTTAACGGATTATTAGGTTAATTAGATTTGACTAACCTAACGCGGACCCTCCCAAGCCCTACCGAATCGCAACTTTGGTTTTTGTTTAAATGATTTTAAAATTTGGAGTCGCCACTAATCGTTCTTGGTAGGTCGATTAGAAACCTAAATAAATTAGCGGGAGAACTAATTTATTCCTGCGAACCAGAGATTAGGAGCTCGGGGACTTGGTTACACTAGTTAATTAAAACTAATGCCCTTTCGGTACCTTAATTTCATGGATATCCTAATTCGGCAACTCAGACTTGGTTTATTCCTAAGGCTCTAGTAGGGTATTCTCTTTTGTGTTTTCACTTTTTAAATAGGATGCATGGATGGTATATATTTTTATTTGTTATATTTTTTAAGTGTTAAAGATTCCCTGAAGCCGAAAGAGGGAGTGTGTTAACGACTTCTGTGCAGTATTACGACTTACTTATCTTTTGGGTCTGATGATTCAAAAATTAAATTATAGGAAGTACATGACAGTGAATAAACACCTCCAATGGGAGGCCTAGCATTGGCTTGGCTCTTCCCTTTGGGATTTAAGGTACAGGTATTTAAGTTGCAGGTATTTAACTACTGTAAGTAAAAACCTCCAATGGGAGGCTAAGCATTGGCTTGGCTCTTCCCTTTGGGATTTAAGGTACATGTATTTAAGTTGCAGGTATTTAACTACTGTAAGTAAAAACCTCCAATGGGAGGCTAAGCATTGGCTTGGCTCTTCCCTTTGAGATTTAAGGTATAGGTATTTAAGTTGCAGGTATTTAACTACTGTAAGTAAAAACCTCCAATGGGAGGCTAAGCATTGGCTTGGCTCTTCCCTTTGGGATTTAAGGTACAGGTATTTAAGTTGCAGGTATTTAACTACTGTAAGTAAAAACCTCCAATGGGAGGCTAAGCATTGGCTTGGCTCTTCCCTTTGGGATTTAAGGTACAGGTATTTAAGTTGCAGGTATTTAACTACTGTAAGTAAAAACCTCCAATGGGAGGCTAAGCATTGGCTTGGCTCTTCCCTTTGGGATTTATGGTGCAGGTATTTAAATTGCGGATGGACTTTGTCCTCTCCATTCTGGGGTATGAATTCTTTAAAATAAAATACAACGAATTGATTCAACAATTTGAAATTTGTGCGCGCTTGAGGACTCCTCTAAGCCGATTTTGTGCTTCCATAGGGTTGACCATTGATATAAAGCTGCGGCTTCCTGACATAAAATAGAGTGAAATGTCAGTATACAAAATATGTGCTAATCTGCACCTAAAACCAGAAGAGTGGAAAGAGTACTTATCTCCCATTTTTTTGGGAGGGATTTCTATAATTGATTTTCGCTCTCTATGTTCCCAATATAGAGAGTTTCTTTTGAATTAAGAGGGACTTTTAGTCACAGATCAGTTGAGAAATCGGTGGACAGCTTAGGAGCTTGTCTGGGCCGATTTTTGCATCTCTACGAGATTTTTTGCTGTTGACGTAGAGATATCCTTCTCCTGACATAAAATATGAAAAAAAAGGAGATGGAGAAAGTGTATACAATTTGTGCTAATTTGCAAGTAAAACCATAAACAAATGAATAAATAAAAACACTTAACTCGAATTTGCTTGCTCGTTGACGAGGAAGAACTCTTGATTTATATTGATCGATGAAGGAATTTGTGATGATAACCCCTAGCTTTAAACTTCCATCATCTTCAAAATTCTCTCTCTTTTGGTATTTTCTTTCTCTCAAATTTTTCTTCAATCTCCCAAAACTCTCTCAAACATCCAAAATTTTCTCCCAAAAAAAAATCCCTCTCAAACACTTCAAATTTTCTCTCAAAAAAAATCCCTCTCAAACACTTCAAATTTTCTCTCCAAAAAAATCCCTCCCTCAAGCTCACTTCTTCCTCCTTTTATAATCTACTCATCTATCTCCCATTCTAATTTTTCCACTAACTCTATCTCCCATTCTAATTTCTCCACTAACTCTTCTTCATTTTCATCTTCCATTCTCCATCTCTATCTCACATTCTAATCTCTCCACTAACTCTTCTTCATCTTCATCTTCCCTTCTCCATATTTATCTCCCATTCTAATTTCTCCACTAACTCTTCTTCATCTCCATCTTCCCTTCTCTATTCTTATCTTCCATTCTAATTTCTCTACTAACTCTTCTCCATCTTCCATTCTCTATTCTTATCTTATTTTCTCCATCCATTCTTCTCCAACTTCTCTTCTTCATCTCCTCTTCTCCATCTTCCCTTCTCTATTCTAATTTATCCACTAACTCTTCTTTTTGTTATTTGTAAAATAATCCTTCAAGAGTTAAGTATTTGCACTCTAGTCCTTGAATTTTAAGTATTTACAATTTAGTCCCTGAAAAAATATATTTCTTTAAGTCCAAATCTCCTCACAATTTTTGACACACCAAAATTTACCACATGTCAAATTTAAGCTCATTTCTTGCCGTTGAAAATAATGCAGAATTTAATTAAAGCCCTTTTGCAAAATTAAGTCATTCTTGGTATAATTGGGCAAAGATGAAAATTTAAAATATTAGAAGACAATGTCACAACTCATAAAAAGTGAAAATTAAAAATAAGTTGACTCAAATTAAATTTTTTTAGGCCCGATTCAAGATTATACTCATGAAGGAACACGTGACTCGAATTGGATTTTTCTGAATTTGTGATGGCCAATATGAAAATAGATTTAAAATAAAAATATTAACTATCTTTGTGTATTTTTTTGGCCTCAAATGTTATTTTTCCAAAATTTTCAAGTATTTTTGTATTTTTTTTAAAAAAATTAAAAAATATATATAATATGAAGTTTTATTTTTTGTTCAAAAATGGTTGCCTAGGCTTGCCCGAGGCTTCCAAAGTTGATTTTTCAATTTTCTCATTTTTTCTTCATTTTTTGTTTTATGAATTTTCGAAAATAAAAATACCGAAAAATACGAAAAATATGAAAAATCATTTTTTGGTCAAAATTGGTTCCCTAGGCTTGGCTAAGGTCCCCAAAGTTGATTTTTCAATTTTATGAATTTTTATGGATTTTTTATTACTTTAGCAATAGAAAAAATGATTAAAAATCAGGTGTGAACAGCACCTTAAACCCCAAAGGGAAGAGCCAAGCCAATGCTAGGCCGCCCATTGGAGGTTTTTACTTACTGTTATTTAACTTCTTGTGCACCCTTAAATCCCAAAGGGAAGAGCCAAGCCAATGCTAGGCTGCCCATTGGAGGTTTTTAATTCCTGAAATTTAATTCCAGTATCATTAAACCCCAAAGGGAAGAGCCAAGCCAATGCTAGGCCGCCAATTGGAGGTCTTTATTTACTGTCATTGACTTCTTGTCGTGTAATTTTTAAATCATCGGATCCCAAAATGAGTAGGCTGTAACACTGAACAGAAGTCGTTAACACACTCCCTCTTGCGGCTTTAGAGAATTTTTTTTAACACTTCGAAAATACCAAAAAAAAATGTCATTCATGTGCATTTCACATAGTGTAGATCATGCATATTTTGCCATGCCGCATACGTGTTCATATCGTCATTGATTCATGCACATTCACAAGAAACTTTTCAAAAGAAAAACCTCAAGAATTAAGAAACGGGCCATTTCGACTGGCCAATCCTAGTTTTGGTGAATTTCCATCCCGATCTTTTCAAAACGATGATTTTGCCCCTTATGGGCAAATTATCTCGAAAAATTTCGAAAAATTCCCAGAAATTGTGAAAAATAAGAAATGACTACATTCAACTAGTTTGACCTGTTTTCACTCCCTAATCTTCACAAAATGACCATTTTACTCTTCTGATCCGTTTGATCTAAACATTTCTCAAATCACCCCGAATGATTTTTCATGAAATTGGTACCGAAAGGGCGTTAGAGTAATCTAGCGTAATCAAGTCCCCGAACTCATAATCTCTGGTTCGCAGAAATAAATTAGTTCTCCTGCTAATTTATTTAGGTTTCTAATCAACCTACCAAAAATGATTAGTGGCGACTTCAAAATTAAAAATCATTTAAACAAATCTAAGTCGCGATTCGTAGGGCTTGGGAGGGTCCGTGTTAGGTTAGTCGATCTAATTAACCTAATAATCCGTTCACCCGAAACTGAAATTTTATTTTTAGGAAGAGGCAAATTGTCTTGAAAAAAAATTCAGAAAACTCATAAAAACCTCAAAAATTAGGAAACAGGCTATTTCGACTGGTCAATCCTATTTTTAATGATTTTTCTTCTTGATATTTTCAAAATGACAATTTTTCCCTTCATAGGCAAATTGTCTTGAAAAACTTCAGAAAACTCATAAAAACCTCAAGAATTAGGAAACGGGCCATTTCGACTAGTCAATCCTATTTTTGATGATTTTTCTTCCTGATATTTTCAAAATGACGATTTTGCCCTATATAGGCAAATTGTCTGGAAAAATTTCAGAAAATTCATAAAAACCTCAAGAATTAGGAAACGAGCCATTTCGACTGGCCAATCCTATTTTTGATGATTTATTCGTGTCTCGTCCGTATGTCACATTCGCATGTTCATGTACATATGTCATGTTCGCATATCGTATTCGTGTGTCTTTGTATCTGCGTGTCGTATTCATACGTCCTCGTATCCATATATCGTATTAGTACGTCTCGTGTCAATCTGTCTATATTCGTATATTTACATCCGCATGCACGTCCGTATTCATATGTCTGCGTTCGTGTGCTGTATTTGCATATCCACGTTCGCATGTAACGTATGTTTACGTTTACATGTCATATTCGTATATCCATGCTCGCATATTCACGATTGCATGTATACATTCGCATATACACGTTTTGCTTATCCATGCACCCATTACCATCCATGCATCCCATCTAAAAAGTGAAAAATATAAAAAGAGATCACCCCAAATGAATTTTCATGAAATGGTACCGAAAGGACGTTAGAGTAATCTAACGTAACCAAGTCCCCGAACTCATAATCTCTGGTTCGTAGAAATAAATTAGTTCTCCCGCTAATTTATTTAGGTTTCTAATCGACCTATCAAGAATGATTAGTGGCGACTCCAAAATTTAAAACCATTTGAACAAAAAACCAAAGTCGCGATTTGGTAGAGCTTGGGAGAGCTCGAACTAGGTTAGTTAATTTAATCAATTAATCTGGTAATCCATTAACCTAAAAAATGAATTTTAGGTCGCGACAAAGGACCCAAAGAAAACCCAATGACATCGAATAGATCTAGAGACTGACAATGAAAATCAGAGAAAGGTCATCGCTCTCCTTCAACTCTCACACACAGAACCCTCAAAGAATTCTAGAGCAATTCCAGCCTCCCTTCTTCTATTTCTCAGTCAAGATCCCCAAACCTCCCCCGTTTCCTCTTTTCAATCATCGATCAGCTCCCGTGGGATCAACAACGTTGGAACTTTATCAAGACTTCATAGTCAGAATGATGCAGTAAGACTGGTCGTTGTTGAGGACGCCTTAAAGCTTGTATTCACCGATGGGGAAGCATCAGAGCAGCGGCCATCCTTTTTTCTTCTGTCCAACCTTCCCTCGTTAAGATGTGTAATCCCCCTTTTTTTCTACCCCCATGGAGGAGTTTTTTTTTATTGTCCTCTTTTTCTTGTTGGCCAATAGATGATTCCAAAGAAAGAGCCCTCCCTCGGTGTTGTCTTCTTCTTCTTCTTTTAATATTCTTTCTTTGTCCCTTTGTTTCTTGCGCTTTTGACCGCATTATGGAGGAAGAATGTCCATTCTTCTTCCTTTTTTCCATTTTTTAATGCTCCCCCTTTCCCACATGTATCGTGGCTGAGCATCCCCTACGTGAAAATGGCCTCCACTCCTCTCCACCAAGATCAACACCCGATTCTTTTTTTTTAGGAGAAAAGCTCCTCATGACTTCCAGCTGAACATTGTCTTTACCTTGCTAATGTCGACAAAGTTCTTCTCTTTGTAGGTCTGCAGATTCTGAATTGCAATTTCATCAATAGGCTCAATCAGGTAAAGAACCTCAATATCCTTTTGAACCAACTTCTCCAAAAACGGAGCACTCCTTGCACTCCTCAAGCTGTCTGTTGCCAAATAATAAATGGCCTTTTGGTTTTCACCCATATTTTCAACATAATTGTCCAAGCTCGTCAACTCCTCCTCACTTTTGGAAGTGTAGAATCGCAACAGTGGTGTTGCTCCTTAATTCTTCTCCAAAAGGAATTTTTTTTGCTGGGTTTTAGATCGAGGAGCCCCCTGCTTCCTTCATCCCCTGGGACTCCATGCCTTTTTTTTTTTTTTAAAATATTGGTTGCCATTCCCTGGGGAAATTCCCATCTCTCCCAAAACCGTCCAGCACCACAGAAGACAACGAATGTCCTAAGCTAGAAAAAACCATGCCAATACAAAGTGTGAGAAGCATACAAAGAATCAAGCGGAGCCAATAATATTTCCACTCCTTTGACATGTGTCGCGACCCTTCTGAGATTTGCTGATCCCGAGGGAGTTAATGGATTGCTAAGCCTATTTTGAGATCTAGGCTTAGCTCGGGCCCTCCCAGCCTATACCAAATCGCGTCAGGAAAATTTTAAATCGAGGTCGACTTTATTATGATCAGGTGACATGTGAACGGTGTGCATGCCATCGGAGTCACCATCAATCATTTATTGGAGGGTATGATTGGAAACCCTATCGAACGATTGGGAGAGATCATTCGATCCTACGAAAACCAGAAATCTAGATTCGGGGACTTAGTTACATTGATATTGCTATCGACGCCCTTTCGGTACCTAAGTTGAGTGATTTTCTAGCTTAAGAAATCCATACAGGTGTTTTTTTGGATGGGGCGAATCCTAAAGGTCTAAGAGGTTCATACGAGTGGGAAAACTAACCTATCAATCACAACCATAAAAGAATAAATTACGCAAGTAAGAAGGTGAGAATCCACATCAGATTAAGCTGAGACGAATCGAGGTGAGCCTAGGGGAGTCCTGAAAGTCTAGGGGAAATGCCAACTAAGTTCGGGGGTTAATTGGAAAATTTTGGGTCAACTTGGCCAGAAGGGCAAAATGATAATTTCCTAAGGCCCAGGAGGTAAAAAATGTGAAAATGGGTTAAATTAATAGGGTGTGATTTTTTCTTAGTTTTCAGAATTTTTTGGGAATTTTCGGGAATTTTCCTATGATTTTTCTGAAGTTTTTAGAATTTTTTTGGAAATTTTTTAGACTTTTCTAAGACTTTTTAAGAATTTTCCTATTTTTGGAGCCTTTTCTATATTTTTCAGGATTTTATTTTGATTTTCTAGATTTTTCGTATTTTTCCAAACATTTTCTATATTTATTAAAAAAAATTTGTGAACTTTAACGATTTTTTTAGTTTTTCTATAAATTTTTATAAATTTTTATTATTTTTCATTTTTCTATAATTCCCAAATTTTCCTGATTTTTTTAATATTTTATGAAATATTTTATGATTTTTTTAATATTTTATGAAATATTTTATGATTTTTTTATTTTCCTTATTTAATTCTATTTTTGTATATATTTTTTATTACTATTTACACTCTTTTTGAATTTCTTTGATTCTTCTAAGAATTTTCAGAATTTTATTTATTTATTTATTTATTTATTTATTATTATTATTATTATTATTATTATTATTATTATTTCTATTTTTTTTATTTATTTTTAGTATTATTGTTTTATTCTCCAGATTGAAACGGTGTAGTCTTTATTTTTCATTGTTATTTATTATTTTTCTATTTTTATTTTTAATTTTTATTAATTTTCTAAATTTTCCATTTTTTATTTTTTTTTATTTTTGTTTCATTTAATTTTTTTATTTAATCTTCCAGATCGGGTCGGGTTGATCCAACCCGATTGACCCAAACTCTATTTGTAACCCTGGACCGAAACGACGCCGTATTCATTTTATTAATTAATTTATTTATTAATCTATTTTTTTAGTTGTTAATTTTTTGAATTTTTTTTATTGTTTTTATTTTATTTTATTGTTATTGCACGGACCGGGTCGAATGGACCCGGCCCGTTGAGCCAACACCAGCCCAAAATCGACTACCCTAGCCCAACGTAAAAATGGCGCAGTTTTGAAGATTCGTTTTAAAATTTCCGAAATTTTTCATTTCTACTTTATTTTCTTAATTTTCCCGCTATTTCTAATCCGGAGGTTGGAAATTCACCACGTGCCTTTAATCTATCCGCTTCATCTCTCATACAAAATCGATGGCCCAGATCAAATTTCCCCACTAAATCCTAACCGTCCGTCATTTTTATTTTTCGGAAAGATTAAAGAATTTGAATTAATGTTTTTGTCCTCAGAAAATTCAGGATCGTGACGTGTGGCATGTTCTCAGCCATTCGATCTAACTTTGGTCCCATTAATTAGAACGGCTGAGCTAACGTGGCATCTAACGTGGCTAGCCACGTAGCGTCACGTCAGCGTTGACCAGGTCAACTTATCGCCGAAGAAGACGACCGGGGCCGGCGATTCTCATCGTCGCTTCATCGGCAAGCCTAGAACTCAGTTGAAACATCTCTAAAACCTCTTGTTTTTGACTTAAATCCATTCCTAATCATCCTAGCGCACATATGTCTAACTTTCAGGCCGTTAAACCAAGCGAAGTCACCTAATCCAACTCCAGCTGAGAGGTACTCCGGCAGCGAAACTAGAACCTAGGAAAAATATGCTAGCTAGCTGCACAAGTCGACCGGGGAACATTCATGGGAGACAAGGGAACTTACCTGAAGATTGTGTGACGTTATTTGACAACAAAGACGAGCACGCGAGCTCGCAACCAGTTCGAAGACAGAGAGATCGGCCAGGAGGTTTCATGCGGTGAAAATGCAAAAGAAGGACAAGAAGGCGATCAAGAAGAACACAAGAATGTATCAAAGCAAGAATCACGAAGAAAAAATCAACTAGAATGAGTTTCGCCATGGGAGGAGCTCTGAGGATTCGACAATGGAGTTCACCTGTTTGAAGGGAGACTGTGGGATTCGAACGACGCAAAAGCTTCCTTGAAGCCTCCTGGAGCTTAAGGGAGTGGCAACACACTCTAGCAGACCTTGGTCTGGGTTATCCAGAGCTTAGAAGCTCTTGGTCCAGAGCTTCAATGGCAGTCGAGCCTCTCCCCTACTTTTGAACTCCTCTCTCGATCCTCTTTATAATGTCTCTAGCCGCCAAAACACCTCAACGAAAAAATCCCCCTAAATCTTTCGCTTGATCTTCGCCAAACCAACTCCCCTAATCTCCGCGGATCTCTGGTTTTGAATAAACTCCCCTTTGAAAATCAACATACGCGCCAGAGGTCCTAGGAAGAAGATAAGCATCGCAGGTCAACAGGTCAGGTTGACCGGACCCGGCCGATCCGCTTTGGCGAAAAATCTCCAATTAGACCCCAAATTGGTCCATTTCTTCCAAATTTGACACCAAAATTGGACTCAAGGGCATGGCATTTACTTGCAGATGGCATTTTTCTTAGAAATTCTCCAATATTTGTGCAAAAACCCCAATTTTTGGGTTTAACCCGAGAACCCATTTTGCAAAATTCAAAGTCTTAATGGCCTTTTTTGAAAAAATTAACACCACCAATGGATTCAGAAGGTCAAAATCTAGGGGGTGACATCGCCCTATTTTCAATTTAGTCCCTAGAAAATTTTTAATTGCATTTTTAGTGATTTTAGGGATTAATTTGAAATATAAAAAAATACATTTTAGTCCTTTTTAGCGAAATTGGACCATTCTGTGGGCTTTTGGACTGGATTTTAATTTTGAAAAATATAGAAGGATGACACAACTCTAAAAATGAAAATTTGGAAAATTACAGAGCTAAAATGGAATTTCTAGAAATTATTTAAATAATCAGAAAATGAAATTAATAAAGAAACCATAAATTCAAATTTTAATTTTTCCAATTTTATTTATCCAAAATGAAGGGAAAATTAATTTAGAAATATTGACTATTTTTTTTTTAATTTTCTGGCCTCAAACACTATTTTTTATTAATTTGTTTTATTATTTTCCTAATTTCTGAAAATATAAAAATGTAAAAAAAATATGAAAAATTATTTTTTGCTCAAAATTGGTTCCCCAAGCTTGGCTAAGGCTTCCAAAGTTAACTTTGTAATTTTCTCATTTTATTTATTTATTTTTTTATGAATTTTTGAAAATAAAATGCAAACAAATACAAAAAAAAATAAAAAAATTTATTTTTTACTCAAAATTGGTTTCCTAGGCTAGGCTAAGGTCCTCAAAGTTGATTTTTCAATTTTCTCATTTTTATTAAAATTGTTTATGAATATTTGAAAATAAAATGCAGAAAAATGCAAAAAAAATAATGAAAATGTTTTTTTGCTCAAAATTGGTTTCCTAGGCTAGACTGAGGTCCCTAAAGTTGATTTTTCAATTTTATCATTTTTTATTGATTTTTTTTATATGAATTTTTTAAAATAAAATGCAAAAAAATACAAAAAAAAATAAGAAAAATTATTTTTTGTTCAAAATTGATTCCCTAGGCTAGGGTGAGGTCCCCAAAGTTAAATTTTCAATTTTATAATTTTATTTATTTTTTTTATGAATTTTTGGAAATAAAATGCAGAAAAATACAAAAAAAAATAAGGAAAATTATTTTTTACTCCAAATTGGTTCCCTAGGCTAGGCTGAGGTCCCCAAAGTTGATTTTTCAATTTTATAAGTTTTTATAGATTTTTTAAAAATTTCTGAAAATAAAATTGGTTAAAAATCAAATATCAACAACATGATAAGTAATGATCTCCATGTCAGGACCGCAATTCGGGTACCACAACTAGCCTTTCCCTTGCTTTTTAGAGTTGGACCTTCCTTCTCAATGAGTTTTAATATCATTGTCTCAATTGCAGCTGCATCGGTTGACGATTTAAAAGTTGCTTCAAGGGTGCGTATTGCCACAGTAGCATCCATATTCACTGAAGATAGATCGCCATGGTCATCTAGCCAGTTTTTACACATTGCAATTATCCTGTCAAAATCTGTGTTTATTGCACATAGGAAGTGATCGAAAGGACTTTGCATTATCGGGCATGGAAATCCAGCATTGGAGAAGTGCTGTAGGCAGGCCAATGTTTCTCCAAAAAATAGAGTATTTCCATTTGAAAGCAGGCATATGCGGTCAAAGAGGCCAAATACTTCAGTGCTGCTCTGATAACTAGTAAATATAAGGGTACACCCGGTGCTTGCAAGTTTCTTCAACGTAACCATCATGAGAAGTGCAGACACACTGTCTAGATGATAAAGAGGCTCGTCTAACAACAAAATATGAGGCCTCATCACAAGTTCCTTGGCAGTGCTAACACGTCTTCTTTCGCCCCTAGGTAAGCCCTTCATATAACAATGACCACCAATCAGGTTGTTGGCATAGTCACCCAAAGACATAGCATGTATTGCATCCTCCACAACACTCCTTTTCTGACAGAAGAAACTCGATAGTTGAAGTAGTGATGAGTAGTACAAGAACTCTCGAACAGTCAGGGATACAATTAGAGTGGTTTCCCTCTCAACAAAGCCATATGACCCATAAGGCATAGAAGATTTGGCCCCGTTCACAAACACTTTGCCGTACATTCTGGCTGAATTAGGCAATCTTCCTGTAATTAGTAATTACCCTTAATAAAGTGGATTTCCCCGATTTGCCAAGGCCCATGATCACTGTCATCATTCCAGGCAATGCATAGCCATTAGAACTTTTCACAACATTGTCAGAATACTTCCTTTTACCTTTGATTGTGACAGTTAAGTCCCTCCAAACAACAGACGCCCCTGTATTGTTTCTAGTAACCACTGCACCCTCTAGTAAAGGAGGGGATGGCATGGACCCGCTATTAAGCTTTGAAAGAGATGGAGAAGCTAGAGTGGTCACAGCATGGATGGAGTCTCCGCCATCTTCCACTCTAACATCAACATCTGTGTCCTCCCACTCTTGGGAATCCTCAAACGAAATGGGTTGTCGAAGAGAACCTGGTTTTCGCAGATAAAACAAGTTGCTTGAAGACACTCTACTTGCAGGACTGCTTGCGGAAGATGATGAAGACCTATAATTATCCGACTGGGATTGAATTTCTTCCATTCTGATCTCCTGATGCTCTGATATTCTCCTCCTTATTACGTAATTTAAGGTATTAAAGTGTTAAACTGTTCTGAAACTAAGTACCACACCCCAATCCCTGAACAGGGCTGGATCCTGGATCTTACCAATGAGCGCGAGCTCCGCGATGGAGAGAGAGTGTGTGTGAAAGGAGTGAACTTTGCCCTGTGAAGTGAAGTGAAGTAAGGCCCGAGACTAGTGACGCAGGCGGTGGTGGATAACTTGACCTGATCAAACCGGGTTCTCCGGCTTTGCTTTTTTCTAGGGGCATCTACAGCTTTTGAAACCAACTCTGTTGTAGGTGAAACACGAAATTGAGACCAAGGTCCTTCAAGGTTGTCGATTCATCAATCTCCTCCTCAACGTGGAGATGCTCCTAAGAGAAGTTCTTGATATTCTGCTCTTTGCAAAAATCTCTCAAAATATGCACATTGCTATTTGCACGTTTGTCACTTGTGAAAATATAATAATCAGGAATGATGACTATCTTTTCGTGATCCTAGACCTTAGCATTCTCACGAAACTCCTTCTTGAAGATGCTAAAAGAACTAGGGCCACAAACATCGCGCCATCAAAACATCAACATCAACCCCGACATTCTCTCCGAGACTCAACTTGGTCTCTCAGAAGCTCGAGCCATTGGTCTTAGATTTTCATGGGTGCCTCCCAAGAGTTTAATTTCATTTTCCATTAACTAAGGTGTTAAATTGAAAAATGCCAAATTCAACTGAGGCCTTTTTGCGAAATTGAGTCATTCCGAGTATGATGAGGCCCAAATGAAAATTTGGAATATCATAGAACAATCTCACGACTCCAGAAATGCAAAAATCAAAAATTACAATGCTAAAATGAATTTTTCATGATTTTTTCAATTAACTTAAAAATGAGATTAACCAAGTAATTCTCGATTCCAAATCAATTTTTGAAGATTTTATTTGGCCAAAATAAAGAGAAAAATAAAAATAATGGCTATTTATTCACATTTTAATGGCCTCAAATGCTATTTTTTATTAAATATTTTTCTAATTTCTAAAAAATATTAAAAAATGCAAAAAACAAATATGAAAAATTATTTTTTGTTCAAAAATGGTAGCCTAAGCTTGGCAAAGGCTTCCAAAATTGATTTTGTAATTTTCTCAATTTTTTTTATTTTCTATGAATTTTCGAAAATAAAAATACCGAAAAATACTGAAAATATGAAAAATCATTTTTTGGTCAAAATTGGTTCCCTAGGCTTGACCAAGGTCTCCAAAGTTGATTTTTTAATTTTATGAATTTTTATGGATTTTCTATTGATTTTCAAAAATAAAAATACTAAAAAATATTGAAAATATGAAAAATCATGTTTTGGTCAAAATTAGTTCCCTAGACTTAACCAAGGTCCCCAAAGTTGATTTTTCAATTTTATGAATTTTTATGAATTTTTCATTAATTTTGAAAGAGAAAAAGTGATTGAAAATCAAATGTCAATATATTGCTTCTTATGCTCTCTTAATAGCCCCCATGTTCTATATACGACTTTTCCTCAAGGATGTATCATGGGCCTCTATGAGTTGCTGTCTGGGAGAACTTGTTTCTGTGATTTGACTTTAGATACCATGGTACTCTGTTTCGTGATTGAAGTCAAAGTATTACTTCCACTGGTGAGAACGATTTCCAAAGTGAAGAATATATTCTGGCAGGTAGAGTTGCTCTTAGTGCGATTTGTTGATGCAAGAGAATTAGTATCTTGAGTTTCATCTCTTTATGGTCTACAGACTTATATTCCAACTATAGGTCAGTCCGTAAGTGCAGGAAAATGGAAAGTCCTATCTGTTTCTTGCTTGTGTGTCCACGTGGAGGTGTAAATTGGTAGTTCTTTAACTCATTCGTAACTGGATCACAGTAAAATCAGTACTTCACGTAGGCAGTACATTGGTCAGATAGTAACATTGTCTCCCCTGCAAAATTGGATAAAGGTGGAAGAGAGGGGGAGAGAGAAAAGGGTCGATGGGGCTGTTGTCTTGGAAACCTTACTTAAATCTCAAGAGTAGTAGATCTGACTTTGTTATTGATTTTCAGGAGTGCATCGTGGTTTTGGTCAAACTTTTGCTCACCCAAGAGTTCGAGAAGACATCAACACCTGATCTAAGAACTTTTCTTCTGGAAAAATCTTCAATGATCACCTACACAGCGGAAGAAGTTGTGCAAATTTGGAACAAGTCAATTGGCTTCCTGTTGGAAGGATTATTGTGAACTCCTGATCTCCCTTCAGTAGCTGTGGAATCTTCAGCTGCGCTGTTGCCTTCACAGGAGAGTCCAAATTCTTCCACTCCAGAAGCACAGGTAGTACTTTAACCTCGTTTGATACCAGGTCGAGCATTTTGTGCGTAACAACGAGTCGACCACTATAGGTTGAGTGACAGCAAGCGAAGAATGTAGAAAGAAACAGGCGTTTCATCTTTAGTGAACTTCATTGTAGATTTGTAAATAGAGAGTTTAGCACAAGGAGAAAATGCCTGGCCTAAGTGTAAAGCCTAGCAGCAACGACAGATGCTAATGTTGTTTTCTGGTGGCAGGCTCTAAAATGTCTGGCTTCTGTCATTACAGATCCCGGTATCAAGTTGTGGAAACAGCGACAATCGCGCATGTTGATATGTCGGGTTGGTGCATTTGATGGTCCAATTTCAGGAACATCAAGGATGAGTTCCCAGCAGCAGCAGTGCCGACTGCTGAGGACTATTCTCAGAGCAATTAAGATGTTACTTTTGTAGTTTTAGCGAAGCACTGGGAATAGTGTAGTAGAGTCAAGGATTCAAGCTATCTATATATATATATATATATATATATATATATATATAATTGCTTAACGTACTGCATTGTGTATATAGATTAAATCACTCATTCCTTTCATTCTTGCGTAAATGCGTTAAATTTTCTGCCCGATTTACACCCACTTCGTGCGGTTTTGATAGACAGACAAATAACACAATGTGAAGCAACAAGTCGGAAGCGTCACCTTTTCATGATGATTATGTCGCTCCAACTTTACCGACAATCATCTATTAACTTACGTTAAAAAAAAAATGAATCGTCAACTTTGTTCTTTCTTGTAAAAAAAAAAATAGAGTTTATGAGGGGACTGGGTTCAACTTTTGGCCGCTAACATTACAGGCGCACAGTGTAACACTTCTAAAAGTGAGTTTTTACTTTAGAATTGCTTATGGAGTTAAAAATCCGTTTGGTAAATTTTTTACTTATGAAAAAAATTTCTACTTTTGTAAGGAATTTTCAATTTTGAAGTTGGCTTTTTCCTAATTTGAGAAGTTAAAAAAAATTGCTTCTCAACTCAAGAAATACTTTTCAACCAAAAAAAAAAAAAACCTCAAGCAGCCTTGTCCTCTTTTCGACCATACTCGTCTTCTCCATCGCTGCCCACCACTGATCATCGTTGCCAACCATCTCCACCATCGAACACCGTTGGCCATTGCCCATCATCACTCGCAACCACCACCAACCATCGACCATTGCCCACAACAAACTTTCGCCTATGACCACCGCCACCCGCCAATTGCCTTCGACTACCAACCACTGCTAACCTCTGACCATCATTGCTTGCAACTATCGCCGCTCACCTCCTGCCGCCAACCATCGACGACCTGCACCCATCGCTGCCTGTGACTCCCACGACTCACCGACTTTTGCTAGTCGCCACAATTCGTCAATCACTAACCACTACCACCCCGCCACCAACTATCGATCACCACGCTGTCGGCCACTACTGCATTCTACCAACAACCTTCGCCAATGAGTCACCATCTCTTGCTATTGAAGTAAAAAAATAAATAATATTTTTAAAGAAATTTGAAAAGTTAAAAAATGAAGTAGAAATTTTTCATTCGTTGATAATAATTTTTTTATAGAAAGTTTTGTATTAATAATGTTTGAGAAGTAAAAATTTTCTACCGTACCAAATAAATTTATCTAATCAAAAATCAATTTTTGAAGCAAAAATAGAAAAATAAACTTCTTGCTAGAAGTATTCCCATGCACGCCATAAGCGTTCGCTCAATTGGTTCATTCCATTCTCTCATTTGATTGATTTGTGTAATGGATTTTTTTTTTGTGGGGCGGGGAGGGGAGGAGGAGGAGGAGAAGAAGTAGAAGAAGAGAGGGGAGTTAATTTTACTAGAGTGCGTTTGGCAACGATTCTGATCCAAAAAATCAATTCTGAACGAATTTTAGAAAATATGAACGAATTTGGTAACTGCGCAAAATTTTTGTTTTTGAAATAGAAATGCGTTTGCTAACTACACGAAATTTTCATTCTCGGGAACAGTTTCTCTTCCCAATTTATTTTCTATTTAAGTTAAATATTTACTCCTTATCACTACAAAATTGATCTATATAGCATGACTAATAAAATGAATGCAGATCGTGCATAATTCATACTTATTCTATTTATTTTGTGGGGCATAAAGATATATGTAAGATCTTTAAGAAAGAACGTAAGTTGAATAGGGAATTTATACTTGAATTTTTTCCATGAAGAAGAAATCAAATGCCTAGATGCGAACCGAGGAGAACCCGTCAAGGCAACTTTTCTGCAGCAACTCCGGCCCCACGACGCGTCGCGAAGATTGATGAATGCCCCCCAAGCCGAAAGCCACGCTGCATGGGGGAAGGGGTGACCGGTTCAACCCCTGAAATCGAATTTGATCTCGCGACTTGTCGAAGATTTTAAACCCAAGGCTCGAGACTCGATCGCCCCCTAGCGGTTGACATGAATATAAAAGTAGAGATCCTGTCGCACTGAAACCCAAGTTCCATCGCCAACTCTTTCTTTTAAACTCTCTCTCTCTCTCTCTCTGGGTACGCGGTCCTTCCATACACGCTTACGCGGCGTCAACACTCCCTTCTTATTGGTACTCCCCCACGTCGGTGCTTCCACTCACCACATTCTCTCTCTCTCTCTCTCTCTCTCTCTCTCTCTCTCTCGGTGTGTCTGTCTGTCTGTCTGTCTCTGCTCCAACTGTCGCCAGCTCTCTTGAATTGGAGCGCAGTGCCGACAATGGCCGCCCTCAGCACCGCCCACCATCAAGGTCAGAGGCCACGCGTCATCCCCACTGGCTTCGTGTTCAACCCTTCTTCTCGCGCCCCTCGTTTGGTCCCTCGACGAGGCCGGGTCCTCAAGAACGTCCTCAAAGCCCTGTTCCCCCCGTTGCTCTGTTTCAAGAAGCGGGGCACGACTCGTAGTAAACACTCCGCCGTTTGTCCCTCCTGAAATCGGTGTTGCCCGATTTCTGTGGGAGCCCCCATTCCATTCATTCTGTCTAGTTCGGGATCCCAATCCTCGTATGGAAATGACCGGCGCAATTTGAATTTCTCTTCTTTTCAGACGCTACTTTCTAGTTTTGACTCTGTTTCTGGAAGTGAAAGAAAAGGCCTCTGCTTCTGCTTCTGGATCTGCACGGCCGAGACAGAAGGCTCTCGTTCTTCAGGAATCGCTCGTTGGCGACTCCGTCTGATCAAAACCCCTGGTTTTGGCTGATGATCGGAACGGTGGCTCTGGCTGATCCAAATCCAAGCGGCGGACTTTCCTTAAGCTTCGTCTAGCTCAAATTGTACACTCTGTTTTTTAAATTTTTTTTTTTTCAGATTCTTTTAGCTTGTCTCATTAGCACACTTGTAGACTTTGTAACGTAGACATTGGACTTGCTACGCTAGAGCTTAGCTTCATCCTTAATGCAATCGTCCTCCCAATCGAAAAGTTCCCCGGGCCTTTGATGGCGCAGCGTTCTTCTTCTTCAAAGAGGGTGAGTCCCACACCGTATAATGAAAATCGAGCCGACATGTACGATGAATGCGCAGACAATTAACTGCTCCTCCAACGGCCCCCGCCGCTTCGGAGGCAAATGCAATTGTGGGGTTTCCGTTTTAAACTATTTGACTCTTGCTTGTTCAAACCCTAAAAAGGAGGAACCCCATCCATCAAGATTCAACGTGATGGGATGAGAATCTTCTCCACGTTAAAACCAATAGATGCTGTGAAGCACCTTCGATCTTGTGACAACGGACGCGTTTGTGGCGGAATAGAGAACTGTTCTTGGAATGGAACAACGTCCGACGTAAAAACAGGTCCAAGATTAAGTTGTAACAAGGCGATGGAATGGAACAATTATGGAGAAACAGAGAGAAACTATAGAATAAAATTGTGGAGAAAATCAATGAAAATGTCAATTTGATGCGACCAATTTTTATCGAATTGCTGCTTTGTCGCTCTCTCCGCGTTGCGCTCGCACGTGTGTTCGTGTGTGTATATATATTGAGAGAGAGTGTTAATTAAACAATACAAGCATGATCGCGATTTGTACATTAAAGAACGTCCCTCTTCGGAACGGGCGTGGGGTCGATGCAAAAGACGCTGGTTCGATCATGCATCGACGCGTAAGAAAATAGAAACAGTTTGACCATATGTAGAAGAAGTGGAACCTTTGCTTCCTTCCCCACAGATGGATTGGACAGAAGCGGAAAAGGCTATTATTGTCATCTAAACTAGCTTATGGGTGATGTACACATGCATTGGACAGTAATCACCATCAAGTCGGAGAGAAAACGTCCCGCATGCGAGGTAAAAGTAGAATTTCACGAATCATTCACCGTGTCGAGACGATCTTAACATCCGTTTTACAGATGTGGAACTCGAAATTTAATCATCCGCTCGTTGAAAATCGCAAAACATGGCAAAATGGTTAAAACCCGACATTTGATTTTTCGGGAACATTTACCATCTAAATATCGAGCTGGCGCCATTAATTATAACTGTTCCCAATTGCATCGTGCGCTTCCTCGTACTTTTGGAGCCAATAACCTAGTACTCGAGTCAAGAAAATCACGCATTGATTTTGAATTGGTCGCCACACCTTGACCGATTGATCGAGTCCTGTTGCCTATCGATCCATGTGTGGTTATACGGAAGACGAGTTGACTTGTAATCTCACGCCGGAAGCCGTTGAAGTCGTCGTCCGGAAGCAATGAACCAAGGGGAAGGGATTAATAACAAGCTCTCCGGTTCAACCGGTCTTTGACTAACCCCAACATTTAACTAATTCTTGAAAAAGCAAGATTAAGGACAAACCACAGTTGGAAGCTGGACTCGACGACGGTCAACGCGTTTTTAGATGCGTGTCTCACTGCTCTTCATCGTTAATTTTCCCTTTTTTCTTTTATGGGTAAGCCGAGTTTTAATTCGTTGACAAAAGGGTGGGTTCGACCAAATCCCAGTTCAACCCGCGGTTCAATTACAAGCCTCGTCGAGCACAAGGAACAACTTTACGTGCTTCTTCTCCGAGCTGAAGTAGAACCGTAGCGGACGAGCCATATCGAACCAGTTGGTGCCATTGGATGTTCTTGTTCTTAATCCGGGTTACATCCGTCTTCGAACACGGCGTCCCGCGGTTAACAATTTCGTTTAGGGCTCGTATCGTCTAGCTAGCAGCGCGCCTCGTGTACATTGGAGCGAGGGAATATATATATATTTTTGGGGGTTGGAACATTGGAGGGATTAATTGTTTCTAAACGATGAAGCACGAGGCTTGACTCGCGAGCACCGTCGGACCCATTCATTAATCGCCAATGGTTTCATTTTCAATAAGAAGTGGTGATTCGACCAAAAAAAAAAAAAAAATTGGATTTGCCACCCCGGTGACCGTGACCCTACGACCGTGCGGACTTCCGTTTACGTGTCTTCGTTGCAGAATCCAACGTAGCCAATTCTCATTCTCCAATAGCTGAAAGTCTAAGGAACATTGGTCATGGGTTGGGCGTAGTTCTATGTCGGCGAAAGGCCTCAAAAAGTTATAAACCTATTACATTAGTGTCAATTCAATCATAAACTTTTTATTGATGCCAATTCAGTCCAATTCAGTCGTAAACCTTTTTCATTTATATTAATTGAATCAATTCGGCCAATTTTGGTCAAAAATTCACTAACGTGAATGTCGATTATCCTACATGGCACAACCAGGGCCGATGTAGATTTTTTTTTAATAATATTTAATATTTTTAAATAACTTTTATAATTTTTTAATGATTGAGAAAAGTTAAGGAAGAAAAAACCAAAATATTTATTAAAAATATTTTAAAATATCCACGTTAGCGTTGGCTATGCCATGTATGATAACCGACGTCTATGTTAACGAATTTTCGATCAAAACTGGCTGGATTGACCCAATTAATAGAAATACAAAAGGTTTATGGCTGAATCGGCACCAATAATAAAATTTTATGACTGAAATTATTAATAATGCAAAAGATTCATGCCATATTGATTTACTGGGAATGAGGAGTGGAATGGGAATGAGAACCCATTCTCTTTTGTATGGTGTTTGGTAACTTGGAATAAAGAGGAACGAAAATAGATACTATGTTTCACTTTTTCAAAAATGATTGCATATGTCGCTTACACAAATGAATGAACGAAAAATATTTTTTTCATCCATAAAAATATATATACACATAAATTGTTATCCATAATGAAAAAAATTTCCATTGGTTAATTATTTAAACGATGCAAACCGTCATTGTTAGGAACATATTCTCCGAATCATCTATTTTTTGCAAAACAAGTAGAGAGAATGAAAAAGGCTTCATCGCCATGTATCCATTAATGTAGGGAGAAGTGGGAATGTTAATGATTAAAAGAAAATCAATTTCTATAAATTGAGGACTACTAACTACAAGAAAACATCTAATTCAGAAAAGGGAAATTTTCAATTATGTTCTCAGTGTCCTCATTTTATCAAATAAGAGCTTAAAATATTCTTTTTTGTTTAAACAAGGGCTTCAAGTGATTATACATGTTTCAAATAAGGGCTTAACCTCATCGGAATTGACCTACGAAATATTTCAGCTAATCAAAAGTATTTTCGTCAGAATAAAATGTTATTTCCATTTTTATTTATTTTGCATAATTTCTTTTTTAAAAAATAGAGGAAACACAAGCAGTGCCTCTAGCCTATGGAACCAATGGGGTGGCGACTGTTGTCATCGAAGTCGTTGGTGCCAAGCCCTCGCCACAAATCGATAAGGTCGCTAGCCCTCGCCAAGGCGTTGGCAACCTCGATAGCTAATGCTACCACCCCAATGGCAGTGGGGCGGTGTCCATAGGCAAGAGGGGCTATGGTGAGAAAAAAAACTAAAGAAAAAAATTTAAAAAATAAATGACAAAAATGCCCATAAGCAATTGGTGAGAGGCCCTTTTTTTAAATTAATATAGTTACTTCAAGACCTTATTTAAAACAATATCCATTTGATGCCCTTATTTGAAAAAAATAAAGGCATCTCGAGCATGTATTTGGAATTTTTCCTTCAAGAAATATCAATTTCTTTCTTTGGCAACTTTTGAAATGGGTTTCTATTAATCTCTCCATTGCTATGCTGAATTCCAATAATCTTTAAAGTTGTAAAATTTGCACAGTCCAAATTCCAAGATGTTACCAAACATGATAATTCAAATTGTATTTGATCAATCAGGTAATCAAACATTCATCCTCACTCCTTTTTAATTCGATCTAATTATTCAATCCCGAAGGCCTATGGACATTCCTCGTGGCTCATAGCCTCATATAGCAATCCCCATTGCTCTTGGGCTTGAAAGTAGCCTTAAGCCCAAAACTGTGGTGTTAGTTTTAAGTCTTTTTCATTTTTTACTATTGCAAACGTATTCACACTTTCTCGAGTAAACTATGCTATGTACAAGGAACAACTCAAAAAAAAAAAAAAGAAACATCAACCTTTTTTTTTGTCTTGTAATAACTTCAGGTTCGTACGGCATGTTCTCCGCTCGCGCATCATTTTGTGTAAGTGCTCTCATATTTCCAATTCAGCAGGGATGAAGCCTTGTTTTACGATAAGCAGAGATTTGCCATCCAGATATCATAATCGAAGTGTCGGGGAGATAAAATTCGTCCTTACTAGGAAGCGGAATTCATCCATCGCCATCAATTCTGTCTTCTTAGACTCTGTTAGTTTCGCAAAATATTTTGCATTTAATGAAAAAAAAATTTCCGAAGAGTCATTATCTTGATTAATGGCAACACTTTCCGAAGTTTGGTTGGAATCTGACTATGAACTAAAAGTCAATTTCCGTCATTTAGAAAAAAAATGAATTTTATTTTCCTTGAAAGACATGCAATATTCATGTAATCTAGGAACCGACATCTTGGGGTTTCTCGGGCCAAGCTACCAAGAACCCAAGCAGAGGTTTCAGGGAGTTGGGCTCGGCCTAGATGGACTCGGGGCCGGATGTCAAAGACTTGGACACTTGAGCTGAGTACCCTAGCACGGCCACCTTGGGGTCTTGAACCTAACCTTTATGGACTCGGACCTACCGCCAAGGACCCATACCCAAGAGCCACCAACTTGGGTGTGGGAGCCGTGTACGTAAGCATGGTCGCTAGGGACCTTGGAATGGATACCAGGGACCTGACCACAAACGTCGAGGTTCTAGGCTTGGTTGTTATGGACTCTAGCATAGGTATCGAGTCCCAAGCTCAACCTCTATGGAACTAGCCTTGAGCAACTACAACTTGGGCTCGAGAGTTGTGTTCATAGGCATAGGCACCGATGTCTTGGGCTTGGCCTCCTTAGACTTGGGGCACGGCTTCAATGGACTCGAGCCTAGGGCACTAGTGACTTGACCATAAGGGCTAGGTTCCTAGATGCAGGAACTAGGGTCTTGGGTGCAACCTCAAGAAATGGGAGCTAAGACTTTGTAATGCAAGCTTGGGTTCAAGGCACAAGCATTTTAGTCTAGGGCCCGACCTTTGTAGACCTAGGCACAACACACACGCCAAAGTCGTGAGTTCGCCCACCAAGGACCAAGGCATGGAAGTTAAGTTTCTTGTGCCCAAGCACCGCGATTTCTGATCCAAACACAATTGTCTAATCATATTATGAAAGATGATATCAGGTGTTCAAAAGATGAAATCATTTTGATGAATTTAAGTAGAGATTTTTTGTTGATTATGAAAAGACTTTCCGTTGACTCATTTTTCTAAGCAATCCAAACGTTGAAAAAAAAATTGCCAAAAAAAAAAAAATCGCGAAACAAACGGAAGCTTAATTCTTGAAGTCTTCCCAATCTATGTCCTGAAGAGTGCTTGGAATTTATTTTCCATGAGTCCCATGTTGTTCTTTATATGTCTTATTCTCCTATTCGCAGATGCGAAATTATCACCGGTAGAGGATGATAGTCCGGTAAATGCAACTAAAAAACCTACTGCTTTCCTATACAACATTCCATCTTCCGTATTTAAAATGTTGCATTGAGAAATTTGATACTTTCTTTTGTGTAGTTTAACACTCCATGAAGTTTGAAGACTTCCGATAAACAAAATTTGAATTTGATTTTTCATGCAACTTCTATTTTTACAGACGTAGAGACCTGACTATCTATCTGGAGGCCCATAAAACATCATGCAAGTTTCTTTTTTTTGTCGTAAACATCATGCAAGTAATCAATTAAATCTAGGTTTTTGCAAAATATGAATGATCTTAACCTAAAATAATCAACACGCAATTGATGAAATTCGGACATGTGCCATCTGATTCTTAACAGGGAACAGTGACACCAAACCTCATGTTCAAAGGGGGGAGGACTGACCAAGCCACGGAGGGAGGGAAATTGCATCCTGCTATAACTTACCGAAGGCTACCGTCATGAGGTGCGACCTTCCGACGTCATAAAAACCCCCCGGACAAAAGTTGGATTGTGTTGGAGAAAAATCTTTTTGTCATTATCGCCTGTGATGGAAAAGCAAAAGGCCAAGATAATATTCTCACGTTTACTCATAAACTCTCTCTCTCTCTCTCTCTCTCTCTCTCTCTCTCTCTCTCTCACACACACACACACAAACACCAATTTACCCCTTTCTTTTTTGTGGCTAATTCGTCAAAGAAAAAAGAGAAGAGACATATTTAAAGCATCATGTCCAGAATTCCACCAAAAAATTTACTTTTCTTCAAGCTCCATTCTTTAACGTTAGCTAAGCATAGATTAACTCTCTCTATAATTCTTGAGATTGCTTAAACCCAAAGCTACAAGAATGGACGGAGATTGCAAGTTCATTCTTTGTTTCGTTTTCTTTTTCTTTTTCTCTTTTATTTTTGGGAGAGGGGTGTAAAGGAGATTTTACGGTATAGATTTTGATATATGGACGATCTTCCATTATTCTCGCAAGCAATCTATCGGGTCAATAATTTATTGCATAAATTAAAATTATTTGACCTAAAGTAAGGTATACCAGTGATTCACACTACATCAATTTGGAGTCAGTGACTTGTCCCTTTCGGAAGGAAGGTAAGAGGAAAAAGAAATGAAAAGAAAGATCAAATGACTTGAACAATAGAAAGAAAGAAAGAAAAAATCAAAGACACAAAGGTCAAAAGTTTCTTCACCTGCACTGGTTAATTAATATAAAAGTTTATGTTATAAAGGACAAACGACTAATCCACATCAATCGTTGCCATTTTTCCACTAAAGTTGGTGCACATGGCATTACATGATGCCGTGCCTTCCAGCCATAACACGCCTGTATTACTTTTAATTCTTTCTTCGCATGAAAGAAAAAGTCACCATTTAGCAAATCTTATAGGGAAGATATATAATTGTAAATTTTTAGTCAATGACAGAGGATGTTAATAGACAAAAGGACATCAGTTATGTCTAATTTGGGATCCCATATACGGTTAATTAATTGAGAAGCAAATAAATCATAGTCAAAGGTCCTCTTTAAAATAAAAAGAAAAAATAAAAGTAACCCATCCTCAAATAAATCACATACTTTCGGGTTATGAACACGAATCTAGCACTAGGGAATTCGAATTCAAATAAGTATTATGGTGATGGGTTGTTGTACCAGCTTCTTTACAAGTAGCCGGGTGATTAGAGTCTTGCTAAAAAAGAAGCTATTGCAAAACAAAAGGGCATGAAATTATCAGGCCCAAATCTCTTTAAACTCACCAAAAGAAAGCTAAGAAAATCATTTTGCGCAACAAGTCTAAGCAAATTTATAAAATATTCACAAGATGCAAATTGAGAAAAACTCTCTCTTAACGGCAAGTTTTTAAAATAGTAAAAAGGATGTCACAAATGAATTTGAATGTCGAAAACGACATCGAATGAGTTTAACTGTAGTGTTTATAAAAATAATTTAAAAAATTTGGACCAAATGAAAGTCACAACATAGAAAAATGCAATGATCCGCGGGTTGTCGTCGAGGTCCGACATGTTGGATACTGTCTCGAGATCTGCAAGGGCGTTGAAAGTGGGGGTTGACCTACGAAGAAGACGACATCGCATGGCAACATCATGCCCAGGAATTTTACTAACCTAACTCCAATTGCAATCCCGTGGCCGGTAGGCCATCGATTATATATTCATTATTGGATGCTTTCAATGTCCCTAGATTCATTATACATAATGACGTCATTATTATCTTTTTCTCTTTTTTTTTGGTGGGGAGAGTTGGCTCCTAGTTACGGTGTGGGATGCACATGAAGACAACATCACGAATGGCCTCTAGTTATCTCAGAATCAAGGGTGCCAGAGGTCGACGAGCTTCCTAAATTTTAAGAAAGTAAAAAATGGGGAGCCTTTGTTCTTCATTTATTTTATTTCTTTTTATAAAATGCGTGCGTGCCCAAAGATAGATGCTAGAATAGTTAAATGTTAAATCACACATTCATTTAATGAGTTAAACCAAAATTCAGCCTATGTATAGAGGAAAGTATTAGAATGGTTACATATTAAATCTCGCGTTGTTGCCATGGTGTGGTGGTGGTGACCGATGGCCAAGACTAAGAGGGGATGGGACTGCCAATTGTGCCGATGATGGGCCATTAGGATCGGCACAACAGCAGGAGAGAAAAGATAAAAAAAAAATTATGGTGTAATTTTTTAAAGAACATAACAATATTTTAGTAAATTCTAGGTATTTTATTCATCTGGCTGAATCTTAACCGTTAACATGGTCCGAAACTTTAAATAGATACAATTAATTTACAAACTTTCCTAGAAAGTGCAAAATTCTCTAAAATGCTTACTAAAAGTGCAATCCAATACCGCAGCAAAAAAAATTAATTTCCCAATCTAACTAATTTTGAAAACATCTAGATTTTGGAGTGTAAGATTATGCACTTAGCATTATCTAAATAGACTTGGTTCCATCCATTGTGCACATACATCATCATTATGCTTTTGCGACTTTAAAGAAGTCATGTTTTCACGATTCTATTAAGAGTGCCTTAAGGGTGCTTATTATTATTATGCACTTAATTATGGAGAATTGCAGTTCTGAAATATTGATTGTCGCATGTTACGTGTTTATTATCGGAAAAAAAAAAGTTGTAGTTCTTTATTTAGTATAATCAACAAGTGTTGCGGGTACGAAGTTAACCATCGTTTCTGCAACTTCGAATCTGAAAATCTGCCATGCCGAGTCAACTACTAAACTACTTCAGTTGTTGCAGACAATTAAGAGGAAATGATCAGTCTGTCTCTGTAACAACCAGGTAGTTGTTGCATCAAGATGCCTCGAGGTCAAGGCATGTATTGATTAATTGCGGCTACATTAGCGGTGGCTGGCGGCCTAACTATTTTATCCACACACAAAAAGGAAAAAAAAATCGTAGGATACACATAAATGCTACATTAGAGCTCAATAATTTGACCTAATGCATATGCATGCATGCCGTGTCTAGTACTACTGACTTATGTTAAAATATATAATATCAAACCATAAATTCATTTAATAACTTAATTTCTTAGAACAGTTGTCAACGATACCACAAAACATTACAATTATCAGAGTAGGGGATCCTGAGTTCAGATATTTGTCTCCTCAATTTGAACTCTTAAGATTTAGCAATGACCCCCCACAAAATCTCACAATTACTATGACAAGTGATAAAAGCCAACCTTTCCCATAGATACTTCAACTAGACATTGACTCAAGCAAAAAAGTTAGAATTCTCAATGGATCTGTCCGAATGTAAAAAATCTAAATGATTCGAAATTAAAATGACCTAGAAAGCATCAAGTTACGATACTAAGATTATTTATTTATTTATTTCGAGATGTAACCCAGATTTTCTGAAGTAAAGAATATCAAATGACTAAAGAGCAGAGGAGCATTCTATTAATCTTTTCGATGTTTGCAGAGATTGTGGGCCACTTCTTTTGCCTCCAAATGTGTCTTTTGCACGAACTTCAATTCACAGAAAAGCATTGTCTTCTCTTTTTCTTTTTTCTTTTTTTTTTTCATTTCTTTCTATTTTTGCCCCCATCTTCTGATTTTTGCTTTTTCGTCCTTTGCTCTTTAGCTCTTTCCATTCTTTTTTCTTCTTCACGCAACCTTCCGAGTTCTCAGATTCTTCCATTCCCTGTCTTTTACCCATGAGGTCCATATCGAATGCGAAAGATCCATCAAAAGAAAAAAATAACTAATAAAGCAACAAATTAAAAAAAAAATGTGGGAGACAAGTAAGATAAACATAAGCTTTCTGGCATTTCAGCTAATGCTGAGTTTTAGGGGTGAGCAACTTGGCCCACCCGAACCAGGACCGTTCGGACCAAACCAAGACCGGTGGTCCGGTTCCTAGTTCTATAGAGGTCCGGTCTGGTTCTTAAAATTGAGACCTGTGACCGAGCGGTCCGATTCCCGATTCTCGGTTTCTAAAATCGGACCGGTCCTTTTAAAAAAATTTTTTTTTCTAATTCGGTCCGTGAATCTCTTTCAGCTCCTTGGACCTCTTATTTTTTTCTACTGGGAAGTCATTTTATATAGACATTGAGGTTCTATAATGTTATTAATTTCAACAATTAGAGAATAATTTTGGTTACATTATTTTTCGGTCCGGTCCGATCCATTTGTCGGTCTGGTCTGGTCCAGTTCCTGGTTCCGACAAATTGGGAACCGGGACGATCAGTCCGGTTCCCTGTTCTTGAGGGGAACCGGACCGGACCGGAACCGATCACCCTACTGAGCTTAACCATACTTTAAACCCACACATGAAATAAACTGTACAATCGCAAGCAAAAATTACATAACCATTACGTCGTATATACATCAAGCCGTACAAGCACAACTCAAGCCAGACCAAACATTTTACGTACTCCCGTCTACCTTGCTCTCCCGCCCGATTGCCAATTGGGCCGAGAGAAATCGATACAAGATATATAAAGACTAATTCGCAAAATCGATTTACAAAGTGACGTGGCCGTATCAAGCACTCGACAAGAAAATGGGGCGTCACTTTATAAATCAATTTTGTAAACGTATCTTTGAAAAAAAAATTTGAAAGCCGAATTGACTATATGACGGAAATATTTTCCCCAACTTATGTTTTTGAGTACTGACGACTGATATTGGTTTCCCTTTGGTTTATTAACTTAACCTTTGGTGCGAATGATGGTGATGGTGCCTCGTCCTTGAGTGTGGAGTCGGGTGAGAGCGACGACAGCTTTGCCGGAGAGGCCAGGACCATGAGGAGACACACAGGGGCGACAAGCGAAGTCCCCAACCGGATGCCTGACCGGCCGGGTCGGTGGCATGAGCAGCCTCTCGTTGATGTCGTTCAGAGTCACGTCCCCGTCGGCGCCGCCGGGCTTCACCACGGCAAACGGGTACACCACCCTCCTCAGCACCACCCTCTCCTGTCTCCTCATCTTCTCACCGCCAGCACCCATTTCTTTTTCATTCTCAGAACAAAAGAAGAACAAAATCAGTGCCAGGATTTTCTCAAAGGCCCGAAATTGGAGTGATTTTTCTCCTTACAGAAAAAGACAGAAAGATAATCTCGAAATGCAAGTACCCACCAAGCAAGATTTTATCACCTCACGTGGGACCATGCCAATATATGTATGACTTGTATAATGATGTAATAATTCTATAGACTACGTAAAATCAGTCTGCTATAGATTGAGCATGTCGTGAGAGACAGTCTTGCGCGCACCAGATGAAGGCATGGCATGGAGAGTGAATTGGACTTCCTTGTCGGAGCCCGACTTGGTGCGTGACGACGGCTCTTTGAACGGCGAGGAGGAATCCAGCGACGACACGACGTCCTCTTGCGGCTTAACTTCAGGAAAAAAGTTAGTTTCCTCGCTCACCCGGCTCCTTGAACTCCCCATTTCATCTACAGTGTCGTAATTCAAAAACATCATCAGCAACGAACAAACATTACAGAATCATCGCGATCCAAAAGCAGTGAAACGATCTCGCACCTGAGAAACCGGTGAAACTAGTTATTTCACTCGCGCCATTGTAATTCTCGTCGACACCCCATCCGCAAGTCGAGTTCCAGTAGCCCTGCCCAGAAAGAATCAACCAATGTGATGAACTTGGAACCAATCCATTTTCCTACCCTCAGCTCGGGGGACAATAAAGTGCCTCACCAGTGCATGGTCGTCGAATTCTTTGGCAGTCCGGTCCTCACCGCAGAAAGAGAGCCGGCGCCGCTTTGACCGGTCGCCGAACTCGAGCAATGCGTCCTCGAGGTAGCCCGTGGAGAGGTCGTGATCCGAGTCCAAGTCCGAGAAGTAAGGCGGGGTGCTGCCCATGACTGCACTCGACATTACTTCCACAGGATGAGAGGAACGAAAGATTATCATAGTCGGAGTAACTTTGAAGGGCTCAATTCACCACATATAAACCCACAAGGACGAACGCATCACGACAGACAAGAACTAACAGTGAAAGCAACCAAAAACCGAGCACGAAGAAAAAGAAGGGACAGGGAAAGAAAAAGGAAGGTACCTAAAGACATGTCTGCGTTGAGAACTCCAAGGTTATGGAGATCCCAACCTAGGGAAGAACAGTGTGGGCTATTGCAATTAGTGTCGCTAGTGTAAGAGAGAGAGCGAGGGTGGTCGCTAGTACCCATGTCCGACTCAATCACCATTTGAATAATGCACTGGTGAATTCCGGGTCATGTGGGCATTCTATTCTACAGGATCCATTTATGCGCAAGGAGTGAGGGCAAGAAAAAGAAGCCAAGGACAAAAATAGTGGGATGACATGATTTTGGATGGATCGGTCAGCCAGTCAACGGCAAGGGAAGGAGAAAAAGAGCTCGAAATTGAAAGTGGGTCTCTCTTGGGATATGGGAAAAATATGTGGGGGCCACTTTTTGGTAAGTTCAATTTTCTTTTTTCTTTTTTTCATTTTGGGAGGGGGGGTGGGTGAGTAATGTGGTGGGGGACTAAATAATTGCGAGGTTATGATATGATTGCTTGCTGCATGTAAAGCAAGGACTGGGGTGTGTGTGGGTGCAATGCAATGTGGAGACACAATTCAAAATTTCAGCTTTTCCTTTTTGGCATTCCTTCTGATATGGTCACCAACCGTTTCTCCTTTTAGGGTTTTGGGCTGTGATGGCTCTCTCTTCTTTCTCTGTCTCTGCGCATTCTCCCCCATGGTGGGGTCATATCAGTCATCACGACTGCGCATTCATGTTTTTTACCAGAAGAAAAGAGAAAGAAATTTCACAAGTTACGTTGGAACTTCAGGCGAGTTTCCGAATTTGATTCGCATTGGTCGGGCAAAGGGTGGCCTGGCAATAGGGAAGACCCTAATTCAAAATTTCATGAGAATTTTCTTTGCATGGTAGTTTGTAGAAAGTGACTTGGAAAATTGTGTTGGGAAGAAACTAAAGAAACTTGGGTTGAAAGCATTGCTGTTATCACCATTTTTTTTTGGGGGGGGGGGGGGGGGGGGGAGGGAGTTATCGTATTTCAATGTTGCTAAGGAACGCAAATTTGTCGCGGACCCTCTGACTTGCAATGTATACACGACATGGAAGAAATCCCTGAGTTGGACTTTCAGGAACCCTTTAATATCTAAGTCTTGAAGGATACATAAAATACTAGGAAGAAAACGAATGTACAGAGGAAAATGTAGCGCACCTTTATGGCTTGATATGTTTGTCCTGTTGGGGAACAAGATGATCTCCTAGGTTGGGCTCTCATGAGTCATGACCCATTGGCAATTGAGTAGCGTCCCAGGGCACCATCCCCTTCTGAAGTTAATCGTGATCTGCTTTCACTACAAAAAAAAAAAGTTTTAGCAACGGCATTTGTCACGAAAATTTTAGCAAAATTCGTCGCTAAATGAAGTTGCAACGAAAATTGCAATGAAAAAAATTTTGTCGCCGATTCGGCATCGCAAAATTTAGCGATGAAAAATTTCAAATTGCGTCGCTAATTTGCGACGCACTTTATTCGTGACAAAATTCATCGATAATTTATTTGTGGCAAAATTCGTCGCTAATCAGTTCGAGGCAAAATTCATCACAAATCAATTCGTGGCAAAGTTCGTTGCTAATCAGTTCGTGGCGAAATTCGTCGCAAATCAATTCGTGGCAAAGTTCGTCGCAAATCAATTCGTGGCAAAGTTCGTCGCTAATCAGTTCGTGGCAAAAATTCGTCGCTAATTAGCGACGAAGGTTTAGCAGCAGCATTTGTCACGAAGTTGCAACGAAAATAATTTCGTCGCCATCACGGGTTACAAAATTTAGCAACGAATTTAACAACGAATTTTTATTAATTCTTTAGCGACGAACTCCGCGACGAATATTGTTTAGGGTCGAATTTAGCGATGATTTTTTTTATTAATTCTTTAGCGAGGAACTTTGTGACGAATATTGTTTAGGGACGAATTTAGCGACAAAAATTTATTTTGCAACAAACTTTTATTATTTGTGATCATATGATTAAATCATTTCCTTTAGTTTTCAATTTTAAATATAATCAAAAGCAAAATTAATTTCTAGAATTTATATTTAACATTGATTAAGCACTTAATAACATCAAAATATTATAATAATATGAAAATGAAGTACATTCATCTACATTTCCCACAAGAATGACATAAACATTTTTCTTTATAGTACGCATAATGAGAGAATAAATAATCTTGAGCACTTTAAAGCAACTGCTTAAGCAACCTTAGGGTGGCAATTCTTTCTAGGGTAGGAACATATTGGGCCAACTGCACTTCTGGCACAGAAGATGCTGAAGCAAAGCTTATCCTTGATAGATACAAAAAGATACTTCCAATCTTGCGCCTGCTCTGCTTGCTCCATTGAGAGATGCATGAAGTGCTTGATCACCTCCTCTAAAGAGGTGACATTCACTTTTTGACATACAATGCGATACTGAATCGAACCATCCTTGATAAATCTTCCCCTCCGCATAGGAAAAATGAACTTGCTAGAAGGTCAACGGTATTTATCCATCCACACAACCACTATATGCCCTAACATTAAGAAGGAAAGCATAAAACTCACAACAAAAGTCTCAAGATTGGCTAATATCACATAAAAAGATGTGTCTCCCACCTTTACCAAATTGTTCCTTTAGAAGTATAGTAATGCATACTCACATCTCCATGAATCTAGGAACTTTTGAACTGATAACATTCAAGATTATACGAGAAATACAAAAAGTTACTTATAACAACATCAATTGAATCCAAGAAACTCCCTGCACTTGTTGTCCCTATCACGGGAAGCTTCCTTCCCTATAAGGAAGAAAGCCAAATGCATGTATAGAATGAGCTAAATAGTTTGGTAATGCGAGAGCGACGCTAGAATCAAACATCGATAAAAACAGCTAGTACAATAACCGAATGCTTAAATAGTGAAAGAAAATTTACCTATAACATTATATATCTCATCTATTTATACTAAGATGCCTTTGCATATGATAATCCACTTAGTCTTGGGGAAACACACATGATATATGTTTCTTTCCCCAGATAGCCTTGAGGAAAGACACGAACGAAAGTTGCACTTAGTCCATTGCTTTCGTTGCTTTATACAGTAGAACAAACTTCACTACTTCTCCATCTCAAGCAGAAAGAGCAAACTTGCCCAATCATTCTAAGGTCAACATGGGGTAAGATCATGCCAATGAACTAAATCTTAATCTCTCAAACTCAAATTCCTAATCAGCACTTGCGTCACAACATCACTATTGTGTTCCCTCGGTGACAAGACTAGGGATTTTTTTCTCTACATTGTCACTAATATTTTTCATTTATTGGGGAAAGGGAACCAATTCCCCCTCATCCACCTTCAAGCATTCTTAATTCAACAACACTAGAAGCTTTGCTAGCATTAAATTCCAGAGGAGATCATAGAAAAGGATAATTACTCTAATAAGGTGAGGAAAAAAGAAGCAACCTTTGGAGGAAGACGCTTCACAGGGGCTAACACTTTCCTACGTATCAAATGATGTCAGGCTTAGTAAATAAGAATTCAAAACTGACGCCATTTTAGCATCTTCATGAAATGGCAAATAATATGCTAAAGCAACAACACCATGAGCTCCACAAATGGAATAAATCTTCGAAACCAAATCTAACATATGATTCTCCAGGAACCACACATAGTTGTGTAAAATCACGCAATAAGACAATTCTTAAAAAAAAAATCAGATGTATCTGCTTAAGTTAGGACAAGAAAACAGTTCTTAAAAACACAGGGAAAAGGACACTTTTGGTGCCTTAACTTGTGTATGGAGATCACTTTGGTGCCTTAGCTTTCAAACGGATCACTTTGGTGCCTATTTCGGCCAAAAGTGCCACGTGTAATTAATAAATAATTTTTTAAAATAAAATGAAATTTAAAAAATAAAAGCAAGTCCACGTAGGTTGCCACGTCCCCCATCTTCCTTCTCATCTTCTTCTTTGGCTTCCTCTTCTTCGGCGGACACAGGACCACCACTCCGCTTCACCCTCGTTCGAGTTTTCCGTCGCTCCACTTCCGCCAGTTAAGCACCTCGTCGCACCACCATCTCGCTCGGCCGCCTCAACCATCGCAAGCTAAACTCGCCCCCCCTCTGCAACTCGGACCCGCGACCCCCATCGCTGCGCCGAGCTCTTCATCGCCTCCATCTCCTTCGTCCGACGCCATCTACAGCCACCATCCACCAACGCTACCTCGCCATCAGCTCCACTGATCGTCGCGACACCCTTGAGCAGCCTCGTTGCCACCAGCAACCCCAATCGAAACCCCCGAGCCATACCCATTTTCTCTCTCTTTTGTTCTGCGACCCCGATCTTGCGCCGTATCGTCGCCGCCCTAGCCAAGTTTACCCTGACTAAGTTTGAGCCAGCCCAGCCCCGTCGTCTCTCTCCCTCTCTTCCCCAAGACTCCGCGATGCCTCCGAACCCGAGACCCATTCTCTCTCTCTCTCCTCTGTCCGGCACCCCATCGTGCATTGTCGTTGCCTTCCGAGTTCGCGTCGTGTCATTATCGAGCTCTTCTCGTCTGCGTCCAGCCACTCGAGCCCAGTCGCCCGACCCCCAGCTGCCTTGCTTAACCTCCATCGCCCATCCTAACCCACCGCCGAGACCCTCAGCCACCCGTGAGCTTCCCCCAGCCACCATCCAACCCAGATCCGCGTCCCTTAGCCCATGTTTTGCCTTTGTTGTGTCATCCGACCGTTCGAGCTCTTGTCGTCATCGCCGACGATGGTGGATCGACGGCGGCGAGGGCTTATTCAAGCCCTTGCCGCCTGGTTCCAAGTTTTTTTTTCATTTTTTTACTTATTCTTCAAATTATTTAAATAAAAAAATTAAATTTAAATAAAAATGCCACGGTGGACCTCCGGCATGCCACGGTGGACCTCCGGCATGCCACGGTGGACCTCCGGCATGCCACATCAGCGTCATATATTAATAAAATAAGGCCACGTCAGATTTCCGGCGTGCCAAATCATACTTGGCACTAAAATGATCGTTTTTTCAAAAACTTAGCACCAAAGTGATCCGTTTGAAAGTTAAGGCACCAAAGTGATCTCCGTACACAAGTTAAGGCACCAAAAGTGTCCTTTTCCCAAAAACACAATAGATAAGTCTACGGATCATAAGAACATTGCTACAAAAGATAGATATTTGGAGAATATTGGCATTCAATTATTCCGACCTACATCTTTCCAAGTCATCTGTGGAGGCTCTAAATGCAAGAACAGTTTCTTGGAATGCACCCAAAAAATCATCTATAGTGACTTTGATACTCTCTTCATCCACAAGTTCGTAAGATCGTCAAGACTTAGTTGTCTATCCAGAGCATATGATACGACACTTTTCACAACACTTTCAATTTGTGCACCACTATAGTTCTTTGAACGAGCAGCTACACAATCACATATTGCAAATAACTTAGGGTCATCACAAGAGATGAATTAAGCACCAACTTTTCAGCGTATACACCTCTGTTTCAGCATATTCATCTCCTCAAGAGGCTTTTGGATATACATACTTCATAAAGCAAGGGGTAACTCAAATAGAAACTTGGTCGACAAAGTTCATGGAAAAAACGGAATGGCTTACCATTTGGAAACTGTGGCGTTGACTCTGTGGAATTAGTGCAGGTGATGCAGAAAGTTATGAAAAATGGGGGCTTCGGGCGGCAAAAATTGGAGATGAGAGAGATTCAGAAGGATCACTGACCTAGTTTGTGCTAGAGAAAGGGAGTCTAAAAATTAATGTTGACACCTCGCTTGAGAAGGAATCGACGGACGGTGCGATAGCGCACCAAAGGCGTGAAATCAAATGAACATATTGTTGTGTATTAACTAAACGAGGATGAGCAACGTTATGCCTTGAGAGAGACATTTTAATAGAAGATAAAAGCTGCAAAAGTATCTAAAGACTAGGATACAATCAAACAACTTGAGAGTACAATTTCCACAGGGAACAACAGTAGCCTGCCTGTTTTCACTTGATGCCAAATGGTCAAGCAAATCATTTAACTCCTTAATGGTTAGGTCCCAGATGCCATTCCTTGCCTACGTTGCAGTACTTAGTCCAAAGAAAAATTGAAAAAAAATTAACAAATAATGTCGACCTCAGAGATCCACTTTGATGCCAAATATTGCCAGCATACCCAACAAAATTATATCCAGACCAATAGTTGGCATAGGCAATAACTCTACCGCTTAAGTGATAATAGATATATTCAAAAGCATGTTCAACTTTATCAGATTCGTCATGTCAATGAAAGGACTAATGAAGCAAGTAAAAGCACCAACAGAATGCTCTCCAACTTCCTACAACAATGGTAGTTTACACTTAACGTTTCTCATGTAGAGTACTTGATCTATTTTCGACAACTCAAGTGACGGTCAAGATAGATTCCCTAAGAAGTGGTCAATATACCAACATCATGTCAAATCTCAATACATGTCCATAATAACAACTCGAATGGCAATGATTATTCCCTCTCAAAATTTTAAATCACGTGTTAACTCTTATATGACGACCTAACCTATACAGAGAAAAAGCAACAGAAGCAAAATCGAAACCAACAAGCAATTGTATGGTCTCTGTTAAGTCCAAAACACTATACCTCAGCGGCGACGAGAGAAAAATTGCTAGCATTGGCACCGGATTTGGGGCTTCCACGGTGCCAGTGGAAGAGCCGGAGAGCGTCCCCAGAGTCCTAGGACATGCCAAGAGCGTCAACGAGGCAGGTGGCGAGGATGGACTCCTTGAGGCCGTAAGTGCTGCGTTCACGATTGAGCAAGGGAAGGATCAAGCGGATGGAACTTAAGTACTCGTTCGGCTTGCGGTAACTGTTGAGAAACTTTCGGAACTTGGAGCGCTTCAGAGCGGAGGACTTGCTGTTCTGCATCCAGTTGAAGAGGATAACGAGGATGCTGAATTTGGTGTCGTTAGACATTCTCGACAGCGATGAGAAGAGTCTCACCGGGTGTGCTTCTTGTTCAAAGGTTTTCATTGGTAAATTGATCAAGTGAAGATTTTCAAATTAGGGATGAGATTGGGGAAGACGATGAATCATATGGTTGGAGCCGTAGAGAGTAGAGTGTGAGGGATTGAATCGAGTTTAATCGCCAATTGAAAAACTTCCAAAGCACGAGAGTTGAAAATGGATGGGCCCCTAAAGGACTTGAAGCAATGAGATTTCTTCAGAAGCCAAAATTAGGGGAAGTGGTTCTCCTATCAGATAAACTTGAATGACTTCGTACTCGTTAGGTGAAGACCAAATCAACTGATTAGCGACAATGAACTTTATCCGTTGCAAATTAGTGACGAACATTTTTTGTCGCTAATTAGCGACCATAGAAGTTGTGTTTATCGCTAATTGGCGATGGATAAAGCTCATCGTCGCTGATTTTGGGACAATTTGTTTTGTCGCTAATTAGGAATGAATTTAGCGACGAATATTTTTGCGATGAACTTTATCCATCGCCAATTAGCGACGAATTTTTTTTCGTTGCTAATCAGCAATGAATTTAGCGATGAATATTTTTGCGACGAACCGTCTTTGTCGCTAATTAGCGATGAAATAACACTTACCGGTGGAAAAGCTTTAGCGACGGATGCTTCCGTCGCCAATTAGTGACAAAATTTAGCGACAATCGACTTGAAAAATGTTGCAAATGCCATTGCTAACTTTATGATGAATATAGTTTGTCGCCAATAAGCGACAAACTTAGCGACGACAACGTAAGTGTCGCTAATTTTGCGACGAACAAGTTTTGTTGCCAATTAGCGACGATATTAGCGACAAAGTGTTAATTTAGCAACGAATTTTACATTTAATGCATTTCGTCGCTAAATTGGCAATGACCATTTGCGACGAATTTTTGTGGCGCCGCTATACACTAAGATTTGCCACGAAATTTAGCAACAAAATCACTTTGCCGAAGTTTTAGCGACAAAGTTTGCCACAAACACGGTGTCACAAAAATTGGCACCAAGTCAAGCCAATATTAGTGATGACTTCTATGACGAATGTGTCATCGAAAATATGCCCTATGTATTTTGTGACGAAATTAGCAACAAACTTGTTTTCATTGCTATTTTCGTCTTAAATTAGCGATGAATTATCTTTCATCGCTATTTTTGTCGCAAATTAGCGACGAATTTGCTTTCATCGCTAATTTTCCGTGGCTAAATCCTTGTTTTTTTTTGTAGTGTTTAATCTATTATTACTTATAATACAGAGAACGCATGAGAAAGTCTATAACTAAACAGGCAAGACCGACATATAAATACATGCATACGATAGGCATGCCTAGAGTGTACGGTCTCTTAGGATTCACTACGGCTTACATAAGATAATGGAAACACATTAGAAGTTAGAAACACTTTATTTTTATATATAACAAGCGTTAAGTACATCCCTTTTACATTAAAAGAAAACAACTATTGGGAGACAATAAAAAAGTATGGGCTCCCTATCTAACCATCCACACATAGTGTACTCCACCGACACCCTACCATCATCTCATAGCCATATCAAAAAGTAGCTGTCATGTCGTCCATACTCAAAAGCCTATATGTACAACTGCTCTTCTAGCCTAACTACTCCTTGCCACCATCACTACTACCACTCTAATCAGCTCTAGATGATGAACAAGGCAAGAGACTAAAGAGCTGGCCTGATAGCACCGCATAGATGGACACAAAGTTAGGGGAATTAGCTCATTGTATAATTCTATATCTATTAGCATCACCATCACATGCTTGAGGAAGTGTATGGAGGGGTAGTCAGGTAGCTTATGCTCTTCTCATGAGACAAAATAGCTCAATGGAGTGCCATAGTGAGTGGAAGGGGCCACTAGTGAGATAGACGTATCTAAAATTTGAAAATATGTCCCAAAACAAGAGTAAGTTTGAAGCTTAGCAAATACAGTACTGATCTATACTACTAGATAATCTGTTCAACCACATATTCGATGAATCAAACGCCAGTTCACATGCGCCCAAACACTCGGGGTACAGATGAGGAAACTATCAATAACTATACCACTTGATCACCACAACATATATCAAGAAGACCACAGTTAGTTTCAAGAATTCCAAAACCGAACATTCAACTAATCTGAATTCCTGCTTACCTCCCGTCATCGCATTTCATCAGTTGACCTACAATAACTTACTACCTATTCCTCCCTACTATTATACCAAATAACTATTTCAACCTACGAGCCTTGAATCCCCATGAATAAACCCCTACATCTCTTAGCCGAATGTATAAGCAACTACAATCTCTGAATAGACTCGTCCAATTTAGTTTCAGGGCAAATGATTGAATTCAACAAATGAGTTATAGTCACGCTCCATTGCTCCTCTAGAACTCACAGTCGCTACCTCCTGCCATACTGTTGACACCTGATTTTTAATCATCTTTTTCTCTATTAAAATTAATAAAAACAAAATCCATAAAAATTCATAAAACTAAAAAATCAACTTTGGGGACCTTGGCCAAGTCTAGGGAACCAATTTTGACCAAAAAAATGATTTTTCATATTTTCAGTATTTTTCGGCATTTTTTAAAAAAAATTAATAGAAAATCCATAAAAATTCATAAAATTGAAAAATCAACTTTGGAGACCTTGGCCAAGCATAAGGAACCAATCTTGATAAAAAAAATAATTTTTCATATTTTTAGTATTTTTCGGCTTTTTATTTTCAAAAAATAATAGAAAATCCATAAAAAATTATAAAATTAAAAAATCAACTTCGTTGACCTTGGCCAAGCCTAGGAAGCTAATTTTAACCAAAAAATAATTTTTCATATTTCTTGTATTTTTTTAATAATTTTTAGAAATTAGGAAAATATTTAATAAATAATAGCATTTGTGGCCTAAAAAATTCAATTTAAGTCAATTTATTTTCATTTTTCACTTTTAGGAGTTGTGACATTATTCTCTAATATTCCAAATCTTCATCTTGGCCCAATTATACTCAAAAGGACTCAATTTTGTAAAAGGGCTTTAATTAAATTTTGCGTTATTTTCAGCGACAAGAAATGAGCTTAAAATTTGATATGCAATGAATTTCGATTAAGCATAGGAGAGGTGTGTTGAAAATTATGAGGACATTTAGACTTAAAGAAATATTTCTTCAGGGACTGAATTGCAAATACTTAAAATCTCAGGGACTAGAATGCAAATACCTAACATTTGAGAGATTATTTCGTAAATAATAAAAAGAAGAGTTGGTGGAGAAATTAGAATAGAGAAGGGAAGATGAAGAAGAGGAGATGGAGAGGGAAAGATGGAGAAGAGGAAATAGGGAAGGTCGAAAATTATGAGGAGATTTAGACTTAAAGAAATATTTCTTCAAGGACTGAATTGTAAATACTTAAAATCTCAGGGACTAGAATGTAAATACCTAACATTTGAGGGATTATTTTGTAAATAATAAAAAGAAGAGTTGGTGGAGAAATTAGAATAGAGAAGGGAAGATGGAGAAGAGGAGATGAAGAAAATAAGATGATAATAGAGAAGGGAAGATGGGATGAAGAAGAGTTAGTGAAAAAATTAAAATGGCAGATGGATGAGTAGGCTATAAAAGGAGGAAGAAGTGAGCTTGGGAGTGAGATTTTTTGAGAGAAAATTTTAGATGTTTGATAGGGTTTTGGGAGATTGAAGAACACTTTGAGAGAAAGAAAATATAAAAAAAGATAGAGAGAATTTTGAAAATGATGAGAGTTTAAAGCTATGTGTTATCATCACCAATTCATTCATCGATCAACATAAATCAAGAGTTCATCCTTGTCAACAAGCAAGCAAATTCGAGCTAAGTGTTTTTATTTATTCATTTATTTGTGGTTTTAGTTGCAAATTAGCACAAATTGTCTACACTGCCCCCCCACTTTTCTTTCCCATATTTTATGTCAAGTAATAACGACTCCGTACCAATGGTGATGTCATGAAGGTACAAGCAAAATTGGCCCATACAAGCTCAGAATGTCCACCAAATTCTCACTCAACCCGTCGATGGATTTTAATTCAAATTATTGAATCAATTTGTTGTATTTTATTTTAAGGAACTCAAACCCCAGAATGTGAAGGGCAGAGCCCACTCACTGAAGGTCATTTAAATTCCCGCAATTTAATTCATGCACCATTAAACCCCAAAGGGAAAAGCTAAGCCAATGCTAGGCCGCCAATTAAAGGTTTTTACTTACCGTCATCTAAATTCCTGCAATTTAATTTCCGCACCATGAAACCGCAAATGAAAGAGCCAAGCTAATGCTAGGCCACTCATTGGAGGTTTTTACTTATTGTCATTTAAATTTTTGCAATTTAATTCCTGCACCATTAAACCCCAAAGGGAAAAGCCAAGCCAATGCTAGCCCGCCCATTGGAGGTTTTTACTTACCGTCATTTAAATTTCTGCAATTTAATTCCTGCACCGTTAAACCCCAAAGGGAAGAGCCAAGCCAATGCTAGGCCGCCCATTGGAGGTTTTTACTTATCGTCATCTAAATTCATGCAATTTAATTTCCACACCATGAAACCCCAAAGGGAAGAGTCAAGCCAATGTTAGGCCGCCCATTTGAGGTTTTTACTTATTGTCATTTAAATTCCTGTAATTTAATTCATGTACCATTAAACCCCAAAGCGCAGGCCAAGCCAAGGCTGAGCCATCCATTGGTGGTCTTTATTTATTATCATTTACTTCCTGTAATTAAATTTTCGAATCATCGACCCCAGAATGAGTAGGCCGAGCCACCTATTGGAGGTCATAACACTGCACAGAAGTCGTTAATACACTCTCTCTTTCGGCTTCAGGGAATTTTAATACTTTGAAAATACCAAAAAAATACCATCCATGCATCCCATTTAAAAAGTGAAAACACAAAAAGAGAACGCTCCACTAGAGCCTTAGGAATAAACCAAGCCTAAGTTGCCAAATTAGGATATCCATGAAATTAAGGTACCGAAAGAGCATTAGTTTTAATTAACTAGTGTAACCAAGTCATCGAACTCATAATCTCTGGTTCGTAGAAGTAATTTAGTCCTCCCGCTAATTTACTCAGGTCTCTAATCAACCTACCAAAACTAATTAGTGGTGACTCCAAATTTTAAAATCATTTGGAACAAAATCAAAGTTGCGATTTGGTAGAGTTTGGGAGAGTCCGCGTTAGGTTAGTTAATCTAATTAACCTAATAATCCGTTAACTTCGAAATTTTTCCAAAGATTGAAAATTTTTTAGGGTCGCGACACATACCAAGTCTAATTCACCTCATCTTAACATTATCCATAGCAATCAACTTTTGGATCCTAATTATCCAACAAGCTCAACATGTAACGCTGTAGCTCAACCATACATGAATGTCACGATTTCGGTACCAACTCAACCCATACAGTACTATCTCACCCAATTAGGCAATAATAGAAGATCTAGTAGAGGAGATTAATGAACTACTTGCCTTGAGTCAAAGTATGAAGAAGGAAAAAACTTGAATCACGTCAGACGAGTTGCGGATCTCTTCCTCCTTCGTTGGTGTCGCATGGGTTGGTGAAGCAACAATAGGTGACTCGCAGCTAGATATCAACCACCACAACTGAGGAAGGGATTGGGGTCAAGGACTCTATCACTAGCTTTGAGCTGCGGTTCCACCAACGCTCATTTGAGGAGGAGAGGGAGGTGGCGGAGCTGCCGAGGAAGAAGGAGAGGGATGCTCATGAGGGTGTCCACAGAGAGAGAGAGAGAGAGAGAGAGAGAGAGAGAGAGAGAGAGAGAGAGAGAGTTTTTATAGTTGGGGGTTTTTAAGTGGTTTAAGTGGTTGGTAGTTCCTTGGGTGGGTGTTCGCATTCAATTCGCAAGTCCAAGTTCGCGACGGAATCAATTTCTTATACATTAGTTTTCGTAGAACTTCTACTTATGGCTCGATAAAAGTCATCACATCTAACTATGTCTTGCACTCAAATAATTCGTTGCATCAATTGTTGACACCTGATTTTTTTAATCATCTTTTCTCATTTAAAATTAATAAAAAAAAAATCCATAAAAATTTATAAAATGAAAAATCAACTTTGGGGACCTTGGCCAAGCCTAGGAAACTAATTTTGACCAAAAAATAATTTTTCATATTTTCAGTATTTCTCGATATTTTTAATTTCGAAAATTCATAAAAAAATCAAGAAAATTACAAAATTACAAAATTAACTTTGGAGACCTTGACCAAGCTTAGGCAACCATTTTTGAACAAAATATAATTTTTCATATTTTTTGTATTATATATATATATTAGAAATTAGGAGAATATTTAATAAATAATAGCATTTGAGACCACCAAAATAAATAAAAATAGTCAATATTTTTATTTTAAATCCCTTTTCATGTTGGCCATCACAAATTTAAAAAATCCAATTCGAGGTCGTGTATTCCTTCAAGAGCATAATCTTGAACCGGGCCTAAAAAATTCAATTTGAGTCAATTTATTTTCATTTTTTCACTTTTAGAAGTTGTGACATTGTTCTCTAATATTTCAAATTTTTATTTTGGCCCAATTATACCCAGAATGGCTTAATTTTGTAAAAGGGCTTTAATTAAATTCTGCATTATTTTCAGGGGCAAGAAATGATCTTAAATTTGACATGAAGTGAATTTTGGGAGATGTGTCAAAAATTATGAGGAGATTTGGACATAAAGAAATATTTTTTTTCAGGGACTAAATTATAAATACTTAAAATTCAGGGACTAGAGTGTAAATACCTAACTCTTGAAGGATTATTTTGCAAATAACAAAAAAAAAGAGTTAGTGGAGAAATTAGAATAGAGAAGGGAAGATAGAGAAGAGGAGATGGAGAAGAGAAGATTGAGAAGAATAGATGGAGAAAATAAGATAAGAATAGAAAAGGGAAGATGGAGACGAAGAAGAGTTAGTGGAGAAATTAAAATGTGAGATAAATATGGAGAAAGGAAGATGAAGATGAAGATGAAGAAGAGTTAGTGGAGAGATTAAAATGTGAGATAGAGATGGAGAAGGGAAGATGAAAATGAAGAAGAGTTAGTAGAAAAATTAAAATGAGAGATAGAGTTAGTGGAAAAATTAGAATAGGAGATAGATGAGTGGGTTATAAAAGGAGGAAGAAGTGAGCTGGAGAGGGGGATTTTTCGGGGAGAAAATTTTGGATATTTGAGAGAGTTTTTGGAGATTAAAGAAAAAATAGAGAGAAAGAAAATACCAAAAAGAGAGAAAATTTTGAAGATGGTGGGAGTTTAAAATTAGGAGTTATCATCACCAATTCCTTCATCGATCAACATAAATCAAGAGTTCATCCTCGTCGACAAGCAAGCAAATTCGAGCTAAGTGTTTTTATTTATTCATTTATTTGTGATTTTAATCTCAAATTAGCATAAATTATATACACTTTGTCCATCTCCCTTTTTTCCATATTCTATGGCAGGTAAAAAAAAGGGACAACTCCGTATCAACGATAAATTCCATGGAGGTGCAAAGTGAGCCCAAACAAATTCCAAGGTGCCCATCAAATTTGCAGCCAACCGTCAACGGATTTTAGTTCAAATTGTTGAAACAATTTGTTGTATTTTATTATAAAGAACTAAAACCCTAGAATGGAGAGGCAAAGCGCATCCACTGGAGGTCATTTATTTCCTGCAATTTAAATTCCTGCACCATCAAACCTCAAAGGGAAGAGCCAAGCCAATGCTAGGCCGCTCATTGGAGGTTTTTACTTACTGTAATTTAAATTCATGCACCATTAAACCCCAAAGGGAAGAGGCAAGCCAATGCTAAGCCGCCCATTGGAGATTTTTACTTACTGCAATTTCAATTCCTGCATCATCAAACCGCAAAGGGAAGAGCCAAGCCAATACTAGGCCCCCCATTGGAGGTTTTTACTTACCGCTATTTAAATTCCCGCAATTTAATTCCTGCATCATTAAACCCCAAAGGGGAGAGCCAAGCCAAGGCTGAGCCATCCATTGGAGGTTTTTATTTACTGTCATTGATTTCCTGCCGTTTAATTTTTGAATCACTAGACCCCAAAGTGAGTAGATTGTAATACTGCACAGAAGTCGTTAACACACTCCCTCTTTCGGCTTCACGGAATTTTTAACACATTGAAAATATAAAAAAAAAAATACCACCCATGCATCCTATCTAAAAAGTGAAAATACAAAAAGAGAACACCCCACTAGAGTCTTAGGAATAAACCAAGCTTGAGTTGCCAAATTAGGATATCCATGAAATTAAGGTACCGAAAGGGTATTAGTTTTAATTAACTAGTGTAACCAAATTCCTGAACTCATAATCTCTGATTCGTAGAAGTAATTTAGTCATCCCGCTAATTTACTTAGGTATCTAATCAACCTACCAAAAATGATTAGTGGCGAGTCCAAATTCTAAAACCATTTGAACAAAAACCAAAGTTGCGATTCGGTAGACTTGGGAGGGTCCGTATTATGTTAATTCATCTAATAAACCTAATAATCCGTTAACCCGATCGAAAAAAATTCTTAGGGTCGCGACACCAATCCTATTCACCCCCCGAGGACTATAATCCTTAATAATCCAAACCCGATGTCGACACCTAAATTTTGATTTTTTTAATCATTTATGACAAAATGAAGGATTAAATTTTAATTCCTACTAAAAAATTAATCATTAATGTCTAATTTTTTAATCATGCATTGCATTTTCATTTAGATCGGCAGACAAAATTAAATAAATTTGACTGAGCTCGCAGTAAGGAAAATTCGGTCCAACCAATAGAATTACATGTCCTTCGTGTGTGGATTGTTCAAATTTTGGAAAGATTGTGTCATGGTCTTCATATTAAGTAAAGAATTTCCTTAAAGGATGAAAAGGACTAGCCATCTACGTGGGCAATTATACAAGAAATGTGGTCGGTTTAAAAATCAGTAGAGAGAAAGAATTGAGGTCTGTGGCGATCACGAACAAAACGGGAATTGAAAGATTTAGTCTTTCAAATATTCACAGGCAAATCAAGAATCGATTAACAAAAGGAAAGGAACAGAATATAAAATATTTGAAGAATCAAAATAAAAATTAAAAAAAAGAAAATTTTGGCTCTTTTCTTAGAGAAAACTTCCTATTCCACCTATAAAGAGTACCCACTACGGAAGAAACTGGAGAGGGGTAATTGGCATGGATTTTTTTTTTTTTTCAGAGGAGCGAAAGAGAGTGCAAAAAAAAGGGCCTGTTTTTCCTTAAGCCGTGTGCTCCTCGGTTGAAAGTTTTTCCTGCCCACTGTTCGTTGTGCCCCAGGGACGCTGCTACTGTTGTGTTAAGATCAACAATCCCTCGCTGTTCCAGTGTTGAACCAAGTAACTAAGGGCCCCACTGCTGTTCCTTCCACTCGGTGGCTGTCCAGCCTAATTTTCTCCGCTGTTCGGTTTCAAATTCACTGCCGTTTGGGATCAAATCCACTGCTATTTAGTCTAGGTTCCAGCTGTTATTCAGTGCTGATTTTGCCGCTATTTCGCTTCCGTTCGATGCTCGTTTCCGCTGTGATTTGGTGTTCGAATTCCTTGCCGTTTGGTGCTGAAGTCTGTTGCTGTTCGAACCTTAGTTCGCTATAATTTGGTGTTTGGAGCTTGCCGTCCAACGGTATTTATATCTTGAATTGGCTCAAGTCTTGCCCTTCGAACTAAGTGCAGAATTCAATAAACGGCTAGACCATTCCATAAACGGCTAGACCATCCCTCGATACTTGGTGTGCAAGTTTTTTTCGAGCAACGTTCGAATTTGGAAAGCAAATACTTGAAAAACAAGGCAAATTTCTCATTTCAGCCTTTGGTATATTCACTTGCCTAGTTGGTTATATTTTGCATATCTTGCATCAAAGTGAATATCTTTTAAAAATACAAGTTTTGATTAGGAAATTTTCTTTCCTAATCCGCAACTTGCCATATGACCGAGAAAGTCCATCTTTATGATTATTGATGAAATACTCGATTAGGTAAGAATTCAAGTTTTATCGCTAATTGTAAGATTACGGATTAAATATTAACTTGAATATTTACAAAATCATTCCAAAAAAATAATTGATATATCCACTTTTCTTGATTGAATTGATTGGCATATCCACTTTCTTAATTTGATTTGATTCTCTTATTTTTTTTATTTTTTAGAATATATCTGTCACATGATGTAATCTCAAAAATTTTAAAAACGTTTGTGTTCATTCATTTCCATATTTGAAAAATCACATATCTTAAAATTAGATCATATAGATAATTGCATATCTAATCCTTTTGTTTTTGTAAAATATTTATGTTAGATTACATTTTAGGATAGAAATTCATGTTTAAATAGAATTCAATGTCTAAAATAATCTATCTTTAATATATTAGGGTTCAGGTCAATTGAAACTTTGAAATATATAAGATAAATATTGTTTTGGCATAGTTCTATTCTAGAAAATAAATTCATCCGAAAATTAAAAAAATCATCCACGCCATGTCATCTTTGGTACGTCATCTATGCCATGTCATTCATTCTTCCCATGTCATCCTTGCACGTCATCATTGTTGCCATGTCATGTTGGTTGCATTTTTTATTTTGCATTTAATTCATGTTATTGCATCCTGGAATAATTCATGCATTGCATATAGTGTGGTTATTCATGTATTCACAAAAAATGAAAAAACAAAAGAAACAATGTTTTGTGTGGCGCATGCTCCCTTGATTATCTTGATTTCTGAATGTTCAATTAATTGATTGTATACCCGCATGATAACCTTTGTTAGTGACTTAGGTTAAAATCAATTAATGTTGCCTCCTCAAATGATTTTTCATGAAATAAAATGATACCGAAAGGCCGTTAGAGTAATCTAAGGTAATCAAGTCCCTAGACTCTTAATCTCTGGTTCGTAGAAGTAATTATTTCTTCCACTAATTTACTAAGGTTTTCAATCGACCTACCAAAAATGATTAGTAGCAACTCCTATTAAAAATCTTTCCATATTAACTATTAAACTATAATTTGCAATTTGATATGAAGTTGGGAGAGTCCGAGCTAGGTTAGTTAAATAATTAACATGATAATCTATTAACTTGAGAAATTAGATTTTTTTTAGGTTGCGAAAGCTTGGCGACTGTCGCGACCCTAAAATTATGAAATTCTCAGGTTAATGGATTACTAGATCAATTAGATGAATTAACTAATCTAGCCCGAGCTCTCCCGAGCTCTCCCAATTTGCAACTTAGGTTTATGTTCAAATGATTTAAATTTGGAGCCGCCACTAATCCTTTTTGGTAGGTAGATTAGATACCTAAATAAAGCATTTGGAGAATACTTTATTTTCTGCAAACTATAGATTTAAGTCCGGGGACTTGATTATGTTAACTTTTCAATTAACACCCTTTCGGTACCATTCTTGTGAAGGTTTCCTTGATTGGCACATTAAATTGATTTATTTGAAGACCAAAGTGCAATTCATCCTCTCTCTTTTTTTGTTTTTTCTTGATTAAATGAATGCAATGCAAATGCAACTACATGAATGCAATTATGACATTAAACTATATGATGTTATGCAAATCTAAACTATATGACAAGAATAATAAGCATACATGATGTCTAAAAAAAATTAAGTTTTAATGCACGAAAAATGTGGGTTCTAAAGATATACAAAATAACATGAATGAAAACAAATGCATGCTAATTTTTAGAAAAAAGCGACATGATATGAGCTTTAATGCACATAAAATATGGGTTAAAATTTAAATGCCATGACATGCGAAAGATGCAAGTCTACCTATATGACATGAATAAAAATGCATGAATGACATGGTAAATGTGCATGAATGGCAAAAATGACATGGTGAATATGCATGATCTACCCTATATGAAATACACATGAATGACAGTTTTTGGTATTTTCGGACTAAATAAAAGGCAAAAATAAAAGATGGTCCGAAAGTTAATAACAATTAATATAAATTAAGAAATTGATCACTCAAAGTCTCGTTTTATATTAAAAGGTATCTTGACATTTAAATCCATTTTAGATCATGATTTGACGGTCTTTTGTGATTTCTTCTAAAAATATGATTCAAATAAAAATATAATAAACCTTGAGTATCGTCCACCTTATGATCCAAATTTTTTGATGAATTCGCTTCGTATCCAAAGTTTAGGGTCGGAAGGGAATTTATTCACGTCGTACCCCGAGGGTGGGGTCGGATGGTGAATTTGAATATTATGAAATTTGTCGATCCGGTCCCAAAGTTATGAAATGAGATGAACAATTTCATTTGTGCGGATGATGTCATACTTCGAGGGTAAAGTTGGATGGCCATCCATCATGCACATATCCGATCCGAGGGACAAAGGCGCAATGGAGCATGTACTATACTCATGGAATATTATAAAAATATTTGACTTTAGACTATAGTATGAAATGCATGAAATGTGATTTTCGGCCAAGGCAAAGGAGATTGCCGAAATCTTGAAGGGTATATAAGACCCTATTCACATAGGATCACATCTTTCTTAATTAGGAGATTATCTTATAGATTTTGAAGATGTATTTTCAGATAATCCTTAATTAGAAAAGATATTCTCGGAATTTTCAAAGTTTATCCACAATATCTTAGAGATGTGCCTGAGATTCAATTATTAAATTGCAAGATATGCCAAAATCATTCAAAGACAAGCACGATATCCATAAGATTTGCTTGACATTCAGATATTTCAAATTCAGGCAACAAGAATTCTTAAGGATATGCTCAATATTTCCGTAAAATATTTCCTAAATCCGAAAGCATGCAAGATATCATCAAGATTTGCTTTAGTCTTAGCAAAAATTTTGTAGATAATATCTGCTAATCTAAATCGAGAGATAAGATAAAAATTGACCAACCGAGGATCGAAAATTTACCTTATCTGAGAATCTCTTCCTAATCTGAAAAAAAAAAAACTCGAGCCAAAAACTGCAATCCAGGCTAAGGAATTTCGACCGATCGGCTGGAGGATTTGCGCACGCCCAGGATCTTGTCAAGGACTATTTTGAGCTTCCGTAGGACTCGTTTTGCAGCAGCAATTATGGGCCCAAATTCACCTAAAATTGAACACTGGACAGCAAGAGTATCACGCCAAATAATGAGGTAATCGACTCTAAAAGTCCAAAAAAACTGCACTGAAAAAATTAACAAAAAGGCCAAAAACAGCACTGTTTTTGGGCCGAACAGCAGCTAAAAAAAAATCCAACAGCAGCTAACTTGGTCCCTGTGTAACTGAGTATTATAGGACCAAATATCTGCAAAAACCTGAAGCTAAATATTAGTTTGAATCAACACTGGACAGCAGCCAAATTTGGACCCAATGGCAGTGAATTCAACCTCAGAACAGCTACGGTTCTAAGCACCAAGTAGCAGCTCAGACCAGCATCAAGCAGCAGCAAATCTGCACCCGAACAGTCACCGAATTGATCTCAAGCAGCAGAGGATGGTAACAAGTTCTGGCAGCAGCTCGTGGTGGAAAATCCGCCGAAGAACCTTGGAAATCAATTCCGCAGATAGTGGTTCACGTTACGTCCTCGATGTCGCAGCTTTGTTGAGATCTAAACTAGCCAAGGAGTGACTAGTTATCACTCAGCACTTCCTCGGATGCACCTCAGTAGTGGTGTTGATGAAGGATTGAAGTGGTCATAGTCTCACTCCAGAGAGTGAAAACCAAGACCTCTCATTTTGGCCGTCCACCCCTTAGAATTTTTTCACGTCCATCTTTCTGTGGCCGATCTCCTAATTTCCAGATTTGCTTTCCGACTTTGAACGGATTTCGAATCAACTCAATCTTGGACCGACAATGGTTCAGCTCGCACGGCTGAGGTTTGCATCAACAACTCGGCGACACACGTTGGGACTCCTCAGCTATGCTCGTTGATAAACCTGCAAGATAGAGGACGTAGGAACACAACTCGCAAGACATGAAGGCCATCGTTTGGTTAGCATTGCTCGGTGGAATTGGTTCTAAGGTGTTGCTGAAATAAACTTCACAAATGCGATGATTAGCTAGATAACAACTCAATGCAAATTGGGACAAAACACATCACGACAACCACCCTTTTCCACTTTCCTTGACCACCACTCGCGGTTTTGATCCTTTGCAGAACCCTTGTAAAGCTCTCTAATTCACATGAATTGCTTCAATCGCAGAATCTCTCCATTCCCTTTTGTCTTCTTCTTTTGGAGCATGGACGTTGACTAGAGGAAGAGACCCCTCCTGCAAAATCCGACTCTACCCTCTTGTGCTCACCTTTGCGCAGAGAAGAGAACTTCTTGTTCTCTATTTTTTGTGCTGCCCTCAATTTGCCGTATGTTCTATGAAAGTCGCCTCCTCCCTAATTAACCCTAGAATGAAAGTATATATAGTGAGACACTAGGGTTAATTATAAGCCGTTAGATTAGGCTTGACATCTAAGATTATATTAGGACCTTAGGATCTAAAATTCTGATTATTAAAGTCCTAATATAATAATAAAAATATGCTGTAATTTCGGGCTAGCCGAAAAATCCTATCCTTATGGGCTTATCGCGCATTTGAGCTCGTATTGGGCTTTAATTAATTAAATAGATAATTAATTAAATGCCTTTTAACAATTAAAGTGAGCTAAAAAATGAGATGAATTAAATCTGAAAATGATGTCCAAGCCCTCTTACAATTTTCAGCAAAAACCCCTCATGTTTAGCCAAATTTTACGTGCAATGCCGAGTTCATCACTTGTCGATTTAAGCTCAATTCCTCTGTCAGTCTAGAATGCAATGCAATGCAAATAAAATAAAATAAAATAAAATAAAATAAAATAAAATATGCTATGCATGAAAAATTATTTTTTGTGAGAACTAAAATTCTAATTCTCATTTTCTATGCAATATGAATGGAAAAGAAAAATCCAAAATTTAAGTGTCAACAGCGACCTACCAAAAACGATTAGTGGCAACTCCTATTAAAAATCTTTGCATATTAAATATTGAATTATAAATTGCGAGTTAATATGAACATATGAGAGTTCAAGTTACGTTAGTTAAATAATTAACATGATAATCTATTAACATGAGAAATTAGATTTTTTTAGGTCACGACACTCGGCATCGACTAATTGGCCTTCAAAATTTCAAGCCATCACAGGTTGCGGTGGTGGCAAGGGTCGCGACCCTGACCAAGCCTATGGTGGCTTCTTTTTTTTTTGGTCGAACTATGGTGGCTTCTTGAAACCCAAGTCATGCGCTCTCATAGTGGCGTAGCCCCAGTAAACTGATTTTCCTAAGCTTGCGTGACCTCAGACAAGGCGAAGCCGGGTCGCACGGCACAAGTTTGCTGAACCAAGTGGTCGACGCCGCCACCAGCATGTCATTACCAGTTTGTCTAGCTAGTGCCAACATGGCTCCAATACGTCAGTACAGATCAGCATCTATCATTTTTCATATTTAACAAAAGTTCTAGTGCGAACATGAAAGTATAGAGTTTAGGGGCTCAATGGAGGAAAAAAAAAAGTTCAAACACTTGATTAAACAAATTGAAAAAGTTCAGGAATTACTCATTATTTATCCCTACTTTTTATATGGATATTAAATGTCTTTATTGCGCTTGCAATAGGCTTCCGCGAATTCATATGAAAGCATGGAAAAGTATTCTCTTTTACTTTCTTCTTTTTTGAGCTAGCATTGTTCCGAACTTCTTCTTCTACCATGAGTATCCCATAATCTCAGAGATAGCCCGAGAGGATCGTCTGAGTAGCAAGGTGATTCATCCCTTTGATGGCTTAACCACAGAGTCGAGGTTTCCCTATGATTGAAGATTGACCGAGATATTTAGGGCCGCACCTTTCGCGGTAAGGAATCTTCCCCCGATTATTTTTGAGTGTAAGAACATCACGTTAGTCAGGCTAAGTTTCATTATCAACGAGGTATTGTAAAGATTGACAAAGGGTCACGTTTGACTCGCTTCAGTGGACTCAACCACAGTTTCAAGTAAAATAGTTGAGTCCACATTAGAGTCTTAGGACTCCAATTTTGTCTTGCAGATGTGAATGATTACGGTGCAATGCCGAAAAAAAAAACTGATGTCTGTCAAAATAAAAAGGAGAAGAACATCAATCTTATATAGATTTCCAGATAATGTAAGGGTGTATCAAGGAAATAAGGGATGGTGGCTTTGTAGTACCATCTTTTTGGCTTGTCATTTTGAATGGTCAATCGCATTTGAGACTACATGAGCCCGATGGAAGAGACAGATGTGGGTTTTACTTTGGGAAATGTTATGCTTGGTGTCCTGTTACAGCGAATGATAGCTCTAGACCCGTGAACAGCTGGATTGACTTTGGTGTTTATTACTGTTCTTAGTGACTATTAATGTCAAGTCATTCAAAATTAGCGGATAAACAACCAACGAACAACAAGTATCTGGACCAGCCTTGGATTAATTCATCCAATCCTTCCTTCACATCAATGAATGCAAAAGATTTGTCAAAAAAGGTTCTAAATCGGTTGTATATATGCTAATTTATTTTTAAATCTTTTAATTATATCAATTTAGTTCTAAACATTTTTAATATTTTTTCATTTGAGTCCATTCTATCAATTTTGATTGCAATCACTAATGTGAACAAATATAATAATATTTTTTTTACTTCTTAATTTTTTCTTTACTTTTCTTTTAGTTTTTGTTTAACTTAGGGTTGGCAAAGGTCGCAGATGTTGTAGGCTAAAATATCACCTAGAGGAGGGTGAATATGTGATTTTAACTGAACTTGATATATTAATGCGAAAATAAAACAATCAAGTTAGGTATTAACAAAATCGAGTGAGAACAGAGTCTGAACTATAATGATGATATGATGATACTTAGCAATGTGCAATAATATAATAAAGTACGAGAGTCAAGGGATAGAGAAATTGCACAAAAGTTCATAGTGATTCATTTTGTACAAGCCTATGTTCACTCTTCTACGTTGACAGCCTACTAGCTAAATTCCACTAAAATATTAATAAGATGTGGCAAGAATGAGTGACAATACTCAAGTTAGATAGAACTCTTTATCTCACAATATCATTCTATCAATGTCTCTCAAGGATTACAATTGAAGCTCACAATAGACACGTATGTATGATTGAAGCTCTTTTAACTTTGAAATTTTTTTATCCTTGATCGCCCACTCTCTTTAGCTCCTTAGCTTCCTTTTATACTCCTCTAATTTCAAACCAACCTTTTGGACAGCCTTTAGAGGATCATTCTCCAATCAACCTATTGGACATAATTGCTAAAAGAAGGTAGAGTAGTCGTTGAGGAAAGAGATCAGAATCTCCATCGAATTGATCGCCCATATAACCAAATCTTGATTTTCATAAGTTGAATTCTTCGTTTAAGAAAGTAGCTTGCCTTGATGATGATTGTGGATTAAATCTAGAGGTGGGTGGGGGTGTATGTGTGTGTGCGCGCGTGTGTGTTATGAATCCGTTGCAAAACAATCTATGAAAATAATGATTAACTACAACTTTCCGTATAGGAATTCCAAGCCAGCTTACGAGCTATGATGATATAAGCAGTAGAGTGTGAATCTGAGAAGATATTCATGAATCTGAATAAGTTTAGTTGTCGCATAGAGTTCGAAGTTATCAAATCCCTCAAAGTATTATCCATACTATTACTCTGATTAGAATTCAACATTCATCATTACATGAGTAACTAATGAGAGACAAATACTTCGGATTAAATATAAATAAAGAATAGTTTTGTCATCGTGAGGTTTTCTCAATAGCAAAGCTCTCATTGACCCTAGACAAGGGCATCGCGGGCCCTCGCCGACCCTAAGTTGAAGTCTTCATTTAAGAAAGTAGCTTACCCCTTGATGATGATTGCGGGTCAAATCTAGAGGTTTATATATATATTATGAATCGGTTGCAAAACAATCTATGAAAATAATGATGAATCAAAACTTTCCATATAGGAACTCCAAGCCAGCTTATGAGCTATGATGATATAAGTAATGGAGTGTGAAGTTGACAAGATATTCATGAATCTGAATAAGTTTAGTTGTCGCATAGACTCTGAAGTTATCAAATCCTTCAGAGTATTATCCATACTATTACTTTAATTAGAATTCAACATTGTTCATTACATGAGTAACTAATGAGACACAAATACTTTGGATTGAATATAAATAAAGAAGAGTTTTGTCATTGTTAGAATATACATTTGGAGGTTTTCTCAATAGCAGAGCCCTCGTTGACCTCGGACAAGGGCATTGCGGGCCCTCGCTAAGCCCAAGTTCAACAAAAGAAAAAAAAAGAAAAAAAAAGAGAAAAAAAATCAAAAAAACATATTTAAAAATTTTAAAAATTTTAAAAATATTATTAAAAATTATCCACTTAAAAAGCTGAGTGCGTCACATAGGATGACCGATATCTATGTCAGTAATTTTTTTTTAACAAAATTGGCTGGATTACTAAATTGGTAAAACATAAAAAGGTTTAGGACTCAATTGAGATAATTAAAATATTTATGACTGAATTGGCATAAATGTAAGAGAGACAAAAGAATAATGCTAGATATAATGACTTACTAAATTTGCATTGAGTGACGAAATAAAATAATCATTAAATGTCAAGTACAACCCATATTTTAAAAAAAAAGTACAATCCCTATTGAAAAAAAAAGGTTTATGGACCGCGATAGTCACTTAACATGTCAAATTTTACGGACCCATCTTGTTATACTAGAACTTTACTCGAGCGTTGACGGATTTTGAATTTATTAGAAAAATTAAGGGGAAAAAACAGATAAATAAAGAATCCTTAGAATTAAAGTAGATGAAGAAAAGTTAAAACATTTATCTAAAAAGCGGTTTTTTTTTACATGCAAATGTTTAAAAGACGTAATGACATAAATGATCCATGAACTTTGGTTTTATATGCAATGCGATCCTTGACTTTAGCACAATGTGCAATGTTATTTTTGAACTTTTAATTTGTTAAATATGGTCATTAAATTTTTTTTTATAGATGTTCAATTTAGTTTCTGGATTGTATGAAAGTGTCAAATATTGTCCCTAAACATGAACTAATGGAAGGACAATATATACAATAAATTTATGTTTAACAAATGTCATATTTTCCTCCAATCAAATAAACCATAATATTACTTTCCACATGTATAAACCCCTAGACGACTCGTGAAAACTGCTCGTTTTGGATCATAAGAAATAGATGTACCGAAGGAGGCAATTCTCTTTTCTTTTCTTTTCCTTTTTTCCCTCACTTACTACACAAGTAGTCCACGTCAAATCGGCTCTTCGTACCATAAGGTCCATAACATAAAAACGATGCTAATACGATGGCATGGTGTGACCGTCGCATAAATTGTTCAATTCATGAAATTGCGGCGGTGGAGACAGGCGTCAAGAGCCCTCTGCATAGATTCGCACTTCGACATCTTTCAGCCATAAAAGGGAAAAGAGTGCTTTGAACTGATGAGGGCAACCGTTGTTTTGTTGTCTTGAAAAGGCCTGTGTAGAAACTTGAGAGAGACTCGATAGGCATGATGAACATCAAAGCATTGGTGCTCACGGGTCAACACCTCCTCACTTGTCCTATTCTATAGCAAGCCTAATCATATTGGACCGGAATCCCTAGGTCCCTGTGCATCTGCATTGTCCTTTTTTAAGTAGCCACAACATCAGTGATTATTGATAAAAATTTGATCGAAAGAATTATATTAGAATATCGTGAAAAGTTTTAAAATTAAATTAATAAAATTGAAAAGTTTAGAGTTAAATCGACATCTGTATAATAGGTTCAAAACAAATTGAGTAATTTTGTCCTCATTGCATTGAGCCACGGTTCCAATTAACAGACACGATTGAATTTGATTTCGTTTGCTCCCTCCCAATTTCCATCTCTTATCATGTAGCAACCATTGAATTCACCATAATTTTGGTGTCCCAACCATTATGATCTATGATCGGAGTGAACTGGACGAACTTCAAAAGAAAACTTCACAAGCATGTGAGCTAGTCCGATCATACTAACAACCACCCCTTTGATTAGCCAATCGTGTTGTGGTTTCATATGAATGAATAAACTTAATTTGGTTTCTTAATTTGCGAAGATCTTCTCCAATATTCACACACCTCCACTAATCTATATCTTCAAAGTTCAAAATTTTTTAATTTGCATCGTCGGTTTTCTAGAATAAGCTTCGATTTACAGTCTTAGGGAACAAAGATTGGAGACTTACAGATTGGCATCTTAATGTCGCAACATCAATCGGGACGAGAATACTGCAGCTGGGAAATTATAATTCAGTATATATCATATTCGTGAGAAAACGTGATAATGTCATGGCCCAATCAAGTTTTCTTCAAACAATAAACGCTATATTTAGTATAAAATTTATTATTCTCATATAAATTTCATGCCTTAAAGAAGTAACGCTAAGTATACTTAGGCCAATTAATTGAATTAACTTACAAAACGATGACAACCGCAGGTGGCGCAGAGCGAAGTTCAAAGTCCCCAATACAAGTGGAAGATGATAAATTGTGCTACTGACACATGATCAATGACAATAATAATGCAAGCCCTCCATATATCATTTCTAAGCTTTTTGCAAAAAAAAAAAAAAAGCTGAGCAGTCTGCGCATGGTCTTCGAGCCAGGATTGCATCATTCTTATGGAACAGTGTACTCTGCACGAAGATTGCAATTATAAGAAGTAAGAACAGCCTAAAATAGTCTAGAGTACGGAAAATATGTATGAAAAATAGGGCAAATGATACCAGTCGGTTCAGATTCCATCCGAAATATAGAATTTATCCGTCAAGATCAGTTCTTTAATTTTTGGAACCATAAACGTAACATGTTACAAGTTTCAGGATCTACTCAAGTTCTACTTGAACTTTTTATTGAATGATTGCAATAAATCATCACTTTTAATCATCATAATTTGCTCCTATAATTCACTGACCACAACTCATATTTAAACATATCTAGAATATGAAATAGTGGCAAAGAAAAGTCTCAGTCATGGATATACACTGAAATTGAAGCTCAAACTAGTGGTTCTAAATTACATACTCATTATCGGATGCCATGGAATATCACAGGATCTCATGAAATTATAGAACAAGAAAAACATAGAGGCTTGTTCCAGGTTGTAGGTTCTAGGTTCTAGATTCTAGATTACAAGTGCTTGGAACTTGGAACTTACACATCCAAACCAGTTTTCTAATTTTTGGAACCTAAAACCTAACCTACATACCTTAGAACTTGAAACCAGATTGATTCTCACATGTACGGTTTTTCAATTCTCGGTTCTACCTTTGAATTATGCTCACCCCTAATGAACAAGTCACTATATCGACCTACATATTGTCTTTTTAATGGTAGACTATATAACTTCATATGCTAAATAACAAATTGTGGAGTGAGAATTCCCTGTGAGGGGGGCGAGACTGTTAATTTTAAAATGAGCTATCAACTTCAGTGTATCTCATATCTGCAACTTGTTATAACCTTTAATTTCGACATGTAGCTAGACAAATTAATCGAAATAATCAACTTACTTCCACACTTCTTTCCAATGGGTCTTTTCTTGATGTTGCACCTCTTGGGGATGGTGATAGCGATTCCGAGATTGATCCCGGCTTGCTTGGCCAGAGGAGACAGGAGAACGGCGCAGAGGCATTTGGGTGCAGTTGTGATGAGCGCACCGACTTTAGTGCAGCAAACCGGCGGGACCTTGGCCTTTGGATTCCCAGCTGCACTCAGGCACGGGCTGAGGCTCACCGCCGCGGTGCTAATGGGCGTTTTCCCGCACTCTCCAGCGGCAATGACTTCTTCAAGAGAAGCCATTGAGGACACCAAGAAGAGGACCAAGGTGACTAGACAAGAGAACCCACTGGCTTTGGAAGCCATTTACTCGTTTCAAATCTCTTTCAGATGGATTTTTGTGAAGGTGGGCTTTCAGGAATTGGCAAGGAAGATTTATATGGACTTGGAAATTTGAAGGTGCAATGGCAATTGGCACGCTAGTGGGGTGAGGTTGGTGAGCGGCTTGGTGGGGCTTGGAGGCTCACTTGTGTATTTTTTTTTTTCCCTTGAATTTATGGACCAGACAACGTGACAATCGTGCCTTACCACTGTCTTTATTCAACCAGAAATAATATTATTTGGCGATTTGGATAAGCTAATGTGGTTAAGGTCTCCAATTCCTCGCATGAAAACCAATTGGATTTTTCCTTGGTGATCCACTTAGAATCCTACTTCCTTGTTGGTTGGTGGTGTTCGATTCTTTCCAATTATCTATCTTCAGGCCCTGCCCTGCTTCTATACCTATTGGACATTGGTGTCCGAGTGGGTAAGATCACGCTTCGAGTTTTTCCTACGTCGTGCGAACCTTAGAGCTGTCGTTCTAGTTGTCGATGCAAGAACCGGACATCACGAGCATAGCCGGAAGCTCCACAGGGAAATCAATTTGCGTAACAATGATCGGCTCAAGGCGTCCAGGATTTGTACCTGAACTGGCCTTCCGATGCCTAAGTTTAGCATTGGAAGTTTTGGGAGAGAAAAGATGGTTGGGCTTAAAGTTGCGAGAAGAGAATTCTTAGCTGAAAAATGTGCCCCGGTAAAAATACCCAAGTCTCATATTTCTATTTATACATCTTTTTTGAATAGTCATTGGATGGTATTGACAAGTGGCAATCTATGATTAAAGGGGGTGAAAAAGGCATGACATTCGTATTGTGTCATGGACCAATGCATGTCCTATTAGCCGTGATTTATCTTTATTCAGCAAGTTAAGATTATCGTGCATAGATATACAAATCATAATTTCATAGAATAGAAGAATTGATGCACTTTATTTTGGATTTATCGTTCTTGATGCGGAATAGCGATGATCCAATGCTCAAGAACTTCTCCTCTATGAACCTCATTTAAGCTCTGGCTTCAATGAGATGGCCCCTCATGTATCATTTTTTGACTACTCTTTATGTGAGGTTATGTGGACATTAAGATTTAGAAGCGGCACTTAAGCTCTATTTATAGAGTCTTTAAACTATCTCCTTGTTATGGTTAAGGTTTGACTCGATCCACACTATCCAGTTCTATACTAGACTAATTAGGAAACTATATATCTTTTCTTTATTATAACAATTAATAATTGCAAAAGCTCACATTTGATATATTCTTATATTCTCCCACTTGAGTTATATTAATTAAAATTGCACTGTATATGTACATCTTTATATTGGTCTAGAGATAATCCTTAATAATTAATCTGGTCTCATAAAATCTCAAACACCGAATCATATCGGTAATCACATCAAAAGACGCAAAGCTATCCATGGTCACAAGTGTTCTCGACTTTATTAATATGGATTTAATATGGTAATGTGGCAAACAGATAATACCTCAAACAATAGAGAAAACTTTATTTATTATCCTCCTTGTCAATCACCATTCTTTTAATTTATGTGTCACAAAACCTTATGTGTTGCAAGAGAATTTCCTTATGGTTCCAATGAACCCATATATATCTTACCTTTATAGTTTACTATACTTTATGAGTAATAAGACATATGTTTTTGACAAAAAATAAATGCCACAGCCATCACTCAGGGTTTACACAATCCTTGAGATTTTCACCTTATATATGTACTCAATATTAACACATTCATGAAAACTTTATTGAAAGCAAACAAGCCAATACATGACAAAATTGTTACCAAATAAAATAGAACACAGATATGAACTTTATTAGAGCATTATCAAAAACAGCTCCACTAAACAACATCATCCCATGATACTTCTAAGCTTAGCAAATGACTGTTGGCACTTGATTTTTGGCCAATTTTATTTTTTGAAAAATTCTAGAAAATCTTTAAAAAAATCCAAAAAATTGAAAATTTAACTTTGGGTACCTTGGCCAAGCCTAGAAAACTAATTTTGACAAAAAAAATTAATTTTCATATTTTTAGTATTTTCCTGTATTTTATTTTCAAACATTCATAGAAAATCGAGAAAAAAATGAGAAAATTACAAAATCAACTTTGGAAGTGTTGACCAAGTGTAGGCAACCATTTTTGAACAAAAAATAATTTTTCATATTTTTTTTCATTTTTTAATATTTTTTCAGAAATTAGAAAAATACTTGAAAATTAATTTAAAAAAATAGAATTTGAGGCCACAAAATGTGAAAAAATAGCTAGTATCTTTTGTTAATTTTTTCTTCATTTTTTCCAAAGAAAATTCGCAAAAATTAATCTGGAATTGGGGTTTACTTTGTTAATCACATTTTTAGATTAATTGTAAAAATTCTAGAAAATTCATTTTAGCTCTATAATTTTCCTTTTTTTTTTGTATTTCTGGAGTCGTGTCATCCCCCTCTATTCTTAAAAATTAAAATCCAGTCCAAAAGTTTACAAGATTGTCAAATTTCACGAAAGAAGACCAAAAGTGTAATATGGTGTTTTGCAAATTAGTCCCTAAAAACGCTTAAAATGCAATTAAAATTTTTCTAGGGACCGAATAAAAAATCAAGGCTCGTCACCCCCTATTTTTTGGCATTTTAAATCCATTGGTGGGATTAATTTTTGTAAAGAAGGCCATCAAGATTTTGGATTTTGCAAAATGGGTACTCAAGTCTTTTAAAAATTGGGTTTTGGTACTAATCCATGGATAATGTTACATGAAAATTGGTTTTCTAATAGGTTTGATGCCACAGAATTCAATTTTAGGCTTCAATTTACTTAATTTTGATTTTTCGAGGGGTATTTTGGGAAAATTGGATTGATCGGGTCAGTTGGGTCTGGTTAGATCCAACCCGACGACCCGACCAGCCTATCTTCTTCCCCAGAAGTATCTCACGTGAGCAGGCAAAGGGGAGGAGGTTCTAACGGATTGGATTTTTCGTTTTTTGGGTATATAAGGAGGAGATTCTCTCATTTTGGAGGACAGTTACGACGGATGAAAAGTGAAAACAAAGAGTGAGAAAGGGAGAGAGAGTTTTGGCTGGAGAAAAAGGAGAGAGTTCATTGTCGCCATTGAAGGGGAGGCCGAGAGCTTCAAAGGTGAATCTAGCATGACCCAGACCACGCCAAGTATCGAGAGCCATCTCCAGAGCCTCGCACAACTTCAAGAAAGCTTTTTGAGCCCTGTGGTGTGCAATTCCATTGCCAAAAAGGGTAATTACCATTCTCGAGCTGGGAGCTCGACTCACATGGCGAATCCTTCGTTCTTTGTTCTTTCTTTAAAATTTTCGATCAGTCCTTGCCTTTAGTAGTCTCTAAACACCATCCCATTCTACTCTTGTACCATAATTGTACAAAACCGAGTGTTTGAGCTTCGGAGGTCGTGGTTCACCGAAGAGCTCCCAAGCTTGTCTCCTGTAAAATCCAACCTCTCGATTAGGCAGGTAAGTTTCTTCATGCTCCTGTGATGTTCATTGATAGATTATATTGTGCGTACAGAGTAGAACTTGATAGTTGAGATTGCACCGAGTTGCTGTTCTTGGTTTTTCAATGGCTAAGGTAGGTTCGATTCATTCTTTACTCTAGAAATGGTTCTCAATCACTCTAGGATGTTTGTTGACTCAAGCTAGGGTGAAATCGAAAGTTTTAGTGCACATTTTAGCTTGATTTAGGGATTCCGGTGAAGGCTCCGGCAACTCACCGGCTACCGGAGCTTCGCTGATCGTCTTCTCCGATTGGGGGTTGGCCAAGTCAATCTTCGTTAACCTGGTCAACGCTAACGTGGCTGTCCACATTGAACGCCACATCAGCTCATCTATTATAATGAATAAATAGAATAACAAACCTTGATCGTACGATGGGAATTAGGCCATGTGTTGAGATCTAAGATTTTCTGAAAAAAAATTCTTGAATTTGAATTATCCAATTATTTTTAGAAATAAAAAAAGAAAATTAGTGGACGGCCAAGATCTAGTCTATCCTTTAGTGTCAACCGTAGATCTGCTATGCCATTTGAATGGTAGGGATTAAGTCTGGGGGTTTGATCTTGGCCGTAGGTTTAGTATAAAGGATGAGCAATTGGGATAGTGGCACCTGGTGAGTTCTTAGGCCGTTGGATTAGAATATGGGCGGAAAAAGAAAATAGAAATAAAAAATCGAAAAAAATTCGAAAAAATTTGAAAATTTGAACCATTAACCCAAAGTTACGTCACTTTTGTGTTGGGTTTAAGATAGTTGGCCTTGGGGTAGGTTTGGGTAGTGGGCCAGGTTAATTTGACCCAATCCGTATAACAAAAATAATAAACAAAATATAAAAATATAAAAATATAAAAAAATTCAGAAAATAACAAATTTAGAAAATTAGAAAAATAATTAATAAACCAATATTGTGTCATTTTAGTCTCCAATAGTTTGTTCGGGTTTTCGGTCGAGTTTGGGTCAGTGGGGCCAGGTCAACCCAACCAGTTCCGAAAAATTAGAAATTAAAAAGATGATGATGATGATGATGATGATGACGACGATGACGACGATGATAAATAAATAAATAAATAAATAAAAATAGGAAAATTCATGAAAATCATTAAAAAAATTCTAGAAAAAATAAAAAAAAATTCAGAAAATGTCAAAAAATAGGGCAAAATTCTAGAAAAATCACAAAAAAATTCTGAAAATGACCCAAAAAGAGGAAAATTTCTTAAAAAGTTTTTAAAATTCTCAAAAATTGTGAAAATTTGGTTTTGAAAATTAGGAAAAAACCACATTCAACTGGTTTGACTAATTTTCACATTTTTAATTTCCCAAACCCTGAAAAATGACGGTTATGACCATCTGGTCAATCTAACCAAAACCCTTCCAAATCACCCATGAATTTAATTGGCTTCTTTCCTAGGTTTTTAGGACTCCCCTACACCCGTCTTGACTTGATTTAATGTGATTTTTTTACTGCGCACTTACTTTGTTGACTATAATTAGCATGATAGAAAAATTCTGTCTACATGATCCCTTTAGATCTCTTAGGAATTATCATACCCAATCCTACCTGCATGAATTCCCTAGATTAGGAAATCACTCACTAGATACCGAAAGGATGTCAATAGCAATATTGGCATAACTAAGTCCTCGAACCCAAAATCTCTGATTTTCGTAGAATTGAGCGATCCCTCCCAATCGCTCGATAGGGTTCCAGTCATACCCTTCAAAAATGATTGATGGCAACTCTAAATTACACATACGCCGATGCACATGTCACCTACCACATTAAGATCAAACCCGATAAACTCGTTACGATTTGGTGTGGGCCTGAAAGAGCCCGCACTAAGCCTCAATCTTAAAAACGGACCTAACAACCCGTTAGCCCTCCACCCTCTCTAAGGGTCGAGTTGCGACAATGACTTATCATAACAACATCTCATGATACTTTGAAGCCCATGCTTATGACATATCGTTCAAATATATAAGGCGAAGACCTTTAGTTAGTGGGTCTACAACCATTGTCATCTGTGAAAATACGCTCTACTTTAGTGTTACTTTTCTCATTCGTTACCATTATGATCAAAGAACTTTACCGCCAGATCCTTACACCCCTTGAGAGCTCTGTCATTCTTAATAAACAACACTGCATAATTATTGGTCTTAATACAATTGTATAGGCCTTTCAATAAAGTGAAATATTAACAACTTCCTAATGAGATTTCGAAGTCTAATAGCATGAGTAGCAGCCAAAAAAAATAATATAAACTCCACTTGCTTCATAAAAGATAATATTGTTTTCTGTTTCCTGCTTTTCCATAATACTGCATCTTCCTTTAACATATAAACATATATCTAATTGTTAACTTCATGTCATCCAAACATCTAGCAAAGTCTGAATCTAAATAGACTACTAGCTTTAGATTTTGAATAAATCTGTAAATTAGCATATAATCTTTTGTCCTCTTTAAGTAATTCAAAACTTTCTTAGTAGTAACCCAATGATCATGTCTTGGATCTAATCGACATCTACTTAGAAGTCTCCTCGTAAAAGTAACATCTGGTCGGGTATAAACTTGAGTGTGCATTATGCTCCCAAGTATACCAGCATATGGTACATTCTTTATTTAGGGTTTTTTTATTAATATCTATATGAGGATATTATGACAGATTCAGTTTATTACCTTTAATGATATGAGCAATTCCTGACTTGCAATACTGCATACTGAATCTTTGTACAAAAGTGATCAACATATATCCTTTAAAATAAACCCAATACACGGCAAGAACAATCCATATGGATCTCAATACTTAGGACAAAATACTCCTCACCAAGACCAATCATGTCAAAATGTTTTGACAACATTCACTTGACCTCATTCGATAATTTAAGAAAACTGCTCTCAAGCAAGATATCATCTGCACAAAACACTAAGAAGATAAAATTCCTTCCACTGACTTTGCAGTATATATACTAATCCACTTGGTTCTCGACATAAATAAATGAAGTGACAAAACTATGAAACTTCAAATATCATTGTCTAAAAACATTACTTGAGGCTATAAATAGACTTTTTTCAGTCTACACACAAGTTCACCGAAATCATCAGTTGTAAAACCTTCAAGTTATACCATATAAACTTCCTCATCAAAGTCTTCATTTAAAAAAAAAAGTTTTAACATCCATATGGTAAAGCTCCTTATCATAATGAGCTATTAATGGCATATTCACTCTGAAAAAATCTTTAGGAGAGACTGAAGAAAAAATTATTTTAAGTCTACTCATTCTTTTTGAGTGAAAATTTTGGCTACTGGTCTAACTTTAAACTTCTCAATCTTTTATTTAGAGTCTCTTTTAGTTTTATACATTTAATTGCATTCGATGGACTCATGACCCTTAGGCATGTTAACAAGCTTCCAAACATCTTATGTTTCATAAACCGCGTCTTGTCTATTAAAACACCCAACCACATTTCTTATTAAGGACAAGAAATTGCATTTGTATAAGTTATTAGATCAATCATTCAGCTGATACTGTAGTTATGTTCTCCTAGATAGACTATTCAATGTGGTGGTATAGCGATCGTTTCTACCTAATAGATTATTAAGTAAAACTACTTCAACCTTATCATGCGCTTGTGGGGTCTAATAAACTTCATCAGGAAGACTGTTGCATTAATGAGATCTTGAACCCTAACAAGTTTAGTTTGTAATTTAGGAGTCTCCACGATCTTGTGTAAGCGAAGAAAAACGACACAAATAATCCCTATCGTACTATTATCTTTAATAGTCTGTAATTGGCTATATTTTTTAGCCACATCAAACTCCAACAACTTAGCTATCTATGATTCTATAATTCTCGTTCCTCCATTTAGATCAAAAAAATCAATACCCCTTTGAATGATCTAAGCAAGGGACGAAGTAAAATTGAGTGGTTTTGGAGTCCAACTTCTCTGTTGTTGAATTATGTAGCCTTATTTCTAACAGACAACCTTAAACCTTAATATAGTTCAAATTAGATTTATATTCGGTCCAAGACTCAAAAGAAGTCAATGAAATAGCTTTGGTAGAAACACAATTCATAATGTAAAGGGCCACTTTGAAAGCTTCACCACACAAAAAAATCATATAAGTTGGTTTTACAAATCATACCCCTCATAATATCCATATGGGTGTGATTATGCCTTTTGGCCATACCTTTTAATTTAAGACTCCCACAAATAGTAATCTGAGTTACTACAAATCAGTACCCCTTTGAATGATCTAGACAAGGTACGAAGTAAAACTAAGTGGTTTTGGAGTCCAACTTCTCTAATGTTAGATTATGTTGCTTCACCTCTGCAGAACAACTTCAAACCTTAATATGGTTCAAACTAGATTGATGTCCAGTCCAAGACTCAATGGAAGTCAATGGAACAGCTTTAATAGAAACACAATTCACAAAGTAAAGGACTACTTTGAAAGCTTCATCCTATAAAAAAATCATATAAGTTGGTTTTACAAATCATAATCCTCATAATATCCATATGGTTGTAATTATGCCTTTCGGCCACACCTTTTAATTCAAAACTCTCATGAATAGTAAACTAAGTTACTATCCCAGAATCCTTTTAAATACTTGGTAAATGGCTTTTTAAGCTATCCAGTATCATCATGCTTACCAAAATATTCATCACATCAGTCAAATTTGACAACTTTTATGACTTTTCACAACCGTTTCTTGAATTTAGTCTAAAATATATTGAACTAGTCCAAAATATCTCGAACTTGTCAAGAAAACCAAACTTTTCTTTAATCAAGTACAAATAATCATATAAGGAATAATCGTCAATAAATATGATGAAATAAAAACTTTTACACAAGGTTTCCGTATAAAGTATACTGACATTAGTGTCTATGACCTCCAATAGGCCAGACTTACAGGCTGCAATTTTATATTTTCTTAGTCATCTTACCTCTATAATAGTTTAAGCATGTGTTTATGTCACTTTTAAGAGTGGGTAGAACGTTTGGCTTTATCGATCTTTCCATTCTTTCTTTAAAAATGTGACTAAGACATTTATACCATAATGCATAAAAATGTTTCTTAGGTAGAGGTCTTTTGGAAATAACTTTTTCAACCGTATAAGCGACATATATATCATTGGGAGTTAAACATAATCTATACAACCCATTGGACATATAACAACACCCAACCTTATTTGAATTAAAAAAACATAGAAATATTATTATTCATTATTTCAAAAGAATAGCTACACAGATCTAGACTGTATATAGAAACAGAGTCCCATCTTTAAAGAAAGTACATAAAATATATTTTTTAATGTCAAATTAAAACCAAAATCTAGAATGACATTCCCACGAACTCAACGTCAACTTTATGATTGTTTCCAAAAATGAGCTATGATTCATTCTTATCTGGCTTCCTCCGGTTTATGAATCCTTATATGGTAAATACAACATAATTTGTTGATACTATTTAGCCACCACCAATAAGATAAGGCTTTCAAAAGATTAAATTCACAAATCAATACCAAAGAATTATTACATTCATACTCATGTTTAGACAATCAAGTTTTTTTATATATTGCAGTCTCACTTTATGTGATCATTCTTCTTACAAAAGAAGTAGCAATCACCATCCCTCTAAAAAAATGCTTTCATGCATCCAAACCATCAGAATGACCAGTGATTCTATGAGTGGTTTTATGAGTTTGACGTTAAAGAATCATTGCGGATGTGTCCCACTCTCAACGTTAGACGAGACATGGTTCCAAACTTTCAAGGCTCCTTTCATTTATCTAACAGTGCAGTCAGCTAGCAAAACACTTTTGAAGTATTCTTTAATGGATTGTTTCATAATAAACAGATCCTATTGGTCTTTTCCCAAGCAACAGATAGTGCTTTCCAAGGTTCCTCACCAATGTCAATGAGTTCTGCGGACTTATACTTAATGAGAGCTGTCGCAACCTTAAAAAAACGAGTTTCCTTAGGCTAATGGATTATTAGGTTTATCAAATGATTAACCTAATACGACTCTCCCAAGCCCTACCAATTCACAACTTTGATTTTATATTGATGGTTAGATAGTTTGGAGTCGCCACTAATCATTCTTGGTAGGTTGATTAGAAACCTAAAGTAAGATATCGGGAGAAATACCTTACTTCTACGAACCAGATATTAAGGGATTCGGGGACTTGATTACACTAGTTAATTAAAACTAATGTCCTTTCGGTACCTTGAATTTCATGGAATATCCTAAGTCGGCAACCCAAGCTTGGTTTACTTTAATGTTCAAGTGAGACCTTTTTTATTTTTACTTTTTTTTTAGATGAGGTGTATGAATGATATGAATGCAACAAAAGTGAATCAATGAAGATGCAATGCAAGATAATAAACAACATGTAGATAATTATGCACCTAATTAGACTAAACATGCAAAAGACAAGGCAAATAAAATGGACATGCAAGTATATGATACGATAAAATACGAGATATGCTTCATGTATGAACATGCAAATGGGATACGCAAAACATGCGACGTGCAAAGTTTCAATGACATGGTAATAGCGCGGCATAGCATAATAGCAATCAAATCATGGCATGACGAACAATGACGTGCAAAGTATTAGCATGCGTCATGACAAAGTATGAAATATGCAATAAAGAGGCACAACCATTTATGTGAAAAATTAATGCATGCATATATGTATCAAAAAAAAATGGGAGGTATGATGGGTGATACTCGAAAATTGTGTTACATGGATACATGTAAAACATGTAAATATGATAATATAAGCATGAATATGCAAACATGGACATGCGAACATGCAATGCAACATGAGATATGTGAACATGCAAGGATGACATGGGATATGCAAGTGTCACGGGCCGACACATCTCGGTCGCGGAATTAACCTGTGCGGCGTCTAGCAAGCCAAGCTAGACTAGCCGTTCCTCATATAGTTGTTCCGTAGAACACTTAGGCGAATAGCTTTCTCGTATTGGATCATACCACGCCCAGCTCAGCTCAGGCATCCTTACATCGAGTAAGACGAGTAGGACACTTTAAGCACGACAACTGGTTTCGGCCTGCCATGGCCTCATCAGGAGAGCAACATCAGCTCCCAACCAGTTCGCACACGGGAGGCCAACCCCGCCTTTAGAGTTCCTAAGGATATATTTACTTAACCTAGAACCCCTAGTACAAACCCGCCTGACGCTACTCACACGACCCAGCTACCTCTTCTCCCCCCTACAACGCTCACTCATTGTGACAACCCCACAAACTTCACCCTCAATGGGACACGAGTACGGGAGAACTTGCCCACCTGGGCCACGGAACTCCCGGTCCGTTTCATTCTCCCCACACAATTCGCAAATGCCCTCGTTGTGGACTGTTCTGTCGCTTCCTTGCGTTCTCCAACCATCAACGCCACACCCTCAGGACTTACATAAATGGCAACGCTCGCCCAACAGAACGACTCCACCCCACTGATCTCCGCAGACCAATGGAGGTTCCTCCCTCGATGAAACGTGGTAGCGGACCCATCTTGAAATTTGCCAAATTCATCCAGGAACGTTATCCCATTTCAATAAGCAATCCGGTTTCTTCCTATGCCTCCATTGTCATCCTAGAAGCTCGACGAGAGCCGCACCTTGTCCGAGCCCTCTTGGCCCCGGCGATTACTCTCTGCCCTCAAAGGGCCGGGAAGACCACAGGCTTCCCCCGAATCACCCACCTACTGAAAGGATTCCTGCTCTGATACCACTTTGTCACGGGCCGACACATCTCGGTCACGGAATTAACCTGTGCGGCGTCTGGCAAGCCAAGGTAGACAAGCCGTTCCTCATATAGTTATTCCGTAGAACACTTAGGCGAATAGCTTTCTCGTATTGGATCATACTACGCTCAGCTCAGCTCGGGCATCCTTACATCGAGTAAGACGAGTAGGCCACTTTAAGCACGACAACTGGTTTCGGCCTGCCATGGCCTCATCAGGAGAGCAGCATCAGCTCCCGACCAGTTTGTACATGGGAGGCCAACCCCGCCTTCAAAGTTCTTAAAGATATATCCACTTAACCTAGAACCTCTAGTACAAACCCGCCTGACGCCACTCACACGACCCAGCTACCTCTTCTCCCCCCTACAACGCTCACTCGTCGTGACAACCCCATAAGCTTCACCCTCAATGGGACACGAGTACGGGGAGAACTTGCCCACCTGGGCCACGGAACTCCCGGTCCATTTCATTCTCCTCCACTCAATCCGCAAACGCCCTCGTTGTAGGCTGTTCTGTCGCTTCCTTGCGCTCTCCAACCATCAACCCCACACCCTTAAGAATTACATGAATGGAAACACTCGCCCAACAGAACGACTCCACCCCCACTGATCTCCGCAGACCAATAGATGTTCCTCCCTCAATGAAACGTGGTAGCGAACCCATCTTGAGATTCGCCAAATTGATCCAGGAACGTTATCCCATTTCAGTGAGCAACCCAGTTTCTTCCTATGCCCCCATTGTCATCCTAGAAGCTTGACGAGAGCCGCACCTTGTCCGAGCCCTCTTGGCCTTGGCGATCACTCTCCGCCCTCAAAGGACCGGGAAGACTACAGGCTTCCCCCAAATCACCCACCTACTGAAAGGATTCCTGCTCTGATACCACTTTGTCACGAGCCGACACGTCTCGATCGCGGAATTAACCCGTGCGGCGTCTAGCAAGCCAAGCTAGACCAGCCGTTCCTCATATAGTTGTTCCGTAGAACACTTAGGCGAATAGCTTTCTCGTATTGCATCATACCACGCCCAGCTCAGCTAGGGCATCCTTACATCGAGTAAGACGAGTAGGACACTTTAAGCACGACAACTGGTTTCAGCCTGCCATGGTCTCATCAGGAAAGCAGCATCAGCTCCCGACAGTTTGCACACGGGAGGCCAACCCCGCCTTCAGAGTTCCTAAGGATATATCTACTTAACTTGGAACCCCTAGTACAAACCCGCCAGACGCCACTCACACGACCCAGCTACCTCTTCTCCCCCCTACAATGCTCGCTTGTCGTGACAACCCCACAAGCTTCACCCTCAATGGGACACGAGTACGGGAGAACTTGCCCACCTGGGCCACGGAACTCCAGGTCCGTTTCACAAGCATGCAAGGATAATGCAATGAGCAGATTTTTTTAGTATTTTTTTAGAATTTGTTTTTAGAATTCTTTTAGGATATGCATTGGATAGTTTCTTATCTTGTTTTTTATTCCAAATTCCAATGAGATAAGCTTTCTAAAAAGCTCATCTTTTCTAAAATTTCAATTAGATAGGGTTTCTAAGAAACCATATGTTACTAAAATTTTCAAATTTTTTGTGGAATTTCAAATAAGATAAGGTAATATCCAAAACAAACATGATAAAACCAACCAATGGATATCCAAAAAAAAATAACTTGATAATGATAAATCAATCCATGGATAATCCTCTTGAATTTTCTAAAAAAAAATCCACTTCCTTAAACCCAAAAAATTGATTTGAGAAGTTAGCGAATCGGATCTAAGTAGTAATAGATCGAATCGACTAACTTCTCCTTTTTATTGATCCTGAAAAAATCGTATCCGAATAGTTACGGATAGGACATGATCGGGTTTGGGTTTAGGTTTTTGATTCAGAAAAAATTATGCCAAGTTCGGCCATGAATGTTAAGCATCAAAAAAATCAGATTTTTTATCCACAAAAAACTTCAACTTTTAGAGTCAAAGGTTTGATTTTTTTTCAGTTTTAATTGCAAGTTGATGTACATCGATCAAGGCATATGAACATATACGCATATTGCCAATCAAATAAGCATGAATTGCAACCAAAAGTATGAGGAAATTACCTTGTTTTGCTCCAAAAATCTGCAGACGCGCAGGCTGGATATTCACCCAAAAACGGCACTGTTTGACTTTGTTTTACAGCTTTTCGAAGTGATTCCTAGCACGTGCGCACTTGGGCAGAAGCAACTTCGAGAATCGATCTTCAAGCGGTGGCTTTTTGGGACTTAATGATCAGCCAAACCAGAAGTTAGTTCCACAAAGAGCAAAACAAAATAAAAGTGCAACCAAACCCATATAGAAGCTGAGGACTCCACTTCCGTTGACTGCTTCGTGCGGGAACTGAGTTGCACGCAGAATTTGGCTCCCGGCGAAAAAAAACTCCAGAATTCTCCCTCTCACTCCTCAATTTTCTGACATGAAATCTGTGAACTTTCCCCCACAATTTTCTCAACGTGCTCTCTCATGATTTTCTTCTCAATGTGCTCTAAAAATCCGAACTTCCCTAACCCTAGAGCTAAGGTTGCTTATATAGAGTTAAGGCCAAGCCTAGTCCTAGTAGGAGTATGAGTTATTATGGGCCATTGGATTAAACTTAGCTAAGGTAGGATTAGATTAGGGCCATTAGATTAGAAATTCTGAATCTAAAAGTTTTAATTACTTAAAACTCTTAATTTTCAAAATATTGAAGAGTCCCAATGGGTTAAGACTCTTTGAATTTTCAATCCAATAAAGACGTCACCATGGGCTAGCCAAATTTTCAAGTAAATTCGGGTCCGTCGCTCTTCAATTGAAGCCCAATTCCTCTGCCAGTCTAAATTGATGCAAATACAATGCATGAAACAAAATATGCAAATTACGAGGAAATGTGTTTTTTTAGAATAAATTCTCATTTTTTTGCAATAATATATATAAAAAGAAAAATCAAAATTTAGGTGTCAACAAGAGCACAATAAATATTCACCAACTATATCGCAAATAGAAAACCCTCATTCAATTTCTTGCAAAATTGGATCTATACGAACGTCAACCATAATATAGTTACAATTTAAGGTGACTTGAAAAATATCAATGTACAGAATTAGCATAATGTGAAATTTTAGTTTGAGAGTTACGTATATCATCATATAATCACCTTTAGGCAGAATACATGATATGTAGTTGTATACTCTCTACATTACAACAACTAAGAGAATATATTTTAATCTTTGTTAATTCACCGCCTTTGGGTGTATGAAAAGACTTAGATTAGTCAATCCTCAACCATATGTTATACATGTAACCCTCCATCACTTATTAAAACAGGAGACGTCATGATACTTTATAAAGCTTTATTTATGAAATCCAATCAAGTGTGCCACTTTGACGGTCACAACCCAATTGAATTTACTAAAAATGGGATATAAACCTTATATTTTACATTTATCGTATGCATGTAATTTCAAACTTAAGATTCGGGGCAATCATCCATAGAAATTTATATGCCATGCTAATTTACATTGACACACTCAACAATACATGTTAAACCATATACATGTAATTGATAAAACTATGCTCCGCATATCTATATGTGGTTATTATGTGTGAGCTTGTACTTATATTTCACAAATCATAGAGAAATACAAAAAAAAATACCTCAAGCAATACACATATTTGGGGTTCCTTAGGTACCTTTCATCCATAAAAACATCAAACATGAAAGGTAAATATACCACATGGTAGAGCATAAGCATACGAGCATACCAGTACCTAAAATTCCTCGATTGGATCACTCACGCGCCCTCACAACGCAAGCTCTTTGCTCATGGTCCCCACGCATTGACACGTGCATAGCACATATTCAAGAATCAGCTGGTCCTGAAAATCGGTCCCACCAATTTTTCCGATCCAACCTTTGTCCCTTAGCGAACCAACAAACTAGGTCATGTGATTTAATCGGATCGATCAACAACTGGTTCGACCAAAAGGCCTGAGTCAATAGTTAACCAATTCGAGTCGAGGTCACAAGTCAGATTTTGTCACTAGGTCGGGTCGGGTCTATCGGACTAAAGTGATGTCATGTGATGTCAGCTTGCATATGCGAGCCCAAGTCTAGCATGTGTGGGGATGACTTACGCGTGCTCCATGCAATCCAAATTTGTGCTTTTACCTTCTTTTTATTGGCTAACCAAAATTTAATTGAATAGTACTATCCACTTACGCTTTAAATTCCAGGTAATTCCAGGTAACGGTGAGATCAAATTAATGTTTTGTGCTTCCTTTCCATGCATAGCACAAGCCAACGAAAACTTTAATTGCACGTACACGGGGAGAAAAACTTAGCCCCAAGCGCCAGAATATCCACTGTTGCATTTTTTTTTTTTTTGTTGAAATACGCTATCGTATCCATCCTTGTATGACCACACATCCGATGTGTGGTCATACAAGGATGGATAAGATAAAAAAAAAATGACGATATTCAATGAAAAGTTGGAATAGCACCGGTGGCAGAGAAGATGAAAGAACATAGATTGAGATGGTTTGGACATATTTTTCCTAGACCCTTAGATGCTCCGATAAGAACAGAAGTGTGTTACCAAGAAAACGATATGAAGAAAGGACGAGGTCGGCCGAAACTTACTTGGGGGAAGGTAGTAAAACAAGATTTAATATAGTGGGAAATAGATTGGCGTATGTCGCAACCTAAAATTCATTTTTTAGGTTAATGGATTACCAGATTAATTGATTAAATTAACTAACCTAGTTCGAGCTCTCCCAAGCTTTACCAAATCGCGACTTTGGTTTTTTGTTCAAATGATTTTAAAATTTGGAGTCGCCACTAATCATTTTTGGTAGGTTGATTAGAAACCTAAGTAAATTAGCGGGAGAACTAAATTACTTCTACGAACCAGAGATTATGAGTTCGGGGACTTGGTTACACTAGTTAATTAAAACTAATGCCCTTTCGGTACCTTAATTTCATGGATATCCTAATTTGGCAATTCATGCTTGGTTTATTCCTGAGGCTCTAGTGGAGCGTTCTCTTTTTATATTTTCAATTTTTTAAATGGAATATACGTGAGTGACATTTTTTTGGCATTTTCAAAATATTAAGTATTTTCCTGAAGCCGAAAGAGGGAGTGAGTTAACGACTTCTGTGCAGTGCTGCGAGCTACTCATTTTGGGGTTTAGTGATTCAAAAATTAAATTACAGGAAGTAAATAACAATAAATAAAGACCACCAATGGATAGCTCAGCCTTGGCTTGGCCCTCTCCTTTGGGGTTTAAGGTGCAGGAATTTAAATTGCAGAAATTTAAAATGACCTCCAGTGAGCGGGCTCTACCCTTTACATTCTGGGGTTTAAATTCTTTAAAATAAAATGAATTGATTTGACAATTCGGACCGAAATCCATCGACGGATCAATTGAAAATTTAATGAGCACTCAAGAGCTCATCAGCGCCAATTTTACACCTCAATGGGATTTACCGTTGACTTGGAGTTGTCCTTTACCTGACATAAAAATATGGAGAAATGGAGTAATGGAGCAAATATGATTTAATTCACATTAAAAATTATAACAATGAAAGAAGCACTTAGCTTCAATGGCATTATGAGAAGTGCTTGATGGATATAATTGGTTCCTGCCTGAAATCAAATATGGGAAAATGGGAGAAGAGTAGAAAATTTGAGCTAGTTTATACTAAAAAATCAAAGAGAGTATAGGGATACTTAGCTTCAAATCTGGGATGAATTCTTGATTTATGTTGATCGATGAAGAAATTGATGATGATAACCCGCTAGCTTTAAACTCCCATCATCTTCAAAATTCTCTCTCTCTTTTTGGTATTTTTTTTCTCTCAAATTTTTCTTCAATCTCCCAAAATCCTCTCAAACATCCAAAATTTTCTCTCCAAAAATTCCTCCTCTCAAGCTCACTTCTTCCTCCTTTTATAACCCACTCATCTATCTCCCATTCTAATTTTTCCACTAACTCTATCTCTCATTCTAATTTCTCCACTAACTCTTCTTCATTTTCATCTTCCCTTCTCCATCTCTATCTCACATTCTAATCTCTCCACTAACTCTTCTTCATCTTCATCTTCCATTCTCCATATTTATCTCCCATTCTAATTTCTCCACTAACTCTTCTTCATCTCCATCTTCCCTTCTCTATTTTTATCTTATTTTCTCCATCCATTCTTCTTCATCTTCTCTTCTCCATCTTCCATTCTCTATTCTTATCTTATTTTTTCCATCCATTCTTCTCCATCTCCTCTTCTCCATCTTCCCTTCTTTATTCTAACTTCTCCACTAACTCTTCTTTTTATTATTTACAAAATAATCCTTCAAGAGTTAGGTATTTGCACTCTAGTCCCTGAATTTTAATTATTTACAATTTAGTCCCTGAAAAAATATTTCTTTAAGTCCAAATCTCCTCACAATTTTTGACACAATTCACCGCATGTCAAATTTAAGCTCATTTATTGTTACTGAAAATAATGTAAAATTTAATTAAAGCCTTTTTTGTAAGATTGGGTCATTCTGGGTATAATTGTGCCAAGATGAAAATTTAGAATATTAGAGAACAATGTCACAACTCCTAAAAGTGAAAAATGAAAATAAATTGACTCAAATTGAATGTTTTTAGGCCCGATTCGAGATTATGCTCGTGAAGAAATACACGACCTCGAATTGGATTTTTTAAATTTATGATGGCCAACATGAAAAGGGATTTAAAATAAAAATATTGACTATTTTTATGTATTTTTGTGGCCTCAAATTATTTATGAAATATTTTCCTAATTTCTAAAAAATATATTTAAAAAATACAAAAAATACGAAAAATTATTTTTTGCTCAAAAATGGTTGCCTAAGCTTGGTCAAAGCTTCCAAAGTTGATTTTGAAATTTTCTCATTTTTTCTTATTTTTTTTTATGAATTTTCGAAAATAAAAATATCGGAAAATATTGAAAATACGAAAAATCATTTTTTTGGTCAAAATTGGTTCCCTAGGTTTGGCCAAGGTCCCCAAAGTTGATTTTTTAATTTCATGAATTTTTATGGATTTTTTATTAATTTTTTAAAATAAAAAAATAATTAAAAATTAGGTGTCAACAGCGTATGGTCTGCCTTAGGACGGAGTGGAGGAAAGCTATCCACATTGTAAAATGGGGGATTTCCTATGTTCCAGAGTGCCCTGTTTAGTGCTTTCAATTTATTTATTTATTTTTGGGTAACCATATTTCTACTTTTATTTTAGTATATTTTAAGCTTTTCGCTTTGGGTTCATCGACCGCCGACCCCAACTGGTTTGAGATAAAGGTGATGTTGATGTTGATGTTGAAATACGCTAGCCACAAAATACAAACTGCTCCAAATCTCCGTAGAAAACCCCCCAAAAAAACGCAACATATGCCACCGCCATTCTTATTTGTAGGTCGTCCCAAGCACAATCTAAATAAAAAAATTTCGAAAATTAACCAATGATTTCAATATCTAAAACGCGCAAAACTCTAATACCACACGTTAGCCGCGATTTATCCAAGATCATCATGTATAGACATACACAATTTCATAAAGTAGAACAATTGATGCATCTTATTTTGGATCCATCGTTCTTGATGCGGAATAGCGATGATCCGATACTCAAGAGTTTGTTCTCTATGAACTCCATTTATGCATCGGCTTCAATAAGACGGCCTTCACAGTATCATCTTCTGATGACTCTTTATGTAAAGTTATGTGAACATTAGGATTTAGAGAATAGATTTGAGCTATATTTATAGAGCTTTTAACCAATCCCTTTCATTATAGATAAGGTTTGACTCGGCCTACACTATCCAATCTCTTATTAGACTAATTAGGAAATTGTATATCTTTTCTTTATTAGATCCATTTATAATTAGAATAACAATTAATAAAGCCCACATATAATAAATTCTTACATGTCCAATACCTTTTGGATAACGGTAGCACTGATGTAAGTCCAATGAAATAACAATAAAATGACATAATCTTGTCTGATAAATCAGTGTCCTGTCAAATCGCCCGTTTAACATATTTTGTTCTTGTTAGGAACAAACTTCTTAGCGGCATCCATGATTTCCGTCTGCATCTGGATCGCTGTCGTCTTTGCGCCGTTGTCCTTCCCGTTCTCCTGGGCACGGGCAATGATCTTCGCGGGGAGCGCGACGAGGTCATGGATCACCTTGGTGATGTCCATCACAAGGCGCTCGGCCAAAGTGCGCGAGAAGTCCTCCCTTACCACCACACGAAGCACGGTGATGTGCTGGGCGTCTGCGGGCATGGTGTAGGCAGGGACGATCCATCCGAAGCGGCGCAGCATCTCGGACACCTCAAACTCGTCGTGGCAGCTGTTGTCCTTGAGTGAGAAGGCCACGAGGGGGACACCGTCGTCCTTTGAGAAGATGTCGAAGTAGCCCGTCTTCTCGAGGCCCTCCTTCAGCACCATTGCGTTCTCGTGGCAGCTCTCCATCACACTTTGGTATCCCTGTAATTAGTGACAAAATTTGACAATGCAAATAAGTTAAATGAACCAATCTGCTAACTTTCACTCCGGCAGTTTTCTAAAATCTGCTTAGCTTCTTACTTCTTGGCCCAACCGGATGAGCTGATAATATTGAGCAATTACTTGACTTGAGCCTGCAGTTTTGCAAAAGACTTTTAAGAAAGCTATTCCATTTATTGCCAAAATAATAAGAAACTCCTTTTTGCTTTCGGATGAGAATTGACGATGTGATGTGGATTCACCTTTGGAGAAGTTGAGGGTGAAGGTGGGTTGATCAGCACCAAGATAGTTTATGTGAAAGATGAGCTCTTCAGGCAAGTCCTCCTTGCTCCTCCAGATGACCCACCCGATTCCGGCATAGACCAGCCCATACTTGTGCCCGCTGACGTTGATGCTCTTGACCAGTGGAAGCCGGAAGTCCCACTCGAGCTCTGGGTACAGGAACGGCGCAATGAACCCACCGCTGGCTGCGTCAACGTGGATTGGGGTATCCCATCTGGGCCAAACAGCAAGCACACGACAGATGACCTCATTAGTCTCCCATTTTTTTTCCTCTGTCAGTTGATCGGCTGTGCTAGAGAATTCCTCCCCCCCCCCCCCCCCCCCCAAAAAAAACACATTGGAACAGATCATACCCGGTTCGCTTGTTCTTTTCGAGCAACAGGTCGTTCAAGAGCTTAACGTCCTCGAACTCGCCATTGAGGGTGGAGCCAAGGATGGCAGCGACGCAGATGGTGTTTTCATCCACGAGCTCCACCGCCTTAACCGGGTCCATCACGTAGTAGCCTTCCCTCAGCTTCACTTCCTTGAGCTCCACCTCAAAGTACCTAGCAAATTTCTCCCAGCACACCTGGACGGACAAGACACGTTGGGATTCACTAAAGTTTCAAACTTTCATCTCGAGCACCCAATAAGAATTCCGTCGCGAAGTAGTTTTGGGAAACTAGGGGGGCTCACCTGGACGTTGGCGCCGGTAACGATGTTAGGCTTGTCGCAGGGCTTGCCCTGGGCCTTGCGCATGTTCTGCCACTTCCGCTTGAAGGCGAGCCCGGCGAGCATGATGGCCTCCGACGACCCAACCGTCCCCACTCCCACTGCTGCCTCCGAGTCTCCCAGCGGTGCGTTGAAAAGATGTGCTATCATGTTCACGCATCGGTTCTGTCGTAGGTAGTAAATTCAAGAAACCTAGTGATTCCCATGCACCACAATATGAACCAAACAAGACAAAATCAAAGAAGATTTTTGACATTGCATTAGATGTATCAGAAACCTCTCATTAGGGAGATCCGCCTGATCATGTACTGGGTTATATTCCTCAAGAACTGGTATCGGGTTATCAAATTTCGTATTACGATGCAATCGCATATTCATGAAAGATAAGCAATTATCAGAATGCATCGTTTGTACTGTGGCTCATACGAAGAACTCATACCTTCCGTGGTAGTAAAGTCAATTAGCACTCTTATTTCGGACCCAGTAGATCTGTGTGCCTGACCGCATTGACCAAACATGTTTGACTTTGACTGAGCAGATCGCAACACAACTCCTGATTTCTCAAAACTTGGGTTTGCCACGGATCCAACATTACTCGATCAAATCAGCAAATAAATTAATGAGGAAGTTGGTCCAATGCCAAGGTAAAAAAAACAAATCAAGCAGACTCCTGCATCAGATTCCCGAAAAAGCGGGTAGACACCTAGATTTGTATAACGCAGCTCGATAAATTTCAAACAAGCGACGATTGTTTTAGACTTTGACAAAAGTGATTTAGGTTTTTTCCATCGTCTTCTAAGAGATTGCTGAGTCATTTGATATTTATATTCCATGTTAATGAATGTCCGAGATAGAGAAAGAGCGATAAATCAAAATAAGGAACAACCAACTTGCCTGCAACTCGGTGGTGACGGGGTACTCGTCCATGTCGACGTAGTTCTTGTTGATGGAGTCCATGATGAGCTTGTCGCACTCCGGCTCCATCCACGTGGTCACGAAGGACGCCAGGTTCAGCCTCGGGTTCCCGTCCAGCATCAGCTCATCGTTTATTATCTGGTACGCCGCCTCCTTGGGGATCGAGTTCTCCGGCATCTTAAACCTGCGCGCACACATTGTCATCAGCCCCTTTTCACAAAGTTCATGCACGAACCCAGCAGAGCTCGACCAGAACAAGCTCTCAGCCTCGATACTGACCTCGGGAGCGAGCTCCGGACATAGCGGGACGCGAAGGTGGAGTGGATGGAGACGTCGGACTGGGAGGTGGTTTTTGAGAGCACCATGGTGGCTTCGAAAGACGAAGGGCCGAGGAACTTAGAGAGGAAAATATGTTAGGACAGAAAGAAAGCTTGAATGGTGTTGTGAATGGAGGTTTTGCTTGGGGACGGGGTTGGCTTTTTATATAGGGGCCAAACACGCTTTATAGGGTATTCCCTCGTTTGATGATCCTCTCAAAGGAAATTAAGAAAGGGACATGTTCTTCGACAGTTTCTTTCTTAACATCTCAAATCTCTAATACAACGTGACTGTATCTACAATGGTAAGTCAAAGTCACTTAATCTGATTATGTAATTTGCCAACTATAGCATAAGATCAAGGGTTAACACCAACAAACCCTCCAAACTAGTATATCTCGGACAAGATTAACCCAAACTAATACACTTTTGATAAATTTGACCTCCATTAGTTTACTAGTCAAATTGTTGAGTTAAATGATATGTGGCACTTGACGGGTAAACTTATTTGGCGTTTTTACCTTCCATCTGTCATAATTGTAATAGTTTCGGATTTTTCGTGGTATTAACCTAATTTAACGGAGACTAACATAGGGTAAATTTGTCACAAGTGTACCGCTTTCGGGTTTTGGGTAGTTAAAAAAAAATAGTTGATGATAAATTTACCATAAGCGTATCGATTTAAGATTTTTTTATGGTAAAAAATTAATTCGGCACAAATTTGCTGCAGTTATATGAGTTCGAAGTTTTTCGCGATATTAACCCAAAAATCGATAACCGTGGCCCTATAGGAATTTTTGTGCACTTTTGTGGTCAGCTTGGGCTTTTGAAAGTCTAAGAACACTCGTAGAAATTGAAGTGTTGTTATGAAAATGGGAAGTAACCGCGTAGAAGGAGAATCGGCCGAAAAAGGTGGCAGGGACGACTATGTGGTCGTGATTGTGAGTAAGTTTAGGGAGTGAGTCGGAGATTAAAGAAAACACGGAGTGTTTAATGTACCGTAGTAGGCTAATGGTAGTAGCGGCGGGGAAGGGGAAATTGACGTGGGTTAAGATGGGGGATGGCTTCGAGAGTTAGACCACGGATGGTAGCTAATGGTAGGAGTTATCCTGCACGTGCCTGGCCATAGTTGAACTGATGGTGCCCTCTCGATATCATTGTTGTACAGCTCTGTGATCCCACAATAAAAATAAAAGGGTTATCTAGTTGTTCTGCTATGCGGTAAACTTGCAGGGTTTCAAACTCACCCCTCTAGCTCCCCCTTACTTTTACGGTTCGACGGGTATGTCGTTCTACTATTTTGGGTGCGCCGGTACGCATCACGCGTACATGGGATGTGCGCGCACCAATCCATGCCCTCCTCCATACATGCGCTACAGCAGGCTTTGCACTATCATCGAGGTGGATATGGGCCCAACGGAGGGACGCGTCGTGCATCGATCACTTCATTTCTCTTTCTCTACGTCAATGGCTTAGGTACGTGGCTTTTCTAGCATGTCGAGTGATAGCTACTATTTATTATTCTACGACGTAGAAGAACCCTAAGAGATCGTACCCCCCTTTGAGCGTGTCTACTCTATTTCTTGATTGCACTTGTAAGACAGGCCTCGCCATTTGAATTCTAATTTTTCCATACGCCCTCTAATACAAATATATTAAGAGATTAAAACAAATCATGCTTAGTAAAGTGTACGAAATGGCGCTCGGAGAGCACGCTACACGTTGTTCTCACCATTCCAATCAGATCATCATCACCAAGGTCATCTGAATTATATCCGCAACAGGGCTCAACATAGGGTGAATCGTTGGGTTTCTTCGGAGGCGAAAAGCTACTCGATCGAGGGCAACTCCTTCTCAAAGTTCTCCTTGGAGGACTAGCAATTTCGTCTCCACTGGAGATCTTTTTGCGGCTCTCCTTGCTTCTAGCCTTGTTCCTTTTGGATAATACTTTCGATTCTCGTACGGATGTTTGAATGCTTGGTATCCATACACGCACATTTCATCAAAGTATTCCTATGGAAGGTTTTTAAAATGTATTCCACTTGTTCCCTCTTGGATAGAGGAGGTTGAACTTATGCAGCCTGCATTTACGACCTACGTGCAAAGGGCCTAAAGTTCTAATCTTCGTCCTTAGTCATAAGAATCAAGTCATCCCTAATGACGGTAACTTCCAAGCTAGCTTCAAATTGTCATAAGCAATGGTTTGATAGATCTTCCCAATCCGTAACACAATCCAGGTCGACAGAGCAAAAGCATAATAAAGCAAATCTGATTAGGCTATATCTAAAATTGCTGATAAGAACTTCATCTTCCTCGTGATAACCAATCATTTTGTGCAAGTAGTATGAAATGGGGGCTAGAGGACACCCCGTACTCACCTCTACCGCACGGAGATGTTCACTCAAGTCGAAATTTTCGTATATCCCGCGTCATCTCAAAGGAGTAAAAAGGTCCATCACCGTCTTTTGGAGGAGGAAACAAATGACAATAGGGTAAAATATAATGCGGCTTGCATAAGTGAAGCCCTATTCCACGTACGCGTGATTAGGATTAGGAGAATAATATATTATGGGGATAAGTCCATAAAAAGTTGACACTTTTTAGCTTTTTTTAGGTTCTTCTATAAAAATTAATTGGATTAGGAGAATAATATTTTCTGCGGATGAGTGCACAATAATCACCATGAGATCTTCCCCAAAACTCTTTATCAATTCATATTTAGGAACCTTTAACGGTCATTTAGTCTTTTGGTCCGAAGTTAACTATACCATAGTTTCTTGTTATAGTTGTGTTCCCATCCCACAACTCTCTCGGATGATAACTTCTTGAAGAAAATTCCATTCTGGTTACGAAACTTTAATCAATTTTATGGTAAAGTAATTGGATTTTGACTTCAACAGTCCCAATACACTAAATTTCTATTTGGATTTGTGAATAAGTGTTCCGAGGTCACTTTCTACACGACCTTTTAAGGAAACTTTAAAGTTTTCAATACATTGATTGCTCTCGTATTATGCAGAATCGGTGACTTGAAAACTCAATAATCCCAAATAAATTAACTTCAGACTCAACCAATAGAAATTAAACGAACTTATGAGGAAAGGGAGTTGCCAACTAATAAGGCACGTAGGGCTTTGAATTCCAATTTTGAGGGCGTTAATCAAGTACTTGAAATCGGACGCTCCAAAATTCAAAGATGTTAGGCAAAAGGTTACTTTTTGAGTTGGCCTTAAATACCAAATTCATCGGCCACTTTTACTTTCTAATTGAATGCACTTCGCTCGAGGAAGGAGCTCAAGGAAGAAAAAATGGTTTTTAAATATATATATATACAAATATTCATATATTCCCATATATGTATGTATGTTCAATATAAAGTAAACTTCATTTGAGATCCATTTAAAATTTTGTGGATTAATTAAGTGTGGTGATTAGAGATGATTAAAGTACTCCATATCATTTGTCTAGAGAACTTATATGCTATTCATATATATATGTGTGTGTTATCCCTCTGCTGTAAACTTAGCTTTTGGGGCAGGAATCGTGACTTAGTATTAAAGCCAAGTTCTTTCCAAATTTCTCTTGCACATGCCGCCTCAATCAAAAAATCCCGCATGTTGCTGTTTATTCGGATTACGCATGAGAGGAGGCATTATGATGCCTCGCGTAGTCTATCTACAAGATCCATTACATACACATGGTCTTCCTTCATCTATATTGACTTAAAGCTTATTCTAGTGAGCAATAAAAAAAATTGATTTTGGTGACCAAAAGACAAATAAAATTAATACGTCCAACAAATGAAGCTCAAAAGAAGAGTCGAAAATCGATTGATGGGGGAGGAACAACCCACCCCACAAAAGCTTTGGTGTCCAAAAAGTTAGGCAGAGGCATTTACTCTTTAATTTTGGAAGCTGAAATTGGAGGTTGATGGGGGGAGGATCAAAGTACTCCATGTCATTTGTCTGCATGTTGCTTTGGCATTCAATTTTGGAAGCTGAAATTGGAGGTGCATAATATCGAGTCCACATCGAGAGTAGCTTTAATTAGTCGTTAGGTATATTGATTGAAATTGTGCTCATACATATATATATATATATATATATATATATATATATATATATATATATATAAATTGGGATGAATGAATATAATGAGGCCAACCATTATTTTGTTGTCTTGAAAATGCCTTTGCAGAAACGCGAGAGAGACTCGATTGGCACGATGACCATGAAAGTATTGGTGGTCACGGGACAACACCACCTCAATTGTCCTAGCCTCTAGCAAGCCTGACCATATTGGACCGGGATCCATAGGTCCCTGTGCATCTGCATCATCCTTTTTTTAGCTAGGCGCAACGTTAGTAATTACCGAATAAAAATTTGATCGAAAGAATTATATTAGAATATCGGATAAAGTTTTAGTATCGGATTAACAAAATTGAAAATCTTTGAGCTGAATTGATATTTATATAATAGATTCCAAACAAATTGGATAATTTTGCCCTTATAGTATTGAGCCGCAGTTCCTTTTAACGGGCACAATTGAATTTGACTTCTTTTTCTCCCTCCCAAATTCCATCCCTTCTCATTTAGCAACTATATATTAAATTCACCATAATTTTGGTGTTCCAACCATTACGGTCTATGATTGGCATCAACTAGACGATTTCAAAAGAAAACATCACAAGCATGTTAGCCGGTCCGATTATACTAACAACCCTTTTGATTGGCCAATCTTGTTGTGGTTTCATATAAATGAACAAACTTAATTTGCTTTTCTTAATTTGTGAAGATCTTCTCCAATATTCACGTGCCTTTGATAATCTACGTCTTCAAAATTCGAAATTTTTAGTTTGCATCATCGATTTTCTAGAATACACTTCGATTTACAGTCTTAAGAAACAAAGATTGAGAACTTACAGATTGGCATTTAAATGTCACAACACCAATCGGGACAAGAATACTGTAGCAAGGAAACTATAATTCAGTATTTGTCATGTTCGTGAGAAAGCCTGATAGTGTCATGCCTAATCAAGTTTTCTGGAAATAATAAACGCTATATTTAGTATACAATTTATTATTCTCATATAAATTTTATCCCTTAAAGGAGTAACACCAAGTATAGTTAGGCCAATTAATTGAATTAACTTACAAAATGATGACAACTGCAAGTGGGGTAGAGCGAAGTTCAAAGTCTCCAATACAAGGGGAAGATGACATATTGTACCACTGAGACATGATCAATGACAATAACAATGCAAGCCCTCCACGTATCACTTCTAAGCTTTTTGCCAAAAAAGGCTGAGCAGGCTGCGCATGGTCTTCGAGCCAGGATTGCGTCATTCTTATGGAACAGCGTACTCTGCACGAAGATTGCAATTATAAGAAGTAAGAACAGCCTAAAATAGTCTGGAGTATGGAAAATGTGCATGAAAAATAGGGTGAACGACGTCTAAAACTTACAACTTACTCGTTGGAACCGGTTTTTTAATTTTTAAAACCTTAAACCTACCTTGATGTGTGAAGCCTATCATGTTACAAGTTACGGGGTCTATTTAAGTTCTACTTGAATTTTTTATTAAATAATTACAACAAATCATCATCTTTAATGATCATAATTTGCTATTATAATCCACTAGCTACAACTTATATTTAGACACGCCTAAAATATGAAACACTAACAAAAAAAAGCCTCGGTCATGGATATATATGGAAATTAAAGCTCAAACTAATGGTTTTAGATTAGACACTCATCATCGGACCCCATGGAATATCGTAGGATCTTGTGAAATCATAGAATAAGAAAAACATAGAGGCTTCTTCCAGGTTTTAGGTTCCATATTCCAAATTTCAAGTACTTGGAACTTAGACTTATCCGTCCGAACCAATTCCTCAATTTTTGAAACCTAAAATCTACCATATATACCTTAAGACCTGAAACCAGATCTATTCCCAGATGTACAGTTTTTCGATTCTCAGTCCTACTTTGGAACTATGCTCATCCCTAATGAACGAGTCACTATATGTCAACCTACATACTGTCTTTTTAATGATAGACTACGTAACTTCATATGCTAAATGACCAATTGTGGACTGAGAATTCCCCGTGAGGGGGGCGGAACCGTAAATTTTAGAATGAGCAATCAACTTCGATATTTCTCAAATCTACAACTTGTAATAGCCTTTAATTTCGACATATAGACAAATTAATCGAAATAATCAACTTACTTCCACACTTCTTTCGGACAGGTCCTTTCTTGATGTTGCACGTCTTGGGGATGGTGATAGTGATTCCGAGGTTGATCCCAGCCTGCTTAGCCAAAGGAGATTAGGAGAACAGCGCAGAGGCATTTGGGTGCGTTCGCGATGAGTGTGCTGACTTTAGTGCAGCAAGCCGGCGGGACCTTGGCCTTTGCATTTCTGGCCACGCTCAAGCACAGGCTGAGGTTCACCGCCGCGGCGGTGCTAAGGGGCGTTTTCCCGCACTCTCCGGTGACAATGGCTTCTCGAGGACACCAAGAAGAGAAAGAAGGTGACTAGACAAGAGCACCCACCGGCTTTGGAACCCATTTACTCGTCTCAAATCTCTTTCAGATGGATTTTTATGAAGGGGGGCTTTCAGGAACTGGCAAGGAAGATTTATTTGGACTTGGAAATTTGGAGGGGCAACGGCAATTGGCACGCTAGTGGGGTGAGATTGGTGGGGCTTGGAGGTTCACTTGTGTATTCCCCCCTTCCCCTCCTTAAATTTATGGACCGGACACCATGACAATCGTGCCTTACCACTGCCTTTGTTCAACCAGAAATAATTTTATTTGACAAATTGGATAAGCTAATGTGGTTAAGTTCTCCGATTCCTCGCATGAAAACCAATTGCATTCTTCCTTGGTGATCCACTTAGAATCCTACTTCCTTGGTGGTTGGTGGTGTTCGATTCTTTCCTGTTATCTATCTTCAGGCCCTGCCCTGCTTCTATGCCGATTGGACATTGGTGTCCGAGTGGGTGAGATCACGCTTCGAGTTTTTCCTCCGCCGTGCGAACCTTAGAGCTGTCGTTCTAGTTGTTGATGCAAGAACCGGACATCACGAGCACAGCCTGAAACTTCGCTGGGAAATCAATTTGCGTAACAATGATCGGCTTGAGGCGTCCAGGATTTGTACCTGAATTGGCCTTCCGATGCTTAAGTTTAGCATTGGAAGTTTTTGGGAGAGAAAAGTCGGTTGAGCTTGAAGTTGAGAAAAGAGAATTCTTAGCGAGAAAAAATGTGCCCCAGTAGAAATACCCAAGTCTCATATTTGTATTTATACATCCTTTTTTTTTTTTTTGGGGGGGGGGGGGGGGGGGGGGGGGGGAGTCGTCGACAATATTGACAAGTGGCAACCTATTATTAAAGGTTGTAAAAAAGGCATGGCATTCGTACTGTGTTATGGACCAATGCATGTCCAATACTATTTGGAAAGTGGTAGCACCGTTGTATATGTCCAATGAAATAACAATAAAGCGACGACTTGTTAAGATTAATTTGTTCGATAAATCAGTGTCCTATCAAATCAGATACTGGGCAGTAGATACCCACTGCATTATACTTATCCGTCGGCGTAATAGTGATATGTGTTGAGAGATGATTAGCTGGTCAAAATCGCCCTTATCCCTAGTCTTCTTGATGCTCTGGTTTCAGCATGTTTTTCATCTCTCGTATGCTGTAATTATGCTGAGAAACAGAATTTCAGTAGATGGGCAAAAACTAAGTAAGAGGACATATCATTGTGTTATACACCTCAAAAAATAGTCGCATACATGACTCTTGAACGACATTAATCAACTTAGTGGAACGGCAAAGAAGAACAAAGAAGCAGAACAAAATTTCAAATTGAAGAACAAAACTATATGAAGATTATGAAGCTTCATTATGAAGTAATGTGAGATGTTAAGTGGTGGGTGCCCTTTAACATATCTTGTTCTTGTTAGTCTTCCTTTCCAAGACAAACTTCTTCCAGACATCCGTGATTTCCCTCTGCGTCTCGATCGCCGTCTTCTTCGCGCCATTGACCTTCCCGTTCTCCTGGGCGCAGGCGATGCTCATCTTGGCCTTGATCTTCGCGGGGAGCGCATCGAGGTCGTGGATCACCTTGGTGATGTCCATCACGAGGCGCTCGGCCAGCGTGTGCGAGAAGTCCTCCCTTACCACCACGCGGAGCACGGTGATGTGCTGGGCGTCCGCGGGCATGGTGTAGGCGGGGACGATCCATCCGAAGCGGCGCAGCATCTCAGACACCTCAAACTCATCGTGGCGGCTGTTGTCCTTGAGCGAGAAGGCCACGAGGGGAACCCCGTCGTCCTTCGAGACAATGTCGAAGTAGCCAGTCTTCTCGAGCCCCTTCTTCAGCACCATTGCGTTCTCGTGGCAGTTCTCCATCACATTTTGGTATCCCTGCGATTAGTAACGAAATTTGACGATGCAAGTGAGTAAAATGAACCAACAAAGCAAGATGTCTGGAAACTCTGACTCCGGCATCTTTGGAAATCTGCTTAGCTTCTTACCTCTTGGCCCAACCGGATGAGCTGGTAATATTGAGCAATTACTTGACTTGATCCTGCAGTTTTGCGAAAGACTTTTAAGAATGCTATTCCATTTATTGCCAAAATAATAAGAGACTCCTTTTTGCTTTCGGATGAAAATTGACGATGTGATGTGGATTCACCTTTGGAGAAGTTGAGGGTGAAGGTGGGTTGATCAGCACCAAGATAGTTTATGTGAAAGATGAGCTCTTCAGGCAAGTCCTCCTTGCTCCTCCAGATGACCCATCCGATTCCGGCATAGACCAGCCCATACTTGTGCCCGCTGACGTTGATGCTCTTGACCAGAGGAAGCCGGAAGTCCCACTCGAGCTCTGGGTACAGGAACGGCGCAATGAACCCACCGCTGGCTGCGTCGACGTGGATCGGGGTATCCCATCTGCGCCAAACAGCAAGCACACAACAGATGACCTCATTAGTCTCCCATTTTTTTTTCTTGCAATGACCAATATGTTGGTCGTCTGTGCTCGAGAATTTGCCCCAAAAAAACACATTGGAACACGTCATACCCAGTTTGCTTGTTCTTTTCAAGCAACAGGTCGTTCAAGAGCTTGACGTCCTCGAACTCGCCGTTGAGGGTGGAGCCAAGGATGGCAGCGACGCAGATGGTGTTCTCATCCACGAGCTCTACCGCCTTCACAGGGTCCATCACATAGTAGCCCTCCCTCAGCTTCACCTCCTTGAGCTCCACCTCAAAGTACCTAGCAAATTTCTCCCAGCACACCTGGACGGACAAGACTCATTAGGTTTCACCAAGGTTTCAAACTTTTGTCTGGAGCACCCTTTTGGTAAATTAGGGAGGCTCACCTGGACGTTGGCGCCGGTGACGATGTTAGGCTTGTCGCAGGGCTTGCCCTGGGCCTTGCGCATGTTCTGCCACTTCCGCTTGAAGGCAAGCCCGGCGAGCATGATGGCCTCCGACGACCCAACCGTCCCCACTCCCACAGCTGTCTCCGAGTCTCCCAGCGGTGCATTGAAAAGATGTGCTATCATGTTCACACATCGGTTCTGTTGTAGAGAGTAAATTCAAGAAACCTAGTCATTCCCAAGCACCAAGCACCACGATATGAACCAAAGAGATAGGAATTCAAAGAAGATTTTTGACTTTGCATTAGATGTATCAGAAGCCTCTCCTTAGGGAGATCCACCTGATCATGTTCTGGGTTATATTCCTCAAAAACTGATACTGGGTTATAAAATTTCGTATCCGACCCAATAGTATACTCGTGAAATATAAGCAATTATCAGAATACATCATATGTACCGTTGCTCATACCAAGAACTCATACGTTTCGTGCCGGTAAAGTCAATTATCACTCTTGTCTCGGACACAGTAGATCTGTGTGACCGAGCCCATTGACCAAACATGTTTGACTTTGACTGAGTTAGAGAGAGGGGGCGCAAACGGCGGTGGAATAGACTTTATGACCAAGACCACACGCTTTTTCAAACATATAATAAATATATTTCTCCGGTCTATGCTTCAGTCTTTCAATATTCAGCAAATGCCCACACATTCATATTTTAAAATTACCGGCAGACTGCGATACAACTCCTAATTTCTCAAAACTTGGGTTTGCCATGGATTTGGCCATGGGATTGGGAAAGCTACTGAAACCAATGACCCACTCAACGACATAATCGAACGTATGTTCGCCATTGATCCAACATTACTAGATCAATTCAGCAAATAAACTAATGAGGAAATTCGTCCGGTGCCAAGTAAACAATCGAGTAGACTCCAACATCAGATCTGGAAAAAAAAAAGAAAAAGGTGGACTAGACTTTGACATATGTGATTTCGGTTTTAGCCATCGTCTTCTAAGAGATCTCTGAGTCGTTTGATCTTTATAGTCTATGTTAATGAATGTCCAAGATAAAGAAAGAGCGATAAATCAAAATAAGGAACAACCAACTTGCCTGCAATTCGGTGGTGACCGGGTACTCGTCCATGTCGACGTAGTTCTTGTTGATGGAGTCCATGATGAGCTTGTCGCACTCCGGCTCCATCCACGTGGTCACGAAGGACGCCAGGTTCAGCCTCGGGTTCCCGTCCAGCATCAGCTCATCGTTTATTATCTGGTACGCCGCCTCCTTGGGGATCGAGTTCTCCGGCATCTTAAACCTGCGCGCACACATTGTCATCAGCCCCTTTTCACAAAGTTCACACAAGAACCCATCGGAGCTCGACCAGAACAAGCTCTCAGCCTGAGTACTGACCTCGGGAGCGAGCTCCGGACATAGCGGGAAGCGAAGGTGGAGTGGATGGAGACATCAGACTGGGAGGCGGTTTTCGAGAGCACCATGGTGGCTTCGAAAGACGAAAGGCCGAGGAACTTAGAGAGGGAAAATATGTTTAGGACAGAGAGAAATCTTGAATGGTGTTGTGAATGGAGGTTTTGCTTGGGGACGAAGTTGGCTTTTTATATAGGGGCCAAACACTCTTTGTCCGGGGTATTCCCTCGTTCGATGATCCTCCCAAAAGGAAATCGAGTAAGGGACACGTTCTTCGAGAGTTCCCTTCTTTATTCGTTCTTCTAGATGGAGCAGACAGAAACACGGAATGGGAAACTTCGGGGGGGGGGGGGGGGGGGGGGGGCATTACCTAATGTCGACAACGGTGACGGTATCTACAACGGTAAGTCGCTTAATCCGATTATGTAATCTGTCAACTATAGCATAAGATCAAAGGTTAACACTAAGAAAACCTCCAAATTGATATATCTCGAATAAAATTAACTCCAAACTAGTACACTTATGACAAATTTAATATTTATTAATTTACTAGTCAAATTGTTGAGATTTTTTTATGATCAAAAAATTAATTTGAAATAAATTTACTGTAATGATATTAATTTAAAATTTTTCATGATATTAATGATCGAATCAATAACCGTGCGCTGTAGTAATTTTTTGTGCACTTTTGTGGTCAGGTCGGACTTTTGAAACTTCCCCTGTAAAAAGCAAGAATAGAATTTTAGACGGAATAAAGGCAAATCTCAGCAGGGCGGGCAAGTTCGCAGGTCAAAAAGGTTGAGAAAGCTGGCCCGGGTCATCGTGGAAATAAAAATGGGATGACTTGGAGAGGAATTTATTCCTAATTTTAAGAAATCCTCATAATGCGAGGCACGCATTGACTTTGCTGGACTTTCGGTTCACACTAGGAAAAGGAATCCAACCATATCTTTCATAGGTTATATTCCCTTAGGTCACTCTTAATTTAGTTTTTTTTTTGTCAAAAAAAATTTAAATTTATTATAATTAATTCAATTCTTTTTTTACTAATTTAGCATTAAATATTTTGTGTTTGTGCTTTTTCAGTCAATCTAATCAATTTTAACTGAAAATTACTCACGTGACATCGATTGTCCTACATAGCGTCTTCAACAATAACTTGGATAATAATTATTTTTATTTACAAATTTAAGATTTTTAATTTTTAATTTTTTTCATTGTGGTCAATGAGGCTCAACCTTGCCAAAGGTTGGGCTAGCGAGGGTTAGGCCCTTGTGGCCTCTAGCGAGGGCAAGCCTCGCCGATCTCAATAAAACAAGAAAAAAAAAGGAAAAAAAAAAGAGAACATCAATAGAAATTTAAAAATCACGAAAATCCATGTTAGCCTCAAAATTGGCTGGATGGATTAAATTTGCAATTTATAAAAATATCTAGGATTAAACTGGCTAAATTTAGCACTAAATTTGCATTAACTTTAGGACTTTTTTAGTATTTTTTTTTCCAGTTAGATAAATATTTCTCACTAAGAAGAAACAATGCCAACCTGAGACACAAGTAGGTTTTGCGCTCTGGTCCTTTCACGAAAAGTCTTGGGTTCGAACCTCGTTAGGTGCCAGTGATTTAAGCAGAAGGTCATGCGGAAGGTCGTGACGGTGGGATGCTGCGCTAGCCCTCTCGAAAGATTAGTCGAAGTGCGCGATCCATACAAACGCTGGCCCAGACACCTCCAATACAAAAAAAAAACATAACGGGATTTCAACTTTTAATAAACGAGTAATGGATTGCGTCGATTTGTGATTTAAAAAAAAAGAAATGCATGATTGATTAATAGTGCAAACCTTTAAATTGAAACCTTCAAACTTGTTTGCATGTATCACGGAAACCTAGAGATTAGTCTCCATCAAATGCCTTATTCTCTTGGTTAATGAGCCATGAATTAAGTCCCGATAAGCCGAATATTAGGTCGCCACTCGCGCTCGGGCATCTTTTTCATATTTTGTCTTTTGGACTTTTTCCTAAACGCGCATTTGGAGCGAGTCAACTTTTTAGACCCGAGCAAGGACGGGGACTCCCCTTTATTCTCACTTATCGGACGATCGAATTTGTACTATATCATGTGCCTTAATCCATGCATACATCTTTATTCCCTTTACCTCAAGCAAATTTGACGGAAATTCTTAATTTGAATTTGAAAACGAAACATGAAGCACAGGCCTGTACCGATCCGACCCAATCTAAAGTAATTTTGGATCATGTCTTTACTGTTTCAGGTCAAGTCGGGTACCATGGAAACCCGACCCAACCCATCGACACCATGTACCATGCAATTTTTTTTTTACTAAGAGACCATCTAATATTTCATTAGTTCACATACTTAATTTACATTGGGAAAAAAATATATTACAAATGAGTTAAGGATTGAGTCTCTTTAATGTCACGATGTCACCACTCCATTGTGTCAAGTTTTTTTTTTTTAATGTAGCCTCTATAGTCACCTACCTCGCAAAATATGAAACTTGGCAAATCATGATTGAATCGTGACCCCCACGACCTCAATTAACATTCATGACCATGTGCAATTTAGATATATGTAGTTGTAATTAAATATGTTGACAAAGAATCTGAAAGTCCAAGATTGACCCGAATTGTTAAAAATAAACATACAAACCTAATCCCAATTTGTTGGAAAGCAGCCAATAAATCTGTTCCAATGCGCCAGTGATTTTCCCCGATGCTTGAAGTCTCAGCAAAATTGTCTTATGGTTCGCACGGCAACATATTTGTTCTAAAAATCAATTTCTAGCCAATAGCAATAAGTTTTTTGGGTAAGAATTTTTTTTTTTGGATAAGGGCCATAAGTTGATTTTTTTTTTCTATTTTTGCTTCTGAACAGAAGTTGATTTTTCTACTCATGAAGAGAAGTAATTTTTTTTTTTACTCCTTCAAGTGACTCCAAAGCCACTTCCGATGCAAACTCAGAAGTGAAAAAATGAAGTTGCATAATTAAATGGATTTCTGCTCTAGAAATTGCGTTACCAAATAGACTTTTTCTCCCGAAACACTTCTGAAACAAAAATTATATACTAGAAGTGTTGTCGTGCACGCGCTTAGTATTCTACAAATCTGTCAAAGACATTAGTTATTATAATCGTTGCTTATTAAAAAAACCAACTTCATTATAAAAAAAAATTTCCAAAAATTGTCACGGCCGCTCAAGTCTGGTCTTTCCACCTTGTGGGTAGTGCAATTTTGTTTTTTTTTTTTCCACATCACCGGTAGATAATCAATACTTAAACCTGACAAAGAAAAAATAAATTTAAAAAAAGTAATTAATTAGATCAGGCATGGTCAACCACGTCCGTCAAGTTGGATCCTTCACCAGATGCAAGTTCCCACAGAATGCTCGCACTCTAGATAGCCCTAGAACACTGACCCTTCAACACCTTGGACTACGAAAAATTAAGAAGTCAAAAATTTGACAAATATTCGCAAAAATGCTCGAATTAGCCGTGCATCAAACTGAAATGACATCTTCCGTGAAGAGTGGCGAGGGGAGTCGTCCCTGGCTTCGTAAACAATGGTGCGGCGGAGTCAATTTTTCTCTGGGTTCTTACGGGGAACCCGGGTTAGCCAAGTTGACCAAACGATTGGACTCTTATTCCTCACGATCGGTGACATTTTAAGTTGTGACTTTTAGTTTGTCGCAATTGTTAGGATCACATGGATGAGAATTTACTTCGTTTTATATCCCCCCTAACCCCGGCATGGGTCGTTTGTTTTTAGTCGAATCAAGGTGAACTTAACATATACAGCTTTCCAAGTTAGTAACGCAGATAAAAAAAAAAAAGTCAATCCCTTTTTCCATTAAGCAATGAAGGTTCGTAAAAGTCGTCAAAAAAGCCGCGAGTCCCCGGTCGATTTTCCTCCTCCACGTGTCGATGGTGGATAAATTGAAAGTTCAAGAGCTTGATCGCAAAAAATGCCGACGCTTCCGAGATCAAAACTTGACTTACGTCAAATAAGTGAGGCGAAAATTAAGTTTCCCAAAGGACTTGGTGGCTAGAAATATGCAAGATCAAGGACCAAAAGTGAGGGGAGAATTGTCGAAAAAGCCCAAAACCGAATGCATTTTTGTCAGTGCGGTCATAAACCTCTCCATTCTGTCAATTGAGTCCATCCGATCAATTAAAGAAAGAAGAAAGGAAGAAATAAAATAAAAATAAAAATAATCAAGAAAATCTTTAATAAATTAAAAGAATTGTTTGCGTTAACCCTGATTGTACTACGTAAGATGGCCGACATTCACTTTTAACAATTTTCAATTAAAATTGACCGGATGAACTCATTTAGTAAAGTGTGAAAATATTTAAAACTTAGTTGACAAGATTTAAAGATTTGAGAATGAGTTGATAAAATTACAATAGGTTTATGAATTTTTTTGATAATTTTCTCAAAAGTGGGCTCGCAGGACAAAAATGAGACAAAATGCGCGGCTGCAAGGACCAAAAGTGGGTTTTCATTTGGAAAAACTTTCGAAGACCGAAGCCAAAATCAAAGGGATTACGGTCGCGAGTCATTTCATTGGTCATCGAGTTGAAGGAAGACCGGCCAGCCAGATGGAAACTCGGAGGGCTGAGTCAAAGGTAGCCGGCTGTTTTCGGTGACGAGTTCGTGGGGAATTCGAGAAAAGAAACCGGCCCATCGCCGCCACGTGGACCGACTTCCACCGACGGACGCGGCGAATACAAATCGGGATTCCCGTCATTTGACTCTTTCGAAGATGGAATCGACCTGAACCGGTTGGCTTTGCTCGTCTGGTTTCCCAGAATTGGACAGCGGAGGAGACGGGTCGTGGGGTTTTTGCTTTTTCGACAACCGAGGAAGTGCATGTGCATTATTGCGTTCCCCCCACCCCGGTAAAAACCATTGGCCAGCCACTCTTTAATTTGCCCCCGGTTCTTACCAATCTTCATGTGGAACTGTGAAAGCAGTACACGTCGGTCGTGACATCGTACCTGTTGGCCGTTCACCCACAACCTTTTTGACGAGTCCAATGTCCTCTCCTTTCCAATTCACCACCTGCCCTCCCCTGCCCCCGTCAACAGAGAAGCAATCATCCATACCTCTCTTGAGAAAAAGCTTCAACGGCCTTTTCGCACGGGCGATGCGTTGTGGAAACATTATGACCAATAAAATAAAAAAAACGCAAATAATAAACGGAGCGAAGAAAATGAATTTGCCGCCAGATTTAGGTAGTTCGATCAGTCAGGCGTACATGCATTCATAATTCTACTGTAGATCAAATGGTATAGCGGGGATTATAACTGCACTCTCAAATTACTCAATCCATCTCGGCATTTTCCAATCTCAAATTACACCAAATGACTCGCACTACACAATTCCTTGAGAGAATTACCGAATGAGTCATAAATTTATTGTAACTATTCCAATTTAGTGATACACCTTTTTTTTTTCTTGGCCAATTGAATTCTAAGCTTTCTGTATTTGTGCCAATTCTGTGTATCTAGTCAATTTTGACTATAAATCGCTGACATAGACGTTGGCCTTCTTATGTAGTGCTGCCACAAGCGCGACCAGCATTGATGTCGATAATTATAATAATATTTAATTTTTAAAAAATTTTGTTTCCATTTTTTCCTTTTTTTTTTCTCCTACTTTTTTTTTCTTCCATGCTTTCTTCCTCTAACCAGTCGCCAAACCTTGGCCCAAGGTCCTCGCCCACACAACTACTGAACATTTCCAAGCAAGTGTTCTTGTCCATCAGCGACAACCGCACCACATCTAAGCAAGGGACAATTTTTTTTATTTTCCTTGCTTTTTTCTATGATAAAACAATTCGAGAAAAATAATAAACTATCATTAAAAGTTGTCTACTTTAGTGTCGGCCGCATCACGTAGACGGAAACAACGCTCATTTCGGCGATTTCCAATCAAAATTTACTAGATGAACTCAATTGACAAAAGTTAAAAATATTTAGGACTCAATTAGCTAAATTGAAATGTTTATGACTAAATTGGCAAAAGTGCAATAGATTTAAGACTTTTTAGATAGTTTTCCCATTGCAAAAGTATCAAATTGATCTTGTGATTGATTCAGGGGTCGGGGTAAGTTTTATAGTCTCCCAAACACTATTCTTCTTCACAACTTCTGGAGGAATAAGTCTTGATGAATTAGATACAAGAGAGGCAAGGCAGAAACGGGAGGAGACTATTGCTTTCTGGGTGGCGTTTGACATGAATCTTCATATCCAAAAGTTTTCTCAAATTGCTAAGTAAAAGATTACCCTATGGTTTCCTGCTCCCCTAACCTCAGATTATCAGTCCGTCAATGCTCTCCCCCGTGCTGCTGTACATCCGCGGCGATGGGGGTTCCATTTTTCCTCTCCTCACAAAATCCCGCAATGCCATGTTTGGCGTTATCCATTCACCAACATAAAGTCCTTCAATAGATAGCAGTATTATATATGATGTCCCCACGTTTACTACTTTAAGAACACGGAGTGCTGTAAATTACATGGATCCGATCGGGAGTCGGCTAATCGGTAAGGCGCTATGAAGTTGATACCATACGAAGACAGGTTGCAAGTCGAGAGATGGAGTCTTGAGGTCATAGCTCGTGATTGGCGGCATATCTACCTCTCCACATAACCTCATCTGCGGACACATCATATACGAAGTTGTAGACATTTGTTCACTGGTGACAATGATCATCACTATCCTTTTTCAAGAATGTAGAGTATCCTATTCTTCTATTTCTAATGGGGGACATTACCGACCATCCAAACCAACTAAGGCATGGACCTTGGAATCTCGGACAATTCGCCCTACGTATAACCCAGAGGGGACCGAGGCCCCCTGAAACGGCGGTATGGGTTGCGTCGGATGGGAAAGAGGCGCATCAGATTCTTTCTTTCGCCATTTGTTTGCTCAGTCCCAGCATGTCCTTCCCCTGAATCGCTCAACTTCTTCTTCCCCAATTCGTAACTGAAGATTCGGAGACATGGGTTCTGTGGAGAACGAGAGACGGCCATTAGAAGATGGTCTCTTGCAGGTTTTTCTTCAAACTGCCCCCACTTCTTTCTTTGGATCGTATGTTGTATTCTGTCAAATCTCTGGATTTGGTTCCTCTACTTCTTCTTTTTGCGGCGTACGAAAAGAGTTGTGGCTTTGATGCTTTCTTGGTGGAAGTTTTTTATTCTGAAATTGCTCTGAAGGTTGAAACTTGAGAGCCTACTGATGACAATTTGGGATAAGCCTATGTTTGAGAGCTTTTATCTGTGTTTACTGATTAGACTTGCTTTTTACTCGAGAGTTACTGAACTTCGGCCTTTCTTGTTCTTTAATATCTTATCTTTTGTTGCTTTTCTCTTTTAACTCTATTGGTCAACTTGAAGATTATGCTTTAGGTGAACTTCTCACTGAATCCGTTTACGAAAGGACGATAAAAGAATGTGCGCTCATCTTCAATTATGCTTCAGTTACTGGCTGCTGGTTGAACTAGTAATTTCTCGACTGGCATTTTGGATTCAAATATGTTTCGTGGAGGTGTTATGGTTTGATCGCTTAATCAAGTTGTCACGTAACCAAAAGAGCATACCTGATCATAAGGCTTGCAAAAATGATGCCAGTCCCGTATACTGATTTTGCCATTACGTCACCTACTTTCTTCTCTAGGTGCCATTGCCATCACAAAGATCCCAGCAATAATATGAGTAATCACATACGCAAGTCACAGACTAAAGGATTTTGCTCAGTCACAGGCTAGAGTTTAATCCTGATTTAAACAGGAGGACTTCATTGCAATGTGATAAAGAACTGGAGGGAGGAGCATCAGTTAATGTGCCATACGCTCTGAAGATTAATCTTGGATTGTGTAGAGTGAGATAGAATAACCTTACCTTTTTTTAGCTAGCAGATATTAATAGGCAGTTTGCATCTGTTTGGGGAAGAAGCCTGCTATTGCAATCTCCCATATCCATTGCTTCGTATAACCGAGCAGCACCTGAGGGAAGAACTATGAAGACCATGCTGCCAAAAGGACTTTCGACATTGAAACAAAAGGGCCATCCTTTTGATTTTGAGTTTTTGTGGTGTTACAAATGCATGAAAAAAGAGAAATATGGTTGAATGTTGAAATGCAATTGTTGTAAGCTTAATTATCTTCTTTTATAAACAAAATGCCGACTTATTTGCATGTGCTGGTGCACCGCACTTGGAATGAGCCCTTAGGTACGATACTTTAGGACCATCTTAACTTGGTTTCTCTGAACAATACCAACACTGAAGCCAAAGAAAATTGTATGGCATGAACCAAAACACCAATTACTGACATCAAAAGAAATGTCAGCAACTTAAAAATCAAACACTTTTTCTCTCATTTTTTCTCCTCTCATCTTTGGATATCAATTGTAATAACCCAGGATGAAGAGTTACGGACTGTGCACTGGACATGGATCTGTAGACATGTTAGGAAAGCCTGTCTTGAAAAGCAACACCGGAAATTGGAGAGTGTGCCCCTTCATCCTAGGTAATGGTTTTCCTCTTGCTTATCCATTTGAGGGATTCTTTTCCTGTTCATTTGTTGAATGAATTACCGGCACCGAGTGTTGTGAACCTTTGGCCTACTATGGAATCAGCACGAATCTTGTTACTTACCTCACCCACAGAATACACGAGGGACATGTATTGGCCGTGAGAAATGTTACCACTTGACAAGGAACTTGCTATCTCACACCTTTAATTGGAGCTATTTCAGCCGATGCTTATTGGGAAAGATAGTGGACAATAGCTGCATTTTCCACAATATACTTCATTGTGAGAACCAAAACCTTCTTTTATGCATCCCCAGTATGCTGTTCCTTGTAAACCGCTGGCCATTAGATGAGACTATTTTTTGTTTTTACATGATTAAATCCCTTTAGCAACTGCAAATATTTACCTGGTTCAGAAATGGAACTCATTTATGCTTAGCGTGGTCTTCATTTTTGTAGTGAGAAGATATGACTCTATGATGATTGATGTAAATTTAAAGGGTGGAAGATGTGTGAATCAATATGGACAGAAAGTCTTAATAAATATCCTGAGTATTTGGATCTTATTGAAGATGTGATTCTAAATAAAGCATAGTAACGTGAGAGGATCCATGTAGCTCATACGTTTACCAGTGAAGATGCTTTTATGCTGTTGTCTTTTTCATTCTTGTTTTTGACAAAGAAGTTGTGTCAGGATAAATAAAGCAGTCTGATGTCAAGGCTGATTTATCCCAGAATCCAGACTGAGTGACTGCTATGATTCGTAACTGGGAATAACGACATATTATCATAGGCAACATTCGTAGACTTTGGAAGAGAGACACAGCTCGCCAATTCAGACCCCATAACATGACTAATGAATTATAATTCTTCCATCTGGATAGGACTGAAATCTAGCAGAAAACTCAATGGAGCTTTCAACCTCTAGGAAGCAAACTTGTTTCTTCTTATGATTCAGAAATTTTTGTTCCCTGTGATGATGGGTAGTTGCTAATTTTCTGTTACATACATCTTTTTACATGACCAGTTGTGAGAATACTTTCTTGCTGCAGGTGATTATAGCAAATGAGCGACGCAATGATCTGCTGTCTTTCACCTCATCTACACCTTGTGTCCTTTTAACTTTTATTCGTCACCTTCAGCTAATGTAAAACAGTTATGGCTCAGCAAAAAGGTAGAACAATTATGATTGATGACACTGGTTTGTCATTCTTTATAGGGTGGTGTCTACGCTGACTCCGCGACAGTACCTGCATTGAAGCCTTCAGAATGTGTGGGACTCTGTTTTCCCTTCAGCAACTGCAGCCCAATCAGTATGTTTGTTAGGACTCTCGATCTCCCAAGGTACTGCTGGGGGGTTCAAACCATGTGTTTCGTCTTTTAGCGCCATTTACATCGGTGCTCTTGTATGAAGTACTCCCGTAGTGTGGATTCAAGACAACATGGATTGGGGCTTAGGATTCGGTTTTCCTGCACAATTCATGGGCATTGCTATTGCTTATTTCTTATCAGGATGCCTCTACCGATTCCAGAAACCAGGGCGGATCCCTATCACAAGGATGTGTCAGGTTTTGGTCACATTCTTCCATAAGTGGAACGTGGAGGTCCGTGAGGACAGTAGTCTCCTGTATGAAACACGAGAAGAACCCTGCTATAGAAGGAAGCTGCAAAATAGAACACATCGATGAGTTGAAGTAAGTTGTAAGCTGCAGCACAGAACACATCGATGAGTGGAAGTTGTCTTTTCTTCTTTTTTCTTGATTGTTTGAATTTTTGAACCGGTGTTTGGTAAATCACTGTTTCTGCTTATTTATACAATATGTACTTCTCCAAATTTACGCGCATACTCATTTTGAAAACCTGTGCAAGACCAAGTTTTGTAGTTTCCCATACATTTTTTTGCTTATCATGCCGGAGGAGATTATAAAGTATCCACAGCAAAGGTGGCCAAAGGGCTGACGATCTCCACCATAATGTAAATGCCTTGATAAAGCTGCTGTAGTCACTGATGCCAAGACCAAAAGCGGGGAATTGTCCCGTGTGTGGAGGCTTTGTACAGTCACTCAAGTGGAGAAGCTGAAGATTTGGATCCGTATGTTCCCAAATCTGGGCCACCAGAATCATGTTCTCTGCTGTATACGCGCAGATGTCTACCATGTTCGTGGAACGAGGAGATGATGGACACTACCATCAACTCTTTCACTATTCCTGTAGCATCTCTATCCACTTTTCATCGTTCAGTAGCAAGGGAAATTCACAGGAAAGGAAAGAGGCTTTTCCGAGTTGCACCAGATGGGCATTGGCCTCTTTATATCAGTTCTCTGCATGTCTGCTGCTGCTTTAATGAAAATGAAGCGGCTTCTAGTTGCTAGAGAACTCAACTTGGTTGATGAAGCCGTCGATGTGCCAATGAGCATCCTTTGGCACGCGCCACATTTATTCTTGCTGGGTGCCGCGGAGATATTCACTTTAACCGGGAAGCTTGAGTTCTTCTATGACCAAGCTCCGGACGTGTTGCGGAGCCTTTGCAGTACGCTGTCACTTTCGGCTACTTCTCTGGAATTACCTGAGCTCCTTGATCTCGATGATGGTGACGTACATCAAGACCAGCGGCAGGCAGGTCGGGTGGATATCCGATAACTTGAGGAAGGGCCACCTCAACTACTACTTCTGGCTTTTGGCCGGGCTCAGCTTCTGGCCACCTCAACAAACATTGTGAAACTATGTTCATATATTTCTCCAAAACTATAAAAAGAGGCGTGCAGTTTGCAAAATCTCTCCATTGTAAATTGAAACAGCAGTGCAAAGGAGTCAATCTTCATAACTTTGAAACACTCCATTAGGAATATTTTTACAAAAGGCTACCTGGAGCATGTTTTGTTCTAGACAATCAGTCAAATAAAAGAGTTAAGAAAGGATTTTGTTAATGAGTTTGGTGAATCACTTGTTAACTATTAGTCAAAGTATAAGTCATTTGGGCATGCTTAATTTTTTAGGCAATTATCGTGCATAACACGAGTGCAATTAGTGCATTGAAAACTGTAAAATTTTCTTAATCGGTTACTTAACCAATACCCCTAAAGCTCACGAGGTACGTAGCACATTTACGCGCAAGCTTTACTCAGCAATTTTGCTTTGATGGCCAGTTTAGCAAATTTCTTCTTCTTTTGCATATATTGTTTATGTGTAATACAGATTCTATCTTACTTATTATACATTCGTAGTTAATGTGTGTGTGCATTCTGTTCTACAATATCTATACTTACTAATAAATGTTTGTGCACAGGGGACACAACGGTAAGAAGCGTGTGTAGATTCTCTCATTTTGAATCTAGATCCAAAAGCCTTCTTACATTATTGACAGAAAACTAAAAAAATATACCGGTGGTACTTTTAATTTAAATTTTGTCACGCTCCCTTGACCTCAAATTCTCGGTCCGCAACACCACATGAGCAATGTTATCCATTCACTAACATGGAGCGTCGTAAATCACGAGCATTCAACTTGTCGGCTAACGGGTAAGGCACTGCTAAGTTGATGTTAGACCTAGTTAGACAGGTTGCAGGTGTTAGGCTCAAGTCTTGGTGTCGTGGCTCTTGACCATTGGCATATCCACATCGCGGCCTAACCTCGTTCCTGAACATACCTTGTACAATGTAGACATAGATAAACCTTCAGATTCCTGTGTTGGTCAAACTGATGCAAGGTTCTTTATCAAAAACCCTAAAATTATTACCGGTGTGATACAAATACCTTCCTCAACTTTCAGCATTATGTTAACTGTACCCCCATCATCAAAATGGTGAAGTCCGAGAGCAAGATGATAGGTTCATTAAACAGAATAATTATGTACACTTGTGCGCTAAAGAAAATAGATAATATGGTAAACACTCAAATGTGTTTTCATGTATAATAGAAAAGGATCCCGGTATTTTTGGTATCAAAGTCATATTAATGGACATTTTATTTTGATAAAGTTTTAAAAGCCATTAGAACAAGTTATAATATATCGAGTTTACCAGTGTTTTACGTACGGTGAATGTACCGGTTAAGTAATTTTACCTCTTCCAGTACCTCCCGAGAACAAGGTGCTTTTTCTTTCACGAAATCTAGATTTGTATCCTCCAATTAAAACAGTTTTATTAATGCAATCACGAAATCTATATTGAAAAGATTTATGAAACTCGGGATAATTTTAAAATATTTTACTCCCACGAAGGACAAATTGAAAAGGATAACTTCAAGGACAAAAATGTCAAAGAATTTTGACGGAATGTTCCGGATTTTAACACCGTTAATGGTCAGATGACATATTTGTCTCAAGTGTACCTTTCGTTCTCTTTTTGGTCAGGGTCTCACGTTGAAGAATTTTATGGGATAATCTATTTACGCGTTTGTTGCAAGTATCTCTAACACACTTACTAAATATATGTTATTTGGAATATATCACCGGATTCCGCGTAAAGTGGAACTCCTTTCTCCTGAACTCAGCTCTAATATGTGCACTTTCTCAAGGATACATGTATAAACAAAAGCCTATAAACAATAGGGATGAGTGGTTTATGATCCAGTCTAGTTCCCCTCTGTTGACACTTGATTTTTAATCATTTTTTCTATTGCTAAAGTAATAAAGAATCCATAAAAATTCATAAAATTGAAAAATCAACTTTGGGGACCTTAGCCAAGCCTAGGGAACCAATTTTGACCAAAAAACGATTTTTCATATTTTCAGTATTTTTACGTATTTTTTATTTATTTATTTTCGAAAATTAATAGAAAATCCATAAAAATTCATAAAATTGAAAAAATCAACTTTGGGAACCTTAGCCAAGCCTAGGAAACCAATTTTGACAAAAAAAATAAATTTTCATATTATATATATATATATATATATTAATTTTTTTTAAAAAAATACAAAAATACTTGAAAATTTTGGAAAATTAACATTTGAGGCCAAAAAAAATACACAAAGATAGTTAATTTTTTTATTTTAAATCTATTTTCATATTGGCCATCGCAAATTTAGAAAATTTCAATTCGAGTCACGTGTTCCTTCACGAGTATAATCTCGAATCGGGCCTAAAAAAATTTAATTTGAGTCAACTTATTTTTAATTTTCACTTTTTATGAGTTGTGACATTGTCTTCTAATATTTTAAATTTTCATCTTGGCCCAATTATACCCAGAATGACTTAATTTTGCAAAAGGGCTTTAATTAAATTCTGCATTATTTTCAGCGGCAAGAAATGAGCTTAAATTTGACATGTGGTAAATTTTGGTGTGTCAAAAATTGTGATGAGATTTGGACTTAAAGAAATATATTTTTTCAGGGACTGAATTATAAATACTTAAAATTCAAGGACTAGAGTGCAAATACCTAACTCTTGAAGGATTATTTTACAAATAACAAAAAGAAGAGTTAGTGGATAAATTAGAATAGAGAAGGGAAGATGGAGAAGAGGAGATGAAGAAGAGAAGATGGAGAAGAATGGTTGGAGAAAATAAGATAAGAATAGAAGGGAAGATGGAGATGAAGAAGAGTTAGTGGAGAATTTAGAATGGGAGATAAATATGGAGAAGGGAAGATGAAGATGAAGAAGAGTTAGTGGAGAGATTAGAATGTGAGATAGAGATAGAGAAGGGAAGATGGAGATGAAGAAGAGTTAGTGGAGAAATTAGAATGGGAAATAAATATGGAGAAGGGAAGATGAAGATGAAGAAGAGTTAGTGGAGAGATTAGAATGTGAGATAGAGATGGAGAATGGAAGATGAAAATGAAGAAGAGTTAGTGGAGAAATTAGAATGGGAGATAGAGTTAGTGGAGAAATTAGAATGGGAGATAGATGAGTAGATTATAAAAGGAGGAAGAAGTGAGCTTGAGAGGAAGAATTTTTTGGGGAGAAAATTTGAAGTGTTTGAGAAATTTTTTGGAGAGAAAATTTTGGATGTTTGAGAGAGTTTTGGGAGATTGAAGAAAAATTTGAGAGAAAGAAAATACCAAAAGAGAGAGAATTTTGAAGATGATGGGAGTTTAAAGCTAGGGGTTATCATCACAAATTCCTTCATCGATCAATATAAATCAAGAGTTCATCCTCGTCAACGAGCAAGCAAATTCGAGCTAAGTGTTTTTATTTATTCATTTATTTGTGGTTTTACTCGCAAATTAGCACAAATTGTATACACTTTCTCCATCTCCTTTTTTTTTCCATATTTTATGTCAGGAGAAGGATATCTCTACGTCAACAGCAAAAATCTCGTAGAGATGCAAAAATCAGCCCAGACAAGCTCCTAAGCTGTCCACCGATTTCTCAACTGATCTGTGACTAAAAGTCCCTCCTGATTCGAAAGAAACTCTCTATATTGGGAACATAGAGAGCGAAAATCAATTATAGAAACCCCTAAAAAAAATGGGAGATAAGTACTCTTTCCACTTTTCTGGTTTTAGGTGCAGATTAGCACATATTTTATATACTGACACTTCACTCTATTTTATGTCAGGAAGCCGCAGCTCTATATCAATGGTCAACCCTATGGAAGCACAAAATCGGCTTGGAGGAGTCCTCAAGCGCGCACAAATTTCAAATTGTTGAATCAATTCATTGTATTTCATTTTAAAGAATTCATACCCCAGAATGGAGAGGACAAAGTCCATCCGCAATTTAAATACTTGCACCATAAATCCCAAAGGGAAGAGCCAAGCCAATGCTTAACCTCCCATTGGAGGTTTTTACTTACAGTAGTTAAATACCTGCAACTTAAATACCTGTACCTTAAATCCCAAAGGGAAGAGCCAAGCCAATGCTAGGCCTCCCATTGGAGGTGTTTATTCACTGTCATGTACTTCCTATAATTTAATTTTTGAATCATCAGACCCAAAAGATAAGTAGGTCGTAATACTGCACAGAAGTCGTTAACACACTCCCTCTTTCGGCTTCAGGGAATCTTTAACACTTAAAAAAATATAACAAATAAAAATATATACCATCCATGCATCCTATTTAAAAAGTGAAAACACAAAAGAGAATACCCTACTAGAGCCTTAGGAATAAACCAAGTCTGAATTAGGATATCCATGAAATTAAGGTACCGAAAGGGCATTAGTTTTAATTAACTAGTGTAACCAAGTCCCCGAGCTCCTAATCTCTGGTTCGCAGGAATAAATTAGTTCTCCCGCTAATTTATTTAGGTTTCTAATCGACCTACCAAGAACGATTAGTGGCGACTCCAAATTTTAAAATCATTTAAACAAAAACCAAAGTTGCGATTCGGTAGGGCTTGGGAGGGTCCGCGTTAGGTTAGTCAAATCTAATTAACCTAATAATCCGTTAACCCTTTTAAAATTTAAAATTGTTTTAGAGGGTCGCGATACCCTCAAGTACCGAGAGTCGGATCAGTGGTCCCGTTTCTCAATTTTAGAAATTGGATACAGGATAGATCGGTCCGGTCTCAAACGGTCCAATGGAACCTATAAAATATCCAATAATCAAGGAAAAAAGAACACCAAATAAAGCAATAAGCCTAATTTCCATATAATCTCATTTTATTTGGCCTCAAGATATAGTGATTTGTGAACAATGAAATCGCAATGTGAGTAGAAAAATCAAGGGAACAACAATTGAATAAAGAGAAAGAATAAGGTAAGGACAAAACAAAATCCAAAAATTTAACAAAAAAATTAAAATCAACCGGTCCAATCTAGTCCTATACTTTTGGAACCAGAAACCGAACCGCCCAACTACCAATTACAATTTTAAGAATCGAAAACTGGATCACCACCTGTTGAAATTAAGAACCTGACCACTCGTTCGAGCCGATTCAAGTTCGGTCGATCCAACTTGCTCACTCATATTTGGAATAATTTCACATAATGATTTAAAGTGCCTTTATTTTCTTAAATAAAGATATGAATTGGATCTTGTTATAAATAAAAACCTAAAGTGACCCTTATTTCAAATAAAGACCCGAAGTGTCTTCATTTTTTTTAAATAAAGATATGAAATGAACTTTATTTTCAATAATGATCTAAAATAGCTATGTCAGTATAAAAAAAGGGGGGGGCTTACGTCATTTTCATTGCTTACTTTATTTTCTTTTTTCTTTCCTTTTTTTTCCTTCTTGCGGTGATTAGCCTTAGGCTATAGCCCATCACAAGCAAAGTCGACCCATTGCCTAGGTCCTCGCTGGCTACGGACGGTGAATACTAATTTTTGCCCAATAAATTAATTAAATCAGGTTAAAAATTCAAAAAAAAAATCACAAGAAAGACTAACTCAAAAAAGGAAAAAAAAAAGCTAAAAAAAGGCCCTCCACCTATGGACACCCATGGCCAATGGGTCGTTAACGATGGCAAGTGGAGTCGCCGACCCTCATGGACTAGAGGTGATGACTGCGACCCTCTCCTAGTTTTGGGGGAGAGTTAATAGCTCTCATCGAGTAGTGGTGAATCATTAGCCATTGCCAGCGCCCCACCGACCATGGGGGGACGAATGCATGCTTTTTTCTTTTTAAAAAATTTTGATTTTTTTAATTTTAGGTTAAAATTTCTTGGGACCAAAATGCATTTTTTAAAATAAGATCTATTTTAAATCCTTATTTAAGAAAATAAGAGCATTTCATGCCCTTACTTGAAAATTTTCCTATTTCTTTTAAAGGTTAGTGCCACTAAAAATCTCAAACTGATACACATATGATAAATATACTCTAAACTAATTTTTTTATCAGAAAAAACATCAAGCTAATATACTTATGATAAAATATACCTTAAACTAATTTTTGACTACCAAAAACCTCAAACTAGTGCACATATGACAAATTTACTCTTTGTTAATCTCTGTCAAATTAAGTTAATACCATGAAAATCCAAAATCAGTACACTTGAGACAAACAGAGACTAAAAACCACAAACTCGTAGACCCGGTCAATTATCTCGTGTCATTTAACTTAGCAATTTCATGATAAAATTTAACGGTAACTGATAGAAGGTAAATTTATCACAGAAGTATCAATTTAGGCTTTGATTTTTTTTATGGTATCACTTACAAAGAAAATCACGGAGGCAAAAATAAACAAATTCGTGTCGTCGGGGGAAAAATGAGGAAAAGGTCAGTTGTATGCGTATTGCGTAGCACGATAAGGCTTCGAGGCACGTGGGAAAGGTCGTAAGTCGTAAACACTGTCGTCTTGATTGAATGATGGAAAGGAATGTCAGGTGGGCTCGCGCTTTTTGGGGAGGTCTGTCGCTGCCAACGGCCTTGGAATCTCGGACAAGTCGTCAAACGGACGGCCAAGAGTGACCCGGCACTTTGGATCGCGTCGGATAGCGAATAGGCACGTCAGATCCTCTTTTTCTTCCCCCATTTATCTTTTATTTCTTGCTCGGACCCAGCATCTCCTTCCCTTGAATCTTCCTCCACTTTGTAACTGAAGATTCGGGAATCTGTTGGGGACAGAGGGAAATGGGTTCCGTGGAGGAGGAGAGACGGCCCTTAGAGGATGGTCTCTTGCAGGTTTCTCTTCCAACTGCTCCCACTTCTGTCTTCGGATCTTATGTTCTGTTTACTCAAGCCTCTGGATTTGAGATTTCTTTTTTTTCTATGTGCACAAGAAGAGCCGTGGCTTTGATGCTTTCTTGGTGTAAGTTTTGATTCTGAAATGGCTCTAAAGATTGAAACTTGAGTCTGCCGATGACAAGTTGGGATTAACCTGTGTTTTTCAGAACTTTTTCTTGTTTGTCTACTTAATGGACTGGCTAGTAGTAAGAGTTACTGGACTGTGGTCTTTCTTGTTCTCTGATATCTTATGTCTTAGTTGTTCTTTCTGTGTTGTCTCTGACATGTCAACTTGGAGATTATGCTCTAGGTTAACTACTTACTCGATCCGTTCTGAAAGGACGGTAAATATATAAATATATATATGCACTAATTTTTCATTATGCTTCAGTGGCTCGCTGGTGGTTGAACCAGTAATTTCTTGACTGGCATTTTAATTTCGAATTTGCTTCGTAGAGGTGTTGTGGTTTGATGGCTTAGTCAAGATATCATACGACCAAAAGAGCATACCTAATCATAAGGATTGCAAAATGATGCCATTCATATATACTCATTTGGCATTTAGTCACCGACTTTGTACTCCAGCTGCTGTTGCCATTTCAAAGGTTCCAAAGATAATGACCATTCTGCTTAGCTTCAAGCGACTCAACCCCCACCCCCCACATAAAGGGTTTTGTAATAAGTGCACTAGTATCATCTGAACCAAACTATGGCATTTGTCCCTAGTTGTCCCCAGGATACATATGGGTGTCGGCTGGATTTTGAAATCACCCTAAAGTTTTCTCTTTACCAGTAGAGATAGCTAGCTGGAATTGATCCCAGCAACACTAATGGCTAGTGGCAAGTTGGTGCCCTAAATAGGTGTCAATTTTGAAACGGGCTGAACCTCACCCACAGGAGACACTGTATCAACTTTCATGCACCATGGTTTCTTGAATATCCATTTTCAGCTTCTTGACAATGGAGGCTTTGTCTAGGAACCTCTGTATCAAGGTAAGCACAAACACAAGTCACAAACTAAAGTACATACTTAGTGCAGTCCTTATTGAGACAGGAGGGACTTCATGGCAATGTGATATGAAGTTGAGGGAAGAGCATCAGCTGATGTGTCTAACATTGTGAAGCTTAATCTTGGATTCTATGGAGTGAGATAGAATTACCTTGCTGTTTTGCTAGCAGAGATTAATACGTATATGCATCTATGTGATGAAGAAGCCTGCTACTGCAGTCTCCCTTACCTGTCATTTCATATAATCGAGCAGCGCCTGAGGGAAGAAATATAAACATGCTGCCTCAAGGACTTTCGACATTGAAATAAAAAGACCATTCTTTTGATTTTGAGTTTTGTGGAACTGGTTACAAGTGCATAAAAAAGAAGAACATGGTTGGGTCTTGAAATACAATTAATGTAAGCTTAACTTTGTTTTTATATTTAAACAAAGCAACGACTTATTTAAATGTGCCGGTGCACTGCACTTGGAATGGGCTCCTAGGTATGATTTTTTAGGACCCTCTTAATATGATTACTCTGAACAGTATCAACTTTGAAGGCAAAGACAATTGTATGGCATGAACCAAAGCACTGATTACCGATATTAAAAGAAACATCAGCAACTTGAAAATCGAACACTTCATCATTCTTTTTTCTCTCCTCTCATAGCTGGATATCTTTTGTAATGCCCAGGATGAGAGAGTTGGACTGTACACTGGAGATGGTTCTGTAGACATCAAAGGAAGGCCTGTCTTGAAAAGCAACACCGGAAATTGGAGAGCATGCCCTTTCATTTTAGGTAATGATTTTTTTCTTGTTCAGCCACTTCAGGGATTCTTTCAATTTCTTTGGAATCCCCATTCTTTTGTTGAATGAATTGCAGGCACTGAGTGTTGTGAACGTTTGGCCTACTATGGAATCGCCACTAATCTTGTTACTTACCTCACCAACAAACTGCACGAGGGAAATGTTCCAGCCGCGACAAATGTTACCACTTGGCAAGGAACTTGCTATCTCACACCTCTAATTGGAGCTATCTTAGCTGATGCTTATTGGGGAAGATATTGGACGATAGCTGCATTTTCCACAATATACTTCATTGTGAGCATGTTTTAAAACCAAAACCTCCTTTCACAAATCCCCAGTATGCTGTTCCTTGTAAATGGTCGGCTGTTGAATGAGATTTTTTCTAGTTGTGATCACTGGATTATTTGGCTATCCACTCTCTTTCATTGGCTATTTAATTACCCAGGTCATAAATATTACTCATCTTTGCTTAGAGTGGTCTTTGGTTTGTCAGTGAGAAGATATGCCTCTAGGATGAGATGTAGGTTTAAATGGTTGGCTATTAAATATCCACACAGTTGAATCCTATTGAAGATTCAATGCTGAATGAAGCATAGTGATGTGAGAGGATCCATTTAGCGCGGAGATACTTTTAGCGGTCTTCAGTTTTACATTTTCTTTGGTGTTTTATTTTTCTCTCTTGTTTTTGACAAAGGAGGTGAGTCAAGATAAATAAGCAGTCTGATGTTGAGGCTGATTTATCCAGGAATCCAGAATGAGTGCTTGCTATAATTATTACTTGGAACATCGTCATGTTATTCTAGGCAATATCCAAAAGCTTTGGAAGAAAAGCAGAGCTTGCTATTCAGAGAACATAACATGCCAATTCTAGCATAAGGAGCACTAGTTTGCTTAAGCTCTTGCTTGAGTGCTTATACTTGAATTGCTGATTTTATTGCATTTTGCAGCATTGATTGCCTTTTTTTCTTAATCATGCTATACGGAGCTGAATGTTGGCCGGTACAAAAGCAACATGAGCATAAAATGGGAGTAGCGGAAATGAGAATGTTAAGGTGGATGTGTGGTCATACAAGGATGGATAAGATAAAAAATGACGATATTCGACGAAAAGTTGGAATAGCTCCAGTGGCAGAAAAGATGAGAGAACATAGATTGAGATGGTTTGGACATATTCTTTGTAGACCCTTAGATGCTCCGATACGAACAGAAGTGTGTTACCGAGAAAACGATCTGAAGAAAGGACGAGGTCGGCCGAAACTTACTTGGGGGAAGGTGGTGAAACAAGATTTAATAGAGTGGGAAATAGATTGGCGCATGGTCTGCCTTAGGACGGAGTGGAGGAAAGCTATCCGCATTGTAGAATGGGGGATTTCTTATGTCCCAGAGTGCCTTGTTTAGTCCTTTCTATTTATTTATATGTTTGTTTATTTATTTATTTATTTATTTTTGGATAGCCATATTTTTACTTTTTATTTTTTATTCTTATTTTTATTTCTTAAATTTTATATTTTTATTGTTACTTTATTTTTATTTTTATATTTTTACTTTTATTTTAGTATATTTTAAACTTTTCACTTTGGGTTCATCGACCGCCGACCCCAACTGGTTTGGGATAAAGGTGATGTTGATGATGATGATTCTAGTGAAGGCTTTGCTAAGTTTCCTCTTCTGTTTTCTTGATCAACTTATTGGACAATAGATTATTTTGATTAATGCATTAGATACTACACTTTCCCTCATTTTGGCTGGAAGTACTTTGAAGTTGCTATCTATTGAGCTTTTGGATTGGACTTTCTAACATGGTATCAAAGCCAGTATTATTCCTTTCTGCATATGTGGGCCCACCCCTCATTAGTCAATTTTCACGTATTGCTCATAATCCGGCTTGCACGTGAGAGGAGATGTTGAAGTTCTAGCATTTTGAAGTTATTGAGCTGGACTTTTTAACATGATATCAGAGTCAATGTTATTCCTTTCCACGTATGTGGGCCCACTCTTCATTAATCAATTTTCACGTGAGAGAGTTTGTTGAAGTTCTAGCATTATTATTCAAAGGAAATGAAGCACGATGATGTTTTGCAAGTTCACAAGCTTCACAATGAAGATTTTAAACAGCAGCAGCTTTAAAAATGAAAGAAAACATAGTCCTAAGAAGACTAAACAGTGGGTGTCCTAACCGAAAATGGTGAAGCCAAATCTGAGATGAGTGGATAGGATTACAAGAGTTGTGAGAGGTACTATAACCCACAAGAGACCAACCAGTTTTGCTCGAATCCTCAAGGTAGTAGAGCCCATTTCGTTCCTCAGCAAATCCAATCGTCCTCCCCATTTTTAGGTCCTGCAAAATACAGTGATCACTAGAGAAAAACACCTTACAATTCAGATTTTTGGTAAGTTGATTAATGGAAAGGAGATTGGTGGACAGCTTAGGAACATGAAAGACATTGTCAAGTTTAAGTGAGGGATTTAGAGTTATGGTTCCTTGGCCAGCTACAGTAACAAGAGATTCATCTGCTATGGTAATACTCCTCTTTTTTGGTGATGGTTTATAAGTTTCAAATTTAGTGGGATTGTGTGTCATATGGTTGGATGCTCTTGAATCAGGTACCTATGAATTAGGGTACCGAGAAGCTATTTGAGTTTTTGGAAATTAGACACCCACCTGACTAGACTAATGAACCCATATCAGAAGACTTGGATAGGGAGTCAAGGAGATCCCTGATTTTACCAACTTCTTCTCTGTTAAATATTTCCTCCCAAACAGGTTTGTATTGGTCCATAGGGGTAGCTTCACCTTCACTGGTCATGTGCACTTGTGGCTGTCTTTTAGCTCTGCTGAGCACCTGCGTTTTTCCATGAAGTTTGAAGCAATTTTCTCTTGTATGGCATGGTTTCTTGCCGAAATTACACCATAATCATTCACTGCCTGTTGGGAAAATCGTCAATCGATGAGTTGGATTGATCCTAAAGAGAGGACCCGGTTTGGTTGGAGATAGCCTTCCCTGAATCTTCCATTTGGCAACTTGAAAGGACAGATTATAGCAAGAGACTAAGAAGGGATCGAGTAACAAGGGTGGTTATCACACAACTGAAGGCCAGCAATAAGGCTGAAACAGAACAGCAGAAATAAGGCTGAAAAAAGGGCTGCAATGAAGCAGCAGTAGTGGGAAAAGAAACAGATGCAAGAAATTCAAATCAGAAAACTAGGCTCTGATACCATGAAGAAAAGAATCTTGTGTTATTCTTATTATGATTTAGTAATTACAAGGCATAAATATACAGGAACAGAAGATCTAAATTAGGTAAGAAGCCTATTTTAGGTATAGATCCTAATTAGCCCCTAATCTTTGTAGCTAACAAAATCAAATCACATAATATCACATAATATTCCAAATAATTAGGGGGGGATTATAGGATATTTTCCAACAAATCCTTTATTAGGAAAGTGTCAAGCCGGCTCTAAGCATTGCTCTGTGACTTACCACTTTTTGGCCATATGGCTTCTCATTGCTTTCGTTTAATGTTTCACGTTGACGAGGTGACGGAACTTATGGACATCTTTGCTAATGCATAGAATTGCTCGAAGGTCATTGAGCTCTCTCTCTCTCTCTCTTGCGTGGGTACTGATAAAGATGTGCGCACTGAGCTGTTTCTCCACTATGGTTCCATCATATCAGCTTCCCATTTGAGATCTTTAGGTTTTTCTTAGGTTATCATGGTGAGTGTATGATATTTTACTAGATGTCATCTTCCAAAGGTTCTTGATTCCACTGGCGTAAATTAAAAGTTCATTACCTGAGGGCATTAATTTGTGTTTGAAAGGGTGATGCTGGATTGTACTTGGGCTTAAAATCATGTGAGTATGCCTTTGATATAGTTGTGTCAATGGAGTTAATTATGGAGTTGATAATACTTATAATTATTCCTTCTGGATGCCGTGAGGTCAGAAATCAAACAGAAAACTCAATGTAGCTTTCGACCTCTAAGAAGTAAACTGATTTCCTCTTATGATTCAGATATTTATGAGTTCTGTGACAGCAGGTAGCTGCTACTTTTCTGTTGTATACGTCTTCTTATGTTATTGTTGGGACACTACTTTCTTGTTCAAAATAAAATGTGCCAGTGCTGTAGGTGATTAAAGCAAATAAGTGAGGCTGAATTAATCTGCCATCTTTCATCGGGTGTTCACCTTTTGCGCATAAAATTTTCTTCTTCGCCTTTTGCTAATGTAAAACAGTCATGGTTTCAGCCCAAAAAAAAAAGGTAAAACAGTTACCATTGATGACGCCGGCTTGTCGTTTTTTATAGGGTATGTGTACGTTGACTCTTTCCGCAACAGTTCCTGGACTGAAGCCCGCAGAATGTGCGGACTCCGTTTGCCCTTCAGCAACAGCAGCCCAATATGCAGTATTTTTCTTAGGACTCTATCTGATTGCACTAGGTACTGGGGGAATCAAACCATGTGTTTCCTCTTTTGGCGCCGATCAGTTTGATGACACTGATCCTAGAGAGCGAGTGAAGAAAGGGTCTTTCTTCAACTGGTTTTATTTTTCCATTAACATAGGCGCTCTTGTATCAAGCACTTTCATAGTGTGGATTCAAGACAATATGGGCTGGGGCTTAGGATTTGGTATTCCTGCACTATTTATGGGAGTTGCTATTGCCAGTTTCTTCTCAGGCACGCCTCTCTATCGATTCCAGAAACCCGGGGGGAGCCCTATCACAAGGATGTGTCAGGTTTTGGTCGCATCCTTCCATAAGTGGAAAGTGGAGGTCCCTGAGGACAGTAGTCTCCTGTACGAAACACAAGAAAAGAAATCTGCTATAGAAGGAAGCCGTAAAATCAAACACAGCAATGAGTTGAAGTAAGTTGTCTTCTCTTCTTTCTTATTATGCGAACTTTCCAACTAGTATTTGGTAAGTTAGTGTTCCTGCTCTTATATAGAAAAGATATATGCATATATTTGATTTTTTAGTGGATGCCTTGTACACGAGAGAAGATGTGATTACGGACATGGAAATGTAAACATTTGTATGGAAACACTTCATCTTAATTATATGTGTGCAATGTCAACATCTTGCTGTGCAACTACTTTGAAGAAGTTAGGAAATAGTTCTTGAAGATTTCGAATCACAATGCTGAAGAATGATACCCAATCATACCTTCGCACTTTTGTGTCCAAATTTGGGATGTTTATTCATGTTTTCAGTATACTATTTCAAATCTACACACATACTCATTTCAAACCAATGTGCAAGACCAAGTTTCGTAGTTTCCCATATATTTTTCTGCTTATCATGTCAGAGAAGATGATAAATTATCTAGCTGAAAGGTGGACAAAGGGCTCACGATCTCTATTATAATATCAGATGCCTCGATAAAGCTGCTGTGGTCACTGATGCCGAGATCATAAGCGGGGACTTTTCAAATGGCTGGAGGCTATGTACAGTCACTCAAGTGGAGGAGCTGAAGATTTTGATCCGTATGTTCCCAATCTGGGCCACGGGAATTGTATTTGCTGCTGTATACGCACAGATGTCTACCATGTTTGTGGAGCAAGGGGAGATGATGGACACTACTGTCGGCTCTTTCACTATTCCTGCAGCATCTTTATCAACTTTCGATGTCATAAGCGTGATTTTCTGGGTGCCCGTCTACGATCGGGTCATCGTTCCAATGGCGAGGAAATTCACTGGCAAGGGAAGAGGCTTTTCGGAGTTGCAGCGGATGGGAATTGGCCTCTTTATATCAGTTCTCAGCATGTCGGCGGCTGCTATAGTGGAAATTAAGCGTCTCCAACTTGCTAGAGAGCTCGGCTTGGTTGATGAAGATGTCGCTGTTCCCTTGAGCATCCTTTGGCAAGCACCACAGTACTTCTTGGTGGGTGCTGCGGAGGTATTCACTTTCATTGGGCAGCTCGAGTTCTTCTACGACCAGTCTCCCGATGCAATGCGGAGCTTATGCAGTGCACTGTCGCTTTTGACTACTTCTCTGGGGAACTACCTGAGCTCCTTGATCTTGACGATCGTGACGTATGTCACGACCCAAGGCGGGCAGGTCGGATGGATACCCGATAACTTGAACGAGGGCCACCTCGACTACTTCTTCTGGCTTCTAGGCGGGCTCAGCATCTTGAACTTGCTTGTCTACATAGTCTGTGCCAAGAGGTATAAACAGAAGAGGGCCTCTTGAGGGTTTGATCAGTTGTCCCCTTGAATTTCATACAGAAGGATTGGGTCTTGGCAAAATTTTCTACTTTGGAAGTGTTTTGCCTGCATGGAGGTGTATATAAAGCAAAGGCAGGCAGTTCTAATATGAATGTGCTTCCTCATCTTGTATTTATAAGAACTCAGAAGGATTTACTTCTGGAACATAACTAAACAATATGCATTGAGGCAGAAATATATTCTTCATATATTGCACAATTTCATATAGTTTGTAAGCAGATATGACTAAATGCATAGTGCGTACTTAACGATGACTCTTATGATTAGATGCATAATCATGGACAACTCTAATGAGATAATTTATTTGTATTTACAGAGGACAATTACTCATCAACAGAATTAAGGGCATGTTTATTTAAACTTCGACTCCGCTCTTACTAAAATACCTGAAGCAAATAGCTTGCTCGCTTTTTAGACATCAAATCAATGGCGCAAAACTGAAGATTTCAATGAATCGAGGAAACCTATGAAATGTGAAAATTGACAATTTTCACTTGATGCTTTCTTATTATTTTACGTGTGCAAAATAGTGGATGTGCTTATATTATAATTTACAATTTGTACAATTTTTTTTTCGTATTTCCTTTTATTAGAGGTGTGTGTGTGTGTGTGTGTTTGTCATGTGCATATACACGTGTGCAAATTCGCCCATTAATGGGTCACAACTCGGCGAACTCGCACCCTTTCTCATCGAACCGGTTCAGACCCAACCGGCAAAAGAACCGAGGGGGTCACGTCGGAGCAGTGTTCAGGGCGACGCACCGCAGAAGCCGAAGACTCAGAGAGAGAGAGACAGAGAGACAGAGACAGAGATGGAGGTGGAAGGATCGTCGAAGAAGATGATAGCGACGCAGGAGGAGATGGTGGAGGCGAGGGTCCCCTTGGCGTACAGAGACCAGTGCGCGCACCTGCTGATACCGCTCAACAAGTGCCGGCAGGCCGAGTACTACCTGCCGTGGAAGTGCGAAGGGGAGCGACACTCGTACGAGAAATGCGAGTACGAGCTCGTCATGGAGAGGATGCTCAAGATGCAGAAGATCCGCGAGGAGGAGGCCAAGCTCAAGCAGGGCTTCAAGCAGCCCGCCATTCCTCTCATCCCCAAACCCGCGAATGCTTAGCTCCTCCTCCTTTCTTTCTTCTTCTCAAAGGTCAGTTTTTTTTTCCCCTTCCCCCTTCTTTTGGGGAGATTTCTAGGTTGTTGTCACTTCTTTTCGGCCCCAGGAAGTTTCGTTGTTCGGTTGTTGCATATGGATTTCCGTCTGTAAATTGTTTGTTTCCGGCGTCAATTTTTGATTGATGGTTTATCGATTGTGGGTGGTAAGGAGAAACGATCTTGTGTCTGATTGTGCTTGTTGGGATTTAGAGTGTGAGGAGTTCTTTTCTAGGGTTTGTTTGTCAAAATTAAGAGATTTCGGGGAGGACGTGCTCATTGGATTGTAGATTAGTGGCTATTTGTAATGATGTGCTAGCGCACGTCCATTGCTGGTGGCCAAAATTTGAACTTGTTGGAGAACGGGGTTGCTTATTGTGTAACATGAGGTTGAAGGTTGAATTGATGAACTACGTAAATTAAAGTGTACATCCATTGTCTATTTAAGGTTATATCTTGTTTAGGGGATCACTTCTCGTCGGTGTTTGCCGTCCAAACCTCACAAGCTTCTACGAGTGTGTTCAATCTCAGCCAACATTTGTTAAAGGGAGGATTCTCTTTTGCTGAGCTTATTCTTTGGTTTGTGTTTTGGAATGACACTTTGGAAACTTTAAGGTATTCTTTTCCACCCCTCTTGATTGGTCAGCCCGGGGTACGTCTATTTGCTGATGCCGATTGTTTTTCTTCCTTTGCTATTTCCCCATTCATCTGGACCCATCTCATGCTTCTTATTGGAGATTACTCATAAATTGCATATTAACAATATCAGGAGTTCATCTTCAAAATGACATCATACACAAACACAACAGATTGCCCTTAGCAGATTAATGCTGCATCGAAGTTTGTGCTTGTTGTTATACAAACAGCCTGGGATAGATATCTTACAGTCTTACCACCAAGTCATATGATGTTTCATTTAGTAATGGCTTGGCTAGGCCTAGCTTTCTTCATAGCTTATGATATTATAAGTGATCTCCAGTTCCGGATTTGCCAAAACTCTGGCATTTGCATGCAGATAGGTGTAGCAACAAGAATTATTCATTGCTGCATGAATTTACCCAGCCGGAGAAAAATGGAAGTAAATTTCCAGTAGAGTTAGTTCTGACTGCACTTACTGAAGTTGAACCTTATGCCCTTTACGACTTTTTCTGAATGGAAGCTTTTGTAGATTGATTTTTTTTGTCTCCCATTCTAGTTGGTTTTCTTCATCACCATTCTCTTTTAAGTTTTTCTATTTCTATGTCTTATTTGATGGGGCATCGTTTTGGATATGCAATAGGTTCTATTTCTCTTTGTATTATAAGTTCTTCATCCATCACTATGGCTCCTTCTTTTTTTAATGCAATCGAAGATTTGTTCTTCTGTAGATAGATGTCTACTGACATGGGATTATAAGGGTTACTTATCCTGTCTTTTGGATTACTTCTATTGTCTTTATACTGAGCTCAGAACTGGTCAAAGGCACTTTCACAAATATCTATCATACTTAGCTTGCATGTTCAAAAATGTTGTGGATAAGGATCGAGCATGTTTGCATTAGCATCTTCTACCCCTCCAAGGAAAACATGATCCCGCAGATAGACGACTCTTTGGAAGCAACTTTCAGCTATATTGTAGCTTGCGAAGGAAGATTTTCTTTGCTTTGTATGGCTTTGATAAACCTCTCTGCTTATACTATTGTAGCCCAAGATTCGCCTTGCCTTGTGATTCATTGCAATTCATTTGCTTACCATACAATACTCCGATTCCTTGACTTCACAGCACTCTTCACCTGATGTAGTACGATTAGTAGGTTGAAGTCGTTCATTTAGTTTTATGCAGTGAATTTTTTTGTTCATGCGGAATTTAGTCCTGACATCTCTTGTTGTTAACCAATGCATACTAGTTGTAGGATTATGTGATTTCACTAGAAAAGAATCATGATATTTGGAGAATACACTAATATACTGTAGATGTCAACAAGATGGGCTACATATTGTGAGTCAGTTTGCTTTGAACTTCTTAACAAATTGGATATTCCATCTTGACAATTGCATTTGGCAATCTCATGTGAGAAGAACTGTTATTTGTTCCAAAGTGCTGTTATAATAGAGCTTTCTTTATATATACTGATGTCTTATGCGGTCTAATTAGATGCATCATTTAATTGCAGAGTTGTAAAGACATTAAGTACTTCATAGTACTCTCTCTCTCTCCCCCCCCCCCCCCCACTATTTAGGTGAGAATCCAGTAGACCGTCATTGCAGACTTACAAAATTGATTGAAATTTGCAATGGTGGTCTACTGTTCGATTTGATCAAGAAAATTTTGGAAGGGCCACTGCTTGTTCTTCCCAAAATTTTGTTTTGTAATAATATTCATGAAAATTGGAGCATCTTCATAACACATTGGAGACCTAGATCTCAAATGTTTTTATAAATTTTGCTTTATTTGGGTGTAATGAGATAGCAAGACAACAAAGGTCCTATTAAAGATTATTGCAATCTGAGGGAGGGTTGTGGGTGGGATTTTTGGTGTAGCCTAGTTGAGATCTCTACTAATTACTTCATTTTGCTCCGGAAGCTATTTGATGCACACGCCTAGAAAATATTCTTACTGTTCTAGTGAATATCTATGCATCTAAAGGAATGCTTTGGTAAGTTGTCACGAACATAGGAGAAGGAAAATGCTAGAGGAAAAGATATCGAGTATGAGAGGGTGTTTGGAACGTAAAGACAGCAATGAATGCATTTTATCTAACAACAAAGATATCAACGAAGGTGTATGGATAATAGGGTTTACAAATTGATGTGTGCCCGAGCCTTTTTTTTTTTTTTGTTAAATATTTCATCCATCTCGTTCACCCTATAAATAATCAGGTATTCAGTCATTTGTATGAAGTGTTAGAAAGTCGAAACAAGTAATGTAAAATGGCAGTTTTTAAAGACTTGAACGTTCCTTGTTTGGATCTTGCTGTGCGCCTAAGAGTCCCAAATAGTACTCTTCATCGTGGATGCTTTTACACGGTCTCTCTCTCGACAATTGTTAGAGCATCTCTTCCGTAGCGTTGATTCTTAAACTGAAAGGATGTGAATTGCATCAACTGCAAAGCTCTTGATTCTGTTTCTGATCCCAGTTGTCACTCTGCAGGAAGCTCAGGCATGGTGCTTTTGGTGTAAAAGTTGCTTCGTTTATCTGCTCATTGTTCGTTGAGACTTATATGCATGAGCATAATTGCAAGGAATATTGGTACCTTCATCCTCTCTTACTTTTGCTACTTTTGTTTCGAGTTGTGGAATAAACGGAATATCAATTGTGATGTACATTTTAAACTGGTTGGAGTCCTCTCTTTGGGTCAACATTTTGTCTTTCTGGACCCCCATGAAAATAATGTCTCTCCGATTAGGTGACAATGGTATTTCATAGTAGATTATTTTTATGGTGCTTAGTTAAAGGAAGTGAGAATAAATTCCCTTGTTCCACAGCTTAGCTTCAGTGAGGCTTGTTTTCTCCTGTCTTTAACCAAAGAGGACTTGATTTGACTAAGTCAGTCATACCAGGTTGTGCTAGTTCCCATAGTATGATGTCCCGATCGCTAACGGTTATAGTGTCAAGTTGGCATATCGTCAAGCAAAAATGTTGAAGTATTGTAACAGTTTTTTCAAAGATTTCGAGAGTTTGATGGTCTAAGCAGCATGATTGGTTCCAAGAATTTGATGGGCTACGCAGTAGGATTGTCATACTTAAAGTAAACAAACATTTGATGAGGAAATTCATTGCATAATATGGTCTGAGAAGATTCATTGCTTTTAAAATGTCAATCTCTTCATTTTAGTTTATATGTTTCAGTTAGCTGGATGAAGCCATTACAAGTATTTCCATCTTAAGATACCTTCAAGCGCTGAGCTACCAGCTTGTTCTTTGACACTCTTATTCGATAGAACAGAACAGAAATTCACTGGTTTTAATTTGTTTGGGCTTATGTTAGCCGGGGAATGTGATCTTTTTTCACGTACGCATAGTTACATGTTCACTGAGATGAGAAGCAGGGATATTGCTGGCTGTGTGCAATGTAGAAGTAAGCTGCTGGCGGTGGTAGTTGTGATGGTGAATATGGTATTTGTAAAAGCTGTGGTGGTACCACTCACACCTTGAAGTCGGATTGTGGCCATGGTGGCGGTAGTGGAGCATTGGAGACAGCAAGATAAGGTCTTTGTGGAGGTGAAGGTGGAAATAAGTGACGGTGGAGCATGGTGGTTGCTGGTTAGAAGGTGAATGCGGTGGCAGAGCAGAATGATGGTTGACAGATGGAGATGGTCTTGTGGAGGTGTTTCTGGTATAATCGGAGCCCTAAGATGGCCATGAAGAAGAGTTGAAGTTGGAGGTGCAAATGAGGTGATAAAAGTAGAGCTAGCAAGACCGCCCGTAGAGGAGTAAACTGGAGATGGTAGTAGCAGTAGCTTGTGGAGGACTGGTGGTTCCGGGTCGGTGATGGTGGAGAGAGTGGCGGTGGACTGGTGTTGAAGTTCCTGGTTTTGGAGGGATGTTAGGAGGTTCCGGCTAAACCAAGCTTTGGCCATTTCCAATCGCCAGTTTGTGATCGAGACGGCTTTAAGCCCGATCGACCCTTGCCCAAATATTATGCTTTAGCGTATTGGTCCCCTATTAGTACACGTCGACTTTTCTACGATATAAGATGTCCTCATTCCATTTTTTTTTCCCCTCTCGATGTTGTATATAACGGTCGAATTTATCAGCTGCGAAATGGATTGCCACTGCTGCTTCTATAAGAACTTTTTGCGAACATCTTGGAGCTAGTCACCTTCGAACCTGCTATAGCTCGCGACGGCTTTAAGAAAGCTGTTTCGCTTGGCCTTGCGGATTGCAATGCTTCACAACGTAGCAACCATAGTTATAGAACAGCTTTTAAAAGGTAGACTTGGAGAATATTCAAATGCTCTAAAACTAAATTTACATCCGAAAAATCGATGAGGAGATTGAACATGGTGGAACAAAGTTCGGTGCTTCATGTCAGTCGAGCCCAAGGGCCAGTGGCTCCACATTGCCTGTTATTGAGAAACCGACAAATTGGATAGGAGAAGCAATTGGGCCTTAGGAAAAGTTGCCTCTTCAAAAACCAACCGAGTACTCGCATGCTCAAATTGGGCTCATTCTAAGGCTGGATCGGAACGAGGCCCAAATCCACATGACCCAACCAAGTACTGAAATGTGCTCGATGATCATCAACATTTCGACCCGATTTCCATTCAGGTATCGAACAAACTTCAAAGCTCTCTTTAGCTCTTCGCCCGCTTACTCAAGCGCCTTGCGATCCAGGGTCATTCTACGCACGACCAAGCGGGACTTTAGCCTTCCCCGTTATGTATCTCAATGTCTCGGGCTGCCTCCATGTTAGGACACTGACGTACTCGCCGACATGCACATTCCTAATTACCTATGCACATGGATGGTCCATATATTTATTTTTTGCACGAAGAAATCGATTGGGACTTTAGAACTCCCGATATTTCATAAACATGGAATGTGTTCACCATGTGTCTTCACGACATGATGTTCCATGGCTGGTCCAACACCATCTGTAAACACAGGTCAACCAATAGATCTGCCGATCAACGTGCTCTAGCTTCTACCCGAAAGTTTTTTTCTAACCTAATCGAGGGGTGCTGTCTCGTGGATCACGTTTTAACCTAAAACGGAATGAACTTAAAAAAGATTAGAAGAATTTTGCGAATGCCCTCATTTGTTTAAATGAATGTATGGTTTGATATTTAAATATTTTAACCGGATAAGCAATGGTAAAACTTGAAATTTACTATCAATCAAACGAATTCATCAGGAAATATCTCACCTAACGACGCCATCTATGATTCCACCCGTTAACGATTCGATTTTTTTTTTTTTATGACGGCACCATGACCAACGCGACGTTTCACCTGCTCGAACGTAAACGTTTAACTCTTGCACAACGCAACAATTGATTAAGTAGCCTTTAGGGTTTAACCAAAACTTTGGGAAAACCCAAAAATGCCGGAGATTCAAAGTTACCTAACATTTGATTTTGGGCCCCTCCCCCTCCTCCCCTTTTTCCAGAAGATCAGGTCCCCCATATGTGCGTATTCGGTAGCCGGAATTTATTGCGCACGTGTCAGGCCCAAAACGTGGCACATTCCACACACCATCAACTCATGTAATCAGTAATCACATACATACTTAGCCAAAAAAATTCGCTTTTGATTACGTGCGGGCAAAAGCCCGAACGCAAAGAGGAATCCAGCATTTCGGACGAGGAACAGAACCCGATCCACCTGTTTTTTTTTTCAAATGTTCAAATCAACCTAATTCCAATCAAAGAAAGAAAAGTCAAAAAGAGGCAGGACCCACCCCCATCAATCATCATCACTTATATGTACAATATATACAAAAATATTCCCTGGACTAAAGTGGTGAGCCATGCTTTAGAGAATGTTCAATCTTCCTGTTATTTTAAGAAAACCCTAGATTGACATGAAAAGTCCACATTTCATGCTTCATAGTCCATGCACCATAAAATACGATGATAAATTGCCATCTCCTCTCTCCCCCCCCCCTCTCTCTCTCTCTCTCTCTCTAACTTTTTGGCTTTTGGTGCATGATTTTCCATGCAGGAGAGAACGAGAGGGTTTCCTCCACTAAGCTCGGTCTCTCTCTTCCACTCATTTGCTATTATCTTATCTTCTAGCGCATGCAATCGCGCACCAAATCATTCTCATCTTTGACTAATCACCTTGATTAATCCATCCCCCCTAGCTTCGCCACAAGAGGGCTGGAGGAAACCCACCTTTTCTTTCGAGTTCGTAATCATGGTCAAATCATGCTTTAGGGTGCGATGTTTGACTCGCCCCCTCGCATTATTTGCAGACTTTTCTTCACCTTTAACTAGCGTCATTTTCACAAATTCTCTCTCTCTCTTCTCTCTCTCTCTCTCGCCACGGCCAACTTTTTCCTTTCCTAGCTTTCTTTAATGAGTCGAAGACTGAGTCGCACCCAAGGGCAGTCCGTCATTTTAGGTTGTACCCAAAAGAAGATGGTGGGCGGGTGTGTGTTCCCCATGAATTTCTTACTCGTTTCATTAAAGACGGGGTGTCTTAACGTGGAATATTAACCTATATTGTACGCCATTTTCGGGTCATACATAGTTTTTTTTTTCTATTTGTGATAAGACTTTGAGAATGGCATACAGGTTGGAAAGTGAAGGTCAAGATTCACTATGCAGTGGCCAAAAATCCCTGGAAAATCAAGTACTGATGCGATGCGTGTCTCCGTGTCTGTGTGAATGGCATGCATAGTCAAGTCTTTATTAATGCGACGGTAGCTGTTAGCTCAGATGTTGGGTCGCTATTTAACATGCATTTTAGGGATGTTAGGTATTTTGAAAAGTCTCGCCAGAATAGTTTCCTTGAATGATGGGGGTGACTCTAATAGATGGGTTTTTGGAGGGAAAAATGTCAAAAAAAAAAATTCTAAACCTATTATATTAATGTCGATTCGATCCTAAACTTTTCGTTTATTCCAATTTAATCATAAACCTATTGTATTTATATCAATTAAGTCTATCCAATCAATTTTGATCGCGAATTATTGAGATGAATGCTGATTGTCTTACATGACACGACCAACGATCACATAAAAATTTTTTAGTAATTTTTTGGTTTTTAGTTCTTCTCACCTTCTTTACTCTGTTTTTCGCGACCCTCATGGGGTCTGGGCAAGGCTAGATGCCTAGATCTAGCAACAGCCTGCAGTCCTCGCCTAGTGCTAGCGAGAGTCATCGGCACTAATTAGAAGAAAAGAAAAGAACACGAAAAATAAGATGAAAAACAAAAAAAAAATATTTTTAAAAAACCACATGAGCACCAGGCAAGCCATGTAGAACGGTCAGCATTAATATCAACAATTTCTGACCAAAATTAACCGCATCAACTCAACTGGCACAAATATAAAATGTTAGAATTAAATCGGCACCAATACAATAGGTTCAAGAGTTTTTTGATATTGTTCCCAGTAATTGAATGACATTTAACATCCATCCGTGAAAGGGTTGGCTTATTTCAACAATCTATAAAATTTTAGGATCTTCATTCCGTAAAAAAAAAAAAGGTGCCGGAAAAATAATTAAGTAAGCGGGATTGTAAATAATATCCACAGTTCTTATTGCGAAGTGGACTTGTTCTACAAGTAAATTAACATTTCTATTCGAAGAATGCCCGTGTAAGGAGCTTTCTATTTCATTGGCAGATACTATGATAAATGTTCACATATCTATTATGATCGCTCCGTAAATTAACGACTAACTGAAACTTGCTGATAACTCTATTATTATTTTACGCACTTCAACTTAAATAATTGAGTATGAAAAGCATGTCCATTTATATTATATATATTAAAATATTATGTTGCCAGGTAGCTTGCATCAACCGGCCAAATTGATCAGATTGATTAAATTGACACAATTGCAAAAGATTTAGGACTAAATCAGTAAAAATAAAAAAAAAATAGGACTAAATCGACACAAGTATAATAGATTTATGTCTTTTTTTATAATTTTTCCGTATTAAGTCCTAATTGGCTTTTCCTTGCTTTCAGTTTTCATATTTAGCCCTTATCTATGAGTGATATTGTAAGGTGATATACTTCGATGAGATCAACGTAAAATTGGCCAAACAAAGGGATAAAATATAAAAGAAATAAGTTAACTACTCACTTTCAATTAAATACCAATCTTTATGAAATTCCCTAATTATCTTTGCAGCGCAACAGCCAACTTCGTCATTGTCATTTCTTTTCCTTAACTTTTTGAACAAATGTCTGTTTTTAGTTATTGAAAGAACAAAAATGCTGTCCATTTGAAATTTGCTTTGAAAAACAAATCGTATAGTCCTATGACACGAGCAAAGTAATCAAACTTGCTTTCTCAAAAATAAATTCACTGTGAGATTAATAACATATTCCAATTAACAACAAATAAATAATTAAAAATTATTGTGGGGTCAACTCCTTCAAAAATTTATGACCCACAACATGATGTTATTCTCATAATCACAGAAAAAAACCATTACGTTAACGAAGTCCAAAAATAAATTAGTGTTTTTATTTGTCTGTTCAATTAAAAATATCAACTTTAGGATGAAAAAAATAACTACATGTGCGCATGAAATCTTTCTTTTAGGGATGTCGCAACAGTTATTAAATTAACGTTATACTAAAATAAGAAATTATCAATCCGTATCGTATTTCACCGGAGCACATTTTCCACCCGGAGGGACAAGAATTATTTTTTTCGAAAACGACGACGAAATGTTCTTTAAACTCTTCAAATCACCTAAAAAAAAATTTGTAATTCATGGCGATTTCTTACGGGATTCCCCTCTAATGCAGTGGGAAACACGTTACTTGATAAACTATGGTTTAAAAAAATATGGAAAGGCCTTCCGGTTTTTGCATGGTGTATAAGCAAAAAGAAAGCTCAACAATCGATAAAAGCAAAAGAAGCGACTCAATCATCGCCACCTAATTCAATGCCTTGGATCAAAGAGAAGTCAAACGAAGAAGGGGCCCTCCTCCTCAATTATTGATGCAATTGAAAGAACAAATGGAAGTCAAACGATCAAACGTATGTGGAACAAGTTAGTGAAATGCTCCAAGTAATTCAAACATAACGATGACTTGTGAGGTATGTCCACTTACTTACGTGCCGTCGTTCGTCATCCTCTCAAATCGTCACGAATAAGTCATTAGGAAGAAAGACGATAGTGTATGCACGTAATAGAAGTTGGTTAAAGGAGGTATATAGGTTACAAGAATGCTTAACCACTAAACCTGTCAGCACTAGCGACGCCATAACAGCACTGGCTGGCCAAATGAACTAAATATTGGCACAAATACGAAAAACTTATGAATAAAATGACATAAATGCAATAGATATATGACTTGTTTGGTAATTTTTCTTTATTTGTGGCCCATTCAAAAGCTATTGCAAACCCATTAAATTATTAAGTAATCTATTTACGATTAACTTAGGCTTATTTTTAAAACTAAATGCAACATACTTATGACCCACACTACTAAATATGGGTCGGTATATGGGTCTTAGATCCATTCTATTAACCACCCATTCTCCCCTTCTCCCATGGAAGGAGGAAAAACAATATATGAAACAAGATTTTCTTAAGTGTTAGAAATTTTTAAAAATTTTATAAAATCAAGAAAGAATATAACTCTAAATCCATATACAGAGGCACCGATATCACACATAATAAAATTAACGATTCATATAGGTTAGAAACACCTAAGTTTCGATTGAAATCAGATTTCTTGACATGGTACTCTAAGTATGGTTACTGTTCTTGAATTGATTGATCCGAACGAGGAGGCTTGATACCTTCTCTTCTTTTGGACGGTCTTTAATGGATAAATCGTAAGATTTCGAAATGCGAAGTATAGTAGGAGAGAGGACCATATGCATTGCCTATTTAAAGATTGTATCCTCACACGTCATCCATCGCATCTTCTTACTCCACCATTGTCCTACAGTGACTATCCAATTACATTATTACTACATCGAGATGTGGGGAGATCAGTATTGATTGATCACCTTAGTATACATGCCATTGAAAACCGGTCCAAGGTAACGATGGAATCGGATTGGTCTAATCAAATGGGGCGACTTGACCTAATCTTAATGGAAACCGAACCTATTTTGAGTTTTAGCTTAGGTTTGAGATAGCATTGCTGACGAGATAATTGTATAAAAAGTCTTACAATTACTGTACGGCAATCAATTCCCTCCTAGATCATTCAATTTTTTCATTTTAGTCTTAAACCTTTTAACAAATTGGCAATCTAGTTCTAAACCTTTTTTTTTCAATTTAGTCCTAAATATTTTGAAATTTTGATAATTTAGTCCTAAATTTATTATTTGGATATTTGGCTAGAATGACTATATTGACAAATTGTGAAAGAGTTTAGGATTAAATTAGCAAATTATCAAATATTTAGAATTAAATTAGCACATCATCAAAGGTTTAGGATGGCATTGGCCTTCGTATAATATGTTTATGATTTTTTGGACAAATTTCCTCATTGCAAACACCGGCCTGTCGAGTCCACGAGGGTTTTTTCCCTTTTACATAAACAAGCACTAGGATACGCCATCCCAGTTAAGTTAACACGCCTAGATAATCTTGTCAAATTTTCCAAACTAGTTGAAGTTGTTTAAATCAAGGATACTTAAAGTGCCCTTTTTGGATGCTTTTTTTTTTTACCCTTGATAACTGAAGTTGAGATGAGAGAACGAGCGAGGTTTTAGTGGAGTCATCAGTGAAATCTCACGAAACGATCACAGAATAAGTTAAGTGCTTATAGAAACCGGCACGCCAGATTCAAAAGTCGGATTTGGGAATCACATATTCATGATTGCAAGCAACTTAACTCGTCCATACCTAGCTGGGGAAAGTGTTCGTCGACCCAAGCTCAGTTTTTGTTTTGCTTTTCTCTCCCCCCCGGCAACCCTAATTGCAAGAGGATTAGCTTTTCAACATCCATTGCCAAGGGTTTCTGCTTCTGAGGGGCACCAAAAGAGTGCCTTGATTTACGGTCTGTGTCAAGAATGTGCGACGAAAAGGACTCGAGAGTGGAGCGATGTCCTTTGACAAAAAAACATTGGCATGGATGGGGACCAGCACATCTTCGGAAGGGCAGCTAAGTCGTGCATGAAACTTGAAAAGCTCCACCTGAGGGGCTTGTCTGGTTTCTAGAGAAATTATTATTTTTGAAGCTTGACGTGCCCAATAATGCAAACTTTTTGTGAAGGCCATAGGGACATGTTCCCGTCTCTCACGTTACACGCCAAGCTGCCCCATTCAAGGGTTCACAGAGAAACAGAGAATGTTCTATTTACTATCCCTGGAATAATTCACTATAGATTAGAAAATATTGTCGATCTACATACTACTCTTGTTGTGAATAAATATATTTTACGTGGGATAATTATTTGAAAAAAATCTTAAATCTATTATACATCGGCTAATATAAACTTTAAGGTGGGTGGTTCTCACCCTGAAATCGAGAACCACTCATTAGAGGCCGGTTCCATAAAATAAAAATCATGAACTACTCGCTTATTTCACAGATCCACTCAAAAATCGAACCACTGATCTAATTCTGTTCCTAAGTGAGTTTATATAACTAATCCTACCAAGCACCAGCGTCAATTGAAAAAAAGACAAGCGAGTGTGCGTTTGCTTCACGTTAAAATTCATCGAATTGTCCCAGGCCGCCACTCATATCCATATTTTCAGCTTTTTTTTTTATTTGAAGACGTCGTAGGGTCAGTGTACGAGTGAAGGGTGATGCGGCTGAATCCATCTATAATACGAGCATTTGGCTACAGAACAACGACAATGTTTTTGTCCTACTTTGTTTATGGAAGACAACGAGGTCATCTTCATAATGGCTTGGCTAGACAGACTAGAATTAAAAGAGAAAAACACACGCACACATATAAACCCGGCTGTCATCCTGTCCAGTCCGGATGGTTCCAAATTCTTTTGCACACACCTAACGGCCAGTTTAGTCTTAAACCTTTCAATATTATGAATTCAATTTTTAACATTTTGACAATTTATCAGTTTAGTCCAAAACCTTTCGATCGTGTCGATTTAGTTTCAGACCTTTTGAAATTTTGTCATTTTAGTTCTCAAACTGTTATTTAGATAATAAACTGAAATGATTACCTTGACAATTGTCAAAAGATTTAGGAAAAAATTGATACAATTAAAAGATTTAGAACACAATTGAAGGGTTTAGGACTAAATGCATAAATTGTCAAAAGATTTAAGATAAATTGATATGATTAAAAGAATCGACACTGAATTGATAGTCACGATAAATTTAAAACGTCTTAGATAAGTTTTTTTATTTTATGTTTATTCAAAAAGTGGTTGACGAGGGCCGACGATGGTAGGGAAGTGGTTTGTGGGGGTCGCTGGTCACTAGCTTGGAACTAGTATCCCTCACCGACCAATGGTGAGGGCCCGTTGACACCCCCTCCCCCCCCCCCCCCCCCCCCCCCCCCCCCCCGCGACAACCACTTCCCCACCATCATCGGGCCTTTCCAACAGTGGTGAGGGCTTGATTCTGCTTTTGGGTTTCTTTTTCTTCTTTTTCAATTTTAGCTTATTTTCAAAATTAATTTAAATAGAAATTATATCAAAAAAATCGACTTTGGACCAAATGACGTTGTTTTCGCCCTATCATCAACATGTAGAAGCGAAAAAATATTTAAAACATTCACATCAACTTTTTTCATTTGTCAAGTTGAATAGAATTAACAGAAGAATTCGATTTCATTAATTTTACAAGTTTTAGGACTCAGTTGTATTTTGTTACAAGTTTTATAACTCAATTACACTTTCATGATAAAATTTAAAACTTCCAATAAACATACCCATTCGTTCATTTAAGTCGAATACTTGTATCTTGTCACTATAAAGTCAACATACATAACATCACTAAAAAAAATAAATGCAAATCATGGAATATCTGTTTCTTGTAATTTGTTAAGGAAACTAATATTATTAAAATACTTTAATGCAATGCAAATCTAATGATTTGTTTAATTATTTTTTAAAAATATTTTTAATTTTTCTTTTTCTCTGCTGGCTAAAGACAAGCACTAGCAAACGGCCACGGTTGGTTGCAGACGGTGGTTGACGGCGAAGATCTATAGCATACGATAGCCATGGTTAGTGGTGGTTGAGCTCGCTGATCGAGCAATAAGAGCAACAGACAAGCAACGGGAGTTAGCTAGTCGAGCATTTTTCCTCAGGCTTAGTTCTTTTTTTTTTGGGGGGGTGTCTTTATTGGCCTTGTTTCTCAACCGTGATTATGAACTAAAGAACCAACATTTTTTTTCTTATTTCTGCTTAAAATCTATAATTTGATAATCAAAATTATTTATGTTACAAAATAAGTCTATCATCTTTTTCTATTCTCGAAACAAAATGAAAAATCAAGATAGTTACCAACCATTCCATTATTATGCTTTTTTTTTATATGTGCACTAAAAATTTTAAAACTCATCTCGAAATTACAATTAAGTTATAAAACTTGAAAAAAGTTTAATCCAGTATTAAAACTGGTCAAAATGATTCAATCCAATCATTCTTTGAACACCTTTAATTTATCTAATGAAAAATATTGATGTGGCATTTTTAAACTAATTTTCTTATCCTACGTGACATTTTTAATAAAAAAAACTAAAAAAGAGCTAAAAAATTATTTGAAAAAACAAACGGGACTGGAATGGGAAGAAAAAAAAGGGAAGGGCCTCGCTATGAGGCCCCGCCGCCGCCATTGCCTATCACCGGAAGGACCTACAGAGGTCGGCATCCCCGGGCGAGGCTCGCTAGGCGAAGGCGAAGCCGTGGCACTTGGCAACCACTGAATATTTTCTCCTCTCCCATATCCTACATGACATTTTTAATAAAAAAAAACTAAAAAAGAGCTAAAAATTTATTTGAAAAAAACAAACGGGACTGGAACGGGAAAAAAAAAAAAAAGAAGGGCAGGGCCTCGCTGTGAGGCCCCGCCGCCGCCGTTGCCTATCGCCGGAAGGACCCGCGGAGGTCGGCATCCCCGTGCGAGGCTCGCTAGGCGAGGGCGAAGCCTCTCCCAGATCTGGGTTGAAGAAACCCAGACCTGGGCGATGCCGGCGCCGGCGAGGTCGGTGGGGCTCATGCCGGGAGGGATGGAGAGAAGTAGTAAGAGGGCGAGACCGGGGGGAGGCGAGAGCAGCGGGGAAGGAGGCGGGATCGACTTGAACCTGGGCGATGCCGTTCAACAGATCAGTGAACGGAGATTTGATCTTTCTGCACAAGCTCTTCAGTTGTTCTCCTAACGAGTCCAAGAACCGGACCCCGATTGCAGCTTGAACCAGGCCATTAGCAATGAAAAGTACAAGAGCAGTGGTGAACTGCAACACGGAGGGAATCTCCATCCCGAAGTTTTATTGCCCATCCTCGGAACCCCTAACCTGGGTTTCTTCAACCCAGATCTGGGCGAGGCTTCGCTTGCGCCTAGCGAGCCTCGCCGGCCGGCGACCTCCGGCGATGGGCGGCGGCGGTGGCAGGGCATCACCGGCGAGGTACTGCCTTTTTTTTTTTTGGGTCCAGTTTTGCTTTTTTTCAAATATTTTTTTAGTTTTAAATTTAATTAAATATGATTTCAAAAAATAAAATAATTAAAAAAATATCGTGTTAATATTTTTCGTTAAATAAATTGACTGTATTAAAAAAAAGTATTCAAATTAATTTTATAATTTTTAGGATACGATCGTATCTTTTATTAATTTTGCGATTCGATTGGAATTTTAGGATTTTTAGTAAATATATCTCTCGAAAGGCGTAACAGGGTAACAAGAAAAGAAAATTCAACAATTCAACATCATAGACAGTACAATTATTATTCCTCTGCCGAGCATGTTTAATTCTGTACGCAAGATGACGAGGAACGAAGTAGCCCAGCCCCGTACGCAGTGACGAGACTGGTCAAACCAAATCAAAATAAAATAAGATAAAATAGAATAATTGATTCTCGAAAGGGTCTTTTCCAGAAAATTCCCTGCCGCAAGGATATAAATGACATTGCCAAAATTGCACGCCTCTCTCTTCCGCCATCATCATCATCAGGTCAGCACACATTCATCTGATCAAATGTGGATTTCTCAAATTCCCAATTCTGAAAAAATTCTCTCCTTCCTCACAGGTTCACAGAATATATATATATACACATATATACACGCACACACGTGTGTGCTTTGCTCGATAAAAAATTAAAAATCACGATTGCTTGCACTTCTATTAACTTTTGTTTTAAATTATCATGTTGAATCTAATTCCTGTAATTCATGCATAGAAATAAACGTTTTTTTAAATTAAAAAACGCTTATATATCTGACAAACAAGAAGAGCCGTGTTTTCTATGAATAGAGGTTTTTGAATGATCTCTCTTATCTTGAGATAATAAGCGTTCGTTTGAATGTAATTTAGGATTAAGAAACACTTGAACAATTATAGCTTTGTGATTTTTCGATTAGCAATTGATAATTTACTACGTAAATCAAGTGTTCTTCATCGTCCTTTGTTTATCTAATTTGATAGAAAGTTCGATCCAAAAAATTTAAGCTATTAGATAGAATGAGACCATATGAATACAAAAAACATATAAAACTCATTATCAAGCAATATGCAAGCCGAATTACGAGTAGTGCGCGGAATTGATTAATGAAGATGAATACACATTTGCAAAAGGGACAACACTATCTCTTATACAATAGAAAATTCAATACAAAAGCTTAACTTATTAGGTGAAGAGAAATTACGTAAATAGAAAAAGCATATACGACCTATTGTCAAATAATTTGGGACAATGGCATTTTTTTTTTTGGTTGGAGGACAATAACTTCAACACGATTAACTTTCGTATTCTACTACAATAGCAAGTACCTAATGAATCGTCTTCTCCCTCTCGAATCTCGTGTGAAACACACATTTAAGGTGCGAGCATCAAAAGAATCTCGCATCATATACATTAATTAGCTTAAGATGAGTTTTAACTCAAAATGTTAAATCGTTAACGTTATATTATTACTCGATTTTTGTTAAAAGAGCAACCATTAACAAAGTAGCTTAACTTTTTGATCGACTCAATGTATTCGGGGTTTGACTAGATATGTCAATAGGTCAAATTTTGATCTCCTTCTTGTATCCCTTCGATGAAGGTACTAGGCTTTAACGATGCTTCGCCCGATATCTTTTTAACCGGGAGCTGCTTTGGTGATTAAGAACTTACTGAACTCGCATGTAACGATTAGGCACACAAGATCCAATACATGGCACCATAACGTGTAAATATTTCTATGTTCAAGCATCTGCCCGGGGAATAAGCTTTCCCCAATGTTTGGACTATGATTCCACGCGTGGTATTCATTAGCTCGTGTCCAGTGGTCGAGTAATTTGGATGGCGATTTGACAAAATTCGTCTCATCGAACATAAAAATATATGCTAAGCCAAAAACATGGTGTCACTTTAGCAATCACACCTATTAATTTTCTTCACACGCACACACAAACAAACCCATATGAATCCAAATGGAGGGCACGCGGGCCGAGGGAAGGCGACTGCACAGGCCAAGAAAACCGGCGTCCTCGAAGCCGCAAACTCTCATTACTCTCTTGTTTTCTTCTGACGCGAGGGCGAATGCAAAAGGCATAATCATAAATGCGAGGCAGAGAGAAAAAAAATATATATATATATATAAAAGCAAAGACGAAGAAGAAGAAGAGAAAGAAACGAAAAAGGTGGAATTGCGGGAGGAGCAATAATGATGGATATTCTTCCTCATTGGAGGGGTTGGGTTGAAAGTCAGGACCTCAGGAATTTTCCCATCATTCCATTCTCTGCCAACCCCCTCCTTCCTCTTCATCATCATTGCTTTCTGTCTTCCCAAATGTGCCCCAGGCCAGGCCAGGCCAGGACCTGAACCCCTGCCACACCCTGCCCCGTCCCTCTTGGATGGTACCTGTGATATTCATGGCTTTCTCAGTCGTTTCGGGTCTGTGATTTTGAATTCTTGATCGTGTTATTCTACCTTCCTGCGTTTCTTGCCTTCTTTTTTAGGGTTTTTACCCTGGTCAACGAGGATTCTAGATGAGCCGTGTCTGGTTTTAATTTCTCAGATATCCCCCCCCATCATTATTGCCCTTCTTTTTTCACCTTACCAGCATGTAGGAAAAAGAACATTATTGCCCATTTATTTTATGAGTTAAAAAGAGTTAGAAAGGACGGCCAAAGGGGCGACTTATCTCAAGATATCGTCTTTTCATATTCCCACACGCGAGGTCCAACGGTGACCCCTCGTTTGAAGCGAGAGAGCCCATCGAAAAATCCGTTGAATACCCTTTCGATTTGAGACTTGAGCATAGATATATATATATTGTTGGTTCTGAGGGATGTATAATGCCTTTTGGTGCAAAAGCAGTGTCGAATTAAAATTCCCAACGGGTAATTAGTTCATTGGATTGCTCGACAAACAATAAGACACTATTTGTTTAAGAAAAAAAATACGATGGCTGTGGAAAATGTTTTGTAAGAAGTCGTTCTTTAGAAAAATGGCATTGTTTTTTAAAGTTCAGCTTAAATTTAAAAATCAATAGAAAAATATTTTCCCAAATTGGTATGGAAGTATGGAAAATTGAATTTTTCTTCGTGCACTCATTTTAATATATATATTTTTTATTTTTGTTATCTTTATCTTTTGTTCTTTTAATTTGAAATTGTACTTTTTTATTTTTATGTTTTCTCTTTTCTTTTCTTTTGTTTTTCCCTTCTTCGCGCAATCACCGGCAACAATCAATGATCTGCGACAGGCGCCAACCGGTTGCTAGAGGAAGAAAGAAAATAAAAGAATAAACTACTATAAAATAAAAATAATTAAAAAAGAAAATCAATGTGAATGAGTGGATGAAGGAAAAATGAGGCAAAATATTTACTTTTTCTATTCATCTTTTTTTATCGAAAGAAAAGATGAAATCATTTTGCCCAATTTTGAAGGTGTTTTTTTCATTAATAGAAAATATTTTCCTTGGCTCATTCATTTTTTTGCAAATCGAATGCCGAAAATTCTGAAGACATTTTTTTAAAAAAATTATTTTTCACTAAACGAACAAAGCCTAAGTTGTTTATATCAAAACAAATTCAGAGAATGCAAATATGTTATCCCATGTCGGGATCCGGTATGATGTCAACACATATTCAATTAAACATATCATACGTTGCAAAGATTTTTAGAAACCAATCAAATTAAGACACTAAAAGCTCATCCTAGCTTTCTAGTTAGGTAATTTTTTGTGCTTCACTGAATTGACCTTTCGGATTTGCAACGGGCTAATCAATGAAGCTACGTATATAATCCAATCCAGATCCTATTATTAAATTTTTACCATCATTTCTTTTTCCAGGTGAAGGGAGGGCAGCCACCCTACCACGCCTGGTCCATCAGATCGCCCCAGCCTCTGGCCGGACGGGACATCCCTGTTTCCGCATGGCAGCACCATTTATTATTGTTGCTTTTACCCTAAAGTAACTCAGAACTTTGATTAACCCAACTACAGATATATATATAACCCCATAAACAGATAAACAAACTGGTCCATGATTTTCCATTTTCTTCCTGCAAAAGCCACCCATGCCAATTCAAGCAATTCCCGCGGCTGAACTGACCGGCCTTTATAACCATCGCCCTGACCGGTTCGATATGGAATCCCGCAGAATTCAAAAATATACTCGATGCTGATCCCGTAAACTTTCTCGTTTATTCCTTGGTTAAGAGAAAAGTGCATCTCAAATGATCCGTCGCGGACCTACGTACGCAATGCGCATGGCATTTACTCGAGCCAGTTAGTTGGTCATGTGATGCACCGCATGCAAAGGACCAGGGTCTTTGACGACAGAGAACGCTAAAAAGTAGGATCTTGTCTTCCAATTTCCCCATGCTTGGAAATCCTTCCACATAAGTCACGCGCGTCCCATCTCGTAGATGCATTACATTCAATCGTTTATTGCTTAGTTTATGATAAGGACCCGAAATACTACTCGAGAGACCGCTCACACAAGCATTTGTAAGCTATTGATCGTCGATCATAGGATCGAGAGCCCTACTTATACTTCGTGCATCGTTTGTCATAATTTCCTTAAAATGACTTCCGTTAAGGTGGATAAGGCCTTGACTAAAGGAAGATGGATATTATCATGCTTCAAAATGATAGCCTCGTGTGTGTGTGCGCGCGTTTTTAAACGAGTGTCCAAAATAGAGAATCCCCATTTCGTATATCCAGAATAGCTTGGGTAAACTAAATTTTACACAGACTGTATACAGCACAAGGTTCACAAAGCAATCCACTTAGTAAAGGGAGATACATCAAAGGGAGATTTATAGCTAGCTAGTACTTTCACAACTTGAGAGATATTAAAGGAGAGCATGAGTCCAAGGTATAATTGGACCGAATCAATCATAAAAATGGGTCCAATCTTGCGGTTATCGATTCCAAAAAATGCAAAACTGGTATTGTGCGATTCGATTCTTGGATACTCAGTAAGAACTAAACTGGGAACCGATGAAGTAAAGATATATTGTAATCCATTTGCATATTTAATGAGTGAATATTTTATTTAATCTCTTTTTGTAGATATAGAATGTCTTGATGAAGAGATTATCACCGGCAAAATAGAATGTACGAGTTGAAGTGAAATGAATACGTGTGGTGAGGTTTTCTGAGGATGATTTTAATCTTAGTTATTTATAATTTTAATTTAAACTATTATTAATGATTAGCTTGTTTTTTCTTTTGATTTCAAGTTGTTAGAATTTGAAATAAATTTTCATAGATGACCGAGAATTGAAAGTCTATAATTTAGGTTTTATATTGCGCATTTGAAAATTCATATTGTTGTTACTATTGACAAATGGCGATTCTTTCGTTATGTTCGCCTTCATTTTGCTACGTTAAAAACGAAACAGAGAAAAAAGAAGAAAAGGACAAAACAAGAAAATCGAAATTCGGTCAATTCTCGAAGAAATCCTAGAGCCGATTGACATGGTGGGTTTCCAAGCGATCGATTTCAACATGATGGGTTTCAAATTTCAAGTGAAACCTATAAGGTTGTGCCGATCGCGAAATCACTAGGCTCTAAGAAATGTACAATATAAGCACCAACAACGAAGAATGCTGTCATTGCTATGTACTTATTCTTTGTCTTTTAAATACCTTTCGCAGCTTTGTGACGTCAAATCAACATGTAAACACAAGCAACGACCCCAATCTCTTCGCACTAAAGCCCTCGTCAAGTCATCGAAATCCTGCTCCGCAAAGGGAAATGATTTATAGTTTCGCAAAGCAGAACTTAGTCTTGTGCGAACGGCACGCTGCGCATTTTTTGCGTTGACAATGGCGAGCGTGTCGCGGACTTCTGATCATTGTAGTTTTGAAATTCATGCAGTCAATATTTACCTTACTAATAAGTCAACCTAAACCTAATATTACTTTACAATAACAAAGCCTAGAAGAAAAACCACCCCATTTCGGACTGACGATCTTTTTTTTTAAAATATCCGCTGGGATTTAGTCGTGACCCAAGTCATGTCAACAAAAAGTCAAAGGATCCAACGAAATCGAAAACCCTAGTGGCTGAGGACAAAATTGCAGAGGGTGGCAATTCCTTGCAGTGAATTTTTCAAACAGTCGGCACCGTCTATCGTCTTCCGGGGTCAAGAAAAGACACAAAAAAATAATAAAAAAATTTTGAGAAAAAAACGTGATTGATTTGATTTGATTGGAATTCCCAAATCCGAAAACTCTCAAAGAAATTCCAGTTACGGCAGCACCAGCTTCTCGTCACCCTGTCTTGTCCCGACCACATCGTTGGTATCTAACCGTTGATTTTCCCTGCTGAAAAGGTAATAATTATTCGATTGCTTGGAAATGAACGGCGGAGATTTGAGGGAATGGGATTTTTTTTTGTCTTTTTTGGGGGGCCTTTTTTTTTAAGGGAAAAAACAAACAAGATTTGCATGCACAGTTGACTTTGTCATTTTGACAAGAAAGATTAGGACTGGAATCCCTGAAAAACGGTAAGGATTTTGGACCATGGGGAGCATTTGACCTTTCAAAAAGGTCTGCCAATCCAACTATGCATGCGCAAAAAAGAAGGGAAAAGAGGTAATTTCATTAAAGTCCCTGTGCTACAACATATTCCAACTAAATGCACTTTGTCTTCTATGATTTTGCAATCTTGAGACCAGCATTGTTGTACCAAATATGTTTAGGTGTTCTCTTAGTCAGTACATTGCATTAATCATAGATATACTGTTATCGGGTCGAGGATTTGATTGAGTTCAATGTCGGGTCAAATTGAAAGAACAACTATCTCTTGAGTTGAATTAGGGAAATTCAAAATTCAAAGGCACTTTCAGAAAGTGACAAAGAAAAGGATATTTACTTTTCTTTCGACAGTAATAAGAAAAATCTCCTTGATGCCTAGTAAAGATGCTCAAACCTAACTTGAGCCTTGAAAGCTAATTAAAAACCCATTTGTGTGGTGTCAACTAATTGATTTCTTTCGAGATAGGTGCATCAAAAGGATTAGAATTTGTATTGAAAATGCAATTGAATTCTAAAACTTCTAAAATGTACAATCAATTTTTAAAATTTGTCAAATTATTTTATTTCCTTTTGTGTTTTCATTCATTTCGTTAATGTTTTTTTTTTCTTTTTAGTATGTGTTATTTTCTAAAAAAAAGCCATTTTTAATTTAATTTGACTAAATTTAGTATTTGGACCAAAACAGTGTTGGTTTAGTCTCATGCTTCATGCTTTAGTTTATTTTTACATCACATAAAATAGAGGCAAAAGACCATGTTGCTATTTTTTATTAGTCAAATTAGACGAAATTAACATAGGGACTTTATTGCATCAACTTGATAAGTTTAATTATACCTTTCGAAAGTTTAATGAGTATTTTTAGATTAAAAATACTCTTGATGGCCTTTGCCACCGGCTCCATAATGCGCTCTAATGAATTTTTTGGATAGCACTCGCGGATCTTGTAACTCCGCCACATCAGGAGTTATATGCTTCTTCCTTCTTCTTTTTTTTTTTTTTTGCATTGATGACGTCTCGAAGTTCCTTGAATTTATGATATTATTTAGGATATTAGGATGGTAACTGGTTTGCTTGAATTATTCAATAACTTCGACAAAATACGATCTTATCATTAATTCGTTAACTTAGGAAAGTTTTCAGAAAATTTGTTTCTTGAGCCGTGATATATAAGAATGTGAATTAGTAAACGGGTATTACTTTTTTTTTTAAGGTTTAAGAAGGGCAACACATAGTCTGCATTGACGAAAATGCTTTGATGGTTTATAAACATTACCATTCTTATAGAATGTCAACCTATCGATATTCTCAGTATCCAAAACGTGCCGTAATTACAAAAAATTGACCAGTAAAATGATTTTTACTAATTTTAATATGTATAAATCAACAAATATTTGCAAATAAAATTGTTATGGGACATTGACTGTTAAAGTTGCCGGAAATAGGTAAATTATGAATACATGCGTCGGGAAGTTATTGAAGTTAAGATTTACTTTGTTAAGATTAATATGACATTTTGCAGCTTTTGAAATAAATTTTAGCGATTTCAAAATTTCTTTCCTTACTTATTGGTATTCAGAACGGACATGGTGTTCCTATTTATTCGTTGAAATGACGTCAAAATATTACCAAATATCACCCACCCATCAGGTGGTTGCGTGGTAATGAGTAGACTCCCGGGACCCCGCTGAGTAGTACTCGCGGTCCTGGGATCGAAACTTACTCGCCCACATTCACTGGTGTCTTACCCGGAATACCGTGATGGTGGGGTCCTGCGGTGCCTCCCCGGGAATTCGTCGTTCGCCGTCGGTTTGAGCGTCAGCTCGCCGGCACGGCTGGACACCCCGGTTATAAAAAAAATACTAAATATCTCAAATTTTCACAAATAATAAGCTATTTCTCATTCTTTTAGATAAACATATGTTCTTAAATCTTCACCTCGAATTTTGATCCCCATTATATCTTGGATGCCACAACATTGTTAACTCTAGTTAAAATAATTCCCTGAACAAGAAAAAAGTGGAGCTTAAGGCATCCTTTCTCTCATGACATCCTTCAACCTTTCCTCAAAAAAACAATAATCAGAGATAAATTTCCTACTTAAATCATTTACAACCGAGCTCCAGAGCTCTCTCCAATTTGAGTAGGCTGAACTTTTAATCCCACCTATTAAGCGTCATACAGCGTACACACGGTCTTCAATTTCCTTTCTTTAACGAGTTATATTTTCATTTTGAAAGATGGATAGTTGTTAAATACAAATCATCCCGTTCTGATTTTAAGACTCGAATAGTTCTGAGTTCTTTCGCCATAAGATAAGCAAAAACTCCATGGAGTACGTTAGATTGATCTACATAAGTAGTAACTAAATTTGTCAACAATTATTCCCCAGCAAAAAGAACAAGTTCGAAGAGGTGGTGAATGCCACCGTACACGATGGTCCAGGGCACTTTATGATAGGCAAAAAAAAAAAAGGAAAAGGAAAAAACTTGGGAAAAAAGCAAATTCTCAGGCTTCCAAAATTGTCTGACGAAGGACGTACAAAGGCGATATGGAAGAGAAGTAGGTATATAGGGGCATATTCGTCCTCTGAAAAAAATTTCTAAAGCCATAGAAGGAGGATAGAAAAAAAAATGTTAATGGAAGGAAAATCAAAGCAGCAAAAACAGGAGAAAGGAAAACAAAGAAAAGGGAACACATAATACAACAAAAGAATATGAAAACTTGGCAGGCTAAGGATGATGATGACGACGTTGGCGTATTAGAATTTACTTACGAGGGGAGAGAGAGAGAGAGAGCGCAAAGGTCAAAGTAAGCAGTTGTAGTTTTGTAGGGGAGAGACAGAGAAGTAATGATTTGTGGGAAGGAAAGGAGATCGCAAAAGCTCGTGATCATGAGGATTTTCTCTCTCTCTTTCTCTATCTATTCTGCTTCTGTCTCCTCTGCTCATAAAGAGAGAGAGATAGAGAGAGAAGGAGGAGCGACAGAAGGGCAACAGAAGCAGAATTAGCAGAGTTTTTATCAGCCCCTCAAAGGAATTTGCAGGCCCCCTTTTCCCGTCTTTTCCTTTTCTCGTGATCTCTCTCTCTCTCTCTCTGCAGCTTCGTTTTGGGGAAAAGCTTCCTTCGTTTTTAATTTCTTTGCGTTTGGGAGCCAAGTCCTAGGCTATGTTATATAACTGTTGCTTCAAGCCCAGACAGTTGTAACGGGATTCGGATTATAGAACCCTTCCCTCAGAGCGACGTTGCGTTAAGGAATTTCGAGCGCCCTCCTTAATCTCCAAGGCCTAGGAAGATTCTCTCACAAAACCCGGATATAGATTGGTGTTACAGAAGAAGACGGAGAACGAGGAGGAGTAAAAATGGGGTCTTGCGGGAGGAGCGGGACGGTGAGGCAGTACATAAGGTCGAAGGTCCCGCGGCTGAGATGGACCCCGGAGCTCCACCAGCGCTTCGTCCACGCCATCCAACGCCTCGGTGGTCAAGACAGTACGCGTCTCTCCCTCCCTCTCTCTCTCTCTCTCTCTCTCTCTCTCTCTCTCTCTCGCGTGATGATGTTTTGTTGCAGTTTCTTGCACAAGATGTCTCGTTTTTCTTGGGCGTTAGGGTTGGATCATCGTCTGTTTCGTTTGACTTTTTGTTTTGACATGGCTGGTGGTGTTGCAGAGGCGACGCCGAAGCTGGTGCTGCAGCTGATGGATGTGAGAGGGCTCACCATCTCTCACGTCAAGAGCCATCTCCAGGTGCAATGAGTTGCTTTCGCTCGTCCGGTCATACTAAGTGAAAAAACCTTTATTTGGCTCTTGACTAATCATAAGCAAAACATGGTTTTTGGAGCAGATGTACAGAAGCATGAGGAGCGACCTGGGCAGACCAGGTAGATAGTCCTAACCCCCCTCCCATTTAGAACTACAGTAACTAAACTGCATTTCTTTATTTAATTTCGTCAACTACCGCTCCTCAAATATCTGTCCTTTCCAATGGAGTTTCAAATTATACCCATCAATTATTATTTTTTGTTTTTAACGTGGTACGTGCATTAATGGCCGTCTTTCTTACCTTACTTTCCCCGATTGGTACGCCACCCATATTTCAGCAGCAAGCTTCATGGGCTTGCTTCTTGGCATTCTTTTAGGAAATGTTATGGCTATAGACATTCGCTTCATTTATTAAAGAAACCCTACTTTCCACATAACGCTGCTGTATGTTGACTGTTGCTGCTGCTGCTGCTCCTGTGATTTTCCACAGAAAATAGAACCGAAACAGGAGTTCACTCTCACATGTCACGACTTTGATGAAAACCACACACCACAACCGCGATGTAGTTATCAATGTGGGTTCATAAATGAGCGAAAGTGTTGGTTCGAGATGAACATCAGCTAAATCTCTGCAACTTTTGTTCGGGCGTGTGTTGAAATTTATGCAGATAGAGGCTGTTGTGTCGAACGGAAGAGGCGGGCTGGTGAAGAGCGCGAACCCGATCGCGACGGTGGGTGCGTGGACGAAGTGAACGGTCATCATGCATTCGCCAAACCTGTTCATAGTTCTCGATTCGCATGCAGCACTCTTCCTTGTAAACGGTACGCCTTTCATTATTACAGGTTTGTTTTGGCAGAGTAAAAAAGAATAAAGTAAACGCTAGAGAGGGTAGATCGCATAGCTAGCTGGTTTTCGTAAATGCGTCCAGTCTTTTCCATGGGTAGACAATCGGTAGCTTCCCCTTCCTTTCTTTAAAGTTTTTGACTGATGGAAAATTCTTATTGTTTGTTTTGCTGGTGCGAACAGATCGAGGACGGAGAAGGTGGCGACGACGACGACTTCAGCAGCAGTTGCAGAGCAAGTGCCGTACGGCTTGGAGGCACAGGGCGTTGATGGTTTCAGAGGGCACCACCCTCCATGCATACCCCGAGATCTCCACAGGTTCAACGATCCTCTCGAGTGCGCTGCGAAAGAAGAATCTAAATTCCCCTTGGTATACTCTCTCTCTCTCTCTCTCTCTCTCTGTATTTGTGTGTGAATATGGTTCACTTTTACCGGCTTTTTTTAAACTTTGCTTTTGGGGTTTGGGAGGGGGTTGGGTGGAGTGCTGTGTTAGGTTTTGGGGTTTCGAACTTGAAAGCTATCTTTACTTTTGTCTCCATCTCTCTCTTTCGTGTTTCTTTTCTTCTCGTCTGGTGTTTTCATGGGGGCAACGAGTCAACCTGCGTCGCACAGCGGATGGTCCAACAGTGTTTTCCTCTTCCCTGCTGCATGGCTACTCGTGTAAGAAGGGGTTGGATCAGAACCTCCAGAGTAGCCTGAGAGGCTCTTTCTGTTCTTTCCTATTTTCCCTTTGGCTCTGACTTGAGAATAGAATACTTAGTATGTGAATCTGAGTACTCCTGTAGGATCCAAAGTCTGATGACCCATTTTAAAAAAAAATGGTTCATAAATTGATGTTGACGTGTTCTATGGATATATATAGTATCTTTTGTCGCATTCCCACTGCCATTATTCTCTCGAATTTATCGTACTGCACCCAATGAACTTTCGAGTGAAAACATTTGTTGAGGTGATTACTTTTTGTGTACAGGCTGATTGTATAATGTCCATTTTTCTTGTTTCATTAACTTTTTTCCCACCATGCTGCTGGTACGCTGCCCCGAAATTTTTGGAACTTCTGGCGGCGTATTCTTAGTTGTGTTTGAATTGTCCAAGCAAGGAGAACTAGACACATCTTCCATCACGATCGAGTACATTTGTATGCGCCGCGTGCATGGTCGCTGCTGGTGCCTTGCTTGTTTTCTGTGGCTCTGTTAAAGTTTTATGAGATGATCTACACGATAGTTTCCCTCTTTGAAGGTAAGTGTGAAAGACTGAGTTAGGTAGGGATCTTTTCCCATCAGGGACCAGATCTGCGTCATTGCCATGCCGGTCTCTGCACCAGTTACAGGCAGAATTCATCATAGAAGCTCTCTAGGGCTTTGCCATTTCGCATATGTAGTCCTTTCCTCGTTGTAATTGTCCAAATGAGTTCCGTTCCATTGTCCTCACTATTACTTGAGGATTCGGAGTAGGGTAATTGGGGGAATTTTCTCACAATGAGATCTGCATTTGCATTGTGGTTCAATAGGCCATTGAACACCAACGTGGGTTTCTCCTCTGTATAGTCATCTCTTTGTAAAGCGGCACATGAAGTTCGACATTTATGACATTGAAAATTCACGTTGAAAATTGAAAATGTGCAAATGCATTTTGCTTGGTCTGACTAACTGCATGTCGAAACTGTTGACCTAACTGAGAAAATTTTTCCTCGCCTTATGCAGAGTGCGAAGCTTCGAGATCGGATGCAGATGCCCCGAAAAGGGTTCAAGCTCACAGACTGGAGAAGCTTCCCTTTGGAAGAATATGAAGAATCCGAAGGTTGCGAACTGTCGCTCTCGCTCTCGCTGCAGTGTCATGCCATTCACAGAAGCAACGGTTCTTCTTCGGCCAGCGACATCAGCGAGGCCTTCTCATCGTGCTCGCGGTCCAGGGACTGCTCGGGTTCATACTCGGATAAAAGCAGCGTAAATTTGGATCTGTCCATTGCTCTTTGCGGCTCTTGAGTTGAGTTGCTGTAAAAATTGGTGTGGTGCAACGTTTTGTATTCTTTTTTGGTTGGTTTTTGATCAGATCATCATCCCCTTTTTATGATTCATGGTAGTTGGTGGTACCACTTCGGCTGCATATATAGATGAAGCGTTACGTAGTACATGTCTTGATGGTGGACGAATCGGCAGCGAGCCTGGCATTGTATATGTAATTCTATGTTAGATTATGAATGTGATCCTAAGCGTTTGTTTTGGCAGCTTCATGTGTTAAACTCGAAACGCCTTTTATGCACGAGGTGAAAGTAATCCGACATCCCTATTTGCTTGAACAGCCCTCGTGATCCAAACAAAAAAGGAAAACATGCTCGAAATTTTTTATAAAGAGAAATACAGGAAAATAGTAAAAATATTCTGAACTTATTGCATTGCCCGACATTGCTATTGCTTGAACATCCCTTGTGCCCCAAAAAAAAGAACAAAAATGGAAAACATCCTTGGAATTTTTAATAAAGAGACATACAGGAAAATAGTAAAAAAAATTCTAAAATTACTGCATTGATATCAATTCAGTCATAAACTTTTTAATTATGTTAATTTAGACCTAAATCTTTTCAGGTTGATACTAATTTAGTATGTTCGGCTAATTTAGGTTGAAAATTACTGACGTAGACATCGGTCATTTTATTACGTGGCATGATTAGCACTGTTGCAGTAATTTTTTATTAGAATTTTTATTTTTCATTTTTTCGTTTCTCTTTTCTCTTTCCCTGTGGCTAGCGAGGGTTAACCTCGCTTGGGCAAGGGCGAGCATGGCAAGGGCCCCCTTATTAGATTCGGCGAGGCTGATCCTCGCTCGGCAAGGGTTGGCCTCTAGTCAAGGAGGCCCACGTGAGGGCGAGGGTTTGTCCTTGTCAAATCTAGTGAGAGAGTGTTGGCGGGCATGGCCTACGCTCGGAATGAAAGATAAGGAAGAAAAATTGTTGAACAGTGTCTAAGTAAACGTTGATTGTACCACGTAGGATCACCTACATCCACGATAGAGATTTTCGGTCTAAATTGACTGGATGAACAAAATTGATATTAATATGAAAATGTTAAGGACTAAATTGATCTAATTAAAAAAATTTACGATTGAATCGGTACAGAGGCAATAGATTTAAAACTTGGTCATCTTATTATTGGTCATTGGTTATTTAATGCTTGTGAACACTTGTTCTAAGTTCTAACACCCAACCAAAAAAAAAAAAAAAACCACACATCATTTAGAGCGAGTACTTGAATGAATTTCTTGACGAAGGTTGCCGAAGCCCAAAACAGCCTTAGGGGCTTCGAGGCCTCGGTTGCGGCCAATCTAGAGGGTCGACATCTTTGGATCGGCCTTGACACAACGTTAGTATGTCGAGACTGGACATGGCTATAACGATCCAGGATGAGATACAAGTATTCACACGAAAATTACACACGTCTTACTCCTAATACTTAGGGGAGTAGGGGTGAGTACGGGTCCCGAGTAGAATTGAATATCGAACCGAACCGATAATGGGAACTGGTCTGATTTCAGGTGGTCTGGTTTCAAGTTTCAACGGGGAAATATTAGTCCGGTTCTCGGTTCCTAATTTTTTGGGGCCCATATCAAAGAACGTAAGAACCGGACTGGATACTGCAGAACTGCCCACGGGTAATTCTTTTGTGATTTATTCTGTTATTAGAATTTAGAGCAATCTTTTATGGATGAAGCAGAAGTGAAGGTGGACGGTTCACGTTTTATGTTGCTTGTTTTAAACTTTTTTTATTGGTTATGCTATTTTACGTGTTTAGCATTTTTATGGATTTTTGCTATTGGCACGTGGAAATTTTTGTTATTGCTTTTAACTTTCATTTTGCTTGACTAAAAATGAAATGAAAAAAAAAAAATGTAATTCTTCGGTTCTTGGGTGGACCTTGGAACCGACCATGTTCCCCCGATTAGCGACGCGAAAGCGCAGGTAATGCTAATTGGCAAAGTGGCGCTAAGCATCCCTAGCGGTACGAAAAGAGAGGTCGTGATGATATCATCGATGTCGGTACTGCTCCTCGTGGAGTCGATCCCGCATCCAACCAAGTCTTTGACTAGGGACGGGAGAATTCCCACTATGGCCGGCAGGCCAGCTGAGCCGCGAGCGCGATGGGAACGGGCTTCCCAAAAAGCTAGCCCAAGTGTTTGATTTAGCTTTTTCAAAGGACTGGGCCCAAAGTCCCATGAGAAAAAGTGTAGCCGGCTTTGGTGAAATTGTTTTGGAAAATTTTGGGAAAAAGCCAACATTGGCTAGGCTTTCAACATTTTCGGAAAGTAGGTTTGACCATTTGAGGGTTAAACGATTTTTTTTTTGTGCCCAAATCGCTATCACTAGTATTTTGATATTCCATTATTGCCCTTGCAAGGGACTATTCGTTGTCTCAAACGTTGCTGATCTGGGTCGCCAATGAAGCTCCGCTGAGTGTCGCGTGATGCCGGTTAATTGTCGCCGAGGGTCGGCGAGCCTGGTCGACAGTCTCGAATTTGTTCGGCGAGACTTCGAGGGTTGTGGCTCGAGGGAGTAGAGGGTCGTTGAGGGCCGCCAAGGCGGACGGTCATCTTCTCGAGCCGATGAGGGCAAAGGTCGTTGTCTCAAGGGTTACCGAGATCGAGGCTTTATGATGAAAAGAGATGACCGAACGGAGGAGACAATGGAGAAGCCTATATGAACAGAGGGCCTTTGGTCGCATGGGCTTTGTTTTTTTCCTTCATAGAAGACGATGAACGTGAACAAATATCTTGTGCTAAAGATCTTTGGGAAAGTGACTTTACAATTTCTCCAAAGTTGAACCAAACGCAGCCTCTTATCATCCAAGGACAGGGTCCATACGTGAATCCTCCTACATGTCCGATTGAAAACATCGTCTACTGCCTGAAAAACACACGCCGTTTGACGCTCCCCGCTTGAAACCTTTTACTGTAGTACAAACATTTGTCCATTTCTCACATCATCCGTAGGATTGGATGCGCCACCCGTTCGTTGATCTGCCACTTACCGTAAAATCCTCCAATGTTCTTTGGGTCCTCCTCGCAACAAGTTAACCTTTGTTGGTCTTTGGTAGCGCATTAGATTCAACCAGCTTAAAGCTTCGAGCCCAATGCGATGTTTGGAAACCAAAAGAGAAGGGAGAACGTTGCGTTTTGGGCTTCGAGGACTTGTCATATTGCTCGACTCCTGGGCTTTGCTATTGGGTCAGCTTGTACCTTCATTCTTCCGATTGCTTAGCGCGCCGATGATAATTTCTCCATTTTTTTTTCTCGGGAGTAGGTTTGGAACAAAAATTTATGTGCCATTTTTTGTATTTTCGGAAAAATTTTTTAGCCCAAAAATAGATTTGGAATAAGCAATGAAAAGTAGAAATTTTCTACTTTTCTGATTCTGGAATAAAAACAGAAATAATTTCTTGTTCTTATTGCTCCCTCCCTCTCTCGAGCGCCTTTGTTGCCGACAATTGTAAAGATTTTATGCTATTATTAAACGAAGTTCTATTCGAAGAACAGAAATTTTGCGTCGTTGTGAAACGCATTTCTTTGCTTAGAAATTTGTTCAGGGAATAAAAATAAAGAAATCTATTTATGATTATAAATAGCTACCGGGAACATAATAGTTATCATTGATGATGGGCACGCAATTTCATTTTCCTCTGGGGATTTTGAAATTATATGATCATGAATATGGAAGCCAACAATTTGTGGGAAAGGAAAAAGTATAAAAATTCAAGGATGTAACTTGAGCCCAACAACGTGCCAGATTTCTTTTAGTGAAAAAGCCAAAAAAATTCTAAACTACGTCCACTGTGGTTCATTTGCCTTAATTTTTTTTTATGACGCCAAAAGTCCCAAACTTGTACGTATATGACCCATTTATCTTCCATCAAGGATCCCTCACTGAGCACTGTTAAAAATTTGCCTACAGGGACACTAGAAAGCAAACAGGGTTGACATGACACTCACATGACTTAATTGAAATAAAAACGACGCTATTTTGGCTGAAAAATCATGTGAGGGAACTTTGATGTGGGGTAAATATTGTTAAATAGTACCAATTTGGTGTTTTTGTATGTCACAAGAAAAAATTTAGGATAAATGTATCATAGTGGGCATAGTTTAGAGTTTTTAATATCACAAAAAGGTTGTGGATAAATGTATCACAATGGACATGAGAATTTTTTGTGGCTTTTTCCCTTTCTTTTAACATGTGTTTTTGTCTACCCTCTTTCCTAATTTTAGGTTGCCCGCCCGCCCCCCCCCCTTCTTAATTTTACCAGCGAAAAAGCACACACGTTGCCTAAACTTGAGAGGGAAAAAGGAAAAAGAAAACGTGTGTGCGTGTCGAATTAAAAATTTTAAGATGCAAATCAGTTTAGGAAAGGAATCTAAGTGGTCGTACCATGAAACGGGTTTACATCCGATTATGGAAAGTAAAATGTTTAGGCGATTACTTGACCACTTATTAATTCTGAAGTTTAGGAGAGATAAAAAGTAAACTACTGATTAACGCTGTTGTCCGTGGATATAACATTGCAACTAACAGTATAGATAGCTAGTAATCTACTTGTCCCCGATTAATACACTATATACCACATCTATAAACATGTTATGCTATATCTCATTTGGCAGACTCCAACTGACCATCTAAAACTTTTTTCCATATCCAATCTTGAATCTGAATATATCATGTTATTTGCTGCAAAAATTTTGTTAACCAGCTAATAAATATTTGCATACTAGAAGACTATATTATTCATAGTGGTGATTGGTTTCCGTTTGGGTCAGTTTCGAGATAAAAACCTGAAACCTATAGTGGAGGTCTCTCGGTTTGTAGCAAGTGGAACTAGGAATCAAACCGGCTGCACTTAGAAATCAGCCTGCAATTTTCACTACTTTTTTAAATGCTTGATGAACGTCAGTTCCAGCTGCTGTATAAGAGACTGATTTTCGTGCCTTTGGGAACCCAACTTTTTTATATTCTTTAACTCGTTATCTTTTGGGGGACCGACTGTCAGGAACCCTTCATGACAATACTCGATAAGGTTTCAGCTTCGGGGATTTCAAATTTCCCGGTGTAAGAACAGTTAGATCTGCGAACAAGTCCCGGACTGCAGATTCCTCCAAGTGATTGGCCTATAAACACTCTGCGATAAAACCAAAAACAGAAAAAGAAAAAACCAGACAGTCATCACATGTCTCCAGTAACGCATGTATAGCAGCCACTTCCCCAGGTTCTTAGCTAAATACCACTTAAGAGCTGGTTTTATTCTATACGGACCATCAACGAGACTAAAGTTCCTAATTAGGGTTTGATCAGGCCTAGGAACTGGCTACACTAGGAGCTCATCAAAGGAGAATATTCAACACATAAGTCCAAAAAAATGTCACATCAAGAAGAGAGACCCAAGGCAACCGCATGAAGAAGTAAGATTGGACGGAAACGCGTAAAAAGCGTCTACGGAATGTCAACAGGGGGGGGGGGGGGGTGTGGAGGGATCCAGAATTTCAGCATGATGCGGGAGTCAAATAGAACACGAGAACAAACGTTTCTATAAAATTAGGGTTAGGTATTAGGTGAACAAACCGAAATTCTCGTCGAAAACTGTAAAATATTCAAGAAGAAGCATCATGGGTTGCTTTTTCTTCTTAGTCTCTAAATGAAAAACTATAACAAGAAGAAAAAATTAACAAGGCGACACATGAGAGACTGGCAGCTACTGCTACTAGTCTCGAAAATGGAAAAATGACGTACTTCATTCTGTGGGAAGAAAGCAAAAGAAAGGGAGAAGAAAAAGGGGTTTTCGTCCCTCGTGAACTGTCCTTGTTCTTGACATTCTGCTGCTTCCTTTCCGTAGAGTCGCAGTGTCTTTCTCGTGGCAAATTGGCCCATTATGGAAGAATTGTCATCTTCTTGGAAGCTCACCGAGCAAGCGGTCAAGACACGAAACATGGTGGGGGGGCCGATGAAATTTCCTGGGAAACTATAAACGAACGTTCCGAAAGTACGTACGGTCTCTACTGTCGTGGCCTCCTTATGCAGATACCTGAGACTAATGGGTATCTTCGCTCCGAGCCAATGGCAATGGATAACTGTTCCTTGTTTAGAAAATGTTAAGCTATCGAAAGAATAAACATATATAACGGGTTCTTCAAGAGAGCAAACCGCATTTTTAGGAGCTCAATCTGTCGCGAAAACGATCCGTAATTTATACTTATCATACTAATGCAGAGGAAAACCAAATAAACGTACGATAACGTAGGCATAGTTGACAAAAGCTAGTTCACAGACTCATCCGTTCTTTCTTCGCAAATCACGTGGACTTCATACATAATTTCAGGAGAAAGGGTAAAAGGGATATGCAGCATGAAGTTGGCTGAAGTATGGCTGTAATCATCGCAGAACGAGCCTGCAACCTAATTCCTCAAATATTAACGGGGAACCCGACCGTATAACAAGGACACGCGTACTACGTTAGGAAACATAAACACCCAACTTCACCAGTGTTTCCACCACAGCGAAATACCGGCAATAAATTGTTTCTGCTTGAATATGGAAAAAAGAAAAAGAAAAATTCTTCATGGATGGATGAGAGAGAGAGAGAGAGAGAGAGAGAGAGAGAGAGAGAGAGAGAGAGAGAGAGAGGACGTGTGTGCATGCTTGTTGCTCTAGCTAAGCAAGTACACATTCAATTGTAGCCAACATTACAAACTGAATTGTTCGAAGACAAAAAAATATATATATATGGAAGTGAGAGGAGAAGGGTGGCGCATTCTTCCTGAAGATACGGAAAAAAAAACCCTAACAAAGACAAACCCTACTTTGACATGCGTTGTTTCTTCTTACAATTTTTTTTTTCTCGCCGCACGTATTTATCCTTTACCAACTGATGGACTGGACTGACCTCTTTTTTCCCTTCTCAAGTTGTCGGTCAACCCTCCATTCCTTCAGTGCATTTTCGAACTCCCAAATGGTTGACTTCCCTGCTCTGACTTCCTGTCGCTGTCTAGAGAACTCATGTTGATCGTCCCATGTTGTTGTTGCTGCTGCCGCTCTCTGTGCGCGAAACCACCGTCCGATCTCTTCCTCATCATCGCTCCCACGCCCAGGAAGTCCAAAGTCAGCTTATCGGACCCTCCGATGCTCGTCGTGAGATTCTGGTGCAACTTGGCGTCGTTCACATTGCAGAAGCTCGCACTACTTTGGTCCTGATGATGATGATGATGATCCAACGAGATATTGCTTTCATTGAACCCACCGAAGCTGTTCTCATGCTCGTGACCGCCGCCTCCGAATATCGAAGAGCCTCCACTGGCGAAGGAATTGATCAAGCCACGGAGATGGTTCTCGCTTTCCATCTGTGGTGGCAGCTTCCCGCCGCTGTCAGGAAAGTTGCCGCTGCCTCCACCGAAGTTGACGGACCCCATTTGCCGGTTGACAGCAGCACTGCCGCCGCCTGATGAACTCCCCAACCCGCCCAACAAGGAGGAGCTGTTGCCGCTGGTTATGGACCCCATTTGAGCTGCCTTTTGAAGCAGCGCAGTTGCGGACATGTGAGCCATCATGTTCTCATTCTGCGCCGAGGCGTTGAATAACGAAGAAAAGCCTGACCCACCCCGCTCATCCGAGAAGAGACCAGCCGCTTGGTTGCCACCATTGTTCCCGCCATTGAACTGGCCCAAGAAGCCTGGAGATGGAAAGTTGTTGGCGGCAGCTGTCGCAGTGGCAACATTGTCGCCCGTGCTCAAGCTGGCAGCAGTGGCATTGTTGCCGAAGAAGCTGAGGTTGAAGAGGTTCGACTGGGAGGCACTAGCGTTACCTTGGAGGTTTGGCAGCTGCATCAACCCGGAGAGGGGATTGTGGCTTGGGAGCTCCTGCAGGGAGTCGGCGGCTTCGGGCTTGAAAAACATGGCGGGAGGAGGAGGCGGCATTGGTTGGGGCTGCTGCGAGAAGGAAGAGGAGTTGGAGGCGCCACCGAGCCGGAGCATGCTGCTTGTTGGGTGGTTATGGGGTTGGAGGATGGGCAATTGGGAGCCAACCTGGTGAGAGAGGCCCAAACTGATGTTGTTGCCATAGAGGCTGCTCCCCAAAGTGCTCAAGCTCGATGGGTGCCTCGCGCTTTCTTGAGCTAGCGCGTCGCAAAAGGCCCTGTGAGTGATGAAACTGTCGCGCCTGCCCAGAAAAAAAGAAGAAGAAGGAATACTTTGAATTGCTTCGATGAAGCTATGAGGAGTATCGAATTTAACATTTATAACGTGAAAGGATGAGGCAAGCACATTGAAAATGACTTGCGGAAAATGAGGGTTAGGGCCTACAGGAGAAAATAAACAAAGTTGACATGATCTTCATTTTTGTTCTAATATCCATGACCAAGCTTTCTACTCGCTCCTGGAAGATCTGAACAAATAGTGGTTCTCGAAAATGGATCGGTCCTCTAATTGCTATCGACTTCAATACTTAGCCGCCGAGTCACGTACAGACTCAATTGGGACAACAAATAGTGAATGAGTGATTGATACGATGCGCTGGACCCTTTATGGTCCTAGTTATAATGATCAAGATTGATTTCGCTAGCTAATTCCATAATCTCAGAAGCCATTACCACTAGTCACACGTGAAGCTAAAGGTTAAAGCAGGATGATCGTGAATCAATTACATTAGTCCCATACATAAAAGCCATACTAATTTTCTAGATGAAGGAGAAATTTCAGGATAGGCAAAAGAAGGTAAAATACCAAAGGGGAGGGACACCTCCAATATGACTCGACAGTAGGGCAATTATAGGAATAGGTGATGAAGAAATGATGAGGGAGAAATAAATGACGTCCCAAAAAGAAATGCCTGAAATGAATGAAGCCATATTAAATGCGCTACCCAAATATGGAAAAGAATTTAAAGCGCAGGTGACCCGCAATCCTACTGTCGAAACCCCCGACCTCGATAATGATTCTTGAACAATCAAACAAGAAAACCCTAAGTTTTCCACGTCCAGAACTGGCTCTTCATTCAATGAGGGGATAGAACATTTGCCAATTTGGTGAAAGACCCTTAAAGCCACCTCAAACATTTTCCCGGAAACTCATCCATTGGAGTAAATTGCAAGAGAGTGAACCCAACCCCTTGGACAATCTGGGTCACCATGTTCAGCAAAAAGAAGAAGACGAAGATAAAAGCCGAGAACTTTTGGGGCACCTCTGATCGAACCCACGACAGTCTACGCTTGCAAGGTCGCTGAACGAGGCACCTAGCTCAAAATGCTAGGAAAGAGGATGTGCTGGTCGAGAGATCAGATCGAGATCTGCATCTTTGGCAAAAATGTCAAGACGTTTTCATGAAAAGGAGAGGACCTGAGAGAGAGAGAGAGAGAGAGAGAGAGAGAGAGAGAGAGAGAGAGAGAGAGAGCTGAAGAATGGAGCCAAGCTAGAAGAGAACAAAAAACTGGAGACAACATTATGCGACTCGTGAGAAACGACGACAAAATCCACTCTCCCTCGTCGTTAAACTACACGTGAACAAGGAAGGCCCAAAAAACAAAACAAGATAGAGAGATGGATGAGAGAGAGGGCGTTGTTCTCGAGGAATGAACAAGTTCTGCAAAAAAAAGCAAAACGAAAAAACCAAAGCTTCAAAATTTTCCTGCACTCCCTTTGAAACCGAAGAGATGCAGAAAAGAAGGGAAAAGAAATAAAAAGATCCTTGTTGTTTTACAGACCGCTCCGTCTCTCAGATGTTCACGTGGAGGCTGTCCTTGGGCCGTTAACCTCCACGTACGCATGGACAAGCCAAGCACAAGATGATGAAAATTTCAGAAACAGGTAGCCTTTTTTTGTTTGTGCTGGCTATCGATTTACCCAAAGGCCTAACGACAATCGAAGATGAGTGAGATGACCCAACTTCGAAATCTTGAAAAAGAAGGAAATAAAAGATAAGTGACCTCGGACTACCCATGATTCAAAATCGAATGAACCCTTTTCCTCCTTTTGTGTTTTGAGGTTTCAAAAAGCATCAATATCCCCTCTTGTCCCGGTTCTTTTCCTCAAGCTCAGGGTCAGCTCGTTAGATTCAATGGATTACCGAATGATTGAAGTTATGGTCGAAAAGCTTACGATAGAACTCCAACCATAGTGTAGGCTTCATTGGATAGTGAACACAAAGAGGAAGATAGATGAATAGATAGATAGATAGATAGACACATAGATAAGAGTGTAGTGGAGTGGAGTGAAATTAGGGTAATAAGCAGAGTACCTAGAGAAGAGAGTGCCGCAATCGCATCGGTATTCCCGAGTGCCGCAGATCTTCGAGTGGGCCTTCCAATCGGACTGGACAGCATAGCGCTTCGAGCACTTCTCGCACTTCCACTTCTTCTCGCCATGCTTGCGGGAGAAGTGCTTCTTGATGCCGGTGAGGTCACCGAGGGCCCGGGACGGGTCGTGGTGGACGCAGGTGGGCTCGGGGCAGAGGTAGACCTTGCGCTTCACGTCCTTTGTGGTCTTCTGCTTCAGCTTCCAAGGCAGGTTGTGTCCTCTTCTGTGGAGCTGTAGGTTTTGCTCCCTTTGGAATCCTTTGTTGCATACCTCACAAATGAACCTGTTTGTTGCCATTAGGGTCTTGGGAGATAGTGCTATCACTTCTGCGTCTGGATCTGCAAAAAAAAAAAAAAAAGACAATTAGGAAAAGAAAGAACTAAAATTGAACCAAGGATTAAATCTTTTAGCTCAAGAAGAACATACAAACAAAAGGGTACATGTATTATGTGAAAATGAGAACCGCAACGGATATGTACTGAATTTTTTCTCTTCTCTCCCTTGAAAAGGTATGAAGAGAAGTCAAGTGAGAGAGAGAGAGAGTAACTGCTGCTACCGAGCAGAATCCCAAAAAGAGGTCAGAATTGAAAGAGGATAAAGGTGGGGGACTTGCTTGGAGTTCCGGGCTGGTTCCTCTTCTTCTTGGGTGGCGCCGGCGTCGGGCCCGTCGAAGAAGTGGTCGTGGAGGACTGCTGCTGAAGCATCATCTGGTTTTGGCTCTCATCTCCGAGGCCGAAGAAGGGTGTCGACGACGATGTTGATGCCATACTTATCTAACACCAGTTTTCTCTTTCTATCGCTCTCCCGCTCTCTCTGTTCAGCGGACAATCTTTTCCGGGTCGATTCTTTCCTCCGCCCTGCTCTCCTCCTCCTTCTTCTTCAACCCTAGCCCAGCTGAATTATCAAAAAAGCAATCCGATTCAACTTAGAAACCAGTAGGCATGTACTTGAGCTGTTTCTGTGGTTCTTGAACATCTGACCAAGTCATGCAACACACAGATAACACAAATCTAATTAAACCCTCTCGTTACCCCCGTTTTTTCTTTTTTCTTTTCTTTTGGGTGGGTGGTTGTGATGTGAAGGATTGAGCTTACCTTGAGAGAGAGTGAAGCTTCTGGGTGACTTGAGAGGGAGTTTCAGGCAGCCCCCACACGCGCGCTCGCGCGCACACAGAGGCACAGAAAGATCCAAGAGGGTAAATATCAAAAGGAGGTGACAGCTACAATCCGGAGAAGATGAAGAGAGGGAAACAACTGTGGCAGCTGATCTACTGGGGGTTGAAGCGAGACGAGACGACCCTATTTTTGCTTCTTCTTCTTCTTCTCTCTCTCTCTCTCTCTCTAGGTACTCTGTCTCTCTTTCTCCCTCTAAAGCTCAGTTGTTTTGTTGTGGTGAACAGAAGGGATCTATTTATCTGTCTATCTATCAATCTGTTATCATCAAGGGGCTCTTAATAAAAACTCTCACTGTTGTTCAATCATTTAATGTTCAAGACCACACACAGACACAGAGAGACCGAAGGACTCTTCCATGTCTAGCAAGCAGATGCCCTTTCTCTCTCCTCTTCTGTCTCTCTCTCTCTCTCTCTCTCTCTCTCTAGAGCCCGTCCCAAAAACATTTTCTCTCGGGAAAATCCGCAAACAAGAAAAAGAAGGGGGGGAAATGAGAGATAGAGAGAGGGAATTAATTGAGGAGGTTGAGGTCGCCATTCATGCAGCTCTCACGCGGTCACGGCTGTCGTTATTCGGCCAAGGGTTCGGGTCCACCGAACCCGCCCTCATTTCGTATCTTTGCTTTGAGTCCTTCCAAAACTTCCTTTCGTCACCCTCAGGCCCCGAATATTTTTCTCTTCTCCTTTTTGACCCCCATGATTCATTTCAATATTGTATCGTGCCTAACCCGGTTAAAATTCTTCGTTTCAAATTGATAGATTATGCGCTCCCTAGGGCTATTTCGCTTGACCGTGCGTCTCATGTGCGTATTGTCATGAGTTAGTGCGAACTTATACTCCCAGAGGTTGCTGATACGTGCATTGGAGTGTATCGGAGGTTCAACGGCCTAAGTATAAATAGGATCATATGCAAACGGTGCTGATTACAGGATCATGTGCATTCGAGTTTGTGTGGAACTCACGTCAAATAAGTTCCAGAGCTTGCAAGGACTTTGCAGAGGGTGAACAGACTACTGGATGCGATGTGCACGCCCGCCGCATCTATATACTTACACGAGTTCGGATCGGCCAACAAAAAATGAACAGACTATAACATATGAATTTGTCAATATTATTCTTTCTTTGGTGAAAAATGTAAGTTTCATAAAACAAATGGAGTATAACAGCTGAGGGGAATCCCCCAGCATTTCAAAAGGAGCTAATAATTCGAAAATATGGAGGTAGGAAGTCTCCATATAGTGGTCAAGACACCATTCATTTGGGAGGTTTGGTTTTTTGGTAGAGCAAAGCTCGACCTTTTACGTTTTTATGCGCCTTAGTCAAAATAATATGGAATTCAGTTAACTTTTTATGAAGCTGACTCATATTGCGCTCCACGCAAATGCAATATATTGTTGTTAGGAGGGATTACTCGAGAGGTTTGACTGCCAAACCTTTTCCCGTTGTTGCCCTAATCATTTATTGGAGTTCCTCATTCCATCCTCCTAAAGGGCGCCTTATTCCATGTTGTGCTAGGATATGACGCCATATGTTGCTTGTCTACTCACACTAAAAGAACAAATGTGATCTGTCTTCTATGCTAGCCCTGTAGAAATCATACAGAGTATCAACTGTAGGTAGCCATTGTGAGATGATATGAGCTATAAGTAATTTATTTTTGCACACTAGCCAACCAATAAAACTGTGTTTTCTAATGCCGCCGGTTCAAATTAGATTCTACCACTCTACTTGGGGTCTCACTTATTTAAGCTCGTCATATGTATCTTGACAATAGTGTATTGAGTTTATGATGAACAAAACCGTATGAGCTAATAGTTAGAAAGTTTGGATAGACTTGATCTGATTGTTATAGGAGAGCATGCTACGAACGAAGTGAGTGGCCCAAATGTGTGATAGTGAGCGTCTACGAATAAGCATTTCACAACTGATTTTTAAGTAGTTGAACCCCGAAAAAGAGAACCAGAAAAGATCAACTAGTTTTTCTTTTTATCAAAAAAAAAAAAAAATACAAAGAATGACACACTGGTGTAGAAACAAAGACTATCTTGGCGAATTTTTTTTTTCTCTAAAGCTCTCAAGATGGAAATTTTCTTGTGATTGAAGGTGGAACTAACAACTATATTTAGGATTTGAGTTTGTATAGGTCATTTGAAGACAAATGTCTGCAAATACAATTTAAGGGGAGAAGTTGAGTTGGGAGAAAAAAGAAAAAAAATTCTATTTTTTGGATATATATATATATGTATGTATACACACGCACGCACATACATTCTTTTTCTCGTTATTCTCCTGTAGAAATTGAGTGTAGTGATTGTAATTCTATGAAGATGGTTGAGTGATTAAAATAGATGAGAAGATTTTTTGAGCATGATGAGGACAATATGGCCAAAATGAGTTAAAGAGAATAATCGGTTCCGTAATCTTTATCAATTCAAGAACAATCGTTTGGGAATCAACAACTTAATTAAAATTAGGAGAATACTATGGTCCCAACGAATTAAGAGAAAAATACTAATTAATTGCTACTCCGACCATGGTAATTTCCGGCTAGTGGCAAACACTTATTGCTATCCTATAATCGAAAGAATAAAGTAAGTCGAGCTTTTCAAGTAGGAGACAAAGATCGGTTTCGTATTTACCACTTACAGCCCCAACAAATGTCAAAGTCGCGAATCACATGTCTTGTCCTTACCCCAAATTAAAAAAAAAAAAAAAACACAACAACATAGGGAATACTAATATGAGCTGGAATTGATACCAACGACGTAAATCAACTTAATCTTGGGTGAATATAATTAAATAAATCCCATATGCGTAGGTCTTAAGAAGTTGCAATGGCTGGCCTTACTGTTATATTTAGTTATTTTCTCTAGATATAATTTTCATGTATTTCCCCATCTTAAAAGCTTCAGTTTCTTGCATTATCTCATAACTGACGTGGCTGTGACATGAGATTTTGTGCTATTATTGCATTGGCGTGTCATGTGGGCATATTCCATCTGCCCTCATTGATCCCGCAATCAGCAGGTTCCCCCGAGAAAATTCTCTTTTATGAACCCGATTCGTAATATTCCGAGTCCAATTTTATAAAATGTGGCCAACCACAAGGTGAGAATTTATCAAATTCAATGGTTCCCACGCATGAGCTACACGAAAGCGAACGAAATTAATCTGTATTTGTGTTGCCTGAATGAAGATGGACTAGGGTTCAAGCGAGTGAAGAGAGTCGCATTGGGTCAAAGATTAAAAGTAGAAGATGGTCCAATAGTTGTGTTAGAGAAGCAACATATCGAAAAATTGATGTAGCATTGAGTAACTAATATATATTTCAGTGAGCTCATGACTCATTGACTTAGATTTTTGAGTAAAAGTGGGTCTAAATGGGCTTAGACTTGGGTTTTTCTTTTCGCAATCTTTCTGAGTGAAGGTATCAGACTTCTGCTACATACTTTCAATATTTGGTATCAAAGTCGATGGTTGATTGGTGGGCCTCCAATCTATTTCGATATTTGGTGAATATCTCAAGAAAGAAATCTAATAATTAACTCTTGTTTTGAGTGAAAATTGCCATCATGATTGGTCTAGCAAGAAGATATCCTGGAGAGTTGGTCTGGTGACACAAAATAGAGATCATGGGTGATGCAATCCCAAGTTAGCGATTGATGTTAGTTGTTTGCACTGCATAGTTTCAGGTGCATTAGAATACCTTAATTCAAGTTGAGAGATATCTTGATGCAAAAGAGTACCTAAATTAAGGGGGAGCATACATAACACTGAGCTCACATGTGAGGGAGAGATTTTTGAGATACATGTATGAGTTATATTAGAAAAATTTCACATCAAAGAATTGATGTGGTGTTCAGCAATTAAAATTTCCTATTTGGCTAATAAGCGATTAGTTTAAGTTTTTGAGTGAAAGTAAATCCCATTGGATATGTTGACAAGCTCAGTCTTAAGCTTCTTTTTGGCTATCCTCATGGGTGTAGGTATTGGGTATTTCCTGCACGCTCCAACACATTTTATTGTGGGCTTTGCCATTATACACCTATTTATGATCATTTATTGAATATTACTAACTCATATAACAAATATGCCCGTCAAATATGAAGTAAAAAATGGGTTTTTGACCCATCTTGACATATCTAGTTAAAAGTGAGACAAATGATACTTTACCTTTAACAAGATGGATACGAAGCAGCCTATACGTAGGGAATGTACATGATGAACCTAGATCAACAAAGGACTATGCACAATAAAAAGATTGTAGTTGGCTAAATGCATTCAGCCAAGGCGACACAACTAGCAATGCTACCAATGGCGCCCCTCAAGGCCATCTCGTAGCGGTCGTATCTGTTAAGTGACTATCATTGATGCGATCGCTTGAGATTTCACCTCCTTTCTTCCCACACTGCCCTTTCGAGGACAATGAAAATATTTTTCGTTTGTTCATTTTTATGAGCGATACAAGAGATAAAACTAATTTTCATTAATTAATTATTTCAAGTAATATAAGAACTTATTTATTTAAAAATGATTTTTTCAAATTATTCATTTTTTGTTATTGACATATTTCACAGCAGTATAAACTTTTGGAAGAAACGGTTTGAGCCTTATTGAATGTAACCTTGCAAGCCACTCTCTCCACTGTATGACTTTACCTTTTTTCCATGTATGTGACTGAGGCAATTTGCGTGTAGTTATGAAGATAATCCGTTGTCCTTCTTTTTCCCCTGCTTTCTTCATTTACCTTTTTCGGCCCATTTTCCGAGTCATTTCAGTTTTGAGAAATTGTAATTGTAATTGTAATTGATATGCAGCAGCATCTATACTTCATGAATGATTAAAAAATATTTTTTTTAAAAAGGTCTCTTGTGTCGCTTAGACAAATAAATAACAGAAAACATTTTAATTGTCCACAAAATTTTAGACATAAATTGTGATCTTAAATGATTATATTTTTCATCGACTAATTATTTCAAATAGTACAAGTGGTCAATTTCAGGTAATTATTTTTTAAAATATTTATTATTTGGGAGACAACTATCATCGAGTTCACTTTTATGAATCTGTTATTTATTTATGGTGGAAGAGTATTGATGAGAAAAATGAAAACTTTTTGGTTCATGTCATCATTGATTGTTGTGTCGACCCAAAGACTAGCATGGCAAGTGAACTCTTTCTTTGTTTTATTTTATTTTTTTTATTTTTTGTAGATATTCGCTACTAGTCAATAAAAAATGTTTTCATTGCTAGTAGCAATGCATATCTAAATATTTTCATGAATGATAAAAAATTTTTGTTTGTTCCTTTTTTGTAAGCAATACAAATGATTAGTCTTAGAGAAAATGTTTTTAAAATCATCCATTTTTCATGAAATAAATGCACCCTACATGAAAATCCTTTTAAGACATGAATTACTAGCCACGAAATGCAAGTTGTGGCTAAAAGTGTGTTTATGGCCGTAATATAAATCCCTTACTTATTAGCTTGATCCATCCTTTTAAGATCATAATATATACCACCATGGCACCGTGACACATCATAATTGTGAAAATTATAAAAAAAAACATAAATTTATTATACTTTTGTCAATTTAGTCATAAATCTTTAGATTTTGTCAATTGAGTCTTAAACTTTTTCGCACTTTGCCAATTGAGTCTATTCGGCCAGCTTTGGCAGAAAATTATTGACTTTGAAGCCAGCTATCTTATAAGGTACATTGGTGCTGACATGAACAGTTTTAAATAAAAATTTATGATTCTTTGTTTTTTATTTTTTATTTTCATTTCTTCTTTCTTTTGTTGGTGGCCAGCAATGGTTGGCCATCAACCATGACAAGCGAGCTAGACTTGCCTAGGCCAAGGTTGTTGTCGCCCACCGCAGGCGACGCTTGGCGAGGGCTCTTGCGAGGCTAACCCTCGCCGGGCCTTGCCTATGGCGAGCAAGGCTAGCCTGCCTGGACATGGCCGATGATTGGCCATTGGCAAAAGGAAGGAGAAAGGGAATTAAAGGAAAGAAAAATATACAAAATAAAAAAATCGAGAAGATATTTAAATATTATTAAAAATTGCCTACGTAAACAATTTACGGCAAAAAATGATCGGATGAACTCAATTGACAAAGTTTGAAAAGGTTAAGATTCAATTGGTAAAATTGAATAGTTTATGACTGAATTTGCAAAATTATAATAGATTTAAGATTTTTTTATGCAACAAATTCTCTTAAAACTAAGAGCATCTATATTATGGGGTGGCGATTCTTCACTTGACAAGATGAGATTCGAACGCGAGAAGAATATCCCAACAAAAAATGGTTGGCATTAACATGACTTGATATGCTTCCACGGGTTCTTTCTTTTTAATTTCAATCGAAAAACCACTTTAAAATCAAATTGAAACATTATGAGCTGAACAGCCCAACATAATGACGACACTACACGAAATGCCAGACTGAAGTCTGCATCCTTTTTTGCCTATAAGGCATGGGAAAGGTTGCACAGTAGGTCGCGAAGGGCGTGCGCAGTATTTTCTGATAAGTCAAGCCACAAAAGAATGGTTGGCACCTAATCCACTATGGCGACTCACATTAACTTAATTAATCTCGAACTTTGGTGTGAAAAAAATTGCATCAGCGGTCCATAAAGTTTGACATTATACGACCAAAGGATCGGTTTCCCACTTCTTTGCTCACAACATAAGGTCAATTTGAGCCGATGAAAAATGCTGACATGACTTTTTTTTTAATATTATCTATCTCCTATGTGACGATGACCTGTCCAAAACGATTTTGCCACTGGTCTTGGTCATACGAGGGAGTTTTGGGAGCGAAGCCCGTGCCACCGTTACCTCCCTCCGCTTGCCAAAGTTGGTGTTGACCGCCACGGATCTCAGTCATAGCCTCAGAGTCACCGGTTGATCACCACCCTTCATCGGTGAGAAGAATAGTATTCTTCGAAAAGGCCACATTATTTTATTTGTCATCCAAATAATGGAAAAGAAATCTTATGCTAGAAAACAACATCCGTTGAAAAGAGGTCCATTTGACATTCCTATTAAGTAATCACGTGTAAAAGGTTTTTCGCTAAAGGAAAACGACGCCGTTGTGCTAGCACTGACCAAGAAAAATTTAACATGCTAAGTGACAAGTGCATAAAATAATTTATTTATTTGAAGCGCGCTTGATGTAACTGTTGCCAAACTCTAATTGTGCTCTTCTGTAATGGTGTTGTGACGTGAAGTCTTGCAACCTGTATGTTCACAGAAAAAATGTTTAAAACCGTGACATCTTGATTCGAGGTAGGCGAACGAGATTCCAAAAATCTATTATAAGTTGCTGTAATTTTGCAGTACCCCTTGTCAAAGCTGGAGCTACGTCTATAGAAAATTAGGATAATTACGGAAAAAAAAGGGTGCTAAACATATTGTAGAAATATCAATAAAGTCCTAATTAAACATTTTGATAATTTTTCAATGAAATCCTTTCGACTAATTAATTTTGGTTGAAAATTGTTGACGCGGACGCCAGTTGTGATATGTAACACGGCCGAAGCGCTGGTGTAAATGACTCTTACAATTTTTTAAAATAGTTTCCCGTAATTTTTGTCCGCCTTTGTCCCTTTTTTCTTCTTTTTTCTTTCTTTATTTTCTTTCACTGGCCACTGGGTGAGAGCTCGCGGCTAGGGCTAGCAAGGGTCGTGATGCCCTCACTAGATCTCGGCCAAGTGAGGGTGTCATGACCCCCGCCTAGTTCCGGCAAAGGCCACGATGCTCTCACCTGTGACCATAGACCTAAGGACGGAAATAAGGAAAGAAAAAAAGAAAAAGTAGAGAAAACGAAAGGAAAAAAAACGAAAAAATTTAGAAAATTGCAAAGGATGACCAGTTTTTGCTTCAGCAATTTTTGGCTAGAACTGGCCGAACAGATTACATCAGCAAATCATTAAAAGGGTTCAAGACTACTGTATAGGCATCCCTAGAAAAAGTTTATGAACTTCATTTTATAGATCTCCCATAGAAAATTTGTACCGGACATAGCCTCTGAGTTTTACAGTGATTTACAATCTTAAAACTCATACTATATATTCAATACTAAAATGGTACCAACCACCTCTCTAATTCAGGGATCAATCACTCTTCCCATTCCTTATTCTTTATTCAAGTTGCTTATTTATTAATTTATATTCGTTATTTCATTTGAGCTACCAATCACAACAGGACCTAAGCGGGGATAACTCCATATCCGAGCAATGCAATTTCTGAACTTTAACTCAATGTGCAATGTGGTCCATACATTTTTAATTATTCAGTATGATCCCTGAATTTTTAATACATGTTCAATGTAATCTCCGAATTATATGAAAATATTCAATGTCATTCTTCCATTAATTCAAATTCAAGAACAACATTGAACATTTTCCATGTGATCCATGGACTAAACTAAATACGTACGTCCATGGACCACATTAAATAAGTTAAAAATTTAGGAACCACATTATATGTTGAGCCAAAGTTCATGGATCATTTAAGTCATTTTTCTTAAATATCACTGTTAAATGTGTCTTGAATTGATCTGATCCATCATCGACTTGACATATTATTTGTGCGGCCCAAAAGTGGAGAAAAAATTGAGATTTAATTCGTGACACGGAGGAAAATTTTGGAGGCACTATTTATACTGCGGCAAATTTTTTTTTTTTTAGGGTTGATGTTGATGCGATCAACCTCCAAAAATCTGTACCTTTTTTTTGATTAATAGTGGAATCTTGTTTTGCCTCGCTCGTGGATGTAGATAACGTAAATCCTTGTGTTTTGCGTTTGTTGTTCCTCATTTATTTTTTCAACAATCACCACATCACTGCTAATTGTTTTTTTTTTTAACAAAGAGTGTTCATCTTGTTTCTTGAGATAATGTACACTTCGATTGGTCTTTCTCATTTTTTTTTTTATGGACTCCGCATCGTTTGGTCGATAGATTACATCGGATTGCACGAGAGATTTGCCATTGATGCTTCATTAATGTTCGGAGAATGACTGAATCGGAATTAGATATGTGCATATTCTTTGGACTTATCCAAGGTGGGTGAACAATGTATATAACTGGAATAAAATACAAGGGACTTAATTAAGAAAATGTCAGATTTATCGGGGAAAAAATTAATTGTTGGCCCTTCTAACTAGCAATCTGCAACCGCCCCAGAGAAAGAGAGTTTCACATGACAACGGAATAAGTACGTAGCGTAATGGGCATGGCAATCTTAATTCACTGAGGAACATCCAAGAAATTTACTAAATCAAAGAAGGCAAGAATCGTTCCAGAAAAATATCTTCAAAATATGAAATAAAAAAGAAGTAAATACTATTGAAATGGAAGTTAACATCAAGGGATAGAGATCCTCAAATTAGGGATAAACTTAAGCTTTGCTTATTTCGCGAGAAATGAATGAGTTGGAATACATCTTCCTGAAAATTATCGCTCGTTTAATTGAAATAATCAGTCAACGAGCAATGTGTACATTATCGATGGCAATCAATATAGAAATATAGTATTTTTTTATTTATATATTTAATTTGTCCATCTAGATGAGCGACTCATTACCATGTTAAATATTCAGTGGATGAAAAATTATATACTCTATTTCTCTTTTCCTTTTTTCCATCTCTCTCTATATGTCCGACGACCCCAATGACGGTAGAGCCCCTTGCGCCAATGCAGCGGGTGCTAGTCCTCACCAGCATGCCTTTGGCAGCTACCGCCGCCGGCGACAACATCAAATAATCGATTTAACATAAGGAAAAAAAAAAAGGGAAGCCTTTGCAACACATTTTCTCCATAAAAATTGACGCCTGCGAGATCCAACTAGTTAGGTCATACATAACTAGTCACGTACGCGATTCAGCCTCCTCCTCCTCCTCCTCCTCCATCACAACCGGCATTAAATAATGTGGCGACATACTTTACCTAAATTCTTCGACAACAAGACACTACCTACTTAATATTCCCTCAGGGACGCAACAATTTCCCTTCATTCTTTTATCGGACTACGAAAAACATTAAGGTAGAATTATTTTTTGATCACGGCCAAGGGGGGACAAGGACAAGGAGAGAATGTTTAAATTAAAGAAAAAGTAGAGGGCGACTTGTTCCGAGGGTGGGTCACCTTTATCTCTCGAAAAAGGACTTCTTCCTTAGGGTTTTTTTCCAATGGATTCCCGGTGTCCCACGGCGGAGTGACCCGAAAGTGATGGGTTTAGAGAGAGAGAGAGAGAGAGAGAGAGAGAGAGAGCATGGACCTCCTTCTCTACGAAAGAGTCGTGGGTCCCATCGGAAAGCCAAACGACCTTTAGGTACCTCACGGCTCCATCGTCTTCCGGAGGAAACTTCGTCCGATTTGAATCTACGATGGATGATGGGTCGCAAGTTACGTACATCGATCATGTGCACACTTCACCATACATTAATGGCGATATTCAAGACCTGCGGATTAAGGAATTGGTTAGAAGAACGGCGAGGGAGGAGAACGCATCGCCATGCCGTTGTTTCCTCGCTAAGTAACTACGTTCTCGCTCGTCAATCGATTAGGTTAATATCGTGCTCCGAAAACAACCAAAGTTGTTTCCCACTCGATCATATTCCCGCGTCATAGAGTTCAATCATATACTAAGAGGTAGTCGGGCTTTGGATCCGAATCGTTTCGAACAGTACGAACCCTCGAATTATTACGACCCTATCGCTGATATTATTGATCGAGCGTAGTATAATATGATACGTTTAGCAGGGTCCCATGAGGTCAGCTGCTTAGAATACTTGCCCCTCGCCGGCTCGGACAACATAAAAGACAAGCCTTCTCTCTCTTGGTGAGCTGTTCGAAATCCTCCCCCAGCAAGTGATATGTCGTCAAATTCGAAAAAAATTATTCTCTCTCTCTCTCTCTCTCTCTCTCTCTCTCTCTCTCTCTCTCTCTCTCTCTCACGAGATTCTATAAACTTCTCTGACCCCCCCGTGATTTTTTTTTTCCGTTTTCAAAATAACCTAGGGCATGCACGACTTAGTATACTATATAGTCTATATTACAGAAGCACATGGTTGTTTTCAATTTGACTCGTGCCCGAGAATGTATGGGGAAGAACCATAATTGGTATTGCTTTTCATAACCCTGATGACAATGAGGAATTATAAGCACTAAATTCATGCTTAAAACTAGTTAAGAAGTTCAAATCGCATGTGAAAAAGAGTTGAAACAAACTTGATCTCGGCAAGTAGTCGAGTATGGAGTAGGGAATAGAAACATCACTTGGTAAGTAAGTAAAGACTCGCCAAGGTAAGTCACCGCCCGAAACGTCCGATTTGATTAGTTACAAATGATATCCGAGCATGAACTTATACGATATAAAGGACCCGCTTGACGTGGCTCGGTACGACATTTTCTCCCACTCTCATTCTCCTTGTGTCTATCGTAATGGAGGAAGTATCTCGTCGAGCTTTTCATTGCGTTCCGTTCAAGAGTAATGAAGTCAAAACCTTCTTTATAATTCCAAGAGAAGTACGTGGCTGAAGTTTTCAAGAACTGTGATTAGCTGGCATAAAGTAAGTAAAATCCATAGAGGTGAGAAGTATGCGTAGGTGAATAAATGAAAATCTTGACAATCGGGACATAAGCCAAATAATGCTTAAATAGACATACAAAGTCAGGTGGATGGAAAAGATAGGCAAGTGATTTGATGTACCGCTGTTAGCTGAAATTGCCGCCCTTTTGGAAGTAAAAACCGGGCAAGTATCATTTTCCTTCATGTATGTCGTAATGCTAACCGAAGAAAAAAGTTAAATGAACTTATGTAAACGGTTCTTCCCATGGTCAAATCAAGAGCTAACTCACCATAGATTGCATGCATCCGAATTCGAGATAAAGATGTTGGCTCGCCACCGCGCTTCACTGCTTCATCGGTTGCGTAGAGAGAGAGAGAGAGAGATTTGGCTGGATTGGCATGTTGGTTAGGGCTGAGGTCAATGGAGGTGACATCGCCGGCGGCGTCAAAGAAGGGGAAGAAACCAAATTGAGAACGTCGATTCAGTCAGAGATAACATTTCCCAGTTTTCAACCATGGAGCAGCCATGACCATAGACAGCAACGACCCAGTCATGGGTTCTTCTCCTTCTTCACTATTCTTTTGCTTTTTTTGATGGATAAAGATCATAAAATAAAAACAAACTTCCATGTATGCCCCCAACGATTTCGCCATGGACAAGACCTTTGGGACTAGAAGAAGCACACTGTTGCAGATGAAACTTATGACCTCGGCTTGAGGGCGCCCCTCCATTGCTGGGTCGTCCCACTTCGAATGACTCGCCACGTGTCGTCTTCCCATTCAACAGACGCACCGACTTTTGAATTTTTGTACGGCGGATAAAACACATACCGAGATTAGAATTAAGATACTTTATGGATCTGGTGTACGAGGTATATCTCCCGCGTGAAATATTTCTATGCACAAACAGACATAAGATAGAAACTAGCATCAATGAATTCACTTATCAAAATTAAAACTTTTGTGCATGTCAGCGTCTGAATCATCCTATTATTGTCACCATGCCAAAAAAAAGAAAAAATCATCCTACTATTGTAGATGCCACCAGTGTACCAGATAAAAGTCCGTGTCCTAAGTTCCAAATCGATTTATTTTATAGATAGTCACATATCATGAGAAATCAAGATTGAGATACCTTTAATCTCAAAGCGAGTTCCGCTCATTCCTTGGGATACAACCTCATATTCTTGACAAATTGGTTGGTAATTCCTCACACCAACGATTGCCACATTTCCTTCAATAGACTAACAAAACTAATCAATTTAGGGCAGAGATCGGGATACATCAACCCGAAAAGCAAGTGCTATTGCTAAGTGATGTTTACGATTTGGGAAGGACAAATTAAGCCTTATCAAGACCCCCAATCCAATAGGTACATAACCATAGTCATCTTTTACTGCTATGTGGTGTTTGTGTGCCCGTAATCTTTTGCTGTTTTCCGCTGTGGAATTACTAAAAAACTATCGGGGCTGTAGTTCTAGGACTGAATGCACATAGGCATATCGACATACCAATGCAGTTCCAAGTTAGTGAAGCTCGATAGAAAAATTATTTCAACAAGTGCTGTTAGGATTAAGTGTACAAACACAACAAAATAGAGAGTAAATGCAAGAAAGAAAAATCGAGACACGAGATTTATTTTAATTCACGCTTAGACTAAGACTACATCTAGCAGATGTTTCTATTATGATTAGCACTTAGTTTTCAACTCTCTATTACAACGCTCAATTACAAGATAAATTATATAATAGTAGCTATTTATGAGTCTAAAGTCGAACTACAAAAGCCTTCTGACGTTTTGAGGGCCTTGCCTTCTACAACCCCTGGCAAGGTGGCCCCTGGACTCTTGTACCTTTTTGTTGATGGAGAATATGAACCATACTCCAACATGTATTGGATTCACTTTCATTCAAAAACTTAAATCAATGAATTATAGGCTAATTAGGACATACTAATTGCTCCATCCCACATTAATTCTTCAAGGTAGGATTTTCTAACATATCAATTCCCCATCACGTGTGAATTCAATGTTAGATCTGCTTCTTTTAATTCAAGTATCATTTTGCATTAAGATATCTCAACTTGAATCTCCATCAATGTCCACTTTCATAACCATGAAGTCTTTCGTCGAGCTCATGTTGCTACACCAAAACATTCATTGCTTGAAAACTATGTTGGTCACTAGATTCTTTCCTTAATATATTCATAAACCACCAAAACAGATTGGGGGATCCCACCAATCTACAATCGACTTTGATACCATTGTTGGGAGCATGTAGCAGAAATCTGATACCTTTATGCAGAGAGATTGTCATGAGAACCAAGTCTGAGCTCATCAATATAACCAGTTACACTCACATTCACTCAAAAACTTAAGTTAATGAGTTATGAGTCAACGAGGATATATTGATCGTTCTACGATAGATCAATTCTTCTATGTGGGACTTTCTAACACATCAATTTCTTCCTCATGTGTGAGCCCATTATTAGATTTTGTCCCCATAATTTAGTATCATTCTGTAACAAGATATCTAAACTTGAATTTTCATCAATGCCACCTTCATCCATGGTCTCTTTGTCCAGATCGAACCATAAAATTTGCTATCAAGCTTGTGTTGATACCCCACAAAACCCATTACACAAAAATGGCATTGGTCACTAGATTCCTTCCTCGATATATTTACCAAAAACCGAAATAGATTGGGGAGCCCACCAATCTACAAGCTTTGATACCATTGTTGATAGCACATAGCAAAAGACCAATATCTTCATGTAGAAAGATTGCCAAGATAGAGCCTAAATCCGAGCCCGCCAACAAATCCAGTTAAATTCACATTTACTTGAAAACTTAAGCTAATCAATTATAGGCCAACTAGGATGTATTGACTGCTCCGCACTACATTAACTCTTCAATGTAGACTTTCTAATACATCAATTTCCCCTCACATATGAACTCAGTGTTAGATTTACTGACCTTAATTTAGGTATCCTTTTGGACTAAAATATCGCAACTTGAATCTTCATCAGCACCCAACTTCATCTCTAGTCTCTTTCTCCACATCGAACCATGAAATCTACCATTAAGTTTGCGTTGCTACACTACAATGCCCATTGACCAAGTTGGAGAGATGACTAAACTACAATCAGCTCTAATACAATTATTGGGAGAGTACAATAGAAATCCAATACCTTCACCCAAGGAATTTGTCAAGAAAGAGTCTAAATTCGAGCTTGTCAACGTATTTAGTTAGACCCACATTCACTCAAAAGTTTAAGTCAATGCGGTATAGGTCAATTAGGATATATTAGTTGCTCTATACGCATCAATTATGTGATGTGGGGCTTTTTAACACAACTCATACTTACATCTTAACAGGAACGAGCCCAAGCACACCAATACGCATGACAAAGAAAATAACGCCATGTGAGAAGGGTAGTCGAACCAAGTAAATTATCAGTTGAAGAAGATACAGACATGAAGTACTGCGTATCATCATCGAGTGTTAAAAGTAAAACAATTACTTCAGTCGACCTTGTGCACTTGCTCGCCTATTGTGTCGTTGCATGGCGTTTTGCGATTTTTACGCAAATTTGGCGGACTTTTTCACGGCATGCAAGACTCCAAAAAGGTAGGACAAAGTCCCAAACAACACCAACCACAGACGACGTGATTCGCCTGCTCGAGTGCATGTGAGTGATGGAGACCTTCGAGTGGACACGTTATGTGGGTCACCCCTTGTTCATTTGCGTAACACAAAATATTCTCTCTTTCCAGGGAAGGGTGAAAACACAAAGTGTTAATAATTCCTCAAAGCCCATTTCCCCACCAGTCCGTTCAACAAAAGCTTTCTGCAGAACAATAGGTATGTATGTATGTTCCTTTCTCCTAATCAATTCCAGCTACCTTGCCAATTATATTATGAAATAACTTAATATGGTACTGTTGTTCAAGTAGAGGGCAAGCAGTGACAAAAGGTACTGAGAAGAGGTACCTCTCTCTCTCTCTCTCTCTCTCTCTCTCTCTCTTGAGGGTAAAATAAAGAGGCGAGAAAGTTTGTCTGTCAAAAAGAGCGAGAAAACGCATCAAGGGACCTTCCTTTCTGTTGTAGGGTTCCCTCAAACTGCTGATTTCGGTAGCAGTTGGACCATTCCCACCATTGTACATCGAGAGAGAGAGAGAGAGAGAGAGAGAGAGAGGGAGAGAGAGAGAGAGAGATTCTTTATTGACATATGAGAGCAAAAATGACAAGAAACCATCTTTTTATCGTAGGGTTTTTTTCATTGGGTGGTAACTTCGCAGCAGTTGCCGTACCATATCCATACGAGTTGAGAGAGCGAGAGAGAGAGAGAGATCACGGGCGATCACTTCTGTAGGAGAGAGAGAGACTGGAGAGTGGTGCTACGACACACAAACACGCAGACCCAAAAAGAAAAAGATTCCCCTACAAAGATGGAGACTTGAGAGGGAGATCATGCAATAAAAACATCTTGAAAAAATATAACTATTCTTGCCATTTTTCCTTTTATTATCATCGTCATCATTACCAATTATGACACACCAACTAATCCCTTTTTCGACCTGCCATGCACTTTCCACTAAGTCTAGATAAACCCCCTTCCCGGTAACTGATAAATTTTGCTTTTCGTAGGTTTTATCCCACCTCATCTGTGTGTCTAGCTATGTATTCTTATCGTATCCAGCAACATATCCATATCTTTTTTTGTCTGTTCTATGTATGTATGGGTTTCGCACAAAGCCAAAGACTCAGCCTTACTGTAACATCTCAGCCCCAAGCCGCTTGAATTCTTCTTCTTTTCTTTCATTATTTCCAGCAAAAAACTGAAGAACCATTTATTGTTTTGTGTTGGAGGAATAAGCCAATTGCTTGGCGCCGGCAATGTCTTATGTAACATCATGGAAAGCAGTCGCGTTATGCTTTTTACATCGGGTCTCCACTTCACTACAAACGCAAGGCGTCAATAGTCTTATATGCTCCCTCCTTTTGATTCAAATAGTCATGTAAAGTTACGAGAAGGCCCCCACACGTTTGAGTTCTATTGATAAATGGGATCAATATCAAGTGGGAGCATAACATGGCTCCAATAGCAAAATTAAGTTTCAGCTTATATATTATTCGTGAGATCGCATGGAGGGATGACGTTGGGCAATAGAATACAAGCTTACGATGTTATTTAATGGGATATTCTTTATATCTATGTGAGGAGTTCACATCTTGAATTGGTTCCCTTTTGAATTGAATGACACATCCATAGTTATGTGTTTCTTGGCCGACATAGAATCCATCTGCGCTATGATATTCTTGTGTCTTTTACCTCCTCCAGCAATGACAAAAACCCTCTTTCAACCGGGCCTTTGCTGCCAAACACTGTTGCCACCGTCACGAGGCGAGAGCCATCAAGACAATCAACACCAACAGGACCTTTGCTTGAGAGAGAGAGAGAGAGAGAGAGAGAGAGAGAGAGAGAGAGAGAGAGAGAGAGAGAGAGAGAGAGAGCTCATTGGTTTTTGACATTAAGATCCATGGCCGAGTCGTGTTAAAAACTCCTATATCGGATAATTAGTATGGTGAAGAGTAGTTAATATATCATAACTAGCCCATAATTCATTAGCTTAAATTCTTATATAAAGGCGGGTCCAGCTAAATAGGTTGAGAAGATTGGATTTACACTTCGACCCGACAATCTCTCTAAGTGGAGGTATTGAGCTGTTGCCGAGTACTCTCAATAAATGGTAAAAAAATTATTGATTGATTGGTGGCTTATTGCCAATGTTTATCAATGTTTGGTGAATGTATCAAGAGAGGTGTGACCGGGATTGTCTCAAGAGAGGTATGACCAACAGGGTCCTAATGATAATTATGAAAGTGAGCATTAGAGATCAAAGTTGAGATATGTTGGTATAGAAGGATACCCAAATTAGGGAAAATCATACTAACACTGAACTCACATGTGAATGAGAGATTATTGGGATGCGCGTCTCAATTGTGTTAGAAAAGTCATACATCGAAAAATTATTAAGGTGCGAAATAGTTAATATCTCCTAATCGGCACATAATCCATTGATTTAAGGTTTTGATGGTAGGTGAGTTCAATTGGATATGTTGATGAGCTCGAACTTGAACTTCCTCTAGGCGATCTTCCCCAAGGAAGGTATCGGCCTTTTCCTACATGCTTCCAACTCTTGAATTGGCCGGTTCCAAGCCAGTTCCTAAACTAGTTAAGTTCCTTTTTAATGTTGTAACAATTCGATATTTAAAAAAAAAAGAAAAAGATAGGCGTGCATCCTCAAATATTGCTATGAGTAAATTGTTATGCAGGTTACGGAAAAAGCTGAGTTCCCGTATGTGTGGCTCTTAATGATGCAGCAAAAGAAGTTCCATATCTCATGAAGTTTGTTTCTACAAAATTGATAAAATTTAGACAAGAGACGTCACCACTGAAAAGAAAAGGATAAAGGCCACAAAAGTTAAGTAACATCATAAGTAACTTTACGGAATATGAGGTTGCGTTAGGCCCGCCGAGACTCTTTAAGAATTGCATGGACAAACAAGATTGTTGTATTACATCTCATAAATAAACGTAGAACTTACATGATGACAATTTCTTCTTACATCTCCTGGTGTCAGTAAGCCCCCATTGAATGTGCTCAATGGTCCTTGACTTGGCTATTTAAAAGTAACAACACATAAGTTTGGATTGCTCTTGAAGTTCATGACCGTGCAGTTCATACTATATGTACTAGTCATAATTTCTCAACGAAAAAAAAAAAAGAAGAAGGGATTTCAGGCATCGGCAGGTTTTTGTTCCCATGCGTACAATAAATTAAAGATGGGTAACTTAAAACAATTCATGTCAAGTGTACGTGTAACTACAAGTCTTTCACCTCTGAAGGAAATATTTTCGACATGAGATTGGGAGGATATTTTATTAATCGGACGAGGAGGCTTCATGGCTGGTACAACTTCGCCTTTAAGATTGTAGAAGGGATCCATCTCAAGCCACACGAGTAAGGAACTAAAAAGAAAAACAGAGAGTACGAAATTCTGCTTCTTGTCTTGTGGGGGAGAGTACCTGAATCGCTGGAGGTACTTGGATCTTATCATTCCACTAAGGACGAGAGTAGTTTACTTATCAAAAATTTTACATAAGGTTAAGACCAAAAACTAAAAAATTCAGACATAAGATTGAGACGATGAGAAGTACGGTACCGAAGTTGACGGATGCATGTAAATCTCAGAAGCTCTTCCACCTTTTATTAGAGATTGGTCAGGTGAAGGTATATTTGATGATGGAAACATTAGGTTAAACTTCTAGTGGTTCCAATCTGTCACCACCATCGCAATGTCGAATCAGTTTTATGTCCTTCATTAACCAGAAAGAAATATTGTCTCCGCGTCTGACAGAATCTGCGAACGGAAATAGGCCTAGGACCATGATTTGCTACATCAAAGGCTTAAGCTGATCAAAGAGAAATGAGCTGATTAGCCATCTTTGACGATATAATAGTATGATTCCAAGCCGGAAAACTGATTTCTGAGAGAGATGCGGTCGAAATAGCTAACAGACAAATGATCACTTGATAAGAATAATGGCTGTCGTTATTCGCTTCTATCAATATATTGAAGTCTGACAGAGGTCCACATCGATAACTCTCTTAACACACAGATGATCACTTGATAAAGATAGTTCCTGCCAACATTCAATTCTATCAGAGCCCAATTTAGGCCCCCAATACAGATGCTTGTCAACATTTAATATTACAAATCTCCCTCCTCAACTTTCCTTTTCTCTCTGAGCTCTAAAGTTGATCCTAAAATATACAAACTTACTGTCGTAGTAGCGGTGATATTGGGCGATCATGAGAAAAATAAAATGGCATATGCACCAACCAAAACCCAAAAATATGAAAGGAAAATAACCAGAAGATTCTAATAACGTGAACTTCTGTCGACCTATTTGTCATCTAACCTCTAGGGAAGCAAAAGTGCAGACAGTATCTCCCCCATTGTCTTCTCAGACGTATCCTTCTCAGTATCTACCTCAAGACCAGATTCCAGAACAGCAGCATCCAGAACCAGCTTCCTTTTTGCAATCTCATAAACATTCTCATCGACTGTACCCTTGGTCACTAACCTGAACAGAATTCGGTTCAATATCCCAATATAACAAAAACACGTGCGTGCAATCACAAAAACAAGTAAAGCGATGAATAGGAGATAACAAAATTATCTTCTCAGAAGTGGGGGCACTAGCACCGCACCTATATATGGTTACTGGCTTTCTTTGGCCAATTCGGTGACAACGATCCTCTGCCTGTCGGTCAATTTGTGGGTTGAAATCCATGTCATGGATGACAACTGTGTCAGCTCCGATCAAATTCAAACCCTGTCCTCCAGCTCTTGTCGAAAGCAAGCAAGCAAATATGGAAGCATCATTGTTGAAAGTGTCGACTATGCTTTGTCTGTCCGTCACCTGGGTACTGGCAGTTCAATATGCAAATTAACAAAGTGCTTTTACAGAGCATGCATGAACATTAAACCACGCTTTATAATGAAGCAATGAGCTAAAACAAATTGACAATCCAGGAAGTACTAATGAATTTTAGCAGATATAGACATCAATCCACCTGCTCTCGTGTACAAGGGGATCCCAGAGGGGAAAAGAGGGGGGGGGGGGGGGGGGGGGGGGGGGGGGGCACACAATACTCAAGGCAAGCTTGAGAAATAACCATCTTGAGAACAACTTCAATCAACAGAGAGCTTGAGAAATTAAGTCCAATGAGATGACATACTAGCCCAACCCGGAGAGATAGTAGGCTGGACATGGCCAATAGAACATACTACTTGGGGACATAAATTCCCTCCCAAGATCATGCATTCACTGAGGCTACCACATAGAAGATCAAGCAGATAAAACCACTTCTGTTCACAGTGTAGTATTATCCAATTTGCTTATTAAGTTCCACCATTCAGTTAGTAGGAGCAAGCAAACAAGAAAGATAGCAGGCAACCAATGTATGCAGAAAAACAACAAGAGAGAGAAGGAAATCAGACAGGAGCACCTTCCATCAAGACGTCTGTACGTAACACCGATAATTTCCAATATCCATTCTAAGATATCAAGCACTGCAGTCCACTGGCTAAATATCAGGACGCGATGACCATCTCTATGGAGTGCAGGAAGAAGTTCAGCCAGTGCCTGTAATGTAGCTAATCCATCTGATTATAAGCAGGATTGGGTCAAATTAAACTTGATATGATATAAGATGAAAACATACACGGCACTTAGCAGAAAGCATGGCATGTTCCTCTGACAGAATCCCATCGATACCATAACAAAGTAAAAGCTGCACAAAATAAATCATCAGTAAGAAGTTTGAGGTAAATTAAACTTTCTTTCTGATCAAATAGGTATAAATGTTCCGATGCAAATAAATAATTGACTGCTCCCATTCAAAATTTCATGTTGTAGGCAATGAGACAAGCAGAAAGAAGATGCTTAATATGCCGGGATGTCCATCAATAAGTATTAAAAGAAAGAGTACTAGTCTAACTGCAACACTTGAAAGTATAGCCAATAAACAACTACATATCATTAAAAAAAGCAGTTACATTATGGATAATCAGCTGGCCAAAAAACAGCATGGATAATCAGACGGATCACTTTCTAATAGGCTACCATCATCTTTATCTTCTTCTTGATGCCAGATAATAGGTGTGAAAAAAAAAAGATTATCAACAGTCACTTGCAATAAAATTGTCAACTAGTCATGCAGACAGTAGATACGCAATCAATAAGATTGTACTAGAGTAACTATATCTCAATCATATGAATGACTTCATTATAGATATGTAGTTTATGCCGCTAAGAAGTACCTGATGAATAGAGAAATCACTATACTTCTTCATTTCATCTATTACTCTTTCCAAACCACATTCAAACCCAAAGGCACCCTTTTGATATAACTTCTTAGCGAAACGAACAATATCACCATCATCATAAAGCCGCCTTACTAGCAATGGATGATTTGCAATCTGGATCAAATTTTAGACAAGACAAAACACACATTTCAGTCATGAAATCCCTACAACATGTGTATAAGAAACAGCACAAATATGATGCAGCACCTTCCGAAACTGGACAAAGTAGTTAGAAATTTGACGTTTTGGAAGAATTTTGTTGATATTGCTCAGGCAATCTCCTGAAATTTTTGCCAAACGAGCTCCTGAAGCAGCACGATACTCCTCAATAGCTTCCTTATAAGCCTCTTCCTGTCGCTGATCCATTGTCACAAACTCAACCTATGCAAGAATTAACACTGAGACCCTTTGGAATGAAGCATTAGCCCGGAAAAAAAAAAAAAAGAACAAATGTGAAACTGGCCCAGACTCAGAGAGAGAGAGAGAGAGAGAGAGAGAGAGAGAGAGAGAGAGAGAGAGAGAGAGAGAGAGAGAGAGCCTATGTAAAACTATTATCTGCTAGATGTGTAAAACAAAATCCATACCTTTTGTATCTTAGGAACAAGTTGCCGCATAACATCTGATTTTAAACGTCTCAAGATAAATGGGCCTAGAATGGACTTCATACGACTGACTAAGGCTCGGTCATCAGCATTTAAAAGTTTTTTCAAGTCCACATCTTCAGTTGCAAAAAGATCAGGCATCATAAATTCCAACAATGACCACAATTCCTACAAAGAAACCCAGGGGAGTGAGGACAGAGTACATTACCTAAATTTAATGAAACCACATTACCTCCAAGACAGAGCAATTACATCTTTTTTCATTTAACAAACATCATCCGGTTTGCCTCATAACTACCATGGGTACATGGCTTTTCATTTGTGCTTTTCCCCAATGACTTTCCCTCAATCTCTCCTACCCATGCAATAAATCTCAATATGGTTGCTATATGAAAATTCATTCTTGTCTGCAATTCTTCCAATGAGGGATAGATTATCTATGAGGATGAGTACAAAGAGCATTATTTAACCGTTGCATAGAGGTTGGACTGCTGAAAAAGAGTACAAAGAGTACACTAAAATATTTTCAATCACTATGATAATCCTCAAAGAATGTTGTGAAGTGTAGCCCATTCTTTCATGGATCTTATCATCCTTTTTGTTGATTAAGTTGTCTGCCAGTTCAACTAATGAAAATTTATGAGCTTCAAATTGTATCACAAGTTCTTCCATGGAGAAATCAACAACCAGAGGAACACAGAAACGTAAAACAATACTTTATTTAACATAAAGAATCTATTAACTTTTCAGGCATCTATAAAAATTCAGGAAATCGAACTAAGAAAGAAATATCATTAACCATACATGTAAATCGTTTTGTAGGGGTGTCCCAGTCAACATTAGTCGCTGATTTGCATTTCGTGCAACAGACATTAGGTTTTTCCATCTGTAGCTGTTTTTATCCTTCAGTGCATGGGCTTCATCCATCAAGACGCAGCTCCACCGCCAACGTCTAAAGATTTTGCGATCATCTTTCTGCTGAACGCTGTGATCATTATCAACAATCAGTAACAGACATCTGTCAAGTTGGTAGTAGAGAACCTAAGACAGATATCAAACCTGTGACGCTCAAAAAGAGAGTAACACAAAAGAAGCACATTGAACGGAGGAGGTAATCCTGCTTTCGACAGTGAGGTCAACTCTTTTGAGTAGATTGACCGGTTAGCACCATGATATTGGAGCACTGAAAATGAAGGACACCACCTTTTGAGTTCCCTTTCCCAATTCTCCAAAAGAGAAGCTGGGCATACAATCAAGTGCGGCCCCGGGTCATTATTCAGGTGTTTCAGCAATGTTAAGTATGTTATGGCCTGTAAAGAAGCCAAAAAAGAGATATATAATAGTCCGTGAAAAGAAAAATGTAGCACAATCTTCAAAAATAGTGCAAAATCATAAGCATATATTTTTAAGAAAAAAGGAGAACAAAGTGATTACCTGAATGGTCTTCCCAAGACCCATCTCATCCGCTAGGATGGCTGCACGGAGTACAAAGATGCACCATTAGCTAGGATGTATCTATTTTATCACCCCCTGCCCCTCTGCAGAGAAAGGGGAAGAAGTACTAAGCTGACATACACAATAAACTCTCAAAAAAGTGATTGACAACATGAAATAGAGAAAGAGAATAGCATGACACTGTCTGCATTATCAATCGTTAAACCCACTCTCTCCTAAGACATAACCAAACTGGTGCACAAAAAGTGACACAGGAGCATTAAAAAATGGACAAAATAAGCAGTTATCCTGTTGCTCGAGTTACTGTAGTAAAATTTTCAATTGCATTTTAGAATCCTTTTGCGTCTTTATTTGACTTAAGACCATGTCTAATGAATATTATTGTTCTCGCGCAGTTCAAGTCAATGTAGTAGGTTCTTAAGTTCTGTTTTAGAGTCCTTTCGGGTCTCATTTGAGTTTTAAGAGTCCTAAGAGTATTAGTTTTACTTTTCTAGGAAGTGTTTCTTTGATTTAAGGATCTTTATGTCTATTGTTAGTCTTCAAGGGCTCTTTTCAGATTAGAACCTGTTCTCATAACGAATGAGGTTTCCTTAATGAAAGTTGTTCTCTTTTCCTTGGCCTTGAAATCCAAAAGAACATTATTCTAAATTGCCATCACGAATGAGGTTTCCATTAAGAAGGTTGTCCTCTTTTCCTTGGCCTTGAAATCCAAAAGAACATTATTCTTAATTGCTTTGATCCTTCTAATGTGATCTTTGATATCCATTCATCCAGAATCAGCCTAGCAAGTCAGTAGACAAAAGCCAAACCCTTCGTAAATGGGTCATTTCAGCAGATATACACTTGGCTACATTAGGTGCCTTCGCCTTAATGAAGGGCAGGACAACATTTACGCTACAAAACTTTTTATAAATGATTTCATTCCTTTTTGCTGCTAAATGACTTTACTTTCTCATAAAAATTATATATGAGATGCCCTTGGATACGATTGTTATGTTGCACATTACAATCATGTTGCTTGGTGTAATTCCTAATCTCCATTTCCAAGTGTGGATTTCACAACTCCTAAGGAACTTGGGCATTCTTGCACTTTATGGAACTGGCTAGATAACTGCGACGTGGATTGCCGTAACGCCACACTTTTACAATCCAGGGACATCATTCTGATTTTCATACTAATCACCAGAAATGGGGATCCATCAACCACACCACATACACATGTGTGCAGTTAAAGATGTCAACATAAAGCTAGTGTTGCTAAAATGTTTGAAAGAACATAAGCTTTTGCATTATAAGAATGACTTGGTTTCCTAGTGTTATTACTTAATTGAATTAGTTATGCCATGTGGTGTTGAAATAAGAGACCCAATAAAAGAACTACTAAAGTCTCCTATTATTATTGTTATCGTATATTCCAATTAAATGCTTCCAACATAGCCAATCCAAATGAGCAACCCAACTAAGCATGCTTTATCCCTCAAACACTCTTCCTGGTCAAATGGAACAAAAAATTTGCTAACCACAACCAATAGCACATCTTGATCTAGGTAAGTCTGTGCTCTTTAAATCATACAATCTATTTAGTCCGATCAAACATCATTTAAACAGTAAGTTCTATATTCAAGTCCTCTATAGGACCTTAAAGATGCATTCTTAGGCCTCCCTTCCTTCTTTTCACCTTGGATTTTTTATCCTAATGAAGCATCTTAAGATCTTCATTGCACGAGTATACCACCACAAAAGAGTTCCCCCCCTCCTGGATACAGCAACAATAGGGACCTATTGGGTTTTTTTTTTTTTAAAACATTTTCAATCTTCTTATAAATGAAAACAGTTCTTGGTTATCCATCTTGTCAAAAAAATGTTTGCTAAGAGAAAATGAAAATCTTCTTTATGAAAGAAAAGTAAAATCATGTCTGTATCTATTAAAAAATAGAAGAGTTTCTTTTTTTCTTCAAATCCACTTGATTTCATCTGAATGAAGACAATGAAAACAACAGGAAGCTCCTCATATGTTGTACCACGTTCTGTGTTTCATTAGAAAACCACAATTTTTTTAAAAAAAATGAATGCAGAAAATTCCACAAATTTCTAGAAACCAAACAGGCTTTAATTGCCTGTTGATGCATCATCAGTGTCATCCTTCTCGCTTAGACATCCAAACATCATCTTTTCTACACAATTTGAGTTTTTGTAATCTATTCCTTCTTAAAAATATCATTATTCATCAAAGAAGAAAATTTGTGGTAGACCTTTATTTGCACATAACCCTCTACTAAAACCGTATTTCATATGCTCTACTTGGTACCTAGTAGAATTAGAACCCTTAAATTTAATAGGTCCTGTCATGCTTCAAGCTCCAAATAAACCCCGAGCTTGATCTCACCCACAATGAATGTGTCCTCCCCTAAAGGCATACACCAAGGGATAGCTGAACTAAACAAAGGATACTGCTGTACAGACTTCCTAGTTCATACTTTCATTGTCCATTAACAAAGCACCATCCATAATGCATAGGGTATATCCTAGATGTTCCAACTATATCTCTTTCTACTCCACAGTCATCCACCCAAAGAAATTCTCTGAAGACCGTATCAAATGCATTGACAGGATCTATAATTACCACTCTCTAAAACTTTCCTATTGACATCCTCCAAGGGCAAAAAATGCTTTTAAACAATCCTGCCACGTAAAAACAAGTGGGTTCTCTAAAATTTAACGACAGAAACTAGTGATGCCGTCAAAAAGCAATATCCTATTATAAAATAAACAACTGATATGGCAACTTCTACCAGAACCCACAAGCTCGTGGAATTCCCATAGTAAAACCTGTCGACCAAACATCTTTCACCATTGTGGAAAATATTATTAAGTGATAAAGGGTAAAATTGTAATACGATTAGTAGGGTTAGTGGAGCTCATATGTATATACTTTTCTTGTAACCCTATTCCTACTACACACAAAATAATACATACGTATTTTCTTCACATGGTATCAGAGCCAATAGCCTAACCTAGATTTTCATCCAACGCCGTCAACCACCCACCCGCCACTGCCGACCCACCCACCGCCGCCAAAAACCCAGATCTCTTCATCCCAGCCTCGCCAAGCCAAGACCTGGTGTCGCCCAGCGTCATCTAAGCTGGCGAAGCCTAGACCCACCGTCGCCGGCGTCGCCAGACCTTGCACGACCCACCACTGACATCGCCTAAGGTTGGCACTTCCAGATCTGGGCTCGTTTGATGTCGCCCTAGGCCGACGCACCCAGATCTCCGTTTCCCTGGCTTCCTTGGCATCAGCGCTTCCAGATCTTGACTGTCCTGAGGTCGATGACCAGCTTCTGGTCTCTGCTCATGCTGTTTTTTGCTGCTGTCTTGCTCCGGCAAGCCTAGCTCCGACGTTTACTGAACTGGTCAAGCTGTTTTTTGGTCTATTTCAGCCACTTCCAGCCAATATTCCGGTGGAGAGAGTGTTCTTGGGCTGGGTATTGTCGTTCTTTACTTTTTTTTTTTGATGACTTGCTGGTATTTCGTGTAGTTGAGCTTCAATTGCATTGCTGGAAGTTGGCTAACCGACAGTAGATAGGGTGATGTTCGATTAAACTCAGACCGTCAATTGCCATGCCTGTATTAGTTGTGGTTGGATTTCTCTCAGTTTGATGATTCTGTGAACTGCTCAGATTAGTGGTAGTTGGATTACTGAATTTAAGTGTGTTACTGTGCCTTGGACTTGATTGCACTCTCTATTCACTGATGTCGACTTCTGGATCAACTCCTGGATACCCTTTTGGCAATTTTCAATTAACATCTGTTAAGTTGGATGGAACAAATTATTCGTCCTGGTCGACAGCCGTTGAAGTCTATCTTACCGCCACTAGACAACTTCATTATCTCACATCTAGCGCACCGTCCGAAACGGATAAGCTTGCTGATTGGGTTGCAGGAGATGCGATGATTCGCACTCTTTTATGGAATAGCATGGATCCTAGGGTGAGTCCTCATTTTATCAAGTGTGCCTCTGCTAAGGCCATTTGGGAGAAATGTGAATTACTTTATTTTGGGCAAAATAATATGACGCGGGTATGTGACACATGGGAAGCTTTGTTTGATGTTCAACATGGAGATCATTCCTTATCTGATCATTATGCTCGGTTCACAACTATTTGCCAGCAATTAGATACTTATCTTCCCGCTTCAGATGATCCAGCCGTTTTAGCTAAACGCCAAGAGGATTTACGGGTGATATTATTTCTCAAGTCATTGGGGCCTGAGTATTCTTCTCTTCGTCAACATATTACATCTCAGAGCTCCCTTCCCACAGTGGATGAAGTCTTCTCTCAGGCTCTTCGTTCAACCACCACTGAGAAGGCTTCTTCCACACCAACTTTGGAGGCCAGTGCTATGCTCTCCCATAGTCCTAGTGGACGTGGAAGTCGCGGTCGAGGAAACCGAGGTCGTGGACGTGGACTTATTCATAGTGGAGGCCGTGGGGGCCGTGATGGAGGGGTTATCACTCGTAGTTCTTTTAGCTCTAGGAATGGTCGTGCCCCACGATATTGCAATCATTGTCAAAGGACTGGCCATATAGAGGCTTATTGTTACACTCTTCACCCTGAGCTTAAACCTGCTGTTGCTGCTTAAACAAAGACTGAAAACTCTATTGCCCCTCCCTCATTGGTTCCTTCAAGTTCAGCTATTGCGCCCAACAATGGTGATTCTATTACATTGACTCGTGCTGAGTATGATACATTGATTCATTCTCCACCGATCGCAGGGTCTTCAGCTCCTACTGCAACCTTGGCACAAACCTCCAAAGGTAGTTCATTGTGTTTGTTTTCTGCTGCGTCTGATTCTTGGGTTATAGATTCGAGAGCTACCCATCATATGACTGGTAACTCTAATTTATTGTCCTCATTTCATTCTCAATCTTCTTTGTCATCTCACTCAGTTACATTAGCGAATGGCTCTCAATCTCAGATTACTAGTTCGGGAATTGCTCATTTGAGTCCCTCTCTTTCTTTATCTTCGGTCCTCCACTTATCCAAATCTCCTTACAATTTGATTTCTGTTAGCTCATTAACTAAAGAATTGAATTGTTCTGTAACCTTCTCTGCTTCTCGCTGTGTCTTTCAAGATCTGAGGACTGGACAGATGATTGGTGGGAGACATGAATCAAATGGTCTGTACTATCTTGACAAGAAGGTGCTAGCTGCTGCAGCTGTGAGGCGTACATCCACTGCTATATATCGGATGCATTGTCATGCTGGTCATCCGCCACCAAACATACTACGGCGCCTATTCCCTGAGTCTGAGTCTGTGAGTCACTTTCAATGTGAAGCTTGTCAGTTTGGTAAACATCATAGTCTCTTTTCCTTCTCGTATTCAGAGTTGTGTGTCTAGTCCATTTGAGTTGGTCCATTTAGACGTATGGGGTCCATGTCGTGTCTCTGCTGTCTCTGGATTCCGATATTTTGTTACATTTGTGGATGATTTTTCCCGAATGAGTTGGTTATTCTTAATAAAAGACCGTACGGAGATTTTTCATTGTTTCCGCTTATTCTATTTTGAAGTGTTGAATCAATATAATATCTCTGTTAAATATTTACGGTCAGATAATGTTAGAGAGTATCTTGCTACCAGTTCTGGTTTTCAAGCATTCCTTGTTTCTCATGGTATTATTCACCAAACTTCTTGTTCATACACCTCACAACAGAATGGCGTTGCTAAACGTAAAAATCGCCATCTTCTTGATGTCGCTTGTTGCCTTATATTTCACATGCATCTCCCGAAAACATTTTGGGGTCAAGTTCTTCTTACAGCATGTTATTTGATTAATAGACTTCCATCTTCTGTTCTTCAGGGGGAGACACCGTTCTCTATCTTACATCCAACTCGCCCTCTCTTTTCTTTACCTCTGCGGGTCTTTGGGTGTGTCTGTTATGTACATTCTCTTACTCCAGGTCTTGATAAACTTGATCCTCGTGCTGAAAAATGTGTCTTTGTTGGATACTCTCGAACTCAGAAAAGATACAAATGTTATAGCCCTATTCGTCGTCGTATGTTCGTGTCTGCAGATGTAACATTCTTTGAAGACCAATCATATTTTACTTCTCCAATGGACACCACAACGTCTGATGGTGGTGATGGTTGTGTCATACCGGTGATTCCTTCTCTTCCTCCAGCTACATCCACAGGGTTTCAATTTGCTGACCGCACCTATCAACGACGCCGTCCAACCCCGTTCATCTCAGTACAGTCTTCATCAGCACCCAATTCATTCGTTCCCCCATCAATTACAGTACCATCCTCTGATCCTGATCCACCCATTGCTTCTCAGAAAGGTACACATTCTTGTGTTGGTCGTCCTATTGATCGTTATAGTCCATATTCCGGTCTTTCTGATTGTGTTCACTCGCGTCATCCCATCTCTAATTTTTTAACATATGATCGTTTATCTCCTTCCTTCTCTGCCTTTGTCTCATCGTTGTCTTCTCTTTCCGTGCCTCGCAGTGTTGCTGAAGCCCTTGCTCATCCGGGTTGGCGTCGTGCCATGGAGGACGAAATGCAGGCACTCATTGACAACCGAACTTGGCAACTTACTCCCTTACCTACTGGTAAGAAACCTGTTGGTTGTCGTTGGGTTTTTACTATTAAAGTTCATCCGAATGGTACTCTTGATAGATTGAAGGCACGGTTGGTTGCAAAGGGATATACTCAAACTTATGGTGTCGACTATGATGACACTTTTTCTCCGATAGCTAAAATTCCATCTGTTCGTGTATTTATTTCATTGGCTGCACATTTTGGTTGGATTCTACATCAGTTGGATGTCAAAAATGCCTTCTTACATGGTGATCTAGCTGAGGAGGTTTACATGGAGCAACCACCTGGGTTTGTTGCTCAGGGGGAGAATATGGTATGTCGATTACACAAGGCTTTATATGGACTTAAACAATCTCCTTGTGCTTGGTTTGGGAGATTTAGTAATGCAGTTCTCAAATTTGGATTAAAGCGGTATGAGGTAGATCATTCAGTTTTCAGTTCTATTTCTTCAATTGGATGTATCCTTCTAGTGGTATATGTAGATGATATCATTATTACTAGCAGTGATTCGAATGGTATTCAGGAACTCAAACAATTTCTGCATATAGAGTTCAATACTAAAGATTTAGGACATCTTCGATACTTTCTTGGTATTGAAGTAGTCTATTCACATGCCAGTATCTTTTTATCACAACGGAAGTATGTATTTGATATTCTTGATGAGGTTGGATTTCTCAGAGCAAAACCAGTCGATACCCCCATGGATCCCAATGTAAAGCTTGATGCAGAACATGGAGAGTTATTACATGATCCAACAAAATATCGGAGATTAGTTGGTAAGTTAAATTATCTTACCATTACAAGACCTAATATATCATTTGCTGTTAGCGTAGCAAGTCAGTTTATGAGCTCTCCTCGCACTATTCATTGGGATGCTGTACTTCGAATCGTCAAATATTTAAAGGGAGCACCAGGTAAAGGATTGTTGTTCGAGAATTATGGTCATCTAAACACCACAGGCTTCTCAGATGCTGATTGGGCTGGATGTCCTAAGATAAGAGATCTACTACAGGCTATTGTGTGTTTCTTGGAGGTAACTTAGTCGCATGGAAGAGCAAGAAACAACATGTAGTTTCTCGATCAAGTGCTGAAGCTGAATATCGAGCTATGGCACATGTGACTGATGAATTACTATGGTTGAAGATGCTAATATCAGAGATTGGAATGTCATCATCAAACCCATCAGTGTTATATTGTGATAATCAATTTGCCATTCACATTGCATCTAATCCTGTCTTTCACGAGCGAACCAAACACATAGAGGTTGATTGCCATTTTGTCCGGGAAAAGGTTCAGAAAGGGGAGATCATTCTTCAACATACAAAGACTGAAGATCAACTTGCAGACATCTTTACTAAATCTCTACGGAGAAATAGAGCGAGTTTTTTATATGACAAGTTGGGATTATTTGATATTTACATCCCAACTTGAGGGGGAGCGTGGAAAATATTATTAAGTGATAAAGGGTAAAATTGTAATAGGGTTAGTAGGGTTAGTGGAGCTCATATGTATTTATACTTTTCTTGTAACCCTATTCCTACTACACACAAAATAATACATACGTATTTTCTTCACAACCATTTTCATTGTTCTTATTTGCTTGGAGAAATGGGAGAACTATATTTAAATTTTCTCTGTGAGGATAAAAAGAGGAAAATCTCTAGAACAAAATGGACAACAATATGATTATTCATTTAAGCTAGCACGTGTAACATCATTTTCTGCCTACTCCTTCCTACAAACAAACCGCAGTACTAGGCAGCCACGTCCAGAAGCACAATCAAAGACCATAGAAGACGCTACGAAACAAAAGTTAATAGGACATGAATATATAGGGTTGGTAGTTGCCACTCCTTTCCAAGCCCTTGATTTTGATGCGAGTCTCAGTGGCCCCTTTCCCAATCTCATCAAGCAAATAAAGAGAAAGAATGTGATGCTCTGCTTCCCCAAACTTTATACAGAAAGCTTTTCTTGTGGCCGTATCTAGTCTAAAGAATACAGCGGGAACATAATGCATATTAAAAACATGAATTAAGTTCTCAACGATAGATATTTAGAAAAAAATATTCATTCAGTTTAGGTCCTAAATGAACTGCCCATGGCATCTAAGAAGAACGTTGAGAAGATTCACAATACCTCCACCAACACCCTTCCGGTGCAACAAAAGAAGAAAGTTGACACCAACAAGCTGATAAGGCTTCAGAACAGGCTGAAAATCTGTATCATCAGCACCACATGCTGCGTCAACATCATCCTGCAGAGTCAATGTGAAAGGGAAACTTGACAAACAGACCTGCTAAAAGTGTCTATATTCTCAGGTTCCCAACGGAGAACCATTACTTTATTGAAACCACAATCAAAAAATGGAAAGACAATGTTTAAGGAAACCCAACCATATCGACGTTTATAATTCCTCCACATGACATCAATCAGCTGAACCAAAGTATACCATTCGTCTCTCTACACATCACACAATGCTAAAGGAAAAGGGCTACGTACTTTAAACGACTTTTGGACACATATTATAATTCAAGTTTCATGCTTGGTCACCTACTACTCATGAGAGAAATTAAATCTCTGTCCACAACATCTGGAAGAAGTGAAATTAGTTGCTCCTAAACTACAAAAAGTTCTCCGTGATGTTATATCACCAAGTTTGCTGTTTAGGTAATTCTAAGAAGAAGTACAATCTTAGTCGTAGTGTGAAAGCTACACCTGTACAAACACGCATCCGCCACTGATGATGTAGTGCAGCCTCATAAGACAACTCAGCACAAAAGCCTAAAAAATTGGCTTGAGTTACGGTTTCAATCAACGCAGATTGTGAACAATTAATTTCATGGAATAATTGAATCCCGTTTCGGCTCTTTCTACTCATGAACAACCCAATCCATGCTACTACAGAGCTTCATAAACCATTCCATTACTTGCCCAGCGCAATACCAGCTGATAATATATATTAAAATAACAGCTTTCCAACGTAACAAGCATGTCTAGATGGGAAAAGGGAAGAAGAGAGAGATGGTTCAACACAGCCCAGAAAAATCCTACATTTCAACTAGTCATTAGCCAAGGTTCTTTAAGTCACTCAAACAATACCTTTAGTCCACAGCTAAGGAGAAAAAAGGAAATCAGAAACCAACTTAATCAACACTGACAGTATCCTCGTTCCCCAAGCTTCCATCACATCGTAAAACTCCAACCTTGGCAAACACTAGTAAGGAGCGAAAATGCCGAGCAACCAAAGGCCCAAAACTTAATAAATGGGATCAAAGGAAAATGCAAAGAGAACCTGAGTGACAATCCGATTAGAGGAAGATTCAACTTCGGAGTAGTGCTCGCATGACGCGACGGAAGAGCCATAAAGCGCCTTCTTCAAATCCGAAGAAATTTTGGCACATTTCTGCAGAGCCTTCCCCACCACATCATCATCCTCCACCGCATCCTCTTCCTCTCCCAGTTCCTCCACCTCGACCTCCTCTTCCTTCTCGTCCTCTGCGGAGCTTATATCGTAAACATCGACCAAATCCCCATCGCTCTCCACCTTACTCCCCATTCCCGCCTCCTCCTCCTCCTCCTCTTCATCGTCGTCGTCGACGACAAACCGGCGGCCACGACTCGCCACCGGCGGCGCGACGGAGTCCACCAGCTCGACATCGTCGTCCTCCAAGTTGTCGGAGCTACTGATCTCGATGCGATCGACGAATCCTCGACCGGAGGACCTCGGGGAGCGGGACTCGCCCGCTTTTCCGCGGAAGGCAAAGGACTCGATCGGAGGCGGGGGCGACGGGGGTCTCCGGAGGACGCGAGAGGGCTTGAAGGAGTCGGACAGGTCTCCCCAGTCCTCCTCTGTGAGCTCGTCGAATGCGCGCTTCATCTCCGTCGCATGGCGACCTTTCGACGACCGAGGAAGACGGTGCTGGCGAAAACCCTAGGCTAGAAGGAGATCAACGTCGCGGGATGAGTGAGGAGGAGAGGAGAGACGCCATTTGTGTGGAGACTCCGGCATTTTATAGAAAGGTCGGAACGCAAAAGTGCGCTCCTCAATGAAAAGGACGGATAAAAAAAACAATTTCTTTCGAAAAGGTTCAAATAAAAAAATTATTAGGCTTCACCCACCGGCTGAGTGGGCGAGTGGATAGGGCTTTGGACCCAGTTTGGTCCCGAGTTTGATCCCCCCGTTGCGATTCGTCGCAGGGAGCTCGGCGTCTTACCCGAGTGCCTGTGGTGCTGGGGTCCTGCAGTCGCCCCCGAGAACTTAGTTGGGTTCACGGCCTCGGTTTGAGCTAAAGCTCGCCAGCCTCCGGACACCTCGGTTATAAAAAAAAAAAATTATTAGGCTTCTGTGAATTTGCTTGAAAAACAGCAAGAATTTAGAAACCAAACTAAGAACCGAGTTTTAAATGTTTGTAACAAGAAAAATGATATCCAATATTCTGGCCTAATTTTATATTTATATATAATCAAAACCTTTTTAGGTCAACCTGATCCGATCGTCCTACACGACTGCCTTACAAAAGGCAAAACTCGTACCGTAGTTTGATATACGGTTAAAGATAAATTGCTATTATTGAGAAATCTTTGTAGTCATTAAAAAATTTCCCGACAAGGAGCTACGGAAGTTAAGTCACGGCTCTAACATCGTGAATTTATATATATTTATATATTTGGTCGAGGCTACTTTTATATATTTTGAAAGCTCTTGTGTATTTACTAAATAAATGCGTTCACCTCACATAATTTTGAAAAAATCATCTGAAAAGTAAATTTGGGGATCTGCCTTTTCCACTCTCTTGTTGAGTTGAACACCCCCTCAACACAGTGTGCTGACCATTTTACCCTTCATGGGTGGGTAGTACGGCGTTTCTCGTCCACTTATCAGCGGTTTCTTTCTTCTTTCCTTTTCTTTCGATCCCACTTTCTCTATCTTCTTCCTCTCTCTCGCTCCTCGCAATTTATCTTCCTCCCATGCTATCTCTAAAACCTGGTATCCTCAAGAGGATGCAGAGCGCAAGAGTCGGAGATAGAGCCAGGGTTAAACACCACCTTAAATGACAGAATAAAACACCACAACTTGAAGCTCCAGCTCAATTACAGACAAGTTCTTTTAAATGTATTCAAGTTAAGAAATTAGAAAACAATCCCGGCTGCAAATACCACCTCAAAAAGCAGAATGCTTTAACTCATGTCATGGCGGTATCATTAAGGGCAAAAAACAATTAGGTTTGTACTCCTTGACCCTCGTCATGTCCACAAGGAGTGGAACCATCAATGGCGGCAAATTGAGAGCGATGTAGGGGGTCTTGAGTTCCGAACATCTGTCACCCAGAGGTGCCAAAGCTTCTGAGACTGGTAGAACTTAGAGAGTGTTCGAGCCACATACAGCGCATCCGAGCTCTACGCCTCCGAGAATGCGACACCGGCTTGGGTGCCAATCCAGATGGAGAGCTAAGTGTTTCCCGGCTCTTCTCCACCACATTGAAGCGCTTGAGGCGGTGCCATAGCGGAGCTAGCGGACTGTCCGGGGAATTGCGAACTGGCATGGCAGAGAAGTCGAAGCAGACAGCCGCACAAGGTCTCCACCGGCAAGTAGCAGACGGAGATCTCCATCATGGAGGCTCGCCAACTCAAGCTTGTCGTGGCCTCACAATCCCGACGACGACGATATAGCTCTCTGCATCCTCCTCAACTCCTCCAGAGGATTCCACGTTTTACAATAAGCGTGGAAGGAAGGTAATTGAGCGAAAGGAAGAAGATGAAGGAAAGTGAAGCCCGCCAAAAAAGAAAGGAGGAGACTCGACGCGCAGTAGCTCTCCAATGCTAAAAGGTGGGACCCATAAAGGGTAAAATAGGTATAACACTGTGTTGAGGAGCGTTTTAGCCGTGAAGAGAGTGGTTTATCATGCACGTTATCGGATAACATTTATTAATTTTGAAAGCGTTTAGAAATTCTGCAGTGCTCGAACTTAAATTGTGTGTGCCAAAAACAATCGTATTCAGAGTAAAAAATTCATAACTAGCCTAAATAAATATTGAATGAGGAAAAATTATATGTGCTTTTATATTGCCCAAAGAATTATGTTAAATATTTAAATCAATATTTGACGAAAAAATTATGTTAAAGACCGAGAGAAAAAATATTGCAGGTGATCAAGGGAGAGTGAGAGCAGCATTTTATTTTGAGAAAAATGAATAGTTTTTATCGTTTTTAATAATTAATTAATGAAATTTTGTTGTTATTAATATAATTTATGTATTAACATTTTCATATAGATATGAAAATATTTATTATCCGTTTATTCTTATAAATGATACAAACTGAACTAACGATTTTCAGAGACCTATTACTTTTGAATTTCTTTTTTTTTTCTTTTCAAACAAACGTGCCCTCAAAATGCGTAGGAAGGAATGTTTGAATAAGAGACATGATGAAAGGCCAGCTAGATTCGAAACTAATTGCTAAATCGGAATTGGGCTTTGGCCTTCTCCATTTGATGGCCCAATTAGACATTTCGGCAACCCAAAAGGCCCGGATTGGACTTGGATTGTTTCCTATCCTCGACCTTAATTTTACTTTGGTTTCGAGACAAATGAATGGAGAACAAAATATTTCTTCCTGTTTAGGCAACGAAAAAAAGTAAAGAATTGCATGCATGTGTTTTCATTTCCACTGTTTACTAAAGAAATCACGAGCTTTGTACCGTTTATCAAGACTAAGCTTTATAATGTACCGTGATGACCCTCAAACTTGATTATTTGTATATTCTCCATCGGCCTCACTATCTAACATGACATCCCATGTCTCAAAAAATGGCAAAAGTACCAAAAGAAAGAAGAAGAAGAAGAAGAGAGAGCCATAAATTTATTCCATTTGTGCCAATTTAGTTTTAAACTTTTCAATTAAACTGATTTAGTCTCAAAACATTTTCACATTTTGTTAACTGAATCTATTCAATCAATTTAGGCCCGAAATCATTGGCATAGGCGATAGCGGTTCTATGAGGCACCTTCGGCTCCAACGTGAATTTTTTTTATTATATTTTTTTAAAGTTTTTTCCTTTTTTTCCTTTCATTCTCTATGGCGCTTCCGCGTCAGAGCCGAGGCGTCCCAAGCTCACCACGTGTGCTATCAAATTTTTATGATAATTAAAGACAAACTCAACAAAAAATTAACAAAACACATAACTTTTATTTACTAAGACTGACAAAGATCGGATCAGTTTTTAGATACAATCAGGGAGAAGCGTTGAGTTGGTCTCAAAAAGTCACCTATCATCTCTATCCAATACACAAGAAACCCAAGCAAACATAAAAGCAAGTACCACCAAAAGCTCCAACATGTCCTTTGGTTAGTCAATCACTATCTTCCAAAAATCGCCGTCAGTCAATGCTGTACACGAGTCACATATTAACAGTTACTATTACTACTACCACTCCTGACACCTCAGGTCACATACTCAAAAGGAAGTGGGCCAAAGAGTGCTAGATTATCTTCCAAATAGCCGTAGATGGCCACAAGATGGTGTGGGATTTCTCCCACGTCTAGCTCGCCATTGACCCAGATCATACAGATAACTCTCACGTACTCCAAGTCGAGAACTCCCAATAAAGGAAATGGGGTAATCTCTCTCTCTCTCTCAAGACATAGAGACCGGTGCTCCATAGGACACTGTGGATGGACTAACCATGCTACTCAATTATAAAAATTTCAACAATGAAAGAGTGGGATATAATCTCGGTGAGTTAATCCTTTAAATCATGTACTAAACACTCCATAAAGATGGACGAGTAATGGTAGATTAGTAAGGTGATAATATCGCTAGATAATACGTCCCCTGACAATGTATAGTAAGAGGTTTCCAATAACGTATCTTGCCATGTATAATGCTAAGAGCTACATATCTAGGAGTAAGATAACTCTTCCAAATCGACACATATCAACTACATTTCGCCGCGATGTATCATCTCGTACTGCCTTAGAAACTAGCCCAGTCACAAAGCAAGGCCATCCAGTCACACAGCAGGGTTTTTCCATAAACTCCATGGGGTTTTCGAAAGTTCTCTACATCGGACACACAGTTCACTTCCGCATACTTCATACAATCCAATGCCATATTATATGTGATTATGTATCTAAATTACTCTACGTATGCAAATGTCATGTCATTACAATTTTCTCGTTTCGGAGTAGAGTTCCCCGTTCACTCATCGCATTCATAGGATTGAAGACCAATCAAGAAATAAACCACAACAAGTTTCACTTCACCATCTTTGTAAGTCCCAAAATTTACCTAGACCTCACCACGACACTCGACTTGTCTTGTTAAGTTTTTTTTTTTTTCCTCCTAACAATCCATATGCCACGGTATTAAACTACCCGACTCGCTGCACTTTAGCGCTACGAAAATACTAATCGCTCGATGTGTAGGAGCCGCGTGACCCCGAAACTAATTCTGTACATGTTCAAGGCCACTGCCTATCCCCCCTTACTAAAGTTCCCAGTCGGAACCAGTCTTTCCCTCATTCGACCTAATTCTGTTTCCTTGTCTACCTAATGCTCAAGGGCGGCATCTCGATTTGCTCTTGCACCGCGAGGATTCAGCAAGACTCTACCTCTCAACACCCAACCTGTCGTTACAGAGGGCCTCCAACAAGGTCAGAATAACTAGGACAATAAGTCAAAAGTTTATATGTTTTCTAGCAACTCTTCAGTGACATATTTAGCTCGTCGCAGACCATTACTCTTTCAGTCTATAACGTCCAGCAACATGCATCAAAGGCTATGTCTACTAAAGAGTAATTCACAGTGTTTTTCTGCTGAGAATGCCCAAACCGTTTATTCGAGTACACCCGCATCAATATACGGTCGGAGCTTCCATTTACAATGCCCCTCATCTTATCCCATCACGCAATGAGTTCAGTTTTGACCAGCGACTACTTGGTACACCCAACTCGAATAACTAGGACATAAGTCAAAGTTCATATGTTTTCTATCCAGATCGCCATTTTCGGCTCAAAATGAAACGATTAGTAAATGGGTTAAAGGACCAACTCACTTCACTCTTGCTGTAGTCGCTGCTCTTAAGCTACTGTGATGGCGCGTCCCTACACTGGCGCCAAGAAGCCGACCTCCCTGGATAGAAAACGGAAGACCAGACCCCTAGAGTGATGTTAAAACGAAAACTGACAATATTGTCCGGGAGGGGCGGGGGGGAGGAGGAGGAGAATGGATTTGTTCTTCTCTCCCCGTGTTGATTTTTTCTCCGTTGGGCCGAGAAGAAAGAAAAATGGGCTTCAGCTAGAAGGCATTTTCGGCCTTCCCTTAGTCACGGTAAGTGGGCGGTGCGGTGGGGTAATTGGTGGTGGGCTGGCTCCAGCTTCTCCTTGGGCCTCTCTCTCACGTCCATAAAGCCAAATCGTTGAGTCCAATCTAACGGTCTAGATGGGTTGTGTGGCCGTGTGGGCCCCCACTCTAGTCTGGCCGCTGGAGAGTGGCCCAACACGTTCTAGGCCCATCTTTGCCGGTCAGCGAGGCTGTTCATGGGCCATCCATACAAAAGGGGATTCGGGCCCCGTTGTGGCTGTGACGACTCATTTTAACTTGGGTCGAATTTTAATGTATGGGCCAAGCCTTCTTATCATTGTCCCCATTATCGTTCGGCGGCTTCGGCCCATCCTCAATTTGACGACTTCGTTCCAACCAAATCTCCAATCCATTCAGCCCAATTCAATTTTCTAATCCATTTAATCTATTTCTTATTTATTTAGAACTATATAAAGTGAGGCATTACATTCTCTCTTTGCCGGTGGCTGGCAAGGGTGAAGGCGGACGAGGTTTTGCCTTTTTAGATCAAGCAAGGCTGCCCCTTGCCGACCATGGAAAAGGGAAAGAGAGAAAAAAAAATAAGAGAAAAAATAAAATTATTAAAATTATTAAAAATTATCGTCAATTTTAGTAATTTCTAGCTTAAATGGGCCGGATGGACTCAATTGACAAGAACGTCAAAAGGAGGATTGAATTAGCATCAATACAATAAATTTATAATTTTTGGTACTTTTCCCTTCAAACAATACTGTCTATAAGCTATTGGTTAATTCCACATTGGACAAAAATTACGTGGTTTTGACAGAAAATAAGAGCAACCCTCTTCAAGCCAAAGGAAAAAAAAGAAAAAGGAAAAATCATTTGCTCAGCTATGTAGTACTAACCAAGTATTAATAAATATGAATCTTGCCATTCCCAAATCATTTTTCTGCTTAGGAGGAAAATGAACTGATTTTCACTGTAGACATTGGTAACCGAAGGAAAAGAACGAGTCGTTCTCCACCATTGCTTTTGCTGGTATTGTAACCACCCACTCGTAGTCTTATATCAGCCATCACATAATGGGTGTCTAAGGCTGGTTATGAACAATCTTCGCTCCACTATATCAGTATTAGATCTAGATCGAGCTACGTCGAGTTCCATTTTTCCCTTATTTTACTTAAGAACCAAACATAGTTCAAGTTGCACAAGCAAGGTCATTACAAAATACATGGGAGCATCGTTCAGATAACACAAGTCCCGGTCTCTTGGTTCCACATGAGGGGAGTGTCTGCAGAAGATCAAATTCAATATTGGCTCTTTTAAAGTGACTGGACATTCAATCCAGAATCTGTCGGGTTGGGAAATAATTGTCTAAAGTCGATCTTCCGGATCAAGTCATCGACACCAGATCTCACAGGGGGGTCTCCATATTGTTTTTGCTTGCAATCTGACTAGGTTTCCTTGGTCAAAGCCCCCGGAGACATGTTTTCTGGTGCAGCAGGTCCACAGACCAAACATACCCAGTGAGTGCTAATGCCCGGTCATGACCATACTCCACTCCAAAGAAGTAGAGAGAGAGAGAGAGAGAGAGAGAGAGAGAGAGAGGCTACCGCTGTAATCTCTTTCGTTCTTGGGGTCAGGGTTGATCGTAAGCACTTAAAAGATGCAGAGAGACGTGAAGTTTTTTTCACCCACTAGCTCCTCATCATTTCTCGTGTAGAATTCAAAGAGTCTCCTTCTTTCTTATAATTAGAGAGAGACTCTCTCTGTGGCTTCTCTGAGCCCCACCCACTAGACTCTGCAACTTCAATTCACTTTGAAGCTCGAGTCTTCTTTTGACCCTTTGGTCTTGTTGCATCGTCTCCTTTGCCGCGTCATCTGCACTTCTAGAAACCGGTCATTTTACAGCAGAACTCCTTATAAAAGGCACTGAAACGGGACAATCTGAGTGGCCACCTTGAATACCATCGGAGTTGCCCCGTTCCATCTTTTATCGAGTAACTGGGGGATCATTCTTTCTATCCTTCGTAGGACGAGCGACGATTAGCTTTTCTTCTCCTACCGTTGCTTCCTTCCCTAGTCTTGTTCAAATTATTTGCGCTTTTAACGTGATGCCTGCATCTTTTATACACCTGCTGTAGTGGTTAGGAAAAACAAGTGGAAACAAAAAAAAACTTTTATGACCCATTATAGTTAAACACGATATGTAAAGGGGAGGCGGGAGGGGGGTGGTGAGGGAACGAAAGGTTGATGCTTCCTAAAGGATTTTATGGTATTACCAGTAGTAATCTTCCCAAGTAGTCCAATCAACTACTTGTCATCTAGGAAACTCTCCTACTTACTTAAAGCTGCGCCTTTGCACATACCTTAGTTTCTGAACTGTACACGAGAAGTTCGACTTATTTTCATCCCGAGCCGTTCTCAACGTTGTATCCTTACCATATTTGGCGTGTGCATAACTTCAATAATTTCATTTAGCTTACGAGTTAAAACCCGAGATCATATTAGTAGGTGATGGAATTCAAAGTAAATGGCGTAAACAATTACTACTGTATATTGGCCATATATGTTGGCTATATTTGCAAACTCGAGATTCAAGCTTATGGTCACTAGAGATGAAATATATTCGTATGATATGATGGTATAAACACTTGGAAGTTGATCTGTTGCCTCCAACTTTTCATTCTTACAAGAGAGTTACGTCAGAGGGTGAAGACAAGCCAATAACTGCTACAAACTACTCAAAGCTTGTGTTCCAAAGTTTCCATCACTTTGGTGTCCAATTTTATAACAAAGTCCACTGAGCTTATTGATTACATATATCCTATAAGGAATGGACTAATCAAAGCTGTTATCCTATATGCGCACGAGACTCTTTCACCTATATAGAACCCCTCGATACGGCGGCGTCCAGTAGTCTGACCCCGTGTTGTCATGGTAGACTTGGGGCGTGCACGAGACCGGGACTAAGCAAAGCCCTCTGTTTTTGAGATCAACCCTAAAATCTGCCTTGTCATTCCTATCCAACGCTCCCCATGGATCCTGCAAATGTTTAGTGTTAAGCATATAACTCCATATCACATGATGTTTCACAAACCAGGGTTACTAGAGAAGCATATGGAATTTATTCACCTTGTGGGGATTCGTCTTCAAATAGGGGTTGCTTACTAGTAGCTGCAAAAGGGGAGGGATTGAACATTATTAACAACGCTAATAATCACTCTCGACTTGTAATTCGATATAACGAGAAAAAAAGTGGCCGAAACTTGCTCTAGATGATAATACTAACATATCAAGGAACATGATAAGTTGCACTAGAATTTTTATTAGTTTACTATTATAAATTTTAAATTATTCCGTCAATAATTGACATGCTGACGTATGTATGTGTAGCCCTTTTTTCTTGCTTTTCTACTTGTTGTTGAAGTACGCGTCATGATCATGACTTTGGAGAACATATTACCCGCACTTGCTCTTGGAGAAACTTTATGTACCCGATCGCTTCCATTAGAACCGATGCAGTGTCGGTCTGAAAATGAATTGAAACTAGTTGTTAGAAAGAAGCCGAATTTTAAATGCGGAATTAAATCGGGGAACACAAAAAGAAGAAAAGCATAGTCTTAGTGCTCTTTCTTTCTTTATTTCGATAGATAAAATAAAGCCATACCTTTCCGAATGGCGAGACAATTTGCTGAAGGGCTGTAATCCTGTCCCCAAGCTTGACTTTCGTTACCTGCATCTTTTTCACAAACAACGATAGTAACGTAATAACCCATTTTATTACAAGTACTAAGTTCCGAGAAAAATAGAAAAAAAGAAGGAAATAATATGTTATTAGTACCTTGGAAGATGAAACTGCGGAGCTCTCGTGCTTTGGTTTTTTGGCGACCGTCTCCGAACTGTCTTCTGATCTTTTCTTTTTGCCCTCACTTGTATTTCCCTGTCCTCTCATGTTGGCCCTTACCTACATATTGTAAAAGATCCTTATAGCAATAATCTCTTGTTCATAGGAATGAAAAATCAGACACCAGGTAAATCCACCAAACATGTGTGACAGGTTCCTATTTTGTCGTAAATGACTTTGATAATATGATGATCGTGCTTCGATGCAGTATTGAGTGATATGAGATGTTAGATCGGTTGAATTTCACATGAATCCCGCACGTATAACGGTTTAGATCGCTCAGTTCATGGTGAACTAAGTGTTTATCAATAAAACCTAATTGACTTAATCTCTCCCGCTTGCATACTTACCTGGGGAGACGACACCGGTTTGATCTTACTGTCGGATAAATTCAACGTCTTGAAGCGCCTCCCTATTCTGCTGCTTAAAGACGATGACGTACCGTCGTCGTCGAAGCCTCTGCACAAGGAACCAGCTGCTCCGCTGTAGTATCTACCATTATCTGAAATGATCGATGCATCCGTCGGCCCAAATCCGTCTCCAAAAACATTGTTACTACTGTAAATACTCGGCGACCTTCGGAACAGTGCTGTTCCAACTGATGCTTCAAGCTCGCCACCAAATTGAGGGCGTAAGATTGTCGACCCACACAGACCGTGACACGTGGAGGACGAGCCCAATGACATGGGGCTCGAGCCAAAGGGGAGGTTGACTTCCGGGTCGGGAGGCGCGATTGACCAGTCGCCGACCGAGGTGGACGGCTTATCATTCGAGCTAAACCTCTGGCTTTGCATCAAGGTCGACCCGTTGAGGCTGGTGTTTGGGAAGTCCCAAATGTTGCAAGTGCTGCCTGATTTCTTCAAGTAATTGTTGCCCGAGGAGGTTGTACTTGGTGGTTCGAAGCTATTCAGGTTTGACATGGTCTTGGAGGAGAGGGAATCGAGGAGGTTCTCGGGCACGTCGTGCTGGTGGCTGTGTAAATCTCCACCGCTTCCGACACTTCTACGCAGATAGATAGATATGTATGGAGGTAAATATATGTGTTTATTCTTAGGAAAGTTGAGAAAATGGTCCAAGAAAGTGAAATGAAGGAGAGGGGTTTCGCAAAGAAAGACAATTCATTTATAAAAAAAAAACCAGCATGGAAGTACAATTATATGCTTCATTTTACTTCCACACAAGTGTTGTAAAGACATTAAAGATAGCCCTAGCTAGCAAGTAGAAAAATAAGAGCAAGAAAAAGTAAATACAAGAACGACGAACGTGCAATATATTCTCACAACCTGACAAAAAAGAATTAGAAAGAAATATGTGAAATATTTTTAGCATTATGTTGTGTGCATAAATCGTCTCGTGGAGGGTCGTTTGCGATCTTAATCTCTATGGTTGCAGAATTTTACGCACATAGACACACATACAAAGATAATTTTTTGTAGATAACCTAATTTGTGACAATCTCAACTCTCTTTGGAGATATTAGCTTAGTTGCAGTAACCACCCGAAGATTTCTAGTTTTATTTCCTTCAATTGTAGCAAGACTCTCTTGCCCTAACTAATAAACAATAATACCAGTCTCTTGATACCCCGAATCCACACCTACCACCACAATCACCCTTTTGCCCAATTATTTTCTTAAAAGTTGTTCTTTTTCACCGATATCGATTAGATGCACATCGACCTAATTTGTCCTACTAGATTCGTATGTCCTATTTTTAATAAGGGTATCCAAACCATGCACCTTGATGTACACAAATGTCTTGTTATCGTACATCAGGCATAGATCTTTGTCATAAGGTGATGAACGCGAACCCGGATTTACTCTTAAATAACAATCGTTATGATTCGAACATGAGGTTTGCTGCATCTAAACGGAACTTAGAGTGGTCATAGGAACATTTGGATGATAAACAGCTGTATCGGTGCAAAATTATGCGCATGGACTCACAGTAAGACATGGTTCCAGAGATGATGGTCAGAAAGATGCTCCCCGATCAACTCGTTCGGTGAGGAAGTCGACTCAAGAAGCCGGCCAGAGGACTCGACAGTCAGTCCTGAGTGGATCGATGTGTTAGTATATGCCGAGGACGAGATGGAAACAGCTTCGTCGCAGGGAGAGTTGTTGGAGCTAGGGTTTTGGTTGTGATGGCCCCATGGGTTGTGGTTGCTCCCGTGAATCCATGCAGGAGGAGGAGGAGGAGGAGGAGAAATGGAGCTTCCATGGGGATCTTGCCACCAGCTGCCCGGCTGCAAGGTCACGGCGGCGATGGCGACAGAGCTCTCGGCGCATTCTTCGGCCATGTCTTCTCTTCTACTGCGGGGATCTGGAGTGGTGGACCGATTGGAAGGAAGAGAGAAGTTTCAATCTTCTTTTTTGGGTGCGCGAGTGGAGGGTTGGAATTTAAAGGAGGATATATATCCGTTGGTGGTGACGTACGAAGTTTGTGCGTTTGTAGGAGAGGGGACAATAATAAATGCAGACTGAGTTTTTCCACTACGGTTTCGTGGGGACAATTATTATTGTTTTTGAGAAATGGGGTTTGGCCCCTTGATGAGTTTGGCCGAGGCTCCTTAATGTTGTGGGACGGCAGCCAAGGAAACCGAAGCTAGCTAGTAGAGGAAAAATTGGGAGAGGTTTTTAATGTGCCTTTCCATCAACTATGGGAATGCTTAACCTATAAACAAAAAACTAAATAACTGAAAAAAAAACCTAAGGTTACAATTGGTCGTCTGAATTTCTAGTCAGAATAAAACCGAATAGGATAAGATAAGAAATTCAATGATTTTGTCGTATCATATTTACTATTTGGTGAACTGCAGATATAAAGCCGATCGGATAAGTAGATCTAAGACGCGGTTGAGATTGGCTCTGTTTTGTAGAAACATCATAATGTTTTAGAAATTATTCAATGATGAGTTTTGATAAGAAAATTATTGTTGAGTAAAAGTTTGTGCCATTTGAATTCGAGGCACGATATTGAATGAGCAGACCCCATATAACCAAGGTGATTTAAAGTCGAATCCTTTAACAATGATCCAATGGCTAGCTCATTATCTTGTTAAATGAGTAAACAAGTGCTGAACAATGAAATTATTCAACATATTTTTAGAAGTTGAAGATATACTTATGTATGTCATTTAAGAGACTTATCTTGAAATTTGATGATCAATTCTTCATAGCATATTAAGATCCTTTTCGAATGTTAGAAATGTTTGAGGGCTTAAAGGACGAGGGACATGATCTCATATCACGCCAAACTATAGATTGAAAAATGAGATCGTGGAGATACCTGGGTTTACGACCATAGGCCCCAGTCTAGCGCTGCCAAAGAGGCAGCCAGCACAGAGGAGAGACGGTGGTAATGGTAAAAACTTGATTCTCCTCATATTTGCTCTCTTAAGAAATCCTATCTACATCTGTTCCACCTCTCCCATAGGATTTTCTTATCTAGACTATATCTCCATTTATTCTATTCTAGATAACTACCAAACATAAGATAGGATAAAATATATATATCCTCACTTTTATCCCGACGATCAAACGCAACCTAAGAACATACACCCTCTATATAAAATATATATACTTATTCTCCATATTTCTCATAATTAAGCATATGTCTTCTTTTGTTGTGCATATCCTTTAGTGATTGCAATCGATATTATATTTATTTTATTACCTTAAATAGTCATCACTAAAATCAATAAATAGACTTGTGCACTTTTTATCTAGACATATAGAAATATACAAAAATTCCTCAAATCGATTTTGATATCATTCAACTTGGTATAAGAGCCCTAGTTTCTCTAATTCTCCGATACCACCACTAGACTAGCCACTCTCAGACGAGCTGTAACGAAGTGTCGCCTTGAACAACCACCAGAAATCAACTTCGCACTCCCCATGCGCAAGCACACCTACCATTGACCGGCGTTGACTAGTATAGTTTGACTGGTCCAACCAATTCTAAAGCGTTTTTCCAACCGGTTTTTGGCCATTTTGGATTGGTTCCTAGGTATTTCAACATGCTGGTCCATTTTTGGCGTTTTTTTCTCCGTATCGACTCTCCGACTCACCTATTTCATGGAGAAACAAATTTTCGTGGCATTGTTTCACTTGGTTTCAAACTCTAGTTCGCTCTGCATATATCTCATTTGATTGTGCATATCTTTAATTGATTATGATTGATATTATGTTTGTCTTGTCACCTTAAACGATCATCAATAGGGATTAGACATAGAAAGATGCAGCAATTTCTGACAAAATTGATTGGTAAACTGATATTGGATAATGGTCCTGTAAATTGCATAGTTCCATCAAATGTGGACGGAGCCATGGAAAGAAGGGGGCGGTGGTGGTTGGCGGAAGCGGACTGAGCAAGATGATGGTGGCGGAGACTCCGTCAGAGATGGTGCTGACTTCATCTGGGACGGTAAAGGCGGCTGCTTGAGCATGGGAAAGGGATCTGGTTTAGATGGGTTACATCAATTTACGGGTGTTAAGGTTCTGGTTGACGTAAAAATGTTATATATAGAGTTGGGCTCGTCTTTCTCCTATGTATATGAGCACCATAATTCATACTTAGAATGTGGACTCATGAGCGTTGCGATGTTCCTAAAGGTGACTCACCATAAGAAAAGCTAATGGATTACTAAGCCCAATACTTAGCGCGAACTCTCTCAAGCATATACCAATCACAAATTTGAATTTATGAGTTTAATTAAACATGCAATTTAACTCAATTCAATTCAATTTGAAGTCGTCGTTAATCTCTCATGTATCGATTAAAAACATAAATAAAGTGGAGGATAACACTTTACTTCTGCCCACATAGATTTCGTATGAGGACTCGGTTAGGTTAGCCCTTTTAATATCTTGTACATTTTATTTTCAAAAATATTTGGTAGACAGTCTTGGACGATTTTGATCCCAATCCACCAATGTATGGGAGATTACGTGGGTGCGCAATCAATAACTGACAGCAATAAATAAATTGCCAGAAATGGGGCAAAAACCTTCCCGTGTCCAAAGATGCACACAATAATGTAATGCTTGACCTAGACATGATTTCTAAATGCAATATCGATTATTTCTTTTTGGGTTTTTCTTTTTAATGAGAATTGATCTGTATGCAAACCATGAGTGTCAATATAATTCTAGGTTATGTGTATATGACTCTAATCTTACTAATAACATATGAATTAAATTAACTAGATGCAATCTATATGCAATATAATTTTGATGACATGTAAAAGAATTGAGAATTATTCTAATATGACATGCAAATTAAGATGAAGTGGGATTCAGGGCATAGCACTGTGATGACATGGAATTGCGAAACTAATTTTACATACGAGACATGCATGAGATATTTTTGTGATTTTCTTTTAAGGATAAAATAGAAAACTACCCAAATATATGATTATCTGATTTAAACTAGGAAAAATAAAATATTATATTTTAATTTAAACTAGTTATCTCTTAATTAACTACATGGTTCTACAACTCTAAAATAGGAAACTAATATGACTACAATCTATTTTAAATGCAATGTAATTTTTGTGTGGAGAAGAATAGTAGGAGTGCCATAACTATTTTTTTTTTCATACACTTAAGTGCAACATCAACGTAAAATTGATTATTTGAGTATCATTTCTGACAAATCATCCTACATGGATTTTTTTATTTAATTTTTCAGTCACACATGGATATTTTTATTTTTTCCTTTTTTTCCCTAGCTAGAGAGGGTCATCGATGGCCCTCATTGACCACGAAATCCCTTACCCAAGGCGATGGTCACCTTGCCCTGCCAACCATGGAGGAGACAGCTCTCTCCTGCGGTTGGAAGGGTTGCAAAGCCTTCAACAGCGATTGAGCGTGACGGCCCTTGCTCATGGCTAGCGAGGCTATGAAGGCCCTCGCTTGTAAGGCGCTAGCAAGGTGTCCTTCAATTAGTGACAGAGGGTTTCGTGGCTAGGAAGGGTCACTAGTAACCCTCATTGTCGCGACCCTCTAAAACTTTTTAAATTTCATAAAAGGTTAATGGATTATTAGGTTAATTAGATTTGACTAACCTAACACGGACCCTCCCAAACCCTACCAAATCACGACTTTGGATTTTCATTTTAAATAATTTTTGAAATTTGGAGTCGCCACTAATTGTTCTTGGTAGATCGATTAGAAACCTAAATAAATTAGCGGGAGAACTAATTTATTTCTGCGAACCAGAGATTATGAGTTCGGGGACTTGGTTACACTAGTTAATTAAAACTAATGCCCTTTCGGTACCTTAATTTCATGGATATCCTAATTCGGCAACTCATGCTTGGTTTATTCCTAAGGCTCTAGTAGGGTATTATTCTCTTTTGTGTTTTCACCTTTTGAATAGGATGCATGGATGGTATATATTTTTTATTTGTTATATTTTTTAAGTGTTAAAAATTCCCTGAAGCCGACATAGGGAGTGTGTTAACGACTTCTGTGCAGTATTACGACTTACTCATTTTTTTGGGTCTGATGATTCAAGAATTAAATTACAGGAAGTACATGACAGTGAATAAACACCTCCAATGGGAGGCCTAGCATTGGCTTGGCTCTTCTCTTTGGGATTTAAGGTACAGGTATTTAAACTACTGTAAGTAAAAACCTCCAATGGGAGGCCTAGCATTGGCTTGACTCTTCCCTTTGGGATTTAAGGTGCAGGTATTTAAATTGCAGGTATTTAAACTACTGTTAGTAAAAAGCTTCAATGGGAGGCTAAGCATTGGCTTGGCTCTTCCCTTTGGGATTTAAGGTGCATGTATTTAAATTGCAGGTATTTAAACTACTGTAAGTAAAAACCTCCAATGGGAGGCTAAGTATAGGCTTGGCTCTTCCCCTTGGGATTTAAGGTGCATGCATTTAAATTGCAGATATTTAAACTACTGTAACTAAAAACCTCCAATGGGAGGCTAAGCATTGGCTTGGTTCTTCCCTTCGGGATTTAAGGTGCAGGTATTTAAACTACTGTAAGTAGAAACCTCTAATGGGAGGCTAAGCATTGGCTTGGCTCTTCTCTTTGGGATTTAAAGTGCAGGTATTTAAATGACCTCCAGTGGATGTGCTTTACCTCTCCATTCTGGGGTTTGAGTTCTTAAAAATAAATTACAACAAATTGATTCAACAATTTGAAATTTGTGCGCGCTTAGGGACTCATTCAAGCTAATTTTGTGCTTCCGTAGGATCGACCGTTGATGCAGGGCTGCGGCTGCTTGACATAAAAATAGAGTGAAGTGTCAGTATACAAAATATGTGCTAATCTGCACCTAAAATCAGAAGAGTGGAAAGAGTACTTATCTCCTTTTTTTTAAGGATTTCTAGAATTGGTTTTCGCTTTCTCTGTTCTCAACATAGAGAGTCTCTTTTGAATTAAGAGAGACTTTTAATCACATATCAGCTGGGAAATTGGTAGGCACTTAGGAGCTCGTCTGGGCCAATTTTGCACCTTTGTGGGTTTTGCCATTAATATGGAATTGTTCTTCCCTGACATAAAAATATGAGGAAAATAGAGAGATTGAGAAAGTGTATGTAATTTGTGCTAATTTGCGACTAAAACCACAAATAAATGAATAAATAAAAACACTTAGCTCGAATTTGCTTGCTCGTTGACGAGGATGAACTCTTGATTTATGTTGATCGATGAAGGAATTTGTGATGATAATTCCTAACTTTAAACTCCCATCATCTTCAAAATTCTCTCTCTCTTTTTGGTATTTTCTTCTTCTCAAATTTTTTTTCAATCTCCCAAAATCCTTTCAAACATCCAAAATTTTCTCTCCAAAAATAAAAATTCCCTCTCAAGCTCACTTCTTCTTCTTTTTATAACCTACTCATCTATCTCCCATTCTAATTTTTTCACTAACTCTATCTCCCATTCTAATTTCTCCACTAACTCTTCTTCATTTTCATCTTCCCTTCTTCATCTATATCTCACATTCTAATCTCTCCACTAACTCTTCTTCATCTTCATCTTCCCTTCTCCATATTTATCTCCCATTCTAATTTCTCCACTAACTCTTCTTCATCTCCATCTTCCCTTCTCTATTCTTATCATATTTTCTCCATCCATTTTTCTCCATCTTCTCTTCTCCATCTCCTCTTCTCTATCTTCCCTTCTCTATTCTAATTTATCCACTAACTCTTCTTTTTGTTATTTGCAAAATAATCCCTCAAGAGTTAGGTATTTGCACTATAGTCCCTGAATTTTAAGTATTTACAATTTAGTCCCTGAAAAAAATATTTCTTTAAGTCCAAATCTCCTCACAATTTTTGACATACCTTCCCTATACTTAGTCAAAATTCACCACATGTCAAATTTAAGCTCATTTCTTGCCACTGAAAATAATGCAGAATTTAATTAAAACTCTTTTGCACAATTGAGTCATTCTGGGTATAATTGGGCCACTATAAAAATTTGAAATATTAGAGAACAATGTCACAACTCCTAAAAGTGAAAAAAAATGAAAATAAATTGACTCAAATTGAATTTTTTAGGCCTGGTTCGAGATTATGCTCGTGAAGGAATACACGACCACGAATTGGATTTTTTTAAATTTGTGATGGCCAACATGAAAAGGGATTTAAAATAAAAATATTGACTATTTTTATATATTTTGGTGTCCTCAAATGCTATTATTTATTAAATATTCTCATAATTTCTAAAATATATAAAAAATATATATAAATACAAAAAATTATTTTTTTTGTTCGAAAATAGTTGCCTAAGCTTGGCCAAGGCTCCAAAGTTGATTTTGCAATTTTCTCAATTTTCTTAATTTTTTGTTTTATGAATTTTCGAAAATAAAAATACCGAAAAATATCGAAAATATGAAAAATCATTTTTTGGTCAAAAGTGGTTCCCTAGGCTTGGCTAAGGTCCCCAAAGTTGATTTTTCAATTTTATGAATTTTCTATTAATTTTCAAAAATAAAAAATAGGTAAAAATACTGAAAATATGAAAAATCATTTTTTGGTCAAAATTGGTTCCCTAGGCTTGGCTAAGGTCCCCAAAGTTGATTTTTCAATTTTATGAATTTTCTATTAATTTTCAAAAATAAATAAATAAAAACACGTAAAAATACTAAAAATATGAAAAATCGTTTTTTGGTCAAAATTGGTTCCCTAGGCTTGGCTAAGGTCCCCAAAGTTGATTTTTCAATTTTATGAATTTTTATGAATTTTTTATTACTTTAGCATTAGAAAAAATGATTAAAAATCAGGTGTCAACACTCATCCACACAGAAAAAAATGAAAAAGAAAAATTAAAACCAAAGAATTAAATATTTTAAAATGAAAAATATTTATAAAATTATAAAATTCAAAAATTTTATCCAGGCAATGCCACATCAAATTTTTCGGCATATACGTCGAATTTTCGGCGAGGCAAATCACAATATACTAAAATGATTGATATTCCAAATTTGCGGCACTTAAGTGAGTGACAAAAAAATTATAGCTCTCAAGTGAGCTCCATACGAAAGTTATGACATGCAATCTATATGTAATATAAGAATCAAGAATTGTTGTAATTGACATGCGAAGACGATGATGAGGAATTGACAACATGGCGATGTGATAACATGGTAAGGATTGCATGGAAATTGGGAAACCAATTTTATAAACGAGATAGGCATGAGATATTTTTGTTATTTTATTTTAAGGATAAAATAGAAAACTACCTAAATATGTGATTATTAATTAGGAAATCTAAATTATAAAATCTTATTTTAACCAGATAATTTTCTAATTAATTGCATGGTTCAACAACTCTAAACTAGGAAACTAATATGATTAAATGCAATGTAATTTTTGCAGGGATAAGAATAGTGGAGCGCCCTAACTTTCGTACTGCACTTACGTGAGTGTCATAACTTCTTCTTTTTGTGTTCACTTAAGTGTCATATTTGAGTAAAATCGACCATTTGAGTGACATTTTAGGTAAATTTTTTTTATTAAATTGTTTAATCCCATGCGAAATTTTCTTATTAATTTTATTTATTTAGGATTTTAATTTTTCTTTTGCTTTTTTTCTTTCTTTTTCCCTTAGCCAACGAGGGTTATTGGCGACCTCATCGGCCATGAAATCCTCACTCAAGGCCGCAAAGGCCCTCTGGGTGAGGGCATTCGCAGCCCCGCCTATCGAGGGCAAGAGTTCCACGGCCAGCAAGGGTCGTTGGTGACCCTTGCTGGCCAAGGGGGAAAAACTAAGAAAAAAGCAAAAGAAAAATAACAAATTCTAAATAAATAAAATAAATAAAAAATTTTCATAAAAAAATAAAAATTCAAAAATTGTCCCGAAGATACCATATCAGATTTTTCGATATCCACGTCAAATTTTTGGTGAAGCAAATCGCCAATAGAACTTAAATTATCGATATTTTAAATTTTCATCTTTTGTTGAGATTTGCTTGGTCCACAGCGGAGGTTTTCCGTCCGGATGATGCATGTGATGTCAAAGAGGGGGTTTTTTTTTTTTAACGATGATCACTACGAAATTCAAGTAATGGACATAGCTCCATCTTACAATTTGATCTTCTCCTAAGAGGTTTCCTCTCCTTTGTCGCTCTGTCTTCCTTCTCCCTACTTCTCTATCCTCTGTCTTGTTGCTCCAACTAAGAGTTGGCCCTTTAGCAAAGACGAGATTGCACAACTTCGACACACAACGATGTCCATTAAAGTTTACTCAAGTAAGAGTATGAAAGTTATGGCCCTCAAATGAGAGTCATACAAAAGTTATGACACCCCGTTGCTCTTCTCTTGTTTTTACTTTCTCTACACATTTCAGTTTTCATTAGCAATCCACATTCAATTGCAATCATTGAGTAAGGATAGCCTCCAAGAATGCAAGTCACTTGGCCTAATTCAATGAAATTTCATGCATTCTTCTAGATGTTCCCAATCTATTGTTTGCGCATATTTAGTAATTCAAATTTTGCAAATTGAGATTTCAAGCCATTATAGAATCCGTTTACTTTTGATTCGAAATAAAACTTAACAATATAATTGTTCATCAATCAATCCTTGATTGAACTTCGGAGAAGTGCACCGAACGTCTTAAAACTTATTACAAAAGTGCGATTAAGTCTTAATACTTTCAAACAATGCCATCAAGTCCTAAAAATTTATCAAATTAGTATAATCGAGTCTTTTCATTAACTTTTTCCAGTTACGCTAATGAAAAATATTGATTTTATAAAAAAAAATTTCTGCCACTTGGCAGTAACCTTTCTAAATTATAACACTAAAACAACATTGTTTTGGTCTAAATTTTATTTTTACAAAAAAAGAACCAAAATATTAATTAAATTGGATTTAAAACAAAAGTTATTTTTCTTTACAAAGGGCCACGCTGGCCCTTTTCGACCACAATGGGGCAGCGGCAGGGGCCTATGGCCTTGGCCTTTTTTTTTTCTTTTTTTGTTTGTGTTCTTTATTTAAAAGAAAGATTAGCACTTTCAACCTAATTTAATTTATGTTTTAGTTAAAAAGTTAGAACTTGGACAAAAACAACATCATTTTAGGCATAAAATGATTAAAAATGCCACTTAAAAGAGAGAAAATAATAATAAAAAAAAAGCCACATCAAACTTTTTCGTTGATGTAATTGGGCATAGTTAACAAAAAAAATAGATAGCACAAATATAACAAGTTTTGGGATGTAATTGTACTTTTTCAAAGATTTAAGATTAAATTATACATTCATGACGAGTTTTAGTATTGTTAGTATATTTGTCCCACTAAAATTTTAATTAAAACCATTGAGTTTCTACCGATCACAGCCCTCCAAAAGTTGACGTAACAAACATCTAAAAAAAGTACGAGTCTTGTAACAAGCGTCCACAAGCACTCTTAAGTTTCTTAACTTTTTATTTTCAATACATTGACTGCCCATATTGAAATGACAACCTTCCTTAATTACGTGTGTTAATAAAATCCAAGAATGATACATAGTTTCAATCCATGGATACATTCTCACTGCAAGCAATCACATGCCATGAAATCTTGCTCCTTGCAAATGTTTTGGATGGCTAAAAGCTCTAAATTAGCTTGTTGTGCAAAGAGGGGAGACACCCGTGACTGAGGCGGAAATCACGGTGGCGGTGACGACACTAGTGGAGGCGCCAAAGACGGGGCCGGCATTGCATGGTGGTGGCGAGATGTAACGAGAGATGGTGGAGTTGGTATTTTCATTGTTTTGTGGTGATATTTGAAAAGTTTCAAAGGAATCTAATTCTACGAGTAATGTAATTCTAAATTTAAACTCCCTCCCAAGGAGAGAAAATTAGGTACCCATGGGAGTATTGGCATTGCTGATGCGGTCCCCTTGTTCACTCATTTTCCGACACGTGTACCAAGTGAGCCCACCGGTAAAAAAAAAAAGAGAAACCCTCTTTTCTCTCTTTACGATGACGTTTTCGTCTCTATGCCTTTCTCTCTAGCCATCCCACCTTTCTGTTTTTCTTTCTCTCTTCCCCCCCCTCCCCTCCGGTTTGCTTACCCCTCTTTCTTCTCCGACCTCAAGCCCAAGCCCCGCCATTGTCGGCCACTGCGAAGATCACAGTCGGTGTCCCGCCACCGATGGATTCACGAGCGATGCGACCTTGCCGGTTGGTGGCCATGGCCGCCAGATTTGAGCTCGAGCGACCATGGCCACGAGTCGAGCTTGGGTAGCCATGGTCGAGGCATCCTTGCTGGTTCGTGGCCATGGCCACCAAGTGTTGAGCTTGCAGCTGCTCGCCCTTGGCCGGCGAACCCAAAGCTCGAGCTCGAGAGGCTCGAGAGGCCATGGCAGCTACAAGCTCGAGGACTCGAGCAGTCCTCCCTCGCCCGAATCACTGACGCCGACCAGATCTGGTCGAACTACGCCGACGACGGCCACAGATGAGCCTAAGCCGCTTGTCTGGAGCCGTGAACCAATCGTCCATCGCTGACCACCGCCGCCACCACCATCTTCATTGAAAATGTGTTCAGGTTAATAAAAAAGCAACGAAAGAGAGAGACGGAAACCGTCACCGTAAAGAGAGAAAAGAGGGTTTCTCTTCTTTCTGAATAGGGGCCCCGCTTGGTACATGTGTCGTAAATGAGTGGATACGAAAACCACATCAGCAATACCCCGTGGGTCTGCAACATTTTCTCCTTTGAATATTTCATTTTTACCCCCACAAGAGCTCGAAAAGCCGACAAGACAAGCTATTATTGCTCATTCCATTTCCTTAATTTTTGCTAGAAATCACTATAGCCACCTGTAGCTATCGACAAACAATTAGTTCACAAACGAATTTGTTTGTTATTGCACATATAACCCATCTTTTTAAATACAAAAGGTCCCATAGTATTTACTTAGATGAATGAAAATCTATAATCAACCCCTTTAAGTTTGCTAATAGGGTTTGTAAAGGTATATCATCAACCGTGAAGTTTGCCCCCGCCTAAAAAGGAGTTCTGGATCTGTCCCTGCCTAAATCCCTCCTAAAGTGTTCTCATCGTTTCCCCCATAATTTAACTTTCTAAACAGCATGAGGAAGAACAATTCCACAAGTTATCCTGAACCACACAATACATGCATCTGAATTTTAACGTCACTTGTGCTGGAAATGGCATTTATAGTTGTAGGTGGCGCGCACACTCTAATCATGGTTTACCTCTTTGAATTCCGGAGATAATGCCTTATCAATCCCTCAAAAGTCTAATGTGGAACAAGATCAAGCAACTAGATAAATCAGGGAAAAGTATAAAAAAATCTTAAACTTATTGCATTAGTGCCAATTCAGTCATCAACCTTTTTATGGTACCAATCTAGTCCTAAATCTTTTGACCTAGAGCTAATTCAGTCATTCTGACTAATTTTTATTGAATATTACTGACACCGATGTCTGACAACCTACATGGTATGGATGTCGTTGAAGTGGGCATTTTTTAACAGTATTTTAATAATTTTCGATTTGTTTGTTATATGTTTATTTTTGTCTTTTCCCCCTTCCTCCGGTGGCTAACAAGTGCTCGCTTCACTGGAGCGAGGGTGGCCCTTGCTAGTAGGGGTGATTGGTGTCGCGACCTAAAATTCATTTTTTTTAAGTTAATGAATTACCAGATTAATTAATTAAATTAACTAACTTAGTTCGAGCTCTCCCAAGCTCTATCAAATCGCGACTTTGGTTTTTTATTCAAATGGTTTTAAATTTTGGAGTCACCACTAATCATTTTTGGTAGGTTAATTAGAAACCTAAGTAAATTAGCGGGAGAACTAAATTACTTCTACGAACCAGAGATTATGAGTTCGGGGACTTGGTTACACTAGTTAATTAAAACTAATACCCTTTCGGTACCTTAATTTCATGGGTATCCTAATTTGGCAACTCAGGCTTGGTTTATTCCTAAGGCTCTAGTGGAGTGTTCTCTTTTTGTATTTTCACTTTTTTCAGTGGAATATACGTGAGTGACATTTTTTTTGGCATTTTCAAAATATTAAGTATTTCCCTGAAGCCGAAAGAGGGAGTGAATTAACGACTTATGTGCAGTGCTGCGAGCTATTCATTTTGGGGTTTAGTGATTCAAAAATTAAATTACATGAAGTAAATGACAATAAATAAAGACCACCAATGAATAGCTCAGCCTTTGCTTGACCCTTTCCTTTGGGGTTTAAGGTGCAGGAATTTAAATTGCAAAAATTTAAAATGCCTCCAGTGAGCAGGCTCTGCCCTTCACATTCTGGGGGTTTAAATTCTTTAAAATAAAACGAATTAATTTGACAATTCGGGCCGAAATCCATTGACGGATCAATTGAAAATTTAATGGGCACTCAAGAGCTCGTCAGCGCCAATCTTACACCTCCATGGGATTTACCGTTGACTTGGAGTTGTCATTTGCCTAATATAAAAATATGGGGAAATGAAGTAATGGAGCAAATATGATTTAATTCACATTAAAAATTAGAACAAGGAAAGAAGCACTTACTTCAATGGCATTATGAGAAGTACTTGATGGATATAATTGGTTTATGCCTGAAATCAAATATGGGGAAATGGGAGAAGAGTAGAAAATTTGGGCTAGTTTATACTAAAAAATCAAAGAGAGTAGAGGGACACTTAGCTTCAAATCTAGGATGAATTCTTGATTTATGTTGATCGATGAAGAAATTGATGATGATAACCCGCTAGCTTTAAACTCCCATCATCTTCAAAATTCTCTCTCTCTTTTGGTATTTTTTTTTCTCAAATTTTTCTTCAATCTCCAAAAACCCTCTCAAACATCCAAAATTTTCTCCCCCAAAAAATTCTCCTCTCAAGCTCACTTCTTCCTCCTTTTATAACCCACTCATCTATCTCCAATTCTAATTTTTCCACTAACTCTATCTCCCATTCTAATTTCTCCACTAACTTTTCTTCATTTTCATATTCCCTTCTCTATCTCTATCTCACATTCTAAGCTCTCCACTAACTCTTCTTCATCTTCATCTTCCATTCTCCATATTTATCTCCCATTCTAATTTCTCCACTAACTCTTCTTCATCTCCATCTTCCATTCTCTATTCTTATCTTATTTTCTCCATCCATTCTTCTTTATCTTCTCTTCTCCATCTTCCATTCTCTATTCTTATCTTATTTTCTCCATCCATTCTCCTCCATCTTCTCTTCTCCATCTCCTCTTCTCCATCTTCCCTTCTTTATTCTAATTTCTCCACTAACTCTTCTTTTTGTTATTTGCAAAATAATCCTTCAAGAGTTAGGTATTTGCACTCTAGTTCCTGAATTTTAATTATTTACAATTTAGTCCCTGAAAAAAAAATATTTCTTTAAGTCCAAATCTCCTCCCAATTTTTGACACAATTCACCGCATGTCAAATTTAAGCTCATTTCTTGTTACTGAAAATAATGCAAAATTTAATTAAAGCCTTTTTTTGTAAAATTGGGTCATTCTGGATATAATTGTGCCAAGATGAAAATTTAGAATATTAGAGAACAATGTCACAACTCCTAAAAGTGAAAAAAAATGAAAATAAATTGACTCAAATTGAAATTTTTTAGGCCCGATTCGAGATTATGCTCGCAAAGGAATACATGACCCCGAATTGGATTTTTTAAATTTACGATGTCCAACATGAAAAGGGATTTAAAAGAACAATATTGACTATTTTTATGTATTTTTGTGGCCTCAAATGCTATTATTTATGAAATATTTTCTTAATTTCTAAAAAATATATTTAAAAAATACAAAAATACGAAAAATTATTTTTTGCCCAAAAATGGTTGCCTTAGCTTGGCCAAAGCTTCCAAAGTTGATTTTTCAATTTTCTCATTTTTTCTTGATTTTTTTTATGAATTTTCAAAAATAAAAATATAGGAAAATACTGAAAATATGAAAAATCATTTTTTTTTGTCAAAATTGGTTCCCTAGGTTTGGCCAAGGTCCTCAAAGTTGATTTTTTAATTTTATGAATTTTTATGGATTTTCTATTAACTTTTGAAAATAAAAAATAATAATTAAAAATCAGGTGTTAACAATTGGTTTCAGGGTGGGTAGGTTGTAAACGTAAACCTTGGAACTTACCTTATTATAATCGATTTTCAGTTTTTGAAATCTGGAACCTACCTTGTTTGCACTGGAGCCGATTTTAGAACTTACCCTTTTTTTTCTATTCAATTTCAAGGTTTACTTAAGAACCTATTTTTCTTTTATTCTTTTTTCTAGTTTCATTTTTTCTAGCAAAATAAATGAGTAACAATGAATCTCTTCAAAATAAAAGATGAATAATAAAATTACTATCTACAAAAAGCATCAATGGTAAGAGAGTGCATGGTAACGATTTTGATCGGAAAAAGTAATTCTAGTTAGAATTAATTTTTTCCGATTCTATTCTCTACATATATTTTAGAGAATTAGAATATGTTTGGTAATTGTATAAACTTTTTATTCTCAGGAATAATTTCTCTTCCCAATTTTGGTCATTTTAGTCAAATAATTACGTAGTTATTTTGTGAAATTTCAACCTACATTTTGAATTAATGGAAGACTAATTTATATTGATTCTCTTATATAATATATTGCATATAATATTTTTTTCATGTTATTTCATCTGATTGCCGCATTATAACAAGTCATTTTAAGCTTAAGAAGGAAGACCGAAAACTTTATCAAGTTGTTAGGAGAAACTAATTGAGTCTACGCAACCAGAGAAATCTATGGTCCGGGACTTGGTTACGTTGGTATTTTCACCAAATCCCTTTTGGTAGTTAAGTATTTTCTAAAAGTGTTTCATGCAAATTTTCAATTCATTTTTAACCCAATGGTGTAAGCCAATTATAAATGTTCACATAGGTTATTTTTGTTATTTTTCAAATTTTCTAAAACTAGACTAAGTCTAAAGCACCTAAACCTAGGTAAATCACATCCAATGAAATTAACTGTGCAATCAAGGTATCATGGCACGGATAAATTGAGTCATAAAAACCCTAATGAAGCCCTAAAAGTTTAGAGAAATATGGTTCGGGTTTAATTTCAAAGATATTTATGATTTTCCTAAAAATATCTATGAAATCTAGGGAATCTAGGGCCAAATTTATGAAATGAGGTCAAACTAGCATAATCTAAACTGCTTCTATATTTGTTGACACCTGATTTTTAATCATTTTTTCTATTGCTAAAGTAATAAAAAATCCATAAAAATTCATAAAATTGAAAAATCAACTTTGGGGACCTTAGCCAAGCCTAGGGAACCAATTTTGACCAAAAAACGATTTTTCATATTTTCAGTATTTTTACGTATTTTTTATTTATTTATTTTCGAAAATTAATAGAAAATCCATAAAAATTCATAAAATTGAAAAATCAACTTTGGGAACCTTAGCCAAGCCTAGGGAACGAATTTTGACCAAAAAATAATTTTTCATATTATATATATTTTAATTTTTTTTAAAAAAAATACAAAAATATTTGAAAATTTTGGAAAAATAACATTTGAGGCCAAAAAATACACAAAGATAGTTAATATTTTTATTTTAAATCTATTTTCATATTGGCCATCGCAAATTCAGAAAAATCCAATTCGAGTCACGTGTTCCTTCACGAGTATAATCTCGAATCGGGCCTAAAAAAATTTAATTTGAGTCAACTTATTTTAACTTTCACTTTTTATGAGTTGTGACATTGTCTTCTAATATTTTAAATTTTCATCTTGGCCCAATTATACCAAGAATGACTTAATTTTGCAAAAGGGCTTTAATTAAATTATACATTATTTTCAGCGACAAGAAATGAGCTTAAATTTGACATGTGGTAAATTTTGGTGTGTCAAAAATTGTGAGGAGATTTGTACTTAAAGAAATATATTTTTTTCAGGGACTGAATTGTAAATACTTAAAATTCAAGGACTAGAGTGCAAATACCTAACTCTTGAAGGATTATTTTACAAATAATAAAAAGAAGAGTTAGTGGATAAATTAGAATAGAGAAGGGAAGATGAAGAAGAGGAGATGAAGAAGAGAAGTTGGAGAAGAATGGATGGAGAAAATAAGATAAGAATAGAGAAGGGAAGATGGAGATGAAGAAGAGTTAGTAGAGAAATTAGAATGGAAGATAAGAATAGAGAAGGGAAGATGGAGATTAAGAAGAGTTAGTGGAGAAATTAGAATGGGAGATAAATATGGAGAAGGGAAGATGAAGATGAAGAAGAGTTAGTGGAGAGATTAGAATGTGAGATAGAGATGGAGAATGGAAGATGAAAATGAAGAAGAGTTAGTGGAGAAATTAGAATGGGAGATAGAGTTAGTGGAAAAATTAGAATGAGAGATAGATGAGTAGGTTATAAAAGGAGGAAGAAGTGAGCTTGAGAAAAGATTCTTGAGGGAGAAAATTTGAAGTGTTTGGGAGAATTTTTTAGAGAGAAAATTTTGGATGTTTGAGAGAGTTTTGGGAGATTGAAGAAAATTTTGAGAGAAAGAAAATACCAAAAGAGAGAGAATTTTGAAGATGATGGGAGTTTAAAGCTAGGGGTTATCATCACAAATTCCTTCATCGATCAATATAAATCAAGAGTTCATCCTCGTCAACGAGCAAACAAATTCAAGCTAAGTGTTTTTATTTATTCATTTATTTATGGTTTTACTCGCAAATTAGCACAAATTGTATACACTTTCTCCATCTCCTTTTTCTTCCATATTTTATGTCAGGAGAAGGATATCTCTACGTCAACAGCAAAAATCTCGTCGAGATGCAAAAATCGGCCCAGACAAGCTCCTAAGCTGTCCACCGATTTCTCAACTGATCTGTGACTAAAAGTCCCTCTTAATTCAAAAGAAACTCTCTATATTGGGAACATAGAGAGCGAAAATCAATTATAGAAATCCCTCCCAAAAAAATGGGAGATAAGTACTCTTTCTACTCTTCTGGTTTTAGATGCAGATTAGCACATATTTTGTATACTAACACTTCACTCTATTTTATGTCAGGAAGCCGCAGCTCTATATCAATGGTCAATCCTATGGAAGCACAAAATCGGCTTGGAGGAGTCCTCAAGCGCGCACAAATTTCAAATTATTGAATCAATTCGTTGTATTTCATTTTAAAAAATTCATACCCCAAAATGGAGAGGACAAAGTCCATCCGCAATTTAAATACCTGCACCATAAATCCCAAAGGGAAGAGCCAAGCCAATGCTTAGCCTCCCATTGGAGGTTTTTACTTATAGTAGTTAAATACCTGCAACTTAAATACCTGCACCTTAAATCCCAAAGGGAAGAGCCAAGCCAATGCTTAGCCTCCCATTGGAGGTTTTTACTTACAGTAGTTAAATACCTGCACCTTAAATCCCAAAGGGAAGAGTCAAGCCAATGCTTAGCCTCCCATTGGAGGTTTTTACTTACAGTAGTTAAATACCTGCAACTTAAATACCTGTACCTTAAATCCCAAAGGGAAGAGCCAAGCCAATGCTTAGCCTCCCATTGGAGGTTTTTACTTACAGTAGTTAAATACCTGCAACTTAAATACCTGTACCTTAAATCCCAAAGGGAAGAGCCAAGCCAATGCTTAGCCTCCCATTTGAGGTTTTTACTTACAGTAGTTTAAATACTTGCAACTTAAATACCTGTACCTTAAATCCCAAAGGGAAGAGCCAAGCCAATGCTAGGCCTCCCATTGGAGGTGTTTATTCACTGTCATGTACTTCATATAATTTAATTTTTGAATCATCAGACCCAAAAGATGAGTAGGTCGTAATACTGCACAGAAGTCGTTAACACACTCCCTCTTTCGGCTTCAGGGAATCTTTAACACTTAGAAAAATATAACAAATAAAAATATATACCATCCATGCATCCTATTTAAAAAGTGAAAACACAAAAGAGAATACCCTTCTAGAGCTTTAGGAATAAACCAAGCCTGAGTTGCCGGATTAGGATATCCATGAAATTAAGGTACCGAAAGGGCATTAGTTTTAATTAACTAGTGTAACCAAGTCCCCGAGCTCATAATCTCTGGTTCGCAGGAATAAATTAGTTCTCCCGCTAATTTATTTAGGTTTCTAATCGACCTACCAAGAACGATTAGTGGCGACTCCAAATTTCAAAATCATTTAAACAAAAACCAAAGTTGCGATTCGGTAGGGCTTGGGAGGGTCCGCATTAGGTTAGTCAAATCTAATTAACCTAATAATCCGTTAACCCCTTTTAAAATTTAAAATTAATTTTTTAGAGGGTCGCGACAGACTGGCGACTCCGCTGGGGAGAGAGATTTTTAAATTTTCGAAAAAAGATACCAATTGGAATACTTAAATTTTTTCGAAATTTTAAGAGTCTTAGTGGACTTAGGCCAATGAAAATTTCATGCATATCTCGCTTCTGGCGATATTGTTTGGGACTCATTCTATAGGTGTTATATGTTTTTGTAGGATGGGAGTTATAAGGGGCGGAGTGTTTGGCTAACCCCTTTGTTTTGCAGGCTCGGTGTTGGGTTTATTTGTTTAATTTCGCACATTTTTAGAAGCGCTGTTTTGATATCAATTGTTGTGCATGTCTTGCATACTCTGAGGATCACGACACCTGCACACACAAGCGTCTAAACCCAAGTCGCGAAATTCTTCCTAGAAAACCATAGATAGGGATCGAATATGCAAAGCTCTTGCGTCGATTGCGCTCGGGTTGACCATATTTTATTCCGCTCATTATCTGAATTGACATTTCTTCCCATTGTGATTTGATTGCGCGGAGGGTAAGTTTGTCAATTCAGATAGTGGGAGCCTTTTTAGGTCCATACCTTGTCTCTCCTTCTTTTATTTTCTAGAGTCCACTCCTCACTTGAGTCATGCGCATGACTATGTGATTTGCATTTCTCCAAGGTAAAAGTAAGTTCTCTAATTTTATCTTGTATTTATTTTCGGTCGGTCCATGCTAGGTGTTAGTCAGTTTTTGAGCTTGATATTACGACCATTCTTTTTAAAAGAAAATAAAAATTAAATTTGTCCCTCATTTCTTTTAAAAAAAAATTTTTTTTGAAAAAATGATGTAAAAAAATCCCTTCATGGGAATTTTATTAACCAATAAGGGATTTTTGTCATATTTTTATTGCTTCAATAAAAATCAAATTTTCCTGAAAAAAATTTCCTCTGAAAATTTCAATAAAAAGAAAAATTCCTTAAAAAAAACTCTAGTAGACATCAAGTGATTTTATCACATTTTTCAAATTATCAAAACTTGCAAGAAAATTCTTCTCGAGAAATTCGCTCATGTTTTTCTAAGAAAATTTTCTCTAAATAAAATTAGACTAATTGACCAATAAGAGATTTTTGTCATGTTTTTTTTTCTCTCCAATAAAAATGAAATTTTCCCGACAAATTTTCCTCTGAAAATTTATTTCGATAAAAAGAAAAATTCCTTTAAAAAAAACATCAAGTGATTTTATCACATTCTTTCAAATTATAAAAACTTGCAACAAAAATTCTTTTCGAGAAATTCGCTCATGTTTTTCTAAGAAAAGTTTCTCTAAATAAAATTAGACTAATGTCTCGGGGGAATTTCGTTAACCAATAAAGGATTTCTGTCATGTCTTTCCTGCTTCAATAAAAATAAAATTTTCCTGACAAATTTACCTCTGAAAATTTATTTTGATAAAAAGGAAATTCCTTCAAAAATTTTAGTAAACGTCAAGAGACTTTGTCACATTCCTTTAAAAAAATAAAAAAAAAGAATAATAAATCTGAAAAAAATTCTGTATCAGAAATTAACCCATTTCTTCCTAAGGAAATTTTTTTTTTTCTTTCTTCTGATTTCTCTATAAAATAGAAAAAATCAAATTGGACTAATATAGGAGTCATGGACCGACATTTCTTGTGTCGCATACTAATTATATCCTTTTCTTTTGCAGGGAGATCCTAGATACCCCAGACGGGTGTAAAAATTAAGTTCAATAATATATCAAGAATCATCTTCAGAAATACCAAAAGACGAAAAACACCGAGGCTTCAACCGTTAATTCTGGGGGGCAAACGAACATTGTCCATCTTTGACAGACAAAGTTGTGTCAATCCGTAAACTTGTATGGGCAGTGTATTCTGATATGACGGTGGATTTATACTGATTAAACATGGGGGCATATTTAATGTATTGCAGAGGATCCCGCGTCTTTTGAAAAAACAATATGGATTATATAATCAGAACCCATGAAACAAATACCTTTACCTGATCAAATCAACCAGAGACCGATCTTAAAATTTTCTCTTATCCGAAACATGCGAAGGGCTTTAGAGGACCGAGGTTCTATTAATGAACGTGGCCCACAGGAATTTCTCCCGACGCTACAGGCGACCGACACGAGCAAGTAGACGCCGAAAGAAACAAAATATGGATAAAAGTGGGCACACAACAGGTGGCCGGATTTACTACCAGCGCACTGATCGAGTTGTCATAGCGTTATTGTTCGTGATCTCAAGATGGATAGTGGGGGCCACCGCCGAACCCATCATCAATGTTCTCGATATCATCGTCTGGAGCAATTAAACAAGAACATCAAGAAGAACATTAAGCCTCGACATCTTCGGTACCTCAAATCGTTCTGTTATGCTATGCGGAAGAAACGATAGCAGGAAAATTAAAAAAAAAACAAAACAAAACACGTGAAGCTTTTCTTTCATTCCATTCATCAAAGAGTATTACAACAACTCACTGGGGAGGAAAGGTAAAGCCAAACTGGGCCCTGATGACCATTACGAAAGAGCTCAACTGACTCTCCAAACAGTTGATGCTCTGGATGCACCGGGCGCTCTCGGGATCAAGCTCCGCGAGCCTAAAGAAGAGGCGATCGCACTTCTCTTTAACCTGGGCCATAGTGGCCTCGTAATGCTCAACGGCAAACTCCAGGTCCGGAACCGCTGCCCTCTCGAAAGCAATGTCTGCCGTAATGTCATCAAGTCTCTCCTGCAGCCAACCACATTTACACCTCATCACAATATTACCTGGCTCCTGTTCGGCGTAAGTTCGGACCAAGGCCAGACGGTCCACCAACTTTCCCCTCTCACAAACCAGCCACGAAAGCTGATCGTTGGCAAACTTGAGGGCCTTTTTGTGATTATCAGCCACAAACGTAACTGTTGCCAGACGCTCATGCCGGTCTCGGTAACGGGCTTTCACGACGGCGGTCACAAGGACCGTCTCATAAGCGCGGTTATAGGCAGCCAGAAAATTGATGAAGAGGGTCGAGAAGTTCCGGTACTCCTTCCCTAGTTGGGTACCCTCAACAGAAGCAGCGTCCACGGTCCTGAATAAACCGATGATTTCAGCCTCAATGGTAGAGTTTTTGGCTATATGAGCGTAACCTCTACCAAGAAGATTGTAGAGTCTCTCCCACCCAGCCAGGACTTCGGCGGATAAGGTATGGTTAGGAGAATTGGCTATTTTTGAAAGCAGAATACGAAAGAAAGGGGGAGAGAGATGAGGCAAATGAGCGGAATGCGAAGATGGTAATCTGCTTTGAAGTAAATATTGATTTCATAGTGACGGTATCAACCAGTCAAGATTTCTCTTATCTACCATTCTCTATTGGCACCACCCTCGTTGGCTCGAATTCCCATCAGATGGCGACTGCGAGCTAAGCGAGTCCGAAATCTCCGCAGAAAGTTTGACGAGACACCGCCACTTTGAAAAAGAAGACGGAAAGATGAGCTGAGTGGAAGACACGGCAAACGTTAGCGAAAAGGAGATACGACTTGTCTTCATTGGAGGAACCGCCAATAAATCGACGGTGGAGATCTTGACAGGGGCCCTCTATCACGAAAAGAAAAAAGAAGACAAACTGAGCGAGAAACAAGGATTTCCCCTTTGATCAAAAGCTGAATGTCAGATTTTCCCCTCGGTAAATCTAATAGCGCTGCCCGTGAAGAGGGAAGTCGTTGCTATTGCCAGAGAGAGAACTTGTCCCCATTTGATAGTCAGAGTTCATTCGCAAGAACTCGCAGGAGAAAGATAGAGAGGAAGGAGTTCTCGTGGGAGAGGAATTCAAAACCTTCACCATCAAAGCATCGGCTTTCAAAGCCTGTTACGAGAAGGCATCAACGATCTCGTGATCCCTCAAGTCCGAGAAGACATCCCGAGGCGGTCTCGAATCGGCAGTCCTAGATCCAGAAATATGTCGAGTATTAGGGGAACGGGCGCATGTTCAACCCTGGTCAAAGCTGATGAAGTTCCTTACCCTGAGGGTCTACTGGTCATGGCCATTGACGGTAATCCAGTCTCTCTGTCAATCCTTGTTACCGTATTAAGAAAATGCCGGTATAAGGTTGTAGCTCAAGCAAAGGCGACAGAGGCCTTAGAGATATTAAGGAGGAGTAGTGACCCGTTTGATATCGTCCTCACCGCCATGGTAGGGATTGACATGGATATTTTCACTCTCTTGGAAGTCATCAATTCTAAATTAAACATGCCAGTCCTCGTAATATCGGCAAGCGATGATCAGCAAGCCCTAATGAAGGCTGTCTTAAATGGGGCCCAAGACGTCGTAACGAAACCAGTTAGAGTTCAGATGCTTCAAAACATATGGCAGCACGTGGTAAGGAAGCAATTGCACGACCATGAGAACAAGCATCAAGCCTTCAATTTTGTTCCAAGCAACTGGAGAAAGAAGATGAGTTGGTCTCCCGAGCTGCATCGTATGTTTGTTAATGCAGTTCAGCAGCTAGGAATAGATTCGGCACGGCCGCAACATATACTGGAAATTATGAAGGTAGAGGGACTCACTAAAGCAAATGTTTCGAGTCATCTTCAGAAGTACAGAAAAAGGGTGAGAGAACACAATGCAGCTCAGAATCAAGAAAACCAAAGCGGGACTGATCCAAGCCTGAACGTCGAGTCTCCTCGCCACCATAAGTTCCCCAGGTTAGCATGGGGTGAGCCACTTCCCATCATCAACCAAGCCAGTAGCCGTGCCATCAATCCTCCAGGCGTTAATCAAAGTATCCCCCAGAATCACCCTAATGCTCTTCAAGAGTATAGACCGCAGGGGCAGTGTATTCAGACTCTTTGGTCTGAGCACCAACCCGTGGCTAGAATTCATCCCATGATCAGCGCGCCTGCGCAGCCAGAGAATCAGACAAGAAATTATCCTGAGCACTTCCACTTCTTTAATCCTCGAATGGAAGGAGTTTTTGGCAGCAGGACAGTTGGTGATCCCCACACTTTCTCGAGTAATGATGAAGGCTCCAGCACGAGAAGTCAAATTGCTCATGGCGAGGACAGAATGAGAAATCTACCGCCAGCATTTGCCAACAACAATGCCCAATTCGAGCATCAGTTGCTGGAAGGTTCAAGAGATTACCCAGATGATGAGCTTACTGCCCTGGTCAACCAGTTTAGGGTTGACAGACGTCCCAAGCCGCGATCAGGAGCCAGTGAGTAGGGACTCTCAAACATCGATCATCCACACCCGAACTAACACGAGACTAGCTGATTATCGAAGAGCCACAGGAGAGGCAGAACTGACCTTGAATAAGTGCACATTTTATTTCATGCTTAATTCCCCTGCGTATGATATTTTCCAGCTTTCTAGGTGTCTCGATTTAATTCAGGGACAAGGGGGCAATTTATTTATTTTTTTTTATCCCGTCGAATGCGTGAATCCCTTTTTATGCTAGATTTAGGGCGGATCAATTTGTGGTAACGTCGCTGACTGCCATAATGAGAAATGTTGAATGGCCTCACGTAGGGAAATTTCAAGAGAAATGCCCAGGCAAGCTCGAAGACGGGTAATTGTGTGTCGTTCCAATTTACCCTCAATCGTTGCAAAATGCTAAATTGGATTTGTTCCATTCTCACCCAGGGAATCGCAAAGTGCCTCAAGAGTGTCGCAAAATGAAATGACCCAATGGAACGCGATAGGACTCATTTGCCTCGAAGGTAACCTTCAAATTAAAGGAGCCCTCCGGTCCACGGACCCGATGGCATAGAAAATGATGATGGTCCAAGGCAACCCGAAAGAAAATAAGGCCCAACTAAGCAAAGCACTTACGTGGCAAGCTCAAAGTGAAGGGCAACTCGGGACATACAATTCAATCCAGTCCAAATGAAGGAACTTCCTCAATTCAAATTCAATAGAAGTACACACAAGGGTAAAACAATATCGTTCCAATTTTTCTAGAATATGAAGAACATATACTGCCGCATTCTCTTTCATTTTTGCAGGGGAAGTCTCTACTGGCCAGATTTTCCTGTCTAACATTCCCTATCAGTATCACCTCCGCTACTCGTCTCCATTCTCCAGCCAAGCAAATCCGACGTCTCTACGGCAAAGCTAAACGGGACGCCACTACTTTGAAAAAGAAAAGATAAAAAATAAGCTGAGTGGGAAACAAAGACATTTTCGGCAGAAAAGAGATACGACTCGTCTTTATTGAAGAACTCGCCAGCAAATTGACGGTGGAGACAACAACAAGGGGCCATATCACGAAAAGATGGAAGGAGACAAGCCGAGCAAGAGACACGATAAGAAAAGAGGATTGAGAAAGGCCGGACCCTTGGAAGAAGCAATACAGTTGCTAAACCCACATTTAATTTTAAAAGAGACGCCATGCTCGGAAGAGGGTCTTAAGGCATAGGCAATCGCTCAGAAAAATTCAAAGAGAGTGAAAACACCGGAAGCGAGTAGCAAATCTTGAGAAATCATCAACCAAATCAAAGATGCCTCAACCCAATACTCCCGAGAGCTATCATTGCCTGCTGAATATGGGAGAGGAAGAGTTCGAAGCCATGTTTGGGATCGAGCCTATGGAGCCTGGCTCTTCCGCCGACGACGTCCAAAATCTCAGTAAAGATAAGGACAATAACGGTAAGGGTCAAAAGAAGCGTTACCGTCGCCATACTAAGGAGCAGGTACAAAGGCTTGAGGATTTCTTCAGAACATGCCCTATGCCAGACGGCAAACAGAAAATGGAACTGAGTCAAGAGTTAGGACTTGAACCTTTGCAAATTAAGTTCTGGTTTCAAAATAGGTGAACCCGAATGAAGGCTCGTCATGAGCACAACGAAGCCGAGTTTCTAAGAGTTGAAAATGAAAACCTCCGAGCGGAAAACAAGATGTATAAAGAGACTTTTGACTCCGCCACCTGCCCCAACTGCAATAGCCTCCTCCTCACCCTCGATGAAATGCATGATCTGAGGATCGAAAATGCATGTTTAAGAGGTGAGTTAGACCAGTTTATAACAGGATCGAGTTCTGTTGGAGGAGGGTACAAAAGGACCAATGATACTGGATCAGCATCAATACCTCCCGAGGAAGAAGGGACAGATCACCACCAAGCGGACATTGACGATGATCTTTTCGCCATAATCAACCAGTTTGATATCGGTAAAGCATCGGGACTGTGATGCACTTGTTCAGCCAGTGACCACGAGACCTTCAATATGGCCGATGCATACCTAATTTGGGATGAAGCCAGCTGATCATGGGAGAGCCTGCAGAGGAAGCGGAACTAATCCTGAATGAGTGAATGTGTTTTATTTCCTTGCGTGATGTGTTTTTCTGCTTTTGTGAATGTGTAAAAGCAAGGAGTAATAATCCGACTTCCCCCTATTAAATGCTCGAATCCGCCACCTCACCAACCTCGCGACGAATTGATGGCGAGTGAAAATCTGCATAAACCTGAAGGGTAACTCCGTATCGTTTCAATTTACCCTCAGTTGCTCCAAGTTTTAAAATTAAGCCCATTCTATTCTCAGGAAATTGCAAATCGACCCGAGAACGCAATCATATCCGAATACAGGTTGGATAAAATTTGGGGGCAAATCAACTCATGGGCATTACCACGGGATAGACAGCTTCGGACAAAGGAAAGTACAAGCGAAAGACGCGAACAATCTCAGAAATGGGTAATTCTGTATCGTTCTAATGTGCACATAATCATCTCAAGTCTTGAATTGTCTTATTCCATTCTTAACAGGGATTGCAAATTACCTCGAGAAATACCGTAACATGGCCCAAGGTGATACAACAGGGCTGCGTTATCCCCAAGGATTAACCCTTGAAAAGAAAGCCCCATGGACACCTACGGTCCAATGGACCGAATGGTATGGGGGATGACAGTAGGTCCGAAATATTCCGAGTTCGATCCCCAAGGGTGGGGAATGTTGTATGTATTATAAATAAATGAAACAACTTTTTGTGCATTTCTTTTTTTTACAAACAGGAATACTCGACGAGTAATATCAAAGTCAGTATTTTACCATAGTCTTCCCATAATGGTGAGGCGCCCAACAAAAGTCGAGGAAAATTCAATCCAACAAAACTGGTAAAAGACTCGTGCAAGACATTCAAGATGAAGGGTAAATCAGTATCGTTTTCAATTTATCCCTTTTAATACTGGCTGATATGTCTCTTTTTCTTTTTACAGGAAATATTTACACTAACATTTAACATGTTGAAGGAGACAAATCCAAAAGAAAATTATGATCATCTGACAAGATCTATTCTGGTGAAAAATGGGGCAAATTGATCACAAGCTCTGAAGCGAAAAAGCAAATATGTCTTCCTTATCTCGTTTGATTTCAAGAATAATTTCTCTGCTTTTTACAGGGGCATTCAACCGCTAAACCGTGGCGGTCGCTGTCATTAAACAAACCGAAATGCTCCCTCACCCATATGCTTCATCACGTAGAGACAAAGTTTGAGACGAACCACCCCTCGACATAAGGAGTAGGCTTCCCAATTTATTCGGTCCGCCCACATACCAGGGGCAATTCAAATCCGCCCATATTTGCACATTATATAAACACACGTAATGCTATGAGGAAAGGCAAACCATTTCCACGCAAGTCTAACATTTTAATTTACAGATAAACAGCCTTTCCCCAGAGTGAGAGAAGGCCCTTTCGGATTGAAGTCCCCCATTCAGATTACATTCGAGGCGTTCATACTATGAGAACCTCCTTAAACAGAATTGGTAATGCAAGCTTGACAGAATAGTTTTGCATGATCCATATTTGGATTGATTGCATCATGAGTTATCACACAGACTACTTCTAATCATTGCCGACTTGGTTGAATAGTTTTACATGAACCGATCAACTCATTGATGAAAATGCTTGCACATGTTACCTCTGATACTGCCTGACAGGCAACACATTCCCAATGTTCAAACTACCTTCCAAAGTCTTGAAATTCATTCAGCGATTATTGAATGAACAAGCCTGGTTGTCGAGAAGCCACCAAGCATTTCTTCCAAATTCTCAGGTAAGTATATCTTCAACCTGAACCTTTCAAGAGAATGAATTCTGACGGTTGTTGGGGTACTCGAATCCATTGCGGTACATACAGGTATCCACCTTCTTCAATAAAGCATGATTTGTCTCAAGGACAGAAATGTTCGAGACCTTTTGATCTCTGCCTCTTTGGTTTATTCCTAAAGCGACAGGATAATATAATTTGGGTTTGAGCTTCTGCAGGATTCCTGATCTTTCTAGATTCCAGAATGGCACCCTTTGAGGTACACCAAGTCCTTCTTACAGGCAAAATAAGTCCTTCTTACAGGCAAACCAAGTCCTTCTTACAGGCAAATCAAGTCCTTCTTATAGGCACAAAGTCCTTCTTACAGGCAAATCAAGTCCTTCTTACAGGCAAAACAAGTCCTTCTTACAGGCACAAAGTCCTTCTTACAGGCACAAAGTCCTTCTTACAGGCAAATCAAGTCCTTCTTACAGGCAAAACAAGTCCTTCTTACAGGCACAAAGTCCTTCTTACAGGCAAATCAAGTCCTTCTTACAGGCAAAACAAGTCCTTCTTACAAGCAAATCAAGTCCTTTTTACAGGCATAAAGTCCTTCTTATAGGCAAACCAAGTTCTTCTTACAGGCACCAAGTCCTTCTTACAGGCAAACCAAGTCCTTCTTACAGGCACAAAGTCCTTCTTACAGGCAAAACAAGTCCTTCTTACAGGCAAAACAAGTCCTTCTTACAGGCATAAAGTCCTTCTTATAGGCAAACCAAGTTCTTCTTACAGGCACCAAGTCCTTCTTACAGGCATAAAGTCCTTCTTACAGGCAAACCAAGTCCTTCTTATAGGCACCAAGTCCTTCTTATAGGCAAACTAAGTCCTTCTTACAGGTAAACCAAGTCCTTCTTACAGACACAAAGTCCTTCTTACAGGCAAATCAAGTCCTTCTTACAGGCACAAAGTCCTTCTTACAGGCAAATCAAGTCCTTCTTACAGGCAAAAAGTCCTTCTTACAGGCATAAAGTCCTTCTTACAGGCAAATCAAGTCCTTCTTACAGGCATAAAGTCCTTCTTACAGGCACAAAGTCCTTCTTACAGGCAAAGTAAGTCCTTCTTACAGGCAAAACAAAGTCCTTCTTACAGGCAAACAAAGTCCTTCTTACAAGCAAATCAGGTCCTTCTTACAGGCAAAGCAAGTCCTTCTTACAGGCACAAAGTTCTTCTTACAGGCAAAGCACCAACTCCTTTTTACTGGCACCAAGTCCTTTCTACAGGCACCAAGTCCTTCTTACAGGTATCTCCATGTGGTGACCTACCATACGGGTCAAATCTCAATCAAAATTTAATCAGTAGAATCCTTTTATTAGGAATCTACCATGGTACGACCCACCATACGGGTCAAATGGTATGACCCACCATACGGGTCAAATGGTATGACCCACCATACGGGTCAAATTTTAATTCAATTTTTAATCAGTAGAATCCTTTTATTAGGAATCTACCATGGGTTGATCCACCATACGGGTTCAAGTTCAACCACCCTAAAATTTTTTTATATAACGAATCTTTAGGTTCTCATTTCATTTTCAGTGGAACAATCATGTCACGACTCTTTTTATTTACTTGTATTGAGTCGATAAGAATCCAGGTGTCATCTCGTCTTTGAAATGAACCTCTACCGAGCTTCCTTTCAAAGAGGGGCAGCTGTTGACACCTGATTTTTAATCATTTTTTCTATTGCTAAAGTAATAAAAAATCCATAAAAATTCATAAAATTGAAAAATCAACTTTGGGGACCTTAGCCAAGCCTAGGGAACCAATTTTGACCAAAAAACGATTTTTCATATTTTCAGTATTTTTACGTATTTTTTATTTATTTATTTTCGAAAATTAATAGAAAATCCATAAAAATTCATAAAATTGAAAAATCAACTTTGGGAACCTTAGCCAAGCCTAGGGAACGAATTTTGACCAAAAAATAATTTTTCATATTATATATATTTTAATTTTTTTTAAAAAAAATACAAAAATATTTGAAAATTTTGGAAAAATAACATTTGAGGCCAAAAAATACACAAAGATAGTTAATATTTTTATTTTAAATCTATTTTCATATTGGCCATCGCAAATTCAGAAAAATCCAATTCGAGTCACGTGTTCCTTCACGAGTATAATCTCGAATCGGGCCTAAAAAAATTTAATTTGAGTCAACTTATTTTAACTTTCACTTTTTATGAGTTGTGACATTGTCTTCTAATATTTTAAATTTTCATCTTGGCCCAATTATACCAAGAATGACTTAATTTTGCAAAAGGGCTTTAATTAAATTATACATTATTTTCAGCGACAAGAAATGAGCTTAAATTTGACATGTGGTAAATTTTGGTGTGTCAAAAATTGTGAGGAGATTTGTACTTAAAGAAATATATTTTTTTCAGGGACTGAATTGTAAATACTTAAAATTCAAGGACTAGAGTGCAAATACCTAACTCTTGAAGGATTATTTTACAAATAATAAAAAGAAGAGTTAGTGGATAAATTAGAATAGAGAAGGGAAGATGAAGAAGAGGAGATGAAGAAGAGAAGTTGGAGAAGAATGGATGGAGAAAATAAGATAAGAATAGAGAAGGGAAGATGGAGATGAAGAAGAGTTAGTAGAGAAATTAGAATGGAAGATAAGAATAGAGAAGGGAAGATGGAGATTAAGAAGAGTTAGTGGAGAAATTAGAATGGGAGATAAATATGGAGAAGGGAAGATGAAGATGAAGAAGAGTTAGTGGAGAGATTAGAATGTGAGATAGAGATGGAGAATGGAAGATGAAAATGAAGAAGAGTTAGTGGAGAAATTAGAATGGGAGATAGAGTTAGTGGAAAAATTAGAATGAGAGATAGATGAGTAGGTTATAAAAGGAGGAAGAAGTGAGCTTGAGAAAATATTCTTGAGGGAGAAAATTTGAAGTGTTTGGGAGAATTTTTTAGAGAGAAAATTTTGGATGTTTGAGAGAGTTTTGGGAGATTGAAGAAAATTTTGAGAGAAAGAAAATACCAAAAGAGAGAGAATTTTGAAGATGATGGGAGTTTAAAGCTAGGGGTTATCATCACAAATTCCTTCATCGATCAATATAAATCAAGAGTTCATCCTCGTCAACGAGCAAACAAATTCAAGCTAAGTGTTTTTATTTATTCATTTATTTATGGTTTTACTCGCAAATTAGCACAAATTGTATACACTTTCTCCATCTCCTTTTTCTTCCATATTTTATGTCAGGAGAAGGATATCTCTACGTCAACAGCAAAAATCTCGTCGAGATGCAAAAATCGGCCCAGACAAGCTCCTAAGCTGTCCACCGATTTCTCAACTGATCTGTGACTAAAAGTCCCTCTTAATTCAAAAGAAACTCTCTATATTGGGAACATAGAGAGCGAAAATCAATTATAGAAATCCCTCCCAAAAAAATGGGAGATAAGTACTCTTTCTACTCTTCTAGTTTTAGATGCAGATTAGCACATATTTTGTATACTAACACTTCACTCTATTTTATGTCAGGAAGCCGCAGCTCTATATCAATGGTCAATCCTATGGAAGCACAAAATCGGCTTGGAGGAGTCCTCAAGCGCGCACAAATTTCAAATTATTGAATCAATTCGTTGTATTTCATTTTAAAAAATTCATACCCCAAAATGGAGAGGACAAAGTCCATCCGCAATTTAAATACCTGCACCATAAATCCCAAAGGGAAGAGCCAAGCCAATGCTTAGCCTCCCATTGGAGGTTTTTACTTATAGTAGTTAAATACCTGCAACTTAAATACCTGCACCTTAAATCCCAAAGGGAAGAGCCAAGCCAATGCTTAGCCTCCCATTGGAGGTTTTTACTTACAGTAGTTAAATACCTGCACCGTAAATCCCAAAGGGAAGAGCCAAGCCAATGCTTAGCCTCCCATTGGAGGTTTTTACTTACAGTAGTTAAATACCTGCAACTTAAATACCTGTACCTTAAATCCCAAAGGGAAGAGCCAAGCCAATGCTTAGCCTCCCATTGGAGGTTTTTACTTACAGTAGTTAAATACCTGCAACTTAAATACCTGTACCTTAAATCCCAAAGGGAAGAGCCAAGCCAATGCTTAGCCTCCCATTTGAGGTTTTTACTTACAGTAGTTTAAATACTTGCAACTTAAATACCTGTACCTTAAATCCCAAAGGGAAGAGCCAAGCCAATGCTAGGCCTCCCATTGGAGGTGTTTATTCACTGTCATGTACTTCCTATAATTTAATTTTTGAATCATCAGACCCAAAAGATGAGTAGGTCGTAATACTGCACAGAAGTCGTTTACACACTCCCTCTTTCGGCTTCAGGGAATCTTTAACACTTAGAAAAATATAACAAATAAAAATATATACCATCCATGCATCCTATTTAAAAAGTGAAAACACAAAAGAGAATACCCTACTAGAGCTTTAGGAATAAACCAAGCCTGAGTTGCCGGATTAGGATATCCATGAAATTAAGGTACCGAAAGGGCATTAGTTTTAATTAACTAGTGTAACCAAGTCCCCGAGCTCATAATCTCTGGTTCGCAGGAATAAATTAGTTCTCCCGCTAATTTATTTAGGTTTCTAATCGACCTACCAAGAACGATTAGTGGCGACTTCAAATTTCAAAATCATTTAAACAAAAACCAAAGTTGCGATTCGGTAGGGCTTGGGAGGGTCCGCATTAGGTTAGTCAAATCTAATTAACCTAATAATCCGTTAACCCCTTTTAAAATTTAAAATTTTTTTTTAGAGGGTCGCGACAATATTCAAGGATTTTCTGAAATTTTTCTGATTTTTAGAATTTTTTTAAAATGTTTTCAAATTTTATTTTTTTATTATCTTACATATTTTTCTAGAAAATGAGACTTCATTCTATTTTAGGTTGAGAGAAAAATGATAGGAGAATTGAAAGGGAAAAATGAAATATGTGAGACTTCATTCTTTTTTGTGATTCTCAAAAGTGATTCTTTTTGTTAGAACCAATTTTTTTTGTTCTTATTTTTGCTTCAAAACTGTTCTCGAAAACAGAATTAGAATCAAAATTATTTACATTACCAAACATCATTCTCATCTTTTTTTTTTGTTCTAGAAAACGGAATTAGAGAACCAAAATCGTTGCCATGCAGGCACTAAGAGGAAAAGTGAATGAGTGCTACCATGTTACCAAGTCATGCGATATCCCTCGTCCCACATCGCTTAGGGAGGGGATTCTGGCTTGTTTTATAAGGCTGGGCTTGCCTTTAACTTGCAAGACGCGTTTTTCGGGAGTTGTATGGGCGACTCTTGGAGGAACAAAACCGTGAGGACCGTGTATTCAAAGCGGACAATATCTTGCGAGTGGTAGGCCCAGGTCCTTACAGTTGGTATCAGAGCCGACTCCCGACAGCATGTGTGGACCGCAGTGGGCGCTCGTTAGTGCACGCGGTGCATAGCGAGGACGCTGTGCCGCTGAGGGGGGGAATTTGTGATATCCCTCGTCCCACATCGCTTAGGGAGGAGATTCTGGCTTGGTTTATAAGGCTGGGCTTGCCTTTAACTTGCAAGACGCGTTTTCCGGGGTTGTATGGGCGACTCTCGAAGAAACAAAACCGTGAGGACTGTGTGTTCAAAGCGAACAATATCTTGCGAGTGGTAGGCCCAGGTCCTTACAGTTGGTATCAAAGCCGACTCCCGACAGCATGTGTGGACCGCAGTGGGCGCTCGTTGGTGCACGTGGTGCACAGCGAGGACGCTGTGCCGCTGAGGGGGGGAATTTGTGATATCCCTCGTCCCACATCGCTTAGGGAGGAGATTCTGGCTTGGTTTATAAGGCTGGGCTTGCCTTTAACTTGCAAGACGCGTTTTTCCGGGGGTTGTATGGGCGACCCTCGGAGGAACAAAACCGTGAGGACTGTGTGTTCAAAGTGAACAATATCTTGCGAGTGGTAGGCCCAGGTCCTTACAGTTGGTATCAAAGCTGACTCCCATGTGTGGACCGCAGTGGGCGCTCGTTGGTGCACGCGGTGCACAGCGAGGACGCTGTGCCGCTGAGGGGGGAATTTGTGATATCCCTCGTCCCACATCGCTTTGGGAGGGGATTCTGGCTTGGTTTATAAGGCTAGGCTTGCCTTTAACTTGCAAAACACGTTTTCCGGGGGTTGTATGGGCGACCCTCGGAAGAACAAAACCGTGAGGACTGTGTGTTCAAAGCGGACAATATCTTGCAAGTGGTAGGCCCAGGTCCTTACAAGTCACGTCTAATGAGGTAGATTTAAGGGGGGAAAATGTATTGGATTTGACTTTTTAAGTCATGAAAATGGTTCTAAAATCGGTCTGATTCGTGAGTGGGTATTCACTTAGAACTGAAAATCAGACCTATTCCAACCAGTTCCGAAAATATGGAACTTGTTCCTAAACCTATTCTTGTAAGAACCAATTTTGGATCTATTTTTTGGGTTGTCCGATCTGGTTCTCAAGTTGAGCCGATCCTGTTGCACACTCCTATTCGTCGGCCATAGAAGAAAAGGGAACATAAAGACAAGAAAAAAAAAGGAAAAAAAGAAATAAAATATAAAAAATCAAAAGAATAAAAAGTTGTTAAAAAATATCCACGTTAATACCAGTCTACCGTTTGGCGTCCATGTTAGAAATATCCTATCAAAATTAGCTGAAAAGATTGAATTAGCCATAGATGAAAAGCTTTAGGATTAAATTGGCAACATTAAAAAGTTTACAATTAAATTAACACAAATAAAATAGTTATGACTTAACCGGGGTCCCGTGGTTGTGGGGTCTACGGGTCCTCTCGAGGACTAGTCGTGCTTCACCGCTGGTTTGAGCATAAGCTCGCCGGCTGCGCAGACATCTCGGTTATCGAATAAAATAAAATAAAATAAAATAAAATAAAATAAAATAGTTATGACTTTTCTGACACTCTTTTCTCGAGAAATAAGAACCTGGACCTTTTTAGCTTGGGCAAGATTATGTACGAAGAGAGACGACTTTAGCCTCAAGAAAGTTCATAGAGCACTTCTCCTTAGCCTCCTAATCAGAATTTTATATATTACGTTGCTTTCAGTTGAAAACTAGAGCTACTTGGCCACCTTTTATTGTAATCATCCGGACCTTTTGCCCTATCAAATTTATTAATAACAAAAAGACTAAAGAGGAAGAAAAGGAGGAACTTCTTTTTGTGGGTATTTTTTTTCTCTTTTAAATTAAGGTGCTTTCGGGTATGGCTTGGTTCACATCAACTTTCCTCCTACTTTCAGTGCCAATCGCTCCAAGAGTGTCTCACCTTTCGGTTTGTGTGTATAAAAGATCCATCACGAAGGACGTCTCTATCACATAATAATACATGGGGTGCTATTCCCTCGTCGGTGATTAAGTTATGAAAAAATTAATAGATAATTTGAGGAATTATCCTTTACTAGGATTGCCTTTAGCTCCTTCATGCTAAAAATTGTAGTTATACGAAGGCAGAGTTCTGCAAACTTTGGCTGCATTTGGTACAAGGATGAGTAGTTAATTCCGGAGCCGAGGACGTGAAGGTCAATTCTAATTAAATGTTTACACTATTTTTAGTTGTTATGAGCATTACATCGCTGGAGTCGTGACAGGGTGAATTAGACTATGGTAACTCAAAAGCGGGATGGAAATGATGTGACGGCGATCTAGTCATCATTCAATAACTATGGGGAAGTTGTATAACAATTTTCCTTCTTGTGTCATGTAAACTTTTTAGTTGAGAGAGGAGGATGAATTTAAATATAGGAATGTCTTTAATAATTTGTGACAAAAAGATGAATGCACTTTGGATCATGAGTAATAATTTCGTCTAAACTATAATTTCTGATTTGTGGGTTATTGACGTAATTTAATTTACCTGTAGATAACAGTTACCAAAACAAAAGAGAAACTCTAGCACTCAAATATCTCTCTCCATATCTATAAACACACACCTATATATATATATAGAGAGATATCTAATTATCCTCAATGGCAATCCAATGCTAAAAAGATAAGATCCTACACTTATTTAGCATCGAATATGATCCTAATAATCACTTAGCGTATATAATAAGTTAAGCATTCTTCTTCATGGAAAATATGCAATGCTCTGTTCCTTTGGCATGGATAGTTCATCGCTTTCACACATTATACTCTCCTTTTTCCTTCTAATACCACAAAATCCACCTAAACAAAATCTGGATCCAACCCAAGCTCAACCTCTCCCATCAACATCACCCATGGTCGCCGTGTCATAGCCCACTATCACCCCAAGACAAGCCACTGCCTCATGGCCGGCAGCCACCACCAGCGGTGCTCGTCTCTACCTTCGTCTCCACCTCTCTCTCCCTCCCTCCACCTGCAAACCCCCCCCCCTTCGCTCGAAGTCAATGACGACTTGATGCCAGATCTGGCAAGCTCGATGCTTCGGATCTGGGCCCATCTCTGCCACGGTGAGGAGCTAGACCCCTCGTCAATCCCGACCTTGACAAACGGAGGGGACTTTGGGTGAGAGGGGGGAGAGAGATATGAGCAGATTAGGGTTTGCATGGTTTTGAAGAGATCAAGTTGACGGAAGACGACGGATTGAGATTAACGTTAGGCTCTTTAAATTGGTGTATAGATTGGTTACTTTTATATGATCAAAACTAATGTGAATGATAGTCACATATCCTAACAAAAGCAGTAATGTTGTAGCCCTACTGCACCAAAACCTTTCCCAAAAAGAATATAGTCACTGATCTCTAGTTTGATTCAAATGCGATACAGGGAATTATAAGTTCTCTTTTCTCATGTTTGCCAAACTTTTGGACCATGTCTTAGGAAAAAGAAAAAAGCAATGCAAATAACACGTGCAGAAAGAAAATGCAGAGGGATTATTAGTCTTATCCAAAATGGGAAAATCAACCATTAGTTATAAAACATGTCAATTCAGTCACAAACTTTTTAATTTTGTCAATTTAATCTTTTCAGTCAATTTGAAGTCGCCGATGTGGCGATCAAATCATCGATGGCCATCCTAACATGGCACAACATCATATCGATGATTTCAAGTGAATTCCGGCCCAAATTGGTCGGAAGGACAACATTAAAATTTTCGATAAAGATTTAAAACTAAATAGACAAAATTGAAAAGTCGTGGACTGGATTGACATCCATACACTAGGTTTATGGTTAATTGGACAATTTCTCCTATCCAAAATTGACGCCTAAGTTCGAGCTCTTCATAAGATTTCTGAATAATTCGTTCCCTTCCACAACCAAATGAGTTAGAAGTTATAATATAGATGCTCAAACATATCTTCTTGCTTTCTCATATTATAACACATTTTCCAACCCTATATATTTAACTCTTCTGTGGCATATCTTTTGAGCTGATGATCTTGCCACCATCTTAGTTCACGTCAATCATAATTCGTCTCGATCGATAATTTCCCCAACTAGCCCTAGCACGTACGCATGCAAGCCCTACAATGTTTTTTTCCTTTCCTTTTCTTTTGTCTAATTTTTTAACAAGATGTCCAGGCCTCTTAGACACCTCGAGCTCTCTAACAAATTTTAACGACTTGGCAGTTTCCTCGTTTCATTCGTTCCATGCAGTTACAGGAGTACACATTTTTGCGAGCAAAATCACCAAAAAAAAATCTTAAATATATTACGTCTTTGTCAATTCAGTTCTAAACCTTTTAATTATTCCAATTGAGTTCTAAACATTTTTATATTTTGCCAATTGAATTTATCTAATTAATTTTGGTCAGAAATCACTGGAATGAACATCAATTGTCCTACACGACACCATCATCGCTAATGTGGACATTTTAAATAATATTTTAGTATTTTTGGAATTTTTCATTAAGTTTTTTCATTTCTTCTTTCTTTTTTTTCTTTTTTTTTATTGGTTAGACAAGTTTAGCCCTTGCTAGCTGCCGGCAAGCCAAGAAACCCTCCTCCAGTTGGGTTGTTGGGTGTCAGCCGATGATCGACAGCCCTTTGCCAGGCCCTAGACGATAAAAAAAAGAAAAGAAAGGAAAGGAAAGCAAAAAGACAAGGAGAAATTAATTAAAAAGTTCAAAAAATTAGAAAAAAAAATATTAAAATATCCACGTCAGAGCTAACCGTGCCACGAAAACTGTTGGCTTCCACTTCAGCACGATTTCCGATCAAAATTGGCCAAATGAACTTAATTGACAATACATGAAAATGTTTTGATTCAATAGGCACAATTAAACGGTTTATGATCGAATTAGCAAAATTTAAATAAATTTAGGACTCTTGTAATAATTTTTTTCTATTTTCGTGCTCGTGATGATAACCCTGAAACTAATGTTTAAAGCATGAAGCATGGCTATTCGAATTCAGGTTATAAACGAGAAAATCATATCCTTATCAACGAAGCAATCACGTGGCTATGCAAGCCCTAAGGTCGCTTTCTTGATGCGAGACATCAAACTTCTATCGACCTACTTTAGCAAAACTCAAAACTATTAACAGAAAAAAAAAAAAACCACCACCGAATCAGCCACCAGGGCAACAAAGACACATTTGCTTTATAGAAGAAGCTATCCTTTCCTTTTCCTCCATTTGTAATTTGCTCAACAAGCCATAAGGTCCACGGATTGCTGAAAACTGGGGACCGCTGATTAACCTAAAAACCCCAATTGCATCACACTAATTATTCGTAATTAATGCGCAAAAGCGAATTTTACGCTAGCCGTACATTTCCGCCAAGAAATGAACTCTTCGAATTCTCCCAATGAAATCGCAACGCCTAACCAAAATTTTGTGAGGACCTATCAAGAGAAAATAAATGTATGATGAACTGTCAAAGTTAGGTAACAAAATAAGAAAATATTCCAGTGCCTGAAAACCCAATTAAGATAAAGAGTTCCATTATCGTGGTGGCAGCCACTGTCCTGTCTAATGTGCATTGCCTTTTTGCCCCCCTTTGAAACCAAACAAATGATTAAATAGATAAAGCAAGCATGAATGGGGGTGAGGGAGGCCTATTAGAAGCGTGTCAAAGTAAGGCACGAGTCTATCAACTTTTGCTGGGCCAAAATTTAAAAAAAAAAAGTTGAATAAAATTATGTTAATTTAGAATTTTAGATGAGACAAGCAATTTGCACGCCACCCCTCGAAAGGAATTAGTAAATTAACGTCTAACAAGTGGGTCGCGAAAAGAATGTTAAAGTTAGTGCTTGTGCTAATCAATTGTGGATTGTGGTGGTGATTGCTTGTTTAAAGATGGCCAGCAACCAATATAGGAAAAGTGATAATTAACGACCGCTGACCTTTTTTTTTTTATTTGGTGTCGGATTTTCCAGGCGGTATTTCCCGTCCCCCCACTGAAAACTCGTGGTCCCTTTGGCGGCAGCTCTACGAAAATGTCAAACGGTCAAAGCAGACGACCCCGGGTTTAAGGTTGCCACGTGTCGTAAACCCAATTGAGCCCGAAGAGTGATTGGTTTGAGATTTGAGATCCCACGGACGGGATTTGACCAAGGAGTGTCCGAGGCAGAGGACTATTCGGGTTTGATGGTTGGTTGTTGCGGCTTTCACAATGTCGATCAGAATGGAATGGAGCTTTTCATGCAGACTTTTGACCGTGGTTGACCCTGAATCATCTCATGGGATGAGCTGTGATTCAATTGAGTAGATTGATAATTAGTGGTTATGATGCCGGACACACCATCTCACTGCTGCACAACCGTTGCGGAATGACCGACGTTTTCGCCTAAGGACGGCAACCACCTCGCCGGGACCGTGACTTTGAGATGACAGAGAGGGAGGTAGACCTGTGCGCATTTGCACGTTCGAATTGAGTGATTGCACATCTTATATGGTTTAAGTCAAATTTTGAACCAAACACAGGAACAAGCTGTAGTTAAAAAAGTTAAAAAAATAAGTCAGTACTCAAACGAAACATGAAGGGAGTTCTTTTCATGCTAAGCACTCTTAAGGTATTTTTTTACTGCAAATCGTTTGCTTCAAGTCATTAGAATGAAAACGCCATGTTTCCCCAGGGTCTACACAAACACCAGCTCACAGAACTTTTCCAGACGCACATGCACGCCTCCTCGAGTTTTAAGTTAGTGGCATAAGAAGCAATTCAAAGGGCCGGGCGGCTGCTACATGCGTTGAAAGCATGTTGCGCAAACGAATTTCCACATTTTTCCAAACATAAATGGTAAGGTATAACTTGAATGTTTTCACTACTCCTGATTCTTATCCTTACGCCGGTCATCTTGTGGTGTGATCGAAAAGCGAGCCAACAGAGGCATTTGTGAGTAAGGTCTGCTGTGCGCGTCCGATTTTCCCAGGTTTCGCATTAGCACGACAGTTGGGTTGAGCATCATAATTGATACTGCCATCGAACTCAAGACCATCTGCATCCCTAAACATACTCCATCACCTAGATTTCCCATTTATAACTCGAATTTACAAGCTACTCTTCCTTCTCGGAGAAGAGAACAGCAATCGCTAATTGTTCTACAATCTAGTTTTTACAAAGAAACTCATTAACAATCTTATATAGCCTTTTCCCTGTTTGATAATTAAAACCTCCTCCCATAACACCAATCTGCAACAAAAGCCATTTTCTACACTATCCTAAACATTGCAACATCAACATCAACATCACCTTTATCCCAAACCATCCTAAACATTGCAAATAGTGTAAATATCTGCTGCATATACAGCCTTCAACCATGACCGAAGCCAGATCACCCATCCAATTCTCCTGCCGCATATTTGTTTGTGGATACATGAGAGGCATCAAAGTTTCTCCAGCGCCTAGGTAACAAGTAAAATGTCAAAGTTAACAGAGAATAAACATATAATTCATGCTCAGAACTGGTCTAGTATCCTACACACAATTCCAAATGCGTGTGATGAGTCAAATTCTTTTCGCCAAAGAGTTCAATGGATTTAATGTGTACATCTAACAGAAAAATGTCAACAAGAACAGGAATGAGCTCAAAGAAATCACCAATATTACAAGGCCAGGGAGGACATGATGTTGGTGTTATGTTCCCAATCTCTTAGCACCACACTCAGAGCAAAATTTCGAGGTTTCTCTCAAATATGGGGCCCCACATTCATCACAGAATTTTGCAGGGGCAGGTGCCTGCTTGCAAAACACATTAAACAAACAGTTGAAATCATGAACATAAGTCAACCAACTAAAGAGTAGCCCACCAAATTCTTTCATGGGAAAGCCAAAAGAAAGGGGAAAAAAAAAACATAGGAGACATAAATATTACCATACAAGAATCAGTCCGCAAACGAGATTTGCCCCCAAAAAAATCTAAATGAAGGAACAAGTAGTAATAATTGTAAATTACAAACTCATAACCTATCTCTACAAGAAACAACAGTGCATAACTATGTCGTGTTCTTCTTTTTCTTTTTTTGGATGAATTGTGTGCACTGACATGGTTCTCTGCAATCCCTTAGTCTTAGAATTCTAGCAGATGAGCAAACTGACGGAGAAAACTTTGGGATCCTTACAAAAACCATACAAAATTAAAATCCCAATTCTCACCATTATGTGCAAGCGCCCTCCTACATGGCCTCCATTGAGGGGTTGTAAGCAAGCCATATGCTGTGATATAGGTGATGAATGATGAGAATGGGCTAAATCAGGCAAATTAGAAGATGAACCACAATGATGGGTGGAAGGAAAATGAGATGCGTGTTGACTCTGGTGAATTGGTTGATGATGGCTCTGGTGAATAGAGTGAAACTGGGACTGATGTGACATTGGCTGCATATCATGCTTCGAAGTCGACTGCTGACTCTGTGGCTGCAGAGTACGATATAATCAATCAACTTCCCAAAAACAGAAAACAAATTATAATCAGGAAAGCATTAGCTTCTACATCACACTCAGCTGCCAGATAGCAAATTTACTAGTATGGCAGCAATAGACAAAATAACTGCAGCAAATTCAGACATTTGCACGCAATTTAACTACATAAGTTCTGAGAACATTTGTAACAAGCCTCACCTTGATAAGAATACTAGTTGCATCCTAGCTTTTAAATCAGAATTATTTCTTCGAAAGAAAATTATCAAGATTGGCTTTAGGGAAACAATCCCAACAACACACACATATACTGACAGCAGATATATCTAACCTAGAACCTCTCTAGGTTCAAAACTTACACAGGGATCAATAGGTCATAACTTCCAGATACAATGCTTTGACACAAGCACCTCCAGAGAAAAAAAACTTCAGTATTCTGAATTGTCCGACATTAAACTAGATGTTGCCGAGCAAAGATAGGGCAGGGAAGAAGATGAGCATGCTCCGGAGTGAATCACAGTGTTTGAAATCAATGTCAATCAGACATGCAGAGAAAGAGAGAAAACCTTACTTCACCAATGGAGCGATACCCATCTTCGGCAGGGGACATGGCTGAAGAATCTCGTCCATGATATGACTGAAATAGAAGATCAGAAATTAAAGTACCTCAATCTTCAAACCAATCAAACAACAAAATTTAGCACCCAAAAAAAAAATCACAAAAACATAACTGCAGCTAGACAAATATACAAGCCCAGATGCACAGCAATGACAAGAAGAAAGGAAGGAAAGACAAAAGGAAGCATGATTTCAATGTATGCTATCTAATAACACTGGGCAATAATCTTAGAATTTTTTAGGCCAGGAATGTTGTTAGGTCCTTATCATTGCGAGGAACGCAGAGCAAATCAAACTGTACAATGCATGTTCTCTGAAAGAGCTTTTTGTGAGTCATAAGGCTTACAGGCAGAGTAGAATTAGTAGAAACAGAATTGGACGCAATGCGCCTATACTTGTGTCTAGGTGAATAGAACTTATAGTCACGAGGAGAGATAGCGACTTCATTTCGACCAGTCAGTCGTTTAAACCTGAAAAAAAAAAGAAGGCAGATAAGGGAGAAGAACATAAGCAGCACAATACAAGTAACTGGGAAACATGTCAATAGACCGTAAAGGAAACGCTGGAACACTAAAAGAAGAAGCTTTCATTACAAAAATAGCAAGATTTCTGGGTATCAAAGGAAAAGCTGCTAATATATTTGGAAATTCATGACTGGTAGCGCATCAAAGTGGCTCATGCTATTAAACCATTATGCTTCACATAAGGAAGAGTCTATATGGTAGAATAAAGGAGCGAAAATCAATGTTAAAAATGCCATCCGTCTACATATAATTGAAAGCACAAGCATAGAGAAGAGTTTCTATTTCTGCAGTATAAGTATATGCAAATTTGATAAAGCTTTTATTTGGCACAATTATTTTCATTCTAATAACACATGAATATCCTTTTGAACATAGTCAAAATGTTGATTTATTGCTCAAATGTCACTATCATTAATTGTAAGGCCATGTTTTAATAAGGCCGTGACTCAAACTAGACAGGGTCATCTCCAGTTACAGTACAAGAATAGTAACCGATGGACTTCTTCTTAATGCAAAGGCACGCCTCGAAATGGCTAAGGCTGAAAGTCCAACACTTCAAGTTCATAAGTTTCATATTTTCAGAAATGTTTACAGCACTAGTTCTTCGTTTGTTTCACAGAAAGCGAACGATCTGGAAAATATTTTTCTAAAAATGATCAATTGTATCGCTCGAAATAATTAGTGAATTAATAACAATTTATTTCTAAATAATATTGTGGACGATGAAAATATCTTTTATTTATTCATCTTTGTAAGCGATACAAGCAATCATTTTTAGGAAAATATTTTCCAAATGATCATTTTCCACGAAACAAATGAAGCCTAAAATTCAGATGAACATTTTAACAAAAACTTGCTATCGTTCGAGCATAAACATCATAACTAATCAATTTTTAATGCTTAACTCATAGATTTGATCATAAAAACTATCAGAGAAGTATGCATATGTGATACGATACTATGTGAAGCTTCTATTATTCTAATTGTAGTGAGACCTCTGTATATAACCAGTTGTATACTAATAATAAATTATTTTCTGTAGAAATATTAAGTTAGATTCCCAGGTTTATCGACTAGTTCCCTTACACAAGAGAGGCAGAAAACTTGGAATAATCCGGACAAAGGACAAGAAGAAGGCTATGAACAAAGCAGAGCTAGCTCAGTGCATTGAAACATCTACATAGAAATAGAAGACTATAACGGAATGAAAAACTCTTATATTATACTAGTAAGGTCGATGAGGATGCAGCTTACCATTCAGCATCGGCAATTGACATACCATCTGGTTTCTCGACAATGTCCAGACCATTAACTACTACAAAGCGAACCCGCTTCTCTTCCTGTATCACTAATTCAGGAAATCTTATTCGTGTTTCAACAGAAGTAGCCAACTCTCTTCTCCTAAATGTGCAAGGACCTGTCCATCATGAAAGCAATAACAACTAAGATTTGACTGTACAAACAAGATGGCTTTTGTACATGGGTGAGGTGCTAACACACAAACAAAGGTGATTATCAGCGATTAAGCATCTTCTTTCACAACACTAAAATAACTAGGGAAAGTCAAGTCATCCGTGAGCTATTCTAAGTTCGACTCATGTATCCTGAAGTTGACTCCGTCTTTTCAGCTCAAAAGAAGTTCGAGGAACTCAAGTGGCTTATCATGTCTGGATACCTGACTCAATCAGCACACAACAGTAGTTGATTTTTCTAATATATTTTTCCCATGTCCTGTTCAAATGACTAATCAGGGCCTCCCTGAACTGGCATGACCAGCTTACCCCTTTAGTGTTTGACTATTTGTCCTTCTGTCTGTCTCTCGTATATGACCAGCCTCTACCCTGTTTTAACAGATTGTTGAAGATGAAAGAAGGGATTGGTTAATGTGCCAACTACAATATGAGAGACCAGCCCCAATCCTGTTTTGAAAGATTGTTGAAGATAAAAGAAACGATTAGTTCACATGCTTGTTTTGGCCGCTGTTTTCTTGGTGGCCTTTGTGGTCCCTTGTGTTGTTCTTGGTTTTGTTGTTTCCGCCTTGTGAGGTGTTGACCCTGGTCTGTATTTTGTTGGGCCTGACACCCTTGCACCCTCGGGGACAGTTTGTGTAACCCTGGGTTCGAGGTTTTGTGTCTGGTTTTTTGTACATGCGCTGTGATTGCTAATATATTCTTACCTTACCCAAAAAAAAAAAAAGAAACGATTAGTTCACATGCTAATTACAATAAGAGAGACCAGCCTCTACCCTGTTTTTGACAGATTGTTGAAGATGAAAGAAGCGATTAATTCACGTGCTAATTACAATAAGAGAGCCACCGAGCCTTCTATTCATTGAAACGAAACACATAGACCTTCACTTTCTTGTCCGTTTATTGTCCATTGGTGCCTTATAATGATTAGGGCTAGGTCCTTTATCTCATTAGAAAGCTTTTCCCCTTTTAAAACCAAAATTTTCTGTGGAATCAAGATTCTTAGGGCCATGGGCGCACCCTTATAGGTTATCTAGCATCTTGAAAAAAATTATTTATACATATTCTATTTGGTGCAAATTTAATTGTAGGTAGTTTGCCATAGTTGATCTTACAAAACTTGAATCTCATTCGTAAAAATGAGTAGGACAGAGACAAGCTCAAGCATTTCAACTTCCTTCTCGAGTTAGGCTCGGGCATACAATACTCAATTAAGCTCAAGTAAAGATTCCACCACTGGGCATACAAATCGAGTTGGGCTCAAGCTGGCCACTGTGTAGCCTGACTCGGGTTGGTTACACCCCTAGTATTAACTGGCAAGTGAATAGCATGCCATTCTACCATTGCAAAACAAAACGAGAAAGACTGTCTCACTTCACAATTAGTCACAAATACAGACTTCAGCTAAATATTTCCAAGGAACAGCCATTAAATAATCCTCTGCAGATGAAATCAAAACCATTATCACTGGATGAAAAAGATGATACCTTTTTTAGGAAATTTTTTAGCCAGCCTCCTGTATAAACCACCAGCCGCTTCAAGAGCTACTCCAATAGTCTTCTCCCGGATACCATTCAATGAAGCAAGCCTCACATTCACGTCGCCAACTAAAGTCTCGTACATATTCGCCACATACATCAGAGGCAATGCAAATCTCGGGTCACCCTCAAATTGGATTTCTCTTGACTTTCTTTTGTTCAGCTGGCCTTGCCCAGATTGAGCAGAGTAGTCAGGCCCAGGTTCAGATACTTCAACCACATGATCACTAATGAAATGATCCACGATAATTTGCAGAAATCTCGCCCTCGAGGATTCAATAGGTGAAACATCTAGTTCAACATTCAACCGACGATAAGTTCAGGCCAAAAAATATACTCCACCAGACTCCGATGATAATAGAAAGCAACGTCTAAATCCTCCCTAACTACAACACAAAACTGATCGCAACACAGATAGACAAACAAATCACCATCGATGGTCAAGACGTCGTAGGAACCCCTCGACGGACCAACGTCCTCAAGGCTCGAGCGGTCTTCTTCAGCCCCAACACCATGAATTGGCAAAGAAGCCCGGTACGAATCATGTATACATTCCTGCATTACACGATGAATTCATTTACCCAAAAAAAAAGGGAAAATTCTCACACTAGTCTCCAAAATCAGTCAGAATAGAAACATCAACAATACAGAGGATTAGCTCACAACGGCAGCGGAATCGTCGTCGTTGTCCAAGCTATCCTCGGTCACAGCGTCCCGACTGACGCCGCCAATGTCGTCCACGGTATTGAGATCGTGGAGCGAAGAGGCTCCAACGAAGGAACTGGCCGCTCCGAGATCGTAGTGCTCCACCGGAACCCTACTCCCCATTTCTCCCACTTCACTTTCACCCGATAAAACCTTAAACCCTCCCCTCCGCCAACAGCCCAAGCTCCGACGACTGCAAAGAAGAGAGGCGACGGCGGAATCAGCTTAAAAGTCATCATCGACATCAAAGAGATTCGATTTCCCGTCTGCTTAAATTCCAGTTGCGGATGAACGTTGAGCTTCGTTGCTGCCCGTTTGCTTCTGCTACTTGAGAGAGAGAGAGAGAGAGAGAGAGAGAGAGAGAGAGAGAGGTGGTTCCAAGCCTGAGACCGTACCTGAGGTTTCGGAGAGCCAAAATGAGCTTCCAAGCCTGATTCCGACGTCCGCACCAAATCCCAAGCCGGCGTGGAATTTATTTCTTTGACTCTTCGTGTAGTGTTCTACTAAATCCTTTTCATATCTTTTTTTTTTTTTTTTATAACCGAGGTGTCCGCGCGGCCGGCGAGCTTGTGCTCAAACCAGCGGTGAAGCACGACTAGTCCTCGGGAGGACCCGCAGACCCCACAACCACGGGCCCTCAATTAAGTCACCTGGCGCCGAGAAGTTTTGAACCCAGAACCTCTCGTGAAAGGAACTAAGCGCAAACCAACTAGGCCACCAGATGGTGGGTTCCTTTTCATATCTTTTGAATTCACGAAATGAAATATTTCATACGATAGACTAATAATTAGGGATGAGTAAAAAAAAATCACGATCCAACCAAACCGGATCAGACCGTACCCAACCGGCTAATTTTGAATTGTAACCGGTGGGTACGGTTCTATTTCCGGCTCCAATTTTTCAAAATCGATGGATATCAATTCGGTCCTCAATTTCGGGTGGAAATCATCCAACTGGCCCAACCGAACCGGTTTTTATATAATATCAATGGGCCAATTATTTTAATAAAACCATCTTTTAAATACTTAACTCATCTGTCCTAAAAAAAGAGCCTAAACCCGCAAAATGAAAAAAGACCCTGCCCTAATTCAACTCTTTTCGCACTTAGTTGCTTTTGTTATACAATTCAATTGCACATTTTTTTCTTTTTCTAGTGCAATGGGCAAATTGTTACTTAGTTGGTGTCTTTAGATTGCTGAGAATTTTGATTTACAAGATAAAAAAAGGAAAAGGAAAATTCTAAGTCTACCGTCATATAGCTTTGTTGAATCGTATTTATGGGATTAGTATTCGACTTAATTTTTTCATAGAACTAGCGGGTGATGTTATGATTGTAACTAGGATCCAACTAAGAATCGGACTGGACCGATGGTTTAGTTCTCAAGTGGATCCATGAAACAAACGATTGGTTCACGGTTCGCATTTTACAGAACCGGTTCCTAACGGATGGGTCTCCGTTCTAGGGTAGAACCCTCTATCTTATGAACCGATCACCCTTATTAATAATATTATATAAAGATCACCACAAAAAGCATGAATGGTACAGTTTTTATTTCTAAATAAGGATTTGCACTAGTTAATTAAGATATAGAAAGGTATCTAAAATATAAAATGCAATATGCACGGTAAACTTAAACTACATAGTGACTTTTTTCTTTCGTTTGTGACTTTTAGTTCGCAATTCCAACGTAAGTCTTTTTACTTTTTTCATAGATAGAATCCATGAGAGATAGATAAGAGATAGATGAACGAGATATCTTGAAATTTCAATTACAATTTGTATGTCTATTTGCTTTGTTTTTTTCACTTGATAATTCTCCAAAAACATAAGTTTGCATCATCAAAAATGTAATTCATTTTTCTTGCTAATTAAAATGTAAAGTTGTCAAAATGGTCATGCCTAATCATCTTTAAACTTTGATCAAAATTACGTAGCTATAAGCTTAAAACTACCCAAATTCAAAGCGAGGCACAACCCATGATATAATGGACCGTGCCTAATCAATCTCATTGCCCTGTTTTAATATGATTTGTATCCTGATAATTATATTTCCAAAGATTATGTTGAGAGATATTTTAATTTCCAATGCGTATTTTGTGATATTTTTGAACGAAAACTTCAAATTTTAATTTGATCCCCCCCAAAAAAAACCCCCAAAAAAAAGGAAAAGCCAAAATTCTCGTTTTTAATTTCCGTCCCCTCTCAGTGTGTGCCCACAACACCCTCGCTTATCGAATCGAATTGCAAAGATTGCCACTCGCGCCAGGCGGGGGATTACCATATAAGAGCCTATCTCGGTCATAAGGACAAAAAGGTCAATCCTCCGTTACGCTCGTCGAAAAGGCAAACGGGAAATCCGAAGGGCCTGCCCGCACGACTGCGGTTCGACGACTGCGGAGAGTCCCTTTGCTCCCTGCCTCTGCCTGCGCCGTTCGCTAGGCTTGGAAGCTCAGATTCAGCTGATCTTCACTCTCTAATTAGAGCTCGTCTCTGAAGAATCGCCTTCTTGTTGTGCCGTGATCGAAGGGCAATCTAGGTTTTCGTCGCTCAGTGACGGCGAACGAGGGGGGGGAAGATGGAGAGTGTGCTGTCACCGGCCGATAAGCAGAGCATGATCTCTTCCTTCTTGGAGATCGCCGTTGGTCAAACCGCCGATACTGCTCGCCAGTTCTTGCAGGTTCCCAACTGTCTGTCCCTCTTGTGTACACTCGATTCTCACATGCATTGATTCGCAGAGACCTTACAATGTAAAATAGCTGAGCTACTGGTGTGGGCATGGCCTCTGACCTCGCTTGATGCACATGGAAAGATGTGGGGGAAGTTTCGTTTGGTTTCTTGTCATGGTTTTGAGTTGGGATAGTCGGTAGGCTGATTGATTACTTGTCACTGGTTATAGGGATTATAAGGGATATGAACGCTTGATCTGTAGGTAAGGTGTTTGGTGCTTGTCATGATAGCGTTTTTCTTGTCCACCGATTTATGTTTTCGCGAGGAAAAAGTCAACCTTTATTTTGGGTTTTGCAGTTTCAATGCCTTGTGTATTGATGAAGCTAGGGAAGAAGCCAGACCCTTAATATGGCCGTACGGTTCCCTTTGATTGAAGCTATCATGATGGTCGAATCTTTGTTTTGCTGTTAGTTCTTGTGCACACGCAGGCTGGTTGCACTAGAAGGAGTCTCTTGTCTTCTGAATGCTAGATCTTGTCCATAACCAATATGAGATATGAGCATCTTAAGTTGTCTGAAGCTTTCGGGTGGAATTGCAAAGAAATTTTGATATTAAGTAGCCAACCAGTGGCCCTGAGACTTCCATTTATTTTTTTCTGCCTTCCCTCTCCCTTCCCCGCACACCACCAACCCCACCTCCCCCCCGGGGCCGCCTGGGGGGTTTGTTTCAGTGGTCATATCCTTGCTATTTCATGTCTGTGCTTATTCTTATGGTAGTTGCATTCCAATTGTTTGGTCATATATGTATCAGCAGTGAATTGCTCTTTTATTGCTATTATTTCCTTTTTTTTGGTGTGTATACAATACTTTATTTGTGAAAAAACAAGATTTTCGAATTCTGATGAGTTACATTTCATCAGGCAACAAGTTGGAAGCTTGAGGAAGCCATTCAACTATTTTATGTAGGTAATGAAGGCGGTGGTATTGGGGGACAGTCCAATCCTTCCCCAGTAGATGGTGGAAATGCTGTTTTGGTAGATGAAAATGCCGGGTATTTTGCCGTGTTTTCTGTAAATTACCATGTTATCGCCTCTTGAGTTCTTCTTACTTCTATGTGTTTCCTCAGGGTATCAAGGAATGACAATGGTAATGAAAACATTGGACAGCATGATGGAGATGAAGTGCGTCCTCCTTTACCTGTTAGGAGAGAGGTCCTCTATGATGATGCGGTATTATACCCGTATGTATACTCTCCTTAATGTTGCTGTCTTTGTTGCTCTATTGCGGCTATTGGCTGTTCTGCAAGAATGATATATTGTGATATTACTTATTGGCAAAATTTGATGACCATACAGAGGATTGGGGATGGGGTCACATGAGTCAAGTTCACTAATTGCATTCAGGAACTTTGATGAGGAACTGAAACGCCCTGGGGTGTGGGAACCAGATCAAGGTTCAACATCTACTGCAGAAAATGCTCGTGATAATCTTGCGTCTCTGTATCGTCCTCCTTTCCGTTTGATGTATCGCGGATCCTTTGAGAAGGTAGTTGGCCTGAATTCACTCTTACGACATGTGTGCAATTAATTCGTACTCTATCTGGAGTGTACTCATTTCTTTTCATGTTGAATGGTCTTCAAAAAAAGAAAAAAATCCTTGTGTGCATATGTCAAAGCTCTCTGGTATATTGCCTTATACAGTTTCGTATTCTGATGAGGTTGAATGAAAGTTATGGATATCATAGTTATTGTGACTTTTGGAATTATAATGTTCTGCAACTTTCCAAAGTGGTGCTTGAGTGATTAATGCTGTAGTTGATTGTACAGTGGCTATGTCGGAACAACTAAGTATGCAAACTTTTATGAACTGAGGTGCCGGATTCCATTAGCAAACGTTTTAATTGGAATAACATATTCTTATACTAAGAGTGCTCTTCCTGGCACAGGAATCTGAGTTCCAGATCATGAGGCTCAAGTCTATTTAGTAGTATTATGTTAACCTGTGAAAATGGGTGTTAAGAAAAATAGCTAGAGCCCAAAACCACACCTGAACCGGTCTGTTCGAACAAGTTTCCTCTGTTTGGGATGGGTTGAGTGGCTTCTTGCTTCAGGTACTGAAAATAAACATCTCTAGGGGTTGGCGGTTGAACCTGAAAACAAATGAACTGACCCGCCAATGTGAGAAATGTGAGGTTGAAATAAATATTTTTTTCACCAGATTTATTTAACCAAAGGATCAGCTTTGAAAAAGAATAGAGGACTCTAGACCCTATTTTTATACACAGAGAGAGAGAGAGAGAGAGAGAGAGAGAGAGAGAGGATCGGGAATGAGAGACCCACGGCATGTGCTCAGCAGACTTGCTGCCAGAATTGATTGCCAGCAAAGTCGCTTGCACTCAGGTGAGCTTGACTGATCACTATGGCATTGGCGGTGGCTGGTATTTGAATCGAGAACTGACGGGATCTGGAACGAGAGTACCACCGTATGAGCTCAGTGCTGCCACAATAGATTGGCAGCAAGGTTGCCTGCACGGAGGTGAGCTCGACTGATCACTATTGCGTAGGTGGTGGCTGGTTTTTGAACCGACAATTGACGGCTCATGTGGGCTCCACTATTAACCTTCAAGGTGATTTTTGAAGGAAATAGTTTTGAGGCTTCATAATAATCAACATTGTTTTTTTCATCATCAAGAAGTGCATCAAGAGGACATTGTCCCATCATTGCATGCGTATATTTGATGTTTTATCCCCTGGAAATTTAATCCATCCTGATCTTTTGTTTGATTTTTAATGATTAGATGAATTTGATTATTTTCCTTTTTGTTTTCTCCAATCTGAAGTTTCAGAATTAGCTCCCTTGTAGTTTTCTGTTTTAACGTTGCATTACATAACTAGGAGAGTATCGAGCCGAGTAGTTTGTTTTGAGAATGAATAGGTCATCTTACAGTTGAAATTCATTCCTATAGTAAGTGTAGATTGGAGATCAAACTAGTAAGAGGTTCTCATTCTTCTCTATTAGCAGACATGGTGGTTTGCATCATAGATTGTTTTGGTTACAGCACACATCTTTTGTTTTTAGAAGTACACATTGTCGAGATAACTTTGCTAGTCTCTCATTACATTGGAAAAGGGAATTACCTACTCTCCCCTTTTCTTGAATTTTGCTAGAATTATTTTTACCAAAATAATATTATAAGCGTGCTCTTCTGGTTGGGGGGTGTTGTTGGGGTTGTGAGTGAGAGAGAGAGAGAGATGGGAAAGTGTTAGGGAGATGTGAACTTGACAAATAGGAACTACAATTTCTAAAAAATTGGAATGAAAAGCGTAAATTATAGTGGATATTGAGTGTAATTTTCCCTCTCATCAATGATATGAAGTTCACGTATGTAGGGAGATGTGTAGTTGCAGGGCTTTATTGGCTGGTACTTTTGTTTTTGTTAGCATTTGATGTTTCTTATTTAATTGATGTTAATATATATATATATTTATATGAATGTAAACAGGCTAAAGCAGCAGCTTCGCTACAAGACAAGTGGCTTCTAGTAAACTTGCAGTCTACCAAGGAGTTCAGCTCACATATGGTAGCATACACTCTCTCTCTCTCTCTCTCTCTCTCTGCTTTATTGTTTTATCTCCCCAGAATCTATGAGAATGGTGATTCTTATCTGCTTTTGTTTATTTTCTTTTGAAGCTGAATCGGGATACATGGGCAAATGAAGCTGTCTCCCAAACTATTGGCACTAATTTTATCTTCTGGCAGGTGTGTTTCAGGCTGGGTCTTTATTATTCTCTCTTATAGTGGCCCAACTTTATCAATTTTTTGTTATCTTACTCATGAGTAGTTCTTCAAATTATGTTAGATTATACTATGGCTCGTGCTCTTACTTCAGATCAGCTCTTTTTATGCTGTTCCAAGTCCTGTCCTCGTGCTTTGTTATGCTATATAGTTGCTGCCTTCTTTATCACTACCTGAGGCCTTCTGTTGGAAGCAAAACCTGCTTATTTCAAAGAGTTTCTTGGGGCCTGTATGGCAGATCCAAAAAAGCGATTCTAATTAGAATCATATTTTCTTATTCTATTCCCTTGATGATTTTTAGAGAATCAGAACGCGTTTGGTAACTGCACAAAATTTCTATTCGCGAACTTGCGCAAAACTTTTATTCCCGAAAACAACCAAGTGACGAGAATTCTTTTTTAAAAATATTTCATCTTTTTTTTTTTTTTTACATTTTAAAATTTTCAATTTTTTTAAAAATTTTAACTTTAAAAAAATTACAATTTTGAATTTCTCCCCTTTTTAAATTTTTTTTTCATTTTTTTTATATTTTTAATTCTCCCTTTTTAAAAATTTTTAATTTTTAATTTTTTTGTTAAATTTTAAAGCTTATTTTTAAATTTAATTTTAAAAAAAGGTGTTTAAAAAAATTAGTAGTTAGTAAAATTTCAAATCTATTTTTTTTTTAAGTTCAAAAGTTCACGTGGACTTAATCTTTTTAAAAGAATTGACACTTTGTTCTTTTTTATAATTCTCAAAAGTGTTCTCCTTTTTTAAGAAAACCTTTTTTGTTCCTTATTTTTGGTCAAAAACTGTTTTCGAGAGCAGAATTAAAATCAAAATCATTTATGTTGCCAAACATGTTTCTAATCCTTCTTTATTTTTGGGAACAAAAACGTTACCAAACAGGCCCGTTGTCTCCCCGTTCCTCAATGGAATTATCATATTGTTGTATGAGAACCTGGTTAGCTGGTCTTCAAACAATTGCATAAACTAGACTCTTCCTGAAGGCATTATGCCTTTTTTGAATCCAGGTTTGTGTGTTTATGTGTATGTGTGTAGACAGTAGATGTATGCCAAAAAGACAGTAGATAGATGAGTGAGCCAGATACTCTTGTCTGGAATGTGCCTCTCCACATTGTTTGCCCGAATGGAAGATTATTGGGAAAAATTTTAGTCTGAAGAAAGTAAGAGTGTAGAATATGGATTTATCTTTAATAGGGCACACACGTTTTATAAGTGGGCAGATCTGTGAAAATAAATGTCGGTGTCCAGCCATTCTACTTGTTGACCACTTCACGATGCCAATACATGAATGAATGACATAAAATAGTTTGAACATGCAAAGAATGGCTTAGCACTTAACAGTGCTTTGACAGTGAAATGAGGTCCCCTTTTTGCTTTTCAATTATATTTTGTCCCATTTTAAATTCCCTCCCCACCTTCAAGTGAAGCAAGTAATTTCTTTTTGAATTTTCATTCCCTTCACCTCATTTTCCTCCATATGATAATCTAAGGCTATACTCACATGTGCTTCCTTTCACTTGCAATCACAAGGATTGCCTTTGATGATAGTTGACAGTGGAGATCTCTTATCTTAGGTTTCAGTTTTGATTAGTTGTCAAGAGTACTCTCTTCAATGTGTGTTCATATATGACTAGCAGAGGAAGTTAATAGTAAATGATAAATTGTTTCGCTGACTAATTTATATTAGGTATATGACGACACAAGTGAGGGACAGAAGGTCTGCACCTATTACAGATTGGACGCGATTCCTGTTGTGCTCGTTATTGACCCCATCACTGGCCAAAAGATGCGGTCTTGGACTGGAATGATTCAGCCTGAGAGCTTGCTTGAGGTACCTATCACAGCAGGTGTTACCCAATGCACCTGCATTTGGATACACAATGAATGTCGTAGCAGCATATAACATGAGTTTACAAGCACTTAGACAGTTTATTATAGTAGTTGCGGTTTTCATTCCAGAAAGTAAATTTTACTGCAGAATTTGTTACTCTTCCTGGAAGGTGGCCCCAAGGATCATCATGTAAGTTCATCACATAAACGTCCTAGAGAAAAGTCTGTGACTCCTCCACAGAAACTTAAGGGTATGTCATATTTCTGTATGATTTTTTGAGTTCGATATATGGTGCTGCATCTTAAGATGGTATAAGAACCAAAGAAATCGGTGGCTCTGTCTGTATGTCTTTGTCTGCTGGAGCGTTGTGCATGCTTGCCCTTTGTCTGCCATTATATATGTAATTTGAGATGCCTGGGTTGATGCAGATGAAACACCCAAGGAAGAAGATGAGGAACTTCAGGAGGCATTGGCAGCTTCCTTGGAAAATATAAAAGAGCCAATTAAGGCAGCAAGTGAAGATTGCAAAACTGATACCAGCAAGGAAGAAGAGCCATTCACGAGGAAGATACCTGCCTACCCACCTCTTCCTGAAGAACCTAAGGGTGAGAGGAGCCTACTTTGCCGAGTTGGAGTACGTCTTCCCAATGGACGTAGGGTCCAGCGGAATTTTCTCCGAACCGATCCAATACAGGTTGATCAGACCTTCTATTATCTTAGAAAAAAATTGCTAGATTTCTTGCATAATCAGTTGGAAACCCTTTCTGTTTATGCTGTAAGCCTTGGATAGTTGGCATGGACTCTTTCTGCTTGGAATTTTGCAGTGCACACACACTTTGTAGGACAAAATGGTTAGTCACATACTCTTTCTGCAGCTTCTGTGGTCATTTTGCTGTTCTCAACTGGAAGAGGCTGAAAGTAGGCCATTTCGCTTGGCGCAAGCAATTCCTGGGGCTTCGAAAAGTCTTGACTATGACAGCAAGTTAACCTTCCAGGAGTCGGGGCTTGCAAATTCTATGATATCTCTCACTTGGGAATGATATTCACGCTGTTATATTGTTATCTTTTGGGATGGTTTGATCCGCTGGAAATTATCACAGAACTTCTGATACGTGTCTATATTTTCATATTTGGTCCACTGTCTATTCCCTTCCCCAAACCATTGTCTGTTTCAAGGGACCCGCTGATTTCATTTTGAATGTGTAATTTGCCAAGTTAAATGCATCGCGGTATTGCGGATGCAATATAATCTCAATTGTATGTATTCGCAGGTGGTTTTAATGGATCTCGTTTTTTTAAGTTTGAAATCTCTTTCTGATAGTTTGAGCTCCAATTCTCAACAAAGGGCGGTTCATGCTAAGGGTGTGCAATCAAATCGGGTTTTATTCGGTACTCAGATCAAATCAACTAAAAAATAGGGTAAAAATCGGTTTCTGTTCAAATTGATCTGGAAATAGTTTTAATTTTTTAGAATCGGTTGAAACTAGTTCGGTTCTCATTTTTAGGTGAAGACCCACTAGGATCGGTTTATAGAATCGGATTTTAAATGCTTAAAAAAAAACGAAGTGATTAATTTTTCGTTAAATTAGCTTGCCAACCATAGCTTTGTCTCAAGCGGCGTGCTCATTTAGGAAATAAGTAATTCCAAGATTCTTCTTTTTTCTTGGTATTATGTGATTTGATGTCTAAGCTCAATTTAGCATTGGGGAGTATTTACATTTGTAAATGCATATTTCTTTTTTTTTTTGGTCAAATACGCAGAGTTGATTAATTAAGTAGTATGTATCTCTTTCTGTCAAATTTAGTTGTGCATTGTCAAAATCGTAGTTTGTGATCGTAAGATTTTACGAGTAAATTGTGGCAGTTCCATGTGATCGTAAGATTTTATTTTTATTCTTGCATATATGAAAATCGAGTAGACCCTGAAATTGGACTGGAAAACAATGTCGATTTCAAAACAAGTTTCAGGATAAATAAGGTAGGGTCTTGACTCTAAAAATTGAGAATAATTATAACATGATCAGGTTTAGAGTCTAGGTTTAGATTCGACACACCTGATTCATGCTCATCCCTAGTTCATGCTATCTATTACCCGTCCTAATAAGGTAATACAAAAGCAGGGGAGTTCATGTACAAGCTAAGAAATCCGCCCACATCGTGGCATGCGTTTAGCCATTTCTAATAACAAAATTATTTGCTTAATCAAGGCAGTCTTCTACAACACTGGCCGTTTAAAACTACAGCTTCTTTATATATTCTACGTTATTTTTGAAAACGTAGCTAGCAATGCTCTGTTTCCCGTCTATTGGTAAACTTCAGAAACTCTTGCCAATCTCCCACCTGAGGACCACTTGCCTCCTAAATCTTTTGATGGCCTTTTTATTTTATACATGGCGTTATCTAAACAGCACTGATAATCTTATATGGTATGGCCGGCATTAATAGGGACAATTCTACATGATATGGCCTAAGTTGATGTGGATAATTTTTTCCCAATCAAAAAAAAAAAAATCTTTCCTTTCTTTTATTCCTTTTTATCTCTTGTTCACTATTCATCATTTTCCTCCGCTAGTCATCAATCAAAGGCAAGGGCTGCGATACCCTTGCCAAATCTAGGAGAGGGGTGGTGGGCAAGGGCGACTCTCGCTTGTGGTAGGCAACCTTTGCTGACCATTGCGAAAGTCTAACTATTAGAGAAGAAAGAAGATGAATAGTAGAATAGGAGAAAAAAAAAAGAAGGGGGGAGAAATAGAGAAAAATGGAACTTAGAAAATTTTAAAATAAAATTGCATAAATTATTTACATAAGTGATTTTCAGCTTAAATTGACCAGGTGGGCAACATTTAAAAATCATCAAAAATTTTAGGATTAAATTGGCCTACTTAAGAAGTTTAAGAATGAATTGGTTGTTATGCAGTAGATTTAAGATTCGTTAGACAATTTTCCTAAAAACACCAATCGCAACTATACATTACACGGCATCCGCAATTACTTGTCTCTTCCGCAGGCCCAATCTATAAGAAAAAAATTGATTCAATTGCTAGTACATGTGCTTATGATGCGTCAAGTTACCTCGAAAAAATGATACAATTAGTTCTTGAATTTTAGCTCAATTAGTAATATCATCTCTACATTTTTAATTAATTTAATGCGGTCACTGAACTTTAACTCAATATGCAATGTCGTCCTTGAATTTATTCAATGTGTCCTTATACTTTTGGTAAATATTCAATCTACTCCTTAGATTATATGAAAATATTGAATGTTATCTATCTATTAATTCATGATTTTAGAGATTTTATAAATTTAAGGATTAGAATATACCTTTGGTTCGTAAGCCATATGGAACAAATTGAAAGTTAAGAGATGATATCGCACATTGAATCAAAGTTTAGAGACCATTTGTGTTATTACCTCTATTTACTTCTAATGCATACAATTGCCACTTGACACATGCACGATATACATTTATGGTGTGGCGCCTACTCCACCAATAAATTTAGATTTGTCATTTCTCAACTTTAATCTCTTTTCAATTGTGCAGTGAATCTAAGCATTTAATTGGAAATACAACAAAATTGGAAAAAAAAAATTCTCATTTTGTTAATAATATTAATAAATTGAGCATCATTAATCTCATTTTGTGAATAATATTAGAAAAGTAATGCACAATATTAATAATTAGAGTATATGTAATTTTTTTAGGTAACTAAATTTAATACAATAAAAGTTTCAAAGTGGTGCATCTGTGATAAATTTACCGCAAACAATTTTTTTGATAATGAAGAACTTCAAACAAATATAATTGTGACAAATTTACCTCATACTCATTTTTTTAACCACTAAAAACCCTAAACTAGTACATTTTTGATAAATTTACACTAAATTATTCTTTTGACCATGAAAAATCTCAAACTGATATACTTGTGACACATTTATCCTCAATTAAATTAAGTTGATATCACAAATTTTCAAATTGATACACCTTTGACAAATAGATGATAAAAATCTCAATCCAGTATATTTATTAATTACCACATGCTATATAACTTAGCACTTTAATGGTTAGATTTAACGAAAATTGACGGAGAGTATATTTGTCACAGATATACTAGTTTGGGATTTTTTGTGGTTAAAAAAATAGTTTGAAATAAATTTGTCATAAGTATATTAGTTTGAGGTTCTTAATTGTATTAATTCTTATATTTAATCATAGGTGTATTTTAAAAATTTTACAATATAACTTTTATGAAATATTCGTATCCTCCAAGTTCCCAAAGATCAGTCCACGTCGAGGAAGAGCTCGGAGCTTCAACAATTTACATACAGGTTCGAAGCGATCAAATTGCTCTGAGATCATCTTTATCTTCAGCTAATGTTTCTCTTCCAGCTCCGATTATGCGTTTGATGGTTCGGATTCAATATCCATGATTCCTTGATTGATCGCGAAGCGAGAAATTCCCAGGAAATACCGTTAGTGATTAACTTCTGCGTGATTAGGAATAGGCTGATGTTGATTTAGATCTCTCTGTCTTTTCCAGTGCAAATGCCTTGGTTTTTGCTGAAAATTCCAGGGAGGGAGAGTAAGAAAGTAGGTATTTTGATGGAAATCTTCTGAATTTAGGATTCAGTTTTCTGAGTTCTGGTAGTGGCTATAATTCTTCTTGGTGGAAGATAGATTAGGAATTATCTGGACATAAATGGTGAGATCTCTGTATGAACACGCCTTTTTTTTTTTTTTTGGCTTCCATCACTTTACTTAAACAAATGCATGTACAAGTGTCTTCCGTTGCAAAATTAGAGAATGCTAAAGTTGAATGTCTTGTTTGTCAGAAGAGAGAATTGCCAGGGTTTCGATTTGAACCATTCGTTGGATAATTTCTCCCAGTTTCTGCCGAGTGGTTGCAGTTATTTAATTCGACTTCAAATGGCTGGAATGACCCCTGTCGCCACTAAAAGTTCAGCGCTCATTGCCATGATTGCTGATGAGGTATGGATGCATAGATACGATCTGAGTGTTCCTGGTTAAATATCATTCCTCATGTAGGATTCCGAAGTGCGAGGACTTCCTTGTGACTAGAGACGTGACCAAGAAACTTCATCATCTGAAGAAACATAGGCAGTAAGATCGTGGGTCATGATTTCAGATACGTTGGGGAATATACTGCAATTGTATTTACAGATAACAATTCTGAAATGAATTGATGACGATGTGGACCACGAGAAGTTCCTCTAAGTGATGGATTATTCTCTTATTGGCTCTCAGTAAATCTTTTGAGGCAATTTTGAAGGAGGAGAGGCGCCCCCCCCCCCCCCCCCCCCCCCCTTATGGTTGTAGTATTTGAAGAAGTGCGTTGAAGGGAAATAGGCGCCTTTGGCTAAAAAATTATGCTTACTTTTGGGAAATGCCGGGCTTGGCTTTTCTAGTATCTTGAGCAGTCAGTTTTCTTTCTTGCAGGTGGCATGTCGTTTTGCAGGAATCTAGAATTTACTTGACGAGATTCAAACGGCCTGCAAATGTATTTTTGCATGGGTCATTCTTTGGTTGAGTGGGACATGAAATAGCCATGTATAAGTTTATGTAATAATGGCATTTTTCTGAAGTGCTGGAGAATTGCTCTCAAATCATCTATGGTCTGCTATGTGAGTCACAATATCGAAACTGCTTTGAGATGTATTATTCAAACAATAGAACGAGAAGTTTTCTTGGCAACTTTGGCTATCAGAAACGAGACTTTATTTGCTGTTGTAGATCTTATCTTGGCACTGTACATGTGTGGGCTTTAGTTACAACATATCAATGCGACGTACTGCTGGCTAGTTCCCTGGAGATTATTTTGATCTGAAAATTCTTGAATGATGGAAATTTATTGTGTAGGACACTGTCACTGGGTTTTTACTGGCTGGTGTCGGTAATGTTGACTTAAGGAGGAAGACAAACTATCTCATCGTTGACTCGAGTATGATTCTGTCCTCCTTGCACATCATTGTTTGCTGTATAGTTAAATTTATGACAATATTTCATTTGTTGGTATCTCTGTTCTTTACAAGTTCTTCAACAGTATTGTGGCATACCCCTTATTTTCGCGCACCGCTTGTTTTCCTGCTAATATTTAGCTAATTTTAATACGGCTTGAAATCCTTCTGGATAGCTTGCTTGTTCCATGACAAGTTCTTTAATTTTAAAAACTGGTATGGTCTCTTGCTAGTTTTAGATGCAGATGGGCTTCTCGTTTCTTCTTATGATGTTAGTGTTTTGTAACCTAAGACCCCTTTTTCATTCTCTGATTGCACTATTACTTTACGCAACACGGGTCGCAGAATTCTAAGATAGCTGATGCTTGCCTATTTAATGATGTTTTTTCGTGGTTCTTAGAAACGACTGTGAAAGCGATTGAAGATACCTTCAAGGAGTTCACATCAAGGGAGGATATTGCTATTGTTTTGATCAGTCAATATGTGAGTTCTTTTTCATACTTGAAATGTAGAATTAAATGGGTTGCTTTTCCGGATAAATAAAGGATCAAGTGCTTCAATCATACATTGTTTCTCACACCAGGGGGATACTGCTTTTGGTTGGTTATTTCTCTAAGTAGTAAACAGAAATCAGCAACCCTGATAATGTCTATACACATGCAGGAGTAGTGAGCGTTGGTAGCTCATACATGATCATTTGCCCTTGTATTGATCTAATCATCCAGCCTTCAGCATTAACAGAATAAGAGGGTCTTATGGGTATCAATAATTATTAACTTTCTCTTGGGTCCAATCCAAATATTCTGGCCGGTCGCAGGAACAATGTTGGTCCTTTATCTGCTGATTATTGCTGCATAGGATTTTATGATAATTACAAATGGGATATTATTCCTCTCCATAATTACAATATATGTGACATACTCCTATTGTCGACGATATCTTTGGCTTTCAGGTTGCAAACATGATAAGGTTTTTGGTTGATAGCTACAACAAGCCAGTTCCAGCTATTCTGGAGATCCCTTCAAAGGATCATCCTTATGACCCTGCTCATGATTCAGTGCTTTCAAGAGTGAAGTACCTCTTCTCTGCTGAATCAGTGGCATCGGGAAGGCGCTGAACCTTCCATTATTCCTTGCGTCTTCTACAGAGTAGCTGGAAGTTCATTGGCCTGCCAGAATGTAAATGTGTGGTGACTTATAACCATCTGCTACAGTGAGGGGCATTGATGGCTCAATTACTGAGGCTGTTGTTTTGGTGTTATCTTGAGCTTGGCAATCTGATTGAGGTTTGATGTATTGACAAGGATCACACGGTCGCCCTTTATCAAGTGAAAGTGAAACGGCGATCTTCTAAGGATTTCTAGTGTTTGCGTAGTGGAAAATCAAAGGTCCTGCATTGCATGTTGCGAGAATTATGCTAGCAACCGTATCATTGTTCTTCAAACGTATTTTTCATGATTGTTCCAAAACAAATAAAAAAAATTTATTTCCAAATAATTTTTCTTCAAACGTGTTTTTCATGATTGTTCCAACAAACTTTTGAGATTGTTTTCTCAGTTTGCAGGACGGAAGACTTTTTTGGTGTAACATCCTCCATTTGTTTTGAATCGTGCACCTCTTAAATTTCCCAACCAAAAGAGAAAAGAAAATGAATGGTTTTTTTTTTTATTATAAATAAACTATCCTTTAGTTATGTTCTTTAAGAGGAGATTCTGAGAAAGCTATAATAATTCCCATTTCTTAAGTTACTTAATAATTCGAGCATTAAGTTAATGATGTGATGATGGTATGATTAATCCTTGAATTTTCAGACGTGGAATCTAGTCTTGAACCATCAGTTGGTTCAACTCGGTCTTTTAAATTTTCGTTTGATGGGTATTATAATTTTCGAACTCGTAATTGGCTCAATTTTTTTTTCCTTAGGTCAAATAATTGGCTCGATTAACCTCCTGCATTTTCCTTCAGAGTTCAATGCTATTTATCAACGCTAGTAGAAGTTTTTGAAATATTGTCCGCTTTAATCCGTCTCATATCGAGTTTCATGATTTTGTCCTTTGGCGTATAGGTGGACACATTCTCTAGAGGTCGCTCATTCTAGGATTGCTTTCATTTGAGCACGCTTAACTTTGGATATCTAAATTTAAGTATTGTGGTTACATTAAAAGGCGCTTTCTTAAATTAATTTCAGTTTTTACGTGTATATTTTAGAATAATTTTTCCCATATTTGGTACATGATTCGGTTCATTCTTGCCTCCTTCATCATCCTAGAAGATTATCACGAGTCACTCCTCCCTCTAGCCCTAATGATCACTCTTTGTCCTCGTTGAACCGGATCGTTATAAAAATAGGCACCAATACAGGGAAACCGACCCTGGATGAAACAAATTATATATGTGAAACGGTCGCGCTAAAGTTGTGAACTTTAGATGATCGAAAAAGCAGGGCAAATCAATTGGATTTCACTAGAAACATGATGACATCGTGTGAAGACGCTGGGGACCCGAGGAGGAGCTGGATCTTTCTGAGAAGAGTCGGGACGAGGACATGCTAAAGAAGATCCGAGCTGATCCTTTGGGAAAGAAAAGAAGGGGGGAAGATAAAAAGAGAGGCAGCGTCGTGGGAACGTGATGTGTTCCAATGGTTGGCGCCGGTAGTCGGTACGCGGGGACAGCGAAGCTCGGAGACATCAAAGTTATTAATCTCGAAAAAGACGAAAGCAATCCTGCCTAAAGTGCGGTTTGTGCTGTCCTGACGAGCGATGTGGCTCCACAAGCTCACCCATCTTCTTCTTTTTGGTTATTAAATGGGCCATGAATTAAACTAAATCTCTACGGTTGAATCTGTCGGGATTCCTGCAAGACCCTTCCTTTTGAGCTCTATTACCACCGCGGAGAAAAACTGTCCAAAAAGTTCTAAGCTTATTGTATGACGGTCAAATCGGTACTAGGTATTTTAATTGTGTCAATTTAATTCTAAATCCTTTTGACGACTTACCAATTTAGTTATAAGTCTTTTAATTGTGCCAATTTAATTTTGAACCGCTTGACGATTTATTAATAAAGTCCTTTCAGTTAATTATCCAAATAGTAGATTTAGATCTAAATCAATAAAATTTTAAAAGATTTTGGATTGAATTGACATAATTGAAAGGAATAAGACTAAATTGGCAAATTGTCAAAAAATTTTAGGACTAAATTTACAAAATTGAAAGATTTAGAACTGATTTGGCCCCGTATAATAAGTTTAGCATTTTTGGGCAACCATGCCCACCACCTGACTCACCTATAAATCACCTTTCATGCTTGGCCTTTCATCCGTGCCCAATCCTCCATCCGTCTCTCTGTCTATTCCCTCAAAATGGATTTCTCGAAGCGATTGATTCCAGCTGCTTTCATTGTGATGCTGCTGCTGGTGGCAACTGGTCCTTCCTCATCCTACAATGCCCTTACGCATGCATCAGTTTCATAGTTCAAATCAATAATACGTCTTAAAGTGTTGGCCTAGTGAACTTACAATAGATGATTCTGAGCATGGTTAGAATTGCTTACAGCTGATTTTCCATGAGAGAATTTTGATTAACTCGGACCCTTTTCCTTTCACCTCCTTTTTCGGTATGAACAGAGATGGAGCCGATGGCGGTGGAGGCAAGAACTTGCGAGTCGCAAAGCCACCGGTTCAAAGGGGCATGCGTGAGGGACAGCAACTGCGCCGCTGTTTGCCAGACGGAGGGCTTCCAGGGCGGGCATTGCCGGGGCTTTCGCCGCCGTTGCTTCTGCACCAAACATTGCTAGGGTGCGAGCGCTCTGAACGCGCCTTTGAATTGCATCTTGTCGTATCTCACCAATCCCTTTAAATAATCCGGTATTGCATCGGAATGTCATTGCGTGGTCGTGGATGTAATCTTCCTTTGGCTGTTTACTCTTTTTGTCATGGTTGCTTCTGTTTGAGAGTGTGAAATCTGTTTTAAGAGCCATTATAGGATCGCCGGATACATCCGCGTGATCATGACTTCAACTCGACACGACAACTTTGCCATCATGGCCGTGGCAACCACGTACTTGCTTGAGTCCAGGACTCTGTGTGCTCTTCACTAGGATCAACTATTTGTTTAACTTACGCAAAGCCATTAATATCCATGACGCCGAGGATGGGCTGTACAGTCATTCCAAGATTTGCAGTCCGATCCAGCTTCTCCCCACATCAGAATTCTTGTTTTCCAAAGTCCGGCGATTGATGGTTCGTTATACTGTAACCGAAGCCATACTTGTTTCTATACAAGCAGTTATAGAGATTTCCCCGAGAGTAGCTAGGATTTCCAAAAGAAGACGCCCTTAATTCGATGAGAATTTCAAGTAGCGAAACCTGAATCACCTCAGAACAGAATGACAAAATTCATAGTTCAATGTGAAAAAAATATAATCTTGTAGTTTAGTAAGTCTAATTGAACTCAAAATGAAAGGAGTTAGCTTCTGCAGATTATCACCCCAGAAAGCTAATGGAGATCGTGCAAGTACTCTCTTTTGGTACAGAAAAAGAAAAACGTGCCTATACGAGGAACATTCACTCTATCCCACAAAACACTTTCTCATTTGGTTGGGAAATTTCTAAGTATTAGCCAAACAGCGAAAAATATTGTTATTTTCTTAAAAAATGTTTTTCCTTAGGAAGTCATTTTTCGTAAAACAAACAGAGCCTAAATTTCAAAAGATATTGCACATTCGACAAAAGCTCGTGCCGTTACGACATCAGGAACGGTTGTCGTTTCTCTACTGCAATGAATGATTAGTTTGATTGAAATTCCCAGCCTTCGAGATTGTTGGAGACCATCAGCAAAACAAAGTTGTTATGTTGCTTTCGGGGTTGTTCCCAGTTGATCACTGTCAAATTCGTCAGGTTGGTGTCCAATGCAGTAGCTTGTTCCCATTGCGAGGAGACCAACTCGTGGACTAATTTTCATGCGTAAATACAACTAACTCATAAAAAGAAGGACGGGTATTCTTTCGTACATTTACATGTGGAAAGCGTATTGGAATCGGGGGCGTTGGTAAAGCTTGTTGAGTAATGAGTAATTTTGCAGTGGAAACTTTGGATGGAGAATTACAAGGGAAAAAAACAGTAATACTAAATTTATTGTAATAATACTAATTTAATTTTAAACATTTTGTCAATTCAATCCATACAATCAATTTTGACCAGAAAGCACTGACATGAGCAGTGACGCAATTAACGCAAATGTAAATTATTTTTAATAATTTGTTTTTTCCTTTCTTTCTCTTTCATATGTTTCTTCCCTTTTAACTATACCGTCCGCCGGACCTCTGCAACCGATCAGAGGCGAGGGGAACGTCAATCTCGCCCGCCAATGACGACGTTTAGAGCTCAACTGGTTATAAAAAATAAAAGATTTATGACTCGATTATCATAGTCGTAATATATTTAAAATTTTTTTTTTTGTAATGTTTTATGAACTTCATTCGGTGAAAAAGCCGGGGGGCAAATCAATAGGATCTCGTTATAAACATAATGGGACCGTGTGAAAGGCGGTGGTGGGGACGTGAAGAGGAGCCTATCTTTTTGAAAAGAGTATGGGATGAGGATCTGCTAAAGTCCAAAGAAGATCTGAGGTGATCCTTTGGACAGAAGGGTGTACTCCCATGGTTGGTTCGTGTGGACAACGAAGCTTGGAGACATCAGAGATATTTTGTCAAAAGGACGAAAGCAATCCTGTCTATAGCGTCGTTTGGGGCGATGTGGGGCCTCCACAAGCTTTACCCATGTCAGTTATTAAGTGGACGTGAATTAAACTGAATCTGGACCGTCGGATCTGTCGGCAATCATGCAAGGCCCGACGTTTCGAAACAATTCGAAGTCTCCACTCGTGACTCGACTCATCTATAAATCGCCTTTTTCCGGCCGTGCTCAAACCTCCGTCCATCTCTCTCGAAATGGATTTGTCGAAGCGTTTGATTCCAGCTGCTTTTGTTGTGATGCTGCTGGTCGTGGCAACTGGTCCTTCCTCATCCTCCAACACTTGTGCATGCATGCATGGCTTTCATTGTTCGAATCAATAATACGTCTCCTAATTTTGGCCCTTACGATGTGTTCACACTTCAGTAGAATGACAAAAGACTCTGAAATGGAAGAGAGTTTTGATGATTGTGAGCATGATTTATCAACTCATTTTCCATGGGAGAAGTTTAACTAACACCTCCGTTTTTTGGTATGTGAACAGAGATGGAGCCGATGGCGGTGGAGGCGAGAACTTGCGAGTCGCAAAGCCACCGGTTCAAAGGGGCATGCGTGAGCGACAGCAACTGCGGCGCTGTTTGCCAGACGGAGGGCTTCCAGGGCGGGCATTGCCGGGGCTTTCGTCGCCGTTGCTTCTGCACTAAACATTGCTAGAGTGCGCGCGCGCGCTCTGAACGCGGTTTTGAATTGCATCTTGTCGTATCTCACCAATCTTTTGGAATAATCCGGTGCTGCATCGGAGTGTCGTTGTGTGGTCGCGGATGTAATCTTCCTTTTGCTGTTTACTCTCTTTTGTCATGGTTGGTTCTGTTTGAGTGTGTGGAATCTGTTTTTAAGAGCCATTACAGGGTCGCCGCATAACATGACTTCGACTTGACCCGACAACTTTGCCATCATGGCCCTGGCGGGCAAGTATTTGTTTTGAGTCCTGGACTCTATGTTCTTCACTAGGATCAACCATTTTGTTAACTTACGCAAATTCTTTGATCTCCACGAGACCGAGGATGAGTAGTATAGTCATTCCAAGATTTTTAGTCCAATCCATAATGGAAACTGGAAACAGCAGTTAGTAAATATATGGACTTTAGTTACTTTGTTGGCCGTCGAAACGGCTCATTGACGAGTCTTAAGGATCGCTGTATTCGTGGCCTAGGAATTAAGTAATTATGAAAATGAGTTTGCGTACTTAATTTCAAATTTATTGTCGTTTTCTGTAGAATTCTAACGGTTTGGGGTTCACGCACTTTCCCTCTATCGCCCTCAGGGCGTCGACGGGGCTGTCTCTCTCTCTCTCTCTCTCCCTAGAACCTTACGGGAGAATGAGGGATTTTTTTATGGGTGGCAAAAAATGAGGTTAGCGAGGTCCTAGCCTTTATATAGAATTTCGATGGGCTCCTTTCATTACAGATTAGGTTGGACTTGGTCTTTAGTCAGATTCATATTCGACTTATTAAAATTTTTTAAATTTTTTATTAAATTAATTTTGTAAATGATAAATTAATTTTGTAAATAGTAAATTACAATTTCAATTAATATGAGTTAACATCAGAAAAATTTCAGCATAATTTTCCTCCCGATCTCATGTTCTTTCTCGATTAGTAGTTGCAGACATCTCCAGTTTCTCCCCACACCCGAATTCTTGTTTTTCCAAATTCGAGCAATCGATGGCTCGTTGTACTGTAACCGTAGCTGCACTTGTTTCAGTACAAGGAATGAGAGATTTTCCTGATATTGTGGCTAAGAAAGCTAGGATTTCCAAAAGAATATGCCCTTAATTTGATGAGAATTTCAAAGTAGCTCAACATGAATCACTTCAGAACAGTGAAATTTTAAAAAAGTATAATCTTTTAGCCTAGTGTCATTGAACTCACAATGAAAGGAGTTAACTTCTGCAGATTATTCCCCCAGCAAGCTAATGGAGACCGTGCAAGTATTCTCTTTTGCCACAGAAAAAGAAGAATGTGCCTATGTGAGGAAAATTCACTCGATCTCACAGAACAACTTCTCATTTGTACTGATGAACAACAAGAAGATCCACCATCTTTTATTTTCCTCCCACGACAGCTGCTTTCATCGGTAAGCATCTCGAGTATATTCCCACAAAGAATTCAACTGAGTACTGCTAATTTACAGTTGAAATACCCAGGATAGAGCATCCACCAGTGGGAGATACATGAAGAGGACACGAAATGGAATGTGATCAGTTGTATCTATAGCATCAATCGATCTCTTTAATAGTCCTGACTAGGAACTCCTCTTGCTCTGGCCATGCCAAAGGTTTCCTGGAACCACCTAGCTTGAACCAGCAGGCCGGCGTTCTCTCAAGTGAATTCAAAGCCGACCCGTATGTCCCAAAGAAGCCTAACCAACAGCTGCATCTATCCCCCTATGTTTTGCTATAATTGTTGTCCATCCTCATCAGGTTGGCTGTGAAATGCAGTATCTTGTCTTCTTTGGAAGGAGAGCGATGCTGGGGCTCATGCAGAGCTATCTCATCGAGTAGCTTCCGTAAGTGAATTTTAACGTAGAGAACATGTCGTAAACGGAAGTGTTTGTAGCACGTAGTTTTTTTATAAAAAAAAAAGTGGGGGAAATCAGTCTCTATCTGGGGAGGGGGGAGGACGAAGCTCAGGTATACATCAAATATACGTCAAAAGGATGAAGCAGTCCTGTCCAAAGTGCAGTCTGTGCTGCACCGACGAGTGATGACCCAAGGATCTTGCCCTTTTTTCTTTCTTCGATGAGAGCGGTCCGCCTACTAAATTTGAATAGTCGATCTGATCAGATCCACGCAATGCCCTCCATTTTTAACTCTTGTAACAATTTATCCCTCCTTTTTTTTCCCCTTGTTCTCGATCCTTCTGTGACTCCGAACCCCCAATTTGTCTCTGGGGTGATGAACTTGTGCTCACTACCAAAACTCACTTATAAATCACCCTGTCTTGCCTTGTCTGATCTTCCATATCTCTCTCTCTCTAGATTTCTCGGAGCACTTGATTCCAATTGCTTTTATTCTGATGATGCTGCTGCTTGGGAGAAAATATTGGGTGGATCAAGGCCAACACGTGTCCGTTCGCCCCGGTCCACATGTCTTCTCCTAGAGGAGAGAGGACAAAAGACAGAAGAGAAAGAGAAGCGGGACAGAGGAGAGAGAGGGAAGAAGGGAAAGGAGAGGACATATGTCCTCTCCTTATTGATCGAGAAGCATTAGTCCCAGCCCACCTAATATTTTTCCGCTGCTCGGGGCAACTGCTGATCCTTTGTCATCCTACAACACCCTTATCCATCCATGTGTTCCATGGGTTAAATCACCAGGGTGTTAGTGGAGTGGCTTCATGTTGGCTCATGCAATGTGTATACTTCACTAGATATCACACAGAATTTGAGGATCGTGGAACCTCACCGCATTTTCAGAGGGCTTTTTTATTTTAAAAGGGGTTAAATTTTTTTTTATCAAATTAGGGCAAAAAAAAGTATTTATCAAAATGGGGGCCCGCGCGGCAGTCTTAGCACCGCACGGGCCCATGTGGCAATAGCCCATACCTAAGCTCTTTTTTTTTAAATCTCATTTTTGTATATTTATAACATTTGTTTTTTTAATTATTAATATTTGTGTTTTTAATTATTTTATATTTATAAAATTTATATTTACATAGCTTTGTAAATATAATTTTTTAATTTCATTTTTTATATTTATGACATTTATGTTTTTAATTATTTTATATTTATAACATTTATATTTATATAACTTTGTAAATATAATTTTTTTTTTCTTTTGAAGCTTTTTTTTATAATATAATTATCAATAATTAATTAAAAATTTTATTAAGATATATGTAATTAATATATTTAGTATGTAAATAATTACTAAAAAATATTCATAAAATAAAATTAATAAGATATATGGTGATGATATATCTCAATGATACATTCTAACATTTGCATTTCTAATTTTACATTATATTTCCTAACAAATTTGAGGCTCTCTATAATGTAGAATTAGAAATGCATTTTTTTATATAAAAAAACGAAAGGGATATTAAAAAACATAAAAATAAATTAAAAAACTAAACAATCATTTCATTTCCGTTTCAACCTAATTATTTTGGCCGTTATTCACAATGGATTTCTACTATTGTAATTTCTTTTAATCTGGATATGTCATCTTCATATATCTTATCAATTTTATGTTATGAATATTTTTTATTAATTATTTACATATTAAATAAATCAATTACATATATCTTAATAAAATTTTCAATTAATTATTGATAATTATGTTATAAAAATAAGCTTCAAAAGAAAAAAAATTACATTAAAAAGTTATATAAATATAAATGTTGTAAATATAAAATAATTAAAAAAATACAAATGTTATAAAAATGAAATAATTAAAAACACAATGTTATGAATATAAAAAAAATGAAATTCTAAAAAAATTATATTTACAAAGAGAAAATCTCATAAAAAGAACTTGATGGTTGATATATCATTATGCTGATAATATAACAAATGGTTTCTCTATCTCACATGAAGAGGTGAGGAGAAGAGATAATAATAATAATAATAATAATAATAATAATAATAATAATAATAATAATAATAATAATAATAATAATAATAAAAAAAGAAAGATAGAATTGAGCAACCGTACAGGCATCCTTTGCGCATTGCATACGGCTATACAATGGAATTCACTTTACCTTCCATTTCGATCGAAGAAAGAGAAAAATATATAGATATAGGGTTTATCCGATTTAGAAATTCATGAAGCTACCAATGAACTTCACCTTGTATGTCTTCTTGCAGACTGTGAGCCACTTGCTTTTGATGAAGCCACCAAAGAAGAAAAATGGAGAAAAGCCATATATGAAGAAATTGAAACCATCAAGAAAAATCAAACATGGGAACTTGCTTATCTTCCGAAAAACAAACTGGCAACCGGAGTTAAGTGGGTGTAAAATGTCATGACCCTTTCCCCCTCGCGAGAGCGGAAGTGGGCTAATAGATTGCTAAGCCCATATTAAGATCGGGGCTTAGCGCAGGCCCATCCCAAGCTCATACCAAATTGTGTCAGGGAGAACTTTAAAATCAAAGTAGACTTTAGTGTGGTCGAGTGGCATGTGCTCAATGCATATGCTATAGGAGTCGCCACCAATCATTTTTTGGAGGATATGATTGGAAACCCTATCGAGCAATCGGGAAAAACCGTTCAATTCTATGAGAACAAGAGAAATAGGTTTGAGAACTTAGTTACATCGACCCATTGGTCAACGCCATTTCGGTACTTAAGTTGAGTTATTTTGTAATCTAGGGAATTCACGCAAGCGCTTTTAGATAAGGTAAGTCCTAAAAGATCTAAAAAGGCCATGCATATGGGATAAGCTAACCTATCATAGGCAATCGGTAATTGAAAATGCGCAGATCAAGGAATCAGTGCATGCAGATAAATCGCATCAAAACAACACCTAAGTGGCCACATGGCAAGCTTAGTAAGCCCTAAGGACTCAGAGAATGCATCAATTAGGATCATGGGTGATTTGAAAGAGTTTTGGTCAGATTGAACGGAGGAGCAAAATGGTCATTTTTTGAGATTTGAGAAGTCAAAACTGTGAAAATAGGTCAAACTAGTTGAATGCGGTCATTTCCTATTTTTCACAATTTTTAGAAATTTTTTTTTGTATTTTTAAGATTTTTTTAGAATTTGTTTTTTTATGATTTTTTACGAATTTTCCCTATTTTTTGGATTTTCTGAATTTTTATTTTTATTTTTGAATTTCTTATTAATTTTTCGGACCGGTCGGGTTGATCCAACCCACAAACTTGAGGACCCAAACGAAGACCCATAAGGGTTTGAGCCGAGTCCAAAAACAACCCCGTTTTGGATTTTTATGATTTTTCTATTTTTTTTATTTTTTTTTATTCTTTTCTAATTTTTTTTACTATTATTCGTTATACGGATCGTGTCGAATCAACCTGGCCATGAACCAGAAGCCCGACCCAAACCCACGCTGGTTTTGATCGAATTCAAAAACGATGTAGTTTGGTATTTTTGACTTTGTTGAATTTTTTTTACTCATTTTTCTAATTTCTTGCCTATTTCTAATTCAAGGCTTGAAAACTCATCATGTGGGACACTACTAGCCATCGAATAAAAAGGATTTTTATTTTCCAAAAATTCTACAATCGCCCCACGTGGCATAATATTCACCGTTAGATCTAGGCTTTTATTTTTATTCTTCAAAATGGATTATCACCACCTCTGGGATGACGTGGCATGCCATGTGACTACAACGTCAGTGACATATCGGCACCTTTTTTTTTTTTTTATAAAAGTGACTTTTCATATTTTTCATATTTTTAATATTTTTTGAAAAATACAAGAATACTTGAAAATTCAGGAAAAATAACATTTGAGGCCACAAAAATACAAAAAATAGTCAATATTTTTATTTTAAATCCCTTTTCATGTTGGTCATTGCAAATTTGAAAAATTCAATTTGGGGTCATGCGTTCCTTCACGAGCATAATCTCGAATCGAGCCTAAAAAAATCTAATTTGAGTCAATTTATTTTTATTTTTCACTTTTAGGAGTTGTGACATTATCCTATAATAGTCCAAATTTTTCAATGATCTGATGGTGCATTTTTTGTTATTGCATTCCGTTTTTCGTGTTTAATTTATCATTTGAAGCGTTTATCTATGCTGCGTTGTTGCGTTCGCAGGACTTGTCGATCGAACATGCAAGATCGATTTCGCGAGATGTTCTTGAGAATTAACGTACTTGAGAGTGTTGTCGGGAATAGCTATCGATTGGATGTGTTTATTTGGATATTCTGTGTGAATTCAACTGGATTATAGCGTTTGTTTAGCTCAATTCATGATTACGCATTGCGCATCAACTCATCATCACAAAGACACCATCTCCAAAGAAAAAGAAAAGAGGAGTTTGTTCAGAGATAAAGAGAGGGAAGGGGAGGACTTAACGGCGGACACACGCACGCAACTTCTCTCTCGTTTCATTTCATAATCCTCCTACTTTTTGAGAGACAGAGAATCATACTCATATTCTTCTTCAAGAGAATCTCTGATAAAAAAAAATGATTTTGAAAGCATTGTGCCCATTTTCTATGATGTTAAGCCCACTGATTTAAAACATCAATATAGACGTGTTGGGAAGTCCTTCCATGAGCACACGAACCATGGAATTGACTGCAAGGACATTTCTAAATGGAAGCAGGCTCTCCAAGAGATTGCTGAGATGAAGGGTATGGCTTGCCAAATACACACAATGGATGTCAAGGGGAACTCCAAAAGAGAGTTGTCTCAAATATTGTACATTTGTTGAAGAAGAATGATTTATTTGTAGCTCTAGCAGTTAGTGGGTGATGAACCCGATACAAAAGGTTAGAAAAAAGCTTGGTGCCATCTGTCTCAACAAGCAATCAACGGAAGTATGTGACAAAGATGCACATGTATTTAGAATATGTGAAATACTAGGGATTGGCAGGACTGCCGTTGTGAAGGTTGAAATGCGTCATCTCTTGCAAGGTCATAGTTTTCTTTCAGATATTTGAGAAAATGTCAGATTGAATACTCATGGGACTGCAAGAACAGTTAATCTCAAACCTCTAAAAGCAAAGAACATAAAAGTCAAAACGTCGTCCGCCAGTCAAAAATAAAAAAAGGGGATGTACTCATTGTTGCGACCCGAAAATAATTTTGGTATTAGGTGAAATTTTAGACTAACGGATTATTAGGTTAATAAGATTAACTAACCTAACGCGGACCCTCCCAAGTCCTACCAAATCGCAACTTTGATTTTTGTTCAAATGATTTTAGAATTTGAAGTCCCCACTAATCGTTCTTGATAGGTCGATTAGAAACCTAAGTAAATTAGCAGGAGAACTAAATTATTTCTATGAACCAGAGATTCAGAGTCTGGAGACTTGATTACGCTAGATTACTCTAACACCCTTTCGGTACCATTTTATTTCATGAAAAATCATTTGAAAAGGCAAGGTCTGGATTGGACTAACTAGAAGGGTAAAATAGTCATTTTTTAAAGCTCAAGAAATGGAAACAAGTCAAACCAATTGAATGTGGTCATTCTTTATTTTCCATAATTTCTGAGAATTTTTCTAATTTTCTGGAGATAATTTGCCAATGAATGGTATCATTTCATGAAGAAATAGGAGTCAAAGTCACAAAATATAAGTCCAGCCAGTCAAAATTGATCATTTCTCATTTTTTGCGATTTTTGCGAATTTTTCGGAATTTTTCGAGACAATTTGCCCATAAAGGGCATAATCATCATTTTAAAAAAATCAGGAAGGAAAATCATCAAAAATAGAATTGACCAGTTGAAATGGCTCGTTTCCTAGTTCTTAAGATTTTTAAGAATTTTTCTAAAATTTTTCAAGACAATTTGCCCATAATGGGCAAAATCGTTATTTTGAAAAGATCAGGAAGGGAAATCATAAAAAAATAGGATTGACTAGTCGAAATGGCCCATTTCCTAATTTTTGGGATTTTTCTGAATTTTCTGAAATTTTTCAAGACAATCTACCTATGAGGAGGCAAAATCTTCATTTCCAAAGATTGGAAAGGTAAAACTGCCGAAAATAGGATTAGTCAGTTAAAACGACCCGTTTCCTAATTTTTGAGATTTTTGAGAATTTTAGAATTTTTTCTTTTCTTTTTTTAGAATTTTTCGATATCTAACCATGCGACAGATACATATTCTAAAACAATAATTAAGCAATTCAAGTCAAAATAAGAAGATGAACATGACAATCAATCTAATCAAGAAAGTAGATATATCAATTAATTTTGAAATATTTTGTGAATATTTAAGTTAATCGTTAATCCATAATCCTACGGTCAACGATAGAATTTAAATCCTTGCCTAATCAAGTATTCTATCAATAATCTTAAAGATGGACTTTCTCGATTATATGGCAAGTTGCGGATTAAGAAAGGGAGTTTTCCTAATCAACCTATATTTCAAAAGATATCCACTTTGATACAATGTGTGATATTACAAGATATGCAAAGTATGATCAAATAGATAAGCGATCATAATAAAATTCAAGATAGGAAATTTACCTTGTTCTTCAAGATTGAGTTCTCCTAATTTGGATTTTTTTTTTAAACAAAAATTGCACTCCAAACTTGCACCTTCGGACCAGTCAGCCATGAGGGTTCATGCACAGATTGGCTCGGTATTGTCTTGATCAACAGCGACGAGATTGCTCACAGACATGAACTCCTGGAAGCCTTAGAAACTCAAACAACAGGATTCGTGGGGGACCCGAGCTCAAGCAGCAGGAAAATAAGTTGCGGCAGACACCTAAACACGTCGGCACTAGAACCCACGCTAGCGCATCTCGAGCAGAAACAATGGGAGCAGCCTCGAGCAGTAAGGACAAACATCCCACTGATCAGCAAAGCGATGTTGGATTGAGCGACCGAATCGGTGGACCTTCAGCAGCATCGGCTCTGCTGGTTTTTAATCTGAATAGCAATGGCAGCGAGCTGATACAACTCGTTTGTGAGAAGTAGCTTCCCCATAGATATCATTGCTTGAAGTAGGCCACTATTATCGCCCAAAACTGGCAGTAAAGCAAATAGTAACCTAACAGCACAATTCTGGAAGATTAAAGTCTCGATGTCACCTAACCATGAAGAGCATTACCGCTATTTCGTTCCATAAGAAATTTAACCACCACTGCCGTTGATGACATTGATAAGAAAACACCCACAAATATGCCCTCTGACAACTCAGCTCCATATACCATGGCACTTAGCTCAAAGAAAAAATATCACAATTTGCAGTAGCCCTCCTTTTGCTGTTCGATGAAAAGATCGTGAGAAGATATATGAGAAAGCAATTGATTTTGGCTCGTAAAGAGGAGTAGACGGAGACGGGATGGTCAACTTCGACGAGTTCAAGAAGACGATAAGAGGCGGCAAACCGCTCCTGGCCTCGGCTGTCGTTGAAAGAAAGCTCCCGAGAGCTTTCGAAGCTTTGTCACCTTCGATGGAGAAAAACCAAGTCTTCTCGTTGGTCCTACAAGCTCCCTAGTAGCTTAAGGGATCCGTGGAACTCAACCGTTCGAGTCTTCATCGCCGAAACAAGTTCTTACCATCATTGATCTTTGAGCTCCGTTCCAATGGCAGACTCCACATCTGACCATATTTTTGCGATCTCTTTGGTTTAGTCACGTCTAGTACTGTCCCTAAGCTCGGTGGTATGCTTGTATTGCATTAGTTTGGTCTTAAAACTCGTGGTTGAACATCCTCTGCCTCCAAACCTACCATGGCCTCCTGAGCTCTTTTCATGCAAAACTATTGAAAATATTAAAATAAAATTTGGAAGAAAGTCAAAAAAAGAAGAAGCCTCAATTTTTGACTATTAATGGACAACTTAGGTGTGCTTAAGCCTCAATTTTTGACTATTGATTGTCAAAAATGGACAACTTAGGTGTGCTTGAATTTGATAAAATTAAGTGTAGTCAAATAAAGACATTTAAGTTTGGCAAAAATTAGGTATAGAATTGGCTATAAATATGTGTGGTTTTCTTGTAAGTTTCATATCAAGGAGGAGAAGAAATAGAGAGAGAGAGAGAGTTCTTGTAAGAACAAGCTTAGAGCAAAGCTTGATTTTATTTGTGTAAAACCTTGGCAAAGGTATTTTGTAGTATTGCTCTCTCATTTGCATTTTTGTTATTCTCTCCAAATTAAATCCTCCAAGCTTCCGCAAAATTCCTCCTTCCTTTTTTATTTGGTTCCTACATTTGGTATCAGAGCCAAGTTATGGCGTCCACAAGTTCCGTTCAATTTCAACTTCCAAAGTTGAACGGAAAGAATTTCAACAACTGGTCCGTCCAGATGAAGGTTTTGTTCAAATCGCAAGATTTGTGGAACCTGGTGGAGAATGGCTACATCGAAGTAGCTAATAACGAAGAATTCAATGCCATGAGAAAGGAGGAGAAGGATTCGTTGGTGGAATCCCGGAAAAAAGATCAGAAAGCATTATATGCGATCTTTCAAGCCGTGGAGGAGACGATATTTGAAAAAATATCGAATGCCGAGACCGCCAAAGCAGCGTGGGATATTTTGCAAAAATCCTACAAGGGCGATGATCGTGTTCAAAGAGTTCGGCTTCAAACACTTCGAGGTGATTTTGAGTCTTTACGCATGAATGATTCTGAATCTATCTCTTTGTATTTTGATCGTGTACAAAACATCGTTAACCAATTGAGGGTTAATGGTGAAACACTCCAAGATGTACGAGTCGTAGAAAAAATCTTGAGGTCTTTGACTGAAAGATTTGACTACGTTGTTGCGGCAATCGAAGAAGGCCAAGATATATCAACTATGACGTTGGAGCGGTTGATGGGTTCATTATGCTCGCATGAGCAAAGAATGAATCAGAAGTCCGTCAGTTCATATCCCGAGCAAGCTTTGCAAAGTCGTATCGCTCCATCAAATCGAGGAAGCTATCAAGGAGGTCGAGGTCGCGGAGGAGGCCAAGGAAGAGGTGGAAATTCCAATTTCACCGGGAAATTTAAAACACGTGACAAATCAAAAGTCAAGTATTTTAAGTGCAACAAGTTCGGACATTACAAATCCGAATGCCATGCAAAGGCGACGTACGAGCAGGCGGAGCACGCACATACCACTGATGTTGAAGAATACATGGTGCTAGCATGTAAGAAGGATGACTCAAGCACTGTAGATACCAACATATGGTATCTAGATACTGGTTGCAGCAATCATATGACTGGCCGGAAGGAATTATTCTCGCAATTGGATGAGACGAGTCGTGGTGAAGTCAACTTCGGGAATAAATCAAAAATTCCCGTGATGGGCAAAGGTAACATTAATATCAAGTCAAAAGATGGTACTAATGTTGCTATTGCAGATGTTTACTTTGTGCCAGGACTTTTTTGGAATTTGCTAAGTGTTGGGCAACTTTCCGAAAAAGGCCACAAAGTTCACATTGAAAATGGAATTTGCACCATCAGAGGTGTCAACAACAAGTTGATCACAACGGTGCAAATGACGAAGAACCGGATGTTTCCCATGACTCTTCAGACGAAGAATCTCTTGAGTTTTCAAGCGATGATGAAAGACAACAACTGGCTGTGGCATCTTCGATACGGTCATCTAAATTTTCGTGGACTAAAACTACTGGTTCAGAAAAGGATGGTGACCGGCATGCCTTTAATCGAATGTCCAGATCGTCCATGCGAAGGATGTCTCGTTGGAAAACAACATCGAGAATCATTTCCAGTAGGGAAAGCCAGAAGAGCAAAGCAACTTTTGGAGCTGGTACATACAGATATATGTGGCCCTATTGAGGTTGAATCAGTCGGACAAAAAAGGTACATGCTGATTTTTGTTGATGATTTTACCAGAAAAACTTGGGTATATTTCTTGAAAGAAAAATCTGAAGCATTTGCCAAGTTCAAAGAATTTAAAGTCTATGTTGAAAAACATAGTGGCTTTAATCTGAAGACGTTGAGATCGGATAGAGGAGGAGAATTTACCTCAAATGAATTTGACAAATTTTGTAAAATTCATGGAGTAAAACGTCAGTTGACTGCCAGCTATACACCTCAGCAAAATGGTATAGCAGAAAGAAAGAACAGGACAATTTTTGAAATGGCAAGAAGTATGTTAAAAGCCAAAAATTTGCCTAAGAATTTTTGGGCAGAAGCGGTTGCTTGTGCTGTATTTGTACTAAACAGGTGTCCAACAAGGAGTGTTCTTGGAAGAACCCCAGAAGAGGCTTGGAGCGGCAACAAGCCAGATGTTTCGTTTCTACGAGTATTTGGGTGCGTGGCATATCCCCATATACCAGATGAACGAAGAAAGAAGTTGGATGACAAAAGCGAGAAGTGCATCTTCATTGGCTATAGTGACACAACTAAAGGTTATAAGCTGTATAACCCAGTCACTGAAAAGGTAATTATCAGCAGGGATGTCCAGTTTTTTGAAGATGAAGCTTGGGACTGGAACCAAAAAGGTAACCAGAAAAGCATCACCATCGAAGATGAACCATTGGAGAAAGAAATAGAAGAGCCTCCATCATCTTCAACTAGTGGTACATCTTCACCAACAGCAGCTTCAGAACCACCACTACGTCGTTCACAACGACTGAGGGAGACGCCAGCAAAATTCAGGGATTACGTGGTCACAGGAGGCGATGGCAGTGATAATAACGGAATCACTGATGAAACATTGGTAAACTTTTGTTTGTTTGCTGAATGTGATCCTGTAACCTATGATGAAGCAGCTGCAGATGAAAGGTGGATTCATGCAATGGATGAAGAGATTCACTCCATTGAGAAGAATGACACATGGGTGCTAACTTCTTTACCACCTGGTAAGAAACCCATTGGTGTCAAGTGGGTGTACAAGACGAAGTACCAACCCAATGGTCAGGTGGACCGTTACAAGGCCAGACTGGTTGTAAAGGGCTACAAGCAAAAGCCAGGTATTGATTATTTTGAAGTATTTGCACCAGTGGCTCGGATGGATACCATCCGGATGATCTTAGCACTTGCAGCTCAAAATCATTGGAAGATCCATCAAATGGATGTGAAATCAGCATTCCTCAATGGTGTTCTTGAAGAGGAAGTTTACGTGGAGCAACCACAGGGTTATGAGAAAGGGCATGAAAATCAAGTTTACAAACTGAAGAAGGCTTTGTATGGGCTAAAACAGGCACCTCGTGCTTGGTACACACGTATCGACACATACCTGTTAGAGCGTGATTTTCAAAAGTGCCCGTATGAGCATACACTGTATATCAAGTCAAATACTAACGGTGACATAATAATTGTGTGCCTTTATGTTGATGACTTGATATTTACAGGCAGCTGTGAAAAAATGTTTTCAGAATTCAGGGAGGCTATGACTAGCCAGTTCGAGATGACTGATTTAGGATTGATGTCCTATTTTCTTGGGCTTGAAGTGAAGCAGATAGATAATGGCATATTTATTTCACAGCAGAAATATGCTAATGATATTCTGAAGCGATTAAAAATGGAATCGCTCAAACCAATTCGAACTCCCGTAATTGAACGTTTGGAGCTGAAGAAAGAAGGAACCGGTGAATTGGTAAATCCTACTTATTTCAAAAGCATTGTTGGCAGTTTAAGATATTTGGCTTCTACAAGACCAGATATTACCTATGGAGTGGGAATTATTAGCAGGTTCATGGAGAAACCATACCAATCACATTTACAGGCGGCAAAAAGAATTTTGCGGTATGTCAGTGGAACTCGTGATCATGGAATTTTATATTCTTATACTGACAACTTTGATCTGTTGGGGTATACAGATAGTGATTGGGCAGGTGATACTGAGACTCGAAAGAGTACTTCAGGGTATGCTTTCTTTCTTGGATCAGGAGTAATTTCTTGGTCTTCGAAAAAACAGCAGGTTGTTGCACTCTCGACAGCTGAAGCAGAATACATGGCATTAGCTTCAGGGGCTTGTCAGGCAATATGGCTTCGATGGATGCTGCGTGAATTGATGCATGAACAAGCAGGTCCTACTAAATTGATGTGTGACAATAAGTCGGCTATTGCATTAGCCAAGAATCCTGTATTTCATGGCAGGAGCAAGCACATCGACATTAAGTATCACTATATTCGTGAGCAAGTCAAAGATGGTGAAATTGAACTTAATTTCTGCAGATCAGAAGACCAGATTGCAGATATCCTGACAAAACCATTGAAGGCTGATTTGTTCGAAAGATTGAAGACGATGCTTGGTGTTATGAACTTCCAAAATCAATTTTAAGGGAGGCTATTGAAAATATTAAAATAAAATTTGGAAGAAAGTCAAAAAAAGAAGAAGCCTCAATTTTTGACTATTAATGGACAACTTAGGTGTGCTTAAGCCTCAATTTTTGACTATTGATTGTCAAAAATGGACAACTTAGGTGTGCTTGAATTTGATAAAATTAAGTGTAGTCAAATAAAGACATTTAAGTTTGGCAAAAATTAGGTATAGAATTGGCTATAAATATGTGTGGTTTTCTTGTAAGTTTCATATCAAGGAGGAGAAGAAATAGAGAGAGAGAGAGAGTTCTTGTAAGAACAAGCTTAGAGCAAAGCTTGATTTTATTTGTGTAAAACCTTGGCAAAGGTATTTTGTAGTATTGCTCTCTCATTTGCATTTTTGTTATTCTCTCCAAATTAAATCCTCCAAGCTTCCGCAAAATTCCTCCTTCCTTTTTTATTTGGTTCCTACAAAAACTAGAGGTCTCTCTCTCTCTCGCTCTCGCCATCTCTGCGTTAAGCTCACGCAGTCGCTCCATCTCTGCAACACCACATTACCCTGGAAGATCTTGCTGGAAACCTAGCCCAACCCGCCGCCAGCGAAGAATCCTTCATGCTCTTTGGACAAGCCTTGTTGAGTCTCTGCTCATATAATGTTCCACGAGACTATGAGCTCTGCATTAGGAGGCTCCCGTGTTGGTGATTCTAACACGATGCTTTGCGTGCTCTTCCACCCTTTGGCTTGAAAGCGCGAAACTTCTGTTCCGGAACTCCTCACTCTCTGCTCTAAAGATTTCTGCTATTTTCTACATCATTGTTTCCATAGTTGTCTCTTTTCTTACTGGATTCTTTTGGCTGGCGAGTGGCGAAAGTTTGGTACCTGGCATTCTTGACTCACGAACCGACCTGAGAGAGTTTCAGTTTGCTTCTTTTTATTTTGCTTGCTCTCAACTTTGGGATGGGCCCGTAGTCGCTTTCACATTTTTCTCATCTCTACAAGTCGAGAATAAGAAGTGCCCAAGGAACCCGAGACTTCACTACTGAGAAGTGTCGAAGACATTCTGCCGTTTGGATTTTTGGCTCCATGCAAGCCAAGTTATTGGACGGCAAGATGAGATCATTCCTGCCTCCAAGCAGTAGTGGCGACGCGATGTAAGAAGTTTTGATGGCAACGTGACGAAGCAGATTAAATGGTACGACAGTGCGACGAGTGAGTATTATAAACCCGTATGACAAACAGTTTCTCCCCTCGCATAAAAGAAGTACACACCGTGAGCACTGGCGTTAAACACACGCCATTTCTGCAACTAGCTCGTGCTAGAAGGCCTTTTGACCTGGGCTGGATGGATCTGTACGAGAAAATGGAGAAGATGGGTGGAGAGACCCCGACGGCTGCGATACGTAATCTCTTGAGTTCACCGAAAAAGCTTGCTTTGCTTACATTAACAGCTCATGCTTATGATCCAAATGAGGTTGATCCGCCGAGATATCTTGCATCACTCGCTGGAAAGGATGAATATGCACAGCGCGTAGTCGCCAGCCAAAGAAGCCTCCTCGAAGTCATAGATGAATTCCCTTCCGCAAAACCGCCCGTCGGTGTTTTCTTTGTGGGAACTACTCCACGGCTGCAATCCAGGAACGACTCACAAAGGAGTTTGTTCAACTTGGATGAAGGTATTTAAAGTGATTATTACTTCCCTTCTAATTATACTCTTTTCTCTGTCAAGGAAGTAGAATGGTTAGACTATGTCTCGTATGTGTATGGCGTCATTGTCAAGCCACCAGCAAATCCTGATTGCCTTGCTGTCTCTTCTCTTAATCAAACCTGTCGAATGGGCCTGCCATATTTGAGTATTTGACAGCCACGGTTGGGGAGAACCAAATAGAAAAACATGGATTAAAAAAAAAGGCGTGCATGTTAGGTTTGTTCACGTGAATTAGACCTAATTTGGCCTTGGGCTTGACATGTGGGCTTGTATTAAAGCTGGGTGGTAAGTAAGCTTTAGATTTGGGCCTCTCTTGAAGAATATGATAATTTGATTTGAGCCCAAGTTGGGTTTTTGTATTTTGGAGTGATTCGGGCCATTAAGGCGCGATTTGGGCTTCTATGGCGGGCGAGGTCTGCTAGCCCGATTCGGATTATTCTTTCAATAAATAAAAACATAACAAAAATCGGAAAGCCCTTTTAAATGAAAATTAGAAAAATCAATGAAAAAATAATAATAATAAATAAGTAAAAAATTTGAAAATTTCATAAAAAATCTCAGAAATTAGGAAACGGGTCATTTCGACTGACCAATCCTATTTTTGGTGAATTTCCACCCCGATCTTTTCAAAATGACGATTTTGCCCCTTATGGGTAAATTATCTTGAAAAATTCAGAAAACTCAGAAAAATATCAAGAATGAGGAAACGGGCCATTTCGACTGGCTAATCCTATTATTGAATGTTTTGCCTCTTTGATATTTTCAAAATGACGATTTTTCCCCTTATGGGCAAATTGTTTCAGAAAATTTCGAAAAAAAATTCTCTGAAATTGTGGAAAATAAGGAATGATCACATTCAACTGATTTGACCAGTTTTCACTCCCTAATCCTTGAAAAATGACCATTTTACCTTTCTGGTCAGTTTTATCCAAACTTTTCCCAATCATCACCAAATGAGTTTTCATGAAATGGTACCGAAAGGGCGTTAGAATAATTTAGCGTAATCAAGTCCCCAAACTCATTTTCTCTTGTTCGTAGAAATAAATTAGTTCTCCCACTAATTTATTTAGGTTTCTAATCGACCTACCAAGAACGATTAGTGGCGACTCAAAAATTAAAAATCATTTAAATAAAAACCAAAGTTGCGATTCGATAGGGCTTGAGAGGGCCCGCATTAGGTTAGTTAATCTAATTAACCTGATAATCCATTCACCTAAAATTTATTTTTAGGTCGCGACACCACTGCGACTCTCTCTTTTTTTCAACAAGAACAGAATGACAAAATTCACAGTGAAAATCTATAATCTTTTAGTCTAGTAAGTGTAATTGAACTCATAATGACAGGAGTTAGCTTCTGCAGATTATCATATTATCACCCCAGAAAGCTAATGGAGAAATGGGCAAGTATTCTCTTTTGGTACAGCAGAAGAAAAATGTGCCTGTATAAGGAAAATTCTCTCGATCCCACAAAACACTTTCTCATTTGTATAGATAAGCAAAAAGAAGATCCGCCATTTTCGGTTTTCCTCTCACAACAACCGCTTTTGTCGATAAGCATCTCATGTATATTCCCACAGAGAATTCAAATGAGTACTGCTAATTTACAGTTGAACTACCCAGAATAGAGCATCCACCAGTGGGAGATACCTAAAGAGGACACCAAACGGAATGTAATCAGTCGGATATATCGCATCAATCGATCTCTAAAGTAGTCTTAACTAGGAACTCCTCTTACTCTGGCCATGCCAAAGCTTTTCTGGAACCACCTAGCTTGAATTAGCAGACCGGCATTCTCTCAGTGAATTCAAAGCCGACCCCTATGTCCTCAAGAAGCCTAACCAACGGCTGCTCTTAGAGAAAAACCCAACTATGATCCGTCTGTCACCCTATGAGTCGCACCCCCATTCGCCGGAAACATCCTTGTGAAATCTTATGCACATCTCGAATTGCACCGCACTACAGTTGGTGGCAACGAGGCTCGTGCAACTCACCTTGTTGAGTGCCACCTTCTTTCTCTTCATTTTCCTTACATATTCTCTCGACCTGCCTCAAGTTCTTTGCCGTCCCGTGGATTTTGAACGGGGCATTGTACACCCACATGTTCGGCTTGCATCCTCTCGCTTCATTTTCGCAACCAATTTCATTGCTTCTCTTGTTTTCCCTCTCTCGCCATGCATGGCAACCGTGTTAGAGCACGCCACAACAATATCTTCTCTTTTACACTATTCCTCAGAAAGCTTCTCGGCTACTTTGCCACATTCATCTAAGTTATGACCACTCTACTACAATGATCATTTTAACTGGAAATTTTTAGCCTTTGAGATCATTCAGGAGTTATTATCGGTTAATCGAGAGAACCACTTTTCCTGTAAATGTTTTTGGCATCATTTATTACTCATCTCTAAAAGAAAAGTACTGAACTCACCTTCGGCATCGTTCTACTTTAATAGTTGTCGATCCTCGTCAGGCTGGCTGTGAAATGCAGTAGCTTGTCTTCTTTAGAAGGAAAGCAATGCCGGCGTTCATGCAGGGCCATCTCATCGAGTAGCTTTTAAGTAAATACGTCTTAGATAAGAGGATGAGAATTCTTGCGTAAATTCAGTGAACATAACGTCAGCGGAAGTGTTTGTAACACGCTATTTTGTACTGGGAACTTCGGATTATAGGAAAGTGGAAGAAGAAATCAGTCTCTGTCTGGGGAGGACGAAGTTCCGGTATGCATCAAATATATGTCAAAAGGGTATTGTGGGGGCTTTCTCCGCTGTCGCATCTGCACCATCCTATCATATCATATCTCATCAGTATTATGAATAAATCAGGTGGTGCATCCGAGTGTCGTCTCGTCGTGGCGGATGTGATTTTCCTTCCGCTGTTCACTCTGTTTTCCTGGTTGCTTCTGTTTGTGAGTGCGAAATCTAATTAAGAGCCATAACTTGTTTCTAATCTTGGCTCCTCAAGTTCATGTCATATACGAACACAGGATATATCAGCATGATCATGACTTCAACTTAACATGACAGCTTCGCCATTGTGGACCTTGCAACTATGTATTGTCGGCAATCGAAGCATGCGTACTTAGTTGAGTCCTGGACTCAACTAAGTATGTTCTTTGCTAGGATCAACCATTTTATTAAACAAAAAGAAGATCCGCACTTTTTGTTTTTCCTCTCCCAACAACCGCTTGTGTTGGTAAGCATCTCCTGGATATTACCAGAAAGAATTCAACTGAGTGTTACTAATTTACAATTGAACTACACAGAAACTGTCCAAGTTGAATAAAGGGGACACCGAACCTGAATTGCGATTGGCCCTATCTATTGTATCAGTTTATTGGGAACTCCTATTTCTCGGGTTATGCTGAAGCTTTACTGGAACCAATAGACTTCTTGTCTAATTCTCACTCACTCTGAATAGGGAACCTCTAAGTATTACAATGTTTAGATCAAAAATGATCAAGGAAGTTGAAGCTTTCTTGAACTTTAGAATTTTTAATTTTGACTCTATTTTTTCTCTTCAACCTCGAAGTATCCTTTTATGCTCCTCCACCCTCAAACTAACCGCTACAAGATGTTCGGATATCACTCTCCAAGCCTCTCCATTTAGAAAAGATTGTATACAAAAGATTTCATAGTTGTTGAGATTGGAAGTTAAAATCTCCGTTGCTCATTCAATCATGATTTGGGTTTCCAAAGATAGAACTCTTCATTTGGTAACTAATTATCTTCTTCCTTAATCCACGTCCCTGATAGATAATTAATCATCTTCGCGATTGATAATATTCAAAAACAAATTCAACCTGATTTGCTGGCCATTGTGATATAATGTGTGTGTGTACATCGCACAATAATCTGGTTGTTGCTTCTAAAATACTTCTTTAGAACTTGAGCTCATGCGAAAGCATCTGAGCTTTGAGTCAATATCTAAGTTACGCTTAATTTCTGTTTACCATTCCTCAACTTCTTAATGTAAAAAGGAAAATCTGTAAAATAAGTATTTTATTACATTAACTCAGATATTAGAGAATATGAATTATTTTATCAACTTCAAAATTAATTAAGTATTTTTCTCAACAATTTTTAGGATCAACATTACACATTAAACTTAAGTTTCAAAAGATATTACACATTCGACAAAAGGTCGTGTCCAACAATGCCGTTACGCATCAAGAATAGTTGCCGTTTCTCTAGTATAATGATTAGCTTGATTGAAATTCCCAGCCTTAGATATTGTTCGAGGGCATCACCGTCGAATTCGGCGTTGCTCCAAATTGATCACTGTCAAATTCGTCAGGTTGGTGTCCAATGCAGTAGCTTGTTCCCATTGGAAGGAGACCAATGCTGTGGCTCATGGAGAGACATCTCGTCGGCTAGTTTTCATGCGCAAGTACAACTTACTCATAAAAAGAAGGATAAGGTATTCCTTCGTACATGTACATGTGGAATGCATATTGGAATTGGGAGCGTTGGCAAAGGTTGTTGAATAATGAGTAATTTTTCGGCGAAAACTATCGATGCTGAGATATATAATTTTTAATAATTATATTTTATTTTCTCTCTTTCTTTTGTTTCTTTCCTTCTTACTATATTGTCCGCCGGACCTCAGCATGACATCGATCTTGCCGGCCAATGATGACGTTTAGAGTTCAATCAATAAAAAAGCCTGGGGCAAATCAGTAGGACCTCGTTATAAGCGTGATTGGACTGTGTGAAAGACGGTGGGGGCCTAAGGAGGAGCCGGATCTTTTTGAAAGGAGTATGGGATGACGATGTGCTAAAAAGTCTAAAGAAGATCTCAGGTAATCCTTTGGAAAAGAAGGGTGTACTACGACGGCTGGTACGTAGCGACAACGAAGCTCGGAGACATCAGATATATTTTGTCAAAAGGGCGAAAGCTATCCTCCCTACAGTGCCGTTTGTGCTGTCCTGACGAGCGATGGGTGACTTCAGAAGCTTACCCATTTTCTCCTTTTTCAGGTATCTAGCGGCTGTGAATTAAACTGAATCTGGACCGTCGGATCTGTCGTCATCCATGCAAGACCCGACTGTTGCGAAATAATTCAGAGTCACCACTTCACTCCCCTATAAATCGCGTCTTCCGGCCGAGCCCGATCCTCCATCCATCTCTCTCAAAATGGATTTGTCGAGGCGGTTGATTCCAGCTGCTTTTGTTGTGATGCTGCTGCTGGTGGCAACTGGTCGTTCCTCATCCTACAACACTTATGCACGCGTGCATGCTTTTCATTGTTCGAATCAATAATACGTCTCCTAATTTTGGCCCTTACGATGTGCTCACACTTCACTAGAATAACAGAAGGCTATAAAATGGTAGTGAGTTTCGATGATTGTGAGCATGATCTATCAACTCATTTTCCACGAGAGAATTTAACTAACACCTCCGTTATTTGGTATGTGAACAGAGATGGGGCCGATGGCGGTGGAGGCGCGAACTTGCGAGTCGCGGAGCCACCAGTTCAGGGGGGCATGCGCGCCGGACAGCAGCTGCGCCGCTACTTGCCAGACGGAGGGCTTCAAGGGCGGGCGCTGCCGGGCCTCTCATCGCGGGGCCACTCGTGGCCATTGCTTCTGCATCAAACATTGCTAGAGTGCGAGCGCTCTGAACGCGCCTTTGAATTCCATCTTGTCGCATCTCACCAATCTTTTGGAATAATCCGGTGCTGCATCGGAATGTCGTTGTGTGGTCGCGGATGTAATCTTCCTTTGGCTGTTTACTCTTTTTTGTCATGGTTGCTTCTGTTTTGAGTGTGTGGAATCTGTTTTTAAGAGCCATTTTAGGGTCGCCGCATATAATGACTTCGACTTGACCTGACAACCTTGCCACCATGGCCCTGACTGCGTATTTGTTTTGAGTCCTGGACTCTGTATGTTCTTCACTAGGATCAACCATTTCGTTAACTTACGCAAATTATGTGATCTCCACGAGGCCGAGGATGAGCAGTATAGTCATTCCAAGATTTTCAGTCCGATCCATCGCGGAAACTGGAAACAGCAGTTAGTAAATATATCGACCCCAGTTATTTTGTTGGCCGTCGAAACGGCCGTCCGTCGTCGCCCACGAGTCTTAAGGATTGTCGCCGTGGTGGCTTAGGAAGTAAATTGAGATGAAAATAAGTTTGAGTATCTGATTTCGAATTCTTTGTCATTTTTTTGTGAAATTTTGATGATTCGACATTCAGAAGCTTCTCTTCTATCAGTCTCGGACCGACTGGGGTTGGCGTTGATGGGATTGCCTTTCTCTCTTCTCTCTATCTCTCTCTCTCTCTAGGACCTTATGAGAGGATGGTGATTGTTATGAGCGGTAAAAAGTGAGATTAGGGATGCTAATCTTTATATAGAATTTTGATCGGGTCCTCTCATCATGGGTTCGAATCAAGCTTAATCCAGGTTAGTCAGGTTCATATTTGGCCATTAAAGTTTTATAGATTTTTTTTTACGGTAAGTTATAATTTTTTTTTAATATGAGTCCATAAAAGGAAAATATTAATATATTTTTTTGTAATTAATATGAGTCCATAAAAGAAAATTTCTAATTTACTTTTTCTCTCGATCTCATATTTTTCCTCGATTAGTATTTGCAGACACCTCCAGTTTCTCCCCACACCCGAATTCTTGTTTTCCAAATTCGGGCTATCGATGGCTCGTTATACTGTAATCAAAGCTGCACTTGTTTCAGTACAAGCAAGTGGAGGTTTCCCTGATATTGTGGCTAATAATAGCTAGGATTTTCAAAAGAAGATGCCCTTAATTTGATGAGAATTTCGAGTAGCTCAACTTGAATCACTGCAGAACAGAATGACAAAATAAACGGTTCAATTTGAAAAAGTATAATCGTTTAGCCTAGTTAGTGTCATTGAACTCATAATGAAAGGAGTTAGCTCTGCGGGATTATACCCCCAGAAAGCTAATGGAGACTGCAGGTATTCTCTTTTGCCGCAGAAAAAGAAGAATGTGCCTATACGAGGAAAATTCACTCAATCTCACAAAAGAGTTTCTCATTTTTACTGATAAACAACAGCAAGATCTTCCATTTTCAACTTTCCTCTCACGACAACCGCTTTCGTCCGTAAGCATCTCGAGTATATTCCCACAAAGAATTCAACTGAGTACTGCTAATTCACAGTTGAACTACCCAGAATAGAGCATCCCCCAGTGGGAGATACACGAAGAAGACACCAAGCGGAATGTGATCAGTTGTATCTATCGCATCAATCGATCTCTAAAATAGTCCTGACTAGGAACTCCTCTTGCTCTGGCCATGCCAATGCTTTTCTGGAACCACCTAGCTTGAACTAGCAGGCCGGCGTTCTCTCAGCGAATTCAACGCCGACCCGTATGTCGTAAAGAAGCCTAACCAACGGCTGCCTATCTAACCCCCTATGTTCTGCTATAATTGTTGTCGATCCTCGTCAGGTTGTTAGTGAATGCAGTAGCTTGTCTTCTTTGGAAGCAGAGCGATGCCGGAGTTCATGTAGAGCCATCTCATCGAGTAGCTTCCATAAGTGAATTTAACTTAGAGAACATATCGTAAACGGAAGTGTTTGTAACACGCAGTTTATTTGTAGAAAAATGGGAGAAATCAGTCTCTATCTGGTGAGGATGAAGCTCAGGGATACATCAAATATAGGGTTTTTTTTTTTCCAATTTAGATTTTAAAAAGTTTATTTACCAATTTAGGTTGAAAAAAAATTATTTACCGACTAAGGGCCTGCTTGGCACTAAAAATGCTGCGTGGGGCGGGCGCGGCAGTCAGAGTGCCGAGCGACCCCCTCGGCACTCTGACTGCTGAGCCCGGACTAGCTCGGCACTTTAAGTGCCGCGTGGGCCCATCTCAGTCCTCAATCTTTTTTTATGTGGTTTTAATTATATTTATATTATTTATATATAAATTTTTAAAAATAATTTTTTTTATTTTGAGGCTTATTTTTATAACATAATTATCAATAATTAATTAAAAAATTTATTAAGACACATGTAATTAGTTTATTTATTATATAAATAATTAATAAAAAAATATTCACGAAGGTTGGTGCGGCAAATTTTTAATTTAGATTCATTAAAATTAATTAAAAATTTTATTAAAAAATGCGGTCGCATGAGCCTCATACAGTGATACTAATTTATAAAGCATATTACCCACATTATTTTAATATGAATATGTTATCTTTATATACCTTACCAATTTTATATTATGAATATTTCTTGTATTGTTTATTAGATACTAAATAAAATAATTACATATATCTTAATAAATTTTTTAATTAATTATTGATAATTATGTTATAAAAATAAATTTCTAAATAAAAAAAGTACATTTAAAAATTTATATAAATATAAATGTGATAAAAAAATAATTAAAACCACATAAAAAAATACGAGAAAAAAGCGCCTTGAGGGCCGCACGGTGTTGACACCTAATTTTTAATCATCTTTTCTCTTTTAAAATTAATATAAAATTCATAAAAATTCATAAAATTGAAAAATCAACTTTGGGGACCTTGGCCAAGCCTAGGGAACCAATTTTGAGCAAAAAATAATTTTTCATATTTTCAGTATTTTTTGGTATTTTTATTTTCAAAAATTAATAGAAAATCCACAAAAAATCATAAAATTAAAAAATCAACTTTGGAGATCTTGACCAATCCTAGGGAACCAATTTTGAGCAAAAAAAATATTTTCCATATTTTTAGTATTTTTTTTGTATTTTTATTTTCGAAAATTAATAGAAAATTCATAAAAATTTATAAAATTAAAAAATCAACTTTGAGGACCTTGGTCAAGCCTAGAAAACCAATTTTGGCCAAAAAATGATTTTCCATATTTTTCGCATTTTTTATTATTTTTTATTTTTTTAGAAAATAGAAAAAATGCTTGAAAATTAATAAAAAAAATTGCATTTGAGGCCATTAAATGTGAATAAATAGTCATTATTTTTATTGTAATTTGCTCTTCATTTTGGCCAAAGAAAATCTGCAAAAATTAATATAAAATCGAGAATTACGTTGTTAACCTCATTTTGAGATTAATTGAAAAAAAAATTTATTATAGAATATTCATTTTAGCCCTGTAATTTTCAATTTTGCATTTCTGGAATCGTGATATTATACTCTAATAGTCCAAAATTTTCAATGACTGGATGGTGCATTTTTCATTATTGCGTTTGGTTTTTCGAATTCAATTTATCATTTGAAGTATTTCTCTACGCTGTATCATCGCGTTCGCAGGATTTGCCGCTCGAACATACAGGATCGATTTCGCGAGATTTTCTCAAGAATTGGTGTACTTGAACGTGGTGTAGATTGACGGGAAATCAAGAGAAACTGTAACCAACTCTTGAAGAATTTGTCTTGCAAGATGCATGCCGCAAGTGACTTTGGGATACCTACTAATGTATATAGATGGCGCAAGAATGGACAAAAATGGTCAAGGGAAAACCCTTATTCGAAGAACTAATATAGATGCACCTCTGCGGGATGCCCTATAAAAAAAAAAACAACAAGAAGTTGAAATGGCAATAAACTCTAGTGTTGTTACATGACGAGCCTTTCCCATCGGATTGATTGCTTGAGGGGTCTTCGTCAATAATAAAAAAATCTATGGAGCAAGAGTCAAAAAAAGTCGTTGTTGATATAATATAAAAAGGGGGAAGAGAGAGATAGTGGAGGAGAGGGTGATTAGAAAGGGAGGCGCTCGGATGATATAGAGAGGGGCAAAAAGAAGTTCGGTGGAGGAGATCATTAAAAATTAAACAATGGTGAGTGGGGGACAAGAGCATGACGACATGTCGCGACCTAAAAATTCAATCAGGAATAGGCTAACGGATTATTAGGTTAATTGACTAACCTAACTCAGACCCTCCCAAGTCCTACCGAATCGCAACTTAGGTTCTTTTCATGCAAAAGTTTATTCAATTGGAGCCGCCACTAATCGTTCTTGGTAGGTCGATTAGAAACCTAAATAAATTAACGGGAGAATTAATTTATTTCTGCGAACCAGAGAAAATGAGTCCGGAGACTTGATTACGTTAATTTGGAAATTTAATGCCCTTTCGGTACCAAATTTCATGAAAAATCCACTTGATTGATGATGTGAATGAAGATGGCTATTTTTTTGGATTTCTTTTTTTAGGATGCAATGCAACTAGACTATATGACATGGCAATATGCATGGTTAATGACATGGCAAAGTATGATCTAAACTACATGATATGCAAATGACTTCTTTTTTTTTTCGGATTTAAGAGTGGTTATGGCGAAAACATGCTCTATAATGCGATAACATCCAATTTTAATTAAGAAAATGATTTCTCAAAGTCTTAACTTATATTAAATGTTATTTATAACATAAAATGAGGTTCTTGACATGTTTAACCACAAGAATTTACATGAATTAAATTAAAGCAAAGGATGAACAAAAATAAACAAAAATGCCCATAATATACCTTTTAATTTCGATTTTTTTTCGATAAATTCACTCATTCCCAAATATCTGGGTTAGAGAAGAATTTTACCCACTACGTCCTCGGAGATTCGAGCCAGTATGCGGATAATTTGTATAAAATAACATCATCCCTTGTTACCAAAGGGCGGAACACGAAATTCTATACTAAATTGCCGTCCCATTCCACAAGATCGTGGCTAAGGCATGCAATTTATTTTCCGAAGGGTCTAGGTGCAAAGGGAGCATATATTATGGGCATGTTTGTTTAAAGATGTGCAAACTTTATAACAATCACTCAATCAAATAAACATGACAAAAAATAAAAAGCAAAGTGAGCAATTTAATTTAATTCTTTTTTAGAAAAATAAAAGGAGTGACCGAAAATAGGAAGTGAGGGTCCACCTTTCCTTTTGAAATTTGAATTTCAAGTTTGAGAAGATTATCTTTAAGGGTTTGAAACTAATTTAGATATTTCTCAAAAATTTGGATAATTTATCTAGTTCAATCAAATCTTATCCTCAAATCAAATAAACTCAGAAAATTCTCAAGAGATAAGATAAGATAACTATCAGATAAACATCTCAACCAACTCACATGCTAGAGATAAGCATTCAAAGCAAAGGATTATCTGCAACAAGTCCGATATTATCCAATTTCAATATTCTCAAAATTAGATAAAGTCTGAACCAATAATCATTATCCACAACATAGGAAAATCATCAAAAAAATCATCGGACAAGGCTATTCAACCAATACAAATTGAGAATTCAAAGCAAAGATTATCCACTAGTATGGTAAATTTAGCCAAGAGAGAGATCATCCATCAAGCACGATTCCTATCCATAAGGCACAATGCAATTCAACCGACAGCGATAAAATCCAAAGCAAGGATATCCTCCACCAACGAACAATTCGGCCAAGATAGAGGGTGTGCCGAAAATCAATCTTTATTTCACCAAACTTCCTTACTTTTTCAGTTCATCCAATTTAATCTTAGAAAAATTATGAACAATTTTTCGAGAAAAGATACTTTCCAATAGATTTCATCAATTCTCAGAAAAATTCAATCAAATTCATCCAATTTCATGATCAAGTTAAACATGTTCAGAAAATTTAGAACAAGTAACAATTTTCGGTCTTAGCCATGAATTGATTGGAAAAGTTTAAACTTTTCGGTTTTAATTGCAAAATTAACATGCTCAAAGGGATCTAAGAACAACGATGCAAGTTACCAGATTAACAAGCATAGATTAGCAATCAAAAGTTGGGAGTTTTTACCTTTTCCAAGCCAAAAATCCTGCACGCGCGCGAGCTAGAAATCGACCGAAATTATGTCTTTTGAGCTTGATTCGGGCTCTAAATCACTAAGACTCTCAAATCCAGCGCTATCTGGCCTGGAAATAAGCACAAAAAGCAGCTCAAACGTGCCAAAATAGCGTAATAATCAATCTCAAACAGAAAATTAATTTTCTGCATTGATCAATAACCAAAACTGTCTAAAACAGGGCTGTTTTGAACCCCAAACAGCAGTAGAAACACCCCTGGACAGCAGTTAGATCACCACTCGAATAACACCTTGAGTTGCTCGAGTAAAGCCTCAAAGCCACGCCCAAACAGCAGCAGAAATTGCAGCGGACAGCAGCCTGAGTTACCTGAACAGCAGCTCAAATTGCACCCCGAACCACAGCACTTCAAGGACCGAACGGCAGAGAAAAGGGAACTCGAACAGCTGGAGTTTGGACTCGGACATAGCGGCAGCCACTGCGGTAGGGCAACGGCGGGGCTAGCGGTAGCGATGAAAAAGATGACGGCACGCACGGGAGCCCAAACCAAGAAGACCATTGCTTCTGAAGCTTTTTGTCTCTCACGTGTTTTGCCTCCCACCAAGTTCTGAATTTTCAGAGCTATTTTGTCCTTTTCTCCCACTCTACCCCTTGATGGTGACTCTCACGTGTATTTCCTCCAAGGCTCTCAAAAATTCTGCACTTTTTTTGAGAAGAATGTTCTTTTTCTCTCTTTTTTTTTTGCTCCCCGTTCTCTCTTTGCGGTGCAGAATTTTTGTGCCCGTGTATCAATTGGGTGGCCGTCCTTCTAACCCTAAGCTTAAGTTAGCTTATATAGGCACAAGGTGAATTCTAATGACCGTAGGATTAGACTCCGATCATAGGATTAGCTTTCAACCGCATGATCCAAAATTCTAATTTTTAAAAAGTTTCATCTCCTTAAAACTCTTAAAATTCAGATTTTTCAAAAGTCATAATGGACTAGAATAAATCTGAAAAATAAGTCCAAAAAACTCTCATAATTTTCTGCACACTCATTCCTAGCCTTAGCCGAATTTCTCAAGTTTGCTCGGATCCATTGCTCATCAATTTAAGCTCAATTCCCACCGTCGATGCAAAATGCAATGTAGAAAAAATAAATATGCAATGCATGGAGAAATATTTTTGGTGAGAATTAATTCTCAATTTTGTGTAATATGAATAAAAAAAGAAAAATCAAAATTTAGGTGTCAACACGGCAAAGAATTTTTTAAGGAGCCAACGCAAAAAGACAAAAAAGAAAGGAAGAATAGGTGGGGTGGGGAACCGAAAAAATTGATGGTCCAAGAGGAGAATAAGGGGGAGGAGTTGATACATAAAAGAACAAAAAGGCTGGGCGGGGGCTTGACTCTAAAAAAAAAAACGAAAAAGAGGGCAACGGGGATGCATCATGCAAAAGGATGAAGAGAGACAACGATGAGTGAAGGTTGAGAATGATTGAAAAATAAAAGTGGAGCATAGTTGACAGGTCTGGAAAAGCTCATGCATACAGGAGAGAAGAGGTGGGGGTGCGAATTTCTTTTCATCAGCATTCACCTGACCCAAAAGGAACCCTAAAAAAAAAAAAATCATCCTCATGAACCTCACGGGAGACGTACACCATTTCTTCGAGGGCTCCTCCTAGCAACAGCAGCCCTGAGCGTTTTTTCTCAATTTTTCCGTCACCGAGCAACCCTCCTCCATGCGCGTCCACCACCACATCTCCTCCATGAATGGTTTCATGCCCCGTGTTCAATACAACCTTCGGAGCTCTTTCGCGCCAATGCGTAAAACCTCTCTCTCTTTTACTCTCTCTCTAACCACCCTCGCCAAGCTCAACTACAGTGGCCCTGTCTCTATCTCCTCCTACGGCGACACCACGAAAATCCCCGCCGCTGACCATCACCGAGACTCGGGAGCCAACATTCTTGCTGTTGCTGCAAGGGCTCGGACGGCCATCAAAGTCATCTTTACTCTCCTGAGAGCTGTGTTGTGAGATCTTGTTGCAGCACATGTCGACGATCCAAAAACAGTTCACAGCGAAGGAGAACTCTCCACGTCGAGAATAGAGAAAACACAGGCCAATTTCGAAAACCTTTAGCAATTGCTGAAGCTAAGTACCCTTTCATTTTCGGGTTTTAAATGTAAATCACCACAGATTTTCTACACTAACTCTCCCCTTTTTTTTCATATTTTATGTCAAGTAAAGGACGGCTCTATATCCATGGTAAATCCCAAAGAGATGCAAAACCGACCCAAACCAATCCCTAAATACCTGCCAATTTCTCAGCCGATCCGTCGATGGATTTCGGCCCGAATTGTTAAATCAATTCGTTGCATTTTATTTTAAAGAACTCAAACCCCAGAATGGAGAGGGCAAATCTCATCCATTGGAGGTCTTTATTTACTGCAATTTAAATTTCTGCAATTTAAATCCTGCACCATTAAATCCCAAAAGAAAGAACCAAGCCAATGCTAGGCCACCTATTGGAGGTTTTACTTACCGTCATTTACATTACTAAAATTTAAATTCTACACCATTAAATCCCAAAAGGAAAAGTCAAGCCAATGCTAGGCCACCTATTGGAGGTTTTACTTACCGTCATTTAAATTACTGCAATTTAATTCCTGTACTATTAAATCCCAAAAGGAAGAGCCAAGCCAATGCTAGGTCGCCTATTGGAGATTTTACTTACCGTCATTTAAATTACTGCAATTTAATTCCTGCACCATTAAATCCCAAAGGGAAGAGCCAAGCCAATGCTAGGCCGCCTATTGGAGGTTTTACTTACTGTCATTTAAATTCCTGCAATTTAATTCCTGCACCATTAAACCCAAAAGGAAAGAGCTGAGCCAATACTAGGCCGCTCATTGGAGGTTTTACTTACTGTCTATATAGCACCGATACCGACACCGACACCAATACGTAACACGACACGACACGCCGACACGTCAATTTTAAAAAATAGAAATTTTCGACACGTCGGGGACACATCGTATATTTAAAATATATTTTTATATATAAATGATATTTTCGTAATTTGACCCTAATTAATTTTCTTAACAAAATAAAATAAAAAGAAAATAAACTGCACACGCAACCCTTTCCCCACCTTTTTAATCTACCTACACGCGCAAAATCCCCAACCAAACCAACCCCCCCCCCCCCCCAAACCAAAAAAAAAACCCATGCAAGTTGAAGCCCAGGGAATGTGATTTATGCCTTATGCGTGATGAGGCCCACGCAAGTTGAAGCCTAGAGAATGGAATCAAAACACGCAAGTTGCGTGATGCAACCCTCCACTTTCTCTCCCTCCCCATTTTTCTATTCTTCATTTTCTGGCCACGCCACGCCCACCCCCTTCTCTGTCATCTTCATCTTCTTCCCAAACCCCCGACATCTCTCTCTCATCTCTCTCTCTCTCTCTCTCTCTCTCTCTCTCTCGATCGATAGCCTCACCTCTCCCTCATCTCTATTTCGCGAGGCAACCCGACTACCGGAGCCCATCCTCTAGCGCCGGCTCGCTCCATCACTGCCTCCCTTTCCAGATCTGAGCTACCGTGCCCTCTTTCTCTACCGACTCGCTCGTTGCCGACTCTCTCCCTCTCTGATGGTCCGAGACACAGTCACCTTTCTTCTCCTCTTTCCTCAGTTTCTGACCTCCAGATCTGCGCTTCCTCTGCCATCCTTCCTCAGCGACTCGCGTATCTCCAACGTGTCGCCAACGTTGACCACGTGTCAGACTTCCAACACGCGATCAACGCGTGTCGAAACGTGTCGGATGCGTGTCCGTGTCCGACACGTATCCGACACCGACGCAGTGGCTTAACTAACGTGTCGGTGCTACATAGCTTACTGTCATTTAAATGCCTGCAATTTAATTCCTGCACCATTAAACCCCAAAGGGAAGAGCCGAGCCAACGCTATACCGCCCATTGCAGGTTTTACTTACTGTCATTTAAATTCCGGTAATTTAATTTATGTACCATTAAACCCCAAAAGAGAGGGCCAAGCTAAGGCTGAGCCATCCCTTGGTGGTCTTTATTTATTGTCATTCCTGTAATTAAATTTTCGAATCATCGACTCTAGAATGAGTAGGCCGAGCCACCTGTTGGGAGGTCGTAACACTGCACAGAAGTCGTTAATACACTCCCTCTTTCAGCTTTAGGGAATTTTTAATACTTTGAAAATATCAAAAAATACCATTCATGCATCCCATTTAAAAAGTGAAAACACAAAAAAGAGAACACTCCACTAAAGCCTTAGAAATAAACCAAGCCTGAGTTGCCAAATTAGGATATCCATGAAATTAAGGTATCGAAAGAGCATTAGTTTTAATTAACTAGTGCAACCAAGTCCCTGAACTCACAATCTCTGGTTCGTAGAAGTAATTTAGTCCTTTCGCTAACTTACTTAGGTTTCTAATCAACCTACTAAGAATGATTAGTAGCGACTCCAAATTTTAAAATCATTTGAATAAAACCAACGTTGCGATTTGGTAGGATTTGGGAGGGTCCATATTAGATTAATCTATCTAATTAACCTAATAATCCGTTCACCCGACAGAAAATTCTTAGGGTCGCGACACACGGGCCCATGCGGTATTTAGAATATAAAATTATAAAAATATGAAAAAAAAATACAAAATTAAAAAAAAGCTATAGCACCGGCCACGTAAATATTTTTTTTATTAACTATTTAGATAGTAAATAAATCAATTACATATATTAATATATCTATCAATTAATTATTGATAATTATGTTATAAAAATAAGCTTCAAAAAGAAATTTTTATATTTACTAAATTATTTAAAATTAAAATTAAAATAATAAAAAGTTGCCACACCGGTTTTGTGAATATTTTTATTAATTATTTACATAGAAAATAAATTAATTACATACATATTAATAAAATTTTCAATTAATTATTGATAATCATGTTATAAACATAAGCTTAAAAGGAAAAATATATATTTACAAAGTTATATAAATATAAAATTATTTAGAATACGTAAAAAAATATGAAATTAAAAAAAAGTTGCTGCACCGACCTCCTAAATATTTTTTTATTAATTATTTACATACTAAAAAATTAATTACATACATCTTAATAAAAATTTTAATAAATAATTGATAATTACATTATAAAAATAAGCCTCAAAATAAAAAAAATTATATTTAAAAATTTATATAAATATAAATGTGATGAAAATAATTAAAACCACTTAAAAAAATTATGAAAAGAAAAAAGGCTTGTGTGATTATAAAAACATGAAAAATATATATGAAATTAAAAAAAAGCAGTCGCTCCTGAATATTTTTTATTAATTATTTACATAGTAAATAAATTAATTACATATATTAATACATTTATCAATTAATTATTGATGATTACGTTATAAAAATAAGCTTCAAAAGGAAAAAAAATTATATTTACAAATTTATTTAATTATAAAATTATTTAAAAAACCAAAAAATATGAAATTAAAATAAAAAAAAGTTGCTGCACCAGCCTCTAAATATTTTTTTATTAATTATTTACATAGTAAATAAATTAATTATAGACATATTAATAAAATTTTTAATTAATTATTGATAATTATGTTATGAAAATAAGCTTCAAAAGGAATATATATATTTACAAAGTTATATTTATATAAAATTATTAAAAATACGTAAAAAAATTATGAAATTAAAAAAAAAAGTTGCCGCAGCGGCATATTGAATATTTTTTATTAATTATTTGCATGCTAAAAAAATTAATTACACACATGTTAATAAATTTTTTAATTATTTATTTGTAGTTATGTTATAAAAATAAGCTTGAAGAGGAAAAAAAATGAAATTATAAAAAATATGTAAATAAAAATACGAAGTTAAAAAAAATGTGGATGCATGGGCCCTTGTGGCGGTACCAATTTATTAAGCTTGTTATCCATATTCTTTTAATTTGGATATGTGATTTTTACATACCTCACCAATTTTATTTTATGAATATTTTTTATTAATTATTTATATAGTAAATAAACTAATTACATATATTTTAATAATTTTTTAATTAATTATTGGTAATTATGTTATAAAAATAAGCCTCCAAGTAAAAAAATATTTTTAAAAAGTTATATACAAATAATATAAATATAATTAAAACGGCATAAAATAGTACAAAAAAAAAAGAATCGGGCTGAGTTGGGCCCGCGTGGCACTTATAGTGCCGAGCTGGGCCCAGCTTGACGGTTTGAATGCTGCGCGGGCCCGCACGACATTCTGACTGCCGAGCAAGTGCCACGGGCCCCTAATCAGTAAATAAATGGCCCGCGCGGCATTCGGCCCCTAATCAGCAAATAAGTTTTTTTTAATCTAAATTGGTAAATAATTTTTTTAACGTAAATTGAAAAAAAAAAAAAACCCTCAGATACACGTCGAAAGGATGAAGCAGTCCCGTCTAAAGTGCAGTCTTGCACCGACGAGTGATGACCCGAGGATCTTACCCTTGTTTCCTTCTTCGATGAGTGGAGTCCGCCTACCAAATTTGAATCGTCGATCCGATCGGATCCATTTTTAACTCTTGTAACAATTTCTCCCTCCTGTTTTTTTTCTTTTTTCTCGATTCTTTTATGACTCCGAACCCCCAATTTGTCTCTGGGGTGATTTACTTGTGCTCACCACCAAAACTCACTTATAAATCACCGTCTTGCCTCGCCCGATCTTCCATCTCTCTCGCTCTCGATGGATTTCTCGATTCCAGTTGCTTTTATTTTCTGATGCTGCTGCTGCTCGGGGCAACTGCTGGTCCTTTCTCATCCTACAACACCCTTATGCATGCATGTGTTTCATGGGTCAAATCACTAGGGTGTTGGTGGAGTGGCTTCATGTTGGCCCATGCAATGTGTATACTTCACTCTATATCACACAGAACATGAGGATCGTGGAACCTCACCCTATTTTCAGAGCCAGTAGATCTGTAAAACGATCAAATGGCAGTGAACGTATAATATGAAGGGCTCAGCCAAATGGATTGGAATGCTGCTGGATAGTTCTGAGCATGATTTATCAACTCGCTTTCTATGAGAGAATTTTGATCGATCAAACCAGATGTAGACTAACCCTTTTTTTTGTCCACCTCCATTTTGGTATGTACAGAGATGGAGCCGACGGCAGCAGTTCCAGGGGGGTGGGGTGGGCTTTGGGGGGTGGTGAAGAAAGTGCGAGTCCGAAAGCCGCAAGTTCCAGGGGATATGCTTCTCCAAGAGAAACTGCGCTGTCATTTGCAAGTCGGAGGGCTTCGAAAGCGGGCGCTGCCGGGGCTTTCACCGCCGTTGCTTCTGCACCAGACCTTGCCCTCCGCCCTCGCCCTGAGTGTCACACGCTTTTGCACTGCATCTTATCTTGTGTCATCAGTATTATGAAATAATCCAGTGTGGCATCGGAATGTCATCTTGTCTTTATCATGGTTGCTTCTGTTTTTGAGTGTGAAATCTATTTAAGAGCCATAACTTGTTTGTGATCTTGGCTGCTCAAGTTCATATTATATACGAGCACGGGGTATATCAGCATGATCATGACTCCGACTTAACATGACGACTTCGCCATTGTGGATCTAGCAACTTATTAGTACGTTGTCGGCAATCGAAGCATATGTACTTAGTCGAGTCCTGGACTCCGTACGTTTTTACTGGGATCAACCATTTTGATAAACAAAAAGAAGATCCGTCCTTTTCGGTTTTCCTCTCCCAACAACCGCTTGCGTTGGCAAGCATCTCCAGTAGATTCCCACAAAGAAATCAACTTAGTATTGCTAATTTACAATTGAACTACACAGAATCGGGCATCAGCTGTGGGAGATAACATGAAACTGTACAAGTTGAATGAAGGTGACACCGAACCTGAATTGCGATTGGTCCTATCTATCGTATCAGTTTATTAGGAACTCCTCTTTCTCAGGCGATGCTGAAGCTTTTCTGGAACCACCTAGCTTGAACTAGCAGGCCTGCGTCTCTCAGGGCATTCAAAGCCGACCCATAAAGCCGCTCATCCAACTCTGTTCCCTCCGATTTCATGTCTTGAAGAAGCCTAATCAACTCCTCGATCCGGCTGCTCTTTGAGAAAACCCCCACCATGATACCGCCCATGGCCCTATCGATCAAGCCCCCATTCGCCCGAAACTCCTCATAAAATTTTATGCAGGTCTCGAACTCCCGTGCCCTATTGTACGCAGCGATGAGGCTCGTGTAACTAACCTTGTCGGGTGCCACCTTCTTTCGCTTCATTTCCTTCCATATTTTGTCGACCTGCCTCAAGTTCTTCGCCCTCCCATGGATTTCCATTAAAGTGTTGTACACCCACACATTCAGCTTGCATCCTCTGGCTTTCATTTTCGCAACCAACTTCATTGCTTCTCTTGTTTTCCCGCTCTTGCCATACATTGCCACCATGCTAGAGTATGCGACGACACATTTGTCATACCCCTTGGTTTCCATCTCCGAGAAAACTGCCTCAGCTCGGGAGTAGAGCCCGACACGGCAATACGCATTTATGACCGAAGCATACGTCACTTGCCCGGGCTCGCATCCCTGAGAGATGAGACTTTCGTACACCCTAACCGCGGCCCTGGACCCGCGCTTCTTCGAAAAGCCATTGACTATTGCACACAATATGCAATCAGACACTTTCACATTCATGCCCTGCATTGCCTCGATGACCTGAAAAGTTTTCTCCAGTAATCCTTCTTCTATGTACATCAAAACAAGCTTTAGGAACATGTCCGGATCCCTCAACAATACATTCTCTTTACTGGCTTCCTCAAAAAGCTTCTCCGCTCCTTTTATTTCCCCGATGCTCGCAAAAGAAGATATCAACAATGTATAAATTTTGGTGTCGACAGCAATCCCATTGTCTTTCATTTTCTTAAAGCACTCGAGGGCCTCAAACGCTCTTCTGGATTTGCATAACGACTCACAAACAACACTAAAAATCCGAGTTGAAAAGGAAGTTGCGCCGAATCGCCTACTTTCAAACTCGCGAAACAACTCGACAACCTTTGCAACATCCCCAATTTTCATGTGAGCTGCCATTACCCTGTAATAACATCCAGGATCCGGAGCAACCCCTATGGATTTTATCTGTTCGTGCACAACAATCGTGCTGCTATACATATGGAGCTTGTTATAGCCTTGCAGTGCCGCATCGAATGCCAAAAGACCGGCCTCTCTATTCGGTCCTAACACTTCAAGCATAACGTCAACAACTCTGAATTTCCTAGCTTCAATGCAATTACTTACCAGTCTAGCACAGGTAACTCTATCAGGGAACACATTGTAAGCCTTGAAATCATGAGAAAGACCACCGATTAAATCCCACTTCTTTTCTCTTATCAGGTACCTGGCAAGGCTGCCCAGCGTCGACTTCTCCGGCTCAAAGTTTGGACTCTCTTTCGCCTTCTCGTAGTACTCGTAAGCAAGCTTCTCAGTCTCAGGAGCTTCCAGTAACCCTCGTAAGAATCTGTTGAAACTCTCGGAGTCTGTGGTCGGACCTTGCAGAGAATCCCTTACTTGCAAGTCGAATTGCGTCGAAGGCAGGGCGCCAGACTGTTCCTCGAGAACAGGGGAAGAGCAATTCGAGCAAGAGACTCCGAGTTTCGAGAGCGGGAGCGACGGGAAGGGAAGGGCCTTGCATGATCTAGGGAAGGGGGCGTGTTGGAGCTCTCTGCAGCAGCTGATGGTGGCCAACAAGGCCGTCTCTGGTGAGCTCAAGATGGCCATGCGAGATTTGAGGAAAGCTTGGACCAGCGTGTTGAGAGCTTCAGCTGTAGATATATACCTTATCCTCACTGGATTTTGCCATGGGTGCAAATCGTAGCAGCCACTAAATGGCTGCCACGTGGGAGGTTTTCTGGACACAACATTCCGTCCCCAGACGTGGACGAGACTTCACCAATAGAACTGCTTAGGACAAATCATCATTCTCAAATAATTTAGGCCGCTCCATTTTCTGTCCTACTTTAACGATGCAAGAAATTTGATTTTGACTGGCATTTTGCCGATGAAGAAGCCGTATATCACGTGGCATTTCGAGAGATTTCTTTTCCTCCTCTCCATTATTTCGCGCAAGAAAATTATGAATGGGAGATGTGGGAATTGGGATTGCTCATGTTATTTTGTACCCTTTATCAACTAATCTAATTTACTTGGAACTAGATGAGCAAGCAAAAATTTTGCTGCCGTCTCTTTCTTTCTTTCTTTCTTTTTTCCTTTTCCACATTATGCAAATCAACGGTCAGTGGCACAGATTCATGTTCCAATTCACCCTTCAATCCAAGGTTCAAAAACTTGTGTTGGATCTCTAAGATATCACCTCGAACTCTTTCCTTAGCATCATCAATTGTCATTCAGATTGATCAGCTTCGGTTCACAACAAATCCTGTTTCAGGCGGGGAAAAAAACCGGGCAAGACTGTCACAGAGATTGACAAATATCACCTTCTTCCTATAGACACAGGAATTGCGACAAAGACAGGTGGCTTAAAATCCTAGACCATGCTGTATCATCATCAAACTTCTTCATACTTCAAATAAGCTGCTCAATCCTACACCTGAAATTTCCATGCCAGATTACAGGTCGAGAGAATCTTTTCTCTTCTGCGTTTTTAGGTATAATCCAGTCGAAAGAATTCACCCCAATCGTAACGGAAGTACACAGGCATCGATTGACAAAGCAAAAGATTCGAGCTGAAGAAAATAAACTTCTAAAGATAAACTAGGAAGTTGAATTGAAGTCCAGAGAGATCTCTCAGAGAGGCGAAAAAAGGTCCCGATTTAGCTGACGAAGAGAGCCTGCCTCAAGGGTTTCCATCACTTTCTCCACCTAATCACCATTGTTGTTCACCTCCAATCCAGAGACCATATTACAATATGATCGAATTAAACAGTGGATGCTAGTTGATTAAGGCCAACTTCCAAGTAGTCTTAACACCACTCCAGCTCAAGAACTTTATTCAATTTCTGTTACACAAGGACAATGCAACAGATGAACAACCACCAAGGAAAAGCAACATTAAGTTACCAAAAGCAGTTACTTGCAAGTCAAAAATGTGTAAATAGAGCCTAAATTATTAAGTGATCAACTCTGATCACGCTGTTCGTCCTCTATAACGCCTCATGAGTTCTCTAGAGTTACCTCTCCATTACAAATTGCTAGTGAAACAATTACAAGATAACAAAATACAACTGACCATATGCCAAGAATCCAGAGGATTATCCAAATCGTGCTCCAAATTAGGTCTCGAGAATGAACCATCTCCCCAACCTACCTTATTTCAAAAAAGATGAAAGAGCCAAGAGTACCAGATGCCGAAACTCAATTAGCCTCGTCTGTCCCGAACAGCTTCATCCGGGATAGCGGTGTCCTCAGATAACCCTCCACGTCAAACTTTTTCGGCGAGAGTTCCCGGTACTTGGCGAATTGCTCCCTCGCCTCTGCATTCTTATCAAGCAAGCTATATATCATCCCCTGACAAAAATAGGGCCTGAAGTCAGTGGGATCCTCCTTAGCCAAGTCCTGATAACTCTTCAAAGCCCCTTCCACATTCTTCTGCAGGAATTGTATCTGCGCCATTATCAGCCTCACGTCCCTCGCCTCCTTTGCCTTGTTCTCCTCCTCCGCGATCCTCAGCGCCTCCTCCAGCCGCTTAATGACAGCCTCTCCCTGTCCACAACGGTCCATCAACAGAGCGTTCTCGAATAGGGCCTCAAATGAAAGCGGGTTTGCTGCGAGAATTTCCTCGAACACGTTGCGGGCATTTTCGGTATCTCCAATCTCGCCCAACAACCTTGCCAGCAAGAACTTCCATTCAGTGACCTCAGGCTGAGCGGCAACCAAACGCCGCAATATCTTGAGAGCCTCTTGATCCTCTCCGCTCTCGAGCTTCTGCTGCAAAAGCTTCCTCATTGCGTCGACCGACTCGGGGTCCGATTCGAGGAGCTCCGTCAACGGCGAGTGCTGGGATTCTTGGCCTTCTCGAGCTTGTCCTTGGGTCTCTTCAACACTCGGAGAATGCTCCGTTTCCACAGTTGCCGGAGGAGGCTCAGCTCTCGCCGCAGATTTCTCGCTGCTAAAGACGAAAGAAACCGCGGCTCCGACGAGGACGGCGGCTCCGGCGCAGTTTCGGAGCTTTTGGAGAATTGGGTTCTTCTGGGGATTGCCGGAGTCAGCAACGGAACAAACCCTGATTGTGTTTCGACGGAGAGAGGGATCTTCCTGAGGCTTGGGAGCGGGGAAGCGGACGATCGAAGGAGGAGGTCGACTGAGGAGCGCGAAGGAAAGAGGTTTAGTGAAATTGAATGTGGACGAGGAAGAGAGAGTCGAATTCATCGCGCTCGAGATTTGGAAGAGGATCGGGGAAAGCTGAGGAGAATGTGGTTGGCTTTGCTAAGGGTTTTCGAGTAGGAGAGAGAGGGAGACTGCAGCAGAAGGGAGAAGGTGTAGCGTAGACGCACGCTATGCCGGTCTCGTCTTTGGTAGAGGAAGGAAGGTCGCCCGTCAAACGTTGGACATTTTTAAATTCGGACAGGCCTGCCGACTCCTGTGCGGGACACTGAACCGGCATGGAATGAACCGGGTCCACAGCCCCGAGTAACCCCGGCTCCAATACGAATGGAGAGTTGAGTAAAAAAGGAAATTTTTCATGATTTGTCAAGTTCGAAATCGAGAGCAACTTTTAGTTTTGGATATGCAATGATACGCACTCGATAATCGGAAAATTAATTCGGCCCATTAAATACTATTAAATCGCAAAGCTACACGTCAATTTATCAAGGACTCAAATTAGTTGCCGTCCGTGTTGCTACCATCATTTATTCATTGATTTTCGCATTTTATTACTATGTGATCAATAGCACTAAATAATTTTCACCAATTCGTATCTCTATCTCTCCTCCTTTGTTCATCGCCTAAGCAACTCGCAACCATCGCCTCGTATCGGCCAACATTGTTCCCCCGGCATCGCATCTCGCCATCGTTGCCTCTCCAAGCCTTCAACTCATGACACTTGTTGCTTGATTACGCGAGACCCTCGACGATAAGGCTCAATTTCTAACATGGCATGCGAAACATAAGTTTTTCAATTCCTAATTGATCCTAGTTTGTCTTCGTTCACTGTTAGTGAGTAAATTAAGGGATTAATGGCTGGCATCGAATAATCAAGCTTCCTCCTCTTTCGTCCTTAATTTATTTTTTCCTCGATAAACCCATTTTTTTTACTAATTTGAGATAATAGAAAATGAAGATCTTGACCCTCTAATCAAACTTATTATTAAGGGTCCACTTCAATTTTATATTATAATCACCTTCTAAGCTGCCGCTTACCTAACCTTAACTAGTTTGAAAAATTGCTTTAGATGGTGTTGAAATAATAAATGTACCCAGTACTACACTTTCTCACAAAAATGGGAATGCTACGGTGATAAGAGATGACCTCGACCCTCTAATTTTTATTTTTATTTTTTGGTTATGAAAAAAATTAGGAGAAAGGGAGGTCACCCCATGCTAGCCTAAAAGTATTATGGTGGATTTACATAGGGGAATTATTGAAAAATTTCTGACATGTGCACTCGTGCTAAGTCAATCATAAACATTTTAATTTCATCAGTTTAGTCCTAAGTCTTTTAGCATTTTGCCAATTTAATCATAAACATTTTAATAATTTACCGATTTGATTCTAAATCTTTTGACGATTTATCAATTTAGTCATCCAAGCTATTTTTGGGAGTCACCCAACAAAAGTTCCTAACCTAAGATTTTCAAATGAGAAACAATTAAGATGCATTCCAGTTTCATTCACACAGCATTTAGACTTGCTCCATCGAAATTTATAATATTAGAGTGAATTCATGCGCTTTCTTAATATATGTTACTATCCTAAAATTTGTACACAAGGATTTAACTATTTCGATAAAAAAAAATCTGATGAAATTGTTATATCATATTTAGATGTTTTATTTTACAATTGATTTACAACAAGAAGTTACAAAAAGCAGGAAGTTAAACGGCATTGGGAGTCACCAAAACGGCAGTTCTGGTTTTCACTCTCCCCGACTCGCGTCTCTGGAATTCCCAAAACCCACCGCCGCTTTTGCTCGATCAACGATTCGAAAACAGAACGATGAAAGCTTCGTCGTCAACTTCGATGGAATCCAACGCCGATGCTGACCGGCCGACCCAATTCCAAAGCCCGGTCAAGAAGGAACAGTTCCCTCACCCCAAGCCTCCCTTCCGACGAGCTACCGACGACACGAAGCCCGTCCTCCAAGACCCTGTATCTCTATCTCTCTCGTACTCGTTTTTTGGTGCTGTCGTTCGTTAGTATTCATTTGCAATTGACGGGGTTGTTTGTTCGACTTTGGTTTGGTAGATACTAAGGTCGGATCCGATCGAGACGGAGGAAGCCGTGCTGCGACTGCCCCCGCTCTCCGCCGCCCGATCGAGTACGCAACCCAGCACAGGTTGACACTTTTGATCTTCGTTCTTGCTCTTGTCCGTCTGATGTCGGGATTGTTTCCGCATGGCCGTTGAGGTTTGGTTAGACTTTCGTCTGTTCTGGGTCGGAAAAAAAACTTCCCGTTTACTAAACGAAATTGTTCGGAGATAAAAGACGCGGTTGGACAACCAATTTTGAGGAAGGGATCTGTTCCTTCCGTCTGTTCACGTTAGTTGCAGTTTCGAATGCTTGTTTCTTCGAAGAAGGTTGGTTACCCCTTCCCATTATGGCTGCGCAGAGACTTTGGTGGGTGGTTGGAGGCTGGAATTCCTGATTTCATTAAGATGTGGACACAAGGACATGATTGAACTGCAGTGAAAATTTAGAGTTAGCAGTCTAGAACTCAGGCCGATGAATAGTCTATGCAGGGATTAAGCTAATGGCCTGAGTCTGTTCAATGAGACTGAATAAGAGATAGGTTTCATGAATGTGTTTAGGCTCATAGCCGTTGTCCTTGCCTGCATATCATCAAGGTAGAATAAGAAGTCCTGGTTTATTGCGGTCTGAGTTCCTACCTTCAACAAAAAGGCAATTTCAATGACGGCCCTGCCTATAAATGACCAAATGTGTTCAACCTTCAGATTTAGTTGCCAATCGGGACAAAAAAAAAATTGTTCTTTTGTATGATACACGATCGGTAACTGGTAGTATCCACTTTCAATCGTTATTTTCGCCCTTGATGAAGTCAAACATTATACGGGTGCTTGCTTCTTGCCAGCTATGCGCGCCCACCTTACTAAACTAGTAAGGGACCGAGGGTTATCCCTCAAACCAGTGGAAGATTCAACTCGGAATAGGCGGATTCAAACTAACTGGGGAATATCTTCTGATATCCTCTCTTAGGCCTTGCCGACCTCAACTGATTTGGGATAAAGGTAATGTTGATGTTGATGTTGTTGTTGTTGATCTTCTCTTAGGCCTTGCAATTGTCCTGCCGCCTTTTTCTCCTTTTCTTTGTAGGCCGGCTGTGGCCTTGTCCTTGTTGTGGCTTTATTGCCTTCCCTCCTTTTAGCCGTTACACCTTTGCACCTTCGGAGACACTCCTCTGTGTCTTGTTAGGTACGAGGTTTTTGTGTACGGCTTGTGTTGTACTATTCAGTTTTTGAATGGTTATATATATCTTAACTTACTAAAAAAAAAACATTATATGGGTGCTTAGTACACTCTTATCCCATCAAGTTCGTTCCTTGCAACTCTTTTCCATCTTCCCTTTCTGTCTCTGAAAGGTTAGTCTTTCCAAAGGGACGCAACTTCTCCCCTCGTCTTCAAGTTGCCATTGCTTTGCACCTCATTTAGACTTATTATTAGAGCGGGCACGTATGCCATTTTGCAATGCATTACTCTTGCTCCAGCGTATTCAGATCCCAAAATCGAAAGTCATCTTTCCGCACAACTAATTTCTTAATCAGCCAGCCGACTTACGGGTCTTTGTCATGAAGGTTGGAAGAAGTCTCTTTAAACAAGTTTCCACAAAGAACAGGTCCTTTGTGATCCTTGAAGGATGCAGTGGGCAGTGATACTAAGTGCTTGAGGGTTTATGACCAATTCCTGCAGCCATGGTCCTCAGCTAACTGCGCAGCTAACTACTAATCTGTGGCGCATTTGATTCCACTGTCTGAACTAAAGAACTCAAACAAGTGCCAAGCCCAACTGCTACAGATTGTTTTTTTCCCCCTTGTGTTCTTTTCCAAATAGATTCAAAGAAAGCATGTCAGCTTGCTTGGAAAGGTAAAGCATTGCATGCTTGGAGATACCCTAAGCATTGACATTATAACCAGATAATACGCGTTCCAAGCAAAGCTTTTTGCAAGCTAGACATGTTTGGTCAGGGAGGAGGATGAATTTATGCATAGGCATGAATATCAGCTTTTACCAAATGGTTCGGTTGAATTGACACCTTTGCAGAAATTCATGCTGTCATTTTACTAGTTTATTTTTACCAAGAAACATAGGAAAATTAAATTATGAAGTGTATCAACAAGAGTTATTTGTATACTTACGGTAATGAATTTGAGTTAATCTTCTTCGGTCTCTAATGATGGATGTAAAGTTTGTGGGCTCTTCATTGGTAGACGAACTCAAAGTAAGCAATAATCTAGATATAATAAACCTTTGGATAAGGGACTAAGTGAAATGAACCATAAGTCTCTGAACTTGCCTAATGAACGACATCGTGCAAAATTTCACTTAATTTGATAGGATTTTTCAACTTTTGTCCAATATAAAACATCATTTCTAAATTTTAATGAGTTGAATTAAGTACCTAAACTATTACTAAAACAGCGAAAAATAATACATTGAAGAGAAGGCGGGTGCAAGAACTCAGTCATTCATTTAATTACTTTGGGATAAATTACAGTAAAGGAGGGTTCTCACATAAGCAACCAACAAAGATTAACTTGGACACCTTCCGACCAACCAAATAATATTACAAAGCAAATTAATCACAAAAGGGACAAAATTAATGTGAAGCTTGGTTCCTCCCTTTGAGTCCAGAAAAGCCTGAGGCCAAGAGACTTCTTTTTTTTTCCCTAAAACCTCTAATGTGTCTTGGATGATGTCAGAACGAGCACCACTCCTAATTGTGGTGGCGAACAATCAATCGCTTCGACTATAGCTTTGCAGCCCCCTTGAAATATCGTTGTTGGTAAGAGTACGACTTCCACTCCAAATCATTGTGATTGAATCACAATAACCTGCAATTCACTTCTTCGACTGTACAACTATTCGTCATTTTCAGACGATGCAGAAGAATGTTGCTCACATTTATCGACGAACTTATCAGGCAACCGAAACAATGGCTCTTCATTAGCACTTTTTTGGAAAGCTTTAGCCAATGCACATCCCAAAGCTCTAGCTACAGGAACTGCAACTGCATTTCCAACTTGAATGTATCTAGTAAAATAATGGAGAATCAAAGAGCAAAAATACTTAGCTATACATATAATTGTGAAGTACAATAAGAATTTTTTCTAGCGGAATGCTTACTTGCATTTCTAGACCACCTAGATTAAGTGTGGTATAATCTCATCGAAACTTCTTTGTGCCAACAAGAATTCAGCGGGACCCATTTTGAGAAACCCAATTAGATGCTTGGGGAAATTAGATTATTGAAAAATGAAAACATGACTTGACAAAGTAATTCTTGAGAATAATTTATCGCTCCTGACTGTCCTAGCACGCAACATGATTGAGGAGATAAATTTTCCAGAAGACCTTTAAAAACTATGATAGGTACACATACAATGTTATAACCCTGTCCAAGCCACTGTTATTCTACTATTTAGGGTCAACAGACAAATAGCAAGCATTTTCTAATTTCAGCTGGATTGTCTACGCAACTCTCTAGATTTTCTTGTGAATAGAAGGAAAATGCCCGTATCAAGTGAACGTTGTCCCCAAACTTTAGCAACTAATCTACCATTGAATGCCGGGTCACATTGACCCAAGTTCTCTGAAAACTTGATTATAAATGATCTAATGCCTCGTTGTTTATAGGAACTACACGCCCTCACTTCAGCACAATTTAAAACCGTAAAAAGCTAAAAAGACGTGCCTATAATGCAACAGCTTCATCCTAACATATGCAAAAAATTGATACCTTGCAGTCTTTATTCAACTTACCCCAAGGAAGAATTATACACCATACGGTACCTTGCTGTATATATTTCACTTACCCAAGGAAGAATATATACTCTATCGGCATTCAAGCTACGCAGTTCACAACATCATGTAATCATACTTGAAGGACGCTTGTGCAATTGGGGCGCATTTCATTTTAACTAATGGTCTTCGTACGTTGTGGATTTCTGTGCAGTTCACAAATCAATGAGTGGAAACCATTTATCAAATAGTTACCTCTCCTTGATGGGGCCAGTAAGCTTATAATAATCAGGAAAACCCTGAAGTCTTGCATTTTCACGAATTGTAAAAACTCTGTCTTGCTCGGGATGCAATATTGCCTGCACAGTTGACCAAATAATTTGTTGGCCATTGCTTATTCGTTATTGCGTAATAACATGAACAATTGATTTCCTTTTTGCTAGTCTTTTCAGCTTAAATATGTAATGGACGGTAACTTCTGACACAATATTGGAAATGCTACAAGAAATATCCAATTCTCAACTAATACTGACTTTATAGGGAAATGATTTCATATCTTCGGAACAATATTCATAAAATAAAAATCTCATGCTAGTTAACAATATGAAAGCTAATTTAGCTAGTAACTACACAATATTTATTGTGACAAAATAGAGCGACACAAGTCGTCGAGATCACACATTATTTAACTATCAGAAACTCCACATTAGTCAACATCCACAAGTGTAGAAACCCTAAAACATGGACATATAATCATCTCCAAATTGAACTCCGCCACTAATTAAGGGAAGTAGCATACCTGGTTGTGGGGTTCTGCTCTAGTCACTACAGTAGGCACAATTTCATCCCACCACACACGTGCGAAAGGCCTACATAATTCGAAGAGGTCGGAATGCTGAAATTACGAAAACTAAATGTAACTAAGCACCTTAACACTTACTTTGAGGAAGAACCACGCACAAACGTCATTGCATAATCAGGGATCTGCAGAAGGACAGCATTTAGAGCTAAATGTCATTAGGAAGGATAAACAAAATTATGTCTAAAAAAGACACTGGGGGAAGGATGAATGAATGTATAATTTTACCAACGGTTTTCCCGAGTCCAAATAAATCCTGGGAACGTCAGGGTCCCATTCAATTTTATTGTCCGAACGCACACGAACACCAGGCAAATCCCTAAAATTCGCGCCCTTCACAAAATTCACAAAATTTTCAGCAAAAAGCAAAGCTTTCGATAAAATAAGTTCGAATGTTGACTTTCATGAACACAAGAAAACAAAGAAAACCTTTATCTTTGGTATACAGCAAACACGTTCATAGTCGTCCGTATTCAATTCAAGGGGTCGATGATCAAAAAGAAGTCGACCCGAATCCACTGAGTTATCTGTGATGCCCATCATTTCTGTAAAAATTCCAGGATTAGAAAACAAAGGGAATGAAAAACCAGAATTGCTCACTTTGTTTAGTTAAGCAAGCCCAAAACACGCAAAAGCTTAGTCAATAAATCTTAGTGAACAGGAAACATCCTGCTAAGCTCATTGCCCCTTAAACTAGACCCAATTAAATCGAATCCTACTAGCATGCCCCCCTAGCCTCTGAGGCAATATGAACCAGTAAAAGGCAATAACAGAGGGAGAGCGCATCAAGCAACATGAGTATCAATCTTGTATCAACACAATTTGGAAAATGATCATTTTTAAGAGCTTCGATCTCATACATGTCACAAACCATTGGTTAAAGTTACTTTTAAAGCAAAGATGGTTTAATGATAGCACCCAAGATTGTCTATCTACTCGTGAACTACACTACAATCTATTTAGGTATTTTGCATTTAATGTCTTATATACAAGGAAACAAAACAATGCTATTCACCTTTTTCACTTGATCTAATGAAACGTTGAAAATCTGTCTGTGGAGCTTTCTCATATGGCATTTCATCTCTTCCATTGTAAGTTCCAACCTAAATCAATTGAAATTCATCAGAATTACAATCAATCAAAGCTTTAAAAACAACACCAGGATGATAAAGATACATACAGGTGGAAGATCAGAGATTGCATCCTCCAGTAGCAATTTCTTTTGCAATTCGTGTGAATGGCCCTCATCGTAGGCAACAGTGTGCGTCTGATTTTATTTCGAGGAAATTTTAGACTACGCCTTCAGTAAATTGCATATTATAACACAGAAACCCATACCTCAAATTCCACAGGAATTACACCTCTTCTAACAACATCGTGTGTTGGCAATGGGTATTGGGGCAAATTCTAATGCATCAAATAAAAATCAGTGAGTGAAATTCTTCTTATAAAGATAGACATAAGTTTAAGACTACTTTATCTAGAACATAGGTGCATATACAAGTTTACCTCATTGGGACGAGCACCCCACAGAAAACAACGCATTCTAAATTGAGGAAGCCCGTATGCTCCTGCGGCCATCATACCTAATCTTGTTTGATAATTCAGTTGCACTAAACGACCAAGTGCATACCTCCCCAAGAAACCATTAGAAAATTTAACTAGATCCACCACATTCTCCATCAAAACAAACCTTGGTTTCAAAAACTCTACAATTTCCATAAACACAAGAAGTTGCTTGTTTTTCACATCAGCCAAAGGGTTGTCCTTATCTCTAAAACGGTTGAAACCGCTTATTCCTTGACAGGGCGGTCCACCACAGATCACATCTACATCCCCCTGAAAAAATTAGCCAAAGAGAGGAACTCTTAAGGTGATTGTTTCTTTGCAATCAAGTACAATGACCACATTAATCTGAACGGAACAGTTTTCACTAGCAAATATCTACTATGAAATAATAAATGATAAGTCTCCCAGATCAAAGGAAGGCTTCTCGTGTAAAGTGTATCCAGAGGTCATCGTGGAGAAGGTTCATAAAGAGGATACACAATAAGACTCAAAAAGAAAAAAACACTGGAATTCAAAAACTCACCGGCAAAGGCAGAATGTTTGATTTGTGACCATCAAGGATGAATTCTTTTAGTTTCTCGCAACAGTTACTGACACAAAGATAGTATGTTAGAGATGCGGAACTTGGGATTTTCATATCAAGTTCATTTTTATCATGGTGCCTACCATAAGCCGTCAATTGGCTCCCAAGTGTCCTCATCAGGACCATACCCTTTCCATGAAACCTGCAACAAAATGACAAGACTAAATTTTTTAAAAGCACAAGAAAAGAATCACACTGCTAGGATCCTAGGTTATGTGAAATGAAGGGCAAAATGCTAAAGTACACGAAGCATCATGATTGAATTATAACACATGCATCCATATATAAATGTACATGTGTTATTGTAAGATGTATATAATGAATTATTAAGCATCCAAAATTCATCAACAACCTATCCATTGTCATAGACTAAGAATCGACCAGAATGAAAAGGTTCGCATTCTTTGTATTAAGCATAAATCAAGGACCAAAAAGGGAAAAAAAAAATGGATGAAGCTATGCATTAATAAATTCCCAAGTTTGTCAAATTAAATTCAATACTTTAAGTACCTTGAAGTACAATGCTCTATCTCCCTTCTCTTTAGGATCTCCATAGCAAATTGCTAGGACTTTTTGTACTTCAAATACCTCACCATCGCTACCCCCATCATCATCCTTGCTGTTTTCCTCCTCATCGCTTGTGCCATCATCCACGCTAAATAAATCAGCATATGGAAGCTGCTGACCATCACTTTCAATGAGGTGAAATTGCATGCACAATTTCTGCCACTCCTTCAACAGCAAGAGGAAATCTTCTGCAGACTCATTCCTCACCTGATTACGTGAAAACAGCCAACAATACAATGCTATCAGAATATATGCAGATTGGCAAAATTGATACACTTATCAACAAAAGAGAAAGGTTGTACCTCTGTATTCGGGTGGTTTAGTTTCAAACTATTGCATGCATGTTCGTTCATGTCAACAGCCCATCTCTATGAACAAATGACATCAAGAAAGCATAAGTTGTGCATACTAACCTTTTTCTATGACAAAAAGTTTACAAAATGCATACCGTGATAAGATTCAAACCAGAAATATTTGCTCCAAGACATAACCCAGTGGACATCGCACCACAACCAGAATACATATCTAGTAGTGTCGCCTCCCCCTTGTTACTATTTTGGGTAATATCCTTGGAATTCCCCTCGCATGTTGAACCGGCAATTTCAACATCATCACTTGAAATGGTTGACGAAGTCTCACAACCATCCGCCTTATGATCTACGTTACAAAATCAGATGTCAGAAACCTATCCAAAAAAAAAAAAAAAAAACAGATGCAATGATAATTACGGATTTCCTATCATGTTTTTATCTTATTAATGAGGAGAAAACTGATGTGGGAATACGGGTATTCCAAGAAGGAATACCTGTAGGCAATTGTTTGAATGTTGAGTATGGCAATAGATACAAAGTGTCACAATAATAGTCACAATGCGGAATTGCTGCCTTTTTTGCTTCCAAATTGATCTACAAATCAAAATCAAAATACTCTTGTGATGTCACTAAGAAAGATTCAATCCGAAGAAACTAATGTTAAACGTACCTCGAGTGGCACTCGAGCAATGTTCAGCTTCTCAACAAGGCATTCTAAGGGGTTATCATCGCATATTTCTGAGAAGAAAACACGCTTGTCGTCAATGAGATCAGACGACTGCTTGATGACCTGTTACAAATAAAGAAGTTAAAATAAGATAATTGTAAGGCAAACAAGAGCATAACAAAGATTATAAACATACTTACTGTATCTCGAGCTCTGTAATACCATTGCGCACAAAAATAATTTGAGCCATCAACTGCCTCGAATAATTCCACAATCTTACAAATATAATTGTCTTCCCCTTCCCCAGCCTGAGTCAAGTGGCCAAAAAAGTCATCAATGAAGTTCATATGGTGATCTCACGATTCACAACTGTCGATTTACAATTGGTTACTAAGACCTTGTCCAGTAAATTATCAATCGTACGATATTTTTTCATAGGTGAAGTACCTTGGTATCAAAGCTCCCTCAAATACACCAAACTAATTTACAATCGCAATCTGAAGTTCATAGAAAAAAATAAAATCTTGGAATTCAAGAAGCTTGTACTAAAGTCACGTCTGAGCTTAGCATCTGAAGGAAGAGATTGTGTAGAACTCAGTCCAATAAATAATTGGAAGTTTAATGCACTTCAATGGTAACCTTTGGCTCAACAAGAGCGAGAAAACTTGACTTTGCAACTGCCTAACTCTCCAACCACGTAAGACAATCCTCAGACTTTTAACCTCCTTAACAAAATCCTACTGAAAGTGCTGAGGAAGAAAGAGTCAAAACCTAGATAGATCCTTTAGCTAGAAAGTACATCATGTTCGAAGCCAAAGAATTGTGGAGCCTTAAACATTGATTAGCCAAAGTACAAATATCAAGAAGACATCATCGTAGCCACGTGGACCAAGAATATGTGACGTGCGTATGGCTTTTGAATGTAAATGAATTCAGTAGTATTCATAGTTTTTTTCCATATGTTACTATACGGCTATACGGCTAGTAAAGTTTATGAGACAATTTAAACAAGTACCTTTCGAACACTATAATTGCATAAAAAAAAAATTTTAGTGAAAAGCTTAAGTTTCCTCTGAACAAACTCGTGAGTTTGATGAAGCATATGCTTCATCAATACAACTTAGCTAAGTGTGTCAATTATTTCCAACCAACCTATTAATAGAGATTAAGTATGAGCAACATGCGTTGGTCACCCCTTCCCTACCTTTTACTTATCCTGAAAAAGAAAAGTACAAGCAACATGCATTGAAAGGTACACACCAAACAAAATTGCTATATCTCATCTTTGGCGGTACAAATAACATAAAAAAATGAATAATAATCTAGACAATGTACATTTAGAGTGTGTGATGCCAAGCTTTATGACACTGTTTGCTGGTGATAGTCTATGTCTTACTAGAGATCTCTCGTCTCTGCATAAGACTAGCATGCCCTGATTCTCGTGAAGTTTGCCATGTTACTCCCTTGATTCATATGATATTCAAAAGACTCCACACAAAACCACATTAGCTACATCCACATCGAGAACAGGATTGATGCATAAAATGTTCTAGCATATTTCAAGTTATACAATACGACCATAAGTAGAATCCTTCAAATCACATATTATTAGTGCAATTTTAAACTAGCAAGAAAGAGTAGTCATTGAAGCTATAATGAAATCATTGGTAGATCAAAATTCGCTTCTGTAGATAAACCTTTTATTTCACTAGCCTGACGTTTTATAATTACAGAATATGCATAGTTGCAATTTTGGAAAGAAATATTTAATCACTCACCTTCACAAAGGCATCGTCGCCAACATCATACAAGACCCCATCAACCTTTGCCTTTCTGAAATGGCGCTTTGCTTGGATAATGTCCTCATCCCCTCCACTAGAAGAAATATTGTATTAAAACATCTAGGAAATAAAATCGTTGACGAGGAAAAGAAGATCAGCCTATCTCAGAAAAATAAGCAAATATTCAAATCTAATCTTACTCTTTACTGCCGTTGACCACCCTTTTCTTCTGCAAGATACAAAAGGCACCATGGCAATGTATCAGTACTAATAACATAACAAAAGATTAATATCAGCAGAGCAAAGAAGGAATATTCAAAGCAACAAATGACATTGCATGTCGATAATCTCGTGAATGATAATGTAGAATGGTAATAAGGGCTTATTGCCTTTGTATGATATTTTCATTATTTATCCACACACTAGAGAGCTGGAATGTGAACTTGACAGTGGAAAATCAATGGTTTGAGACTGATTATCTATAAAAACAAGTGCAAAGATTCCTCTGTTTTGACTGACTCTCAAGCCATGAACAAATGCCATCTCTTAAACAGCAAGTTTAGTTTAGCTAATGATCCTCTAGATTAAAGGAACAATACTTGCACCAAGGAACTGATGAGTAAGCACCTTAATGAGCTACTTGGGAGTAAAAAGCTTCATCAGAAATAAGCTTCGATACCTTCCACGAGTGATAGATGCCTTGAATGTCTAATGATTCAAGTGTTAAACGGTTTAGATTACTATGGATGAGAGCATGCTGACATAGCATTACGTCAACTGGAGCCTTAGTTTTAAAGTCTTAAAAAAACAAATGCAAGAGTTACCAAAGAAGATAAGGACGTCACATTTTGAAGGTGCAGAATCTAACCAATACAGAACGCAAAAATCTAATCTTCTCTAAATACCCTTCTCGAATAGTAGATCGCAACACTTTTCAACGAGCAGGAACAAACCAGCACCAAAACCCAATGGCGAGTCACTGAGATGAAATCAGATTCGAGAGAAAACGACTACATGGAAAAGGCGAAAAAAAAAAAACACGAAAGACTACCTTGCCCAAACCAAGGTACCGCTTTGGCCACTTCTGGCGAGCTTCCTCGCTGGGAATGGGAGCACCAACCAACCAGCACTCGTACTCCTCATCCTTAACCGGCGCTTCGTCGGCATCAGTGGATCTCTCGTTGACCCGACCGTTGAGCTGCTGCTGCTCCTCCACCTCCGCGGGCACCTCCTTCGGGTTCCCTGCCTTCCCCCTCTTGGCGGAGGCGGAAGCTGCTCCGGCCCCAGATTTCCGCTTGCTCGGCATGCTTCTCGGGTGGCCGCGAGGGACTTGAGAGAGAGAGAGAGAGGGGCAGAGGCGGAGATCGGGTGGCGAGAGGAAGCGAAGCGATGCAGGAAGGGGAGACGGAAAGGGCTCTCTCTCTCTCGCCGTTCTCGATTTTGGGGGAAGCTCTGAGGGCAGAGTTTGAAAGTTGAGCGGGAAATCTGAAAAAAATTTCGGGGATTTTTTCCGGAGGGGAAAGGAAATGGTCGTTGGGGTGGGGCCCAGGTGCGAGAAAATCCTTCCATTTTCGAAATGGATAAGAAGACGTGGCCCTCGAGCAAATTCGAAAATTATATCTCTAAACAGGCTGCGCTTTCTCCACTCTCCACGTGGCTTTGAGCTCAACGGTCTCTTTTATCGTATTTTGACGATCATACCCCTTTGCGCGTAACCCGTTATTGCTGATGCAATTTTATATGATTTCTTTTATTTTATTATTCGATCATCTCTTTTGTTTTGTTTCTTCCTTTTTACCTTTACGATCTCCCCTTCGTTATTTTCCTTTGCTCTTCACGCTTTCCACTAATCTCTCTATTTTCTCTTTTGCAGGCCATTCTCTCTCTAATAAGCATCCCGCTCCTCCTTCTAGAAATCCTATCATCCTCTATTTCTTGTCGTGCCTCCCACCGATTTCTTTTTCTCTTTCTTTTTTTTCCTTATAAGTCGTGTTTTCGATGAAAAAAAATCTCCCAATGCGCCTACATGTCCATAAAAGGGAAGAAGAGAGATAAGCGGTGATCCTTTATTATTATTTTTTTTTTGGAAGAAGAGAGATCATCAGTGAGCCCAACGATGCAAGAAAAGCCTATGCCTAGAGAAAAGGGGCTCGTCGAGAGGTCATCAGTGAGCCAAACACTAGCTAGCAAAAGTGTGAAGGACAATGGATTGGCATCATAGATAATGAACTGAGGACATTCGGGTTTTCTAGAAGAAGATGGAGTGAGAGGCATGGAGAGGGAATGACGTGCAAGAGACAAAATGGAGAGAAAGGAGGGGGAGGAATCATCAAAAAAAGCTTCCAACCCATTGTAACTCTGCCAATTCAATCATAAGCTTTTTTTTTTTTCAACTCAGGCATAAGCTTTTTGCATTGATGCTAATTCGGTGATTTGATTAACTAACGCAGATGTGGACTTTTTTCTAATAATATTTTAGTAAATTTTTTTATTTAGTGATTTTTTTCTTTAGCTTTTTCCCCCTAAACCCCTTAGGGCCCGCAAGGGTTGCCAGCCACAACGGAGGGCCGGGATGCCCTTGACGGCACGGGTTAAGGGTGTTGTGGCTCTTGCCGAGGTTGGACGGCCACGGCAGCCTCGCTTGCCTAGATCAGATATCAACTTATTGTGGTAATAAGGGAGGAGGGAGGGGTTCCTTAATTCATTAAAAAAAAAATTAACGACAAGTAGAAAATTGCAAATATATTGCTAAAACGGATCGGTAATAATCATTCTTCTACTGCGATTATGACCAAAACAACTTTTTTGTATCAATTTTCAGCACTTAAGATTAATTAGCGTGTACACTTGCCACTTACATTTTTAGCACTTATTTTTCGGTCTCGTCAATTCAAACAAGCCTTCGGTGCAAGAAAATCGCGGGAGTTTTTAAGACGGTCTCATTCATCAAGAAATACAACGTCGAGCAAGGATGAAAAAATAAAGCTGCGAAAGGAAAAAAAAAAAAAAAAGAGGAGAAAAACAAACATTCATCCCTAATTATATTTAGTACTATGTTGTCCAACATTTCACATTCCTCGACACTTGCCCAAAAGAAAATCTACAACTCTTCCGACACGTCGGTGCAAATTGGACGTTCAAACGTATTAATCTCAACAGCGCATGCTAGAAAAGGAGGTAGTGGTACTTTCACCAACGAAATGGATTTGATTAACCTGTCTCCTTGCTATCGAGGCTTTACTTATCTGCCTCGCAATTAATTTTCCAAATTTATTACGCTGTCGAGCGCTACCTTAATTTGAATTTAATTTTGCTAATTCGGTATTCAAACTTGCTAATACGAGTATGCCCCCCCGCAAAGCGTGCGAGCTAGGTATCTAGCCATTGATTAATACAAATGATACAATACCTTTCGCCTGATGGGCGACAGGGAGCTTGTACGGTCAAGTGATTTAACCATACAGTTAAATCTTTTACCGCCAGAAAAGATTCACAAGCTATCCGGACCGTCCGTTTTTATGACTTGCCCATCTGGTCGCCGCATGGAAGGGCCTCGTCGCTTGCCGATGAAGAGGTGCTCATTTTGAGGATGGCTTCCTGAACGATTGGCTTGGTGAGCTTGTTAGATTGGAGAAGTTGCATCATTTATACTCTTCACAAATTTTACATCGGGATAAAAATACAATACAAATGTCAAAACTCGTGTACGACGTTCACTTTAATATCAAAACTTTCAAAATGATCACTCAAATGCCAACTTTTTCCTAAAAACGATCACTTAAATATCAAAACTTTCAAAATGATTACTTAAGTGCGAATTTTTTTGAAAAATATTTACTTAAGTGTCAATTTTTTTGAAAAGTAATAACTTCAGCACAAATTCTGGATCGCTGGATGTGACATTGAGTGATAAATTTTTCAAAAAAAAATTGACACTTACGATCATTTTGAAAATTATGTTACTAAAGTAATCGTTTTTCAAAAAAAATTGATACTTAAGTAATTATTTTGAAAGCTTTTTGCTACTTAAGTAATCGTTTTGAAAGTTTCGGTACTAAAGTGAACGCTGTGCACACAAGTTTTGACACTTGTAAATGTACTTAAACCTTTTACACTGCACTTTCTCTTCTGTCATCTCCAACAGGTAGTTTTCTCTTCTACCGTAACATGGGTATCAACAATTTGACTTGACTAACTTCCCTCACTGATTTACGCAAACCGACACGCCGATCATAACTGCAAGCCAACCATGACTATGATTTTTGTGAGAGATCGATTGTTATGGTAGCGTTCAACGAAGCCTTTTCATTATTTCACGTGTTCGGTACTTTCCAAGCAATCCTGTTCAACATGATCCAGCCCAAGAAAAGTACCAAACTTATTTTTTCCTGATCCGTTTCGAATTGGCGGGCAAATCAAACAAAAACAGATCACCTATAACCAAGCGTACACGGAAGAAAAGAAAAGATTTCCTGACAAACAGAACCTCACAGTCAGTCCACCGGATTGAAGAAATAAGAAGATTGTGCTTCTATATGTAATTACTGAGTTCCGTCGCTCAAGTCCTTGAAACGAAACGGATGTATCAGAAGTGCACCTTTGTTGCTAGATCAGATGGTGCCGACTACTTATCTCAAGACTAAGATCACAACTTCGGTCGAAGAAGCATTTGATCTTACTGGCAGTTGGCCGTTAACTTCATGAATGGATTCCATCGGCGGGTTGTTTCAGCCAAACAAGTTAAGGAGGCACAATATGTCTGTTGGAACAGAGTATTCCGCTATCCTGTTGACATCAAATTCCCTGCAAATTTCGCTTCTATTCCACCACAAATGCCACTTCTAGTGAGAAGATACAACTGAACTCCAATGACCCGAGTCTTGCTAGGCTGCTCAAGCATATGTCCCTGCTTGAAGACCCAAGTCCATAAAGTATTCCCAGCTGGTCCTTCCAAAACCTTTCAAAAAATTTCTCACTTACACCAAGCTACCTTGAGCATTTGAGCTTGTGTTGGAGGTCAATGACGATAACTTAACAGGTACAGCTTTTTCAGGATCACTTGGTTTCACTTTCTTTTCACTCTGGCGCTTCGACTTATTCATAGCCTGGTCCGCTTTTGAGACGATTTTGGAAACCGTAAATCCCGCAACCTCAAATATCTGGGATCTATGGGGAATTAGTGAGTTGCGGAGGATGATATCGACTCCGTCGTATGTCCAAACCCCTAAGAGTGCCTCCCCTCTTAATCCAATGGCAAACCACCCAATACCAGCAGCAGCAACATCCACAGAACTTGCATCCCAGCTGTTACCACTTACACGAAATTCCCTTCTCACCCATTGTCCGAGCTCTTCCACTCGTTTTTCACCAATTGGTGGCTGGCAAAGGGATTCATAAGATGGTCAGAAAAATTGCACCTAAAATCTAGCTTGCAATGAAATACTGGGGAGGGAGATCCTCTGCCACGCGCAGCGCTCCCATTAGTGTCTCAACCAATTATTGATCGTTGATATATGTACATATTGATATGCATCAATGGTTGAAATAAATTGGGACGACCATGGGAGCACCGTGGTGTGTAGAGGATCCACGTCCAAAATACTGGAGCTGCTGTTCTCACATGAGCTTGATGCTAGAATGCAAGGAAGGAAGAGGAAAACTCGAGTTCATTATATTTCCAAGAAAAACAGTGCACTCAAAGAAAAAAAAATCAGCATCGCCTCTGCTATATAATAACAAGTTACGGAAGATGTATGGGCAGAAATGAAGACTTCGAGGCATTCTAGCCAGATGCAAAGAATGTGAAGTTTGGCCAAATTAAAAATGCGCTCATTCATGTGATTATTGTTTCAAACAAGGAAGCAAAGATGAAGAAGAAGACGAAAGTCCAAGCAAATCGATTCCAGCCATGTTTAAATTGGCTCTTAAAGCTCAACTTGCTTCAGAAACCATCGACTATTTTTCAATTTGTAATTGGTCCAGCAATACTTCCCGCAAGACTCAAAGATAAAGTGAAGTACTCTTTTCCACAAAAAAAATTGTTGAAGAGAGTGGCTTCAAAGTGAAAGATGTACCTGCAATTGACGACCAAAATGGTCTTCTACCATTGTACGTGCATGGTCTGTTTTCCCCATGTGCAGTGGGAGATAGGGAGACGCCCATACAGTAACATAAACTGAATCTACAGATGATTCTTCAATGTCCAGCCTCATGAGCCCAGCAATATGAATTGAATGACCTGCCTGTCATGAGAAAAGAGAAGCACATGAACCTTACAAGCTTGACGCAAACTTGAATAAGTGTCATGTCAAGACCCGAATTGTTTCTGCTTGCTTTGGTTAATTTAATGATGCGGAAATCCTAAGCGCCTTCATTAAATCAGCAACAATGGAGGGTAAGCATTATCCCACTAACACCTTCAATCAGTTAACTGCAAATAATGTCAAGGGCGATGAAGACATATCGCTTGCAGGTGAAAATAGGTATTCATACATCATTCATCAAACTACACTGTTTTCTCCAATGTAGCAAATGTTCGTCAAAGGTCTTGCACTGTTCAGTGTTCAGATAGCACATCGACCTTACATAAAATAAATAACTAGCCCTTCAAAGAAGCTCAGAAGAATTCCCAACCTAACATAATCCAGAATAAGGATCAACACTTCACTGAACACTCAGTTGATTGCTTTGCGAATATATTTGCATTCACATTGATGCATGTTCCTTGTCATTGCAGAGAGAATGAAATCTAGCAGTAGCTACATAATCCTACATCTCTAAGCATGCTTACCTTAATTCTGTAAGTCCTTGGCCTGAGCTCCTTACTGACATAAACAAGCTTCTGCTCTTCCCTGGTCAGCCTCGTCGTGATCTGATGCGGATTCAAAAGCCCTGGTGTATCAAACAACTTCGCCTTACCCGGCAGAATTCCCTCGACCCTAATAATTCCCAGCGTGGTACCGGGCACCCGTGCCTCTGTCAAGTGGGTAACTTTTCCCCCTTCAACATGCTTCCCGATTGCATTAATCAAAGTACTCTTGCCTGCATTTTGTGCGCCGATTGCCCAGACATTCCCTCGAGGCCCAGCCAAAGCAATGACATCGTCCGCAAGATTCTTTAACCCCCAATTCCTCACCGCGCTCACCAAATGCAAGCTTGTCATTTTGATCACCCCATTTTCCCTCGCTCTCTGCCTCACCCAATGCTCGAAGCCGGTGGGCGATATACTACTGGGCAACAAATCGATCTTCGTCACCACCAAAACTATTCTAGGCACATTCCCCGATTTCTTCTCCTTCCAAGCAGTCAAATTCTCCTCAATCGTCGTCGAAACCAGCTTCGCCACCTTCTTCGGGAACGACCCGTCGAAATCGGCCGCATCCACCACCATCAACACGACCGACCGCGTCCCCGTCGCCGAAGCCAGCTTCCTCCCCACCGTGTGATCAAAGTCGAAATCCGGCAATAGATTCTCGACAGTTGGATCTTTCACTTTACCGTAGTGCCTCAGGGAGTGGCACCGGGCGCAGACCACTGGCTTATCGTCCGAATCAGGGTCACCGCCGGGGCTTTCCTCCTCGAAAAGGAAGCCCCTTTTCAGGGAATCGGAGAACTCGGGCTCCTGAGAGACGGGCGTGAGGTGGGCATCGAACAGGCGGTAATGCTTCGTCTTGGGCGAGGGTCTCGTGAAGTAGCCGGGGTGCCTAGAGTTGGATTCCTGCATGTGGACGCCGCAGCCCGGGCAGACAGCGTGGCCCGGAGTGGCTTCATCATAATTTCCATCTCGGGTCAGGGGCAGAGACGGAGGCGATTGCTTTTGCGCTTGTGCCGCCGCGGACAGGGACGCAAAGAAGGCGGTGGAGAGGAAGGTTGGGGTCGTTGCTGCGTCATTGGGGCCTTGAAGGATCGGGGAACGGAGTGATTGGGAAGAAGATAGAGGTCGGGAGACAAGGAATCTGAGCTTTGATACAGACGAGTTCCGCGTCCGACGAATTAGCGTTAGCATTTGCGTCTCTCTCGTCGATGTGCTCGTGTCTGTTGCAGAGAGGGGTTTTGCTCTGAGCAGGGAAAATTGCAGGGAGAAGGGTTTAAGGAAACGAAGATGCGGAGGCAACGAGAGGTCCAAAGTAGAGATCAAGCCGGACTACTCGGGTTTGGATCGGTGGTTTGACCCGAATGGACCCGCTCGATTTCTGAATCGAGTTCGGTCCAGTCAACACTCACCCTCCGTGGACAAATGAATTTAAACTCTGTCTTTCAAAATAACATTTTTCAATTTTTCCTACACTTGATTCGTAACAAATAAGCTAATAAAAAAAATATTTTTCACTCAACAAAATAACTTCAAATTTCATTATTTATTTATTCATTTTTCTTTTCCTTTATTTCTTTCTATTTTCGAGTTTCTTTTATTTTGTTTAATTTTTTAGTTTTTAACTTTTTAATCTTTTCTTCGTATGTCAATCGTTGGCTATGGCAACGGCCGACAATTAGCTAAGCCAGTCACGAGATCGCCCAAGGCCAGCGAGGCATGAGCTCGAGCCCTGTTGGATTTGGCGAGGCGAGCCTCGAGCTTGCTAGATCTGGGGAGGCTCGGCTGCAAGAATCTAGTGAGCTCAAGCCTCGTCGCTCGATCAGCAATCAAAGAAAAAAGAAAATAAAAGAATAAAAAAGAAAAAAATGACTAAAAATCATTTTTTAAAAAATAAAAATTGTTAAAATGTGTGTACAATGAAAATTGATTTTTCTTAACGAATAGCTAAAAACATTTTTCAGTTCTTTTCGGATTTCAGCTAAACAACGAAAAATATCGTCATTTATTTGGAAAAATGACTTCTTGAAAAATATCTTTTAAAAAATATCATATTTGAAATAAATGGAGTCTTATCCCAACTTTTATTACGTAGAAAGAAGCATGAGAAAGTTGAAACTAATGCATTAGGTGGTGCAATCCTTTACCAAGTGCCTTTCAAGTGTACTATTAATTTTCCAAAATATATATTTTTTAAATGAAATGACATCACATTAGCTCCTCTTTCTCCGTACAACAATGGAAAAAGCAATGTCAGCCAATCCTCACTAGTCACTACCTAAGTCGGACAAAACTAACAAAAAGGACTTGCGAATTTGATCAATTTAAAGACTTAAGTATACTTTTCAAACGTTTTAGACGTCGATTGTGCTTTTTTAATAATATTTCAAGACTTTTAGCATACTTGTCCTCTCTAAAATGCCTCCAAGCGGAGTTTTTGTTCAATCTAACTTAACTTCTCTCGTTCTGTTTTAACGCACGTCACCTTCAACGTCCGCAAGGAGCTTTTTTTTACCATGCTCTATACTGAGAAAATGCTAAGTCCCGAATTGATTCGATTCCAAAAGAGTAATTCTTTTTTGGCGTCATTTGTCTGAGTACTGGTCTTCAAATGCTAGTTGCTTTAGCCCGAAATAATTATTATGTCACAGACATCATACAATAAGACCCCCGACCCCCCAAGACGCGAATAAGCTATAAGCCTTTCTCCCCTGGTTTCTCGCAATCGTACCTGCTTGCGGAAAACTCGTGAGCCGCTCTTACCAACTAAAGAAGGCTTTCAAGTCACGAGTAATAGCCGGCTTCTATATCGCCGTTCTTCCATATGCGGCCGGCGACCTTGAGCTTCAGTTCCTGTCCGTTACCACCAGAAAAGGACATTGCCAACGTTCTTGGGATTATTAGACCATCCTGACTATCTCGGACTCTCCTATGGCTATCTCGAATGCTCCTCGGAATGCCTTGCCATATTAACCTTCTACGATTCCCCCCGACTTCGAGGCTGTAGCTGAACTGCTTCGCTTCGTCCTCGTTGCCCATAAAACGTAGGAAGGCCATATAAACAGGAGCCATCTCGAGCTGAAAAGCCTCGAAGTGCAAGCAAAATTGTCGGCCAAAACAGTTGAAGATCTGCACCAATAGAAGATTTATGCGATTTGTTCTTGACATTAGGGAATGCAGTCGCCCGAAGTTGAAAATTTAAAAAACCTCCCTTTTGACCTACTTCATACCTTCTTTCTATTTTAACTCTCATTTTGCTCTAAAAGGTGAAGCAGCTAAAGGTGAGCCAATCGGACTGATCGGCCGGTTCCCCGTTCGAGAGGAGTCCAATCTAATTCCTGGTTCCTAAAATTGGAACCGGTAACCAAGCGGTCCGGTTCTTGGTTCACATAGGACCGAACTAGTCATTTTTTTTAAAATTTTTAAAAGCAACCCTAATATCTACTTGTTAAAAAATCTCACGGGGCAATGTCCATCACTCAATGAAACTACAGAAGGTTCCAACTTGAGTTCTAATTATCCTGATGCAATGCAAAGGAAACATTTTCTAATTATCGATGAGCAAGTAATTATAGTGCATTTTTTTTGCATGTTATCGATCCAATGGAACCGTCTAGGAACCGGACCGCACCGGTCAGTCCGGTTCCCGGTTCCGGCAAATTGGGAACCAGGACCACCAGTCTGGTTCCCGGTTCTTGAGGGGAACCGGATAGGACTAGGCACCGATCACCCCTAGAAGCAATTAGTGGTATTTGGAATTAGATAGGCTGCCACTTTACATGGTGTGAACTCTTATACTTCGGAGGAACAACTCTAAGCTGAGGCATCTTTAAAAGATTTAAATGTCTAGGAAATTATCAGGTTTGCAGAGTGATTTTACTATCTGCCAAGAGAATTTAAGATAAATAATCTGCCCAATTATTAGTAGTGCTCCAGACAAATAATCAGATAGATGTACAGCACTAATCACTACTTATCTTTTTCATACTCAGATACCAGGCAAACAACTAAATAGTAGGAACTTATAGATACACTGAATTGATACACTCAAGATATCTTTTCCCCCTTCTAAAAAATTCATGCCCTACCTAATCGCACATTAAATTTGCTGATACGTGATTTCAAACATCCTCAGCCACATCTTGACATTTTCATAACAAAAACGACAAGTAGAGAGGGAGAAGTTAGAGCACTTACAGTCAACATCCATGTAGCATTCTCGACTTCTCGTGGATTGGATTTGACATATCTGTGGTTAAAGGTACTTCCATCATGCATGTCAACATTGTGATCATCCTTGAGATGCATTACAAGAGATGGGATGTCACCAGTAACAGAACAATCGGCTCCAGCATAAGGGCAACCATAGGGACGATGTTTGCAGTTCTTTTCATGCTTAAGCTTGCTGTAGTACGGAAATATGCCCCTACACCCCAGAAGCTGAAATCTGCAAGGGAGTTCTAGGGATTCTGCTACTTTTTCTAGCACCAAGCATCGTATATCTCCAAGCTCATGGCGACAGGTTGGGCATAGGTTCTCGAGTTTGGTCTTGCAGCTTGAACATATAGTGTGGCCATTCGCACACTGACAGAATTAAAGCCAAGTAGATTGTTAATAGCTAGGAGCACCCAATCTATTTGAATTTGAATTGAAGCGGTAAATGAAAACCTGACAATCCCATCCTCATCCCTCAAAACCCCACAAAAGAAGTCCAATTTCACTTTGAATTTAAGCAGTAGCATAAGTACCGTGACGATCCCACCCTCATCGTCAAACCCCTCAAAGGATACTGCTAAGTTTAGGGGATGTGCAGATGATGATAAACCATTCAACATCATAGCTGTTGATGTGCAAATTCAACAGCTCCTCAAGGAACTGGTATAGACCCTGGATGCTTGGAATCTACACACACGATGCCACATACAAATAAGTCACCAAGCTTCGCCCCACAGGGATCCGATGCTTAAGCTGGAGCATATGTTTTAAGCAGGAAAGGAGAAGCAAGTGAGCATTTGGAGAGAGGATTATGTGTACCCTGGCAAGTGCATAACCAAGAAATTTACAGAGAAGTTTGATCCTAGCTTGACAGCCTTAGGAGCCCATATGTTTTATGGGCAGGCTTACGAGCCCATATTTTTTATGGGCCTCCATTTACAAAGTCTTTATAGTGGGCAATTTAAGGACCTCTATTGCGCATTTCTTTTTCTTTCTTAACCGACAAAAATAGCATGGGTTAAAATCACTAATATTTTTACAATCTCCAAAGTAGATTTTTGACACAATTTTATTGTTTGAGATTAAGATCATAAAACCAAGTGATTATAATATTCAAATCAAGATTTAACAACTTTGTCTACACCAGCAACTTGTGGACCCGACCAGTCAAATTTGTGCAACAACAGAGTGAGACTGTAGCAAGACCATTTAACATAAGTTCTGTTGAACTGAGGCTTCTTTTTTGTCCTTAAGAAATGTGAAATTAAGATTACACAGAATTCTCAAATCTGACTTCTGTATGATGGAGAAATTAGGTGCTTCCTTTACCCACAAATCTCAGAGTAGTTGCAACGCTTTTGCTATTTCATCATAAGACATCGAAATGCCTCATAGTAAAAGAGCCTTTGAGTGTACAGTAGTTTGGCAAAAGGAGATTTACCTGGTAAATGGGAGGGTACATTAAATTTATACAAACGGGACATTCAAGTAGATAGTGCACATCCTCATTTAAGGGTGTCCATGCACTTCCTCCTAAGCCTGTGGCGATTTTTCCATAACTGGCCCTTCTCAACGGCAACTCTGATGATGCATTATCATGATAAGTAAATGAAGTTTGAGAGCCAGGTATATTACTCATGCTTCCTCTAGTAGCTGCGGCCACGCTTCAAAAGTAGTACCCCACCCCCTTTCCCACCCTCTCAATCTTGCTCCTTATGTTTCCAATTTGCTCTCCTAGCTTAAGTCACAGATGAATTAGCCCTGTCAAAAAATTGCCACCATCAGACAATTAAAGTTTGGCAGAAGCTTATACTGAAAGATTTTCTATTAATTGATTGCTGCTTTAGGTATGACAGTAAGATGCAGTACAGGATATCAAGGAAAATTCTCCATGTCTACTCGATGTATTCCAAACCAAAGGTACCGACAGAAAGAAATTCTTAGTATGTTTTTAACTGGGAAAGGCATCCTCCAGACGTGAACTCACTTCCTCCTTATGATACTTCTGTATGAATACTACACCTGTAATATATTACACCAAAGATAGGATGCTCTGTGGAAGGCATATCAAATGGAGAAGCATCTATTGCCAAAGCCATCGCAATGACTCTTTGGCATAAAAACTAAGCACAAAGTTCTCTTCAAATGAAGACCACAACATGGGCCATCAACAAAACATAGTACTACTCTCGCCCACATGAACAACAACTTGGTAATGAGGAATTTCTACTTCAAGGAACTGAATATGCAACTGCTTCCCTGACACCAACATACCAGGGCTTAAGCCCGCCCTACACAAGCAGTAACAGCGTGCAAGTTGAGAAGAAGAGATGCAACAGCAGTGGACCAACTATCAGAGTAAAATTAAATTATTCACATTTCCTAATGCCAGAAAGGAGCATAGTTGCCAATAATAGGATAGCAGTACCATCTGGTTTGGAACACCAGACTCATCCAGTTAGGAGCTAGACTTGTCAAGCACCGTTCATTGTGGCGGACAACAAACAATGTACCAGAAAAATGAATCTCCATCAAACTCAACGCCCTATCGACTATCCTTCGAACCTCCCCCATCCTATAGAATGGAAATCGTGACCGACCGATTCGGGAATTCCCCGGCATTCTAGGTTTTCGGTAGGAATCAAAAATGAGAAACGGGAATTTTTACGACGCGCGGCGATGCCGACGATTCGAAACAACCCGGAGCGAGAGCAAGCAAATAACAGCAGATCCCCGCACAGAGAGGAAAAGCAAGTGCGCACACACCTCGAAGAGAATTCCACCAACGTTTCCGGTCGCAACCGAATCGAACGAAAGCGACGAGCTCCTGAACAGACTCGGACTCCAAGAGCTCAAAATGGCCGGACGAGACCTCGATCATCTCGAGCTCGCAGCGATCGCCGCGCCGTTACGGGAAGGCCACCGTAAAAGAAAGAAAGAAAGTTGGGGAGCAACGTGGAGCGACGCCCGCGAGAGATGGGATGAATTGCGTGTCGCGAGATGGGAATGGCGATGGAATTGAAATTTAATTTTTGCGGGAGTGGAGTCAAAAAGGGATCAGCGAAGGAACTCTCTGATTGAAGCTCCTCGAGTTACATCGCCACACATGTCCGCTCTGGAAATGGTGGAGAGATCGTTGGCTCTGCTGCTTTTGAACTCGATAGATAGAGAGAGAGAGTGTCTGCGCGTGTGTTCTCTGTGTCGTGGTTGTGGCAGTTTCTGGATGGCGGAGAAGACGGAATTTCCTGCACGCAACGTTCGAAACGACCTGCTTACGAGAAAAAATGAAAACAAAACGACGACCTTTTTGCCCCTACCTTTATATGTGCCGTTGGAGGGCAATATTTGAGTTATATTAATGCTCTCCGTTATCACAGAATTTTCAACGATATTGGTGAAATTATTTACGGAAATATCACAACTCTTTAATAGTTAATTAAGTATAAAGACACAAACGATCATGAACTTTGGCCGAATAATGTAATATAGTTCGTGAACTTTTATATTTGTTGTTGACACCTGATTTTTAATCATCCTTTCTGTTTTAAAATTAATAAAAAAAATTTTCTTTATAAAAACTCATAAAATTGAAAAATCAACTTTGGGGACCTTGGCTAAGCCTAAAGAACCAATTTTGATCAAAAAATGATTTTCCATATTTTTCGTATTTTTCAGTATTTTTTATTTATTTATTTTCGAAAATTAATAGAAAATTCATAAAAATTCATAAAATTGAAAAATCAACTTTGAAAGCCTTGGCCAAGCCTAGGCAAATTTTCATATTATATATATTTAATTTTTTTTTAAAAATAATACAAAAATACTTGAAAATTTTGGAAAATTAACATTTAAGGCCAAAAAAATACACAAAGATAGTTAATATTTTTATTTTAAATCTATTTTCATATTGGCCATTGCAAATTCAGAAAAATCCAATTCGAGTCACGTGTTCCTTCACGAGTATAATCTCGAATCGGGCCTAAAAAAATTTAATTTGAGCAAACTTATTTTTAATTTTCACTTTTTATGAGTTGTGACATTGTATTCTAATATTTTAAATTTTCATCTTGGCTCAATTATACCCAGAATGACTCAATTTTGCAAAAGGGCTTTAATTAAATTCTGCATCATTTTCAGCGACAAGAAATGAGCTTAAATTTGACATGTGGTAAATTTTGGTGTGTCAAAAATTGTGAGGAGATTTGGACTTAAAGAAATATATTTTTTCATGGACTGAATTGTAAATACTTAAAATTCAAGGACTAGAGTGCAAATACATAACTCTTGAATGATTATTTTACAAATAACAAAAAGAAGAGTTAGTGGATAAATTAGAATAGAGAAGGGAAGATGGAGAAGAGGAGATGAAGAAGAGAAGTTGGAGAAGGATGGATGGAGAAAATAAGATAAGAATAGAGAAGGGAAGATGGAGATGAAGAAGAGTTAGTGGAGAAATTAGAATGGAAGATAAGAATAGAGAAGGGAAGATGGAGATGAAGAAGAGTTAGTGGAAAAATTAGAATGGGAGATAAATATGGAGAAGGGAAGATGAAGATGAAGAAGAGTTAGTGGAGAGATTAGAATGTGAGATAGAGATGGAGAATGGAAGATGAAAATGAAGAAGAGTTAGTGGAGAAATTAGAATGGGAGATAGAGTTAGTGGAAAAATTAGAATGGGAGATAGATGAGTAGATTATAAAAGGAGGAAGAAGTGAGTTTGAGGATGGGATTTTTTGGAGAGAAAATTTGAAGTGTTTGAAAGATTTTTTTTTTAGAGAAAATTTTGGATGTTTGAGAGAGTTTTGGGAGATTGAAGAAAAATTTGAGAGAAAGAAAATACCAAAAGAGAGAGAATTTTGAAGATGATGGAAGTTTAAAGCTAGGGGTTATCATCACAAATTCCTTCATCGATTAATATAAATCAAGAATTCTTCCTCGTCAACGAGCAAGCAAATTCGAGCTAAGTGTTTTTATTTATTCATTTGTTTATGGTTTTACTTGCAAATTAGCACAAATTGTATATACTTTCTCCATCTCCTCTTTTTTTTTTTCCATATTTTATGTCAGGAGAAGGATATCTCTACGTCAACAGCAAAAATCTCGTAGAGATGCAAAAATCGGCCCAGACAAGCTCCTAAGCTGTCCACCGATTTCTCAACTGATCTGTGACTAAAAGTCCCTCTTAATTCAAAAGAAACTCTCTATATTGGGAACATAGAGAACGAAAATCAATTATAGAAATCCCTCCCAAAAAAATGGGAGATAAGTACTCTTTCCACTCTTCTGGTTTTAGGTGCAGATTAGCACATATTTTGTATACTGACATTTCACTCTATTTTATGTCAGGAAGCCGCAGCTTTATATCAATGGTCAACCCTATGGAAGCACAAAATCGGCTTGGAGGAGTCCTCAAGCGCGCACAAATTTCAAATTGTTGAATCAATTCGTTGTATTTTATTTTAAAGAATTCATACCCCAGAATGGAGAGGACAAAGTCCATCCGCAATTTAAATACCTGCACCATAAATCCCAAAGGGAAGAGCCAAGCTAATGCTTAGCCTCCCATTGGAGGTTTTAACTTACAGTAGTTAAATACCTGCAACTTAAATACCTGTACCTTAAATCCCAAAGGGAAGAGCCAAGCCAATGCTTAGCCTCCCATTGGAGGTTTTTACTTACAGTAGTTAAATACCTGCAACTTAAATACATGTACCTTAAATCCCAAAGGGAAGAGCCAAGCCAATGCTTAGCCTCCCATTGGAGGTTTTTACTTACAGTAGTTAAATACCTGCAACTTAAATACATGTACCTTAAATCCCAAAGGGAAGAGCCAAGCCAATGCTTAGCCTCCCATTGGAGATTTTTACTTACAGTAGTTAAATACCCGCAACTTAAATACTTGTACCTTAAATCCCGAAGGGAAGAGCCAAGCCAATGCTTAGCCTCCCATTGGAGGTTTTTACTTATAGTAGTTAAATACCTGCAACTTAAATACTTGTACCTTAAATCCCAAAGGGAAGAGCCAAGCCAATGCTTAGCCTCCCATTGGAGGTTTTTACTTACAGTAGTTTAAATACTTGCAACTTAAATACCTGTACCTTAAATCCCAAAGGGAAGAGCCAAGCCAATGCTAGGCCTCCCATTGGAGGTGTTTATTCACTGTCATGTACTTCTTATAATTTAATTTTTGAATCATCAGACCCAAAAGATGAGTAGGTCGTAATACTGCACAGAAGTCGTCAACACACTCCCTCTTTCGGCTTCAGGGAATCTTAACACTTAAAACAAATAAAAATATATACCATCCATGCATCCTATTTAAAAAGTGAAAACACAAAAGAGAATACCCTAATAGAGCCTTAGGAATAAACCAAGTCTGAGTTGCCGAATTAGGATATCCATGAAATTAAGGTATCGAAAGGGCATTAGTTTTAATTAACTAGTGTAACCAAGTCCCCGAGCTCATAATCTCTGGTTCGCAGGAATAAATTAGTTCTCCCGCTAATTTATTTAGGTTTCTAATCGACCTACCAAGAACGATTAGTGGCGACTCCAAATTTTAAAATCATTTAAACAAAAACCAAAGTTGCGATTCGGTAGGGCTTGGGAGGGTCCGCGTTAGGTTAGTCAAATCTAATTAACCTAATAATCCGTTAACCCCCCCTTTTAAAATTTAAAATTAATTTTTTAGAGGGTCGCGACATTCCCATGTAGCAATTGCCTTCAATTCACGCACTATGTTGGCCAGGTCTTTACACTAATCCTCCAGTCCGGCTATCTTTCTGTTTTGCCACTCGATGGTTTTCCTCAGCTCCAGCATCTGATACTTCTCCTCCGCGGGCGGCGCCCGTGTGTTCTCTGCCATTTTTGACAGTTCGGCCATTAGACTGTCCATGCCTTTCTCTAAACCGACGAGTCGTTCTTGAGTTCCCAAATCACACTGTTCCTTTGCCTGGGTCGGGATTGCTTTATCCACTTCGGCTACTGCTTCCTCTTCGTTAACAGGGTCATCCATGCCGTCCCATCCATCAGGGACGATCTCCTCCGTCCTGACGAAAAAGCTTGGCGGGACGGAATAAAGCATCCGGTAGTTGTAGCCTCCGATATCCTGTCCCAAGGTATCCACTATATCTCCCCTTTCCAGGGCCTCTCGTAGAAACTTCTTGTCGACTTCATGCACCCTTTTACGACGGATGTCCTCATCATCTGGTTCCTCGTCAAACTCTTCAACGGCTCGTTCTTCACTTGGCCCGTGTTCACGTGGGGCCTCTCCTAACCTTCCGTTATCTGCATCACTATCGTCCCAAATAGCGTTCACCCTCCCGTGGTCTGGCAGAGGGTTCTGCTGCACATTCGGCTCTGTCTTATCAAATTCCAGCATTCCCCCATTTATCAGCGCCTGCACTTTATACTTGAGCACCAGACAGTTGTCCACATTATGCCCCTTTTCTCCCATGTGGTATGCGCATGACTGGGTCTCGTCGAACCCAGGGAACCTCGGCGGGTTCGGTCTTGGAGGCTCTTTGGCTACTAAGTGCCCGTCTAACAGCATGGGCAGTAGCCTTGACAGAGAGCGAGGGAGCGGTGTGAAGGATGGTGGAGCTTTCTTCCTAGCCTCGAACTTCTTTGGGGCCAATCCTGACGTCCCACCCTGAGTGGGGGTGGATTCTGGGAACTTCTTCGGCTTCGGGGGGTTTGGTACAAATGCAACGTCTCCCACGTTTTCTCGCTCTCTCCTGGTTGGATAAGATCGTCTGATCGGTGGTTTTGACACGCGCTTCTCTCTAAGCGCCCACTCATGACGTTCTGCCACCTTAACAAGGTGGGTGAAGGTCTGACAGCCCGACGTGTTTAGTTTCTCGAAATAATCGAGTGGCAGCGTCTTCAAAAACAGGTCCACTAACTCCTCCTCCGGGATAGGTGGTTTCATCTGAGTGGCTATAGCCCGCCACCTCTGGGCAAAGGTGCGTATCGTCTCGTTTCTTCCTTTCGCGGTCCTTAACAGGTCTTCCCTGGTCAGTGCCGTGGCCGTGTTGAACTTATACTGGTGCAGAAAATCTTCCGCCAAATCCTCCTAGCTATCGTATTCCTCCATGTCCAGTTCAATAAACCAGGCCAGCGCGGCGTCTGACAAGCTCTCCTGGAAGGTGTTCATCAGCAATGGGACGTAGTCCGAATAGTGCGCCATTTTGCGCAGGTAATATCTCAGGTGAGCCCGGGGATAGCCTGTCCCATCATACTTCCTCACAAACTCTGGCTCCTTGTATCCAGCGGGGACTTCGATCTTGGTGAACGGAGAGATCTTGTCGAACCTGGCCAGCTCGTAACCCTGGCTGCTCAAGCATTCTTCGATTTTCGCGAGCCTTCTTGCGTCTTCTTCAGTTTTAGCCGGTGGCCTTTCCTTCTTCTCTTTTTCCAAGTTGATCACGAACGGAGGGGTTTTATGGGGCACGTCCCTCTCAGATTCAGTGCTAGTGGTCTGGTTGGTGTCGGAATCGTTCGAAGTGGTGGGGTTAACTTCGAGTCCAGCTGGGGTCTTTCCTTGCGCAGTCATCATTGACTTCATTTCTGTCATCATGGCGGCCATCAAGTTAATCTGATCCTCGAGGCCAGTCACTCTAGAAGTCAGCTCTTCAACCATCTTTCGCGCCTTACTGCGAGTCTTCGTGACTACAGAATTTTACCTGGTTAAAAGGTAGCGAGTCAGGGATGCGCGAGTTGAATAAAAGTGCAGGAACTTAAAACCTTCTCGATACTATGTTCATACTTGGTTAATGGGGGGAAAGACTCGATCATGAGCCTTAGCCTCATGAAAATGAGTCTTCCTACTCATTAAACGTGTATGAGCATATTATCAAGAAGGTGGATAACCCATGGTAATTACTTAGTTTAAGAAAACGATAATGAATGATCATATATGAAAATGTCATGATCCTATTACAATCAGAAGCAAAATCGAACAGGGAAATCGTCTATTCTATCCGGCGGCGCTTGGAGGCTAAGGTATCCCCGCTGTCTTCCGATTCATCCAGGTCCCATTCCTGCGGGTCTTCATCTTCTTCGGCCGACGGTGGTCCCATGTGCTCTGGTACATATGGCTCCACTCCAGGCAGGTGCGGGACGATGTAGTCCGGTACGTATGGCTCTACGAGGGATTGTCGATATTCCTTGAACAACTTGATGTAGTCCTTAGATGCTCGATGGATGTTCATCTCGTCATCTAGGTAGTCTGGCCATTCCACGCTCTGCAGTGGGGAATTCTTCAAGGTGTGGATGATGAGGTCGATCTTGGCCTGGTACGCTGCCTTTGTTTCCTTGGTAAGCTCACCTTGTGGCAAGTCGAAGGCGAAGACTCCTGGTTGTACTGCCGGCGGGACTTCTTGTAGCATGCCAAATTGCCTTACCACCCTGATAAGATAGTAGGCGGTTCCACCCGTGCAGCCTAGTAAAGGGATAGGGTCTCCGTCTACTCCTATGATGCGAGCTTCCAGGATCTTAGGCCAGGTCAAGCGCCAGCGAAGTTATTTCGGCTCTAGGTCTTCTAGTTTTTTTCTCCAATCCTCGAAGGATAGTTGCTTGATGGTGGACTGACATTTCAGGAAGGAACTGAGTGGGTGGATATGTCGGCTGATCTCGTAACACCCGACACGAAGGTTAAGGGTTTTAACGTGCGAGGTGAACTACACGTAGAGAAGACTATTGGACGCTTGGAATGTACCTCTTTGGGTTGGCTGAAAATGGTTTAGGGAAAGGAAGGTTTCAGCTAGAATCATGTAGGAGTAATTCCAGCGGTAGCAGGCTTGTTTAACAATGTGGACCATGGAAGGATGGAAAGTGGTTTGAGAGGTGGGGAATAAGACAAAGGCGAAAAAGGCAAGGATGAAAACTTTAGCCGGTTTAAGACCAGCTTTGACTGGGAGGGAGGAATAGTTGTTGTATAGGAATGAGAGGGTGAACCTACCAGAGTTGGATTTGAGGACCTTCTCAATTTCTGAGGTTTTGAGACGGAGGAATTTAGACAGGGCTAAGGTAGAGTCTTTTCCCAATACAGGCCGCACGATGTGATCGTCAAACTCCAGTCCGATGATCGCTATGTACTCTTCCAGGGTAGGTGTGATCTCTATTCCTCGAATATTGAAGGTCATGATCTCTGGATCCCAAAATCTTGCCAAGGCTTGAATGAGGGTGGGCTGGTAATTGACCTTGAGGAGATCCACCAAGTGCCCCAGGCGTTCTTCAATATAGGCTTGGTTATCCCGGTTGAGACGGTTCCACCACGCTGTAAGCTCCTTACGCGGAACCGGGATGATCTTAATGTCCGATTTCCCCATCTATCATGAATATGCAAGAATGTACTAAAATTAATTACCATGGGTTTTAACGAAGATGCAATGTAAATGCACTAGCCCAATTTCATATTTTCTCCTGGTGAAATAAGGATTAAAGCATTCCTACTTGACCAAAAGAAGTTAGTCAGAGGGTTTTAATCCAGATTTTCCGAAGAAATTATGCAATTGGCTAGGATCCCTTGGTGATTGGAATGAAAGTCGTTGCCAATCTAAAGATTTCGAAAAGGAAATGGGAAAGTATGCGAATACATCTCAAAAGATCCCTAATACATCAGGTCTAAATGGGACGAGGAGGATGCGGAAATACAACATCGAAAAGTATGTAGAAGAATATCCTTCTATCCTAAAGTGGCTTTCAGACTAATCATCAAGGTGACGACTCACTCATGAAATGATGTATGAGATATACGGTGTACAGAAATGAAAATAAGAAAGCCTTACCAACCACCCTTTCATGTTTTGGTTTTAGGTATACCAACCGACCAAATCACATGCGCATGAGACAAGTGAGGAATTGACTCTAGAAAAGAAAACAAAAGGAGGGACAGGGTATGGACCTAAAAGGCTCCCGCTGTCTGATTCGACGACTTTGCCCACAAGCGCAATCGAACGTCAAGTGGGAAGAATCATTGATCTAGACAGCGAGCGGGATTGAATATGGTCAACCCAAGCGCAATCAAACGCTAGAGCTTTGCATACCGATCCCTATCTATGGTGACCTAAGGGGAGTGTTTCGCGGCTTGGGTTTAGGCGCTTGTGTGTGCAAGTGTTGTGATCCTCAAAGTATGCAAGGCATGCACAGCAGTTGATATCAAACAGCGCTTCTAATTTGCAGAAAATAAACAAACAATCCCAAACTCCAACCCTGCATAAAACACGTCAGCAATCACTCCTCCCCTTATAACTCCCGTCTGCAAAAACATTTAACACATTAGGTTAGTGGACTTACCTCACCTTCGAGAGCGCCTGTAGAAAAGCGTGTTAGAAAACACCCAACTTTTTAATCGGCTCAAGTCCTTTAATAGGTTAAAACTAAAGTCCCCAGCGGAGTCGCCAGTCTATCGCGACCCTGCCGAGATTTTCTAGGGATCCCGAGGGAGTTAATGGATTGCTGGGCCCATTGGGTATCTAGGCTTAGCTCGGGCTCTCCCAGGCCCATACCAAATCGCGTCAGGAAATTCTAAAATCGATGTCGACCTTAGTGTGGTCGGGTGACATGTGCTCAGTATGCATGCCATTGGAGTCGCCACCAATCATTTCTTGGAGGGTATGATTGGAAACCCTATCGAACGACTGGGAGAGATCGCTCGATCCTACGAAAGCCAGAGATCTAGATTCGGGGACTTAGTTACGTCGATCCTACTATCGACGCCCTTTCGGTACCTAAGTTGAGTGATATCATAATCTGAGGAATTTATGCAGGCGGGATTGGGTAAGTGTCGCGACCCTATAAATTTTTTTTTTATTTATAGGAGTTAACGGATTATTAGGTTAATTAGATTTGACTAACCTAACGCGGACCCTCCCAAGCCCTACCGAATCGCAACTTCGGTTTTTGTTTAAATAATTTTGAAATTTAGAGTCGCCACTAATCGTTCTTGGTAGGTCGATTAGAAACCTAAATAAATTAGCGGGAGAACTAATTTATTCCTGCGAACCAGAGATTATGAGCTCGGGGACTTGGTTACACTAGTTGATTAAAACTAATGCCCTTTCGGTACCTTAATTTCATGGATATCCTAATTCGGCAACTCAGGCTTGGTTTATTCTTAAGGCTCTAGTAGGGTATTCTCTTTTGTGTTTTCACATTTTAAATAGGATGCATGGATGGTATATATTTTTATTTGTTATATTTTTTAAGTGTTAAAGATTCCCTGAAGCCGAAAGAGGGAGTGTGTTAACGACTTCTGTGCAGTATTACGACCTACTCATCTTTTGGGTTTGATGACTTAAAAATTAAATTATAGGAAGTACATGACAGTGAATAAACACCTCCAATTGGAGGCCTAGCATTGGCTTGGCTCTTCCCTTTGGGATTTAAGGTATAGGTATTTAAGTTGCAAGTATTTAAACTATTGTAAGTAAAAACCTCCAATGGGAGGCTAAGCATTGGCTTGGCTCTTCCCTTTGGGATTTAAGGTACAGGTATTTAAGTTGCTGGTATTTAACTACTGTAAGTAAAAACCTCCAATGGGAGGCTAAGCATTGGCTTGGCTCTTTCCTTTGGGATTTAAGGTACAGGTATTTAAGTTGCAGGTATTTAACTACTGTAAGTAAAAACCTCCAATGGGAGGCTAAGCATTGGCTTGGCTCTTCCCTTTGGGATTTAAGGTACAGGTATTTAAGTTGCAGGTATTTAACTACTGTAAGTAAAAACCTCCAATGGGAGGCTAAGCATTGGCTTGGCTCTTCCCTTTGGGATTTAAGGTACAGGTATTTAAGTTGCAGGTATTTAACTACTGTAAGTAAAAACCTCCAATGGGAGGCTAAGCATTGGCTTGGCTCTTCCCTTTGGGATTTAAGGTACATGTGTTTAAGTTGCAGGTATTTAACTACTGTAAGTAAAAACCTCCAATGGGAGGCTAAGCATTTGCTTGGCTCTTCCCTTTGGGATTTAAGGTACAGGTATTTAAGTTGCAGGTATTTAACTACTGTAAGTAAAAACCTCCAATGGGAGGCTAAGCATTGGCTTGGCTCTTCCCTTTGGGATTTATGGTGCAGATATTTAAATTGCGGATGGACTTTGTCCTCTCCATTCTGGGGTATGAATTCTTTAAAATGAAATACAACGAATTGATTCAACAATTTGAAATTTGTGCGCGCTTGAGGACTCCTCCAAGCCGATTTTGTGCTTCCATAGGGTTGACCATTGATATAGAGCTGCGGCTTCCTGACATAAAATAGAGTGAAGTGTCAGTATACAAAATATGTGCTAATCTGCACCTAAAACCAAAAGAGTGGAAAGAGTACTTATCTCCCGTTTTTTTGGGAGGGATTTCTATAATTGATTTTCGCTCTCTATGTTCCCAATATAGAGAGTTTCTTTTAAGAGAGACTTTTAGTCACAGATCAGTTGAGAAATCGGTGGACAGCTTAGGAGCTTGTCTGGGCCGATTTTTGCATCTCTACGAGATTTTTGCTGTTGACATAGAGATATCCTTCTCTTGACATAAAATATGGGAAAAAATGGGAGATGGAGAAAGTGTATACAATTTGTGCTAATTTGCGAGTAAAACCATAAATAAATGACTAAATAAAAACGCTTAGCTCGAATTTGCTTGCTCGTTGACGAGGATGAACTCTTGATTTATATTGATCGATGAAGGAATTTGTGATGATAACCCCTAGCTTTAAACTCCCATCATCTTCAAAATTCTCTCTCTTTTGGTATTTTCTTTCTCTCAAATTTTTCTTCAATCTCCCAAAACTCTTTCAAACATCCAAAATTTTCTCTCCAAAAAATCCCATCCTCAAACACTTCAAATTTTCTCTTCAAAAAATCCCCCTCTCAAGCTCACTTCTTCCTCCTTTTATAATCTACTCATCCATCTCCCATTCTAATTTTTTCACTAACTCTATCTCCCATTCTAATTTCTCCACTAACTCTTCTTCATTTTCATCTTCCATTCTCCATCTCTATCTCACATTCTAATCTCTCCACTAACTCTTCTTCATCTTCATCTTCCCTTCTCCATATTTATCTCCCATTCTAATTTCTCCACTAACTCTTCTTCATCTCCATCTTCCCTTCTCTATTCTTATCTTCCATTCTAATTTCTCCACTAACTCTTCTTCATCTCCATCTTCCCTTCTCTATTCTTATCTTATTTTCTCCATCCATTCTTCTCCAACTTCTCTTCTTCATCTCCTCTTCTCCATCTTCCCTTCTCTATTCTAATTTATCCACTAACTCTTCTTTTTGTTATTTGTAAAATAATCCTTCAAGAGTTAGGTATTTGCACTCTAGTCCTTGAATTTTAAGTATTTACAATTTAGTCCCTGAAAAAATATATTTCTTTGAGTCTAAATCTCCTCACAATTTTTTACACACTAAAATTTACCACATGTCAAATTTAAGCTCATTTCTTGCCGCTGAAAATAATGCAGAATTTAATTAAAGCCTTTTTACAAAATTGAGTCATTCTAGGTATAATTGGGCCAAGATGAAAATTTAAAATATTAGAAGACAATGTCACAACTCATAAAAAGTAAAAATTAAAAATAAGTTGACTCAAATTAAATTTTTTTAGGCCCGATTCGAGATTATACTCATGAAGGAACACGTGACTCGAATTGGATTTTTTGAATTTGCGATGGCCAATATGAAAATAGATTTAAAATAAAAATATTAACTATCTTTGTGTATTTTTTTGGCCTCAAATGTTATTTTTCCAAAATTTTCAAGTATTTTTGTATTATTTATTTTAAAAAATAAAAATAAAAAGATACATAAAAATATGAAAAATTATTTTTTTGGTCAAAATTGGTTCCCTAGGCTTGGCTAAGGTCCCCAAAGTTGATTTTTCAATTTTATGAATTTTTATGGATTTTCTATTAATTTTCAAAAATAAATAAATAAAAAATACTTAAAAATACTGAAAATATGAAAAATCGTTTTTTGGTCAAAATTGGTTCCCTAGGCTTGGCTAAGGTCCCCAAAGTTGATTTTTCAATTTTATGAATTTTTATGGAATTTTTATTACTTTAGCAATAGAAAAAATGATTAAAAATCAGGTGTCAACAGTAAGGTAGGCTCTAAGAGTCTAAGGTATTCATGCAAATGGGAGTATCTATCCTATCAATCACAATCATGAAAATAAATGCACAATCAAGGAACCAATTCATAGAGGAGTCACATCAAAACAAGTCAAGGCGGGCCTAGGGGAATCTTAGGAAGGCCTAGAAAACATGCCAATTGGGTTCGAGGATGATTTGGAATGATTTGGGTCAAATTGACCGGAAGGGCAGAATGGTCATTTTGGAAAGTTCAGGAAGCCAAAATCATGAAAATAGGTCAAACCAGTTGAATGTGATTTTTCCATAATTTTCACGATTTTTTGGAATTTTCTTGGAATTTTCTGAATTTTTTAGAATTTTTCTAGCATTTTTCAAAGTTTCTAAGAATTTTCTAAGGGTTTTCCTATATTTTTAGAACATTTTCTATATTTTCTGGAATTTTTATTTTTATTTTCTAACACTTTTCCTAATTTTTCCAAGCATTTTCTATATTTTTTTAACAAATTTACCAATTTTTCTGAACTTTCTATGATTTTTTTATTTTTATTTATTATTTTATTTATTTCCCTATGATTTCGAATTTTCTAATTTTTTACAAGATTTTCAGAATTTTTTATTTTTGTATTTTTATTTTATTTTCTATTTGATTTATTATTTTATTATTTTTATTTTTATTTTTATTCTGTATTTTTTGGATTTAATTTCTTATTTATCTAAAATAATACTAAAATAACAGATCCTAAGGCCAAAGACGTGACACGTGGCTATTCCACAGCTGTTGGATTGGTTTACTAAGATCGACGGCCACCATCTAAAGAAGACTTAATCTCGACCGTTAAAACCTATTACTGATATCAACGGTCGAGATCGAACGGAGACTTTAATCTCAACCGTTCAAACTCGATGCCAAATCCAACGGTCTAGAGTCGATCTAGAATCAATCCGGGCCGTCCGATCTAAATCTTTATTTTCTAATTTGAAAACCTATTATAAAATCTAAAGCCTATTTTTTATTTTCGAAAATTGCAAGATCTCGACACGTGGCCTTATGCCACCCGTCGGATCAAGTTTATTATATCGGCAGTACACGTGGTGTCTGACGTGTCCGACACGTCATCGCCACGTGCACATTGACCGAGTCAAAGGACGACGTGGCGTCGCCACGTCATCGTCTTCTTCAACCTCCCAACGAGTTGAATGGACGGCAGAGGGGCCGCCGGCGCGATCCAACGGTGTGATCGACTCCGATCGGCCTTGAATCGCCGTCGATCGACCGAATATCCTCCCCAGTTTCACATATATCCGCCCTAGCCATTTCTAGCGGCTTGATCTAACCTAATTGCACAATCATAGAGCAAAGAACGCGAGACTCAAGCATGCAACCCAGAGCATAACAATTGAATTCAAGCTCAGGATAGTATCTATTCGAGTTCGGGATACTTACCTAAGGCTCGGATTGAACCCTAGATCGCCAGGTTTCGCGACCCAAGTCGCGGCATTTTCAAGCTCGATGAGGGGTTTGATTTGAGGGTCATATGCAAAATCCAAGCGAAAAAGAAATGTAGACGAGTTCAGTGATGTTCTAGAAGTAAAACGCACACATCAATTGCAAGAATTAAGGCCGGATTTGCGATCCACCATTGACGTGCCGAGAGAAACTTGGAGTTCGAAACTCACACTTTTGGCGATGGCGAGCTTCGCGATGGATGGCCTGCGACTCCTGGGAGCTTGAGGGAGCTTCCCGCAGTGTTTCGAAGCTTCGAGGAGGTCTAGAATACCGTCGGATTGCTTGCCCAGACCGAGCTCGAAAATGCTGCAATGGCCGTCGCGGAGCCTCTCCCTCTCCTCCTAAGCTCTCTCCCTTCACTGAGCGAGGATCTCCCCGTCTTAAAGCCGCGAAAACTCCTCCCTATTGTTGAGATTTTCCAAGATTTTCCAAGAATCCGCGTCGGCCAAATCTTTTCAAATTTGGTCGTTCGAACGGGCGAGTATCTCGCCGGTCATTGTCCACGTGCACGCTGTCGCCGGGGGAATTCCAGTTGAATCGTCGTCAATCCCGGGTGTTCGGCTTTTGCGCGAATCGTGCGCGACTCAGCTCGATTTCAAACCATTTCCGGCCCCGCGTTGACCTTTCTCGGCCGCAAGCTTGACCTGCCTCGTCGAACCGACGCCGGCGACCGCTAGCCGTCGGGCATGGCTCAATCGGAGTGGAACCTCGAGGGCTTGTCGGCCCATGTCGCCTTTTTTCCAATTAGGGCCGATTCATGCTTCAATTTGGGCGTCGAAATTCGGCTCGAAAACCTGCAAAAGTCCCATCTCGCGGGGAAGAAGAACAGTGGCGGGTCTGCGGGTCGGACCCGGTTCGACCCGATAGACCCGGTTCGCATGATTTCATGAAATTGACCCTCATGTTTTGTGAATTTTCCAAATTAATTCTCAGAATCAGTCTTGGGGCACTACATTTATTCGAAGAAGTGGTTTTCCCCAATTTTCATCTAGAAATTGCACGAAAACCCCAATTTTCAAACTTTACCCGATTACCCATTTCGCACGATCCGAACCCTAAATGGTCAAATTAGGTCAAATTACCCCCACCAAACGATTCAGAAGGTCTTAAAATAGAGGGTGACGCATCTATTTTTCCAATTAAGCCCCTAGAAAAATTTTAATTTTACTTTCAATGAAACTAGGGACTAAATTGTAAAAATCTTATGCAATTTGGTCCTTTTTGTGCAATTGGGCAATTCTGAGGGCTTTTGGACTCGATTTTAATTTTTTAAAAATAGAGGAGGATGACACGACTCTAAAAATTTAAAAATGGAAAATTAAAAAGCTAAAATGGAATTTCTAGAATTATTTAAATAATCTAAAAAATAAAATTAACAAAGAAACCCTAGATTCCAGACTTTATTTTTCAAAATTTATTCATCAAAAATGAAGAGAAAGTTAAATTAAAAATATTTACTATTTGTTGGTAATTTTCTGGCTTCAAATGCTATTTTTTATTAATTTTCTATTATTTTCCTAATTTCTGAAAATATTAAAAATGCAAAAAATAAGGAAAATCATTTTTTGTTCAAAATTGGTTCCCTAGGCTAGTCTGAGGTCTCCAAAGCTGATTTTTCAATTTTCTCACTTTTTATTTATTTTTTATGAATTTTTGAAAATAAAATGCAGAAAAATACAAAAAATAAGGAAAATTATTTTTTGTCCAAAATCGGTTCCCTAAGCTAGGCTGAGGTCCCCAAAGCTGATTTTGCAATTTTCTCACTTTTTATTTATTTTTTTTGAATTTTTGAAAATAAAATGCAGAAAAATATGAAAAATTAGGAAAATTATTTTTTGCTCAAAATTGGTTCCCTAGGCTAGGCTGAGGTCCCCAAAGTTGATTTTGCAATTTTTTCACTTTTTTATGGATTTTTTAAAAAAAATTGAAAATAAAATTTGCCAAAAATCGAGTGTCAACAATATGAAAAATCATTTTTTGGTCAAAATTGGTTCCCTAGGCTTGGCTAAGGTCCCCAAAGTTGATTTTTCAATTTTATGAATTTTTATGGATTTTTTATTACTTTAGTAATAAAAAAATGATTAAAAATCCTATGTCAACAGTCATGCGCACCCAGCGAGCACTCTACCATCTAAGCTACATCCCCAGTGTCTCGTTCGCGCAAGCGTCCGAATGCCCAACCCTAGAGCTTTAAGAAAATGACGCAAGTATCTGTTTGGGTTCAGACACTGGAAACAACGGGAGCATATTATGACATAACTAAAGGTGATTTGGAATTTCAAAACCAATTTAGGGTTAATAGGTGCCCCTTACCGGCCTTTTCACGAGAAAATGAATGGAAAATATAGACTTTGTTGTTTCTATCAATATCACCTAAAGGAGCATGAACGGGTGATTCTAAACAAATTTGACTTTAAGTTGCGAAATTAAAAGAAACTAGTTGAATTTGTCTCCGAAACAGAACCTAAATGGTATGCCATAAGTGATTTCGAACGAATGGATGCAATGTTCTATCAAATACAATAGAAAGAGCTTAGAGATAGAGAAAATTGCACATGATAATTATAGTGATTTAACTTAGGTCAAACTTATGTCCATTATCTCACGCTGACAGCCAATTGGCTAAATTCTACTAGGTGATAAATGAAAGGGTTGTGCGTGTTTACACTCTCACACTCTTACAAAACCTCTCAAATATTGTAGGTTGTAGCTCTCGAGAACAAATATAGAACCTGAAGCACTCTAGCACTTTGGAATTGATGATTATGATCGCATACCAAAGCGACACCATGGATCTCCATTTATACTCTTTCACCCCTAAACTAGTCGTTGGATAAGTCTTCAAAGGATCTCTCTTTAATCGATGATTGGACATTATCTATCTTGATTGAACGAAATGGAATCTTGGGAGATTTTATTACTGTCGACATTGAATCTAAACCCTTCAGATTCAGTCGCCTTAGATTCAGTCGCCCATGTAACTCAATCTTTTGTTTCCATAAATGGATTTCTTTAAATATGGAAGTTGTGTTTGTCCTTTTTGGAATGTAATTTCCAATCTTAAATATTTTACTAGTTCGTTATAAAACAATCAATTAATCAATCAAAGATTACAAACTTTCATTAATACCCTGGTCAAATCGAAAGCTACCAACATGGGTCTTCAAAACTGGAATTAATATATCGCAGAATGTGACCAATCTTCAGAAACGAGAGCAAGAGTCCGAAAAGATTAGAACATCGAATTGCACCCTTGGGCTTTTGATTTGATCATATCGAAAGGCCCGAGAGCTATTAGTATTTATGAAATTTGTTCCTATGTAACGAGAGGCTATTGGATCAAATGGCAAAGCTATTGTTGAGAAAAAGATGGCTTTCCCAATTGGATTCGTGTAAGAGTAGAAAGGTTTTCCCATTGCTTAGCTGGAAAAAATACGTGGCCATGAAATAGGGATTAAGTGGAAGTAGCCATATTAATGACAAGGAATGCATTTTGCTTTGCTACTAATATTTCGACTTGCTTTGCTATTTTGACCAAGCCTGGCCGAGGAAGAGTTACGGAGCACAAAACAAAATAAAATAGGGCGGGGCATGCTATATTTCATTTTTGAACCCTTAAGGAAAAGTAATAACGTTCTTTCATATTTCTCGAGATTCACCCTACAGTATGGGGTCAAAAAGCCAAAATAAACCATTTTAACCCTTATAAAAAGAAAACTAATTTTTGAATCCCTTCACGCTCATGTCACGTCAAGGTACCGTAAAAAAATATATATAATCCAATCCAATATATTATAACAGATTAGTTAATATTTTTTAGAAACATATACATGATGTTCTCATCTTGAATCTGAATACCAATTTGGATTAATATAAAGCTTCCTCATTCAAGCATTACACCTAAGATAAAATACTTAGAGTATTTGCCATATTCTATACAATCAGGATACATAATCAAAATATTTAGAAAAAAAAAGTTTTTTCAACAAATTTTAAGATTTTCTAGACGAGACTTTCGAAGTGTCTTTAAAACGAAGAAAGAGAACTATTCTGGCCGTTTCTTTCTTCTTCTTCTCCTTCTCTCTCTTCTTCTCCCTTTTTGGGTTCAGTTGTTAGTTATTCAATTCGTCACCCCCGAATTTTCTTCAAGATAAAAAGTAACATGATAATACTAGTGAAAAAACCGTTCGAATATCCAAAGTGACTTGGAATGTTAACGTCCGGGGCATTCAGATTTCTATCTTTGTGCAATTTGAAACGCACAAGCATATGTATAATACAATGTATCAACGAGCTAATCATGGGATTTTAGCATAATCATCCTATACTATTGTCAGTGGCCCTCTCAATTACATACGACAAACATGACGACCTATGTGAATCGACAAAGCAATCCACCAACATAATTTTGTTTTCAAAGTAAGTATCCGAACAAACAAATCAATGAATTTTCGCAAAACTAACCGACCTATTGCCTTATTATCCCCTCCACAGACCCCAATATTTCAGGACGAACAATCATAGCCACCAGGAAGATCCTCAAAAATCGGCGTTCTCTGGCCAGTAGAGGACGACGAGCGCGGCGAGGGCTCGCCAGCGGCGGCTTGCGGCACGTCGGAGAACAAGGCCAGAATCCGGCGGATGCTGGCGGAGCGAGCGGGCTTGAAGCTGAGGGACCGGAGCTTCTTGTCCTTGGAGAACACCTCCGACGAGCTGGAGAGGATCAGATACACCAGCGCCTGGACCACCAAGAAAACGGCCACCTTCACCAACACGTCCGGCACGTACGCTGCGATCTCCATCATGGTTATTCGAAACGGGGGCGGAACTAGCGAGAAAGGAAAACCAGATGAGTTTGACGTCGGAGCTCTTGGGTGCGCTTTGCCTTTTTATACGCAAGTGGGAGGACGAAAGGTCGGCTCCTGAAGCCGCCTCTCTCTTGGACGTGGTCTTTGTGGGGTTTCGGTCTCTTTTGGGTTACCCCAAGTGGAGTTGGTGGAACATGCCCCGAAGCCTCCAAAGCTTCATCCAACGTTTAGAGGAATTAATTAGGTACCGTTGCCATTTACCAGCGTGAACATAACAGTACAGCAATAATTAAGAGTTTAATCAAGGCAAAAAAAAAGGAACCGAAAAGCAATCGTCATTGCTTGCCTTCGTGGACGTGAACGATGGTCGTTGCCTTGAAGCAATCAAATATTGTCAAGATGGCTAATGGGTTGAAGTTTAGGTGGTCGCCTTGTTCACGAAAGAAAGGTTTTTCTTCACGAGGAAAACGAAGGTCGCAGGCAAGGACATGTGGAGAAGATAAGCCCTGCTGACGAACGCTGCGCCTATTTTTTTTTCATATGTGGCTGATGTGGTATTGACGAGGCGTGTCAATTCGTCGACTAGACCGGTCAATTAATGCTGCGATTAGACGTGTCGACAAGGTCTTGGCGGGCATTAATCAATCACGGATAAGCCATGCAGGTTCGTATGCATGTGATTATGATGCGAACGGACGGTTGACCCGAAAGTCGAGGGATCAAACCGCAGATTCTAGGTAAAATTTCAAATAAAAATCTAATATGGCTGGTCGACTAAATATTCAGATAAATCAAAGGTATTTTTGTTCAAAGAAAATTTTATTTTTAATTTTTTGTTGCATTGTTTTTTCTTTGCAGCCAATGAGGGCACAACGATCCTCACTGACCATTGAGCAAGGACTTGCAAGCCTTCACTGGCGTTGGCAAGGGCCAAGCAAGGCTGGCCCTTTGTCCATGGCTTTTGAGGGTGGCCTTGCCCAAGTAGGGCAAGGGCAACCCTCGCCTAGCCCTCCCTATTCAAGCACTTTGGTGGTTGGCCATCTCTTGAGACAAGACACCAGCAAAGAGGGAAAAAAAAATAGAAAAAGGAAAAGCAAAAGAAAGAAATTTTTCAAAAAAATAAAATGACTGAAATGTCCTTGACTAGCTCAAAGATTTTGCCGATCAACAAGATCAGGCCTTTCTTTAACATTAACATGGTCACTTCAAGTCATATATCAAAGTCTATTTCAAGCCCTTATTTGAAAAAATGAGGGCATTTCATACTCTTATTTAGAATTTTCTCTAAATTTAGTAGCAACCACATAGCGTTACCATCAATAGCGATCCTAGCATCATGTAAGGAGAGCTGGTAGCTCCTTTCGTATTTTTTTTTTAATCCACCCTTTTAAAAATTAGGATGTGCTTGCGAATGATAGAAGTAACATTACTGTTTTGAATTAATAAATATGAGTAGTTTTCCAAAAAAAAAAAAAGACAAAATCATTTGTGTTGCTTTGTTTGATTTATTAGTTGATATTTGTTTCAACTAGATAGTGCAGAAGTGAAAAGTATTATAAAACAATAAAATAAAAAAGTAAGGGTAACTAGTTAATAGGCATGAACAAATGTTGAGGGATCAAAACCAATCCGATCTTCTACTCCCAAGCCTACTTTTCTAATTTGATTTCTTCCCCATGTTCCATAAGCTCCGTCGGTTTCAAGCACTGCGCCCGCTCCTAACTATGCTAATGTATTTTCTTGATCGACCCCACCGTCGGTGCCAACTTTCCAAAAATACCTCGACTCACTTCTATTTCGGAAGATGCCACTTTAGTGCTTGACACGTACCTCGTGATCGAAAGATCAAATTGCCCTCGTTCAAAAAAACACCAAGCACATCCTAACCTCCTCGGCCCACCACCAACCCCCGTCACGAGCCACCTCCGATTACCATCTCCACAGCCGTTGTCGATCCCCTCCGTCCATGTTCACAGTCCCCTCGCCCCTCTCTCTATCTCTCTTAGAACACCAAGAGGCCTTGGCCGTGGCTCGCATCGTGGAAGATTCGTCTATAAAATACTAAATCCGTTGTACAATGATCTATTCGGTTTAACATTTTCAATTTGGCTAATTTAGTCTTAAATCTCTTAAAGATTTGCCAACGTAGTCCTTTCGACTAATTTTGCCCAGAAAATCGCTCTTGTAATAGTCTAATCGGCGTCGACATCCTACATGGCACAATAAGCGGGTGATTTTTGTTTTCTTTTGACCTTTTTTCTTTTCCTTTCCTTTTCTTTTTTTATCTTTTTGCTATTTCCCTTCGTCAATTGCCAAGGCCTTAGCAATGATCTCTATTGGCTAGGGCAAGGGCGTCACGACCCTTGCCGGATGTAAGCAAAGGCTCGTGAGTCTTTGTTGTTAGCTAGCGAGGACCATAACGCCCTTGGCTATGGCCAACAGCCTCCATCAACATTGCCGAGGCCTTGTCATGAGAAATAAAAAATCATTTATGTTAGCACTAGTGTATCGCATGGGATGGCTGGCATTCACGTCAGTAATTGCTCATCAAAATTGACTAAAATAACTACATTGACGCCCTTGCTTGTGGCCAACAACTTCCGATGGCATTGTGCAGTCCTTGTCATAAGAAATATTTCAAAATAAAATAAAAAATTTGTAAAAATCATTTACGTTAGTGCTAGACATGTTACGTAGGATGACCGGTGTCCACGTTAACAATTGCTCGTCAAAATTGACTAGAATAACTATATTGACAAATCGTAAAAAAAAAAATTAGTATTGAATTGACCACTATACAATATATTTAGGACTTTTTTCATAATTATTTTGTCACTCTCTCGATATGAGTTTGATGTGGCTAGAGGTGTCGATATGTTTTTTTTTTGTCAAAATGAAAATCTTCATTTTATATGAAATAGAGGTACATAACTTTAACATAAAGATGCAAATCCCACAAAATAGCTAAAACAAGTAAATCTGAAAAGTGAATCAACTCGATACACCTTATAAAGGCTCGCCATTCCATAAAGATGGATTTGTTAAATGGCTACTGATTACCAAATCTCAAAACAATATTAGTGGCGAGCACACACGGAGAAATCTCTCTTCACTAACTGCAGTTTTATTAGAAGGCGATACATGCTTAGGTTTAGTGTCTCCAGCACCATTACTATCTAGTGAACACAGCAACCCCAAAAGGTCGAAAGAACACAAAAAATATAATGTAAATCCCAGAATATTTCTAAACCGGATAGAAGAGCACCCGAATGTATTTCTAAACCGGATAAAAAAGCATTTAAATGATCATTGATTTTCGATTAAATGTGCAATGTAATCTCTAAACTTTAAAAACGTTTAATATGATCCATGAACTTAAATTAATGGAAGGACAATTTCATACAATTCATGTCTTAAATTGAACACATATTAAAAGTCCAGATCATATGGAAGAAATTAAAAATTTAACGACGATATTTGACATTCACCTAAAGTTCAGAGTTCACAATAAACAAATATAAAAGTTCACGAACTATATTACATTATTCGGCCAAAGTTCATGATCGTTTGTGTCTTTATACTTAATTAACTATTAAAGAGTTGTGATATTTCCGTAAATAATTTCACCAATATCGTTGAAAATTCTGTGATAACGGAGAGCATTAATATAACTCAAATATTGCCCTCCAACGGCACATATAAAGGTAGGGGCAAAAAGGTCGTCGTTTTGTTTTCATTTTTTCTCGTAAGCAGGTCGTTTCGACTAACCTAACGCGGACCCTCTAAAAATTAATTTTAAATTTTAAAAGGGGGGGTTAACGGATTATTAGGTTAATTAGATTTGACTAACCTAACGCGGACCCTCCCAAGCCCTACCGAATCGCAACTTTGGTTTTTGTTTAAATGATTTTAAAATTTGGAGTCGCCACTAATCGTTCTTGGTAGGTCGATTAGAAACCTAAATAAATTAGCGGGAGAACTAATTTATTCCTGCGAACCAGAGATTATGAGCTCGGGGACTTGGTTACACTAGTTAATTAAAACTAATGCCCTTTCGGTACCTTAATTTCATGGATATCCTAATTCGGCAACTCAGACTTGGTTTATTCCTAAGGCTCTATTAGGGTATTCTCTTTTGTGTTTTCACTTTTTAAATAGGATGCATGGATGGTATATATTTTTATTTGTTTTAAGTGTTAAAGATTCCCTGAAGCCGAAAGAGGGAGTGTGTTGACGACTTCCGTGCAGTATTACGACCTACTCATCTTTTGGGTCTGATGATTCAAAAATTAAATTATAAGAAGTACATGACAGTGAATAAACACCTCCAATGGGAGGCCTAGCATTGGCTTGGCTCTTCCCTTTGGGATTTAAGGTACAGGTATTTAAGTTGCAAGTATTTAAACTACTGTAAGTAAAAACCTCCAATGGGAGGCTAAGCATTGGCTTGGCTCTTCCCTTTGGGGTTTAAGGTACAGGTATTTAAGTTGCAGGTATTTAACTACTGTAAGTTAAAACCTCCAATGGGAGGCTAAGCATTAGCTTGGCTCTTCCCTTTGGGATTTATGGTGCAGGTATTTAAATTGCGGATGGACTTTGTCCTCTCCATTCTGGGGTATGAATTCTTTAAAATAAAATACAACGAATTGATTCAACAATTTGAAATTTATGCGCGCTTGAGGACTCCTCCAAGCCGATTTTGTGCTTCCATAGGGTTGACCATTGATATAAAGCTGCGGCTTCCTGACATAAAATAGAGTGAAATGTCAGTATACAAAATATGTGCTAATCTGCACCTAAAACCAGAAGAGTGGAAAGAGTACTTATCTCCCATTTTTTTGGGAGGGATTTCCATAATTGATTTTCGCTTTCTATGTTCCCAATATAGAGAGTTTCTTTTGAATTAAGAGGGACTTTTAGTCACAGATCAGTTGAGAAATCGGTGGACAGCTTAGGAGCTTGTCTGGGCCGATTTTTGCATCTCTACGAGATTTTTGCTGTTGACGTAGAGATATCCTTCTCCTGACATAAAATATGGAAAAAAAAAGAGGAGATGGAGAAAGTATATACAATTTGTGCTAATTTGCAAGTAAAACCATAAACAAATGAATAAATAAAAACACTTAGCTCGAATTTGCTTGCTCGTTGACGAGAAAGAACTCTTGATTTATATTAATCGATGAAGGAATTTGTGATGATAACCCCTAGCTTTAAACTTCCATCATCTTCAAAATTCTCTCTCTTTTGGTATTTTCTTTCTCTCAAATTTTTCTTCAATCTCCCAAAACTCTCTCAAACATCCAAAATTTTCTCTAAAAAAAAAATCTTTCAAACACTTCAAATTTTCTCTCCAAAAAATCCCATCCTCAAACTCACTTCTTCCTCCTTTTATAATCTACTCATCTATCTCCCATTCTAATTTTTCCACTAACTCTATCTCCCATTCTAATTTCTCCACTAACTCTTCTTCATTTTCATCTTCCATTCTCCATCTCTATCTCACATTCTAATCTCTCCACTAACTCTTCTTCATCTTCATCTTCCCTTCTCCATATTTATCTCCCATTCTAATTTTTCCACTAACTCTTCTTCATCTCCATCTTCCCTTCTCTATTCTTATCTTCCATTCTAATTTCTCCACTAACTCTTCTTCATCTCCATCTTCCCTTCTCTATTCTTATCTTATTTTCTCCATCCATCCTTCTCCAACTTCTCTTCTTCATCTCCTCTTCTCCATCTTCCCTTCTCTATTCTAATTTATCCACTAACTCTTCTTTTTGTTATTTGTAAAATAATCATTCAAGAGTTAGGTATTTGCACTCTAGTCCTTGAATTTTAAGTATTTACAATTCAGTCCATGAAAAAATATATTTCTTTAAGTCCAAATCTCCTCACAATTTTTGACACACCAAAATTTACCACATGTCAAATTTAAGCTCATTTTTTGTCGCTGAAAATGATGCAGAATTTAATTAAAGCCCTTTTGCAAAATTGAGTCATTCTGGGTATAATTGAGCCAAGATGAAAATTTAAAATATTATAATACAATGTCACAACTCATAAAAAGTGAAAATTAAAAATAAGTTGGCTCAAATTAAATTTTTTTAGGCCCGATTCGAGATTATACTCGTGAAGGAACACGTGACTCGAATTGGATTTTTCTGAATTTGCAATGGCCAATATGAAAATAGATTTAAAATAAAAATATTAACTATCTTTGTGTATTTTTTTGGCCTTAAATGTTAATTTTCCAAAATTTTCAAGTATTTTTGTATTATTTTTTTAAAAAAATTAAATATATATAATATGAAAATTTGCCTAGGCTTGGCCAAGGCTTTCAAAGTTGATTTTTCAATTTTATGAATTTTTATGAATTTTCTATTAATTTTCGAAAATAAATAAATAAAAAATACCGAAAAATACGAAAAATATGGAAAATCATTTTTTGATCAAAATTGGTTCTTTAGGCTTAGCCAAGGTCCCCAAAGTTGATTTTTCAATTTTATGAGTTTTTATAAAGAAATTTTTTTTTATTAATTTTAAAACAGAAAGGATGATTAAAAATCAGGTGTCAACAGCTGCCCCTCTTTGAAAGGAAGCTCGGTAGAGGTTCATTTCAAAGACGAGATGACACCTAAGTTCTAATAAACTCAACACAATAAAATAAAAAGAGTCGTGACATGAATGTTCCACTGAAAATGAAATGAGAACCTAAAGATTCGTTATAAGAAAACCTTAGAGTAGTTGAACTTGAACCCGTATGGTAGGTTAACCCATGGTATATTCCTAATAAAAGATTCTATTGATTAAAAATTGAATTAAAATTTGACCCGTATGGTGGGTCGTACCATGGTAGATTCCTAATAAAAGGATTCTACTGATTTAAATTTTGACCCGTATGGTAGGTCACCCCATGGTAGATTCCTAATGAAAGGATTCTACTGATTAAAATTTGATTGAAATTTAACCTGTATGGTAGGTTATCCCATGAAACTGCCTGTAAGAAGGACTTTGCGCTTGTAGAAAGGACTTGGTGCCTCTAAAAAGGACTTTGGTGCCTGTAAAAAGGACTTGGTGCCTGTAAAAAGGATTTTATGCCATGTAAAATGACTTAATTTACCTGTAAGAAGGACTTGATTTGCCTGTAAAAAGGACTTAATTTGCCTGTAAGAAGGACTTACTTTGCCTGTAAGAAGGACTTTGTGCCTGTAAGAAGGACTTGCTTTGCCTGTAAGAAGGACTTGCTTTGCCTGTAAGAAGGACTTTGTTTGCCTGTAAGAAGGACTTTGTGCCTGTAAGAAGGACTTGATTTGCCTGTAAGAAGGACTTTGTGCCTGTAAGAAAGACTTGATTTGCCTGTAAGAAGGACTTGCTTTGCCTGTAAGAAGGACTTTATTTGCCTGTAAGCAGGACTTGATTTGCCTGTAAGAAGGACTTGGTTTGCCCGTAAGAAGGACTTTGTGCCTATAAGAAGGACTTTGTTTGCCTGTAAGAAGGACTTAGTTTGCCTGTAAGAAGGACTTGATTTGCCTGTAAGAAGGACTTTGTGCCTGTAAGAAGGACTTGATTTGCCTGTAAAAAGGACTTACTTTGCCTGTAAGAAGGACTTTGTGCCTATAAGAACGACTTGGTTTGCCTGTAAGAAGGACTTGATTTGCCTGTAAGAAGGACTTGGTTTGCCTGTAAGAAGGACTTGGTGCATGTAAGAAGGACTTGGTTTGCCTGTAAGAAGGACTTGATTTGCCTATAAGAAGGACTTGGTTTGCCTGTAAGAAGGACTTTATGCCTGTAAGAAGGACTTTATGCCTGTAAGAAGGACTTGATTTGCCTGTAAGAAGGACTTTATGTACCTCAAAGGGTGCCATTCTGAAATCTGGGGAGACCAGGAATCCTGCAGAAGCTCAAACCCAAATTATATTCTCATGTCGTTTTAGGAATAAACCAAAGAGGCAGAGATCAAAAGGTTTCGAACATTTCTGTCCTTGAGACAAATCATGCTTTATTGAAGAATGTGGATACCTGTATATACCGCAATGGATTCGAGTATCCCAACAACCGTCAGAATTCATTCTCTTGAAAGGTTCTGGTTGAAGATATACTTACCTGAGAATTTGGAAGAAATGCTTGGTGGCTTCTGGACAACCAGGCTTGTTCATTCAATAATCGCCGAATGAATTTCAAGACTTTGGAAGGTAACTCAAACACCGGGAATGTGTTGCCTGTCGGGCAATGTCAGAGCTAACATGTGCAAGCATTTTCATCAATGCGTTCATTGGTTCATACAAAATTGTTCAGCTAAGTTTGCCATGATTAAAGGCAGTCTATGTAATAACTCATGATGCAATCGATCAACATATAGATCATGTATTGCATTACCACTTCTGTTTAAGGAGGTTCTTATAGTATGAACACCTCGAATGTAATCTGAATGGGGGACTTCATTCCGAAAGGGCTTTTTCTCACTCTGGAGAAAGGCTGTTTATCTGTAGATCAAAATGTTAGACCTGTGTGGAAATGGTTTGCCTTTCCTCATCCTGTCATGCCCCATTCTGCACATTTGATATCTCCTGTGCAGTTTATGCTCTAAGTTGGAGTTGGTAAGTTAAACACACGGAATAGTCATACATAATTCATGAACTGTGTAAGCACAATGCAGATGTGACAATTTTTTAGCATCACGTGTGTTTATATAATGTGCAAATATGGGCGAATTTAAATTGCCCTTGGTATGTGGGCGGACCGAACAAATTGGAAAGCCTACTCCTTATGTCGAGGGGTGGTTTGTCTCAAACTTTACCCCTGCGCGATGAAGCATATGGGCGAGGGAGCATTTTGGTTTGTTTAATGCCCCTGCAAGAAGCAGAGAAATTATTCTTGAAATCAAACGAGATAATGAAGACATATTTGCTTTTTCGTTTCAGAGCTTGCGATCAATTTGCCCCATTTTTCACCAGAATAGATCTTGTCAGGTGATCATAATTTTCTTTTGGATTTGTCTCCTTCAACATGTTAAATGTTAGTATAAATATTTCCTGTAAAAAGAAAAAGAGACATATCAGCCAGTATTAAAAGGGATAAATTGAAAACGATACTGATTTACCCTTCATCTTGAATGTCTTGCACGAGTCTTTTACCAGTTTTGTTGGATTGAATTTTCCTCGACTTTTGTTGGGCGCCTCACCATTATTGGAAGACTATGATAAAATACTGACTTTGATATTACTCGTCGAGTATTCCTGTTTGTAAAAAAAAATGCACAAAAAGTTGTTTCATTTATTTATAATACATACAACATTCCCCACCCTTAGGGATCGAACTCGGGATATTTCGGACCTACTGTCATCCCCCATACCATTCGGTCCATTGGACCGTAGGTGTCCATGGGGCTTTCTTTTCAAAGGTTAATCCTTGGGGATAACGTGGCCCTGTTGTATCAACTTGGGCCATGTTACAATATTTCTCGAGGTAATTTGCAATCCCTGTTAAGAATGGAATAAAACAATTCAGGACTTGCGATGATTATGAGCAAATTAGAACGATACAGAATTACCCATGTCTGAGATTGTTCGGGTCCCTCGTTCGCATTTTGCTTTATCTGAAGCTGTCCACTCTGTGGTAATATCCATGAGTTGATTTGCCCCAAATTTTGTTCAACTTGTATTTGGGTATGATTGCATTCTTGGGTCGATTTGCAAACTCCTGAAAATAGAAAGGATTAAATTTAAAACCTGAGTAGTTCGAGGGTAATTTGGAACGATACGGATTTACCCTTCAGATTTACGCAGATTTCTTCTCGATATTAATTTTTTCGAGTTTGGTGCGGTTAACGGCTTCGAGCATTTAATAGGGGGAAAGGTGTTGACACCTGATTTTTAATCATTTTTTCTATTGCTAAAGTAATAAAAAATCCATAAAAATTCATAAAATTGAAAAATCAACTTTGGGGACCTTAGCCAAGCCTAGGGAACCAATTTTGACCAAAAAATGATTTTTCATATTTTCAGTATTTTTCGGTATTTTTATTTTCGAAAATTCATAAAAAAAATGAAGAAAAAATGAGAAAATTGAAAAATCAACTTTGGAAGCCTTGGCCAAGCCTAGGCAACCATTTTTGAACAAAAAATAAAATTTCATATTATATATATTTTTAATTTTTTTTAAAAAATACAAAAATACTTGAAAATTTTGGAAAAATAACATTTGAGGCAAAAAAAAAAATACACAAAGATAGTTAATATTTTTATTTTAAATCTATTTTCATATTGGCCATCGCAAATTCAGAAAAATCCAATTCGAGTCACGTGTTCCTTCACGAGTATAATCTCGAATCGGGCCTAAAAAAATTTAATTTGAGTCAACTTATTTTTAACTTTCACTTTTTATGAGTTGTGACATTGTCTTCTAATATTTTAAATTTTCATCTTGGCCCAATTATACCCAGAATGACTTAATTTTGCAAAAAGGCTTTAATTAAATTATGAATTATTTTCAGCGACAAGAAATGAGCTTAAATTTGACATGTGGTAAATTTTGGTGTGTCAAAAATTGTGAGGAGATTTGGACTTAAAGAAATATATTTTTTCAGGGACTGAATTGTAAATACTTAAAATTCAAGGACTAAAGTGCAAATACCTAACTCTTGAAGGATTATTTTACAAATAATAAAAAGAAAAGTTAGTGGATAAATTAGAATAGAGAAGGGAAGATGAAGAAGAGGAGATGAAGAAGAGAAGTTGGAGAAGAATGGATGGATAAAATAAGATAAGAATAGAGAATGGAAGATGGAGAAGAGTTAGTAGAGAAATTAGAATGGAAGATAAGAATAGAGAAGGGAAGATGGAGATGAAGAAGAGTTAGTGGAGAAATTAGAATGGGAGATAAATATGGAGAAGGGAAGATGAAGATGAAGAAGAGTTAGTGGAGAGATTAGAATGTGAGATAGAGATGGAGAATGGAAGATGAAAATGAAGAAGAGTTAGTGGAGAAATTAGAATGGGAGATAGAGTTAGTGGAAAAATTAGAATGGGAGATAGATGAGTAGATTATAAAAGGAGGAAGAAGTGAGCTTGAGGGGGAGATTTTTTTGGAGAGAAAATTTGAAGTGTTTGAGAGAGATTCTTGAGAGAGAAAATTTGAAGTGTTTGGGAGGATTTTTTTTTGGAGAGAAAATTTTGGATGTTTGAGAGAGTTTTGGGAGATTGAAGAAAAATTTGAGAGAAAGAAAATACCAAAAGAGAGAGAATTTTGAAGATGATGGGAGTTCAAAGCTAGGGATTATCATCACAAATTCCTTCATCGATCAATATAAATCAAGAGTTCATCCTCGTCAACGAGCAAGCAAATTCGAGCTAAGTGTTTTTATTTATTCATTTGTTTATGGTTTTACTTGCAAATTAGCACAAATTGTATACACTTTCTCCATCTCCTTTTTTTTTTTTCCATATTTTATGTCAGGAGAAGGATATCTCTACGTCAACAGCAAAAATCTCGTAGATATGCAAAAATCGGCCCAGACAAGCTCCTAAGCTGTCCACCGATTTCTCAACTGATCTGTGACTAAAAGTCCCTCTTAATTCAAAAGAAACTCTCTATATTGGGAACATAGAGAGCGAAAATCAATTATAGAAATCCCTCAAAAAAAAAAAATGGGAGATAAGTACTCTTTCCACTCTTCTGGTTTTAGGTGCAAATTAGCACATATTTTGTATACTGACATTTCACTCTATTTTATGTCAGGAAGCCCCAGCTTTATATCAATGGTCAACTCTATGGAAGCACAAAATCGGCTTGGAGGTGTTGACACCTGATCTTTAATCATTTTTTCTATTGCTAAAGTAATAAAAAATCCATAAAAATTCATAAAATTGAAAAATCAACTTTGGGGACCTTAGCCAAGCCTAGGGAACCAATTTTGACCAAAAAACGATTTTTCATATTTTCAGTATTTTTACGTATTTTTTATTTATTTATTTTCAAAAATTAATAGAAAATCCATAAAAATTCATAAAATTGAAAAATCAACTTTAGGAACCTTAGCCAAGCCTAGGGAACGAATTTTGACCAAAAAATAATTTTTATATTATATATATTTTTTAATTTTTTTTTAAAAAAATACAAAAATATTTGAAAATTTTGAAAAAATAACATTTGAGGCCAAAAAATACACAAAGATAGTTAATATTTTTATTTTAAATCTATTTTCATATTGGCCATCGCAAATTCAGAAAAATCCAATTCGAGTCACGTGTTCCTTCACGAGTATAATCTCGAATCGGGCCTAAAAAAATTTAATTTGAGTCAACTTATTTTTAACTTTCACTTTTTATGAGTTGTGACATTGTCTTCTAATATTTTAAATTTTTATCTTGGCCCAATTATACCCAGAATGACTTAATTTTGCAAAAGGGCTTTAATTAAATTATGCATTATTTTCAGCGACAAGAAATGAGCTTAAATTTGACATGTGGTAAATTTTGGTGTGTCAAAAATTGTGAGGAGATTTGGACTTAAAGAAATATATTTTTTCAGGGACTGAATTGTAAATACTTAAAATTCAATGACTAAAGTGCAAATACCTAACTCTTGAAGGATTATTTTACAAATAATAAAAAGAAAAGTTAGTGGATAAATTAGAATAGAGAAGGGAAGATGAAGAAGAGGAGATGAAGAAGAGAAGTTGGAGAAGAATGGATGGAGAAAATAAGATAAGAATAGAGAAGGGAAGATGGAGATAAAGAAGAGTTAGTAGAGAAATTAGAATGGAAGATAAGAATAGAGAAGGGAAGATGGAGATTAAGAAGAGTTAGTGGAGAAATTAGAATGGGAGATAAATATGGAGAAGGGAAGATGAAGATGAAGAAGAGTTAGTGGAGAGATTAGAATGTGAGATAGAGATGGAGAATGGAAGATGAAAATGAAGAAGAGTTAGTGGAGAAATTAGGATGGGAGATAGAGTTAGTGGAAAAATTAGAATGGGAGATAGATGAGTAGGTTATAAAAGGAGAAAGAAGTGAGCTTGAGAAAGGATTCTTGAGAGAGAAAATTTGAAGTGTTTGGGAGGATTTTTTTGGAGAGAAAATTTTGGATGTTTGAGAGAGTTTTGGGAGATTGAAGAAAAATTTGAGAGAAAGAAAATACCAAAAGAGAGAGAATTTTGAAGATGATGGGAGTTCAAAGCTAGGGATTATCATCACAAATTCCTTCATCGATCAATATAAATCAAGAGTTCATCCTCGTCAACGAGCAAGCAAATTCGAGCTAAGTGTTTTTATTTATTCATTTGTTTATGGTTTTACTTGCAAATTAGCACAAATTGTATACACTTTCTCCATCTCCTCTTTTTTTTTTCCATATTTTATGTCAGGAGAAGGATATCTCTACGTCAACAGCAAAAATCTCGTAGATATGCAAAAATCAGCCCAGACAAGCTCCTAAGCTGTCCATCGATTTCTCAATTGATCTGTGACTAAAAGTCCCTCTTAATTCAAAAGAAACTCTCTATATTGGGAACATAGAGAGCGAAAATCAATTATAGAAATCCCTCCCAAAAAAATGGGAGATAAGTACTCTTTCCACTCTTTTGGTTTTAGGTGCAGATTAGCACATATTTTGTATACTGACATTTCACTCTATTTTATGTCAGGAAGCCGCAGATTTATATCAATGGTCAACCCTATGGAAGCACAAAATCGGCTTGGAGGAGTCCTCAAGCGCGCACAAATTTTAAATTGTTGAATCAATTCGTTGTATTTTATTTTAAAGAATTCATACCCCAGAATGGAGAGGACAAAGTCCATCCGCAATTTAAATACCTGCACCATAAATCCCAAAGGGAAGAGCCAAGCCAATGCTTAGCCTCCCATTGGAGGTTTTTACTTACAGTAGTTAAATACCTGCAACTTAAATACCTGTACCTTAAATCCCAAAGGGAAGAGCCAAGCCAATGCTTAGCCTCCCATTGGAGGTTTTTACTTACAGTAGTTAAATACCTGCAACTTAAATACCTATACCTTAAATCCCAAAGGGAAGAGCCAAGCCAATGCTTAGCCTCCCATTGGAGGTTTTTACTTACAGTAGTTAAATACCTGCAACTTAAATACATGTACCTTAAATCCCAAAGGGAAGAGCCAAGCCAATGCTTAGCCTCCCATTGGAGGTTTTTACTTACAGTAGTTAAATACCTGCAACTTAAATACATGTACCTTAAATCCCAAAGGGAAGAGCCAAGCCAATGCTTAGCCTCCCATTGGAGGTTTTTACTTACAGTAGTTTAAATACTTGCAACTTAAATACCTGTACCTTAAATCCCAAAGGGAAGAGCCAAGCCAATGCTAGGCCTCCCATTGGAGGTGTTTATTCACTGTCATGTACTTCCTATAATTTAATTTTTGAATTATCAGACCCAAAAGATAAGTAGGTTGTAATACTGCACAGAAATCGTTAACACACTCCTTATTTCGGCTTCAGGGAATCTTTAACACTTAAAAAAATATAACAAATAAAAATATATACCATCCATGCATCCTATTTAAAAAGTGAAAACACAAAAGAGAATACCCTACTATAGCCTTAGGAATAAACCAAGCCTGAGTTGCCGAATTAGGATATCCATGAAATTAAGGTACCGAAAGGGCATTAGTTTTAATTAACTAGTGTAACCAAGTCCCCGAGCTCCTAATCTCTGGTTCGCAGGAATAAATTAGTTCTCCCGCTAATTTATTTAGGTTTCTAATCGACCTACAAAGAACGATTAGTGGCGACTCCAAATTTTAAAATCATTTAAACAAAAACCAAAGTTGCGATTCGGTAGGGCTTGAGAGGGTCCGCGTTAGGTTAGTCAAATCTAATTAACCTAATAATCCGTTAACCCCTTTTAAAATTTAAAATTTTTTTTAGAGGGTCGCGACAGACTGGCGACTCCGCTGGGGACAGAGATTTTTAAATTTTCGAAAAAAGATACCAATTGGAATACTTAAATTTTTTCGAAATTTTAAGAGTCTTAGTGGACTTAGGCCAATGAAAATTTCATGCATATCTCGCTTCTGGCGATATTGTTTGGGACTCATTCTATAGGTGTTATATGTTTTTGCAGGATGGGAGTTATAAGGGGCGGAGTGTTTGGCTACCCCTTTGTTTTGCAGGCTCGGTGTTGGGTTTATTTGTTTAATTTCGCACATTTTTAGAAGCGCTGTTTTGATATCAATTGTTGTGCGTGTCTTGCATACTCTGAGGATCACGACTCCTGCACACACAAGCGTCTAAACCCAAGTCGCGAAATTCTTCCTAGAAAACCATAGATAGGGATCGAATATGCAAAGCTCTTGCGTCGATTGCGCTCGGGTTGACCATATTTTATTCCGCTCATTATCTGAATTGACAATTCTTCCCATTGTGATTTGATTGCGCGGAGGGTAAGTTTGTCAATTCAGATAGTGGGAGCCTTTTTAGGTCCATACCTTGTCTCTCCTTCTTTTATTTTCTAGAATCCACTCCTCACTTGAGTCATGCGCATGACTATGTGATTTGCATTTCTCCAAGGTAAAAGTAAGTTCTCTAATTTTATCTTGTATTTATTTTCGGTCGGTCCATGCTAGGTGTTAGTCAGTTTTTGAGCTTGATATTACGACCATTCTTTTTAAAAGAAAATAAAAATTAAATTTGTCCCTCATTTCTTTTAAAATTTTTTTTTTGAAAAAATGATGTAAAAAAATCCCTTCATGGGAATTTTATTAACCAATAAGGGATTTTTGTCATATTTTTATTGCTTCAATAAAAATGAAATTTTCCTGAAAAATTTTTCCTCTGAAAATTTCAATAAAAAGAAAAATTTCTTTAAAAAAAAAACTCTAGTAGACATCAAGTGATTTTATCACATTTTTCAAATTATAAAAACTTGCAAGAAAATTTTTCTCGAGAAATTCGCTCATGTTTTTCTAAGAAAATTTTCTCTAAATAAAATTAGACTAATTGACCAATAAGAGATTTTTGTCATGTTTTTTTTCTCTCCAATAAAAATGAAATTTTCCCGACAAATTTTCCTCTGAAAATTTATTTCGATAAAAAGAAAAATTCCTTTAAAAAAACATCAAGTGATTTTATCACATTCTTTCAAATTATAAAAACTTGCAACAAAAATTCTTTTCGAGAAATTCGCTCATGTTTTTCTAAGAAAAGTTTCTCTAAATAAAATTAGACTAATGTCTCGGGGGAATTTCGTTAACCAATAAAGGATTTCTGTCATGTCTTTCCTGCTTCAATAAAAATAAAATTTTCCTGACAAATTTACCTCTGAAAATTTATTTTGATAAAAAGGAAATTCCTTCAAAAATTTTAGTAAACGTCAAGAGACTTTGTCACATTCCTTTAAAAAAATAAAAAAAAAGAATAATAAATCTGAAAAAAATTCTGTATCAGAAATTAACCCATTTCTTCCTAAGGAAATTTTTTTCTTTTCTTCTGATTTCTCTATAAAATAGAAAAAATCAAATTGGACTAATATAGGAGTCATGGACCGACATTTCTTGTGTCGCATACTAATTATATCTTTTTCTTTTGCAGGGAGATCCTAGATACCCCAGACGGGTGTAAAAATTAAGTTCAATAATATATCAAGAATCATCTTCAGAAATACCAAAAGACAAAAAATACCGAGGCTTCAACCGTTAATTCTGGGGGGCAAACGAACATTGTCCATCTTTGACAGACAAAGTTGTGTCAATCCGTAAACTTGTATGGGCAGTGTATTCTGATATGACGGTGGATTTATACTGATTAAACATGGGGGCATATTTAATGTATTGCAGAGGATCCCGCGTCTTTTGAAAAACAATATGGATTATATAATCAGAACCCATGAAACAAATACCTTTACCTGATCAAATCAACCAGAGACCGGTCTTAAAATTTCCTCTTATCCGAAACATGCGGAGGGCTTTAGAGGACCGAGGTTCTATTAATGAACGTGGCCCACAGGAATTTCTCCCGACGCTACAGGCGACCGACACGAGCAAGTGGACGCCGAAAGAAACAAAATATGGATAAAAGTGGGCACACAACAGGTGGCCGGATTTACTACCAGCGCACTGATCGAGTTGTTATAGCGTTATTGTTCGTGATCTCAAGATGGATAGTGGGGGCCACCGCCGAACCCATCATCAATGTTCTCGATATCATCGTCTGGAGCAATTAAACAAGAACATCAAGAAGAACATTAAGCCTCGACATCTTCGGTACCTCAAATCGTTCTGTTATGCTATGCGGAAGAAACGATAGCAGGAAAATTAAAAAAAAAAACAAAACAAAACACGTGAAGCTTTTCTTTCATTCCATTCATCAAAGAGTATTACAACAACTCACTGGGGAGGAAAGGTAAAGCCAAACTGGGCCCTGATGACCATTACGAAAGAGCTCAACTGACTCTCCAAACAGTTGATGCTCTGGATGCACCGGGCGCTCTCGGGATCAAGCTCCGCGAGCCTAAAGAAGAGGCGATCGCACTTCTCTTTAACCTGGGCCATAGTGGCCTCGTAATGCTCAACGGCAAACTCCAAGTCCGGAACCGCTGCCCTCTCGAAAGCAATGTCTGCCGTAATGTCATCAAGTCTCTCCTGCAGCCAACCACATTTACACCTCATCACAATATTGCCTGGCTCCTGTTCGGCGTAAGTTCGGACCAAGGCCAGACGGTCCACCAACTTTCCCCTCTCACGAACCAGCCACGAAAGCTGATCGTTGGCAAACTTGAGGGCCTTTTTGTGATTATCAGCCACAAACGTAACTGTTGCCAGACGCTCGTGCCGGTCTCGGTAACGGGCTTTCACGACGGCGGTCACAAGGACCGTCTCATAAGCACGGTTATAGGCAGCCAGAAAATTGATGAAGAGGGTCGAGAAGTTCCGGTACTCCTTCCCTAGTTGGGTACCCTCAACAGAAGCAGCGTCCACGGTCCTAAATAAACCGAGGATTTCAGCCTCAACGGTAGAGTTTTTGGCTATATGAGCGTAACCTCTACCAAGAAGATTGTAGAGTCTCTCCCACCCAGCTAGGACTTCGGCGGATAAGGTATGGTTAGGAGAATTGGCCATTTTTGAAAGCAGAATACGAAAGAAAGGGGGAGAGAGGTGAGGCAGATGAGCGAAATGCGAAGATGGTAATCTGCTTTGAAGTAAATATTGATTTCATAGTGACGGTATCAACCAGTCAAGATTTCTCTTATCTACCATTCTCTATTGGCACCACCCTCGTTGACTCGAATTCCCATCAGATGGCGACTGCGAGCTAAGCGAGTCCGAAATCTCCGCAGAAAGTTTGACGAGACACCGCCACTTTGAAAAAGAAGACGGAAAGATGAGCTGAGTGGAAGACACGGCAAACGTTAGCGAAAAGGAGATACGACTTGTCTTCATTGGAGGACCCGCCAGTAAATCGACGGTGGAGATCTTGACAGGGGCCCTCTATCACGAAAAGAAAAAAGAAGACAAACTGAGCGAGAAACAAGGATTTCCCCTTTGATCAAAAGCTGAATATCAGATTTTCTCCCTCGGAAAATCTAATAGCGCTGCCCGTGAAGAGGGAAGTCGTTGCTATTGCCAGAGAGAGAACTTGTCCCCATTTGATAGTCAGAGTTCATTCGCAAGAACTCGCAGGAGAAAGATAGAGAGGAAGGAGTTCTCGTGGGAGAGGAATTCAAAACCTTCACCATCAAAGCATCGGCTTTCAAAGCCTGTTACGAGAAGGCATCAACGATCTCGTGATCCCTCAAGTCCGAGAAGACATCCCGAGGCGGTCTCGAATCGGCAGTCCTAGATCCAGAAATATGTCGAGTGTTAGGGGAACGGGCGCATGTTCAACCCTGGTCAAAGCTGATGAAGTTCCTTACCCTGAGGGTCTACTGGTCATGGCCATTGACGGTAATCCAGTCTCTCTGTCAATCCTTGTTACCGTATTAAGAAAATGCCGGTATAAGGTTGTAGCTCAAGCAAAGGCGACAGAGGCCTTAGAGATATTAAGGAGGAGTAGTGACCCGTTTGATATCGTCCTCACCGCCATGGTAGGGATTGACATGGATGTTTTCACTCTCTTGGAAGTCATCAATTCTAAATTAAACATGCCAGTCCTCGTAATATCGGCAAGCGATGATCAGCAAGCCCTAATGAAGGTTGTCTTAAATGGGGCCCAAGACGTCGTAACGAAACCAGTTAGAGTTCAGATGCTTCAAAACATATGGCAGCACGTAGTAAGGAAGCAATTGCACAACCATGAGAACAAGCATCAAGCCTTCAATTTTGTTCCAAGCAACTGGAGAAAGAAGATGAGTTGGTCTCCCGAGCTGCATCGTATGTTTGTTAATGCAGTTCAGCAGCTAGGAATAGATTCGGCACGGCCGCAACATATACTGGAAATTATGAAGGTAGAGGGACTCACTAAAGCAAATGTTTCGAGTCATCTTCAGAAGTACAGAAAAAGGGTGAGAGAACACAATGCAGCTCAGAATCAAGAAAACCAAGGCGGGACTGATCCAAGCCTGAACGTCGAGTCTCCTCGCCACCATAAGTTCCCCAGGTTAGCATGGGGCGAGCCACTTCCCATCATCAACCAAGCTAGTAGCCATGCCATCAATCCCCCAGGCGTTAATCAAAGTATCCCCCAGAATCACCCTAATGCTCTTCAAGAGTATAGACTGCAGGAGCAGTGTATTCAGATTCCTTGGTTTGAGCACCAACCTGTGGCTAGAACTCATCCCATGATCAGCGCGCCTGCGCAGCCAGAGAATCAGACAAGAAGTTATCCTGAGCACTTCTACTTCTCTAATCCTCGAATGGAAGGAGTTTTTGGCAGCAGGACAGTTGGTGATCCCCACACTTTCTCGAGTAATGATGAAGGCTCCAGCATGAGAAGTCAAATTGCTCATGGCGAGGACAGAATGAGAAATCTACCGCCAGCATTTGCCAACAACAATGCCCAATTCGAGTATCAGTTGCTGGAAGGTTCAAGAGATTACCCAGATGATGAGCTTACTGCCCTGGTCAACCAGTTTAGGGTTGACAGACGTCCCAAGCCGCGATCAGGAGCCGATGAGTAGGGACTCTCAAACATCGGTTATCCACACCCGAACCAACACGAGACTAGCTGATTATCGAAGAGCCACAGGAGAGGCAGAACTGACCTTGAATAAGTGCACCTTTCATTTCATGCTTAATTCCCCTGCGTATGATATTTTCCAGCTTTCTAGGTGTCTCGATTTAATTCAAGGACAAGGGGGCAATTTATTTATCCCGTCGAATGCGTGAATCCCTTTTTATGCTAGATTTAGGGCGGATCAATTTGTGGCAACGTCGCTGACTGCCATAATGAGAAATGTTGAATGGCCTCACGTAGGGAAATTTCAAGTGAAAAGCCCAGGCGAGCTCGAAGACGGGTAACTGTGTGTCGTTCCAATTTACCCTCAATCGTTGCAAAATGCTAAATTGGATTTGTTCCATTCTCACCCAGGGGATTGCAAAGTGCCTCAAGAGTGTCGCAAAATGAAATGATCCAATGGAATGCGATAGGACTCATTCGCCTTCAAGGTAACCTTCAAATTAAAGGAGCCCTCCGGTCCACGGACCCGATGGCATGGAAAATGATGATGGTCCAAGGCAACCCGAAAGAAAACAAGGCCCAACTAAGCAAAGCACATATGTGGCAAGCTCAAAGTGAAGGGCAACTCGGGACATACAATTCAATCCAATCCAAATGAAGGAACTTCCTCAATTCAAATTCAATGGAAGTATACACAAGGGTAAAACAGTATCGTTCCAATTTTTCTAGAATATGAAGAACATATACTGTCGCATTCTCTTTCATTTTTGCAGGGGAAGTCTCTACTGGCCAAATTTTCCTGTCTACCATTCCCTATCAGTATCACCTCCGCTACTCGTCTCCAATCTCGAGCCAAGCAAATCCGACGTCTCTACGGAAAAGTTGGACGAGACGCCACTACTTTGAAAAAGAAAGGATAAAAAATAAGCTGAGTGGGAGACAAAGACATTTTCGGCAGAAAAGAGATACGACTCATCTTTATTGAAGAACTCGCCAGCAAATTGACGGTGGAGACAGCAACAAGGGGCCCCCTTCCACGGAAAGATGGAAGGAGACGAGCTGGGCGAGAGATACGATGAAAAGAAAATCGAGAAAGCCAGAACACTCGAGAGAGGCAATACAGTTGCTAAACCCACGTCTAATTTTAAAGGAGGCATCTTCTTGATAATTCTCATTCGTGCTCGAAAGAGAGACTCTTAAAGCATACGCAGTCTCCCAGAAAAATCCAGAGAGTGAAAATACAAGAAGAGATATCAAACTTTGAGAAATCGTTAACCAAATCGAAGATGTCTCAACCCAACACACTTGAAAGTTATCGTTACTTGCTGAATATGGGAGAGGAAGAGTTCGAAGCCATATTTGGGATCGAGCCTATGGAGCCCGGCCCTTCCACCAACGACGTCCAAGAGCCCGGTAAGGACAATGACAACAACGGTAAAGGTCAAAAGAAGCGTTACCGTCGCCATACTGAGGAGCAAGTACGAAAGCTTGAAGCTTTCTTCAGAACGTGCCCTATGCCAGACGGCAAACAAAAAATGGAACTGAGTCAAGAGCTAGGCCTTGAACCTTCGCAAATCAAGTTCTGGTTTCAAAATAGACGAACCCGAATGAAGACTCGTCATGAGCACAACGAAGCCGAGTTTCTAAGAGTTGAAAATGAAAACCTCCGAGCGGAAAACAAGATGTATAAAGAGACTTTTGACTCCGCCACCTGCCCCAACTGCAATAGCCTCCTCCTCACCCTCGATGAAATGTATGATCTGAGGATCGAAAATGCACGTTTAAGAGGTGAGTTAGACCAATTTATAACAGGATCGAGTTCTGTTGGAGCAGGGTACAAGAGGACCAATGATACTGGATCAGTATCAATACCTCCCGAGGAAGAAGGGACAGATTACCACCAAGCGGACATTGACGATGATCTTTTCGCCATAATCAACCAGTTTGATATCGGTAAAGCATCGGGACTGTGATGCACTTGTTCAGCCAGTGACCACCAGACCTTCGATATGGCCGATGCATACCTAATTTAGGATGAAGCCAGCTGATCATGGGAGAGCCTGTAGAGGAAGCAGAACTGATCTTGAATGAGTGAATGTGTTTTATTTCCTTGCGTGATATGTTTTTCTGCTTTTGTGAATGTGTAAAAGCAAGGAGTAATAATCCGACTTCCCCCTATTAAATGCTCGAATCCGCCACCTCACCAACCTCGCGACGAATTGATGGCGAGTAAAAATCTGGATAAACCTGAAGGGTAACTCCGTATCGTTTCAATTTACCCTCAGTTGCTCCAGGTTTTAAAATTAAGCCCCTTCTATTCTCAGGAAATTGCAAATCGACCCGAGAACGCAATCATATCCGAATACAAGTTGAACAAAATTTGGGGGCAAATCTATTCATGGGCATTACCACGGGATGGACAGCTTCGGACAGAGGAAAGTACAAGCGAAAGACGCGAACAATCTCAGAAATGGGTAATTCTGTATCGTTCTAATGTGCACATAATCATCTCAAGTCTTGAATTGTCTTATTCCATTCTTAACAGGGATTGCAAATTACCTCGAGAAATACCGTAACATGGCATAAGGTGATACAACAAGGCTGCTTTATCCCCAAAGATTAACCTTTGAAAGGATAGCCCCATGGACACCTATGGTCCAATGGACCAAATGGTATGGGGGATGACAGTAGGTCCGAAATATCCCGAGTTCGATCCCCGAGTGTGGGGAATGTTGTATGTATTATAAATAAATGAAACAACTTTTTGTGCATATCTTTTTGCAAGCAGGAATACTCGACGAGTAATACCGAAGTCAATATTTTGCTACATTCTCGGCTTAATGGTGAAGCATCCAACAAAAGTCGAAGAAAACTAAATCCAGCAAAATTGGTAAAAGACTTGTCCAAGGCATTCAAGATGAAGGGTAAATCAGTATCGTTTCCAATTTATCCCTTTTAATACTGGTTGACATGTCTCCTTTTCTTTTCACAGGAAATATTTATACTAACATTTAACATGTTGAAGGAGACAAATCCAAAAAAAAAGTATGATCACCTGACAAGATCTATTCTGGTGAAAAATGGGGCAAATTGATCGCAAGCTCTGAAACGAAAAAGCAAATATGTCTTCCTTATCTCGTTTGGTTTCAAGAATAATTTCTCTGCTTCTTGCAGGGGCATTAAACAAACCAAAATGCTCCCTCGCCCATATGCTTCATCGCGCAGGGGTAAAGTTTGAGACAAACCACCCCTCGACATAAGGAGTAGGCTTCCCAATTTGTTCGGTCCGCCCACATACCAGGGGCAATTTAAATTCGCCCATATTTGCACATTATATAAACACACGTGATGCTAAAAAATTGTCACATCTGCATTGTGCTTACACAGTTCATGAATTATGTATGACTATTCCGTGTGTTTAACTTACCAACTCCAACTTAGAGCATAAACTGCACAGGAGATATCAAATGTGCAGAATGGGGCATGACAGGATGAGGAAAGGCAAACCATTTCCACACAGGTCTAACATTTTGATCTACAGATAAACAGCCTTTCTCCAGAGTGAGAAAAAGCCATTTCGGAATGAAGTCCCCCATTCAGATTACATTCGAGGTGTTCATACTATAAGAACCTCCTTAAACAGAAGTGGTAATGCAATACATGATCTATATGTTGATCGATTGCATCATGAGTTATTACATAGACTGCCTTTAATCATGGCAAACTTAGCTGAACAATTTTGTATGAACCAATGAACGCATTGATGAAAATGCTTGCACATGTTAGCTCTGACATTGCCCGACAGGCAACACATTCCCGGTGTTTGAGTTACCTTCCAAAGTCTTGAAATTCATTCGGCGATTATTGAATGAACAAGCCTGGTTATCCAGAAGCCACCAAGCATTTCTTCCAAATTCTCAGGTAAGTATATCTTCAACCAGAACCTTTCAAGAGAATGAATTCTGACGGTTGTTGGGATACTCGAATCCATTGCGGTATATACAGGTATCCACATTCTTCAATAAAGCATGATTTGTCTCAAGGACAATAATGTTCGAGACCTTTTGATCTCTGCCTCTTTGGTTTATTCCTAAAATGACAGGAGAATATAATTTGGGTTTGAGCTTCTGCAGGATTCCTGGTCTCCCCAGATTTCAGAATGGCACCCTTTGAGGTACACAAAGTCCTTCTTACAGGCAAATCAAGTCCTTCTTACAGGCACAAAGTCCTTCTTACAGGCAAACAAAGTCCTTCTTACAAGCAAATCAAGTCCTTCTTACAAGCAAATCAAGTCCTTCTTACAGGCAAACTAAGTCCTTCTTACAGGCAAACCAAGTCCTTCTTACAGGCACAAAGTCCTTCTTACAGGCACAAAGTCCTTCTTACAGGCATAAAGTCCTTCTTACAGGCAAATCAAGTCCTTCTTACAGGCATAAAGTCCTTCTTACAGGCAAACAAAGTCCTTCTTACAGGTAAATCAAGTCATTCTTACAGACACAAAGTCCTTCTTACAGGCAAAGTAAGTCTTTTTTATAGGCAAACAAAGTCCTTCTTACAGGCAAATCAAGTCCTTCTTACAGGCAAAGCAAGTCCTTCTTACAGGCACAAAGTTCTTCTTACAGGCAAAGCACCAAGTCCTTTTTACTAGCACCAAGTCCTTTCTACAGGCACCAAGTCCTTCTTACAGGTATCTCCATGTGGTGACCTACCATACGGGTCAAATCTCAATCAAAATTTAATCAGTAGAATCCTTTTATTAGGAATCTACCATGGTACGACCCACCATACGGGTCAAATGGTATGGCCCACCATACGGGTCAAATTTTAATTCAATTTTTAATCAGTAGAATCCTTTTATTAGGAATCTACCATGGGTTGATCCACCATACGGATTCAAGTTCAACCACCCTAAAGTTTTTTTATATAACGAATCCTTAGGTTCTCATTTCATTTTCAGTGGAACAATCATGTCACGACTCTTTTCATTTCCTTGTATTGAGTCGATAAGAATCCAGGTGTCATCTCGTTTTTGAAATGAACCTCTACCGAGCTTCCTTTCAAAGAGGGGCAGCTGTTAACACCTGATCTTTAATCATTTTTTCTATTGCTAAAGTAATAAAAAATCCATAAAAATTCATAAAATTGAAAAATCAACTTTGGGGACCTTAGCCAAGCCTAGGGAACCAATTTTGACCAAAAAACGATTTTTCATATTTTCAGTATTTTTACGTATTTTTTATTTATTTATTTTCAAAAATTAATAGAAAATCCATAAAAATTCATAAAATTGAAAAATCAATTTTAGGAACCTTAGCCAAGCCTAGGGAACGAATTTTGACCAAAAAATAATTTTTCATATTATATATATTTTTTAATTTTTTTTAAAAAAAATACAAAAATATTTGAAAATTTTGAAAAAATAACATTTGAGGCCAAAAAATACACAAAGATAGTTAATATTTTTATTTTAAATCTATTTTCATATTGGCCATCGCAAATTCAGAAAAATCCAATTCGAGTCACGTGTTCCTTCACGAGTATAATCTCGAATCGGGCCTAAAAAAATTTAATTTGAGTCAACTTATTTTTAACTTTCACTTTTTATGAGTTGTGACATTGTCTTCTAATATTTTAAATTTTTATCTTGGCCCAATTATACCCAGAATGACTTAATTTTGCAAAAGGGCTTTAATTAAATTATGCATTATTTTCAGCGACAAGAAATGAGCTTAAATTTGACATGTGGTAAATTTTGGTGTGTCAAAAATTGTGAGGAGATTTGGACTTAAAGAAATATATTTTTTCAGGGACTGAATTGTAAATACTTAAAATTCAATGACTAAAGTGCAAATACCTAACTCTTGAAGGATTATTTTACAAATAATAAAAAGAAAAGTTAGTGGATAAATTAGAATAGAGAAGGGAAGATGAAGAAGAGGAGATGAAGAAGAGAAGTTGGAGAAGAATGGATGGAGAAAATAAGATAAGAATAGAGAAGGGAAGATGGAGATAAAGAAGAGTTAGTAGAGAAATTAGAATGGAAGATAAGAATAGAGAAGGGAAGATGGAGATTAAGAAGAGTTAGTGGAGAAATTAGAATGGGAGATAAATATGGAGAAAGGAAGATGAAGATGAAGAAGAGTTAGTGGAGAGATTAGAATGTGAGATAGAGATGGAGAATGGAAGATGAAAATGAAGAAGAGTTAGTGGAGAAATTAGGATGGGAGATAGAGTTAGTGGAAAAATTAGAATGGGAGATAGATGAGTAGGTTATAAAAGGAGAAAGAAGTGAGCTTGAGAAAGGATTCTTGAGAGAGAAAATTTGAAGTGTTTGGGAGGATTTTTTTGGAGAGAAAATTTTGGATGTTTGAGAGAGTTTTGGGAGATTGAAGAAAAATTTGAGAGAAAGAAAATACCAAAAGAGAGAGAATTTTGAAGATGATGGGAGTTCAAAGCTAGGGATTATCATCACAAATTCCTTCATCGATCAATATAAATCAAGAGTTCATCCTCGTCAACGAGCAAGCAAATTCGAGCTAAGTGTTTTTATTTATTCATTTGTTTATGGTTTTACTTGCAAATTAGCACAAATTGTATACACTTTCTCCATCTCCTCTTTTTTTTTTTCCATATTTTATGTCAGGAGAAGGATATCTCTACGTCAACAGCAAAAATCTCGTAGATATGCAAAAATCAGCCCAGACAAGCTCCTAAGCTGTCCACCGATTTCTCAATTGATCTGTGACTAAAAGTCCCTCTTAATTCAAAAGAAACTCTCTATATTGGGAACATAGAGAGCGAAAATCAATTATAGAAATCCCTCCCAAAAAAATGGGAGATAAGTACTCTTTCCACTCTTTTGGTTTTAGGTGCAGATTAGCACATATTTTGTATACTGACATTTCACTCTATTTTATGTCAGGAAGCCGCAGATTTATATCAATGGTCAACCCTATGGAAGCACAAAATCGGCTTGGAGGAGTCCTCAAGCGCGCACAAATTTTAAATTGTTGAATCAATTCGTTGTATTTTATTTTAAAGAATTCATACCCCAGAATGGAGAGGACAAAGTCCATCCGCAATTTAAATACCTGCACCATAAATCCCAAAGGGAAGAGCCAAGCCAATGCTTAGCCTCCCATTGGAGGTTTTTACTTACAGTAGTTAAATACCTGCAACTTAAATACCTGTACCTTAAATCCCAAAGGGAAGAGCCAAGCCAATGCTTAGCCTCCCATTGGAGGTTTTTACTTACAGTAGTTAAATACCTGCAACTTAAATACCTATACCTTAAATCCCAAAGGGAAGAGCCAAGCCAATGCTTAGCCTCCCATTGGAGGTTTTTACTTACAGTAGTTAAATACTTGTAACTTAAATACATGTACCTTTAATCCCAAAGGGAAGAGCCAAGCCAATGCTTAGCCTCCCATTGGAGGTTTTTACTTACAGTAGTTAAATACCTGCAACTTAAATATATGTACCTTAAATCTCAAAGGGAAGAGCCAAGCCAATGCTTAGCCTCCCATTGGAGGTTTTTACTTACAGTAGTTTAAATACTTGCAACTTAAATACCTGTACCTTAAATCCCAAAGGGAAGAGCCAAGCCAATGCTAGGCCTCCCATTGGAGGTGTTTATTCACTGTCATGTACTTCCTATAATTTAATTTTTGAATTATCAGACCCAAAAGATAAGTAGGTTGTAATACTGCACAGAAATCGTTAACACACTCCTTATTTCGGCTTCAGGGAATCTTTAACACTTAAAAAAATATAACAAATAAAAATATATACCATCCATGCATCCTATTTAAAAAGTGAAAACACAAAAGAGAATACCCTACTATAGCCTTAGGAATAAACCAAGCCTGAGTTGCCGAATTAGGATATCCATGAAATTAAGGTACCGAAAGGGCATTAGTTTTAATTAACTAGTGTAACCAAGTCCCCGAGCTCCTAATCTCTGGTTCGCAGGAATAAATTAGTTCTCCCGCTAATTTATTTAGGTTTCTAATCGACCTACCAAGAACGATTAGTGGCGACTCCAAATTTTAAAATCATTTAAACAAAAACCAAAGTTGCGATTCGGTAGGGCTTGGGAGGGTCCGCGTTAGGTTAGTCAAATCTAATTAACCTAATAATCCGTTAACCCCTTTTAAAATTTAAAATTTTTTTTAGAGGGTCGCGACGGGAGGAGTCCTCAAGCGCGCACAAATTTCAAATTGTTGAATCAATTCGTTGTATTTTATTTTAAAGAATTCATACCCCAGAATGGAGAGGACAAAGTCCATCCGCAATTTAAATACCTGCACCATAAATCCCAAAGGGAAGAGCCAAGCCAATGCTTAGCCTCCCATTGGAGGTTTTTACTTACAGTAGTTAAATACCTGCAACTTAAATACCTGCACCATAAATCCCAAAGGGAAGAGCCAAGCCAATGCTTAGCCTCCCATTGGAGGTTTTTACTTACAGTAGTTAAATACCTGCAACTTAAATACCTATACCTTAAATCCCAAAGGGAAGAGCCAAGCCAATGCTTAGCCTCCCATTGGAGGTTTTTACTTACAGTAGTTAAATACTTGCAACTTAAATACATGTACCTTAAATCCCAAAGGGAAGAGCCAAGCCAATGCTTAGCCTCCCATTGGAGGTTTTTACTTACAGTAGTTAAATACCTGCAACTTAAATACATGTACCTTAAATCCCAAAGGGAAGAGCCAAGCCAATGCTTAGCCTCCCATTGGAGGTTTTTACTTAGAGTAGTTTAAATACTTGCAACTTAAATACCTGTACCTTAAATCCCAAAGGGAAGAGCCAAGCCAATGCTAGGCCTCCCATTGGAGGTGTTTATTCACTGTCATGTACTTCCTATAATTTAATTTTTAAATCATCAGACCCAAAAGATAAGTAGGTTGTAATACTGCACAGAAGTCGTTAACACACTTCTTCTTTCGGCTTCAGGGAATCTTTAACACTTAAAAAAATATAACAAATAAAAATATATACCATCCATGCATCCTATTTAAAAAGTGAAAACACAAAAGAGAATACCATACTATAGCCTTAGGAATAAACCAAGCCTGAGTTGCCGAATTAGGATATCCATGAAATTAAGGTACCGAAAGGGCATTAGTTTTAATTAACTAGTGTAACCAAGTCCCCGAGCTCCTAATCTCTGGTTCGCAGGAATAAATTAGTTCTCCCGCTAATTTATTTAGGTTTCTAATCGACCTACCAAGAACGATTAGTGGCGACTCCAAATTTTAAAATCATTTAAACAAAAACCAAAGTTGCGATTCGGTAGGGCTTGGGAGGGTCCGCGTTAGGTTAGTCAAATCTAATTAACCTAATAATCCGTTAACCCCCTTTAAAATTTAAAATTTTTTTAGAGGGTCGCGACAAAAGGGAAATGATTACTTCTAGCTTGTGCATTAATTTTGGACATCGATAAAAGGCGAGAACGTTCGATGAAACTAAGTAGACGTATTCGTCTAGGTTTGATCTTCTTCCCTTTGTAGGGTCTTGAGCGATCAGCTAGCGTTGTTCTGGATCAGATACGTGTCGGCCGTGTTGCAGGTCCCGTGATCACTAGTTTTAAAATACAGGATCCGTATGCACATTAAAACCCTAGTGCTTCATTAGCATCAAATTGCCTGATCATGGCGGCGAGTTCGTCGTCAATGCCACTTGCCTGGTAGTGATACCTCTCTTCCTCCTCAGAAGGCATCCATGCTGGCCCCATAGTCTCAATTTTTTCGTACCTTGCTCCAACAGAACTTGATCCTGCTATGAACTGATCTAACTCACCTCTTAAACGTGCATTCTCGATCCTCAGATAATGCATTTCATCGAGGGTGAGGAGAGTATTGCAGTTGGGGCAGGTGGCGGAGTCAAAAGCCTCTTTATATATCTTGTTCTCCGCTCGGAGGTTTTCATTTTCAACTCTTAGAAACTCGGCTTCGTTGTGCTCATGACGAGTCTTCATTCGGGTTCGCCTATTTTGAAACCAGAACTTGATTTGTGAAGGTTCAAGTCCTAGCTCCTAACTCAGTTCCATTTTCTGTTTTCCGTCTGGCATAAGACACGTTCTGAAGAAATCTTCAAGCTTTCGTACTTGCTCCTCAGTATGGCGACGGTAACGCTTCTTTTGACCCTTACCGTTGTTGTCCTTGTCCTCACCAGGCTTTTGGACGTCATCGGTGGAAGGGCCGGGCTCCATAGGCTCGATCCCAAACATGGCTTCGAACTCTTCCTCTCCCATATTCAGCAAGCAACGATAACTTTCAAGTGTGTTGGGTTGAGACATCTTCGATTTGGTTAACGATTTCTCACAGTTTGATATCTCTTCTTGTATTTTCACTCTCTGGATTTTTTCTGGGAAACTGCGTATGCTTTAAGAGTTTCTCTTTCGAGCACGAATGAGAATTATCAAGAAGATGCCTCCTTTAAAATTAGACGTGGGTTTAGCAACTGTATTGCCTCTCTCGAGTGTTCTGGCTTTCTCAATTTTCTTTTCATCGTATCTCTCGCCCAGCTCGTCTCCTTCCATCTTTCCGTGGAAGAGGGCCCCTTGTTGTTGTCTCCACCGTCAATTTGCTGGCAAGTTCTTCAATAAAGACGAGCCGTATTTCTTTTCTGCCGAAAATGTCTTTGTCTCCCACTCAGCTTATTTTTTATCTTTTCTTTTTCAAAGTAGTGGCGTCCCGTCTAGCTTTGTCGTAGAGACGTCGGATTTGCTTGGCTCGAGATTGGAAACAAGTAGCGGAGGTGATACTGATAGGGAATGTTAGACAGGAAAATCTGGCCAGTAGAGACTTCCCCTGCAAAAATGAAAGAGAATGCGGCAGTATATGTTCTTCATATTCTAGAAAAATTGGAACGATACTGTTTTACCCTTGTGTGTACTTCCATTGAATTTGAATTGAGGAAGTTCCTTCATTTGGACTGGATTGAATTGTATGTCCCGAGTTGCCCTCACTTTGAGCTTGCCACGTAAGTGCTTTGCTTAGTTGGGCCTTATTTTCTTTCGGGTTTCCTTGGACCATCATCATTTTCTATGCCATCGGGTCTGTGGACCGGAGGGCTCCTTTAATTTGAAGGTTACCTTCGAGGCAAATGAGTCCTATCGCATTCCATTGGGTCATATCATTTTGCGACACTCTTGAGGCAATTTGCAATCCCCTGAGTGAGAATGGAATAAATCCAATTTAGCATTTTGCAACGATTGAGGGTAAATTGAAACGACACACAGTTACCCGTCTTCGAGCTCGCCTGGGCTTTTCACTTGAAATTTCCCTACGTGAGGCCATTCAACATTTCTCATTATGGCAGTCAGCGACATTGCCACAAATTGATCCGCCCTGAGTCTAGCATAAAAAGGGATTCACGCATTCGACGGGATAAAAAACAAATTACCCCCTTGCCCCTGAATTAAATCTAGACACCTAGAAAGCTGGAAATATCATACGCAGGGGAATTAAGCATGAAATGAAAGGTGCACTTATTCAAGGTCAGTTCTGCCTCTCCTGTAGCTCTTCGATAATCAGCTAGTCTCTTGTTGGTTCGGGTGTGGATGACCGATGTTTGAGAGTCCCTACTCACTGGCTCCTGATCGCGGCTTGGGACGTCTGTCAACCCTAAACTGGTTGACCAGGGCAGTAAGCTCATCATCTGGGTAATCTCTTGAACCTTCCAGCAACTGATGCTCGAATTGGGCATTGTTGTTGGCAAATGATGGCGGTAGATTTCTCATTCTGTCCTCGCCATGAGCAATTTGACTTCTCGTGCTGGAGCCTTCATCATTACTCGAGAAAGTGTGGGGATCACCAACTGTCCTACTGCCAAAAACTCCTTCCATTCGAGGATTAGAGAAGTGGAAGTGCTCAGGATAACTTCTTGTCTGATTCTCTGGCTGCGCAGGCGCGCTGATCATGGGATGAATTCTAGCCACAGGTTGGTGCTCAAACCAAGGAATCTGAATACACTGCTCCTGCGGTCTATACTCTTGAAGAGCATCAGGGTGATTCTGGGGGATACTTTGATTAACGCCTGGAGGATTGATGGCACGGCTACTGGTTTGGTTGATGATGGGAAGTGGCTCGCCCCATGCTAACCTGCGGAACTTATGGTGGCGAGGAGACTCGACATTCAGGCTTGGATCAGTCCCGCCTTGGTTTTCTTGATTCTGAGCTGCATTGTGTTCTCTCACCCTTTTTCTGTACTTCTGAAGATGACTCGAAACATTTGCTTTAGTGAGTCCCTCTACGTTCATAATTTCCAGTATATGTTGCGGTCGTGCTGAATCGATTCCTACCTGCTGAACTGCATTAACAAACATACGATGCAGCTCGGGAGACCAACTCATCTTCTTTCTCCAGTTGCTTGGAACAAAATTGAAGGCTTGATGCTTGTTCTCATGGTCGTGCAATTGCTTCCTTACCACGTGCTGCCATTTGTTTTGAAGCATCTGAACCCTAACTGGTTTCGTTACGACGTCTTGGGCCCCATTTAAGACAGCTTTCATTATGGCTTGCTGATCATCGCTTGCCGATATTACGAGGACTGGCATGTTTAATTTAGAATTGATGACTTCCAAGAGAGTGAAAACATCCATGTCAATCCCTACCATGGCGGTGAGGACGATATTAAACTGGTCACCACTCCTCCTTAATATCTCTAAGGCCTCTGTCGCCTTTGCTTGAGCTACAACCTTATACCGGCACTTTCTTAATACGGTAACAAGGATTGACAGAGAGACTGGATTACCGTCAATGGCCATGACCAGTAGACCCTCAGGGTAAGGAACTTCATCAGCTTCGACCAGGGTTGAACATGCGCCCGTTTCCCTAATGCTCGACATATTTCTGGAACAAGGACTGCCGACTCGAGACCGCCTCAGGATGTCTTCTTGGACTTGAGGGATCACGGGATCGTCGATGGCTTCTCGTAACAGGCTTTGAAAGCCGATGCTTTGATGGTGAAGGTTTTGAATTCCTCTCCCACGAGAACTCCTTCCTCTTTATCTTTCTCCTGCGAGTTCTTGCGAATGAACTCTCACTATCAAATGGGGACAAGTTCTCTCTCTGGCAATAGCAACGACTTCCCTCTTCACGGGCGGCGATATTAGATTTTCCGAGGGAGAAAATCTGATATTCAGCTTTTGATCAAAGGGGAAATCCTTGTTTCTCGCTCAGTTTGTCTTCTTTTTTCTTTTCGTGGTAGAGGGCCCTTGTCAAGATCTCCACCGTCGATTTACTAGCGGGTCCTCCAATAAAGACGAGTCGTATCTCCTTTTCTGCCGAAAATTTTTTGTCTCCCACTCAGCTCGTTTTTTATTCTTTCTTTTTCAAAGTGGTGGCGGCCCGTCCAACTTTTCTGCAGAGACGTCGGGTCTGCTCAGCTTGAGGTTGCTGCTTGACTAGAATTTGAGCCAGTGGGGGTGTTGCCGACAGAGAATGGTAGATAGAAAAAAACTCGACCAATAAGGACTGCCCCTTTGAAATTAGTATTTAAACTGAAGTAGATTATCGCCTTCGCATTCCGATCATCTGCCTCGCCTCTCTCCTCCTTTCTTTCGTGATCTGCTTTCAAAAATGGCCAATTCTCCTAACCATACTTTCTCCGCCGAAGTCCTGGCTGGGTGGGAGAGACTCTACAATCTTCTTGGTAGAGGTTACGCTCATATAGCCCAAAACTCTACCGTTGAAGCTGAAATCCTCGGTTTATTCAGGACCCTAGACGCTGCTTCTGTTGAGGGTACCCAATTGGGAAAGGAGTATCGGAACTTCTCGACCCTCTTCATCAATTTTCTAGCTGCCTATAACCACGCTTATGAGACGGTCCTTATGACCGCCGTCGTGAAAGTCCGTTACCGAGACCGGCACGAGCGTCTGGCAACAGTTACGTTTGTGGCTGATAATCACAAAAAGGCCCTCAAGTTTGCCAACGATCAGCTTTCGTGGCTGGTTTGTGAGAGGGGAAAGTTGGTGGACCGTTTGGCCTTGGTCCGAACTTACGCCGAACAGGAGCCAGGCAATATTGTGATGAGGTGCAAATGCGGTTGGCTGCAGGAGAGACTTGATGACATTACCGCAGACATTGCTTTCGAGAGGGCAGCGATTCCGGACCTGGAGTTTGCCGTTGAGCATTACGAGGCCACTATGGCCCAGGTTAAAGAGAAGTGCGATCGCCTCTTCTTTAGGCTCGCGGAACTTGATCTCGAGAGCGCCCGGTGCATCCAGAGCATCAACTGTTTGGAGAGTCAGTTGAGCTCTTTCGTAATGGTTATCAGGGCCCAGTTTGGCTTTACCTTTCCTCCCCAGTGAGTTGTTGTAATACTCTTTGATGAATGGAATGAAAGAAAAGCTTCACGTGTTTTGTTTGTTTTTTTTTTTTAAAATTTTCCTGCTATTGTTTCTTCCGCATAGCATAACAGAACGATTTGAGGTACAGAAGATGTCGAGGCTTAATGTTCTTCTTGATGTTCTTGTTTAATTGCTCCAGACGATGATATCGAGAACATTGATGAAGGGTTCGGCGGTGGCCCCCACTATCCATCTTGAGATCACGAACAATAACGCTATGACAACTCGATCAGTGCGCTGATAATAAATCCAGCCACCTGTTGTATGCCCACTTTTATCCATATTTTGTTTCTTTCGGCGTCCACTTGCTCGTGTCGGTCGCCTGTAGCGTCGGGAGAAATTCCTGTGGGCCACGTTCATTAATAGAACCTCGGTCCTCTAAAAACCCTCCGCGTGTTTCGGATCCGAGGAAATTTTAAGACCGGTCTCTAGTTGATTTAATTTGGTTAAGGTACTTGTTTCATGGGTCCTGATTATATAATCCTTATTGTCTTTCAAAAGACGTGGGATCCTCTGCAATACATTAAATATGCCCCAGTGTTTAATCGGTGTAAATCCACTGCCATATTAGAATATACGGCCCGTACGTGTTCATTAACTGACACATGTCTGAGTTCGAAAGGATCGACCTCCTCACTTGCCCCCAGGATTAAGAAATCAGCAATTTCCTGTCTTTTCGTACTTCTAAAAATAATTCGTGGTGTGCATTATTGAACCAAACTTTACCCCCGCCTGGGATACCTGGGATTTCCTACAAAAGTAAAGGATATAATTAGTACATGACGCAAGAAAGGTCGGCCCATGATTCCTACATTAGTCTAATTTTATTCTTCCATTTTGTTGAGAAATCAAATGAAATTTTCTTAGGAGGTCACATGTGGATTTTTCAAAAACTAATTTTCTTGAGATTTTCATAACTTGGAAAGTGTGATAAAATCTCTTGATCAAATTTTCTGAAGGAATTTTCTATCAAAATAAATTTTCAGAGGTATATTTATTAGGAAAATTTTATTTTTATTAGAGCAGGAAAGACATAACAAAAATCCTTTATTAGTTAACAAAATTCCCCCGAGACATTAGTCTAATTTTATTTAGAGAAAATTTTCTTAGAAAAACATGAGCGAATTTCTCGAAAAGAATTTTTGTTGCAAGTTTTTATAATTTGAAAGAATGTGATAAAATCACTTGATGTTTACCAAAGTTTTTTTTTTTAAGGAATTTTTCTTTTTATCGAAATAAATTTTCAGAGGAAAATTTGTCAGGAAGATTTCATTTTTATTGAAGCAAGAAAAACATGACAAAAATCTCTTATTGGTCAATACAATTCCCCCGAGACATTAGTCTAATTTTATTTAGAGAAAATTTTCTTAGAAAAACATGAGCGAATTTCTCGAGAAGAATTTTCTTGCAAGTTTTTATAATTTGAAAAATGTGATAAAATCACTTGATGTCTACTAGAGTTTTTTTTAAGGAATTTTTCTTTTTATTGAAATAAATTTTCAGAGGAAAATTTTTTCAAGAAAATTTCATTTTTATTGAAGCAATAAAAACATGACAAAAATCCCTTATTGGTTAATAAAATTCCCATGAATGGATTTTTTCACATCATTTTTTCAAGAATTTTTTTTAAAAAAAGAAATGAGGGATAAATTTAACTTTTATTTTCTTTTAAAAGAATGGTCATAATATCAAGCTCAAAAACTTATTAACACCTAGCATAGACTGACCAAAAATAAATACAAGATAAAATTAGAGAACTTACTTTTACCTTGGAGAAATGCAAATCACATAGTCATGCGCATGACTCAAGTGAGGAGTGGACTCTAGAAAATAAAAGAATGAGAGACAGGGTATGGACCTAAAAGGCCCCCACTATCTGAATTGACAACCTTACCCTCCGCGCAATCAAATCACAATGGGAAGAATTGTCAATTCAAATAATGAGCGGGATAAAATATGGTCAACCCAAGCGCAATCGACGCAAGAGCTTTGCATATTCGATCCCTATCTATGGTTCTCTAGGAAGAATTTCGCGACTTGGGTTTAGACGCTTGTGTGTGCAGGTGTCGTGATCCTCAGAGTATGCAAGACATGCACAACAATTGATATCAAAACAGCGCTTCTAAAAATGTGCGAAATTAAACAAATAAACCCAACACCGAGCCTGCAAAATAAAGGGGTTAGCCATACACTCTGCCCCTTATAACTCCCATCCTGCAAAAACATATAACACCTATAGAATGAGTCCCAAACAATATCGCCAGAAGCGAGATATCCATGAAATTTTCATTGGCCTAAGTCCACTAAGACTTTTAAAATTTCGAAAAAATTTAAGTATTCCAATTGGTATCTTTTTTCGAAAATTTAAAAATCTCTATCCCCAGTGGAGTCGCCAGTCTGTCGCGACTCTCTAAAAAATTAATTTTAAATTTTAAAAGGGGGGGTTAACGGATTATTAGGTTAATTAGATTTGACTAACCTAACGCGGACCCTCCCAAGCCCTACCGAATCGCAACTTTGGTTTTTGTTTAAATGATTTTAAAATTTGGAGTCGCCACTAATCGTTCTTGGTAGGTCGATTAGAAACCTAAATAAATTAGCGGGAGAACTAATTTATTCCTGCGAACCAGAGATTATGAGCTCGGGGACTTGGTTACACTAGTTAATTAAAACTAATGCCCTTTCGGTACCTTAATTTCATGGATATCCTAATTTGGCAACTCAGACTTGGTTTATTCCTAAGGCTCTATTAGGGTATTCTCTTTTGTGTTTTCACTTTTTAAATAGGATGCATGGATGGTATATATTTTTATTTGTTTTAAGTGTTAAAGATTCCCTGAAGCCGAAAGAGGGAGTGTGTTGACGACTTCTGTGCAGTATTACGACCTACTCATCTTTTGGGTCTGATGATTCAAAAATTAAATTATAAGAAGTACATGACAGTGAATAAACACCTCCAATGGGAGGCCTAGCATTGGCTTGGCTCTTCCCTTTGGGATTTAAGGTACAGGTATTTAAGTTGCAAGTATTTAAACTACTGTAAGTAAAAACCTCCAATGGGAGGCTAAGCATTGGCTTGGCTCTTCCCTTTGGGATTTAAGGTACAAATATTTAAGTTGCAGGTATTTAACTACTATAAGTAAAAACCTCCAATGGGAGGCTAAGCATTGGCTTGGCTCTTCCCTTCGGGATTTAAGGTACAAGTATTTAAGTTGCGGGTATTTAACTACTGTAAGTAAAAATCTCCAATGGGAGGCTAAGCATTGGCTTGGCTCTTCCCTTTGGGATTTAAGGTACATGTATTTAAGTTGCAGGTATTTAACTACTGTAAGTAAAAACCTCCAATGAGAGGCTAAGCATTGGCTTGGCTCTTCCCTTTGGGATTTAAGGTACATGTATTTAAGTTGCAGGTATCCAATGGGAGGCTAAGCATTGGCTTGGCTCTTCCCTTTGGGATTTAAGGTACAAGTATTTAAGTTGCAGGTATTTAACTACTGTAAGTTAAAACCTCCAATGGGAGGCTAAGCATTAGCTTGGCTCTTCCCTTTGGGATTTATGGTGCAGGTATTTAAATTGCAGGTATTTAACTACTGTAAGTTAAAACCTCCAATGGGAGGCTAAGCATTGGCTTGGCTCTTCCCTTTGGGATTTAAGGTACAGGTATTTAAGTTGCAGGTATTTAACTACTGTAAGTTAAAACCTCCAATGGGAGGCTAAGCATTAGCTTGGCTCTTCCCTTTGGGATTTATGGTGCAAGTATTTAAATTGCGGATGGACTTTGTCCTCTCCATTCTGGGGTATGAATTCTTTAAAATAAAATACAACGAATTGATTCAACAATTTGAAATTTGTGCGCGCTTGAGGACTCCTCCAAGCCGATTTTGTGCTTCCATAGGGTTGACCATTGATATAAAGCTGCGGCTTCCTGACATAAAATAAAGTGAAATGTCAGTATACAAAATATGTGTTAATCTGCACCTAAAACCAGAAGAGTGGAAAGAGTACTTATCTCCCATTTTTTTGGGAGGGATTTCTATAATTGATTTTCGCTCTCTATGTTCCCAATATAGAGAGTTTCTTTTGAATTAAGAGGGACTTTTAGTCACAGATCAGTTGAGAAATCGGTGGACAGCTTAGGAGCTTGTCTGGGCCGATTTTTGCATCTCTACGAGATTTTTGCTGTTGACGTAGAGATATCCTTCTCCTGACATAAAATATGGAAAAAAAAAGAGGAGATGGAGAAAGTATGTACAATTTGTGCTAATTTGCAAGTAAAACCATAAACAAATGAATAAATAAAAACACTTAGCTCGAATTTGCTTGCTCGTTGACGAGGAAGAACTCTTGATTTATATTAATCGATGAAGGAATTTGTGATGATAACCCCTAGCTTTAAACTTCCATCATCTTCAAAATTCTCTCTCTTTTGGTATTTTCTTTCTCTCAAATTTTTCTTCAATCTCCCAAAACTCTCTCAAACATCCAAAATTTTCTCTAAAAAAAAAATCTTTCAAACACTTCAAATTTTCTCTCCAAAAAATCCCATCCTCAAACTCACTTCTTCCTCCTTTTATAATCTACTCATCTATCTCCCATTCTAATTTTTCCACTAACTCTATCTCCCATTCTAATTTCTCCACTAACTCTTCTTCATTTTCATCTTCCATTCTCCATCTCTATCTCACATTCTAATCTCTCCACTAACTCTTCTTCATCTTCATCTTCCCTTCTCCATATTTATCTCCCATTCTAATTTTTCCACTAACTCTTCTTCATCTCCATCTTTCCTTCTCTATTCTTATCTTCCATTCTAATTTCTCCACTAACTCTTCTTCATCTCCATCTTCCCTTCTCTATTCTTATCTTATTTTCTCCATCCATCCTTCTCCAACTTCTCTTCTTCATCTCCTCTTCTCCATCTTCCCTTCTCTATTCTAATTTATCCACTAACTCTTCTTTTTGTTATTTGTAAAATAATCATTCAAGAGTTAGGTATTTGCACTCTAGTCCTTGAATTTTAAGTATTTACAATTCAGTCCATGAAAAAATATATTTCTTTAAGTCCAAATCTCCTCACAATTTTTGACACACCAAAATTTACCACATGTCAAATTTAAGCTCATTTCTTGTCGCTGAAAATGATGCAGAATTTAATTAAAGCCCTTTTGCAAAATTGAGTCATTCTGGGTATAATTGAGCCAAGATGAAAATTTAAAATATTATAATACAATGTCACAACTCATAAAAAGTGAAAATTAAAAATAAGTTGGCTCAAATTAAATTTTTTTAGGCCAGATTCGAGATTATACTCGTGAAGGAACACGTGACTCGAATTGGATTTTTCTGAATTTGCAATGGCCAATATGAAAATAGATTTAAAATAAAAATATTAACTATCTTTGTGTATTTTTTTGGCCTTAAATGTTAATTTTCCAAAATTTTCAAGTATTTTTGTATTATTTTTTTAAAAAAATTAAATATATATAATATGAAAATTTTCCTAGGCTTGGCCAAGGCTTTCAAAGTTGATTTTTCAATTTTATGAATTTTTATGAATTTTCTATTAATTTTCGAAAATAAATAAATAAAAAATACCGAAAAATACGAAAAATATGGAAAATCATTTTTTGATCAAAATTGGTTCTTTAGGCTTAGCCAAGGTCCCCAAAGTTGATTTTTCAATTTTATGAGTTTTTATAAAGAAATTTTTTTTTATTAATTTTAAAACAGAAAGGATGATTAAAAATCAGGTGTCAACAGGGAAGGAAAGCAATATTGACCTGACCAGTCGATAACGTTCCCACACAAGTTCGGAGGGGAAGGCTGCCCCTTGAACCACATTTCCTGCTACCTCAGCAGGATGGCCGGTCATCATGAGGATGATCAGATCCTCATTAGCAACTTCGAGCGCAGCCTGATCGGCCCGGCCCTGTACTGGTATCACTCGATGACCTCGACTGGATTGCTGACTGGGAGGATCTCGAAAGGCAGTTTATACAGCGATTTGAGGCCAACGTAAAGTCTATAGTCGGCAAGGACAATCTGACCCGCGTTACTATGGAGGAGGGCGAAGGGTTCAAGGCATTTGCACATAGATGGGAGTTGCAGGCAAGGCAGGTTTTACCCCCACTGGATGAAAAAGAAATGCTGGAAATCTTCATGCAGGTCCTCCCCCAGAAATACCTCAAGCGTATGTGCGCATACGGATTTCAGTCTTTTGACCATGTGATAAGCATCGGATTGAAGCACGAGCAAATTCTTCAAAGGAGCGAACTTGGAAGCAAAAGGGACTTTGACCCGGCTGGCTCTTCTACCGGATCGGTGCGGACTAATGATCGCCAAAGGCAAAACGACTTTCTGCCGAAACCAATGAAGACGACAACAGGGCCATGGTGCCGAGATTACAATTCAGACCACATCGATGAGGATGAGCTAATCGCGATGATAGGAACGAGGGCCCCTTTCGTAATCAAGTTAGCCGAAGTAGACGAGTGTAAAGACGTCAGGAGTGGTTCCGCAGGACGTGTGGTGATTTCCCTAGCCAATTTGGAGCTAGAGGATGAGAAGACGCAGGGCGACAGTAGGACTGAAAAGACCGTGATAAAAGTCCCGCCGCCGACAGAGCATGATCCCAAGGCTGTCCCTTGGGACTATGGGACAGGAGAAATCGATGCGGTCATGAGGTCCGGTAGGTGTTACGCTCCGAGAGAAGGGGAGCCCGAAAAGAGAGAGGTGTCAAAGGAGGATGCAGAGAGGGTTTTGTCCATCGTTAGGACCAGCGAATTCGAAGTAATCGAACAGCTAAGAAAGATGCCAGCCCAGATATCGCTGCTCGATCTATTTGTCAACTCAGAAAAACATAAGAGTGCACTGATGAAGGTGCTGAACGAAGTGCACGTACCGGAGACGATAAATGAGGTGCAGCTGGAGGAATTTGTCGGATCCATTTTGCTGAAAGATCAGATATCCTTCTCAGATGAAGACGTCCCTGTAGACGGGTGGACCCATAACAAGGCGCTGTATATATCGGCCAGGAGCCACGGCAAGTACATCTCCCATTAGCTACGCTCAGAAACTTGGGTATAAACGAGGAACTCATCCGCACCTCCAAGGCCACCATCAGGGCGTTTGATGGGATGAGGAAGACCGTAGTTGGCGAGATTGACCTGGACGTCTTCATCGGACCTATAGAGTTCTCTATCGGGTTCCAAGTCATGGATCTCCCGAGCGCCTTCAGACTTTTACTGGGCAGGCCGTGGATTTATACAGCTGGCGCAATACCATCAAGTCTACACCAGAAGGTCAGATTCGTAGTAAACGGGAAAGTGATAACTGTACATGGGGAGACAGACCTGGCGGCGTATCAGAGGAGTGCAGTCCCGTACATAGAGCCAGAGCAGAAGGAGGAGGCTAGCTACCACTCTCTCGAGTTAGTGGCCGTTACGCACGCGCCTGCCGGGACTAAAAGGAGAATTCCTGAACCTTCCCAGTACACTTTGGCTCCTGGGAAAATATTACTGGCGCACGGGTTTATTCCCGGACGCGGGTTAGGAAAGAATGGCCAGGGAATCCGGTCGCCACTGCAGTTAGACGTTAACGAGCGACGGACAGGTTTGGGATATACCGGTAAGTCCAGTGGGGGCTTTACTTCTAGAGGCCGAAGCAAGAGCCAATATGGAGGCCGTGGAAGCCTGGGAAGCAGAGTTGGACCATCCATCGGCTCCAAGGCATGGAAAGGGAGAGCTAGCATGATCAGCAGCCCTCTGAACCAGTATTTCTCGGGGTGCCCCAAGATGCTGGCAGACGAAATGATTCAGAACGCAGCAGAACCGGATTTGTCCAACCCGTTCTTAGAGGACACGGTTAATGTCGTCATCGAAGGACTTGAGAAGGAATCCGACCAGCCTGAGTAAAGAGGCCCCTTTTCCCTTATGCATTTTAATTCCCGCATGTTATTTTCATCCCTAGGCAATGCATTTCCCTTTCAATCTAAAAAAAAAATCAAATAAAAAAAAGATAAAAAAAAGAAAAAGAATACCCTTAGATCTCGGACCGTTGGTTCAAGTGGTGCATGCTGTAATGCGGTCCATTTTCTAATAAAAACCCCATGAATTTTGTTGGGGACATGTGGGATGACAAATCGGCCCAATGATGATACTCGGCTTCAGATTTTTGAAGTTTAAGGGCTGATTTCCCACATGATCCTTTGTTTCCCCTCCTTTCTTTTGCTTAAAAAAAACCATTTTCAAAATGTTTTTGAAAAAATTCATGCATCTTCATTAGTATCACCAACATACTGACCGTGCTTATGACATTCCAGGCATGCCATCCCTCACATGCATAACAGGTTAATATGTGGCTCAGACTACAATGATGACTCCTCCTACGAGATCGAGGAAGAGTGCGAGGATGATGCCAATGATATCAGAAGAGACTGAGGCAGATATGAGGAACACAAACCACTGACCGCAGAGGACACTATTATAGTCAACCTCGGAGATTCTGAAAATGTGAAAGAAGTCAAGATAGGAGGAAGATTATCTTCGTCTGAGGCGGCTCGATTTACCGAACTTCTCAAAGAATACCAAGATGTATTTGCCTGGTCCTATGCAGATATGCCATGTTTGGACCCGAATATTGTCGAACACTCGCTTCCGACAGGAAGTATAGGTTGAAATTAAACCCTGCTAAATGCATATTCGGGGCACGGTCAGGAAAACTTCTCGGGTTTGTGGTGAGTAATCGGGGAGTCGAAATTGATCCTTCCAAAGTCAAAGCGATACTAGACCTCAGTACTCCCACTACAGTTAAGGAAGTAAGAAGTTTGCTGGGGAGACTAAATTATATCGCTAGGTTCATTTGTCAGCTCTCCGATGTCGCGAAGCCGTTCTTCAAGTTGCTGAAAAAGGGAGCCAAGGTGAAATGGGATTCCGAATGCCATCAAGCACTGGAGAAGATCAAAAGCTACCTTATCTCACCACCGGTTTTGGTGCCTCCCGTAGCAGGGTCTCCGCTAACCCTGTACCTCACCGTTCATCAGGAATCCTTAGGAGCTTTGCTTGCTCAAACGAGTCCGGAAGATGGCAAGCAGCGGGCCATCTATTATCTGAGCAAGAAATTCACTGCATCGGAATTGAATTACCCCGCAGTCGAAAAGACCTGTGTCGCGTTAGTCTGGGTACTACACAGGTTGAGGCAATACACTCTTCATCACCGCATACAGCTGGTGACGGAGAACGACCCAATAAAGTATCTCCTGGAAAAGCCAGCCCTAATCAGGAAGTTGGCCAAGTGGCAGGTTCTTCTGTCAGAATTCGATGTTAGAAGCTCAACTCAGAAGTCTGTCAAGGGGCGAGCTATAGCGGATATGTTGGCTGAAGATGCCCAGGGATCCAGTGTCCCAAGTGATGAAAAGGCGGAAGATCGCATTTCCAATCTGTCCGAAGGTGAATGGACGATGTATTTCGATGGCGCAGTAAATCTCGCGGGGTCTGGAACCGGGGCAATCCTTATATCTCCTGAAGGACAACATTATCCGGTCGCTGCAAAGTTGACATTCCCATGCACCAACAATATTGCCGAGTACGAGGCATGTATTCTCGGGTTGCAACTGGCCTTCACTATGAAAGTAAAGAAATTGCAAGTGTACGGAGACTCCATGCTGATCATTTTGCAAACCCAGGGTGAATGGAAGACCAAAGACTCAAAGCTCATCCCCTATCACAGGTTCCTAGAGGAGATGATTGAAGAATTCGAAGAGATCGACTTCGAATACCTGCCCAGAACTCAGAACCACTTCGCAGATGCCTTGGCCACCCTATCGTCCATGCTGCAGGTCACGGAAGGCTTAGATATTGAGCCATTGAGGGTAGGCATTATCAAGCAACCGGCTTACTGCATGGTGATCGAGGAAGGATTTGACGACCAACCCTGGTATCATGATATCAAGAATTATTTGCTGAAAGGAGAGTATCCTCCAGGGAGCCAGGCGGGAGATAGAAAGTACATAACCAAGATGGCTACCAAATTCTTCCTCAGCGAACAGGCACTGTATAAGAAGTCATTTGATTCAATTCTGTTGAGGTGTGTAGATGCTAAGGAAGCAAACCTGCTTATGAAGGAGATCCACGAAGGGGAATGCGGACCACATATGAACGGCCACCTCCTCGCTAAGAAGATCATGAGGCTCGGTTATTATTGGATGATCATGGAGTCAGATTGTAACCAGCACGTGAGATCCTGCCATCAGTGCCAGGTGTATGTAGATCGGATCAATGCTCCCCCAAATGAGCTTCATCAGATGTCTGAGGCCTGGTCATTCTCTATGTGGGGAATCGACATGATCGGGTCAATCAACCCTCACGCTTCAAATGGGCACCGCTTCATCTTGGTGGCGATAGATTATTTCACCAAATGGATCGAAGCCAATTCGTATGCCAATGTCACAGCTAAGAGCGTCGCGAAGTTCATTAAAAGGGATATCATCGCGAGGTATGGGACGCCTCAGGCTATTATCACAGACAATGGGTCCAACCTGAATAACAAAGTGGTTGATGATCTTTTGGACCGGTTTAAGATCAGACACCTTAACTCTTCCCCTTACCGCCCACAAATGAATGGAGCTGTGGAAGCGGCAAATAAGAATATAAAGAAGATCCTGGCCAAGACTGCCGAGAACTTTCGAGATTGGCACGAAAGGCTACCGTACGCACTAATGGCATACCGAACTTCAATCCGGACTTCGACTGGGGCAACTCCTTACTCTTTGGTAGACGACATGGAAGCTGTCCTTCCTGTGGAAGTGGAGATCCCTTCCTTGCGAATATTAGCCCAGGCCGAACTTTCGGAGGCCGAATGGATCCAGCAGAGGCATGAGCAGTTGAACCTGATTGATGAAAAACGGCTGAAGGCTATATGTCATGGACAGGCGTACCAAAAGCGGGTAGCTAAGTCATTCGATCGCAAGGTAAAGCCCAGAAGTTTTATGGTCAGGGATTTAGTCGTGAAGAAGGTGCTCCCTAATGTTCCTCATCCCGGGGGCAAATTTGCACCGAACTACGAAGGTCCGTACGTGGTGCAGAAGGTCTTATCAGGCGGCGCTCTAATTCTTTTGAATATGGACGGGGAAGAATTGGCAAATCCTGTAAATGCAGATGCTGTCAAGAAATACTACCCTTGAATAAGACGAGGATTTGACCAACTCTCGTACCCCACTCGAATCTGAGCCACATTGAGACCCATTACACGCACTCCATGCATACATGCATACATTTGTATATTTCTCTCTTTGTCGCAGGTCCAAGAGAGATTCCCAGATGAAGGAGGCAACTCGAACAACTTCACCCGAACCGAGAGATCATGAAGAAGAGAGAGATCCGCAAGACAGGCTACCTATCAGTGTTCCGGGTTCGCAATCAAGGGTAAAAGTCGTATCGTTCCAATTTTTAATGTAAGAATGGACACTAACCCCTGAAATGTTTTGTTCTTCTCAGGTACCTCCAGCCGCTGCGAGCAGGTAAGTATCCCTTACTCTAAGACGTTCTGGTCTACTACGTCATGAACAATAAGATCACACCATTGACAAGATGCGTGAGGTAACTTCATTCGCACTCTCATTTTAAAAATCTTCGAAAACCTGACTTTCACATGCATCACGAATCCCTTGTGAAAGCTAATGTTGATGAAATAGAAATGAAATCTCCAAATGAGAACGATCAAGTCTGTCATACTAGAGTAGACCGAAATCTGAGGGGGCCAACCACGCCCAAACACGTCCCTACACATTTGAGCGAATGAGTGAAAGGAAGGCAGGATAAAAAGCCTTTGTCCATGAACGTAGGGACCATTTGCAGTGATTACACGGATTGAAATGATAGAAGGCATTTTCATTTCTTTATCATAAACACATAATGATCCATCGCAAGCCCATTGGAGCCTGTAAAGGGAGAATTCGAAAGCAACCCTGTCAAGAACCACCCCACACCGGGGCAATTTGGAGGTTCATCGGTTGGTTCCTAGGAGAAAAGATCAAGGTAAGACTTTATTGTGCTGACTTGCATCAATCTTTTCGTAGTAACTTCAGGTGGCATCCCGTGGAGATCTGAAACATCAAAGTGAAAGAGAGCAATTCATTTCTCTATCCTACACACTTTATCCTTTGATGAGCCAATTTGAGCCTGCAAATCTTCTTTTCAAAACCCAGTTGGTGATCACCTCCCTACCCTGGGGCAATGCATATGACTTGCCAATGAAAAGCAAGACACCTGATAAAGGCAAGGCCAAAGCCCATTATTGAAGAAGAGCAACAATGCTTAAAAACCAGTCGAAGAAAAATGCAATGAAAATGTCAAAAGGCAATAGAACTAACAAAAGCAAAGTGCTTGGTAAAAGCAAGGCCAAAGTCCTTCATAGGAACAAAAGCCATGATGAATGAAGCGCCAAAAGAAAATCTGTTAGCAAACGAGTGACAGGAACAAGGAAAACATGGAGCTTAGTTGAACATGAGTATCCAGAGAACCTTTGGGGGGGCACAAGATACAAATTTAAACCCCAGCAGTTATGACAGTGGGTGATGATGCAAAGGTAATCACCAGCATATCGTACCCCTCACTCAGAAAATGGCCATTTCAAACCTACCCTGAACCAATGTTACAACCTATCCTGAAAGCCTCTCCTCATTGAGACGTTTCAGATCAACACGGGATTTCACACGAGAGACTACTGCCTAAGGGAGTAAGTACAATCCAGTCTTATATGATCTTCGAGGTTCTTGACTTGTAAACCCGAAGAAGTCGCTTTCAGAATGTTGATTCTTTTCTGAAAACCTCAAGATGTCTACCCATTGCGTAAGCCCTTGACCAAGCCTGCATTACAGTCCCTTAGAAGACATTCTCTGATCAATCAGGTTGTATACGCTACAAATGGTCCCGAAATTCTTGGCATATGTTTCGAGTGTTAGTTTGAGTGTTCCTAGAAATCTTTCCCCATTGAGAAAGCAAATCTCTCAGAAATGAATATCGTGAGAAGTCCTCCCTGATAAAGGTGTTCCAGTTGATATGACTGATCGAACTCATCTGGAGACTTCAGATTTATTGATTCAAAATTATCCTAGCAAAGGATTTTCGTTACACATGTAGGTTGCAAGATTGTCTTGATTAACCATCTTATGCGCCCTGCATTCATTGAAACGAGTCAATACGACTCACGGGGGCATGGCTCATGTTGAAATTTGCATATGTCTGATGCATAAGAATTCTTTCCAAACTCTTCATTCACCAAAATAAATCGGGTTCGAGCTTCTGCAGGATTCCTGTTATTCACAGATCCTAGAATGGCACCCAAAGTCCTTGATATAGGCACCAAGTCCTTGATATAGGCATCTCAATAGAGTGACCTACCATACGGGTCAAAAGTCAAATCAAGTTTTAATCAATAGGTTTCTTTCATTAGGAATCTACCATGGGGAGACCTACCATACGGGTCAAATCTTGATCAAATTTTAATTAGTAGAATCCTTTCGCTAGGAATTTGCCACGGGTCGACCTACCATACGGGTCAAATCTGAATCGAATTTTTAATCAGTAGAATCCTTTCACTAGGAATCTACCATGGGATGACCTACCATACGGGTCAAAAATCAAATCAAGTTTTAATCAGTAGAATCCTTTCATTAGGAATCTATCATGGGTTGACCTACCATACGGGTCCGAGTTCAATCACCCTAAGGTATTCTTATAACGAATCCTTAGGTCTTCATTCTAGAGCAATCAATGGCGACACGAGGCAAACAGGTAAGTTCCAGGTAAATCTCCTGACTAGCTTTTCTCCCTCTCTCCCCACGTCAAAATGAGCAGCATGAAATCTGGACTTAAGCTTTCAAGGAGGAAACTAGAGTTGGATGTCACGACTTTTCATTTTTCCCAGAAGAGTCGGTTAAACTTCAAGTGTCACCCTGTCTTTGAAAGTGATCTCTCACGGGACCACTCTCAAAGAGGGGCAGCTGTTGACACTCAATTTTTGGCTAATTTTATTTTCAATTTTTTTTTAAAAAATCCATAAAAAAGTGAAAAAATTGCAAAATCAACTTTGGAGACCTCAGCCTAGCCTAGGGAATCAATTTTGAGCAAAAAATAATTTTCCTAATTTTTCATATTTTTCTGCATTTTATTTTCAAAAATTCATAAAAAATAAATAAAAAGTGAGCAAATTGAAAAATCAGCTTTGGGGACCTCAGCCTAGCTTAGGGAACCGATTTTGGACAAAAAATAATTTTCCTTATTTTTTGTATTTTTCTGCATTTTATTTTCAAAAATTCATAAAAAATAAATAAAAAGTGAGAAAATTGAAAAATTAGCTTTGGGGACCTCAGACTAGCCTAGGGAACCAATTTTGAACAAAAAATAATTTTCCTTATTTTTTGCATTTTTAATATTTTCAGAAATTAGGAAAATAATAGAAATTTAATAAAAAATAGCATTTGAAGCCAGAAAATTACCAAAAAATAGTAAATATTTTTAATTTAACTTTCTCTTCATTTTTTATGAATAAATTTTGAAAACTAAAGTCTGGAATCTAGGGTTTCTTTGTTAATTTTATTTTTTAGATTATTTAAATAATTCTAGAAATTCCATTTTAGCTTTTTAATTTTCCATTTTTAAATTTTTAGAGTCGTGCCATCCTCCTCTATTTTTAAAAAATTAAAATCGAGTCCAAAAGCCCTCAGAATTGCCCAATTGCACAAAAAGGACCAAATTGCATAAGATTTTTACAATTTAGTCCCTAGTTTCATTGAAAGTAAAATTAAAATTTTTCTAGGTGCTTAATTGGAAAAATAGATGCGTCACCCTCTATTTTAAGACCTGCTGAATCGATTGGTGGGGGTAATTTGACCTAATTTGACCATTTAGGGTTCGGATCGTGCGAAATGGGTAATCGGGTAAAGTTTGAAAATTGGGGTTTTCGTGCAATTTCTAGATGAAAATTGGGGAAAACCACTTCTTTGAATAAATCTAGTGCCCCAAGACTGATTCTGAGAATTAATTTGGAAAATTCACAAAACATGAGGGTCAATTTCATGAAATCATGCGAACCGGGTCTGTCGGGTCGAACCGGGTCGGACCCGCAGACCCGCCACTGTTCTTCTTCCCCGCAAGATGGGACTTTTGCAGGTTTTCGAGCCGAATTTCGACGCCCAAATTGAAGCATGAATCGGCCCTAATTGGAAAAAAGGCGACATAGGCCGACAAGCCCTCGAGGTTCCACTCCGATTGAGCCATGCCCGACGGCTAGCGGTCGCCGGTGTCGGTTCGACGAGGCAGGTCAAGCTTGCGGCCGAGAAAGGTCAACGCGGGGCCGGAAATGGTTTGAAATCGAGCTGAGTCGCGCACGATTCGCGCAAAAGCCGAACACCCGGGATTGACGATGATTCAACCGGAATTCCCCCGGCGACAGCGTGCACGTGGACAACGACCGGCGAGATACTCGGCCGTTTGAACGACCAAATTTGAAAAGATTTGGCCGACGCGGATTCTTGGAAAATCTTGGAAAATCTCAACAATAGGGAGGAGTTTTTGCGGCTTTAAGACGGGGAGATCCTCGCTCAGTGAAGGGAGAGAGCTTAGGAGGAGAGGGAGAGGCTCCGCGACGGCCATTGCAACATTTTCGAGCTCGGTCTGGGCAAGCAATCCGACGGTATTCTAGACCTCCTCGAAGCTTCGAAACACTGCGGGAAGCTCCCTCAAGCTCCCAGGAGTCGCAGGCCATCCATCGCGAAGCTCGCCATCGCCAAAAGTGTGAGTTTCGAACTCCAAGTTTCTCTCGGCACGTCAATGGTGGATCGCAAATCCGGCCTTAATTCTTGCAATTGATGTGTGCGTTTTACTTCTAGAACATCACTGAACTCGTCTACATTTCTTTTTCGCTTGGATTTTGCATATGACCCTCAAATCAAACCCCTCATCGAGCTTGAAAATGCCGCGACTTGGGTCGCGAAACCTGGCGATCTAGGGTTCAATCCGAGCCCTAGGTAAGTATCCCGAACTCGAATAGATACTATCCTGATTGATTCTAGATCGACTCTGGACCGTTGGATTTGGCGCCGAGTTTGAACGGTTGAGATCAAAGTCTCCGTTCGATCTCGACCGTTGATATCAGTAATAGGTTTTAACGGTCGAGATTAAGTCTTCTTTAGATCGTGGCCGTCGATCTTAGTAAACCAATCCAACAGCTGTGGAATAGCCACGTGTCACGTCTTTGGCCTTAGGATCTGTTATTTTAGTATTATTTTAGATAAATAAGAAATTAAATCCAAAAAATACAGAATAAAAATAAAAATAAAAACAATAAAATAATAAATAATAAATCAAATAGAAAATAAAATAAAAATACAAAAATAAAAAATTCTGAAAATCTTGTAAAAAATTAGAAAATTCGAAATCATAGGGAAATAAATAAAATAATAAATAAAAATAAAAAAATCATAGAAAGTTCAGAAAAATTGGTAAATTTGTTAAAAAAAATATATAGAAAATGCTTGGAAAAATTAGGAAAAGTGTTAGAAAATAAAAATAAAAATTCCAGAAAATATAGAAAATGTTCTAGAAATATAGGAAAACCCTTAGAAAATTCTTAGAAACTTTGAAAAATGCTAGAAAAATTCTAAAAAATTCAGAAAATTCCAAGAAAATTCCAAAAAATCGTGAAAATTATGGAAAAATCACATTCAACTGGTTTGACCTATTTTCATGATTTTGGCTTCCTGAACTTTCCAAAATGACCATTCTGCCCTTCCGGTCAATTTGACCCAAATCATTCCAAATCATCCTCGAACCCAATTGGCATATTTTCTAGGCCTTCCTAAGATTCCCCTAGGCCCGCCTTGACTTGTTTTGATGTGACTCCTCTATGAATTGGTTCATTGATTGTGCATTTATTTTTATGATTGTGATTGATAGGATAGATACTCCCATCTGCATGAATACCTTAGACTCTTAGAGCCTACCTTACCCAATAACGCCTGCATAAATTCCTCAGATTATGATACACTCAACTTAGGTACCGAAAGGGCGTCCATAGTAGGATCGACGTAACTAAGTCCCCGAATCTAGATCTTTGGCTTTCGTAGGATCGAGCGATCTCTCCCAGTCGTTCGATAGGGTTTCCAATCATACCCTCCAAGAAATGATTGGTGGCGACTCCAATGGCATGCACACTGAGCACATGTCACTCGACCACACTAAGGTCGACATCGATTTTAGAATTTCCTGATGCGATTTGGTATGGGCCTGGGAGAGCCCGAGCTAAGCCCAGATACCCAATGGGCCCAGCAATCCATTAACTCCCTCGGGATCCCTGGAAAATCTCGGCAGGGTCACGACACAAATTTTCAATATTTTTACGTATTATTTATTTATTTATTTTCGAAAATTAATAAAAAATCCATAAAAATCCATAAAATTGAAAAATCAACTTTGGGGACCTTAGCCAAGCATAGGGAACCAATTTTGACCAAAAATATTTTCATTATTTTTACGTATTTTTTTATTTATTTATTTTTGAAAATTAATAGAAAATTCATAAAAATTCATAAAATTGAAAAATCAACTTTGGGGACCTTAGCCAAGCCTAGGGAACCACTTTGGACCAAAAAATGAGTTTTCATATTTTCGATATTTTTCGGTATTTTTATTTTTGAAAATTCATAAAACAAAAGATTAAGAAAAATGAGAAAATTGCAAAATCAAGTTTGGAGCCTTGGCCAAGCTTAGGCAACTATTTTCGAACAAAAAAAATAATTTTTTTGTATTTATATATATTTTTATATATTTTAGAAATTATGAGAATATTTAATAAATAATAGCATTTGAGGCCACCAAAATATATAAAAATAGTCAATATTTTTATTTTAAATCCCTTTTCGTGTTGGCCATCACAAATTTAAAAAATACAATTCGGGGTTGTGTATTCCTTCACGAGTATAATCTCGAACTGGGCCTAAAAAATTTCAATTTGAGTCAATTTATTTTCATTTTTTCACTTTTAGGAGTTGTGACATTGTTCTCTAATATTTCAAATTTTTATATTGGCCCAATTATACCCAGAATGACTTAATTGTGCAAAAGGGTTTTAATTAAATTCTGCATTATTTTCAGTGGCAAGAAATGAGCTTAAATTTGACATGTGGTGAATTTTGACTAAGTATAGGGAAGGTATGTCAAAAATTGTGAGGAGATTTGGACTTAAAGAAATATTTTTTCATGGACTAAATTGTAAATACTTAAAATTCAGGGACTATAGTGCAAATACCTAACTCTTGAGGGATTATTTTGCAAATAACAAAAAGAAGAGTCAGTGGATAAATTAGAATAAAGAAGGGAAGATGGAGAAGAGGAGATGGAGAAGAGAAGATGGAGAAGAATGGATGGAGAAAATATGATAAGAATAGAGAAGGGAAGATGGAGATGAAGAAGAGTTAGTGGAGAAATTAGAATGGGAGATAAATATGGAGAAGGGAAGATGAATACGAAAAAGAGTTAGTGGAGAGATTAGAATGGGAGATAAATATGGAGAAGGGAAGATGAATACGAAGAAGAGTTAGTGGAGAGATTAGAATGTGAGATAGAGATGAAGAAGGGAAGATGAAAATGAAGAAGAGTTAGTGAAGAAATTAGAATGGGAGATAGAGTTAGTGGAAAAATTAAAATGGGAGATAGATGAGTAGGTTATAAAAGGAGGAAGAAGTGTGCTTGATAGGAGATTTGATTTTTGGAGAGAAAATTTTGGATGTTTGAGAGGATTTTGGGAGATTGAAGAAAAATTTGTTAGAAGAAAATACCAAAAAGAGAGAGAGAATTTTGAAGATGATGGGAGTTTAAAGTTATGAATTATCATCACAAATTCTTTCATCGATCAACATAAATCAACAGTTCATCCTCGTCAACGAGCAAACAAATTCGAGCTAAGTGTTTTTATTTATTCATTTATTTGTGGTTTTAGTCGCAAATTAGCACAAATTATATACACTTTCTCCATCTCTCTATTTTCCTCATATTTTTATGTCAGGGAAGAACAATTCCATATTAATGGCAAAGCCCACAGAGGTGCAAAATTGGCCCAGACGAGCTCTTAAGTGCCTACCAATTTCCCAGTTGATATGTGATTAAAAGTCTTTCTTAATTCAAAAGAGACTCTCTATGTTGAGAACAGAGAGAGCGAAAACCAATTCTAGAAATTCCTCCCAAAAAAATGGGAGATAAGTACTCTTTCCACTCTTCTGGTTTTAGGTGCAGATTAGCACATATTTTGTATACTGACACTTTACTCTATTTTTATGTCAGGCAGCCGCAGCCCTACATCAACGGTCAATCCTACGGAAGCACAAAATTGGCTTGAAGGAGTTCCTAAGCGCGCACAAATTTCAAATTGTTAAATCAATTTGTTGTAATTTATTTTTAAGAACTCAAACCCCAGAATGGAGAGGCAAAGCACATCCACTGGAGGTCATTTAAATACATGCACTTTAAATCCTAAAGGGAAGAGCCAAGCCAATGCTTAGCCTCCCATTTGAGGTTTTTACTTACAGTAGTTTAAATACCTGCAATTTAAATACCTGCACCTTAAATCCCGAAGGAAAGAGCCAAGACAATGCTTAGCCTCCCATTGGAGGTTTTTACTTACAGTGGTTTAAATACCTGCACCTTAAATCCCAAGGGAAAGAGCCAACCCAATGCTTAGCCTCCCATTGGAGGTTTTTACTAACAGTAGTTTAAATACTTGCACCTTAAATCCCAAAGGGAAGAGCCAAGCCAATGTTAGGCCTCCCATTGGAGGTTTTTACTTACAGTAGTTTAAATACCTGCAATTTAAATACCTGTACCTTAAATCCCAAAGGGAAGAGCCAAACCAATGCTAGACCTCCTATTGGAGGTGTTTATTCACTGTTATGTACTTCCTGTAATTTAATTCTTGAATTATCAGACCCAAAAAAATGAGTAAGTCGTAATACTGCATAGAAGTCGTTAACACACTCCCTCTGTCGGCTTCAGGGAATTTTTAACACTTAAAAAAATATAATAAATAAAAAATATATACCATCCATGCATCCTATTCAAAAGGTGAAAACACAAAAGAGAATACCCTACTAGAGCCTTAGGAATAAACCAAGCCTGAGTTGCCAAATTAGGATATCCATGAAATTAAGGTACCGAAAGGGCATTAGTTTTAATTAACTAGTGTAACCAAGTCCCCGAACTCATAATCTCTGTTCGCAGAAATAAATTAGTTCTCCCGCTAATTTATTTAGGTTTCTAATCGACCTACCAAGAACGATTAGTGGCGACTCCAAATCTTAAAATCATTTAAACAAAAACCAAAGTTGCGATTCGGTAGGGCTTGGGAGGGTTCGCGTTAGGTTAGTCAAATCCAATTAACCTAATAATCTGTTAACCCTTTAGAAGAAATAACAAAAAAAAAATTTTAGAGGGTCGCGACAATGACAATCATTATTTCTGGAACAGAAATAAATTTTTCTATTTTTGCCAGAAATAAAATTTTTTTGTTTTTTTTTATTTTGGGCCAAAATCTATTTCTGGAACAGATTTTTATTTTAAAAATAGAAAAATAGATTTGCGCTGCGAAACGAGTTTCTGTTCCAAACTTATTTCGAAAATAAAAATAAAGAAATAGAAACGTTGTCATGCATTTTGTTAACATGCGAGAGGTACGGGGATCGATACCCCCACATCTCCATTTTCCTTTTTATTAATTTTACCTTTTTTCTCTTTCTCGCCTTCGGAATTTTTTTTTGGCAGACGACTTCGAATTAATTCATAGCTTTTTTGGTTTTCTCACCAGATACGACCTCATTGCTTTGGATAAGAACCGCTTGCACGCGCTCCGAAGCTCCTCTCTGCTCTGCTCCCCAGCCATTCGCCACCGGCTATTCGCGGCATTTGACTGGAGTCGATGCAACAACGATAAAAGCAAAGATGCCCACAATCTGAATGAATCTCAGCGTCCAAGACTCCTAAGATTTGTCCGATCCAAGAAGCAAGAAGATGAGCGCGCCGAAGACGCTGAGGAAGTTGCAGGTGGTGTCACCCGTGCCGGCCGACATCGACATCGCCAATTCCGTCGAGCCCTTCCACGTGTCTGAGATCGCCAGCGAGCTAAGTCTGGGCCCGAATCACTACGATCTCTACGGCAAGTACAAGGCCAAGGTGAGCGTCGACTTGAATGGTTTTGCCATGATGACTGAAGAGGGATCCGATTGAGTTGGGGGGTATGTGGATTGTGTAGGTTCTGTTGTCAGTGCTGGACGAGCTCGAGGGACGTGGAGATGGGTACTACGTGGTTGTTGGAGGCATTACTCCTACTCCTCTTGGGGAAGGCAAGTCCACTACTACTGTTGGGCTCTGCCAATCTTTGGGTGCCTTTCTTGATAAGAAGGTAAAAAGCCTTCCCTCTTCTTTTGATCGCCCATTGTTGGTTCTCCGGTGATTCATTCGGAACCGATTTGAGTCGGGTATTTAATCACGGAATCCCATAGGACGTGGTTAAATGCGGGTTTATGTAAATGTTTGTGAAGGCGTTAGCTGGGTTCCGCGTTTTCATGAATATGATTGTTTCTATTTCCTCGACGTATCGCTTTCTTCTATTATAATCGGATATGTTTATCTTCTAACATTGAGAAGAGGGATCTCATTCTAACTCTAGCATGTTGATGCCAAACATGATAATGAGATTTGATTTGTCGCCACAGTTCTTTATTACCCATTTGTTGGATACCAACAATGTTCATTAAGTGTATTCTGATGACCTAAGCCAGTAAGGTGTCACACTTGAAAGCTTTCAGTTTGGTTTTGGCATGAGGCTAGGCTATTATGGTGACCGTAGACCTTCTCCTCTGTCCCTTTTGTGGGATTTGTCTTTATTTCCTCTCCAGTTGGTTTCTACTGAGCTTATACACGAGGAACTTTATGATTGAAAATGTCAGCGCCTCAACAGAAAATCGAGCGGATTTCCAAATTCACCGACATCTTTCAACTGTGCCATGGCTATTTGCAGGACATGGTCTGAATGCACATGGTGTGAGTGGAATCATGGTCCTGACTTGCTCGAGCACAATTTCATGTTTATGCACGAAAAATCCAATTGCTATGACCCTAGGAGTAATTAAATAATCTGAATGTGTCACAAGAAAAACATAAACTTGTTTGCTCTAATAAAGTTCACTTTCTTGTAGTATTTCAGAAAAGCTAGGTTTGAAAATCTATTTCAGCAAATTGATCCAAACTGATATAAGGGATACTATAATCTATGGAAGTTGCTTTGTTTGCATGTTCTGAATGACTAAAATTCCTCTGAAGTCTGTCTTTTTAGATGTGATTCTGCATCAGTAAGCAAGAGAAAGGTGGAGAGATCTTAGAAGTATGATTTACCTAAACTGTTACTCTCCTATTAAGACATCTTGAAGTAAGAGTTGCTCTTTCTTTGTAACTTCAATAATTTACGTCCTTATCTAAATATAACAAATGGTTCTTTTGCCATGGTCTTTTAATTCTGTTAACAACTAAAAACTTCTGCAGCATTGCCTGTGGCCTTGGCCATAAGCTGTTCTACTTCCACCTTGTTTAACCAAGAACCACGTCAGTGGTGAAATCAATTAGTGGCATCAATATGCAGTCAATACATTTTAAAATGAGTTTTATACATTTATTTTGTAATTATGAGACCAATTGTGTTCTTCATGGAGTACTGGCATGTGAGAGGCTGGTGTTAGCATCAGTTTCTGTTAACTTATTGGAATAGTTGACTCAGTCACATCTAGATTATCAAGTTTATGATCACTTGACTGTGATCCAGGGACGGATCTCCCCCGCCCAATCCTACCCAACCTTTAAGAAACTATCATCGGGTCCACCTACTAACAAAAGTATGCAAAAACTCCATGAACCTTTGCTCAATGTTAAAGGAACCTTTTTGTAGATCCCAACTTTAAGGAAGTATTGATGGGCACCGTTTTGTAAACACACTTGGTGTACGTGAAAAGATCTATCACAAATGTTGGATTTGTTGCTAGTTTGGTAATATTAAACACTATCAAAAGTTTGCATTCTGCTGCTCTTGGGAGAGACCCTTTAGGAAGGAACTTCGATGTGCTTATTATCTTAATGAGTCAAGAGCTATTGTCATGCTCAGAAGGACATTAAGTTAGTTACATACTGTTGCTGTTTATTCTTGTATCAAAAAGTCATCTCTCTATCACTGCCAAAAAAGGTAAGGCGTCTTTCTGCATGAATACATTTTCAATAATTGAAAGAATGAATTTATTTTCACTAAAGAATTATCTGTCATACGTTTCTAGAGTGCCCAAAAAAAAAAAAGGAAGAAGAAAGAAAACTCTAATAAAGGATGCATGGCCCCTTAAGATGATTATTCCAGTTCCCTCCTTGTGATCCTTGATTTTGGCTGTCTATTGAAGCATGTAACTAAGTGATTACAAGAGATCTCAACATCTAGTTATGATTTTAGGTGGTCACATGCCTGCGTCAACCATCGCAAGGACCCACTTTTGGAATTAAGGGTGGCGCTGCTGGGGGTGGCTATAGTCAAGTCATTCCAATGGATGAGTTCAATCTTCACCTTACCGGAGATATCCATGCTATAACTGCTGCAAACAATCTTTTAGCTGCTGCTATTGATACTCGGATATTCCACGAGTCCACACAGTCAGATAAGGCACTTTTTAACCGGTTATGCCCACCCAATAAAGAAGGTAAACGGAACTTTAATGATGTCATGTTGAGGCGTCTGAAGAAGCTTGGCATCTCCAAGGACAAGCCAGAGGATCTATCCCCACAAGAAGTTAAGAAGTTCGCTAGGCTTGATATTGATCCAGATTCTATCACATGGAGGAGGGTGATGGATGTAAATGATCGTTTCTTAAGGAAAATTAGCATTGGCCAGGGGCCGGAAGAGAAAGGAATGGTGAGAGAAACAGGGTTTGATATTTCAGTTGCTAGTGAGATAATGGCTGTTTTAGCCCTTACGACATCTCTTGCTGATATGAGAGAGAGGCTAGGGAAGATGGTGATTGGAAACAGCAAGGCTGGTGAACCTATAACTGCTGATGATCTGGGTGTTGGAGGTGCTCTGACTGTGCTAATGAAAGATGCTATTAACCCTACTTTGATGCAGACGTTGGAAGGGACTCCTGTACTTGTTCATGCCGGTCCTTTTGCTAACATTGCCCATGGGAATTCTTCTATTGTTGCGGATAAAATTGCATTAAAATTGGTGGGTCCAGGTGGTTTTGTGGTGACAGAAGCTGGTTTTGGTGCTGATATTGGTGCAGAGAAGTTCATGAATATAAAGTGTAGATATAGTGGATTAACCCCTCAATGTGCTGTCATTGTGGCAACGATAAGGGCCCTGAAGATGCATGGGGGCGGGCCTGAAGTTGTTGCTGGAAAGCCTCTTGACCGTGCATACTTATCAGGAAATGTTGCTCTTGTTGAAGCTGGTTGTGTGAATTTAGCTAGGCATATCTCCAATACAAAGGCTTATGGTGTGAATGTGGTTGTGGCGGTGAACATGTTTTCAACAGATACTGAAGCAGAGTTGAATGCAGTGAAAAATGCAGCACTCTCTGCTGGAGCCTATGATGCTATTATCTGTACTCATCATGCTCATGGTGGAAAAGGAGCGGTAAAATCTCCTCTTCTAAACATAACACTGTACCTTAAATATGTTGTGTAATTTAGAAAAACTTAAGTGGTGATAGCTAGCAGAGTGTGCATTCCCATAAAATTTTTTGTTAGAAGCAGAATTCACCATTGATGTCTCATTTCTGAGACAAGACCAAGTAAATCACACGATATCAGCACACTTACAGCAGTTCTGATCCAATTCAGATGCTTAACTAGGGAATCTGTTACTGCTATTCAGGATTTGATTGCTCCTTATTTTTTACGAACTCTGTTTTTTCAAACCTTTAACTTCAAGTTTAAATCATACCTCTATCAACTTTGTTGAATAATTCAATTATGTTCCTCTGTTTAAGGCATATGCCTTTTATTTCTCAACTGTAAAACTGAATTCATTTAGAACTACCTGTTTTTCCTGTCTTGTTGAACATCTGAAAGTGCCAAGTGCTTTTTGGAGAATTGTTCTTGATTATGGTCCCTCTCTTCTCCTGGGCATTCCTCGTTCACTGTGGTTGGTCTGCCATTGTTTAGTTTGGTACAGATTGCTTCCAGTACCACTAATTCTTCATTAGATGATGTGATTTACAGGTGGACCTTGGAATGGCAGTTCAAAAAGCCTGCGAGAACGTAACACAACCACTGAGATTTTTATATCCATTGGACATAGGCATCAAGGATAAGATCGAGGCAATTGCAAGGTCATATGGTGCCAGTGGTGTTGAATACTCAGACCAGGTAACTTTTTCATGCTGTCTCGGTAATAACAAGTGTGATGATTTGTTTTACGTTTAATATCCTAGGTAGAAAGTTTCGTCATGCATTCTACTTTCTGTGGCATTTCTTGTTCAAAAGATTTTCCATAGAAGAAGTTGAAAGTTACTTGTTGCTAGTTTCCTTTTGTTCAAAATACAGACAATACATCTTTTACAGGTACCAATGCTAATAATTTGATTTGCAAAAGCTTTGACTCTAGCTGATTACTTAGGACGTTGGTCTCACAGGCTGAGAAACAAATTGAAATGTACAGTCGGCAAGGTTTTTTGGATCTCCCAATCTGTATGGCAAAAACACAATATTCGTTCTCTCACAATGCTTCAGAGAAGGGGGCCCCATCTGGGTTTGTCTTGCCAATAAGAGATGTCAGGGCCAGCATTGGAGCAGGATTCATATATCCTCTGGTTGGCACCATGAGCACAATGCCAGGTCTTCCCACAAGGCCTTGCTTTTACGACATTGATCTTGATACTGTGACTGGCAGGGTCATTGGTCTGTCGTGAAGTCAGAAAAGCACTCCCTTATATTTCTGCATCATCCAGTTTCTAGCCTGGAGAAGCTACCCGGAACCTCGTAAAGCAAGATATCGGTTAGGGCTTGCTTGCTGTCACTGTTAGGCGTCCTTGCCCTTTTCATCTTGTCCATGTTTCGAGTACATCATGAGGAGAATCAATAAGACGTAGGTAACTGTTGTCCAATCTGTATCACCGCAGGTTTATTATTATTAAACTTGATTTATGTTGCTTCTATAAGAGGATTACATAAAATAGCATATGATATTCTACGACTCTACTGGCATCTATCTTGAGGGGGATATATAAATGTTTTTTGCCGCATTGCATCTTCAGTTTTGAGAAATAATAGGCTCCATATCTTGGTTGCCAATTTCTGTGCTTAAAGATGGTCTGTGTGCCTGATTACTTCTACAAATCGAAAGGAGTCTAATTCTATGTTCTTTGATGCGAAAGATGGGGATCTGTCTTGTCTCCTAGACTGATGATGAGCTTTGAACTGTCATACTTTGAGTAAGTGCTTCTGATACAGCGTCTACTGATTCTGCCTCTGCTTGCTGTAAAGAATGAATCGGGACTTCTCAAGATACTTCCACGTCTCTCTAAAGCCACTTGCTCTCTCCATTGCACCCATATTTTATGTATGTGCACATCTATCAAAGAAGGCAATGACATGAACAAGTAGTTTGATTATCGTTTGAGGAACCTGTAAACCATACTACATTCATGTGGTGCACTTTATTAAGTATTACAGATCCTGGCTGGGCTCATGGACATTATAATTTAGAACACTACGGCGACATGATCAACCTCTAGCACCCTACACGGAGTTGTTACTACATTTACGTTTCTTATATGCAGCAGGCCGCTCATGAAGAGTTAACCACTCTACAGTTCTTCCGAATCTCCCCGTTAGAACCAGTGAGTGGACTGATGTTTCCCATCTTGATCATTGAGTTGGCAAAATCGGCGAAGAAAAGGCTGGAGTTGCTGGCATAGGATTGTACTTGACTTTTCGTAGTGGGACTGGCTGTGCTGCTGTCACCAGAATAGAGAACCTGATCCGAACTTAGAAGGCCCTTGTTTACAAGCAGATTCTTGAAGTAATGGTTGTCGAATAGATCGGTGGAGTTGCGGTCTAGGGCAGTTGTCTTGTTTCCATCGCCATTTACAGGGCATAGGCTTTGCAGGTCCGATGTCATAGTGGTTTCAAGCGTGGGGTCTGAGGCTGTAGTCGCCGAAAAGTTGAACAATCTGTTGCTGAAGGTGGCGCACCTTGCTAATCCAATTGTATGACTACCTGCACATAAGACTCTTTTTGTTCATCAGTGCACGAAATGTTCATCCTAAACACTATTTAGAATGGCCCGCACTCTCCGGAAACTTAAGATTGGTTAGGAAATGAGAACAATTTACAGCAACGCTCGTGTGATTCGATAGGACCATACGGAGAGTTGACAACACGGTCAGAGTTATGTTGCCTAATTCGAGCTTGATCGGTGACTAGAATGACTTGGGTTTTACATAGATGTTAAAATATCGAACATGGTATGACACTAACTCGGTCCTTAATTGAAAGAGGAAACCGAATAAGCAGTTTGTGTACAAATCAAAGACTGAGGAGTGTCCTCAAAGTACCTGATAAAGCACTGATCCAGAAAAAGAGAGGAAAAGAAAAGAGTACCTGATAAAGCCACTACATCTGCGACATTAAGGCCAACCGCGGCAAACTTGGAGATGATAGTGCCTAAACTATCGAAAGGAGCAGGAAGGCCCGTGTTTGCACCAGTCTGATTTGCCACTAATCCGTCCCTTCTTCCCAGTAGAACTTTCCATGTCGGCCCCCCGCTCTGCACATCGAATCGTCAGATGCAGTTCCTCTTTTATGACGAACACTGTGGACCAAATTTTTTCGATAGTGTACAAGGTACCGTTGATTCTTGCATTTTTCGTTGAGATCCAAACATAACTCTTTAGATTTCTCGTATTCATTCAGGTTGGTACTTACCAAGAGCACAGAATCTCTGGCGGCCAAGGCTAAGATGTCGGCGCATGATACAATTCCGCTGCACGAACTCTCCACAGCAGTTTTGATGGCGTCCACAACTTCGAATCCCCGAGCGGAGTTAAGGTTGGCGAAAGCAAACTTCTCACCGTCACTTCCATCCAGGAGAACCGATCCATCGCATCCCTGGTGTGTGAGCAGAGTGAAGTATTGCAGGAAAACATACAAGCAATGAATGATGATGAAAGCATGACGGGCTGATAAGTCAATGTAAGATGGGGAAAAGAGGACGAAGGAATGGGAAGGCTCTCATAGCCTTCCGAATCCTAGGAAGTTCTAGGATTTTGAGGAGAATAAGATGCGGGTAACTTACTGTTTTTCCAAAAGGAGGAATAGGAGATTGAATTTCTCGTTCTAGGAGCAGTCAAGAAGTACCTTTTTTTTTTTTAACTAAATTATTTTGTGAAACCATGAAGTCCCTTGCCTGGCGCAAGAAATCCATTGTTTGAGTCCATGTGGAATTCACATGATTTAATGACCGTGACACATTAGATGCATTGGGTTCCTAGAACCTAGCGAATCCGATATTAGTTCAGCTTGGTCTTGGGTGAGAGTAAAAGCTAGACTTCAATTTTAAGTGCACATGATAATAGCTCAGATTAGTTTCACAGAAAATCAACCATGGGAAGGCATTTTACTCACATTGGCAGTATGAAAATTGCTTAGGGAAATGAGTTAAACGAAACTATCTACATGACCAACAAGAGTCTATTCTGAAATTCTCCCAATGATTTCCGCTTGGTAAAACCCTAGCGGAGTCCACAAAAGAACCTACGAGCAAGAGATTCATTGTCTGAACCTTCGTAATATCTACCAATGACAAGAAACTACCCACTTAGAAGGACAATAACATAAAGCTGCAACTAGAATTTATCTAATTATCAAGTAAGAAACCTAGTTGTTAAATGCATGGTATGATAATGATCGAGTTCCGACGATGATATCAATCACATGACATACATTGACAAAGCAATCATGGAAGTGAAGCCGGAGCAAGGAAGCGGCCATTCTCATCTCAGCCTTGATAGCATTCTGAACTTCTTTCCTTACAATGTTGAGCAGACCAGGACAACTGGTGGAGTAGAAATCTGTTGTCAGCTGAGACTTCACACCCACAAACCAGATCAAGAGAATCACCCATCGCAAAGAGCAAATCCTAAAACTTGTACATCTAGACATCTTTATGAATGAATTACAGCTTCAAATCCAATGAACTACACGTGCTAGACAAAAGGGCCACTCAACTATGATATATTTATAACAACCAAGGGGGACTACTGACTAGGAACTGAGTGATATAGATAAGAAATGCTTAATTAATTACCACGAACGATCGTTTTTGTGGTGATATTATCTTGAAGCACGGTATAGTGCTGGTGATGTATGGCGGCTGCATTAGCGCTAGTGTTTAGCACGCACGAGCTCAGAGTGATATTTGCATTAAACCTAACTCGATCAATTAGCAGCTTAGAAGTTGCGGAAAGCAATCCTAGGAATGTGATTAAATTAAAGGAAATGGTGGTTTAGTGTGGTTATCACTAGGCGCATTATTGTATGAGAGGATATTGCATGCAATACATGTAAGTTTCGGAAGCATTCGGGGTCATTCCAAAAGCTAAATCATATTTGCTTCCACTTAAGTGCATGATTAAGATTAGGTGGACCGCATAGCTCCACTCCACGTACTCGAACTGATGTTAAGCTGGCATTGAATTTTCGCTTGTCCAAACGCTCTGGAAATTCATTAACAATCTCGTCATGATCATCACCTGTTTCGGGAAAGAGCCGAAGGGACATCATTCCTGAGGTAAAGTTTTACGAAAATAATATGACGGATTGCGAGAGTGCCCAGGGAGAAGCTCTCGATGTTTCGAGTGAGTCATCTGATTGGCTAGTAAAAGAGAATACTCAAATGATAAGCGTGTTATGTTATATTCATTTATGCATATTTGATTCGAATCACCACACTTGTGCATTTTCCCCGAGCACATTTACCATTCAAGTTTCAGCGGACTTGAGCAGTAGGTTCGCGAGCTAATCTCCATGGATATGCCACGTGTACAGCATTATGCTGATCATTGTGCTTTGGGAGCTAAGGTCAGCGACAACTTTTAGTAGAAGCAGAACAGTCGAAATGCAAATAGATGAAGCTTTACGTGATCATGTTTTTTAGCTGCAAATTTTTTTATAATAATATCATAGGCTTGGGCGAAAGATCAGAATTCGAAAATTAAAACTTAGGATAAGTTAGCTGACTCGTTGACACTCCACACTCAGGAAAAAAAAAAATATTATCCTCATTTGTAATCACATGGCCTTCATGAAGCCCTTCTAAGAGCAAAGCACATGAGACTGAAGACAATGTTCAGGATTTAGCAATTTCCAATCAAACGCCGACATACAAAAAATCAAATGAGATTTTCCTTAGCGAACGACAGAAAATATTTTTTAGTAGTTTATTTTTGGGTTTTAGCCAAATATCGAAAAATGTTGTCATGTTTTTGAAAAATGAATTTCTGAAAAACATTTTTCTAAAATATCAAATTTTTTGCAAAACAAACAGAGCATAAAGTCCTACCCATTTGTCAATGATTGAAACTAAATTCAAGAGAGTGTATAAGTGCACATAAGCTTGTCACATGGCTCGTTGGGCTTGTACTTCGTGGATTTTCCATGCTGCATTTTTAGGGAAAAAGTATCAAAAAAGTTTTAAATATATTGCCTTGATACTAATTCAGTCCTAAATCTTTTAATTAGCTCAATTCAGTTATAAAGCTTTTGCATTTATACTAGTTGAATATATTCTACCAATTTTGATTGAAAATCGTTGACGTGCACATTCTTTAATAACTTTTTTTTTAAAAAAATTGAATTTTTAATAATTCTTTTAATTATTTTTTATTTCATTTTGGCGGGCGAGGTGGCGAAGGCCCTAGGCGGGGGCTAAGGTTTGCTAATCCTTGCCTCAATTGTCAAGTGTTGGTTGGCCCTTACCTAGTGGTTAGTGAGGGTTGGCTGGCCCTCACCCAATGGTTGTTGAACCTTCTTGGCCAAAATGAAATGAAAAAAAAAGAAGAAAAATTAAAAATTTAATTTTTATAAAAAAATTTAAAATGTCTATATTAGCGTTGATCGCACCAAGTAAGACAACAAGAGTTCATCTTAGCAGTTATTGGCCAAAATTAGTTGGATAGACTAAATTGATATAAATATAAAAGATTTATGACTTAATTGGCCCAATTAAAAAGTTTATGACTGAATCAATACCAATGTAATAGATTGAAGACTTTTTTTGATACTTTGCCCCGTTTTTAGATCGTTCTTTAAATTGGATTTTACATTTATCAATTGATTCTCTCTAATATCTATCTCTATAGATATAACATCTTAACAGGCTCTATATATAATTCCATAAGACAGAATATTGGAAATTTATTGCTGTGTATTTTATTCCTATTTTACTTATGCAATTAGTATGAGAAGAAAACTCAGTTTAAACTGAACTCAAGATTCATCTTTTTATTCTCTCCTATAGGCAGCCTTGGTTGGTTTTATGTCTACCGTCATTTCTTCATCCCGGACCAACTAATATTTATATAAAGCACCAAATTATTTTTACATAAGGATTTGGTAGGTCTAGTCAACAGGAATATAATGTTTAGCATCTCGATGTCGGCTTGTCGCCATGTATTTCATGATGTGGCAAATCTAGTGAGGTCGCTATTAGCTCTCTCTCACTCTAGAAGAGAGAAAGTATTGAACTTGATCTTAATTAGAACTCCTCAAGTGCGTATTTTCTACTCCCGTATCACTAATTATATCTCACCAATTTAATCTCTATGAATTTTGTATCTATTCATAGACATAGCGTGAGATCAAAAGTTGCAAAGTTTGTAGATTTCGTTGTTAACAAAACTTCTCTCACCTTCGACCTTTCTTTGGCACAATTCTTCCATAAGTTAAGTGGGTCTCTTGTTCATTTTCTGTTTTTGTTGGATGATCCATGGAAAGCCCTGTGCATCTACACTTTGCTACTGTCGGGGACAACAATGCTCCCTAATTCCAGCTCGAATGTTGGATTAAGCTTGGAAGAACAGTATTTGATTCGCTGGGAAATTACACTGCTGTAATCTACATGATGATAGAGCAAAAAAATGGAAACTTTTATTGCGAGACGAGCATTTCAACTAGAAGTAATCGCCTCGACCAAAAAAAAAAAAAAACTAGAAGTAATCGCCGACATAGGAATTCATGAACTCTGACCCGTCATGACCCATCGATCCACCACCGCCACCACCCAACATGCCGGTCAGCCCTTGGAACGCCTCCGACCCAGCCGACTGCCCTATCCCAGAAAAGAATCCTCCAATTGCCATATCCTTGACACCACCCATCATGCCTTGATTCGCTCCATTGTACCCGGGATTCCCATAACCGAACCCTTGGTTTTGTGGAACCACTGCGGCCATTGGAGCTCCATTCGGCCTCAGGAATATCGGTTGGTTGTTCATCCCTTGAGCGCCGTTCAGATACACGATGCCGTTGTGACCATATGCTGCGCTTGGCTGGCTTTGGGGGACATCCATCGGAGGGTTTGTGCCGTTGTTTATGGGACCCCGAGTGGCGAACACTGTTGTGCCATTCGGACTCATTGGGATTGGTTGAATGGTACTCACGGCAGTGGTTGGGCTAAAGGGGTAACCGCTTGCCTGGAACCCGTTTGAGAGATTGCCTGACTGGTGGATATAAGCAGAGTTTAGCGCGTACTGTGATGTAATGCTTGGTGGGGTTGTGGTGTTTAACGGGACTTGATTAGCGGTCATGGTCGTTGCATTTGGGCTGAAGAGAACTGGTTGATTGGCCACCGAATTGTTACCTGGATGAAAGTAGTGGAAGTTCCCCTGACCCCCGGATGGTGGATTTGCTGATCGAGTATCAGAAGTTGTGGCGTTTACAAGAGGTGCTGGTTTGACGTTTTCAAGACTACGGGATCTGCAAGAAGCTTCCAAGTTTGGTCCAGTTTGAAGTTTGGCGCAACGTATGTGCACGTCAAAATGGCATTGCCGGCAGCAGTAGAGCCACTGGTTGGTACCTGGTTGTGCACAGTGGTCACAGCTGAAGCCGCTTTCTCCTTCATAAGGGGATTTAAATTCCAAAGTTAGTAAATGAGGGTGTGCATCGTGTGTAGTGGATGGGGGTAATTCGAAGCATCTTTTGTGGACAGAAAAGTGGCACGGCATGCAAGTGAAGTAGTCCTCCCCAGGGAGGATGTTAATGCTGCAGCCGGAGCACGGTGTTTCACTGTTGTTGTGAATTTTGGTGAGTACTACTGGATGGTGATGCGCGTCATGCTTTTGGTCTTCTGCTTCTTTATTTAGCCTGCCCATCTCCCTCCTGTGCGTGTTTGAGTGTGTTTATATGTTTGTGTGTGAGGAACAGACTAGATGTGGAGCTGGATAAATGATGCCTTTATGTCTCATACATTGAAGGCGTGTTGGCTTCAAGACCTCCAACATAAGCTCTTGTTTAACCTTGAAGAATTCATGGAGGGTTAGGTGATAGTTATTAGTACACATCAAAGATTTGTTAATCATATGCTGCTTTGGATTTTCCCTAGAAGTGTGAAACCATAAAGTAATATACGACATGTAACTTGTCGGTAAGATCAAGGGTTGCATAATTGGGATTGAAGTCCGCGTTTCACATTGTGGTGGTGACATTGAAAAAGCGATGTTTTGGTTTAGCTCTCTTAACTGATTGTAGGACATTGTTATCATAACTGATTGTAGGACATTGTTATCAACTATCATGGTAACTTGTCAAGATCCTCTCTCTCTCTCTCTCTCTCTCTCTCTCTCTATATATATATATATATATATATATATATATATATATATATATATATCAATAAGCGATGTTTTGGCTTAGTTCTCTTAACTGATTGTAAGACATTGTTAACAGCACCTCGTTGGGCTTATTTCCTGAGGACAGAGATCAAACCAATGTACAGTTACTCTGTGCTTTTAGTGGAAACCGATAGGAAGACGACATCTCTCTTGGCAGGATTGCAAAATATCACGTATTTTATTTGGTACGTTGAGATGTCACGATGAGTCTTATTATTTGTCCTGTCATTGAGGAACTCAAGCAAGTGAAAACGAAGATGGTATTATTTTATCATCTTTCTTTGTTGCCTTCCGCATTGGTCCCATGCAGCAAGAACCTTTTGCCGGACTAGATGTTACCAAGAAATTTCTCGCCTCGTTTCATTGCTTGGTAGATTATCATCTGCCGTTCTTTTTTTTTTTTTGGGTTTTGGGGGGGGGGGGGGTAGTTAAGATGTTGACACAATAGGTGTAAACCATGGGTGTAACGAGCAATTCAAGTTGATTGAAACAGCTCACTCTTCAAACAAAGCTCGTCAGTTTGTGTCTGGGGGACTGTTTGCCCCAGCTTGTGGCTTCTGGCTTAGGTGTATGTCAAAAGTTAGCTTTGACTAATGGATTGTGGCTTAACAGTCACATAGGGAAAGTAGCTGAAACATATACTTGAGATAGCAAAGAATGGGAAAAAAAAAACATCGAACGTTAAGGACTCAATTGCTGAAAAGTTCTCGCCAAACACTTGTTCAAAAGACGTTAAGTTATAGGACTATTGGAAACCTGCGACTATCTCAGGAAATATAGGATGGAAATTGGCTTAAGTATACAGTAAGTATCAAAACTTGTGTATGATACTCACTTTAGTGCAAAAACTTTGAAAATGATCACTTTAGTGCCAAATTTTTTGAAAGACCATGGGATCACGTGAAGACATATATCAAGAAAAAAAATACAAAAACTTGCTTCGGGTTACAGATTCAAGATTTCACCTATCATGGAATCTAGAATCTACTCGTGGGTATAAATTCCTCAATTTTTTAGAATTTGAAACCTATCTTACACATCATAGAACCATGCTCTCCTTAAAAGTTTAGAAGAATTGGTCACCATAAAATAGGTTTAGGACTTCTTGAATAATTTTTCTTTTAAATATTAAAGCCAATATTATGTGACTTTTACCGAAGATATGAAGATTTTACAAGAAAATATATGAGCTGTATTTCTTGTATTGATCAGGCACCAATTAGTCAAGAGGGCTGTTTTAAAGATCCCGAGAATGACACGGTGATTTTTGAAGATAATGAATATGCAAAGGGTACCTATTTAACTTGGCTACGGTTTTAGAAATTTTGGTATAGATTCAAAATATAAATATACATCATCCAACAGTAAGTTAGCACAGTAAATAAATCACATCTAAAGCTTCTCTTATTTGTTCGGATTTTATCACTCTGTTTATATAATTACTCATAAAAGGAAACTATGTATCATAACATTAGACTTCTCTATAGCTAGGCAAGCAATTCTTTTGGTTAGAGAAGAGTCTACAAAAGCCCTTCGCCTGCGATTGACTGTTCACGAAAACATGAGTGTTCAACAAGCAGATTGGGCATGGCTTCCGAGAGACATTATGGATACTACTTTGAAGAAGTTGGGATCGATTGACGAATACTTGCGCGTTAGCCGGGTATGTATGTCGTGGTTTTCTTTTGTCATGGATCATACGGAGTTTAAGGATTTATTGCGCAAACGAGCTCCCTCATTAGTGATTCCAGCAATAGATAATCGTCGAGATAAGCGTAATTTGTATAGTGTGATAGATGGCAAGACTTATGATCTGCAACTAATTTTGCACTACAATAGAAGATGTGTTGGCTCTAGCCATGGATGGTTGGCGACCGTGGGAAGAAATATGGTTATAACCCTCACGAATCCGTTCTCGCATCGACGAATTCGCCTTCCACCGATATTCTATCCTCCCAAGGGCATCACAAAAGACAATCGTTGCTTTTTATTCATGGGTTTATAAAGTTATTTTGTCTGATGATCCAGATTTGTCTCCGGAGAATTGTGTGGTGGGAGCAATTTATGATGGCTTCGATAGATTAGCATTTATTAAGTTGAGTGATGAATGTTGGACACACGTGGAGACAAATTTGACAAAGTTCAGTGATATTATATTTTTCAACGGGGCTAATGCATGCAATCGATAGGCGTGGAAAGTTCATATCTGTGGAGCATAGCATCGACTCATATGTCGGGGAAAACGACATAAAAGTCATTGTGCCTCGTTGTATGATGAGCCAATCAGATATGTCGTATGTTGTGGAATTGCATGGTGGAGACATACTCATGGTAAGAAGATTTTTGGTGGAGAAACCGGAGCACGAGGATCTTTATCTTACGAGAGAGATTAGGGTTTTCAGGCTTCAGAGAAATTCAAGCAGGCGATCGAAGTGGATTGAGGTTAAGAACTTGAACGGAGAGACCTTATTTCTTGGAAATAATCATTCTACATCACTTCTGTCTTCGAAAATTCCCGGGTTGAAGCCAAATTACATTTATTATACGGATGATTACTTCCACGATGGACACGATCACTACAAAAAAGATGGACCTGTGGATCTGGGGGTGTTCAATATGGACAATGGAAGCTTCGAATCCCATTACGTTTTGGATCCTTCTCAGAAGCAATTTCCATCTGCAATATTCATTCTGCCGAGTTTCTTAGATAATTTTCCTTAGATAGGCTTTATATGAATAAGTAATATTTATATACGAGATTTTCACCTCATTTAACTCCTCATCGAGAGATCTTTGTAAGTTTTTACATCTTTTTGTCACTTACTGTGTTTAGCTGTGCCCTCAAGCGATCTTATAAAAAAGTTAAGGGGAAATTGTCAAAAAAGTCCTAAACCTATTGCACTTTTGCCGATTTAGTCCTAAACCTTTTAATTTTACCGATTCAGTCCTAAATCTTTTCATATTTTGTCGATTTAGTCCTAAACCTTTTCATATTTTGTCGATTTAGTCCTAAACCTTTCGATTTTGCCGATTTAGTCCTAATTCTTTTCATATTTTTTCGATTCAGTCCTAAACTTTTTATTTTTTAAAAAATATCTTGGAAATAAATCTGAAAATTAAAAAAATTATAAGAAAATTATAAAAATATATTAAAAAAATTTAAAAAAAACTAAAAAAAATTAAAAAAACTACAAAAATTTAAAAAAAATTAAAAAAATTAAAAATTAAAAAATTAAAAAAATAAAAAAAATAAAAAAAATAAAAAAAATTAAAATTTTTAAAAATTTTAAAAATTAAAAAATTAAAAAAAATTTAAAAAACGAGTGACCCCTCGCCGCTGCTGCCCCACCGTCGCCGGCTCGCCCATTTTTTTCAGTTTTATTTTCAAAATATTTTAAAAAAATTTAAAAAATTTAGGACTAAATCGTCGGTTTTTTTTCTCTTTTTTTCAGCTTTTTTTCCAAAATATTTTAAAAAATTAAAAATTTTAGGCCCCTCATCGGCTAGCAATGGTGAGTTAGTCCTAAATCTTTTCATATTTTGCCAATTCAATCATAAAATTTTTAATTTTTAAAAAATATTTTGAAAAAAAGCTAAATAAAAAAAAATAGATGAGCGGCGACGGTGAGTTAGTCCTAAATCTTTTCATATTTTTTCGACTCAGTCCTAAACTTTTAAATTTTTTTTAAAATATTTTGGAAATAAAGCTGAAAAAAATGGGCGAGCCGGCGATGGTGGGGGCAGCGGCGACGATGGCTCACTCATTTTTTTAATTTTTTTAATTTTTTTAATTTTTTTAAATTTTTTTAAATTTTAATTATTTTTTAATTTTTTTAAATATATTTTTATAATTTTATTATAATTTTTTTAATTTTCGGATTTATTTCCAAGATATTTTTTAAAAATAAAAATTTTAGGACTGAATCGAAAAAATATGAAAAGATTTAGGACTAAATCGGCAAAATCGAAAGGTTTAGGACTAAATCAGCAAAATATGAAAAGGTTTAGGACTGAATTGGCAAAATCGAAAGGTTTAGGACTGAATCGGCAAAATATGAAAAGGTTTAGGACTGAATCGGCAAAATTGAAAGGTTTAGGACTAAATCGGTAAAAGTGCAATAGGTTTAGGACTTTTTTGATAATTTTCCCAAAAAGTTAATTACGTGAATTGTGTAAAACCCAGGAACATTATTGTTGGGTGTTTGATCCACAAAATTTTCTTTTCTCTGCAGCAAGTCCGACGGCAATTTCAGTGCGGCAGTATTTCTTTGACATTGTTTATTTGTTCATTAGATGAAATTTTGGTTCGTTGTTATGTTGAGAAGGCAATGACTCTCTTCATTACTTTTCTTGGCCAAATTATTCAGCTTGATTTAATTTGATGGCTTATCGCATTGATTTTGTTAGAATTAGCTTGTTAGATGATTTTTACTTTTATTTTGTTTGTCGTCATTATGGATAGAGCTAGAATTTTAAGAAATTCAAGTGGGGCACTATAATTTCAATCGATGAAGAATTAGATGAAAAAAAATCATGTAACAAGTTCCACCAGAAAATTTCGTCCGATCACAACTCCGGGTGTGGTGCAAACAAACCTGCTGTAAGACATGGGTGTAATGAGCAATTCAAGTCGATTGAAACAGTTAATTCTTCAAACGAAGCTCGTCAGTTTGTGTCTGGGGGACTGTTTTCCCCATCTTGTGGCTTCTGGGTGCATGCCAAAAGTTAGTTTTGACTAATGGCCTGTGGGTTAACAGTCACTTAGGGAAAGTAGCTGAAACATATACATGAAATAGCTAAAAGAAGTTTTTTTTTTGGTCGGAAAAATAAGTGGATTACTGCTGCAAATAAGAGTTCTTACACAGCAAGCCCATGGATGGGGCATCTACGCAAAGTAAATTCCAGAGAAGAGGAGGAGGTCTAGAAACCCAAGATGCGGGGAGACTATTCAGCCGGTGGTTCTTGGCAGCCCAGTCCGCAACAAGGTTAGCTCTTCTATCGCAATGGGCTACGGACACAGAGGGCATTTGGGCTAGAAGATGCTGGGCTTCAGAGATCAGCTGTTCGGCCTCCCAATTGTAGACCCCGTGCGTGTTGACTGCCTCAGTTAGAGTACAACAGTCTGACTCCACCTTTACACTTCTGCACGTATCTTTCTTCAAATCTAGAAACTTCAGACCGGTGATTAGGGCTTTTGCTTCAGCTTCAGCCGGAGACCAAGCTTGGATTTTTTCTGCAAATCCGTCCAGCAAAACCCCTTTGGAGTCACGAAGAACACCCGCGACGGCTCCGTTGATGTCGTTAAGACAGATTGACGCATCGACGTTGAGTTTCAGGGCCGGGTTCGTCGGAGGTTTCCACCTCTCAGATAAGATAAGATCTCGGTTAACCACTTTCTTTGGGTTCCATCTATTATGCAGGATTAACACCGTTTCTGCTTCATTGATCAGATCCGCTGCCTTCGGTTGGATCCCTCTAAAGACCGCGTCGTTTCTGCTCTTCCATATGCACCAGAGGATCGCTGCCAGCATCTCGAAGGTAAAGTTCTTATTTTGACTCTCTACAAAGTCCTGTAGCCATAGATCCATACGCGATCTAGTCTGTCTCTAGTTTAGCTTAAAGACTCTCGGGTCACGCCATATCTGTTTAGTCCAACTGCACCGAAGGAAGATGTGTTCCGTAGTTTCCACTTCTGCCTTACATATAGAGCATATGGGCTGGTTGATGATGTTTCGTTTGACTAAATTTTCCTTCGTAGGTAGGGCATTTTGGCAGGTATTCCATAGGAAAAACTGAATTTTGGGGGGGGGGGTATGGGCTTTCCAGATCCTATTCCAAAGACCTCTAGATGGTCTATATGAGGGTGATGCGAGGTTGGCAGAGGGTAGAGTTGCAATGTCTCTGGTGATGTTATAGCAGCTCTTTACAGAAAAGCGGCCATTTAGGGTCCTAGTCCAAATCAGTTTGTCCTTCTGTAGAGGTGCTCTAAGGGAAATCGCCATTATTTCTTCTGCTAAATCCGCGTCAAAGACCTTTGTGATTTCCATTTCCTTCCATTCGGCATTTTGTTCTGATATCAGTTCAGCCACCATTTTCGGTTCATTCCTTGAGGCAGGGCCCCCGAGAATTCCCCTTTTCAGCCAAAGATCTTCTCTGATGCTAATCGATTCACCGTTTCCAATCGACCATCTTACTGACTTTGATATCGTGTCCCTCCCGATGAGGATGCTTTGCCACCCCCAAGATGGTTTATTACCTTTCTTTGCATGGAAGAAGGGGGTATTTGGAAAGTAAATTCCTTTCATCAATCTGCTCCATAAAGCCTCCGAGTTTTCAACAATCCTCCATGCTTGTTTTCCAAGTAGAGCTTCATTGAAATACGATAGGTCTTTGAACCCTAACCCTCCATCATCTTTTCTACTTTTTAGGATTTCCCATTTCCTCCAATGTATTCCAGTACCGGAGTCACTATTCTTCCACCAAAAGCCTGCTGATTTCCTTTCTATTGATTTGCAAACAGAATTGGGGATTTTAAAAATTGACATTGCATACTGTGGAATAGCATGCACCACAGATTTGATCAAAATTTCCTTACCCGCCTTTGAAATGAGGTTTTCTTTCCACCCTTCCAGCTTCGTGTTGACTTTAGCATTTATCCAATTAAACATCTGCTTCTTTGAACCCCCCCAGTCTGATGGAATCCCCAGGTATCTCCCTGAGTTTTCCAGAACAGGAACCCTCAACCAGGCTGCAATATTCTCTTTTAACTGTGTCGCGACCCTCTAAAAAAATTTTAAATTTTAAAAGGGGTTAACGGATTATTAGGTTAATTAGATTTGACTAACCTAACGCGGACCCTCCCAAGCCCTACCGAATCGCAACTTTGGTTTTTGTTTAAATGATTTTGAAATTTGGAGTCGCCACTAATCGTTCTTGGTAGGTCGATTAGAAACCTAAATAAATTAGCGGGAGAACTAATTTATTCCTGCGAACCAGAGATTATGAGCTCGGGGACTTGGTTACACTAGTTAATTAAAACTAATGCCCTTTCGGTACCTTAATTTCATGGATATCCTAATCCGGCAACTCAGGCTTGGTTTATTCCTAAAGCTCTAGTAGGGTATTCTCTTTTGTGTTTTCACTTTTTAAATAGGATGCATGGATGGTATATATTTTTATTTGTTATATTTTTTTAAGTGTTAAAGATTCCCTGAAGCCGAAAGAGGGAGTGTGTTAACGACTTCTGTGCAGTATTACGACCTACTCATCTTTTGGGTCTGATGATTCAAAAATTAAATTATAAGAAGTACATGACAGTGAATAAACACCTCCAATGGGAGGCCTAGCATTGGCTTGGCTCTTCCCTTTGGGATTTAAGGTACAGGTATTTAAGTTGCAAGTATTTAAACTACTGTAAGTAAAAACCTCCAATGGGAGGCTAAGCATTGGCTTGGCTCTTCCCTTTGGGATTTAAGGTGCAGGTATTTAACTACTGTAAGTAAAAACCTCCAATGGGAGGCTAAGCATTGGCTTGGCTCTTCCCTTTGGGATTTAAGGTGCAGGTATTTAAGTTGCAGGTATTTAACTATTATAAGTAAAAACCTCCAATGGGAGGCTAAGCATTGGCTTGGCTCTTCCCTTTGGGATTTATGGTGCAGGTATTTAAATTGCGGATGGACTTTGTCCTCTCCATTTTGGGGTATGAATTTTTTAAAATGAAATACAACGAATTGATTCAACAATTTGAAATTTGTGCGCGCTTGAGGACTCCTCCAAGCCGATTTTGTGCTTCCATAGGGTTGACCATTGATATAGAGCTGCGGCTTCCTGACATAAAATAGAGTGAAGTGTTAGTATACAAAATATGTGCTAATCTGCACCTAAAACCAGAAGAGTAGAAAGAGTACTTATCTCCCATTTTTTGGGAGGGATTTCTATAATTGATTTTCGCTCTCTATGTTCCCAATATAGAGAGTTTCTTTTAAATTAAGAGGGACTTTTAGTCACAGATCAGTTGAGAAATCGGTGGACAGCTTAGGAGCTTGTCTGGGCCGATTTTTGCATCTCGACGAGATTTTTGCTGTTGACGTAGAGATATCCTTCTCCTGACATAAAATATGGAAGAAAAAGGAGATGGAGAAAGTGTATACAATTTGTGCTAATTTGCGAGTAAAATCATAAATAAATGAATAAATAAAAACACTTAGCTTAAATTTGTTTGCTCGTTGACGAGGATGAACTCTTGATTTATATTGATCGATGAAGGAATTTGTGATGATAACCCCTAGCTTTAAACTCCCATCATCTTCAAAATTCTCTCTCTTTTGGTATTTTCTTTCTCTCAAAATTTTCTTCAATCTCTCAAAACTCTCTCAAACATCCAAAATTTTCTCTCTAAAAAATTCTCCCAAACACTTCAAATTTTCTCTCTCAAGAATCCTTTCTCAAGCTCACTTCTTCCTCCTTTTATAACCTACTCATCTATCTCCCATTCTAATTTTTCCACTAACTCTATCTCCCATTCTAATTTCTCCACTAACTCTTCTTCATTTTCATCTTCCATTCTCCATCTCTATCTCACATTCTAATCTCTCCACTAACTCTTCTTCATCTTCATCTTCCCTTCTCCATATTTATCTCCCATTCTAATTTCTCCACTAACTCTTCTTAATCTCCATCTTCCCTTCTCTATTCTTATCTTCCATTCTAATTTCTCTACTAACTCTTCTTCATCTCCATCTTCCCTTCTCTATTCTTATCTTATTTTCTCCATCCATTCTTCTCCAACTTCTCTTCTTCATCTCCTCTTCTTCATCTTCCCTTCTCTATTCTAATTTATCCACTAACTCTTCTTTTTATTATTTGTAAAATAATCCTTCAAGAGTTAGGTATTTGCACTCTAGTCCTTGAATTTTAAGTATTTACAATTCAGTCCCTGAAAAAAATATATTTCTTTAAGTCTAAATCTCCTCACAATTTTTGACACACCAAAATTTACCACATGTCAAATTTAAGCTCATTTCTTGTCGCTGAAAATAATGCATAATTTAATTAAAACCCTTTTGCAAAATTAAGTCATTCTGGGTATAATTGGGCCAAGATGAAAATTTAAAATATTAGAAGACAATGTCACAACTCATAAAAAGTGAAAGTTAAAAATAAGTTGACTCAAATTAAATTTTTTAGGCCCGATTCGAGATTATACTCGTGAAGGAACACGTGACTCGAATTGGATTTTTCTGAATTTGCGATGGCCAATATGAAAATAGATTTAAAATAAAAATATTAACTATCTTTGTGTATTTTTTGGCCTCAAATGTTATTTTTCCAAAATTTTCAAATATTTTTGTATTTTTTTTTAAAAAAATTAAAATATATATAATATGAAAAATTATTTTTTGGTCAAAATTCGTTCCCTAGGCTTGGCTAAGGTTCCCAAAGTTGATTTTTCAATTTTATGAATTTTTATGGATTTTCTATTAATTTTCGAAAATAAATAAATACAAAATACGTAAAAATACTGAAAATATGAAAAATCGTTTTTTGGTCAAAATTGGTTCCCTAGGCTTGGCTAAGGTCCCCAAAGTTGATTTTTCAATTTTATGAATTTTTATGGATTTTTATTACTTTAGCAATAGAAAAAATGATTAAAAATCAGGTGTCAACAAACTGGTGTGGACAGTTTGGCCCCATAAATAAACCCGACTTATTAAGATTAATCTCCTGATCAGAAGCATAGCAATACTGATTCAGAATTTGGGCCAAATTTTGAGCTTCTACAATTCTCCCGTCTAGGAAAAATATGGAGTCATCCGCAAATAATAAATGGGACAGGGTTGGACAGCCTCTTCTAAGTTTAATTCCTCTAATGGTCCCATCATCCACAGCTTTCTGCATCAGCATCGATAGCGTGTTTGCCATAAGAATGAAGAGATAGGGTGAGAGTGGGTCCCCTTGGCGAATTCCTCTTGATGGTTTGAAATATGGAAGAGGTTCACCATTCAATTTAATACTAAAAGATACTGAGGTAACGCATGCCATCACCCTATCAACCCAAAAGGAGCAAAACCCCATTTTTTGTAAGCAGGCTTCTAGGAAATCCCATTCCACCCTATCATATGCTTTCTTCATATCTAATTTGAGGACAGCATGAAAATTTTTCTTCCTTTTCCTAGTTCTCATTTGGTGTAGCACCTCCTGAACCACTAAGATATTATCCTGGATCTGTCTTCCCCCCACAAATGCACTCTGTTCCTCAGCAATGAGATTAGGCAGCCACTGTTTGAGCCTGTTTGCTAATATTTTTGCGATGATCTTGTACACGAAATTACACAAACTGATTGGCCTGAACTGGTCAAGCCTTTCTGGGTTTTTCACTTTGGGTATAAGGGTGATATGAGTTCTGTTCAGATCTGGATGCATGCTGCCCGTCTCGAAAAAACTTCTAATTTCCTCAAATATGCTGGATTTAATGTTGTCCCAGTTCTGATGGAAAAACATGCCATTCAGCCCATCAGGGCCTGGAGCTTTAGAGGACCCCAATTCGAATGCAGCCTTGTAGACCTCATTTTCAGACACTGGTGCCGATAATTCATCGTTCATCTCATTTGGAACAATAGCAGTGCATTGATTTAGAACCGAGTGGAAATTCCTAGCGCCTGCAGAGCTGTATAAACTCTTGAAAAAACTCACCGTCATATCTTTCAGTTGTACTGGATCTTTAACCCAGAGATCTTGGTCCATCATTTTCAGCATCGAGATCCTATTCCTTTGTCTTCTTTGAATGGTAGTTGCATGGAAAAACTTTGTGTTCTTATCGCCCCATTTCAGCCAACTTATTCTAGATCTGAGTCCCCAATACATCTCCTCCCTTCTCCATAAAGTCTCGATCTGGTTTAGAATCTCTGCCCTTCTAGACACTTGCTGATTTGGGTGAGATTCATTTGTTAGGACCTCTAGTTTCCTCTTCAAATCTTCTATCAGTCTCCGACAATTTGGGAAACTTCTTTTACTCCAAGACTCCAATGCTCTGGAAACATAATTTATCTTATGGACCAACCCAGCCCCAAAATTATCAACTCTTTCCCATGCGTCTTTAATCAGACTCCCGCATTCTTCATTCTCCATCCAGAAGGCCTCAAACCTGAAAGGTCTTTTCGTACTTCTTGCTTTTCCTAATAGGGAAAGCAGAATAGGGCTGTGATCCGACCCGATAGCGGGTAAGGCAAAAGCTTCTGCTGAGGGGAAAGTTAGCCTCCAATCTTGGTTACAAACTGCCCTATCGAGTCTTTTTTTAACCAACTGCCCATCTTCTCTGTTGTTTGACCATGTGAAAGCACATCCCTTACTTTCGAGATCCATCATACCACAAGAGTCCAGCAACTCTTTGAAAGCTTGCATACGATAATTGTCAGAATCCCTCCTACCTACCTTCTCCCAGTGATAGAGAGTCTCATTAAAATCACCCATCCAGGCCCAGGGAAGATTACACCTCGGCCTTAACCTTCTAATTTCTTCCCACGTGATGCATCTCTCTCTGAAAGTTGCTGGTGCGTAGACGAAAGTAACCCTGAAAGGTATTTTCGTAGCCGGGTATGTGATCTTTAGATCAAAAAGGTGCTGCGTAGCTGTATATATCTGAACTCCGGCTTCCTCCTTCCAAAGCATAGCCAAACCACCCCCAATCCCAGTAGGGTTAACCACTGCGTGATGCTGCATCCCAAGCTTCTTTTTCACTCTCAGGATCACCTCCTCTCTATTTTTTGTTTCACATAAAAAGATTAAGCAGGGCCTTTCTTGGGCCATAATGGCTCCAAGTGCTTGAACTGTCAAAGGTGTGCCCAACCCTTGACAGTTCCAGGCTAGTAGATTCATTTGTAACCTGGTGACTTTTTAGGGCAAGCCACCATAGCCCTTATTGAAGATTCCTCCGCGGAGATAATAGGGGTATCCATCAAACCAGCTTCGTTTATAAGCATGATCTGTGTACTTGTATCCCCATTATTAATGCTTTTTCTTCCCCTCTTAGTCACTCTGGGTTTTGTTTTCTTCTGGTTCATTTCCAGGGAATCGTTACCATTCTGGAATGAAGGGAGTTCTAGTAAAAGGGGTGAGGCACCGGCGGCTACAGAAGGGATTCCCTGAAAATCCATTTCCGAGGTGATTATTTCTAACTCGCTCATCTTTCTTTTACCCTTCTCTTCCTTTGAGGAGTTCTCTTTCTCCTTTCCTTTTCCTGTTCCCTGCAGCAGTTCAGGTCTGTCTATGTATTCTGGTGTCTCTGGTATCGATTCCTCCTCCACTGCCTCTTCTATCTTGGCTTCATAGAAGGAATTCCAAAAAGGGCTACTTATGTTCACTTCTGCCCTCAACCACGACCCATAAAACAGATTTCCACTGTCTGCAAATGCTTCTTCCACATATGGAATAGTAGGACAGTTCTGGGCATAGTGACCCACTATTCCACATGAGTAACAATACGTAGGTAGCCTCTCATACCTGAAATCCAGCCATATCTCCTTGCCTTTGTAACTGTAAATTATTCCAGATTCTAGAGGGGAGTCTAGCTTGAGGTTCACTTTAGCTTTGCAGGTAGATAGCCGAGAAAAACCCTTGGATTCTATCTTGATGTTTTCTACTACACCAATCTTTTCAGCAATTCTAGTTATTACATCCTCTGTTCTTCCTTCCACAGGCAGACCCACTATGTGCATCCAGAAAGCGCAGGAATCGAAGGGGATATATTGGGGAAAAGTACTCGGCATCCAAGGTTTCAGAATAAGCAAATGTCTCGAGAAAGACCAAGGTCCCGATTCTAAGACTCTATTTCTCTCCCCTATGTTCTCAAACACAAACGAAAATAAACCCATTTCCAGGTGTGAGCATTCTACCTTTTCTACTTTCCACGCCTTCTTCATGGTAGAAAGAAAAGCTTGAAAGTTAATCGAAGGGCTGTTCAACAGACGACCAAATGCTGTGCGTTCTCCTTCTTCCAAGCTCTCCTTTGTAACAAACTCATCCATGATTGCTAATTTTGTTTTTGGCCAGAGGTGCCCTAGGCGTTTGCACAGAGAGGCCATGCGCAGGTCTTGATCACTGTCTCTACTCATCCTGATGCTGATGCTGGTTACCGTCCAGATAGTTGAGTAATGGGTTCCAATCGCTGGCTGCACAGAGGTGGGGCACTGCAGATTCCAGCTTCAGAAGTCTAATGGCGTCGAGACCAAAGATGGCATAAAGGGAGGAAAGGCGATTGACTTAGGGTTGGCGGGGTTCTGGATATAAAGGTTTGGGGGTGGGTTCATTTGGTGGTAGATCCATTGATGGGTTTTGGGTGAGATGTAGCGAGGGTGCGATTAGGGTTTTTCTACTCATTGGGGTAGGGGAGAACTCTCATACGAGAGAGAGGAAGCTCTCATACGAGAGATGTGGCGGGTGTACAAAGAAGTTCAGTTCTAGGACAATTGGAAACGTCCGACTATCTTAGGATATGAACCTCCTATATTTCCATTTAGTCCCCCTCCATGTCAATGGTGACTGTGCAGGAAGTCGTCATAGTTTAGGTCATAAGCTGAGATATCCAATTGAACTTGTTACAAGAAGAGCAAAAGTACAGAGGGATTGAGTACTTACAGCTTAATCTAATCTCATAGGTGTTTTGTGGTTGAAATTTTGACTAAAGAAATTGGATCGATTCATATGCATTTGGTTTGAACTGCAGCAAAGGCTCTGCATGTGATAAAAGTCTACTTGGCCTTAATTTGCCAAAACTAAAATTAAATCCCCAATGGCCTCCCAACACCGATTCTGAAAGTCCATTGCGATCCAAGCAAACCCGTGTGAGTAGCTCCGTTATAACCTCACGCTCGATTGATGTCATAGTTTACCACAAATTTCTCCAATGAGGCTGCTAAAACAATTAGGCAGATAGACCTTTTGTTATGTAGCATAAGCAAGTTTGGTGCCCTCAACAGTCTTGTATTTCGCGCCGAAACGAAAGAAAACCATTCGCGTAGATGTGCTATGACTGATATGGCGGTGAAAGCAATTAACAAGACAATACACGCCAGCTGAGGAGGAACAGAACCTTCGGAGTTTTAACTCTTCCAAGCCTGGTTGTAACACCGCCAATGCAGCAGCTCTTGAGAGTCATGTCACTCACCCTTATTTCGATGGATCATAACTTTATTACACTGAAGACACATAGTGAGAACCACACTAGGTTCAACGTAAATGATCGTGAACTCCATTTGTTTCTTGGCATTCGATCGATTCTGTTTAGAATAAGCTTACGCAGTGCTTTGCCGATTATTTCAGCTCCTCCACCCTGATTTGGACCCATTGAGCCCTCATCACACCCACCACTCCAGCAAGTTCTCGAAACATCTCTTGCCCAAATGCTGGACCGATCCCAGATGCAACTTCTCCAGCTACCATATTCATACCTCCTTCATTAGCTTCATTTCTAAGCGGGGCTGCATAAGTTAGCCCTTGATTACGTTAAAGAACAGTGAGCATTGGAGCTCTACCATTTGGCCCGTGGTATATCGGTAGACTATTTCTTACTTGAGTACTGATTAAGTAGACAAAGCCATTGCTACTGTACGTTTGTCTTCCACTGGGAAAAGTAGTCCCCTGTAGAGCATAGGCAATGTTTGATCGGTGTTGGGCGGCACCCATAGGAGGGTTTGAATTGTTCATGGGACTGCGTTCGTCATCGTTCTCTTTGGCGAGATACAGATTGCTTGATTAATACCTGAGCCACTACCACTGGCTGTGTCAAGTCCATGACCATACGCTTGAGATCCGATTGAGGACTTGCTTGACTGGTGAACACAAGCAACATTTGGCCGTACTGTGAGGTGAACATTGGGAAGGGCGGTAAGACTGTGTTGTTGAAGGGACCTTGAGTATTGTTTTTGCCATTTGTTGAATAGCAAGAGCTTGTTGAATTGTCCCTGAGACAATTACTTGCTTGAAGCCTTGAAATCTTTCGCATTACTTGCCAGATCGAGTAACAGAAGTGGTGTTGATGGCTGGCTTCTGTGTGCTATTAGGAAGACTAAGAGCTCTGCTTGACGCATCAAGAGCTGGTTTCTCCTGAATGATGTTATGGACTTCCGGTCTTGCCTGAGATTTGGAGCAATGAAATGAGGGCGACTGAACAAGAATCAATTCATAATTTTTCTTTTGTTTTCTATCTTCTCATTCAGAACTCTAATGAAGGAGAAAAGAAAAAAAAGGAAAAAAAAGGAAAAACAAAGAAAAATTAAGGGTTTTTCTTAAAAATAACAAAAAATCATTCATGTATACATCGGTCGTGTTATGTAGGATATTCAACGTCCAAATTAATAATTTTTGACCAAAATTGGCCGAAAGGAATATATTAGCAAATCATCAAAAGTTTAGGTCTAAACCTAGAACCTACCCATTAGAATATGTTTATCATTTTCAGGAACTTGAAACCCATCCTGCATACCTTAAAACCCATTAAAGAGGTTTGGCTCTAGGATCTATTCAGGTTCTAACTATATTCTTAATTGAACAATTATAGTGAATCATCATATTTAATGATCACCATTTACTGCTGAATGATGTTATGGACTTCCGGTCCTAATTGAGATTTGGAGCAATGACATGAGGACAATTGGACAAGAATCAATTCATGATTCGAGACTGAAGGGTGATAAATTTTTCTCGGCAATTCAGAGCAATCTCTGTGGAGAGAGAAGTTGCACGTTGCACAGGCAAAATAGTCCTGGCTGGGGAGGATACGAATTCCGCAGCCGGAGCAGATTGTTCCGCTTGTTTTCAAGAGTTCGGTGAGTTGAAGGGCGTGATCATGGCTGAAATGCATGAGCACTTTCTCTTGACCTTCTGCTTCATTATTTATCCTTCCAATGTTTAGTTGTCTGGGAGTAACTTTATATGTCTTGTGGATCTGTCATTGTGAAAGTGGGAGAAGTTTAACTTTATACTTGATGAGTTTAGGCTCAAGAGACATCAAAGAATGAACTCATTTTTTCACCTCCTGGAATTCACAGATACAGTCTGCAACTTTTCGATTAGAACAAGGAAGGATTTGCAGATAAAGTCCACGATCTCATTTTGATGATAGAGATGTTTTGGCTCATTCCTAAGCGGCAGGCGAGACGAATCTATTCCGGTCTCATAAAACGAATTGTTGGATTGTTTCCTGATAGAAACATATCGAACCCGTTCGCAGTTCTTGTTTCCTTGGGAGGAAATTGGCACAAAGGTGACATTTTTCGGGAGGACTAGGATAATTGCGGCCGTCCAACTGAACCGTAAGGACTGATCATATCGTTGTAGGCTTAATTATGTTGTTACTATGCAACGCCGTTTTGCCAACACTTCCGTCCGATCACAACTCCGGGTGTGGATGTTTACAAACCAGCCGTAGCAATATCGTGGGCCTAATTAATTTGGTGTTAAGGGTTGTTTAGATTCTATTGCCTGCTTGATTTGACAACGTTATGAATAATGAAGTTCAGAAGTAAACAGCTTTGAAACTTTTAGATTTAGAAGAACATAACAAAAGTCAATGCACGCGGACAAAGAAAAAATAACACATAGAAAGAGTGATAAATAAAACGAGAAAATAGTTCCATTCATGATGGGTGGAGAGATAACGATAGACACGAACTCATAAGCTACATCTACTATCAACCAACATATCTGGATAAACGAGAGATAACGAACATGAACTCATAAGCTACCTACACTATCAACTAGCGTATCTATACTTAGTTTTATATTTTATGCCTGCGGTTATAGTGATTTCGGGCATCCTCACTAGAGGTGTCAAATGGGTAGGTCGGGTCGGGTTTAGGTCGAGTCGAATATGGTTCGACCCATATTAACTCGTCTAACTCATTTTGACCCATATTCAATAACCCATATCCGACCTAACCCATTTTGACCCATATTGCCAAATCACACTAATATTCTAAGAAAAATTATGTAACTCGTTTAACCTATTTTATTTTGTTTTTATTTTTTCTTTCATTTTTCTCCGGCCACGGTGAGCGGTGACGATAGGTGGGCGGAGGCGGCCGATGGTGGCCGGTGACCGCCAGACGGTGACCGATGACCATGGGCCCATTTGTAAAAATAGAAAATTAAAAAAAATAATAAGAAGAAAATTTAAGCTTTAAGGCTCCGTTTGTTTCACGAAAAATAATTTCCTAAAAAATATTTTTCAGATTTTTCAATGTTTGAGAGGCAAAAAATAGGCTAATCCTGGAAAATATTTTTCTCGTATGAAAAAATCTCTTTGAAAAGTATGGAAAACGTTTTTCTTATTTTGAAAAGAGGAAAACATTTTCCTCTGTTATCGCCAATTGCCGGTCGCTACCGATGGTTGCTGCCGCCAGACATGGTCGTGAGTTAACTGCCGGCGCTGGCCCCTGGTCGTTGCGGTCGGCCGCGGGTCGCCTGGGCCGGTCGCTTGGGCCGGCCGCCGGTCGCCGCCGTAGCCAATCATCAGCCGCTACCACCGTCGGTCTTTGAAAATCAATTCCATAACAAACGACGAAAATTATTTTCCAGTTTATTTTTAAATATTAATCAAACATCGGAAAATTTTATTATTTTCTTGAAAAATGACTTCCTGAAAAATGATTTCCGAAAGTGTCACATTTTCCGAAACAAACGAAAAGGCCCTAGGTCTATTTGTAATTTGTGAGAGTTATGGGTCGAAAACGGGTCCAATATGGATCGAAAATGGGTTTCATGCGTGGCCCAATTTTGACCCATTTAATTTCACTTCAACATTTTGGACCCATTTTTAATGAGTCCTTTAAATGTTAATGACCCATATAAGACCTATTTTATACAAAATATAGGTCAAATATGGGTTTTTGACCCATATTGACGGCTCTAATCCTCACGAGTGAAGAAGCACCGATTGCAATCGTGCTTGAAGCATCGATACTTGCACTCAGAGTGGCTTGCTTGGTGTGTGATGATCCCTATATTGAGCCCTGCAGATGTTGCACCATCCATCTATATCATATAGAATCCACCGTGGACGGAAACGTCGCCCTGGTCAACAACAACAGCATCCTTAGTGTCCTCATCAACAGCTACACCATCCTCAATGCCCTCTTCAGCAGCAACACCATCCTCAATGCCATGATCAACAGCAACAGCATCCTCAATGCCCTGATCAACAGCAACAACATCCTCAATAACATAGGCCATTTGGAGGTCCTAGTTTTTTTTTTTTTGGGTGAAATACTACTTGAAAAGAAGTCTTGTAGGTGAGAAACAGCTCTGTGGGAAATACAACAAGCAAGTCCCGAATTTATAGCACTTGGTGTACCTCTTACGCATGCAAAAGGGTTGGACTAACTAACTAGAAGCATCTCCAAATGTGTGATATTTGACTGCCATGTGCCTGCTCCGGCAATAAGCACGAAGAACAGACAAACATTTTGTGTTGTATTCGAGATTCTTATGATTGCCAAAAATTAAAAATAGAAATTACCCAACTTCCTCTCACTGAGGGACAGATGGGACTAGAAAAAAGTCTGTTATCTACATCGAGATCTTTGTAAGTTATTTCTTCTTTTATCACTTACAATGTATAGCTGTGCCTTCAAGCAATCTTGTAAAAAAGTTAATTACGTGAATTATGTAAAACCCAGGAACATTATTTTTGGGTAATGATACACGTAATTTTTCTTTTCCCCGCAGCAAGTCCAACAGCAATTTCACACGCGGCAGTATTTCACATTGTTTATTTGCTCATTAGATAACATTTTGGTTCAATGTGATGTTAAGAAGGCAATGTTTCTTTTTATTTACTTTTCTTGGCCAAATTATTCAAGTTGATTTAATTTGAGGGCTTATCGCATTGGTTTTGTTAGGATTATACTTGTGATATGATTTTTTTCATTTATTTTGTTCGTCATCATTAGGATGGAGCTAGAATTTTAAGAAACTCAAAGGGGCACTATAATTTCAATAGATGAGGAATTTCTTGAAAAGAAAACCTTATACTATTCCACTTACATTAACAAGGACTTTGACGGAGGGTAAATAAGTTATAAGAATACAATAAGCATAGTTTGTGATTTTTGTGTAAATGTAACACAATAAGTATAGTTACTGATTTTTGTGTCACAAAAAAGTTCAAAATAAATGTAAGTGGAATAGTATAGTTTAGAGTACATGTGACACAGTAAGTATAGCTTGTGATTTTTGTGTCACAAAAAAGTTCAGAATAAATGTAAGTGGAATAGTATAGTTTAGAGTACATGTGACACAGTAAGTAGAGCTTGTGATTTTTGTGTCACAAAAAAGTCCAGAAAAAATGTGTTATAATAGACAGTTTGAGGGTTTTTATTTTTTATTTTTCATTTTTTATGCCTTTCCCCCTTTCCTTTGATACTAACTTCGTGTGCTTCTCCAACGTGTGAAAGAACTTCCTAATGTGAAGGTGAAAATAGGGGTGACCATTGGTCTTTTCAATCCGGGAATTGGACCGAACGGAACCAAATTGGCTGGTTCTAGACGTTCTTGATTCCCAAAATGTGTGGAATCGGACTGCCAAGACCGCTCAGATTGGATCAATTCAATATGTACTTTGTTATAGTTCTTTTTCTCGTAAAGATTAAAGATGTTTGTTGTATTTCTTTCTAACATAGCATAACGACTACAAATTCGATTACATATATATGCTATTTTTTTTTATTATTATTTGACATATGTTGATACAATGTCATATAATAGAGTAATGACTGCAAAGTCCAGTGGAAGACTACTCAATCACCAATTAGTGTTGCAAACCCGATCATGTAAGAGTTTATTTGCCGAAAAATAAAAAAATATTGCTCTTTTTTTTTTAATATTAGAAATTCCCAGTTGTAGGTCTTTAACCGAGAAAATACGTATGGAAGGCATAAACAAAAACTGATATAAAAAAGAACAAAATGGAAGGTGAAGCCTCTTGAACTTCTCGGAACATAATGTAGGTACAATTGTTTATGTAGATGGTAGAAGCAACATCATGAAATGCGAGCAAAAGGCAACACCAAAATTTTTTTCTCCTTAATTTCTTTTCACTTATAGTTAATAATAACATTAGATTTTGGATCTGATATGATATGATCGTTATTTGCCCAAATTTTCTTTTCGAAGAGGCAAGAGCCGAATTAGATATGATAAATATAAGGTGATTCAACATGGTTTTGAATCTTGATCGTCAACTTTATTTTTTCCACTAATTTCATAAATGATTAGCACAAGAGATGGGTAAGCTCAACCTCTAAAAGTCAAATATCTGTCTTCTTTAAAATTTTATGTGGTGGGTAACTCGTTGACAAATAATATGGAGAATTATTCAATCAGTCATAAATTTATTGTGCGGATACTAATTTTTTCCTTAACTTTTTGATATTATCAATTTAGTCCTAAATCTTTGAATAAAATTCCAACGAGGTCCTTCCAGTCAATTTTTGCCGGAAATCACATATGTGGCGGTCAATTTTTCAGTGAATTGTAGTCTTAAACCTTTTCACAAATTGCTAATTTAGTCCTAACCTTTTAACAATTTGTCAATCTAATCATTCCTTTTGATTTTAGCCAAAAATTGCCGATGCAATAGTGCAGTTAGGGTCGGCCCTCATACATAGCACGGGCAACGCTGATGTGAATAATTTTTGTTATTTTTAAAAAATATAAAAATTTCTTATTTTTTTCCTCTTTCTTTGGTTTTCTTTCTTCTCTTTCAGAAATCCAATGAAAGGAAAAAAAAGAAAAAAAAAGAAAAGATATATTTTTAACAAAAACCATCCATGTTTGTGGACCGTGACACGCAGGACGGCCGAAATCTATGTTAATGATTGTTGATCATAATTGGTCACAAGAGATACATCGACAAATCGTTAAAAAGTTTGGAACGTAGTTGATGAAATTAGAAAATTTAGATATCCGTCATACGATAAATTTACGATTTTTTGGATAAATTTTTTTTATATCATGTGATTTTTAAAGAAGAGATGAAGATTTTGTGTGAAATTTCATTTACTATATTTTATGTTGTCGAACCAAGCACCAATTAGTCAAGGAGGGCTAGGGCTATTGCCAAGGGCCAACCCTTCTCAATCCTTCACCGTCGGACGAGCTTGTGTTTTAAAGATCACGAGAACGGATTACACGGTCATTCTTGAAGGTAATGAATATGCAAAAGATACCCTTTTTTTTTACCTTGAATATGGGTCTTAGAAATTTAAGTAAATTTTAAATATTCTCCAACAGTTAGTTAGCAAAGTAAATAAATCACATCAAAAGCTTATCTCTTATTTGTTCGGATTTTATCACTCTATTTAGATGATTGATCGGAAAAGGAAACTAAATCTTTCAGAGATATGTCAAGATCTTATTTAAATGTTAGACTCCTATTCATGTAAAGCAGTTCCTTTGGTTAGTGAAGAGTCTACAAAAGTTCCACAAAAAAGAAGAAGAGTCTACCAAAGCTCTTGCCTGCGATCGTGTGTTCACGAAAACATGAGTGTTCAACAAGCAGATTGGGCATCTCTTCCGGGAGACATTATGGACACTGTTTTGAAGAAGTTGGGATCGATTGATGAATATTCGCGCTTTAGCCAGGTATGTATGTCGTGGTTTTCGTTTGTCAGGGATCATACGGAGTTTAAGGAGTTATCGCGCAAACAAGCTCCCTTATTGGTGATTCCAGCGATAGATAATAGCTGAGATAGGCGTAATAGATGGAAAGACTTATGATGTGCAAGTAATTTTGCGCTACAATAGAAGATGCATTGGCTCTAGCCATGGATGGTTGGCGACTGTGGGAAGAAAGATGGTTATAACCCTCACGAATCCATTCTCGCAAAGACAAATTCGTCTTCCACCAATATTCAATCCTCCCAAGGGAGACATCACAAAAGGCAATCCTCATCGCTTTTATTTATGTCTTTTTAAAGTTATTTTGTCTGATAATCCAGATTTGTGTCCGAAGAATTGTGTGGTTGGAGCGATTTACGGAGGGTTTGCTAGATTAGCATTTATCAAGTTGGGTTATGAATGTTGGACTTACGTGGACATGAATCTCACGTTATTTACCGATATTATATTTTCTCGTGGATTATTGCATGCAATCGATAGACATGGAAAGCTCATGTTAGTCGACCTTGGTATCGACTCATATGTCAGGGAAGACGAAGTAGAAGTCATTGTGCCACATTGTATGCCAAAGCAGTCAGATTTTGCATACATCGTCGAATCGCACAGCGGAGAAATACTTATGGTTCGGAGATTTCTGGTGAAGCAACCTGAGCACAAGGATCTCTACCTCACGAGAGAAATTACGGTTTTCAAGCTTCAAAGGAATTCAAGCAGGCGTTCGAAGTGGATTGAGGTCAAGAACCTGAACGGAGAGACCTTATTTCTTGGAGATAATCATTCTACATCACTTTTATCTTCGGAAATTCTTGGGCTGAGGCCGAACTGCATTTATTATACGGATGATTACTTCCACGATGGACACGATCACTACAAAAAGGATGGACCTGTGGATCTGGGGGTGTTCAATATGGACAATGGAAGCTTCGAATCGCATTACATTCTGGATCCTTCTCAGAAGCTATTTCCTGAAATATTCATTATGCCGAGTTTCTCAGATAATTTTCCTTAGATGTGCCTTATACGAGACCTTTGTAAGTTTTTACTTCATTTATCACTTACCGTGTTTAGCTGCACCTTCAATCAATCTTATAAAAGACCTAATTACGCGAATTATGTAAAACCCAGGAACATAATTGTGGGGTATTTGATCCACAAATTCAGCAAGTCCAACAGCAATTTCACAGGGGCAGTATTTCGCATTATTTATTTCCTCATTAGATGACATTTTGGTACATTGCGATGTTGAGAAGGCAATGTTTCTTTTTGTTTTTCACTTTTCTTGGCCAAATTATTCAAAGCAGATTTAATTTGATGGCTTATCGCACTGATTTTGTTAGAATAATAGGTGGCATGTTAATAGGTGCGATTTTTTTTTACCAAAAAAGAAAAAATAGATACGATTTCGATGATCAACTGCCGATTGTGCTATGATGTTATGACAAATCCATTCTTGTGGAAGGAGGGAATTGTTGCAGGTTGAACGCTTTGTGACTGATTTTATCTTGTGATTAGTTTTGTCTTGATGCCATATATCTTTATTTTAAATGAAATGAAAATTTCATTTTGACTATAAAAAAACATATTAGCTGGGGAAATTTTCAAGAAAAAATGCCTCAACTCTCAAGTGCCATCATTGTCGCGACCTAAAAATCGAGGCTAGGTTAACGGATTATTAGGTTGATTGACTAACCTAACTCAGACCCTCCTAAGTCCTACCGAATCGCAACTTAGGTTCTTTTCATGTAAATGTTTATTCAATTCAGAGTCGCCACTAATCGTTGTTGGTAGGTCGATTAGAAACCTAAATAAATTAATGGGAGAATTAATTTATTTCTGCAAACCAGAGAAAATGAGTCCGGAGACTTGATTACATTAATTTGAAAAAATTAATGCCCTTTCGATACCAAATTTCATGAAAAATCCACTTGATTGATGATGTGAATGAAAAAAGCCTTTTTTTTGGATTTTCTTTTTTTTAAAATATGCAATGCAACTAAGCTATATGACGAAAACAATATGCATGAGTTAATGACATGGTAAGGTATGCTCTAAACTATGTGATATGCAGATGATATTTTTTATTTTCGGATTAAATGGCAACTATTATGAAAACATGTTTTAAAAAATCAACTATCGTCCAATCTAATCCAAGAAAATAATTTCTCAAAGTCTTGACTTATATTAGACGATGTTCATGGGATAAAAATGAGCTTTTGGCATGATTAACTATTAAAAATGGGAGTTAATTTTTTGGGATTTTTTTTATTTAACGAAACAAACAAAAGATTGAACAAAAATAAACAAAAATGCCCATAATATACCTTTTAATTTCGATTTTTCCGACAAATTCACTCATTCCCAAAGATCTGGGTTAGAGAAGAATTTTATCCGCTACGTTCTCGGAGATTCGAGCCAGTATGCGAATAATTCATATAGAATAACATCGTCCCTTGTTACCAAAGGGCAGAACACGAAATTCTATATTAAATTGCCGTCCCATTCCACAAGATCGTGACTAAGGCATGCAATTTATTTTTTGAAGGGTCTAGGCACAAAGGGAGCATATATTATGGGCATGTTTGTTTATAAATATGCAAACATTATAACAATCAAGCAATCAAACGAGCACACACAAAAACAAAAGGCAAAGGTAAGCGATTTAATTTAATCCTCGGGAAATAAAAGGGGTGACCAAAATTGTGAAGAGGGGGTCCACTTTCCCTCATTTGAAATTTGAGCTTCAACTTTGAGAAAGTTATCCTTAAACAATTCTCGGCGATTTGGATAAACATCTAATTGAATTTTATCTTATCTTGAATAATTTGAAAGAATGTCACAAGAGATAAGACAAGATAACAACTGAGCAATCTATCCAACTAACCATGGATTTTAAAAAAAATCAAAGCGGTAATTACCAATAGGATTCAGCCGAGGAAGAGATATAACCGCAAGCTTCAGATTTCATCCAAATATTCTGATTTTTTTAAATCAGTTCAACTCAGATAACTCCCAATTGTTTACGCATGGAGATAGGACCTCATGATAGAGATATTCATATAATAATCCTCAAAGAATGATTCACAGTGTGCATGGCAACGTGGAGTACCAAAAGTTCATGATTTCATCCATAATGACGTTGAACTACCAAAATAATAAGCCACCAAGGAAACAACTTCACCCCTTCGGTCATGGAAGCATACATGCGCCAGAAATTTCAGACTCAATTCATAAAAAAAAGCTAAAATTTTCAGTTGTTTAATTACAAGAAAACGTGCTCACAGAGATCTAAGAACAACGACACAAGTTACCAAGTCATAGATCACAATAAAAAGGTGAGGAATTTATACCTTTATCCAGCAAATTCCAGCGCGTTTGAAGCTGCGGATCTCGCCCGAAATAGCCTCCTTTGCGCTCAATTTGCTACCAAACGATTTGTTATCCTCTTAGGTGCAACAACGTCAACACGAACAGCACCACAGCAACAATGGATGGGCTGAATATCAGCACAGGAGGACTGATTAGACTTGTTACCGCAGCAATTTGTAGAGCCAAATCGATGGACTTGGCACCAATGGAGAAGACTGAAAAAACACTGCAAAACCGCGAGAAAAATCTGCTCCCAAAGCCTTTAACTCTCTCTAAAAAACTCTCCGTGCCCTCCTGATTTTTCTCCTCAATGTCCTCTCTCCCACGTTATTAGCCGTGGAATCCCCCTCCTCGTGGCCAGCAAAAGAAGCCTTTTATAACTTCATAGATCTCATTCGAATTAGGATGACAGATAAGAGTTGAAGAAAATTCAAAAAAAATTGTCTTCAAGATTTTGACCTGACTTAGATGGTTATCCCTTATCCTCGCGTGGCCTATGTTTCTTGCAGATAAGATAATGCTTATCTCTACTTTCAAATGTTCTCATCTTTCTTTAATCCTCATTCTGCAACCAGTTGGTGTCTTTGAGCGGTCTCTAAATTTGGGGTTCCAAGTAAATCGATTTATTGTAGATGAGGACAGCCTCGTTGGGGGAAGTAGTGCATGCAACTCCAACGTGAAGAACTTGACTTCCTTTGCCTACAATAATTGGTGGTTAAAAAGCAACGACAAAAGCACTCAATTTTCTAACCTGAATCACCCCTTTTTTGACTTTCTCCTTTGCCTTTTCTTGCGTGTGCAGACCTTGAAGACTCTTTTACCTCTTGTCAATTGTCAGAGTTCTATTCCTTTGAGAAAAGGCCCTCCGTTTTGTCTCCTCTCTAGACAATGGAGAAAAAACCACCGAGCGAGATGGCTCTCACTTTTTGCTTTGAAAATTCCGAATATTTTCTATGCCCAAACGAAAATGCAATGCATGAATAATTAAACTAAATATGCCATGCTTAAAACTAATTAATCATCATCATCATTTTTTTTTGCGAGAACTAATTCTCAATTTTATATAAAATAGATGACTTAAGAAAAAGTCAAAATTTAGGTGTCAACAATAATTTTCTCAAATAAGGGCATAAAATGGGCCTTATTTCAAATAAGGGAATGAAGTGCCCTTGTTGTGTTAAAGAAGGGCCTGAAATGCATGTTATTTCAAATAAGGGCATAAAGTGACTATATTAATCTCAAAAAAAGGGCTTGAGTCACTTTAGTTAGGGGCAGTTTGGTCACTTAATATTTTATTTTATTTTTCATTATTTTTCTATTTTAAAATATTTTGAAAAAAAATAAAAAAAAACACAGGTGGGAGGACTAACCTCTTGTTCGTGGCCACCATCCCGGGGCCGGTGACCTTACCCACCTTGCCCTCGCCTAAGCTGAGAGAGGGTTGCGACACTCTCCCAAATTTGGGCAAGGGTCCGGCCAAGGGTCGCAACCTTTAGCTTGGATGGGGTGGCCGATGGCCGCGACCCTTAGTTGGACCTGGGTGAGGGCCACCGTCCCTCTCCCAACTTTGATCGGTGAGGTCGCCGGCGACCACGATGGCCATAGCCGCCGCCCCACCACCAATGGGAGGTCAATCCTCCTGCATGTGTTTTTCCTTTTTGTTTTTTTTTACTTTCCTTTTTTTAAAATTTAATTTAACAAAAAAATTAGATTAAATTTACATTTCGAAAAAAATGCCCTTGATCGGCCAAAAAAATTGGCCAGTCGGTGAGATCAAGCCCTTTTTTGAAACAATAATAGCACTTCAAGCCCTTATTTGAAACAAAGTCCACTTCAAGCTATTGTTTAAAAAAATGTCCACTTCAGGCTATTGTTTAAAAAAATGAGAACAATTGGGGCCTTCTTTGAAATTTTCTCTATTAGACGAGACCATGTTTGACCTTCAAATTTTAAATGATGGCACATAGTCAGTTACCCCAAACCAGGAAAAAAGAAGAGAAAATTTGACACTAAAGGCAATTCCGTCCGATCACAACTGCGGGTGTGGTGGAGACGAACCGGATGTACGTTGATGAAATTAATTTGGTGTTAAAGATTGTTTAGATTTTATGGCTTGCTTGAGTTGAGAACGTTATCAATGAAGTAAACAACTTCGAATTAACAACTAACATTTACAAATACTAGAATAAAAATCAATAAAATGATAAGTTCCACCGGAAAATTCCGTCCGAACACAATTCCATGTGTCTAGAGGTGTCAAACGGGTGGGTTGGGTCGGGTTTGGCCCAACTCATATTAACCCATCTAACCCGTCTTGACCTATATTTAATGACCCATACCCGATTCGACCTGCAACTAACCTATACCCAATTCGACCCAATTCGACCCATATTACCTCATTTAACCTATTTTAGGCTATTCATATGTGTATATTACCTGGCTAAAAACTTCACACCAAATAAAAAAAACAAATTAAATAATAAAATTTATAAAAAAAAATTGGAAATGAAAACTAATAAAATTGGGTGGGCTTTTAACTAATTCCTCCAAATTAAATAATAAAATTGGAACCTCAACGAATTCCTCCAAGCTGTGGTTGGGCTTTTAACTTGTTACAGCCCAAAGAAGAAGAAACGGGACCGGGCTGTGGGGTGGCGTCATTTCAATTACATTGTGCCCGAGACGGCAATGCGCCGAGGCCAGGGGTGTAAATGAAAACTTTCTTTAAACTCCGTCTCCAAAGCGTAATTACCCGAACCTTCCCGTGAGACGACAGCCACAATGCGTCGAGGCCGGGGGGTGTAAATGAAAATTTTTCTTTGACTCCGTAGTGAGCACGCAATTATGCCAATCTTCTAGACGGTTGCGCTCTCCATGGTCGTTTTCTTTGTCATATGGGCCTCCACCGACACACGGCTCTCCTCCCCCCAATTCACTTCTCAGCATCTCCATCTTCTCCTTCAATTTCCAATCCCAAGCCCTAAAATTCGTCAATGCTTAGCTCTCCCAACCCATTACATGAATCGAGGACTTCACCGTCTCTGTTCGTACCGTGAAAGTCCTAGACTTACCAGACTCACCTTCCCCTCCAAGCCCTAATTTGCCCTAGACTCTGTGGGCCCACCTCTTGCCCCATCGGTGACGCCCTCGATGCCGTCCGCGGCTAATATGCTGCCCCCTTCGCCGTCTCCATCCGCCTTCGGCGACGGCGAGGGGGCGGACGCGTGGTACGGCAACATCCAGTACCTGCTTAATATCTCTGCCATCGACGCCTTCTGCTGTGTGTTCACTTGCCTCTTCCTCAAGCTTCGCAGCGACCACCACCACATGCCTGGCCCCGCCACACTCGCCATGAAGCTCCTCGCGGTGTGGCACTTCACCGGCCGCGAGATTGCGCGGCACTGCAGGGCAAGAGGTGCTTGCAAAAAACTGGGTTGGGTAGTTCACGACTTGCGAACCTTGTTGGGTTGAAAATGGGTCAAAGGTGGGTCCAAAATGGGTTTTTAGTGTAGCCCATATTTGACCCATTTAATTTTACTTCAGTATTTTGAACCCATTTTTAGTTGCCACCAAAAGTTAGTGATCATATAACACCCATTTTATATATAAAAAAAGGGGTCAAATATGGGTCTATGACCCATATTGACGGCTCTACGTGTGTCTAGCAATAACTTGGGCCTTGATGAAATTAATTTGGTGTAAAGGATTGCTCAGATTTTTTCGCTTGCTTGATTTGAGAATGCTATCAATAATGAAATTCAAAAGTAAACAATTTCAAATCTTTTAGATTTAGAAGAACATAAAAACTAACATGAAATGGTTAGTTCCATCAGAAAAGTAAGAAAAGTCAATGCATGCGATTAAAGAGAAAGAAAGGGTGGTAAACAAAACAAGGAAATAATTCGATTCACAATGGGCGAAAACATGAAATCATAACTTACATTCATCAATAGCCAACATATCTCTACCTACTCGTAGTGGTTTTGAGCATCCTCTTCTCTACCTAGTCGTAGTGCCTTGAGTAAGGGTGTCAACGGGTCAGGTCGGGTTGGGCCTTCACGATACCCGACCCGACCCGAAACACAATATATTTATGATTGACCCGACCCGAAACAAGATTGAACCAAACACGAACTGAACAATCGGGTCGGTTCGGGTCGGGTTTTTTGGGTCGGGTTTCGGGTTTTTTGTTTTGAAATTTCAGGACATTTACAACCCCTTCTTCTAGGCAGTTTGTTTCTTTAACTGCAGACCAAAGCAGTGAAGTAATATCTGCAGGAACCCTTGATTCATTTGAGGTATTATTTTTTATAATGGCGAAGGAATTACTGCTCCATAGTTAGCAGATTACAAATGTTCTGAAACAAACTGGCTAGGTTAAATCTCTAAATCTTCTGATCAAATTACAAATGTTCCAGCACACAAGAACCCTCGATCAAGGACAGGTGTAGATATTATTTTATTAATCAATCCAAGTTTCTGTAATATTTTCTGTAATGTCATATTACGATCACAAAAAGTACCCCAGATGTATTAATACAAAAAAATAAATAAATAGGAACTTACCACCAAGACTAGAGTTTTTCAGAGCATTGCAACGTTAGAGCTAGAAACCCACCTGTTCGTCAACATCATACAAAAAGAATGTATTTGCTACTTCCTCCAGCTAGAATGTAACTCCCATCAGCAGAATAACATAGAGTTGTAAAGTACTTTCCAGAACTTGAGTTAGCAGCCGCTCTACGATCTGTTGCAAGTCGACCCCCAGTAATGTCTCTATGGCCCTCAATCGTGTACATCAACAAGCCATCAATTGGATCCCAGAAATGAATCTGCCCCTCTAATGTACTGCAAGCCAGCTGCTTTCCATCTAAACGATAAACAACTATAAGAACATCATGTGTGTGAGGAAATGTTTCAACGGCGCCTTTCGCCTAAAAAACATCCCACAATCTGACAGTCTTGCCCCAAGAGGATGAAGCTAGGATTGCCTAACATGGATATGAAAAATTCATTAGCAAAAAAAAAAGATGCAACAAAGCTAGTCGTTAAAAGTCAAAAACTACACTAACATTCAAGAGTTCAGATAAATGATTACTGAACATTCTTTAAGATTATAACAGCACCAGCAAAGCAATGACAGAAATAAGCACACCAGAATTAACTCAAACTCAAATAATAGGTGAAAATTAACATCATGAATAGTAGTTATAGGAACAAAATGGACATGCTATTCACACTAGTGGAGAGAACATCAAACCATGAACAGGGCCTTCATGACCACTGAGAATGTCGAATAAGCGGCCCGTCATACACCAATAAGCTCCAATGAGAACCGCCCTCAGCTAGGCCCACATTTTCATTGTCGTTGACTGGGAAAATTACAAGTTTCTTACCAGGCAAATCTAGAGGCTCTACAAAATCTTTAAGTCCCTCAACATCAGGGCAGTTTGCTATCCAAAAAGCAATTGAAGGTGGAACCACTAAATAATCTGGAGAAGGATAACATGAAGAAAGATAGCTGAAATAGAACTTAATGATATGGTCATTGAGAAAGTATGGACCGCTAAGTATGTCCAGATCCGACTGTCTGAGCACGACATCTTTGTAGCTGAGAACCTTTTCATCACCAGCCAAATTTCACATGTTGTGGAATTTGACTGAGACTTCCAAATCAATAAGCTATGAAGGCGGCTGCTGTTGATAATGTAGATCTGTCAGGCAAACAGAAGAAAATAAGAACCAATGTAGACCTGCCACTTCGTCCAAAACAGACAATTTTAGATAGCTAGTGAACTAAAACTTATAATCTCAAAAGTGCCAAACAAACAAGGAAAGAATTTCTACCAATGACTCAAAGGCCTAAACTGGCACACAGACAGTCATAATCTTTTAGCTTCCTGCAATGTTAACTAATATTTAAGTAGCTCAAGCACTTCAGTAAAGCCTGACTACTAGAAGATACAAGGATCTCCTTCTCAAAATTCTAACTTGGGTGAACTTGTCCTTCATTTTGCCATAAGCTACTCCAACAATGAAACGTGATTCTATGAAACACCTCTGTAAATACACCTAGTACAGGCAGTTTCAAATCATTCACGGACCCGCAGTCCTTTTAACGCAATCTTATTCCCAATCATAGCATAAGAAGAGAACTAAAAGTCGCACCTTTCCAGTTTAAGTGTAAACTAGTTTCCTAGAGTGACCCACGACAAACTTGGTAGTTTTAGTTCCAATCCAGAAAACTCGAACTCTTTCATCTGACTTCAGAGGCTTATTCTAGTTCAAACAATGCAGCTTTCTCCGAGTTGACACTCCTTTTGATCCTATCAATTAGAACCCAATTACAAAAGACAATTCCGAGTACCGAAAAGCTAGGACTTCAGCCACTTTTGCATAGTTTCTTCACTCACCTATCCATTCATTAAACACAACCTCCATAAAACCACGCAAGTTATCCACATGCCCTTTCTTCAAACTCTGGACAAAAAACAACTCTCCGCCCAAAATTTTACCTTGGGAGAGTCAGTCAGGATTTTCCCACATCAAATTTAGCATTCAGAATACCAATTCAAACTACAAAATGATTACAATCTGTCGCGACCTAAAAAAATCGGTTTCCCAATTTTTAAAGTTAATGGATTACCAGGTTAATTAAATTGAATTAACTAGCCTAGCTCGAACTCTCCCAAGTTCTACCAAATCGTGACTTGGGTTCAATTTCATCAAAAGAAGGATTTATCTTGGAGTTGCCACTAATTATTTTGGGTAGGTTGATTAGACACCTAAATAAAGCATCGGGAGAAATACTTTATTCCTACGAACCAGAGATTAATGAGTTCGGGGACTTGGTTACACTAATATTTCTACTAGCGCCCTTTCGGTACCAATTTCATGAAAATGTTCAACTTGGCAATTTTGATGAATTTTCACTTGAGATTCAAAGGTGCAATTTTTTTTATTTTTCTTTTTATGACAAGGTAAGGAACTAAATTATATGCAATGCATGCGGTTTAATCTAAATATTTACAAGATAAATTACGCGTGCAATTATCTACATGATGTGAAAATGTGCAACAAAAGCAAACCTTTTTTTTTTAAAGAAAATATTATAACGTGCAATAAAAATCTCAAAAAATTGGATATGCAATTTATTCCAAAGAAATGCAATATGTCCAACAAGGTATAATCGAAATTCAAATCAATCCATTTAGGCAACACAATTTCGAATATTCTAAATGATTAGAATCGTTACCTGACTTGACGGATTTGATTATCGAACTCGAACCTCGGATTTCCTCGTGGATCAAGATTGCGGATCGTGGCTCGAACGACGGGGATGGACTCGCGGATTGTATTGGTCGATGAAGATGGTAACTCCGAGCTTCGAACTCTCGTTCCCCTCAATTCTCTCTTCTAAAAGAATTCTCTCTTTTTTTTGTTTTCTTTTTCTCTCTAAATTTTCTTCTCTCCCAAAATCTCTCCTCAAGTTTTCTTCAAACTCCAAAGTCTTCCTAATTTCTCTCTAATCTCTCCCAAAAGTCCCCCTTTCAAGGCTCTCATTCTTCCTCCTTTTATAGCCTACTCCCCCATCTTCCTTTCTCTATCTTCATCTATCCTTCTAATTTTTCCACTAACTTCATCTTCCCTTCTAATTCCACCATCCTCCATTCTTTATCTCCATCTTCCCTTCTAATTCACCATCTTCCATTCTAATCTTTCCATCTCCCATTCTAATTCTTCATCTTCCCTTCTAATTCTACCATCTTCCATTCTCCATCTTTCCTTCTAATTTCTCCATCTTCCCTTCTATATCTCCCCTTCTCCATCTTCCTTTCTAATTTCTCCACTATCCCTAAAATTTTATGTATTTGCAATTCAGCCCCTGAAGTTTTATGTATTTGCAATTCAGTCCCTGAAGTTTTATGTATTTGTAATTCAGTCCCTGTGGAAAAATTTCTTTTAAGTTCAAAACTTTATAAGCCTTTCGGCACACCTCCCTCACGCTCAATCCAATTGTTTGTCAATTTAAGCTCAAATCCTCCGTCGTTAGCCATAATAAAATGCATGACCGACAAAAAATTAAATATGCAATGCATGAAAAAATTAATTTTTGGTGAGAACAAATTCTCATTTTTTTATGTACTTGAATGAATTTTAAAAAGTCAAAATTTAGGTGTCAACAGCTGCCCCTCTTTGAGCGGAGACTCGTAGAGGTTTCGCTCAAAGACAAAATTGAACCTAAATTTTGACAATGCAAATGAATGATGATGATGATTTTTTGATTTTTTTGTGGGGGAGTATTAATCCCATTTTATATGCAAGTGCAATGATGCATGATGTGCAGGACTGTAAATAACATGTGTTAAGATTTCTCTGCTCCGAGAAAACGGATTAAAGAAACCTGCACATGGATCGCATATAAAATGTCGGTCTTACCAGACACTTCATAATGCTAGTGATTCCCTTAAGCTCCAGGCATTTTGTGGATGCAAGAATCTTAAGGTACTGGTGCCTATCCGTTACCAGAGGTTTCCCCTGATGCGAGAAAGCGCAAGATCTGTAAGGGGATGTGTCCACTGCATCTCTTCGAGTGGAGTCACATAGTTTCTTTCAAGATCATTAGAGCTGGTCCTTGATGATCTGAAAGGGTATCAAAACCATAAGAGCATGTCGATTATGATTTTTGATAAAATTTGTCGAGACCACGAGAGCATGTCGATCATGGTTCGAACAAGCATCCAGACACAAGAGCATGTCGATTATGATTTAAATAAAATTTGTTGAGACCACAAGAGCATGTCGATCATGGTTCGAACAAGTTTTTCATGCAGGCCACAAGAGCATGTCGATTATGAACTGGACGAAATTTAGAAATGTGCTTTCTCATTGGTGCAAACTCAAAGTTTGCGATTTTTGAAAAGGGTTAGAAAACTTACCTGGGTTTTCTGGGTAGTTAAAAGGTAGACTTCTTTCAAGATCATTAGAGCTGGTCCTTGATGATCTGAAAGGGAATGAGATTACTAGAGCTGGTCTTGGACAATCCGAAAGGGAAATGTGCCGCCAATCTCACAGGGCGGTGACCACATCGAGAGGGTGTGCTATACGAGCCATGTCAGTGTAAACACAAGATATTCAAAAATGGGTTCAGAAAACTTACCTGAGAGCTTGGAAGGTGGCCAGGTGGACACTTGCCAGCATGGCTTTGTTCATTCAATCATCCTTGGATGGATTTCAAGACCTCATGAGGTAACTCGAATATTAGGGATGCATGTGCTTAAACAATGTTTAGATGTAACATGTATAGGCATGCATGCTGAAATTCATTCAGTGGATTTATGCAAAACTATTCTGTCAAGTTTGCATTACCAATTCTGTTCAAGGAGGTAATTACATTGTGAATACCTCGAATGTACTCTGAATGGGGGACTTCAGTCCGAAAGGGCTTTCTCCTACTCTTGAGGAAAGCTATTTATCATAACTGTAGGATTCAAGAGAAATCACTCAATCTTACCATCATCGTCTTCAACAAGGGTCTGAGTAATCTCGCAATTGGTACTACCGAGCCGATCTGGAGGTCTTGATTAGGACCATAATATGGGCTAGGTCAATGGTTTACCAAATGGGACTCCTGTGGAGTCAAGACCTTTTTTAAAGAAGATCTTCATCATCTGCTCTGGGTTTACAAGTCAAGAACCCTGCAAAAATGAGAGAGAAATAATCTTGCTCGAACTTCTTCGAGCGATGCTTAAGATCATTCAACTCTACGTTACTTCATGTGCCCTAATCAGAAGAGACTTTGAAGGGTTGTAACGTTTGTTAGGATTTGGGACTGAGAAACGAAAAGACTCGCTTTGGTTCAGAAAATATATGAGAATGGCTTGACGCTAGTGATCAATGATGTCTTGCCACCAATCTTAGCCTTCTGAAATTGATTTCAAAATGTGCCATGACTGCTTGAGGATGGAGCTTCCGCTGATGATTGCAATTTCCCATTTGACTCTCTTGGAGATTTTTTCTTTACAAGTCATCCGGTTGGGATTTACAGGAAGGATAAAATGCACATCCAAATTTCAACATATTTTACAAATGAACGAGGATTGAATGGGCATAGGCCTTGCTTTTGATAGGCATTTTGCTTTTACTGCCAGGGATTTTCTGTGGGACTAGCCTTTGCTTTTCCTTACTCCCGACTCCCATTTTTTTTCTTTTTTTTTTGAGAGAGAGCTATCTCTCTTTCTCTCTTTTTTTTTTCTTTTTCGGAAGAGGTTTGTTTTTTTTTTTGTTTTTCTCTTTTTCGGGAGCAGGCCCTTTTCTTTCAGGCGGAATTTGCTCTTCTTTTAAAATCCCATGATTTTGAATGAGAGATTAAAACAATATGAATATTCACAGACAAAAGCTGTGTCAAACAATCACATGATGTAAAATGCAAGATTTTGGGAATTCTCCGTTGATCCGATCTCTTCAGTTCTGTTCCTTGGTGATGACGTCATCTTCAAATCGGAACGAGCAATGATCATCAACGGGGTTTGAGAAATGAATATACAAGCTCAATTGGGCTGTACAATGGATGTAGTGTATAGGATAGAGAAATGAATGCTCTTCATCATCCTAAGGCACTTGAATTAAAGTTTGAGTTTAATGTAAAGAAACACCCGAAGATTGATGCTGGTCAAAGCAAGAGAATTTCTAACCATTTACCTCATGCCGCTGCTGGAATTACCTTGTCTTGCCCCAATGTGGGGTGGTTCTTGACAGGGGTAAGAAAATGAAATCGCCGCTCAAGGAGGTTTGCAATGGACACCTGTAGCATTTGGATGGGGAATTGGATGCCTCTGTCACTTCGGCTATCGTACCTTTTGCGAGAAAACCCATCGCCTCGAGGAATGCGGATCCCTACTACTGCTCATCTCACTGGAGATTAGACCATAGGATGTGTATGGGAATGGCTTACCTTTCATCATCCCGTCATGCCCCATTCTGTACACTCGATGTATCATATGTAATTTACGTTCCCTATTCAAAGTTGGTAAATTCAATTGGACCAAAGAGACTTTCCCAATTGAAACCATCCCAAATGGAGATTAGTAATGCAAGCAGGAATTGAATAGACATACATTGGAGAATCATGAAAACTTCAGATTATCAATAATGTCAAAACAATTCAAGCATAATACTTCTTTACAGAATCAGAGTTAACAGGATTGGTAAAAACTCGACCATCCATCTCTGCCAGAATTAGAGCACCACCTAGGAGTACCTTCTTCACAACGTACAGACCGCCATAGTTTGGCGCAAACTTCCCTTCTGGGAGTGGAATTATGGGCAACAACTTTCTCAAAACAAGATCTCTTTCCTGGAATTGTCGAGGCCTGACTTTCTTGTTAAAGGATTTAGCGACCCTTTGCTGGTAGCACTGGCCGTGACAAATGGCTTTGAGCCGCTTCTCATCAATAAGGTTCAATTGATCCATCCGCTGTTGGATCCAATCGACTTCTTCTAGCCCATCTTGCGATAATATGCGCAAGGAAGGAATCTCTACTTCAACTGGTAACACCGCTTCCATTTCGTATACAAGAGAGTACGAGGTTGCCCCAGTAGATGTTCGAATTGAAGTTCGATATGCCATGAGTGCAAATGGCAGCCTCTCATGCCAATCACGATGATTCTCAGCCGTTTTAGCTAAGATCTTCTTGATGTTCTTATTGGCTGCCTCCACCGCTAAATTCATCTGAGGGCGATATGGAGAAGAATTCAGATGCTTGATTTTGAATTCTTTGAACAACTCATCCACTTGCTTGTTATTCAGATTTGAGCCATTGTATGTGATTATGGTTTCAGGCGAACCGTATTGAGCAATAATGTCCCGACGGATGAATTTCACAACATTTCGTGCTGTGACTGCCAAATACGATGCGGCTTCGATCCATTTTGAAAAATAATCAATAGCGACCAGAATAAAATGATGCCCATTAGATGCTTTCGGATTGATAGGGCCGATCACGTCGATACCCCACATAGAGAATGGCCATGGCTCAGATAACTGATGCAACTCACTTGGAGGAACATTAATTTTGTCACCATGGATTTGGCACTTGTGACAACTCCGGACATGTTGAATGCAATCGCTCTCAAGGGTGAGCCAGTAATATCCCAACCTCATGATCTTCTTGGCCAGCATGTGGCCGTTCATGTACGGACCACAAATCCCTTCATGCACCTCCATCATCAGATAGACTGCCTCTGTAGAATCAATGCATCTCAAAAGGATCGAATCAAAGGACCGCTTGTACAGGCACTTGCCACTCAAAAAGAATTTTGAGGCCATTTTCTTTATATACCTCCGATCGGTTGCGATACTCTTCTCTGGAAACTCCTGCTTTTGGATATAAGTCTTGATGTCATGGTACCAAGGCTTACCATCCGGTTCCTCGGTCGTAACCATACAATAAACCGGTCTTCTCAATACCTCGATCTTCAAAGGCTCAACTTCTAGCCCATCAGTGGCTTGCAACATTGATGATAGGGTTGCTAATGCATCAGCGAACTGATTTTGCATTCTAGATAGATATTCAAATGAGATGTCATCAAACTCAACCACTAATTCATCAAGATATTCATGGTAAGGCAGCAATTTGGCATCTCGTGTCTTCCACTTCCCAACGGTTTGCAGAATAATCAACGCTGAATCCCCAAACACCTTAAGCCGGGTTACTCCCATCTCAATTGCGGCTTGCAATCCAAGAATGCATGTTTCGTACTCTGCGATGTTGGTAGTACAAGGAAAAATCAATTTCGCTGCCACTGGATAATGTTGTCCTCCTGGGGATATCAACACTGCACCGGTACCTGACCCGGACAAATTTACGGCTCCATAAAAAAACATGGTCCAAGAATAGTCACCTACCGACATGATTCGATCTTCGGGATGGTCGACATCTTCATGTTGTCCCGGATTTTCGGCCAGGACATCAGCTATTACTCGCCCTTTGGCTGACTTTTGTGACAAATACTGGACGTCAAACTCAGAAATGAGAATCTGCCACTTTGCAAGCTTCCCAACTAAGGCGGGTTGATTTAGTAAGTATTTGATGGGATCACATTCCGTCACCAAGAATATTTGGTAATGCAAAGTGTACTGCCGTAGTCGGTGTAACACCCAGACTAGTGCTGCGCACGTCTTTTCCGCTTTGGAGTAATTCAGTTCGGAGGTTGTGAACTTTTTACTCAAATAGTAGATAGCTCGTTCTTTACCATCTTCTTTACTTGTCTGAGCAAGCATAGCACCCAAAGACTCATCATGAATTGTAAGATATAAGATTAGGGGGCATCCCGAAGTGGGTGGAACAAGTATGGGTGGATTCATGAGGTGCTGCTTCAATTTCTCAAAAGCTTCTTCACATTCACCATCCCATTTGACCAGTGCATTCTTCTTGAGTAGCCTAAAAAATGGCTTAGCAGTCTCAGACAGCTGAGCAATAAATCGGGCAATGTAATTCACTCTGCCCATGAGGGTACGGACTTCCTTGACGGTCGTTGACATGCATCATGTCATGAAATAGCGCAACCATCGCTCGCTGGTATGTTGCCCCGACATTCTTGAGACCAAAGGGCATAACTTTGTAATGGAACAGCCCCCATGGGGTTGTGAATGCTGTCTTTTCTTTATCTTCCTCATTCATCAGGATTTGATTATAGCCAGAGAAACCGTCCATGAATGAGAATAATTCGAAACCCGCTGTACTATCGACAAGCACATCGATATGTGGGAGAGAAAAATCATCCTTCGGACTAGCTTTATTCAAGTCACGATAATCCACACAGACTCGTACACGACCATCCTTCTTCAAGATCGGGACTATGTTGGCCACCCAACTCGGGTATTGGGTAACTTCAATGAATTCAACGTCGATAAGTTTCATGACTTCTTCTTCAATCTTCTTTGCGAGTTCTGGTTTAGCCTTTCGCTGCCTTTGCTTCTTAGGTTCAATCAAGGGATCGGTCGGTAGACAGTGTTCGACGATTGATCGATCAAGACCGGGCATATCTGCATAAGACCAGGCAAAGATATCCTGGTAGTCCCTTAAAAGGTTCGTCAGACGCTCAGCTGTGCCCATAGGAAGATTCGCTCCGATTTTAATCTCTCTGGGGTTTTCTTCACTGCCAAGGTTTATTGCGACAGTTTCCTCGCCAGTTAGAGCTTTAACCTTCTCATGGTGTTCAAGATTCCGTTGTATTTCCTCGATGTCAGAACCTGATTCATCCGAACTATCCGAGTCATTGGCATGGCATATGGTAGGATCCACTGCATTTCCTTCCTCATGTTTGCCCCTGAACATAAGGTAGTTGAGTCAGAAAAACAAACAAGGTTTAAACACACGGTATTTTACTTCCTTCGAAAAATTTTGTTTTTTTTTTAAGACCGCGGGACGAGAATTGCTTGAAGAAGCCCAACCCTCAGTTCTTACCATGAATGACAATATTGTTCGATCGTTGGTTATCGTCATCGGGTTGGTTTGGAATACTTCGACAAGATTCAAATTTTTTTTTTGATAAAAACATCTGTAATTTTATTGATATAAGAATCAATTAATTACATCTTATTGAAAGGGAAATCGTGCAGTGCAACATAAAAGGAAATCTTAGAAAATGACATGGAAACGGAATTCTAGAAAACGATGGAAGTTCCCACGCAGGGGAAAACATAAACACGAAGATGTTACTCTGAATCTAAACCCTCCAGTGGATTGTCGAATATGGCATTGACGGACGGTCTTGGTGGTTTAGGCACCATGTAAGGCTCTTCATCGGGGCTCTCATTAACCTGCATTGGATCTTCAGATATTGCAGCAATAGTTAAGTCTCCAAACCAGTCGACTAGGCTAGGTATGTTATCCTCATCAGCATCTTTGTTATCGAAAACCATTGGCGGAGGTTTCTGTCCTTTTGAGTCGGGGAAGACTATGCCAAGATCATCCTTGAATTTATTCAATTCATCATAGCCGCCCACCACTCTGGCTGAAATGAAAGTCTGATAAAGAGGCAGGGGTAAAGGTCTATATTCTGACTTTCCACAGCCTATCAGGCTTTGGCATCCATGGTTAATTCGACGATACCAGCGACCTCGTCCACGGTGCCTATCTCCCCGGTATCCTAAGCCAGCTGTATGGATTTGTCCACTAGCCTCGATCGGAGTGAGCATTCCTTGACTGCTTTTGCCTAAACCAGTACCAGGCTCGTACCCATTGCCCACCATTACCTTGGCAACCATGAGAGAAGCTTTTGACAGTTCAGGAACCGGTAAAGGGCTATCTGGTGAGGCGTGGATAGTGTGTATCAACTCGAAAGCATGATACGAGTCCTCTTCAGTATGGGCTGGTTCAATGTAAGGGATGGCGGTTGCATTGAAAATGCGATGATCTTCCTCACCATGGACAACCACCAGTTTTTGCTTGACTACAAACTTAACTTTCTGGTGAAGACTCGATGGTACGGCACCTACATTATGGATCCATCGACGGCCAAGCAGCAAATTGAAGGCTGAAGGGATGTCTAATACTTGGAACAGAACATCGAACATGGAAGGTCCGATTTGAATTTAAAGGTTGATCTGTCCTAGAACATTCTTCTTCATACCATCGAATGCTCTAACCGAAGTGTTGGCGGTCTGCATTCTGGCCAAGTCAATACCCAGGCGGTTGAGAGTAGCTAGGGGACACAAGTTTAGAGCTGAACCATTGTCGATCAGTACCCGGGCTACATGGGTTTGCTTGTGCTTCACCGTTATGTGCAAGGCTATATTGTGACCTCGCCCTTCAATCGGGATCTCATCGTCGGCGAATGCTACTTGATCTTTTAGTAGGATTGTCCCAACAAAGTTCTCTAATTTGTCTTGATCAATATCTTCAGGCACGTGCACTTGCCCCAATACCTTCATTAATGAGTCTCGATGCTTCTCAGATGACTGTAGGAGCTCCAGCAAGGAAACCTGGGCTGGCAACTTTCTCAGCTGATCAACTATACTATACTCGCTGGCTTTGATGATTGCTAAGAATTCCTTAGCCTCTTTCTCATTAACATGCTTAGCTGACTGATCATGATCATAAACCCGTACCGATCTAGTCACCAATGCTAAATCATAAGACCATGGTACTGCTTTATCATCTGCGTACGGGAATGGCTGTGGTGCAGCAACTATAACAATCCCAAGTTCATCATCACAAGCGTCTTCCAAGGGCGGCATGTCAGCTAATTCTGGATCATCTTTAATGAATTCTGTAATATCGTTCTTATTTAGATCGGCTTTTTGCTCGGACACACCTTCTGTCATAGCTAAAGCTGCAAACTCTTGATCCCAGTCTATTATTATCTGTGACGTGGTTGCCACTAACCCATCTTGGCTAGTACATATGATCATCCCTTGGTCGATCAGGGTGAAGACTTTTTTCTTCAGTTGGTCAAAAGATACCACCTCTCCGGTACGATAATAGCCTGCCCTAACTAGAGCATCAAAGGTGTCAACTATCTGCGCCTTGAAACCGCCAACTGGATCAGCTTCCGAACCAAAAATAGCATTGACCTTGCCCGAGTGATCAGGCAAAGGATTATTTTGGACATTGGGCTGTTGATTATCTTGGAATGTGAATGCTTTGGACTCGAGCAAGTCCTGGATCCGGTTCTTGAAGGCGAAGCATTCATCCGTGTCGTGCCCGGGCTCACCGTGGTGGTAATCACACTTCTTTGACGGGTCGTACCTTGCAAAGGATGCATAGTTCGGGCGCATCGGTTCTGATGTCAACAGCTCTTTCTTACGTAGGACAATCAAAACCTGGGAAAGAGTTCCGGGAAGTGGGGAAAATTGCCGATTATTGCGCCTGAATCCTCTTTGCCATTGAGTGTCAAAGTTGGCTTGCTGTTGAACTTTTGGCGCTTGAATCGGAGGCCTTTGCGTATAGGTAAAATTCACCTGTGGGACGGTTCTTTGTCCTTTTTCATTCAAAACCGCTTTGCACTTGTACCAGCATCTCCGTACCATCCCTTCTTGATTCCGATCTCTATTTCCTCTCCCATTGCAATGAGGTGGCTGAACGATGTTGCCCTAGTCCCCAAAATACGTGATCGCATCGCTTGAGGGAGGGTAGAGACAAACAATCTCATGAGTTCCTGCTCAGGTGGGACTAGCTTTAACTGGGACGCAATATTCCTCCATCTAGAGGCGTATTGCTTGATTGTCTCACCCTTCTTCATCTCTGACTGTTCCAGGTCCTCTCTGGTGGTCAGGACGTCTAGGTCGAAACTAAAATGCTTGACAAATGCAGTGGCCATCTTTTCCCAATCATCCATGCGATAGATCTCGTAGTCAATGTACCACCTCATGGCTGCATCCTTTAGACTGGCCTGAAAAGTCTGAACCATCAGAGGGCCGTTTGCCACATGCCTGCCCATTCTTGCTTGGTACATCTGGACATGTTGAACTGGATTGGAAGTGCCATCGTACTTCTCAAAATCGGGTATCTTGAACTTCTCTGGCACATCGACCTTTGAAAAGACAGATAGGTCAATCTATGGTATGTTGTGCGCCCCTTCTATCTCTCGTATCTGCTGCTTCATTTGAGCAATGGCTTTCATGGCTTCTTCGCTTATTCCCCCAGCCACAGGGCTAGCTTGGGGTGCGGGGACAACAAGCGATGCGCCAGAGCTGGCACCAGTGATAATGACATCTTCGAGGGGTGGAACATATATGGGAGCACGGTTAGTGCCTTTGCCAGCGTTGTCTGGTGAAGGAATTGTCTTGGCTGGAAAGACGGAGCTGGACAGTTGCAGTTGGCCTAGGAGATCGGCCGTCAACTTCTCCATCGCATGGGACAGCATTCCCTCGAAATGGTTATTCATCATGTTCGTGTGCTCCTTCAAGGCTCCCTGCAGTGCTTCGTGAACGATAGCGTTGATCTCAACTTTGTCGGCCATTTTTCTCGTCACTGACCGGGTAATATGTGGGTGCTGGAGATCCGTGATGAATTACCTACAAAATTAATGATTGGGGTAAGTATAATGTGTGAGAAAAGTGGGTTGGTCCATGACACTCTCTAAGCTCCAAAATGAGGCAAAGATAAAACGAAAGGATTGATTCAGGTAGCTTCCAGTTTCGTCGACCTTTACGAGAAAAATCATATTAATTCGTACAGAGGTCAAAATAGTATGAAAATTTGGGAGCCGATACCCAAGATGATGATTAACAACTTTCATGTTTTGGTCACAGGCAAATTCTTCGTGGATTAATACAGTTTAATACTTCTTTGTAAAACTTTTGCCCAGAAAACTGAACTGTCCGGTTTTTACTTCGAGGATAAATGGGTCATCAAAAATGTGAATTGATGCCCAAAAATTTCCAGCTCACTAATTAAAAGCCCAATCTACAACTTTCATGTTTTAATATTTCTCAAAAGAGCATGTTTTCTAGTGATAAATGGAAAAACAAAAGTGAAGTGGAGAAAATTCCAGAATTCAGACAGTTTTTCTTTCACATTAAATTCAGTAATAAATGGAAAATACATTGAATTGATTTAAAAAAAATTTTGAGTGATGAATTAGGGTCTTGTGAATGTTTTCTGTGAAAACTATAAAGTTCAATAAAAATTATGTAATACCAGAAAGTTATATCTGAACAGTAACCTTTATTACAAGAAAAGCTCATAAAGTCATGAAAATGCAACATGGAACAACAATCCTAAACATGGCAAATCAAGCTGTTTTTGTTTTCTTTGTAGCGACGCAATCTATAGACAAATGGGCCTCCAACTCTTTCCGAAGTCGTGCATTTTCCTTAGCCAAGCTCTTCATTTGTCTTTTCGCCTTTTGCGTCTTCTTTGCATAGGTCTCGATCTCGGCTTAACGGGTGGGCTTCATAATCACCAACGGGAACTTCGGAAGCATGTGAGTTGGTATCAAATGATACTTAATATACCGAGCCTTCGCATGATAACATTTTTCCTTTCCCTCGAGCTCCTCCTTGGGTAGTGATAGTGAGCGAGTCTTGGACTTGAGCCAAGTTTGGTCAAGATGCTTGATCTCGGTTCTATAATTCTCGCCTGCAACGAATTCAACTTGAAAAGTGTTTGGCCCCAAAGGTGGTGGGATATCCTGTAAAACTCCATATTGCCGTACCACACGGAAAGGATGATACTGCGTCATACCGGTAATACCCAAAAGAAGTATAGGCTCTCGCTCACCATGGTACAAACGAGCCTTAGAGACTTGAAACCATATAGCTTGCCATAGAAAAACCTTGGGACTCGGATCTTTAAATAAATCAATCCACTCGGAATAAGACAATCTAGCAATATTTTTTTGCAGCTCTTGAAATTTTGCAATTGGGTTTTCCTCTTGACTTACCCGTGGAATGGTCATTTTTGAGCCGAACTTAGCATAATGAGAGAAAAACCACATTTGCAGAAGTCCAACCGGAGCATGAAATGTTTTTTCCTTGTTTTGCTTAAAATGAGTCAAAGATATAAAAGTCTCGGCCAGGATAGCATTAGTAAAGTTCATTCCACTGCAAACTTGCCTAGCTATCCAAGCCATGGATGGACTAATAAAATCCTTTTGGAACGGAAAGATCATAAGTCCGAAGAAAGCTAGAATAAAGATCCTGCTTTGCAAGTATAAATTGCTCTCATAAAAAAGTTCAACGAGGAATGAGAAAGGGCACATATGACAATTTCCTTTTAAAATTTTCCTCATTTTATTTTCGCTAATTTTCAAAAACTCAGCAAAAATGAAAATTGGATCCATTTCCACACAAGGGCGAATTAAATCAATGCTCAAAGGTTTTCCAATGGCAAGGCTATACTCTTCCAAAGTCGAAGTGAGCTCGTGCTTACCTAAAATGAAAGTAGCAGTATATGGGCACCAGAAATGTGCAAGCGCCTACATGACCCCAGTCTGTAATTCGATATCCAAAAGTGGCAATACGTGACCCATACGACTAAGGGCATAGGTCTGTGCATCAATGCTCAAGTGCCTCCACATCTGCTTCAACTCGGCCTTTGGAATGTACACGAAACGGATATCAATGTGTCCCATTGTCTATAAATCACGCGCCACAATCCTAAGTGTCATGAACCGACCCAAACAATAACATAAGATAAGATGAAGTTCAGAAGCGTACTTTACCGTGGGATAGGAAAATAAACAATCACATGGACATGCACATGACTCGTGGGTTAACCTTATTCTAACTATCCTAAAGGCTCACAAATTGAAGCGAAAGACTTACGGCAAGGCGACAATCTCGCGCACATAATCAAGATTAGTCGCTATCCCGCGACGTAACCAAGATTAGCCGGGCCTTTCTACTTCGGCTACTCGAGTCAAAAATTAAAACCACCGCTTTGGTAATCTTACCAAGCCTGAGGCATAACTTTTGAAACTCATTTTTAAAAAAAAGTTCGGGATTGAATCTGGACTAACTTTCGACGTGATCTCACGGCGAAAGCTAGCACCAAATCACAATACCATCCTAAAACTAGTGGCCCAGGTCCGACCACGGGATGTGTGTGATGTAGTGCTAAATCGATTAATCATGCACAACAATTAAATGCAAACACCGCTTCAATAATTCAAAAATTAAATGACAAGTTTCACACACCAAACCTGCAAAACAAAGGGTTAGCTAAACACTCCACCCCTTATAACTCCCGTTCTACAAAACCATTTAACACCTAAGGATTAAAATTCAACCAATTGGCAAACCAAGTGAATTTTCATGAAATTTTTCTGGCCTAAGTCCTCCTTAAATTTCAAAAAATTCAAGTTAGTCCCCAGTGGAGTCGCCAAACTGTCGCGACCTAAAAAAATCGGTTTCCCAATTTTTAAAGTTAATGAATTACCAGGTTAATTAAATTGAATTAACTAGCCTAGCTCGAACTCTCCCAAGTTCTATCAAATCGTGACTTAGGTTCAATTTCATCAAAAGAAGGATTTATCTTGGAGTCGCCACTAATCATTTTGGGTAGGTTGATTAGACATCTAAATAAAGCATCGGAAGAAATACTTTATTCCTACGAACCAGAGATTAATGAGTTCGGGGACTTGGTTACACTAATATTTCTACTAGCGCCCTTTCGGTACCAATTTCATGAAAATGTTCAACTTGGCAATTTTGATGAATTTTCACTTGAGATTCAAAGGTGGAATTTTTTTTTTCTTTTTATGACAAGGTAAGGAACTAAATTATATGCAATGCATGCGGTTTAATCTAAATATTTACAAGATAAATTACGCGTGCAATTATCTACATGATGTGAAAATGTGCAACAAAAGCAAACCCTTTTTTTATTTTTTAAAGAAAATATTATAACGTGCAATAAAAATCTCAAAAAATTGGATATGCAATTTATTCCAAAGAAATGCAATATGTCCAACAAGGTATAATCGAAATTCAAATCAATCCATTTAGGCAACACAATTTTGAATATTCTAAATGATTAGAATCGTTACCTGACTTGACGGATTTGATTATCGAACTCGAACCTCGGATTTCCTCGTGGATCAAGATTGCGGATCGCGGCTCGAACGATGGGGATGGACTCGCGGATTGTATTGGTCGATGAAGATGGTAACTCCGAGCTTCGAACTCTCGTTCCTCTCAATTCTCTCTTCTAAAAGAATTCTCTCTTTTTTTTGTTTTCTTTTTCTCTCTAAATTTTCTTCTCTCCCAAAATCTCTCCTCAAGTTTTCTTCAAACTCCAAAGTCTTCCTAATTTCTCTCTAATCTCTCCCAAAAGTCCCCCTTTCAAGGCTCTCATTCTTCCTCCTTTTATAGCCTACTCCCCCATCTTCCTTTCTCTATCTTCATCTATCATTCTAATTTTTCCACTAACTTCATCTTCCCTTCTAATTCCACCATCCTCCATTCTTTATCTCCATCTTCCCTTCTAATTCACCATCTTCCATTCTAATCTTTCCATCTCCCATTCTAATTCTTCATCTTCCCTTCTAATTCTACCATCTTCCATTCTCCATCTTTCCTTCTAATTTCTCTATCTTCCCTTCTATATCCCCCCTTCTCCATCTTCCTTTCTAATTTCTCCATCTTCCCTTCTATATCTCCCCTTCTCCATCTTCCTTTCTAATTTCTCCACTATCCCTAAATTTTTATGTATTTGCAATTCAGCCCCTGAAGTTTTATGTATTTGCAATTCAGTCCCTGAAGTTTTATATATTTGTAATTCAGTCCATGTGGAAAAATTTCTTTTAAGTTCAAAACTTTATAAGCCTTTCGGCACACCTCCCTCACGCTCAATCCAATCGTTTGTCAATTTAAGCTCAAATCCTCCGTCGTTAGCCATAATAAAATGCATGACCGACAAAAAATTAAATATGCAATGCATGAAAAATTAATTTTTGGTGAGAACAAATTCTCATTTTTTTATGTACTTGAATGAATTTTAAAAAGTCAAAATTTAGGTGTCAACACAATCAGGAAAAAATGGAAAGGAGAGAACCTTGGGAGGAAGCACTCTGGCCTATTTTCAGAGGCAAATTTTAGATAGAGGCCGAAATAATCAGCAAATGTTTTGACAACTCTACAAATTTGACATCCAACTTCATCAATCATCAAGAGATACCTAGCTTGACTCCATGGTCGAGATATCTCCCCTTCCGGCTGAAGTCCAAACACATAATTTACAAGATAAAGTTAACAACTCGACATGATAAAAACTAAGTTTTCCACCCGGCGAAACATGACCCAAACACACCCAAGCTCGTTCCTACACCTCTGGTTGTCAAAAATAGACCTAGCATTTTCTTTAAGATTTTCCTTCACCATCCATGACTCACCGCCACAAGAATGCCAAAGTCGGCTTCTTCTGCACATCACCTGCCTAGTAACCTCTCACACCTATGTCCTCAAACTCAACAAATAGGCTCAAGGCATCATGATGATGCTAGAAACAGAGTTGGCAAAATGCACTATGATACATTAGTTAGCAGAGACCGAAGAAAAATATTCAACAAGATGGCATGTTGTACAGATAGCAAAGGCAATGGCATTACGGCAAAGTTAAGAACTAAACAAGTGGCGTACCTGGAGTGAGACAAAGAGATAACACGGCAATGAGTGCAGTGATGAGAGGCGGAGCAACGACGACCCCGAGGGAATCAGCTCGCTTGAGGTGTCGAGGAGATTCATCTATGAAATTCGACCAGCGTCTAGGGTTTAAGGGCATCGGGTGAGAGGTCGACGTCGTGGAGCGAGGGAGAAGCGAGAGATGACGCGAACGAGAGCAAGTGTAGGGTTGCTTGATTCAATTGTTTTTGTTTTGGGCTTGTTTAGTTGTTTCCTTGTTTAGGCTCACGTTTAGCCCGAGCCCAAACAGGGAAACAATAATAGCGAACAATACCCGAAGCCGACTAAGGCCCGACCCAAAAATGCATAAATTATCGGGTCGGGTCGGGTCGGGTCTTGTTTCGGGTCGGGTAACCTGTTTGGTATTGACACCCCTAGCCTTGAGGATGTGCCTTCCTTAATGTTGAATCATCTTGTAATGATCCTTTTATCGAACCTTGCATGCATTGTACCACCTATAAGTTTCGCAAAATCATCCTTGGACGGAAACATCGATTTAATCAACAACAGCATATTCAGAAACGTTGGCCATTTGATCACACTCTTGACTTTTCTAACTCTTTTTTGGTAGCTACTGATGCATTCTTTTACACTTGCTCTATTAAATAGAAATTGTTGGAAATATGGGTGAATATAAAATTAATTCTCAAGGGCACAATTCTCAAAGGCATTTTTTTTAGTTGAAAGTGGGAAGTGGAAAGCACTAGTCCCACATAGAAAAAGAAGAAGGTTTTTGTTGTGTTTATATGAAGTTACACTCCTTTGGAGGGTAACTTCATTTCACAAGAACTATGCCTCGCGAGCAGGCGCATGGGGGGTGCAAATCCCAGGCCCGATGAGCAGAAATTTAGGCGCGAGCACACGACCTGCGTACACGAATGCAGAATCGAAAAGAGGGCCTCGCGACAAAACCCATTTTGCTCTCTGCTATTTATAACTTTATTTTTCAACTCTGCCATTATGAGAATAAATTCCTTTTCTACCATTACGTGATGGCCGGTGAATCAATTGGGGTAACGGCTGTTGTGAATGATTGAATTGCCGTTACGAGTTATCAATGTGGGCTGTTACAACAGCCGATTAATAATGGCAGTTACGAGTAATTTTGTAACAGCGTCCGTTACAAGATTGATTTTTGTAACGGCGACTTAATATCGACTGTTACGAGATGATGGCGTGTAACGGCTGCTGCGGAATTAATTTTGTAACGGCGTAACGGCCGATTTGCAGTTACAAAGTTTAATTGTCCGTTATTTTCATATTTCCAAAATGCCCCCCTCCTTACTCTATAAATAGTTGCCTTTCCTTTGAAGTTTTTCATCGAATTCCAAACGCTCTCTCCCTTTCTCTCTTGCATACACGAAGTTTTCCGAATTCTTTCTCTCCTCTCTTCCGGTGGTTTTTCCGATAGTGTTCGGCTAGGGATTGTTCGAGTTCGCCTTGGGCTTGGGAGTGTTGTTTTCGCTCCTTTGCTGCGTGCCATTGTATCTTGGGAGACAGACGTTCATGAAACCTTCAGCGAGTGCCGTGAGGGGAACGAATCTGTTTTAAGGAAAGTGTGTGATACACAGGCCTCGGTATTTCATTTGTGTTGATTATATTTGCCTATATTTCGTTTGTTAAAATATGGTATATCCAATTCCATTTCCTTTATTTTATATAATTGTTTTGTTATATTAATGCCATTTTGAATTCTAGTAACATTCTTAAAACAGATTCGGATTTCAATTTCGATTCAACTCTGATTTCAATTCGAAATGGCTACCGGAAAAGAAGTGCTTGATGTGGTTGCTGACAACATCGGCTAACCCTCTGCCCCTGCTGTCTCCTAATCCTCTGCCTCTGCCCCTACTGCGGTTTCCGTCCACCATGGCGAGAAACCTGTAAAATTTGATGGGTCGAATTTTAAAAGGTGGCAGCAAAAGATGTTGTTTTATCTAACAACATTGAATCTTGCGAGATTCTTGACTGAGAAAGCTCCTAAGCTATCCGAAGGAGAAACAGATAAGCAAGTCTTCAACGCTGTTGAGGCTTGGAAGCACTTCGACTTCCTATGTAGGAACTATGTCATGAACGGTTTGCATGACTCATTGTACAATAGACATTGTACAATTAAAACGGCAAAGGAGCTGTGGGAATCCTTGGACCAGAAATATAAAACAGAGGATGCCGGAGCAAAGAAATTTGTTGTCGGTCGATTCCATGATTATAAGATGGTCGATTCCAAAACAGTGATCAGTCAAGTGCAAGAGATCCAAGTGATCTTGCATGAGATCTAGGCTGAGGGAATAATCCTGAGTGAAACCTTCCAAGTAGCTGCGATTATTGAAAAGCTACCTCCTGGTGGAAGGATTTCAAGAACTACCTCAAGCACAAGCGAAAGGAAATGAACCTGGAAGAACTGATTGTTAGACTTCGAATTGAAGAAGATAACAAAGGTTCTGAACGGAAAAGGTTCAATCCTTTTGTGGCTAAGGCAAATGTTGTGGAGCATAGGCAAGGCCAGAAGAACAAGAAGATTGTTAAGCCAAGGTTGGGACCAAAGGGAGGAGTTTCAAAGAACAAGTTCTAAGGAAAATGCTTCAACTGTGGCAAGATGGGTCACAGATCGGTGGACTGCAGACTTCCTAAGAAGAAGAACTATGAGACAAATGTGGTGAATAACATCACTAAAGACAAGTCTGATATAAACCTCTATGTAATGGTTTCTGAAGTGAACCTGGTTGGGTCGAATCCCAAAGAATGGTGGATTGACACTGGTGCCACTAGGCACGTATGCTCGAATAGGGATTTGTTCTCAACTTTCGAACCAATGAATGGGGAGAAAGTTTTCATGGGGAACTCTGCCTCATCTGCTGTCGAAGGTCAAGGGAAGGTGTTGCTGAAGATGACATCCGGAAAGGAACTGACTCTGAACAATGTCCTCTATGTGCCAGAAATCCGAAAGAACCTGGTCTCCGGATCTCTATTAAACAAACATGGATTCCGTATGGTGTTCGAGTCAGACAAAGTGATTTTGTCCAAATTTAGAATGTATGTGGGGAGAGGCTATGTATCTGACGGGCTTTTTAAGCTAAATGTTATGACCATTATCAATAAAGATAATAAGTCTTCTATTTACTTGCTTGAGTTTTACAATTTATGGCATGGTAGACTAGGACATGTTAATTATGATACACTGCGTAGATTAATTAACTTGGAACATATTCCCTCATTTCAAATTGATTCAAAACATAAATGTGAAATTTGTGTTGAAGCAAAATTAACGAGATCATCGTTTCAATCAGTTGAAAGGAATACCGAACCCCTTGAATTAATTCATAGTGATGTTTTTGATTTGAAATTCATACAAACAAGAGGCGGTAATAAATATTTTATTACCTTTATCGATGATATCACAAAATACTGCTATGTGTATTTGCTTAAAAGCAAAAGTGAAGCCTTAGAGAAATTTGTTCTCTATAAGAATGAAGTTGAAAATCAACTCAACAAGAAAATAAAAAGATTTAGAAGTGATAGAGGTGGTGAGTATGAAGAACCAATTGGTGAATTCTGTGCACAACACGAAAGTATATATAAAGTAACTGCACCTTACTCACCTCAATCAAATGGTGTAGCTGAATGGAAAAATCACACATTGAAAGAAATGATGAACGCGATGTTACTGAGTTTAGGTTTACCCCAAAATATGTGGGGTGAAGCATTTTGTCAAGTAATTACCTTTTAAATAAGGTGTCCCGAAAGAAAGAGGTTAAAACCCCTTATGAATTATGGAAAGGTAGGAAACCATCCTACAAATACTTACGAGTGTGGGGGTGTCTTGCAAAAGTAGCTGTTCCAACACCAAAGAAAACGAAGATAGGTCCTAAAACGGTGGACTGTATCTTTATAGGCTATGCACATAACAGTAATGCATATCGTTTTCTTGTACACTGTCGCGACCCTCTAAAAAAAATTATTTTAAAGGGTTAACGGATTATTAGGTTAATTAGATTTGACTAACCTAACGCGGACCCTCCCAAGCCCTACCGAATCGTGACTTTGGATTTTTATTTTAAATGATTTTGAAATTTGGAGTCGCCACTAATCATTCTTGGTAGGTTGATTAGGAACCTAAATAAATTAGCGGGAGAACTAATTTATTCCTGCGAACCAGAGATTATGAGCTCGGGGACTTGGTTACACAAGTTAATTAAAACTAATGCCCTTTCGGTACCTTAATTTCATGGATATCCTAATTCGGTAACTCAGGCTTGGTTTATTCCTAAGGCTCTAGTAGGGTATTCTCTTTTGTGTTTTCACTTTTTAAATAGGATGCATGGATGGTATATATTTTTATTTGTTATATTTTTTAAGTGTTAAAGATTCCCTGAAGCCGAAAGAGGGAGTGTGTTAACGACTTCTGTGCAGTATTACGACCTACTCATCTTTTGGGTCTGATGATTCAAAAATTAAATTATAAGAAGTACATGACAGTGAATAAACACCTCCAATGGGAGGCCTAGCATTGGCTTGGCTCTTCCCTTTGGGATTTAAGGTACATGTATTTAAGCTGCAGGTATTTAAACTACTGTAAGAAAAAACCTCCAATGGGAGGCTAAGCATTGGCTTGGCTCTTCCCTTTGGGATTTAAGGTACATGTATTTAAGTTGCAGGTATTTAACTACTGTAAGTAAAAACCTCCAATGGGAGGCTAAGCATTGGCTTGGCTCTTCCCTTTGGGATTTAAGGTACAGGTATTTAACTTCCCTTCTCTATCTCCTCTTCTCTATCTTCCCTTCTCCATCTCCTCTTCTCCATCTTCCCTTCTCTATTTTAATTTCTCCACCAACTCTTCTTTTTGTTATTTACAAAATAATCCCTCAAGTGTTAGGTATTTGCATCCTAGTCCTTGAGATTTTAAGTATTTGCAATTTAGTCCATGAAAAAATATATTTCTTTAAGTCCAAATCTCTTCACAATTTTTGACACACCAAAATTTACCACATGTCAAATTTAAGCTCATTTCTTGCCGCTGAAAATAATGCAGAATTTAATTAAAGCCCTTTTGCAAAATTGAGTCATTCTTGGTATAATTGAGCTAAGATGAAAATTTAAAATATTAGAAGACAATGTCACAACTCATAAAAAGTGAAAATTAAAAATAAGTTGACTTAAATTAAATTTTTTAGGCCCGATTCGAGATTATACTCGTGAAGGGACACGTGACTCGAATTGGATTTTTCTAAATTTACGGAGGCCAATATGAAAATAGATTTAAAATAAAAATATTAACTATCTTTGTGTATTTTTTTTGCCTCAAATGTTATTTTTCCAAAATTTTCAAGTATTTTTGTATTTTTTTAAAAAAAATTAAATTAAATATATATAATATGAAAATTTATTTTTTGTTCAAAAATGGTTGCTTAGGCTTGGCTAAGGCTTCCAAAGTTGATTTTGCAATTTTCTCAATTTTTCTTTATTTTTCATGAATTTTCGAAAATAAAAATACTAAAAAATACTGAAAATATGAAAAATCATTTTTTGGTCAAAATTAGTTCTCTAGGCTTGGCCAAGGTCCCCGAAGTTAATTTTTCAATTTTATGAATTTTTATGGATTTTTCAAAAAATAAAAATGCCGAAAAATACTGAAAATTTTTAAAAGAGAAAAGATGATTAAAAATCAGGTGTCAACAGCTGCCCCTCTTTGAAAGGAAGCTCGACAGAGGTTCATTTCAAAGACAAGATGACACCTGAACCCTAATCGACTCAACACAATGAAATAAAAAGAGTCGTGACATGAATGTTCCACTGAAAATGAAATGAGAACATAAGGATTCGTTATAAGAAAACCTTAGGGTGGTTGAATTTGAACCCGTATGGTAGGTCAACCCATGATAGATTCCTAATGAAAGGATTCTACTGAATAAATTTTGACCCGTATGGTAGGTCACCCCATGGTAGATTCCTAATGAAAGGATTCTACTGATTACAATTTGATTGAAATTTGACCTGTATGGTAGGTCAACCCATGGAACTGCCTGTAAGAAAGACTTTGTGCCTGTAGAAAGGACTTGGTGCCTGTAAAAAGGACTTTGGTTCCTGTAAAAAGGACTTGGTGCCTGTAGAAAGGACTTCGTGCCTATAAAAAGGACTTAATGCCTGTAAGCAAGACTTTATGCCTGTAAGAAGAACTTGGTTTGCCTGTAAGAAGGACTTGATTTACCTGTAAGAAGGACTTTATGCCTGTAAGAAGGACTTATTTTGCCTGTAAGAAGGACTTGATTTGCCTGTAAGAAGGACTTTGTGCCTGTAAGAAGGACTTGGTTTGCCTGTAAGAAGGACTTATTTTGCCTGTAAGAAGGACTTGATTTGCCTGTAAGAAGGATTTTATGCCTGTAAGAAGGACTTGGTTTGCCTGTAAGAAGGACTTGATTTGCCTGTAGGAAGGACTTTGTGCCTGTAAGAAGGACTTGGTTTGCCTGTAAGAAGGACTTGATTTGCCTGTAGGAAGGACTTTGTGCCTGTAAGAAGGACTTGGTTTGCCTGTAAGAAGGACTTGATTTGCCTGTAAGAAGGACTTTGTGCCTGTAAGAAGGACTTGGTTTGCCTGTAAGAAGGACTTGATTTACCTCAAAGGGTGCCATTCTGGAATCTGGGGAGACCAGGAATCCGGCAGAAGCTCAAACCCAATTTAACCTACCATGAAGGGTGCATGTATATGCCGCTCTGGATTCGAGCACCCTGAGAATCGTCAAAATTCATTCTCTTGAAAGGTTCAGGGCGAAGATATATTTACCTGAGGATTTGGAAGGAACGCCTAGTGGTTTCTAGATAACCAGGCTTGTTCATTCAACCCGAACATTGGGAATGTGTCACCCCAGACATGTGGACGGGTCAAGTAAATTGGGGAGTCTACTCCTTACGTCAATGAATGGCTTATCTCGGACTTTGCCCCTGCACAATAAAATGCAAGGGTGAAAGGGTTGAGTGAATTTTAAAAGATTTGGGCTTGTTTAATGTTGACAACTGTCATAGTCGTCGATCGAATGTCCCTGCAAGAAGGAAATCAGAAGGGTTATCTTTAAAACCAAATGCGTTAAGGAAGATATACTCTCCTTTTCAATTCAGGTTTTCCATCAATTTGCCCCATTTTCATCAGGACGGATCTCATCAGATGATCACCATTTTTCCATTTGGGGTTGTCTCCCTTTACCAGCTTCGCTGGGTTGATTTTCCGTCAACCTTTGTTGGACAATTTGATCTTGTTCGTCGACTATTCTGCAAAAAATAATTTACAAAAATTTGTCTTATTTATTTACAATATTCACAACATTTCCTAACCTTGGAGATCGAACTAGGGGCGTTTCGGATCACTGTCATTCCCTCATGCTATGAAGGTTCTCTTTTAATGTAAGAGCCAATTTTTGCTGACATAATCTTATCATGTTGCATCGGATAAACTCCCTTTTACGACGCCTGTTGACACCTGATTTTTAATCATTTTCTCTATTACTAAAGTAATAAAAATTCCATAAAAATTCATAAAATTGAAAAATCAACTTTGGGGACCTTAGCCAAGCCTAGGGAACCAATTTTGACCAAAAAACGATTTTTCATATTTTCAGTATTTTTAAGTATTTATTTATTTATTTATTTTTGAAAATAGAAAATCCATAAAAATTCATAAAATTGAAAAATCAACTTTGGGAACCTTAACCAAGCCTAGGGAACCAATTTTGACCAAAAAATAATTTTTCATATTTTTATATATTTTTTATTTTTAAAAAAAAAAATAATACAAAAATACTTGAAAATTTTGGAAAAATAACATTTGAGGCCAAAAAAAATACACAAAGATAGTTAATATTTTTATTTTAAATCTATTTTCATATTGGCCATCGCAAATTTAGAAAAATCCAATTCGAGTCACGTGTTCCTTCATGAGTATAATCTCGAATCGGGCCTAAAAAAATTTAATTTGAGTCAACTTATTTTTAATTTTTACTTTTTATGAGTTGTGACATTGTCTTCTAATATTTTAAATTTTCATCTTGGCCCAATTATACCCAGAATGACTCAATTTTGTAAAAAGGCTTTAATTAAATTCTGCATTATTTTCAGCGGCAAGAAATGAGCTTAAATTTGACATGTGGTAAATTTTAGTGTGTCAAAAATTGTGAGGAGATTTAGACTCAAAGAAATATATTTTTTCAGGGACTGAATTGTAAATACTTAAAATTCAAGGACTATAGTGCAAATACCTAACTCTTGAAGGATTATTTTACAAATAACAAAAAAGAAGAGTTAGTGGATAAATTAGAATAGAGAAGGGAAGATGGAGAAGAGGAGATGAAGAAGAGAAGTTGGAGAAGAATGGATGGAGAAAATAAGATAAGAGTAGAGAAGGGAAGATGGAGATGAAGAAGAGTTAGTGGAGAAATTAGAATGGAAGATAAGAATAAAGAAGGGAAGATGGAGATGAAGAAGAGTTAGTGAAGAAATTAGAATGGGAGATAAATATGGAGAAGGGAAGATGAAGATGAAGAAGAGTTAGTGGAGAGATTAGAATGTGAGATAGAGATGGAGAATGGAAGATGAAAATGAAGAAGAGTTAGTGGAGAAATTAGAATGGGAGATAGAGTTAGTGGAAAAATTAGAATGGGAGATAGATGAGTAGATTATAAAAGGAGGAAGAAGTGAGCTTAAGGGAGGATTGGATTTTTTGGAGAGAAAATTTTGGATGTTTGAGAGAGTTTTGGGAGATTGAAGAAAAATTTGAGAGAAAGAAAATACCAAAAGAGAGAGAATTTTGAAGATGATGGGAGTTTAAAGCTAGGGGTTATCATCACAAATTCCTTCATCGATCAATATAAATCAAGAGTTCATTCTCGTCAATGAGCAAGCAAATTCGAGCTAAGTGTTTTTATTTAGTCATTTATTTATGGTTTTACTCGCAAATTAGCACAAATTGTATACACTTTCTCCATCTCCCATTTTTTCCCATATTTTATGTCAGGAGAAGGATATCTCTATGTCAACAGCAAAAATCTCGTAGAGATGCAAAAATCGACCCAGACAAGCTCCTAAGCTGTCCACCGATTTCTCAACTGATCTGTAACTAAAAGTCCCTCTTAATTCAAAAGAAACTCTCTATATTGGGAACATAGAGAGCGAAAATCAATTATAGAAATCCCTCCCAAAAAACGGGAGATAAGTACTCTTTCCACTCTTTTGGTTTTAGGTGCAGATTAGCACATATTTTGTATACTGACACTTCACTCTATTTTATGTCAGGAAGCCGCAGCTCTATATCAATGGTCAACCCTATGGAAGCACAAAATCGGCTTGGAGGAGTCCTCAAGCGCGCACAAATTTCAAATTGTTGAATCAATTCGTTGTATTTCATTTTAAAGAATTCATACCGCAGAATGGAGAGGACAAAGTCCATCCGCAATTTAAATATCTGCACCATAAATCCCAAAGGGAAGAGCCAAGCCAATGCTTAGCCTCCCATTGGAGGTTTTTACTTACAGTAGTTAAATACCTGCAACTTAAATACCTGTACCTTAAATCCCAAAGGGAAGAGCCAAGCCGATGCTTAGCCTCCCATTGGAGGTTTTTACTTACAGTAGTTAAACACCTGCAACTTAAATACATGTACCTTAAATCCCAAAGGGAATAGCCAAGCCAATGCTTAGCCTCCCATTGGAGGTTTTTACTTACAGTAGTTAAATACCTGCAATTTAAATATCTGTACCTTAAATCCCAAAGGGAAGAGCCAAGCCAATGCTTAGCCTCCCATTGGAGGTTTTTACTTACAGTAGTTAAATACCTGCAACTTAAATACCTGTACCTTAAATCCCAAAGGGAAGAGCCAAGCCAATGCTTAGCCTCCCATTGGAGGTTTTTACTTACAGTAGTTAAATACATGCAACTTAAATACCTGTACCTTAAATCCCAAAGGGAAGAGCCAAGCCAATGCTTAGCCTCCCATTGGAGGTTTTTACTTACAGTAGTTTAAATACTTGCAACTTAAATACCTGTACCTTAAATCCCAAAGGGAAGAGCCAAGCCAATGCTAGGCCTCCCATTGGAGGTGTTTATTCACTGTCATGTACTTCCTATAATTTAATTTTTGAATCATCAGGCCCAAAAGATGAGTAGGTCGTAATACTGCACAGAAGTCGTTAGCACACTCCCTCTTTCGGCTTCAGGGAATCTTTAACACTTAAAAAATATAACAAATAAAAATATATACCATCCATGCATCCTATTTAAAAGGTGAAAACACAAAAGAGAATACCCTACTAGAGCCTTAGGAATAAACCAAGCATGAGTTGCCGAATTAGGATATCCATGAAATTAAGGTACCGAAAGGGCATTAGTTTTAATTAACTAGTGTAACCAAGTCCCCGAGCTCATAATCTCTGGTTCGTAGGAATAAATTAGTTCTCCCGCTAATTTATTTAGGTTTCTAATCGGCCTACCAAGAACGATTAGTGGCGACTCCAAATTTCAAAATCATTTAAACAAAAAACCAAAGTTGCGATTCGGTAGGGCTTGGGAGGGTTCGCGTTAGGTTAGTCAAATCTAATTAACCTAATAATCCGTTAACCCCTTTTGAAGATAAATTTTTTTTAGAGGGTCGCGACAGACTGGCGACTCCGCTGGGGACAGAGATTTTTAAATTTTCGAAAAAAGATACCAATTGGAATACTTAAATTTTTTCGAAATTTTAAGAGTCTTAGTGGACTTAGGCCAATGAAAATTTCATGCATATCTCGCTTCTGGCGATATTGTTTGGGACTCATTCTATAGGTGTTATATGTTTTTGCAGGATGGGAGTTATAAGGGGCGGAGTGTTTGGCTAACCCCTTTGTTTTGCAGGCTCGGTGTTGGGTTTATTTGTTTAATTTCGCACATTTTTAGAAGCGCTGTTTTGATATCAATTGTTGTGCATGTCTTGCATACTCTGAGGATCACGACACCTGCACACACAAGCGTCTAAACCCAAGTCGCGAAATTCTTCCTAGAAAACCATAGATAGGGATCGAATATGCAAAGCTCTTGCGTCGATTGCGCTCGGGTTGACCATATTTTATTCCGCTCATTATCTGAATTGACAATTCTTCCCATTGTGATTTGATTGCGCGGAGGGTAAGTTTGTCAATTCAGATAGTGGGAGCCTTTTTAGGTCCATACCTTGTCTCTCCTTCTTTTATTTTCTAGAGTCCACTCCTCACTTGAGTCATGCGCATGACTATGTGAATTGCATTTCTCCAAGGTAAAAGTAAGTTCTCTAATTTTATCTTGTATTTATTTTCGGTCGGTCCATGCTAGGTGTTAGTCAGTTTTTGAGCTTGATATTACGACCATTCTTTTTAAAAGAAAATAAAAATTAAATTTGTCCCTCATTTCTTTTAAAAAAATTTTTTTTTGAAAAAATGATGTAAAAAAATCCCTTCATGGGAATTTTATTAACCAATAAGGGATTTTTGTCATATTTTTATTGCTTCAATAAAAATGAAATTTCCTGAAAAAATTTTCCTCTGAAAATTTCAATAAAAAGAAAAATTCCTTAAAAAAAACTCTAGTAGACATCAAGTGATTTTATCACATTTTTCAAATTATAAAAACTTGCAAGAAAATTCTTCTCGAGAAATTCGCTCATGTTTTTCTAAGAAAATTTTCTCTAAATAAAATTAGACTAATTGACCAATAAGAGATTTTTGTCATGTTTTTTTTCTCTCCAATAAAAATGAAATTTTCCCGACAAATTTTCCTCTGAAAATTTATTTCGATAAAAAGAAAAATTCCTTTAAAAAAAACATCAAGTGATTTTATCACATTCTTTCAAATTATAAAAACTTGCAACAAAAATTCTTTTCGAGAAATTCGCTCATGTTTTTCTAAGAAAAGTTTCTCTAAATAAAATTAGACTAATGTCTCGGGGGAATTTCGTTAACCAATAAAGGATTTCTGTCATGTCTTTCCTGCTTCAATAAAAATAAAATTTTCCTGACAAATTTACCTCTGAAAATTTATTTTGATAAAAAGGAAATTCCTTCAAAAATTTTAGTAAACGTCAAGAGACTTTGTCACATTCCTTTAAAAAAAATAAAAAAAAAGAATAATAAATCTGAAAAAAATTCTGTATCAGAAATTAACCCATTTCTTCCTAAGGAAATTTTTTTTTCTTTCTTCTGATTTCTCTATAAAATAGAAAAAATCAAATTGGATTAATATAGGAGTCATGGACCGACATTTCTTGTGTCGCATACTAATTATATCTTTTTCTTTTGCAGGGAGATTCTAGATACCCCAGACGGGTGTAAAAATTAAGTTCAATAATATATCAAGAATCATCTTCAGAAATACCAAAAGACGAAAAACACCGAGGCTTCAACCGTTAATTCTGGGGGGCAAACGAACATTGTCCATCTTTGACAGACAAAGTTGTGTCAATCCGTAAACTTGTATGGGCAGTGTATTCTGATATGACGGTGGATTTATACTGATTAAACATGGGGGCATATTTAATGTATTGCAGAGGATCCCGCGTCTTTTGAAAAACAATATGGATTATATAATCAGAACCCATGAAACAAATACCTTTACCTGATCAAATCAACCAGAGACCGGTCTTAAAATTTCCTCTTATCCGAAACATGCGGAGGGCTTTAGAGGACCGAGGTTCTATTAATGAACGTGGCCCACAGGAATTTCTCCCGACGCTACAGGCGACCGACACAAGCAAGTGGACGCCGAAAGAAACAAAATATGGATAAAAGTGGGCACACAACAGGTGGCCGGATTTACTACCAGCGCACTGATCGAGTTGTCATAGCGTTATTGTTCGTGATCTCAAGATGGATAGTGGGGGCCACCGCCGAACCCATCATCAATGTTCTCGATATCATCGTCTGGAGCAATTAAACAAGAACATCAAGAAGAACATTAAGCCTCGACATCTTCGGTACCTCAAATCGTTCTGTTATGCTATGCGAAAGAAACGATAGCAGGAAAATTAAAAAAACAAAAACAAAACAAAACATGTGAAGCTTTTCTTTCATTCCATTCATCAAAGAGTATTACAACAACTCACTGGGGAGGAAAGGTAAAGCCAAACTGGGCCCTGATGACCATTACGAAAGAGCTCAACTGACTCTCCAAACAGTTGATGCTCTGGATGCAACGGGCGCTCTCGGGATCAAGCTCCGCGAGCCTAAAGAAGAGGCGATCGCACTTCTCTTTAACCTGGGCCATAGTGGCCTCGTAATGCTCAACGGCAAACTCCAGGTCCGGAACCGCTGCCCTCTCGAAAGCAATGTCTGCCGTAATGTCATCAAGTCTCTCCTGCAGCCAACCACATTTGCACCTCATCACAATATTGCCTGGCTCCTGTTCGGTGTAAGTTCGGACCAAGGCCAGACGATCCACCAACTTTCCCCTCTCACGAACCAGCCACGAAAGCTGATCGTTGGCAAACTTGAGGGCCTTTTTGTGATTATCAGCCACAAACGTAACTGTTGCCAGACGCTCGTGCCGGTCTCGGTAACGGGCTTTCACGACGGCGGTCACAAGGACCGTCTCATAAGCACGGTTATAGGCAGCCAGAAAATTGATGAAGAGGGTCGAGAAGTTTCGGTACTCCTTCCCTAGTTGAGTACCCTCAACAGAAGCAGCGTCCACGGTCCTAAATAAACCGAGGATTTCAGCCTCAACGATAGAGTTTTTGGCTATATGAGCGTAACCTCTACCAAGAAGATTGTAGAGTCTCTCCCACCCAGCTAGGACTTCGGCGGATAAGGTATGGTTAGGAGAATTGGCCATTTTTGAAAGCAGAATACGAAAGAAAGGGGGAGAGAGGTGAGGCAGATGAGCGGAATGCGAAGATGGTAATCTGCTTTGAAGTAAATATTGATTTCATAGTGACGATCTACCATTCTCTATTGGCACCACCCTCGTTGGCTCGAATTCCCATCAGATGGCGACTGTGAGCTAAGCGAGTCCGAAATCTCTGCAGAAAAGTTGGACGGGCTGCCACCACTTTGAAAAAGAAAGAATAAAAAACGAGCTGAGTGGGAGACAAAGAAATTTTCGGCAGAAAAGGAGATACGACTCGTCTTTATTGGAGGACCCGCCAGTAAATCGACGGTAGAGATCTTGACAAGGGCCCTCTACCATGAAAAGAAAAAAGGAAGACGAACTGAGCGAGAAACAAGGATTTCCCCTTTGATCAAAAGCTGAATATCAGATTTTCTCCCTCGGAAAATCTAATAGCACTGCCCGTGAAGAGGGAAGTCGTTGCTATTGCCAGAGAGAGAACTTGTCCTCATTTGATAGTGAGAGTTCATTCGCCAGAACTCGCAGGAGAAAGATAGAGAGGAAGGAGTTCTCGTGGGAGAGGAATTCAAAACCTTCACCATCAAAGCATTGGCTTTCAAAGCCTGTTACGAGAAACCATCGACGATCCCGTGATCCCTCAAGTCCAAGAAGACATCCTGAGGCGGTCTCGAGTCGGCAGTCCTAGATCCAGAAATATGTCGAGCATTAGGGAAACGGGCGCATGTTCAACCCTGGTCGAAGCTAATGAAGTTCCTTACCCTGAGGGTCTACTGGTCATGGCCATTGACGGTAATCCAGTCTCTCTGTCAATCCTTGTTACCGTATTGAGAAAATGCTGGTATAAGGTTGTAGCTCAAGCAAAGGCGACAGAGGCCTTAGAGATATTAAGGAGGAGTGGTGACCAGTTTGATATCGTCCTCACCGCCATGGTAGGGATTGACATGGATGTTTTCACTCTCTTGGAAGTCATCAATTCTAAATTAAACATGCCAGTCCTCGTAATATCGGCAAGCGATGATCAGCAAGCCATAATGAAGGCTGTCTTAAATGGGGCCCAAGACGTCGTAACGAAACCAGTTAGGGTTCAGATGCTTCAAAACATATGGCAGCACGTGGTAAGGAAGCAATTGCACGACCATGAGAACAAGCATCAAGCCTTCAATTTTGTTCCAAGCAACTGGAGAAAGAAGATGAGTTGGTCTCCCGAGCTGCATCGTATGTTTGTTAATGCAGTTCAGCAGGTAGGAATCGATTCGGCACGGCCGCAACATATACTGGAAATTATGAACGTAGAGGGACTCACTAAAGCAAATGTTTCGAGTCATCTTCAGAAGTACAGAAAAAGGGTGAGAGAACACAATGCAGCTCAGAATCAAGAAAACCAAGGCTGGACTGATCCAAGCCTGAATGTCGAGTCTCCTCGCCACCATAAGTTCCGCAGGTTAACATGGGGCGAGCCACTTCCCATCATCAACCAAGCCAGTAGCCGTGCCATCAATCCTCCAGGCGTTAATCAAAGTATCCCACAGAATCACCCTAATGCTCTTCAAGAGTATAGACCGCAGGGGCAGTGTATTCAGACTCCTTGGTCTGAGCACCAATCCATGGCTAGAATTCATCCCATGATCAGCGCGCCTGCGCAGCCAGAGAATCAAACAAGAAATTATCCTGAGCACTTCCACTTCTTTAATCCTCGAATGGAAGGAGTTTTTGGCAGCAGGATAGTTAGTGATCCCCACACTTTCTCGAGTAATGATGAAGGCTCCAGCACGAGAAGTCAAATTGCTCATGGCGAGGACAGAATGAGAAATCTACCGCCAGCATTTGCCAACAACAATGCCCAATTCGAGCATCAGTTGCTGGAAGGTTCAAGAGATTACCCAGATGATGAGCTTACTGCCCTGGTCAACCAGTTTAGGGTTGACAGACGTCCCAAGCCGCGATCAGGAGCCAGTGAGTAGGGACTCTCAAACATCGATCATCCACACCCGAACCAACACGAGACTAGCTGATTATCGAAGAGCCACAGGAGAGGCAGAACTGACCTTGAATAAGTGCACCTTTCATTTCATGCTTAATTCCCCTACGTATGATATTTTCCAGCTTTCTAGGTGTCTCGATTTAATTCAAGGACAATGGGGCAATTTATTTATTTATTTATTTATTTTATCCCGTCGAATGCGTGAATCCCTTTTTATGCTAGATTTAGGGCGGATCAATTTGTGGCAACGTCGCTGACTGCCATAATGAGAAATGTTGAATGGCCTCACGTAGGGAAATTTCAAGTGAAATGCCCAGGCGAGCTCGAAGACGGGTAATTGTGTGTCGTTCCAATTTACCCTCAATCGTTGCAAAATGCTAAATTGGATTTGTTCCATTCTCACCCAGGGAATTGCAAAGTGCCTCAAGAGTGTCGCAAAATGAAATGACCCAATGGAACTCGATAGGACTCATTTGCCTCGAAGGTAACCTTCAAATTAAAGGAGCCCTCCAGTCCACGGACCCGATGGCATAGAAAATGATGATGGTCCAAAGCAACCCGAAAGAAAATAAGGCCCAACTAAGCAAAGCACTTACGTGGCAAGCTCAAAGTGAAGGCCAACTTGGGACATACAATTCAATCCTGTCCAAATGAAGGAACTTCCTCAATTCAAATTCAATGGAAGTACACACAAGGGTAAAACAGTATCGTTCCAATTTTTCTAGAATATGAAGAACATATACTGCCGCATTCTCTTTCATTTTTGCAGGGGAAGTCTCTACTGGCCAGATTTTCCTGTCTAACATTCCCTATCAGTATCACCTCCGCTACTCGTCTCCAATCTCGAGCCAAGCAAATCCGACGTCTCTACGGCAAAGCTAGACGGGACGCTACTACTTTGAAAAAGAAAGGATAAAAAATAAGCCGAGTGGCAGACAAAGAAATTTTCGGCAGAAAAGAAGAGACGGCTCGTCTTTATTGAGGGACTCGCCAGCAAAATCGACGGTGGATATAACGACAGGGCCCCCCTACCACGAAAAGATAGAAGGAGACGAGCTGGACGAGAGATACGATGAAAAAAAAATTTGAGAAAAACAGAACACTCGGGAGAGGCAATACAGTTGCTAAACCCACGTCTAATTTTAAAGGAGGCATCCTCTTGATAATCCTTAGAGAGACTCTTAAAGCATACGCAGTCTCCCAGAAAAAATCCAGAAAGTGAAAATACAAGAAGAGGTAGCAAACTTTGAGAAATCGTTAACAAAATCGAAGATGTCTCAACCCAACACACTTGAGAGTTATCGTCACCTGCTGAATATGGGAGAGGAAGAGTTCGAAGCCATGTTTGGGATTGAGCCCATGGAGCCTGGCCCTTCCACCGACGACGTCCAAGAGCCCGGTGAGGACAAGGACAACAACGGTAAGGGTCAAAAGAAGCGTTACCCTCACCTATATGCTTCATCGTGCAGGGGCAAAGTTTGAGACGAACCGCCCCTCGACATAAGGAGTAGGCTTTCCAATTTGTTCAGTCCGCCCACATACCGGGGGCAATTTAAATCCGCCCATATTTGCACATTATATAAACACACGTGATGCTAAAAATTGTCACATCGGCATTGTGTTTACACATTTTATGAATTATGTATGACCATTCCGCATGTTTAATTTACCAACTCCAACTTAGAGCATAAACTGCATAGGAGACATCAAATGTGCAAAATGGGGCATAACAGGATGAGGAAAGGCAAACCATTTCCACACAGGTCTAACATTTTAATCTACAAATAAATAGTCTTTCTCTAGAGTGAGAGAAAGCCCTTTCGGAATGAAGTCCCCCATTCAGATTACATTCGAGGTGTTCATACTATAAGAACCTCCTTAAACAAAAGTGGTAATGCAATACATGATCCATATGTTGATCGATTGCATCATGAGTTATTACACAGACTGCCTTTAATCATGACAAACTTAGTTGAACAATTTTGTATGAACCAATGAACGCATTGATGAAAATGCTTGCACATGTTACCTCTGACATTGCCTGATAGGCAACACATTCCCGGTATTTGAGTTACCTTCCAAAGTCTTGAAATTCATTCGGCGATTATTGAATGAACAAGCCTGGTTGAGCATTTCTTCCAAATTCTCAGGTAAGTATATCTTCAACCTGAACCTTTCAAGAGAATGAATTCTGACGGTTGTTGGGGTACTCGAATCTATTGCGATATATACAGGTATTCACCTTCTTCAATAAAGCATGATTTGTCTCAAGGACAGAAATGTTCTAGACCTTTTGATCTCTGCCTCTTTGGTTTATTCCTAAAGCGACAGGAGAATATAATTTGGGTTTGAGTTTCTGCAGGATTCCTGGTCTCCCCAGATTTTAGAATGGCACCCTTTGAGGTACACCAAGCCCTTCTTACAAGCAAACTAAGTCCTTCTTACAGGCAAACCAAGTCCTTCTTACAGGCACAAAGTCCTTCTTACAGGCAAACCAAGTCCTTCTTACAGGCACAATGTCCTTCTTACAAGCAAATCAAGTCCTTCTTACAGGCAAACTAAGTCCTTCTTACAGGCAAACCAAGTCCTTTTTACAGGCACAAAGTCCTTCTTACAGGCAAGCCAAGTCCTTCTTACAGGCATAAAGTCCTTCTTACAGGCAAATCAAGTCCTACTTACAGGCAAACAAAGTCCTTCCTACAGGCAAAACAAGTCCTTTTTACAGGCAAATCAAGTCCTTCTTACAGGCACAAAGTCCTTCTTACAGGCAAATAAAGTCCTTCTTACAGGCAAATCAAGTCCTACTTACAGGCAAACCAAGTCCTTCTTACAGGCATAAAGTCCTTCTTACAGGCAAATCAAGTCCTACTTACAGGCAAACAAAGTCCTTCCTACAGGCAAAACAAGTCCTTCTTACAGGCAAATCAAGTCCTTCTTACAGGCACAAAGTCCTTCTTACAGGCAAATCAAGTCCTTCTTACAGGCATAAAGTCCTTTTTACAGGCAAACAAAGTCCTTCTTACAGGCAAATCAAGTCCTTCTTACAGGCAAATCAAGTCCTTCTTACAGGCAAATTAAGTCCTTTTTACAGGCAAATCAAGTCCTTCTTACAGGCAAATTAAGTCCTTTTTACAGGCATTAAGTCCTTTTTACAGGCACAAGTCCTTTTTACAGGCACAAAGTCCTTTTTATAGGCACAAGTCCTTTTTACAGGCACCAAGTCCTTTCTACAAGCACCAAGTCCTTCTTACAGGTATCTCCATGGGGTGACCTACCATACGGGTCAAATCTCAATCAAAATTTAATTAGGAGAATCCTTTAATTAGGAATCTACCATGGGTTGACCTACCATACAGGTCAAATTTCAATCAAAATTTAATCAGTAGAATCCTTTTATTAGGAATCTACCATGGTACGACCCACCATACGGGTCAAATGGTATGACCCACCATACGGGTCAAATTTTAATTCAATTTTTAATCAGTAGAATCCTTTTATTAGGAATCTACCATGGGTTGATCCACCATACGGGTTCAAGTTCAACCAACCCAAAGTTTTTTTTATATAACGAATTCTTAGGTTCTCATTTCATTTTCAGTGGAACATTCATGTCACGACTCTTTTTATTTCCTTGTATTGAGTCGATTAGAATTCAGGTGTCATCTCGTCTTTCAAATGAACCTCTACCGAGCTTCTTTTCAAAGAGGGGCAGCTGTTGACACCTGATTTTTAATCATTTTCTCTATTGCTAAAGTAATAAAAATTCCATAAAAATTCATAAAATTGAAAAATCAACTTTGGGGACCTTAGCCAAGCCTAGGGAACCAATTTTGACCAAAAAACGATTTTTCATATTTTCAGTATTTTTAAGTATTTATTTATTTATTTATTTTTGAAAATAGAAAATCCATAAAAATTCATAAAATTGAAAAATCAACTTTGGGAACCTTAACCAAGCCTAGGGAACCAATTTTGACCAAAAAATAATTTTTCATATTTTTATATATTTTTTATTTTTAAAAAAAAAAATAATACAAAAATACTTGAAAATTTTGGAAAAATAACATTTGAGGCCAAAAAAAATACACAAAGATAGTTAATATTTTTATTTTAAATCTATTTTCATATTGGCCATCGCAAATTTAGAAAAATCCAATTCGAGTCACGTGTTCCTTCATGAGTATAATCTCGAATCGGGCCTAAAAAAATTTAATTTGAGTCAACTTATTTTTAATTTTTACTTTTTATGAGTTGTGACATTGTCTTCTAATATTTTAAATTTTCATCTTGGCCCAATTATACCCAGAATGACTCAATTTTGTAAAAAGGCTTTAATTAAATTCTGCATTATTTTCAGCGGCAAGAAATGAGCTTAAATTTGACATGTGGTAAATTTTAGTGTGTCAAAAATTGTGAGGAGATTTAGACTCAAAGAAATATATTTTTTCAGGAACTGAATTGTAAATACTTAAAATTCAAGGACTATAGTGCAAATACCTAACTCTTGAAGGATTATTTTACAAATAACAAAAAAGAAAAGTTAGTGGATAAATTAGAATAGAGAAGGGAAGATGGAGAAGAGGAGATGAAGAAGAGAAGTTGGAGAAGAATGGATGGAGAAAATAAGATAAGAATAGAGAAGGGAAGATGGAGATGAAGAAGAGTTAGTGGAGAAATTAGAATGGAAGATAAGAATAAAGAAGGGAAGATGGAGATGAAGAAGAGTTAGTGAAGAAATTAGAATGGGAGATAAATATGGAGAAGGGAAGATGAAGATGAAGAAGAGTTAGTGGAGAGATTAGAATGTGAGATAGAGATGGAGAATGGAAGATGAAAATGAAGAAGAGTTAGTGGAGAAATTAGAATGGGAGATAGAGTTAGTGGAAAAATTAGAATGGGAGATAGATGAGTAGATTATAAAAGGAGGAAGAAGTGAGCTTAAGGGAGGATTGGATTTTTTGGAGAGAAAATTTTGGATGTTTGAGAGAGTTTTGGGAGATTGAAGAAAAATTTGAGAGAAAGAAAATACCAAAAGAGAGAGAATTTTGAAGATGATGGGAGTTTAAAGCTAGGGGTTATCATCACAAATTCCTTCATCGATCAATATAAATCAAGAGTTCATTCTCGTCAATGAGCAAGCAAATTCGAGCTAAGTGTTTTTATTTAGTCATTTATTTATGGTTTTACTCGCAAATTAGCACAAATTGTATACACTTTCTCCATCTCCCATTTTTTCCCATATTTTATGTCAGGAGAAGGATATCTCTATGTCAACAGCAAAAATCTCGTAGAGATGCAAAAATCGACCCAGACAAGCTCCTAAGCTGTCCACCGATTTCTCAACTGATCTGTAACTAAAAGTCCCTCTTAATTCAAAAGAAACTCTCTATATTGGGAACATAGAGAGCGAAAATCAATTATAGAAATCCCTCCCAAAAAACGGGAGATAAGTACTCTTTCCACTCTTTTGGTTTTAGGTGCAGATTAGCACATATTTTGTATACTGACACTTCACTCTATTTTATGTCAGGAAGCCGCAGCTCTATATCAATGGTCAACCCTATGGAAGCACAAAATCGGCTTGGAGGAGTCCTCAAGCGCGCACAAATTTCAAATTGTTGAATCAATTCGTTGTATTTCATTTTAAAGAATTCATACCGCAGAATGGAGAGGACAAAGTCCATCCGCAATTTAAATATCTGCACCATAAATCCCAAAGGGAAGAGCCAAGCCAATGCTTAGCCTCCCATTGGAGGTTTTTACTTACAGTAGTTAAATACCTGCAACTTAAATACCTGTACCTTAAATCCCAAAGGGAAGAGCCAAGCCGATGCTTAGCCTCCCATTGGAGGTTTTTACTTACAGTAGTTAAATACCTGCAACTTAAATACCTATACCTTAAATCCCAAAGGGAAGAGCCAAGCCAATGCTTAGCCTCCCATTGGAGGTTTTTACTTACAGTAGTTAAACACCTGCAACTTAAATACATGTACCTTAAATCCCAAAGGGAATAGCCAAGCCAATGCTTAGCCTCCCATTGGAGGTTTTTACTTACAGTAGTTAAATACCTGCAATTTAAATATCTGTACCTTAAATCCCAAAGGGAAGAGCCAAGCCAATGCTTAGCCTCCCATTGGAGGTTTTTACTTACAGTAGTTAAATACCTGCAACTTAAATACCTGTACCTTAAATCCCAAAGGGAAGAGCCAAGCCAATGCTTAGCCTCCCATTGGAGGTTTTTACTTACAGTAGTTAAATACATGCAACTTAAATACCTGTACCTTAAATCCCAAAGGGAAGAGCCAAGCCAATGCTTAGCCTCCCATTGGAGGTTTTTACTTACAGTAGTTTAAATACTTGCAACTTAAATACCTGTACCTTAAATCCCAAAGGGAAGAGCCAAGCCAATGCTAGGCCTCCCATTGGAGGTGTTTATTCACTGTCATGTACTTCCTATAATTTAATTTTTGAATCATCAGGCCCAAAAGATGAGTAGGTCGTAATACTGCACAGAAGTCGTTAGCACACTCCCTCTTTCGGCTTCAGGGAATCTTTAACACTTAAAAAATATAACAAATAAAAATATATACCATCCATGCATCCTATTTAAAAGGTGAAAACACAAAAGAGAATACCCTACTAGAGCCTTAGGAATAAACCAAGCATGAGTTGCCGAATTAGGATATCCATGAAATTAAGGTACCGAAAGGGCATTAGTTTTAATTAACTAGTGTAACCAAGTCCCCGAGCTCATAATCTTTGGTTCGTAGGAATAAATTAGTTCTCCCGCTAATTTATTTAGGTTTCTAATCGGCCTACCAAGAACGATTAGTGGCGACTCCAAATTTCAAAATCATTTAAACAAAAAACCAAAGTTGCGATTCGGTAGGGCTTGGGAGGGTTCGCGTTAGGTTAGTCAAATCTAATTAACCTAATAATCCGTTAACCCCTTTTGAAGATAAATTTTTTTTAGAGGGTCGCGACAACGCCATCTGACAATTTCCTTTGGCTGGAAAATGAGTATGCTAACAGGTAACTCAGCTCGTAGACTCCCTTTCTTCGTAATCTTCTAGCCTGGATAATGTTATTTAGGTTGTTTTCTCCATCTGGGTGTTCCTCTTAAACCTGCAATATAGAGAAAGTGATGCAAGTGTATACATGTATGCATGGAATATATGTAGTGGCCTTCAATGTGGCTCAGACACCTATGAGATATGAAGACTGATCCGATCTTTATCTTATTCAAGGGTAATATTTCTTGACAGCATCTGCATTTACAGGACTTGCCAATTCCTCTTCATCCATATTTATGAGAATTAAAGCACCGCCGGGTAGAACTTTCTGTACTACATACGGACCCTCATAATTTGGTGCGAACTTGCCCCCGGGATGAGGAGCATTAGGGAGCGTCTTCTTCACAACTAAATCCCCGACGGTAAAGTTTCTGAGTTTCACTTTGCGGTTAAATGACTTTGCTACCCGCTTTTGATACGCCTGTCCATGACAGATAGCCTTCACTCGTTTCTCATCAACCAGATTCAATTGCTCATGCCTCTGCCGGATCCATTCGGCCTCTGAAAGTTTCGCTTGGGCTAATATTCGTAAGGAAGGGATCTCAACTTCCACAAGAAGGACGGCCTCCATGCCATATACTAAAGAGTAAGGCGTTGCCCCGGTTGAAGTCCGAATTGAAGTTCGGTATGCCATTAACGCGTATGGCAATCTCTCGTGCCAATCCCGAAAGTTCTCTGCGGTCTTAGCCAAGATTTTCTTAATATTCTTATTCGCCGCTTCCACAGCTCCATTCATTTGTGGGCGGTAGGGAGAAGAATTAAGGTGTCTGATCTTGAATCGATCTAAAAGATCATCCACCACCTTGTTGTTCAGGTTGGATCCATTGTCTGTAATAACGGCTTGGGGCGTCCCATACCTCGCAATGATGTCCCGCTTGATGAACTTTGCGACGTTTTTGGCTGTAACGTTCGCATACGAATTGGCTTCGATCCATTTGGTGAAGTAATCGATTGCCACCAAGATAAAACGGTGTCCGTTTGAAGCTTTAGGGTTAATCGGCCCGATCATATCGATTCCCCACATTGAAAACGGCCAAGCCTCAGACATTTGATGTAGTTCATTTGGGGGAGCGTTGATCCTATCCCCATACACCTGACACTGATGACAAGATCTCACGTGTCGGTTGCAATCTGACTCCATGGTCATCCAATAGTAACCGAGTCTCATGATCTTCCTGGCGAGGAGATGGCCGTTCATGTGCGGTCCGCACTCTCCTTCATGAATCTCCTGCATGAGTAAGTTTGCTTCCTTAGCGTCTACGCACCTTAATAGGACAAAATCGAACGACTTCTTGTACAGCGTCTGACCACTAAGAAAGAACTTCGTAGCTATCTTGGCTATGTACTTTCAATCCCCCATTTGGCTCCCTGGAGGATATTCTCCATTCATCAAGTAATTTTTAATGTCCTGATACCAGGGTTGGCCATCAAACCCTTCTTCGATCACCATGCAGTAAGCCGGTTGTTTAATAATGTCGACCCTCAATGGCTCGATGTCTAAGCCTTCCGTTACTTGCAGCATGGACGATAGGGTAGCCAAGGCGTCCGCAAAATGATTTTGGGTTCTCGGTAGGTATCCAAAATCGATCTCCTCGAACTCCTCAATCATTTCCTCTAAGAACCTGTGATAAGGGATGAGCTTAGAATCTTTAGTTCTCCATTCGCCTTGGGTCTGCAGGATGATTAACATGGAGTCCCCATATACTTGCAGCCTCTTTACTTTCATGGTGAGAGCTAGCTGCAGCCCTAGGATGCAGGCTTTGTACTCAGAAATATTATTGGTGCATGGAAATGTCAGCTTTGCAGCGACTGGATAATGTTGTCCCTCAGGGGATATTAAAATTGCCCCAGTTCCAGACCCTGCGAGGTTTACAGCACCGTCAAAATACATTGTCCATTTATCCTCGGACAAGTTTGAAATGTGATCCTCTGACTTCTCGTCACTTAGGATACTAAGCCCCTGGGCATTTTCAGCTAACATATCTGCTATGGCTCGTCCCTTAACGGATTTCTGAGTTGAACTCCTAACGTCGAATTCTGATAGGAGGACCTGCCATTTAGCCAGTTTCCCAATTAAGGCTGGCTTTTCTAGGAGATATTTTATCGGGTCGTTCTCTGTGACCAGCTGTATGTGGTGATGAAGGGTATATTGCCTCAACCTGTGTAGCACCCATACCAACGCAACGCAAGTCTTCTCGATGGTAGGGTAATTCATCTCCGATGCAGTGAATTTCTTGCTCAGATAATAAATTGCCCGTTCCTTGCCATCTTCAGGGTTTGTTTGGGCCAACAGAGCCCCTAAGGATTCTTGATGGACAGTAAGATACAGGGTTAACGGAAAACCTGACATGGGAGGCACCAAAACTGGTGGCGAGACGAGGTAACTTTTGATCTTTTCCAGAGCTTGGTGACACTCAGAATCCCATTTCACCTTGGCACCTTTCTTTAGCAGCTTAAAGAATGGTTTTGCAACTTCAGATAGTTGACAAATAAACCTGGCGATGTAGTTCAGCCGCCCCAGCAAACTCCTCACTTCCTTAACTGTCGTAGGGACCCCGAGGTCTAATATCGCTTTGACTTTAGAAGGGTCTATTTCAACTCCTCGGTTGCTCACCATGAACCCAAGAAGCTTTCCTGATCGTGCCCCAAATATGCATTTGGCGGGGTTTAGCTTCAATCTATATTTCCGAAGTCGTTCGAACAGCTTTCTTAGTATTTGGATGTGATCATATCCGGGTTTAGACTTCGCGATCATATCGTCGACGTATACCTCTATCTCTTTATGCATCATATCGTGGAACAAAGCTACCATGGCCCTTTGGTAGGTTGCTCCTGCATTTTTCAAGCCGAAAGGCATAACTTTATAACAGAAGGTGCCCCATGGCGTTATGAACGAGGTCTTAGCCTTGTCTTCTTCCTTCAAAAGAATCTGGTTGTACCTAGAGAATCCATCCATGAACGAGAACATATCAAAACCGGCGGTGCTATCGACCAAGACATCGATGTGTGGGAGAGGAAAGTCATCTTTCGGGCTTGCCTTATTCAGGTCGCGATAATCTACGCAGACTCTGACTCTCCCGTCCTTCTTCATCACCGGGACAATATTAGCAACCCATTCGGGATAAGCGATCACCTCAATAAATCCCACCTTAATCAGTTTCATCACTTCTTCTTCGATCTTTTTGGATAACTCCGGTTTTGTGCGTCGAAGTTTTTGCTTCTTAGAGGGAACATTCGGATCTGTTGGGAGCGAGTGTTCAACGATGTTTGGGTCCAAACCCGGCATATCTGCATAGGACCAGGCGAACACATCCTGATATTCCCTGAGGAGATCAATAAACCGAGACACTTCTGACGAAGACAGTCTTCCTCCGATTTTTACTTCTTTCAAGTTCTCAGAATCACCCAGGTTGACTGTAATGGTTTCCTCTGTCGTTAAGGGTTTATGTTCCTCATATCTGCTCCAATCCCTTCTGACATCACTGGTATCGTCATCATATTCCTCCTCAATTCCATAGGAGAAGTCATCGATACGGTCTGAGCTACATAATAACCTGTTATGCATATGAGGGATGGTATGCCTGAAATGTCACAAGCATGGTCAGTATTTTGCTGGTACTAATAAAGATGCATGAATTTCTGAAAACACTTTGAAAAATGAAGAAAAAAGAGGGGGAACTGGTCGTCGTCTCATTGGACGTCCTCGCTCTCCTAAAAGATTTTTCAGGAAAACATGGATCATGTGGCAAATCAGCCCTCAAACTTCAAAGATTTGAAGTCAAGTATCATCATCGGGCCAATTTATCATTCCATAAAACTCATGGGACTTTTATTAGATGGGAAATGGACCGCATTACAGCTTACACTACTTAGACCGACGGTCGGAGATCCAAGGGTGGTTTTCAGAAAAGGAAAATGCATTGCTAAGGAATGAAAACATTATGCAGAAATCTAAATGCAGGAATTGAAATGCATCAAGGGAAAAGGAAAGAGAAGGCTTCTTTACACAGGCTGGCTGGAGTCCTCATCAAGCCGTTCGATGATGACGTTGACGATGTCTTCTAGAAATGGGTTAGACAGATCAGGCTCAGCTGCATTTTGAACAGTTTCATCTGCCAGCATCTTAGGACGCTTGGAGAAATACTGGGCCAGTGGACTGCCGATCAAGCTAGCTCTTCCCTTCCAAGGTCCGGAGCCAATGAACGAGCCAACTCTGCCTCCTTGGCTTCCACGGCCTCGATACTGGCCTCTGCCTCGACGTCCACGATAGCCTGTCGAAATGAAGCTACTACTGAATCCACCAGTATATCCTAGGCCTGATCGGTGCTCGTTCGTGTCTAACTGCAATGGTGACCGGATCCCTTGACCATTCTTCCCTAGCCCGCCTCCAGGGACAAACCCGTATGCCAATAACATCTTCCCTGGGGCTAGAGTGTATTGGGAAGGTGCAGGAACTCTCTTCCTAGTCCCAGGAGGTGCGTGCGTAACTGCCACTAATTCGAGAGAGTGGTAGCTTGCTTCCTCCTTGCGTTCCGGCTCTATATAGGGGATCGCGCTCTTCTGGTATGTAGCAAAATCCATCTCTCCATGCACGGTTACCACTTTCCCGTCAACCACGAATCGAACCTTCTGGTGTAGGCTAGAAGGCACTGCGCATGCCGTATGAATCCAGGGCCTACCCAAAAGCAGCCCGAAGGCACTCGGGAGATCCATAACCTGGAATCCGATAGAGAACTCCACGGGTCCAATGAAAATGTCCAGCTCGATTTCGCCAACCACGTCTTTCCTCATTCCGTCAAAGGCTCTGATGGTGGCCTTAGAAGTGCGGATGAGCTCCTCGTTTATACCCAAATTTCTGAGTGTGGCTAACGGGCATATGTTGAATGCAGACCCGTTATCAATCAGCACATGGGAGATCTGTTTGCCATGGCTCCTTGCCGATATGTACAAAGCCTTATTATGGGCCCAGCCATCAATAGGAACATCCTCATCTGAGAAGGATATCTGGTCTCTCAGTAGTATGGTCCCCACGAAGTCCTCCAACTGCACCTCGTTGATAGTTTCTGGTACGTGCACTTCATTTAGTACCTTCATCAGTGCATTCTTATGCTTCTCCGAGTTGGTAAAAAGATCCAGTAGTGATATCTGGGCTGGCATTTTCCTCAGTTGTTCTATGACTTCGAACTCACTTGTCCTGACAATGGACAGTGCCTTCTCTGCGTCTTCTCTCGTCACTTCTCTCCTTTCAGGTTCCCCTTCCCTCGGTGCGTAGCACCTACCAGACCTCATGACTGCGTCTATCTCGCTTGTTCCGTAGTCCCAAGGGACAGCTCTGGGGTTGTAATCTGCCAGTGGAGGGACCTTTATCACGATCTTTTCAACTTTTCCATCGTACTGTGCCTTCCTGTCCTCCAGCTTAAAACCAGATAAGGAGATGACCGTGCGTTTAGAGGAACTACTCTTAGTGTCCCCCCATTTGTCCACCTCATCTAGCCTAATTACAAAGGGGGCCTTTGACTCTAGTACTGCAACTAGATCATCTTCATTGGTCGTGCAAGGTGGTTCCTCGGCCATTAATTCCAACTCGTCCATGTCATTCTCATCCCATATAGCGTTCACTTTCTCATGATCCGGTAGGGGATTTTGTTGCACATTTGGTCCCGTCTTATCAAACTCCAATACTCCTCCATCTATCAGTGCTTGCACCTTGTATTTGAGCACGAGACAGTTATCTACGTTGTGCCCTTTTTCGCCCATGTGATAGGCGCACGACTGGGCCTCGTTGAACCCAGGGAATCTTGGCAGATTCGGTCTCGAGGGTTCCTTGGCGACTAGGCGCCCTTCCAGCAACATCGGTAACAGCTTCGATAGCGGACGAGGTAATGGAGTAAAAGACGGTGCGGTTCTTCTCTTAGCCTCGAACTTCTTTGGAGCTGGTCCTGATGAGCCACCTTGGGTAGGGGTGGATTCTGAAAACTTCTTTGGTCTCGGTGGGTTTGGCACAAAAGCGACATCGCCTGCATTCTCCCTTTCTCTCTTGGCTGGATATGGCCGCTTGAATGACGGCTCTGGTACACGTTTCTCCCTTAGAGCCCACTCATGACGCTCAGCTACCCTGATAAGGTGTGCGAAAGTTTGACATCCTGAGGTATTAAGCTTCTCGAAATACTCGAGCGGTAGTGTCTTCAAAAACAAATCCACCAACTCTTCCTCCGGGATGGCTGATTTGACTTGGGTAGCTATCGCTCGCCACCTTTGGGCAAAAGTACGTATAGACTCATTCCTTCCTTTCAAAGTTCTCAATAGGTCTTCTCTAGTAGGAGCTGTAGCCGTGTTGAACTTGTATTGGTGAAGGAATTCCTCAGCCAGGTCCTCCCAACTGTCATACTCTTCCATGTCGAGCTCGATAAACCATGCTAGTGCAGCGCCGGACAGACTCTCTTGGAATGTGTTCATCAGCAGCGGGACATAATCAGAATAATGTGCCATTTTACGCAAGTAGTATTTCAAATGAGCTCGGGGACAGCCTGTCCCGTCGTATTTTCTCACAAACTCAGGTTCCTTGTACCCAGCTGGAACTTTTATCTTAGCAAACGGTGTGATTTTGTCAAATCGAGCCAACTCGTATCCTTGGTTACTAAGACATTCTTCGATCTTTGCTAGCCTCCTCGCGTCTTCTTCCGTCTTGGCCGAGGGTTTCTCTTTCTTTTCCTTCTCCAAATCAACTACGACTGGAAGGGCCCTAGGGGGTGCTTCCCTCTCGGGCTCTGTGCTAGCGGTTTGATTGATGTCTGAGCCAGTAGATGTATTGGGATTTACAAACGGATTAGCCTCATGAGCATTGGAGGACTTCACCTGCGTAGCGGTCATCATTGCCTTTATCTCCGCCATCATGGCGGCTATCATATTTATCTGGTTTTCAAGATTGGCCACTCTGGGAGTCAGTTCTTCGTGCTCCATTCTTAGTTTTCTCGTTTTGCTACGAGTCCTTGTGACTATAAATTATCACCTGATTTAACATAGGAAGTCAGAAACTCGCAAGTAGAGAGAGAAAGTTCAGAAATCTAAAACCTCCTTAATACTATGTTCATACTTGATTAATGGGAGGAAAGACTCAATCATGACCCTTAGCCTCATGTAAACAGTCTTTCTACTCATTAAACATGAATGACATACTATTAAGAAGGCGAATAACCCGTGATAATTATTTACTTAAGAAGATCATGATGAATGATCATATATGCAAATGTTACAAGCTTATTACAAATGAAGATAACATCAAAATTAAATGGGGAAATCGTCTATGCAGTCCGGAGGCGCTTGGAGGCTAAGGCATCCTTGACAATCTCTGATCCACCCAAATCCCACACATGCAGATCTTCGTCCTCCTCAGCTGGCGGCGGTCCCATGTCTTCTGGTATATACGGCTCCACTCCGGGCAGGTACGGGACGATGTAGTCAGGTACGTATGGTTCCACCATGGACTGTCGGTATTCCTTGAACATCTTGATGTACTCCTTAGATGCCCGGTGGACGTTCATCTCCTCGTCCAGGTAATCTGGCCACTCTACGTCCTGTAATGGGGAGTTCTTCAGGGTGTGGATTATGAGGTCGATCTTGGCCTGGTACAGTGTCTTAGTCTCCTTAGTGAGTCTGCCTTGGGGCAAATCGAAGGCGAAATTGTCGGGATAAACTGCTGGCGGGACTTCCTGTAACATACCGAACTGTCTCACTACCCTGATAGGATAATAGGCACTTCCACCAGTACAGCCTAGTAAGGGGATAGGGTTCCCATCTATTCCCGTGATACGGGCTTCTAAGATCCTGGGCCAAGTTAATCGCCAGCGAAGCTGTTTTGGCTCTAAGTCTCCTAGTAATTTCACCCAATCTTTAAAGGACAGTTTCTCAACAGAGGATTGACATTTCAGAAAAGATCCCAATGGGTGGATATATTGGCTAATTTCATAACATCCGACGCGTAAATTGAAAGTTTTGATGTGTGAGGTGAACCACATGTAGAGAAGGCCATTGGAGGCTTGGAAAGTACCCTTTTGGGTGAATTGAAAACGACTCAAGGAAAGGAAAGTCTCTGCTAAAATCATGTAGGAGTAGTTCCCGCGATAACATGCTTGTTTGGCGACATGAATTATGGAAGGATCGAATGTGGTCCTAGAAGTAGGGAATAAGATGAAAGCGAAAAAAGCCAGAATGAAGATTCTAGCCGGTTTAAGACCAGCTTCGATTGGGAGTGATGAGTAATTGTTATAGAGGAATGAGAGGGTAAACTTACCAGAGTTAGATTTGAGAATTTTCTCGATCTCGGTGATTTTTAGGTGAAGGAATTTGGATAAAGCTATGGTAGAATCCTTCCCCAATAATGGCTGTACAATATGGTCATCAAATTTCACTCCAATGATGGTCGTATACTCCTCCAGGGTGGGTGTAATCTCCAGTCCTCGGAAGTTGAAGGTTAGAGTCTTTGAATCCCAAAACTTCGCCAATGCCTTAATGAGAGTGGGTTGGTAATCCACCTTGATGAGATCCACTAAATGCCCTAAGCGTTCTTTGATGTAGGCCTGGTTGTCTGGGTTGAGGCGGTTCCACCATGCCGTGAGCTCCTTGCGTGGGACTGGGATGACTTTGATATTCGATTTCCCCATCTATTTTTGAATATACGAGAATGTACCAAAATTAATTACCACGGGTTATAATGCAAAATGAATGGGTATGCGATGCAAATGTATTAGCCCGATTCCATATTTTCTATTGGTGAAATAAGGGTTAAACACTCCTATTTGACCAAAAAAGTCAATTAGGGAGTTTTAACCCAGATTTCTTTTGAAGGAAATTATGCAATTGGCTAGAATCGCTCAATGATTGGAATGAAAGTTGTTGCCACACTGTCGCGACCCACTAAAAAAAAATTTAAATTTTAAAAGGGGTTAACGGATTATTAAGTTAATTAGATTTGACTAACCTAATGCGGACCCTCCCAAGCCCTACCGAATCGCAACTTTGGTTTTTGTTTAAATGATTTTGAAATTTGGAGTCGCCACTAATCGTTCTTGGTAGGTCGATTAGAAACCTAAATAAATTAGCGGGAGAACTAATTTATTCCTGCGAACCAGAGATTATGAGCTCGGGGACTTGGTTACACTAGTTAATTAAAACTAATGCCCTTTCGGTACCTTAATTTCATGGATATCCTAATCCGGCAACTCAGGCTTGGTTTATTCCTAAAGCTCTAGTAGGGTATTCTCTTTTGTGTTTTCACTTTTTAAATAGGATGCATGGATGGTATATATTTTTATTTGTTATATTTTTTTAAGTGTTAAAGATTCCCTGAAGCCGAAAGAGGGAGTGTGTTAACGACTTCTGTGCAGTATTACGACCTACTTATCTTTTGGGTCTGATGATTCAAAAATTAAATTATAGGAAGTACATGACAGTGAATAAACACCTCCAATGGGAGGCCTAGCATTGGCTTGGCTCTTCCCTTTGGGATTTAAGGTACATGTATTTAAGTTGCAAGTATTTAAACTACTGTAAGTAAAAACCTCCAATGGGAGGCTAAGCATTGGCTTGGCTCTTCCCCTTGGGATTTAAGGTACAGGTATTTAAGTTGCAGGTATTTAACTACTGTAAGTAAAAACCTCCAATGGGAGGCTAAGCATTGGCTTGGCTCTTCCCTTTGGGATTTAAGGTACAGGTATTTAAGTTGCAGGTATTTAACTACTGTAAGTAAAAACCTCCAATGGGAGGCTAAGCATTGGCTTGGCTATTCCCTTTGGGATTTAAGGTGCAGGTATTTAACTACTGTAAGTAAAAACCTCCAATGGGAGGCTAAGCATTGGCTTGGCTCTTCCCTTTGGGATTTAAGGTGCAGGTATTTAAGTTGCAGTTATTTAACTACTATAAGTAAAAACCTCCAATGGGAGGCTAAGCATTGGCTTGGCTCTTCCCTTTGGGATTTATGGTGCAGGTATTTAGATTGCGGATGGACTTTGTCCTCTCCATTTTGGGGTATGAATTTTTTAAAATGAAATACAACGAATTGATTCAACAATTTGAAATTTGTGCGCGCTTGAGGACTCCTCCAAGCCGATTTTGTGCTTCCATAGGATTGACCATTGATATAGAGCTGCGGCTTCCTGACATAAAATAGAGTGAAGTGTTAGTATACAAAATATGTGCTAATCTGCACCTAAAACCAGAAGAGTAGAAAGAGTACTTATCTCCCATTTTTTTGGGAGGGATTTCTATAATTGATTTTCGCTCTCTATGTTCCCAATATAGAGAGTTTCTTTTGAATTAAGAGGGACTTTTAGTCACAGATCAGTTGAGAAATCGGTGGACAGCTTAGGAGCTTGTCTGGGCCGATTTTTGCATCTCGACGAGATTTTTGCTGTTGACGTAGAGATATCCTTCTCCTGACATAAAATATGGAAGAAAAAGGAGATGGAGAAAGTGTATACAATTTGTGCTAATTTGCGAGTAAAACCATAAATAAATGAATAAATAAAAACACTTAGCTTGAATTTGTTTGCTCGTTGACGAGGATGAACTCTTGATTTATATTGATCGATGAAGGAATTTGTGATGATAACCCCTAGCTTTAAACTCCCATCATCTTCAAAATTCTCTCTCTTTTGGTATTTTCTTTCTCTCAAAATTTTCTTCAATCTCCCAAAACTCTCTCAAACATCCAAAATTTTCTCTCCAAAAAATTCTCCCAAACACTTCAAATTTTCTCCCTCAAGAATCCCCTCTCAAGCTCACTTCTTCCTCCTTTTATAACCTACTCATCTATCTCCCATTCTAATTTTTCCACTAACTCTATCTCCCATTCTAATTTCTCCACTAACTCTTCTTCATTTTCATCTTCCATTCTCCATCTCTATCTCACATTCTAATCTCTCCACTAACTCTTCTCCATCTTCATCTTCCCTTCTCCATATTTATCTCCCATTCTAATTTCTCCACTAACTCTTCTTAATCTCCATCTTCCCTTCTCTATTCTTATCTTCCATTCTAATTTCTCTACTAACTCTTCTTCATCTCCATCTTCCCTTCTCTATTCTTATCTTATTTTCTCCATCCATTCTTCTCCAACTTCTCTTCTTCATCTCCTCTTTTTCATCTTCCCTTCTCTATTCTAATTTATCCACTAACTCTTCTTTTTATTATTTGTAAAATAATCCTTCAAGAGTTAGGTATTTGCACTCTAGTCCTTGAATTTTAAGTATTTACAATTCAGTCCCTGGAAAAAATATATTTCTTTAAGTCCAAATCTCCTCACAATTTTTGACACACCAAAATTTACCACATGTCAAATTTAAGCTCATTTCTTGTCGCTGAAAATAATGCATAATTTAATTAAAGCCCTTTTGCAAAATTAAGTCATTCTGGGTATAATTGGGCCAAGATGAAAATTTAAAATATTAGAAGACAATGTCACAACTCATAAAAAGTGAAAGTTAATAATAAGTTGACTCAAATTAAATTTTTTTAGGCCCGATTCGAGATTATACTCGTGAAGGAACACGTGACTCGAATTGGATTTTTCTGAATTTGCGATGGCCAATATGAAAATAGATTTAAAATAAAAATATTAACTATCTTTGTGTATTTTTTGGCCTCAAATGTTATTTTTCCAAAATTTTCAAATATTTTTGTATTTTTTTAAAAAAAAAAATTAAAATATATATAATATGAAAAATTATTTTTTGGTCAAAATTCGTTCCCTAGGCTTGGCTAGGTTCCCAAAGTTGATTTTTCAATTTTATGAATTTTTATGGATTTTCTATTAATTTTCGAAAATAAATAAATAAAAAATACGTAAAAATACTGAAAATATGAAAAATCGTTTTTTGGTCAAAATTGGTTCCCTAGGCTTGGCTAAGGTCCCCAAAGTTGATTTTTCAATTTTATGAATTTTTATGGATTTTTTATTACTTTAGCAATAGAAAAAATGATTAAAAATCAGGTGTCAACAGCTGCCCCTCTTTGAAAGGAAGCTCGGTAGAGGTTCATTTCAAAGACGAGATGACACCTGGATTCTTATCGACTCAATACAAGTAAATAAAAAGAGTCGTGACATGATTGTTCCACTGAAAATGAAATGAGAACCTAAGGATTCGTTATATAAAAAAACTTTAGGGTGGTTGAACTTGAACCCGTATGGTGGATCAACCCATGGTAGATTCTTAATAAAAGGATTCTACTGATTAAAAATTGAATTAAAATTTGACCCGTATGGTGGGTCATACCATTTGACCCGTATGGTGGGTCGTACCATGGTAGATTCCTAATAAAAGGATTCTACTGATTAAATTTTGATTGAGATTTGACCCGTATGGTAGGTCACCACATGGAGATACCTGTAAGAAGGACTTGGTGCCTGTAGAAAGGACTTGGTGCCAGTAAAAAGGACTTGGTGCTTTGCCTGTAAGAAGAACTTTGTGCCTGTAAGAAGGACTTGCTTTGCCTGTAAGAAGGACTTGATTTGCCTGTAAGAAGGACTTTGTTTGCCTGTAAGAAGGACTTTGTTTTGCCTGTAAGAAGGACTTACTTTGCCTGTAAAAAGGACTTTGTGCCTGTAAGAAGGATTTGATTTGCCTGTAAGAAGGACTTTGTTTGCATGTAAGAAGGACTTTATGCCTGTAAGAAGGACTTGATTTGCCTGTAAGAAGGACTTTATGCCTGTAAGAAGGACTTTGTGCCTGTAAGAAGGACTTGATTTGCCTGTAAGAAGGACTTTGTGCCTGTAAGAAGGACTTTGTGCCTGTAAGAAGGACTTGGTTTGCCTGTAAGAAGGACTTAGTTTGCCTTTAAGAAGGACTTGGTGCCTATAAGAAGGACTTGGTTTGCCTATAAGAAGGACTTTATGCCTGTAAGAAGGACTTGATTTGCCTGTAAGAAGGACTTGTTTTGCCTGTAAGAAGGACTTGATTTGCCTGTAAGAAGGACTTTGTGCCTGTAAGAAGGACTTGTTTTGCCTGTAAGAAGGACTTGATTTGCCTGTAAGAAGGACTTTGTGCCTGTAAGAAGGACTTTGTGCCTGTAAGAAGGATTTGTTTTGCCTGTAAGAAGGACTTGATTTGCCTGTAAGAAGGACTTTGTGCCTATAAGAAGGACTTGATTTGCCTGTAAGAAGGACTTGGTTTGCCTGTAAGAAGGACTTATTTTGCCTGTAAGAAGGACTTGGTGTACCTCAAAGGGTGCCATTCTGGAATCTGGAAAGATCAGGAATCCTGCAGAAGCTCAAACCCAAATTATATTATCCTGTCGCTTTAGGAATAAACCAAAGAGGCAGAGATCAAAAGGTCTCGAACATTTCTGTCCTTGAGACAAATCATGCTTTATTGAAGAAGGTGGATACCTGTATATACCGCAATGGATTCGAGTATCCCAACAACCGTCAGAATTCATTCTCTTGAAAGGTTCAGGTTGAAGATATACTTACCTGAGAATTTGGAAGAAATGCTTGGTGGCTTCTTAACAACCAGGCTTATTCATTCAATAATCGCCGAATGAATTTCAAGACTTTGGAAGGTAATTTGAACATTGGGAATGTGTTGCCTGTCAAGGCAGTGTCAGAGGTAACATGTGCAAGCATTTTCATCAATGAGTTGATCGGTTCATGCAAAACTATTCAATCAAGTCGGCAATGATTAGAAGTAATCTGTGTGATAACTCATGATGCAATCAATCCAAATATGGATCATGCAAAACTATTCTGTCAAGCTTGCATTACCAATTCTGTTTAAGGAGGTTCTCATAGTGTGAACGCCTCGAATGTAATCTGAATGGGGGACTTCAGTCCGAAAGGGCCTTCTCTCACTCTGGGGAAAGGCTGTTTATCTGTAAATTAAAATGTTAGACTTGCGTGGAAATGATTTGCCTTTCCTCATCCTGTCATGCCCCATTCTGCACATTTGATGTCTCCTGTGCAGTTTATGCTCTAAGTTGGAGTTGGTAAGTTAAACACACAGAATAGTCATACATAATTCATGAACTGTGTAAGCACAATGCAGATGTGACAATTTTTTAGCATTACGTGTGTTTATATAATGTGCAAATATGGGCGGATTTGAATTGCCCCTGGTATGTGGGCGGACCGAACAAATTGGGAAGCCTACTCCTTATGTCGAGGGGTGGTTCGTCTCAAACTTTGTCTCTACGTGATGAAGCATATGGGTGAGGGAGCATTTCGGTTTGTTTAATGACAGCGACCGCCACGGTTTAGCGGTTGAATGCCCCTGTAAAAAGCAGAGAAATTATTCTTGAAATCAAACGAGATAAGGAAGACATATTTGCTTTTTTGCTTCAGAGCTTGTAATCAATTTGCCCCATTTTTCACCAGAATAGATCTTGTCAGATGATCATAATTTTCTTTTGGATTTGTCTCCTTCAACATGTTAAATGTTAGTGTAAATATTTCCTGTAAAAAGAAAAAGAGACATATCAGCCAGTATTAAAAGGGATAAATTGAAAACGATACTGATTTACCCTTCATCTTGAATGTCTTGCACGAGTCTTTTACCAGTTTTGTTGGATTGAATTTTCCTCGACTTTTGTTGGGCGCCTCACCATTATGGGAAGACTATGGTAAAATACTGACTTTGATATTACTCGTCGAGTATTCCTGTTTGTAAAAAGAAATGCACAAAAAGTTGTTTCATTTATTTATAATACATACAACATTCCCCACCCTCGGGGATCGAACTCGGGATATTTCGGACCTACTGTCATCCCCCATACCATTCGGTCCATTGGACCATAGGTGTCCATGGGGCTATCCTTTCAAAGGTTAATCTTTGGGGATAAAGCAGCCTTGTTGTATCACCTTATGCCATGTTACGGTATTTCTCGAGGTAATTTGCAATCCCTGTTAAGAATGGAATAAGACAATTCAAGACTTGAGATGATTATGTGCATATTAGAACGATACAGAATTACCCATTTCTGAGATTGTTCGCGTCTTTCGCTTGTACTTTCCTCTGTCCGAAGCTGTCCATCCCGTGGTAATGCCCATGAGTCGATTTGCCCCCAAATTTTGTTCAACTTGTATTCGGATATGATTGCGTTCTCGGGTCGATTTGCAATTTCCTGAGAATAGAAGGGGCTTAATTTTAAAACTTGGAGCAACTGAGGGTAAATTGAAACGATACGGAGTTACCCTTAAGGTTTATCCAGATTTTTACTCGCCATCAATTCGTCGCGAGGTTGGTGAGGTGGCGGATTCGAGCATTTAATAGGGGGAAGTCGGATTATTACTCCTTGCTTTTACACATTCACAAAAGCAGAAAAACATATCACGCAAGGAAATAAAACACATTCACTCATTCAGGATCAGTTCTGCTTCCTCTACAGGCTCTCCCATGATCAGCTGGCTTCATCCCAAATTAGGTATGCATCGGCCATATCGAAGGTCTGGTGGTCACTGGCTGAACAAGTGCATCAAGTCCCGATGCTTTACCGATATCAAACTGGTTGATTATGGCGAAAAGATCATCGTCAATGTCCGCTTGGTGGTGATCTGTCCCTTCTTCCTCGGGAGGTATTGATACTGATCCAGTATCATTGGTCCTTTTGTACCCTGCTCCAACAGAACTCGATCCTGTTATAAATTGGTCTAACTCACCTCTTAAACGTGCATTTTCGATCCTCAGATCATACATTTCATCGAGGGTGAGGAGGAGGCTATTGCAGTTGGGGCAGGTGGCGGAGTCAAAAGTCTCTTTATACATCTTGTTTTCCGCTCGGAGGTTTTCATTTTCAACTCTTAGAAACTCGGCTTCGTTGTGCTCATGACGAGTCTTCATTCGGGTTCGTCTATTTTGAAACCAGAACTTGATTTGCGAAGGTTCAAGGCCTAGCTCTTGACTCAGTTCCATTTTTTGTTTGCCGTCTGGCATAGGGCACGTTCTGAAGAAAGCTTCAAGCTTTCGTACTTGCTCCTCAGTATGGCGACGGTAACGCTTCTTTTGACCTTTACCGTTGTTGTCATTGTCCTTACCGGGCTCTTGGACGTCGTCGGTGGAAGGGCCGGGCTCCATAGGCTCGATCCCAAATATGGCTTCGAACTCTTCCTCTCCCATATTCAGCAAGTAACGATAACTTTCAAGTGTGTTGGGTTGAGACATCTTCGATTTGGTTAACGATTTCTCAAAGTTTGATATCTCTTCTTGTATTTTCACTCTCTGGATTTTTCTGGGAGACTGCGTATGCTTTAGGAGTCTCTCTTTCGAGCACGAATGAGAATTATCAAGAAGATGCCTCCTTTAAAATTAGACGTGGGTTTAGCAACTGTATTGCCTCTCTCGAGTGTTCTGGCTTTCTCGATTTTCTTTTCATCGTATCTCTCGCCCAGCTCGTCTCCTTCCATCTTTCCGTGGAAGGGGGCCCCTTGTTGCTGTCTCCACCGTCAATTTGCTGGCGAGTTCTTCAATAAAGACGAGTCGTATCTCTTTTCTGCCGAAAATGTCTTTGTCTCCCACTCAGCTTATTTTTTATCCTTTCGTTTTCAAAGTAGTGGCGTCTCGTCCAACTTTTCCGTAGAGACGTCGGATTTGCTTGGCTCGAGATTGGAGACAAGTAGCGGAGGTGATACTGATAGGGAATGGTAGACAGGAAAATTTGGCCAGTAGAGACTTCCCCTGCAAAAATGAAAGAGAATGCGGCAGTATATGTTCTTCATATTCTAGAAAAATTGGAACGATACTGTTTTACCTTTGTGTATACTTCCATTGAATTTGAATTGAGGAAGTTCCTTCATTTGGATTGGATTCAATTGTATGTCCCGAGTTGCCCTTCACTTTGAGCTTGCCACATATGTGCTTTGCTTAGTTGGGCTTTGTTTTCTTTCGGGTTGCCTTGGACCATCATCATTTTCCATGCCATCGGGTCCGTGCACCGGAGGGCTCCTTTAATTTGAAGGTTACCTTGAAGGCGAATGAGTCCTATCGCATTCTATTGGGTCATTTCATTTTGCAACACTCTTGAGGCACTTTGCAATCCCCTGGGTGAGAATGGAACAAATCTAATTTAGCATTTTGCAACGATTGAGGGTAAATTGGAACGACACACAGTTACCCGTCTTCGAGCTCGCTTGGGCTTTTCACTAGAAATTTCCCTACGTGAGGCCATTCAACATTTCTCATTATGGCAGTCAGCGACGTTGCCATAAATTGATTCGTCCTAAATCTAGCATAAAAAAGGGATTCACACATTCGACGAGATAAAAAAAACAAATTACCCCCTTGCCCCTGAATTAAATCTAGTCACCTAGAAAGCTGGAAATATCATACGCAGGGGAATTAAGCATGAAATGAAAGGTGCACTTATTCAAGGTCAGTTCTGCCTCTCTTGTGGCTCTTCGATAATCAGCTAGTCTCGTGTTGGTTCGGGTGTGGATGACCGATGTTTGAGAGTCCTTACTCACTAGCTCCTGATCGCGGCTTGGGACGTCTGTCAACCCTAAACTGGTTGACCAGGGCAGTAAGCTCATCATCTGGGTAATCTCTTGAACCTTCCAGCAACTGATACTCGAATTGGGCATTGTTGTTGGCAAATGCTGGCGGTAGATTTCTCATTCTGTCATCGCCATGAGCAATTTGACTTCTCGTGCTGGAGCCTTCATCATTACTCGAGAAAGTGTGGGGATCACCAACTGTCCTGCTGCTAAAAACTCCTTCCATTTGAGGATTAGAGAAGTGGAAGTGCTCAGGATAACTTCTTGTCTGATTCTCTGGCTGCGCAGGCGCGCTGATCATGGGATGAATTATAGCCACGGGTTGGTGCTCAAACCAAGGAGTCTGAATACACTGCCCCTGCAGTCTATACTCTTGAAGAGCATTAGGGTGATTCTGGGGGATACTTTGATTAACGCCTGGGGGATTGATGGCACGGCTACTAGCTTGGTTGATGATGGGAAGTGGCTCGCCCCATGCTAACTTGGGGAACTTATGGTGGCGAGGAGACTCGACGTTCAGGCTTGGATCAGTCCCGCCTTGGTTTTCTTGATTCTGAGCTGCATTGTGTTCTCTCACCCTTTTTCTGTACTTCTGAAGATGACTCGAAACATTTGCTTTAGTGAGTCCCTCTACCTTCATAATTTCCAGTATATGTTGCGGCCGTGCCGAATCTATTCCTAGCTGCTGAACTGCATTAACAAACATACGATGCAGCTCGGGAGACCAACTCATCTTCTTTCTCCAGTTGCTTGGAACAAAATTGAAGGCTTGATGCTTGTTCTCATGGTCGTGCAATTGCTTCCTTACCACGTGCTGCCATATGTTTTGAAGCATCTGAACTCTAACTGGTTTCGTTACGACGTCTTGGGCCCCATTTAAGACAGCCTTCATTAGGGCTTGCTGATCATCGCTTGCCGATATTACGAGGACTGGCATGTTTAATTTAGAATTGATGACTTCCAAGAGAGTGAAAACATCCATGTCAATCCCTACCATGGCGGTGAGGACGATATCAAACGGGTCACTACTCCTCCTTAATATCTCTAAGGCCTCTGTCGCCTTTGCTTGAGCTACAACCTTATACCGGCATTTTCTTAATACGGTAACAAGGATTGACAGAGAGACTGGATTACCATCAATGGCCATGACCAGTAGACCCTCAGGGTAAGGAACTTCATCAGCTTTGACCAGGGTTGAACATGCGTCCGTTCCCCTAATACGAGACATATTTCTGGATCTAGGACTGCCGATTCGAGACCGCCTCGGGATGTCTTCTCGGACTTGAGGGATCACGAGATCGTTGATGCCTTCTCGTAACAGGCTTTGAAAGTCGATGCTTTGATGGTGAAGGTTTTGAATTCCTCTCCCACGAGAACTCCTTCCTCTCTATCTTTCTCCTGCGAGTTCTTGCGAATGAACTCTGACTATCAAATGGGGACAAGTTCTCTCTCTGGCAATAGCAACGATTTCCCTCTTCACGGGCAGCGCTATTAGATTTTCCGAGGGAGAAAATCTGATATTCATCTTTTGATCAAAAGGGAAATCCTTGTTTCTCGCTCAGTTTGTCTTCTTTTTTCTTTTCGTGATAGAGGGCCCCTGTCAAGATCTCCACCGTCGATTTACTGGCGGGTCCTCCAATGAAGACAAGTCGTATCTCCTTTTCGCTAACGTTTGTCGTGTCTTCCACTCAGCTCATCTTTCCGTCTTCTTTTTCAAAGTGGCGGTGTCTCGTCAAACTTTCTGCGGAGATTTCGGACTCGCTTAGCTCGCAGTCGCCATCTGATGGGAATTCGAGCCAACGAGGGTGGTATCAATAGAGAATGGTAGAGAAGAGAAATCTTGACTGGTTGATACCGTCACTATGAAATCAATATTTACTTCAAAGCAGATTACCATCTTTGCATTCCGCTCATCTGCCTCACCTCTCTCCCCCTTTCTTTCGTATTCTGCTTTCAAAAATGGCCAATTCTCCTAACCATACCTTATCCGCCGAAGTCCTAGCTGGGTGGGAGAGACTCTACAATCTTCTTGGTAGAGGTTACGCTCATATAGCCAAAAACTCTACCGTTGAGGCTGAAATCCTCGGTTTATTTAGGACCGTGGACGCTGCTTCTGTTGAGGGTACCCAACTAGGGAAGGAGTACCGGAACTTCTCGACCCTCTTCATCAATTTTCTGGCTGCCTATAACCGTGCTTATGAGACGGTCCTTGTGACCGCCGTCGTGAAAGCCCGTTACCGAGACCGGCACGAGCGTCTGGCAACAGTTACGTTTGTGGCTGATAATCACAAAAAGGCCCTCAAGTTTGCCAACGATCAGCTTTCGTGGCTGGTTCGTGAGAGGGGAAAGTTGGTGGACCGTCTGGCCTTGGTCCGAACTTACGCCGAACAGGAGCCAGGCAATATTGTGATGAGGTGTAAATGTGGTTGGCTGCAGGAGAGACTTGATGACATTACGGCAGACATTGCTTTCGAGAGGGCAGCGGTTCCGGACCTGGATTTTGCCGTTGAGCATTACGAGGCCACTATGGCCCAGGTTAAAGAGAAGTGCAATCGCCTCTTCTTTAGGCTCGCGGAGCTTGATCCCGAGAGCGCCCGGTGCATCCAGAGCATCAACTGTTTGGAGAGTCAGTTGAGCTCTTTCGTAATGGTCATCAGGGCCCAGTTTGGCTTTACCTTTCCTCCCCAGTGAGTTGTTGTAATACTCTTTGATGAATGGAATGAAAGAAAAGCTTCACGTGTTTTGTTTTGTTTTTTTTTAATTTTCCTGCTATCGTTTCTTCCGCATAGCATAACAGAACGATTTGAGGTACCGAAGATGTCGAGGCTTAATGTTCTTCTTGATGTTCTTGTTTAATTGCTCCAGACGATGATATCGAGAACATTGATGATGGGTTCGGCGGTGGCCCCCACTATCCATCTTGAGATCACGAACAATAACGCTATGACAACTCGATCAGTGCGCTGGTAGTAAATCCGGCCACCTGTTGTATGCCCACTTTTATCCATATTTTGTTTCTTTCGGCGTCCACTTGCTCGTGTCGGTCGCCTGTAGCGTCGGGAGAAATTCCTGTGGGCCACGTTCATTAATAGAACCTCGGTCCTCTAAAGCCCTCCGCATGTTTCGGATAAGAGGAAATTTTAAGACCGGTCTCTGGTTGGTTTGATCAGGTAAATGTATTTGTTTCATGGGTTCTGATTATATAATCCATATTGTTTTTCAAAAGACGCGGGATCCTCTGCAATACATTAAATATGCCCCAATGTTTAATCAGTATAAATCCACCGTCATATCAGAATACACTGCCCATACAAGTTTACGGATTGACACAACTTTGTCTGTCAAAGATGGACAATGTTCGTTTGCCCCCCAGAATTAACGGTTGAAGCCTCGGTGTTTTTCGTCTTTTGGTATTTCTGAAGATGATTCTTGATATATTATTGAACTTAATTTTTACACCCGTCTGGGATATCTAGGATCTCCCTGCAAAAGAAAAGGATATAATTAGTATGCGACACAAAAAATGTCGGTCCATGACTCCTATATTAGTCCAATTTGATTTTTTCTATTTTATAGAGAAATCAGAAGAAAGAAAAAAAATTTCCTTAGAAAGAAATGGGTTAATTTCTGATACAGAATTTTTTTCAGATTTATTATTCTTTTTTTTTTATTTTTTTAAAGGAATGTGACAAAGTCTCTTGACATTTACTAAAATTTTTGAAGGAATTTCCTTTTTATCAAAATAAATTTTCAGAGGTAAATTTGTCAGGAAAATTTTATTTTTATTGAAGCAGGAAAGACATGACAGAAATCCTTTATTGGTTAACAAAATTCCCCCGAGACATTAGTTTAATTTTATTTAGAGAAAATTTTCTTAGAAAAACATGAGCGAATTTCTCGAGAAGAATTTTCTTGCAAGTTTTTATAATTTGAAAAATGTGATAAAATCACTTGATGTCTACTAGAGTTTTTTTTTAAGGAATTTTTCTTTTTATTGAAATAAATTTTCGGAGGAAAATTTTTTCAGGAAAATTTCATTTTTATTGAAGCAATAAAAACATGACAAAAATCCCTTATTGGTCAATACAATTCCCATGAAGGGATTTTTTCACATCATTTTTTCAAAATTTTTTTTAAAGAAATGAGGGACAAATTTAATTTTTATTTTCTTTTAAAAGAATGGTCGTAATATCAAACTCAAAAACTGACTAACACCTAGCATGGACCGACCGAAAATAAATACAAGATAAAATTAGAGAATTTACTTTTACTTTGGAGAAATGCAAATCACATAGTCATGCGCATGACTCAAGTGAGGAGTGGACTCTAGAAAATAAAAGAAGGAGAGACAAGGTATGGACCTAAAAAGGCCCCCACTATCTGAATTGACAAACTTACCCTCCGCGCAATCAAATCACAATGGGAAGAATTGTCAATTCAGATAATGAGCGGGATAAAATATGGTCAACCCGAGCGCAATCGACGCAAGAGCTTTGCATATTCGATCCCTATCTATGGTTTTCTAGGAAGAATTTCGCGACTTGGGTTTAGACGCTTGTGTGTGCAGGTGTCGTGATCCTCAGAGTATGCAAGACATGCACAACAATTGATATCAAAACAGCGCTTCTAAAAATGTGCGAAATTAAACAAATAAACCCAACACCAGCCTGCAAAACAAAGGGGTTAGCCAAACACTCCGCCCCTTATAACTCCCATCCTGCAAAAACATATAACACCTATAGAATGAGTCCCAAACAAGATCGCCAGAAGCGAGATATCCATGAAATTTTCATTGGCCTAAGTCCACTAAGACTTTTAAAATTTCGAAAAATATTCAAGTATTCCAATTGTTATCTTTTTTCGAAAATTTAAAAATCCCGTCCCCAGTGGAGTCGCCAGTCTGTCGCGACCCACTAAAAAAAAATTTAAATTTTAAAAGGGGTTAACGGATTATTAAGTTAATTAGATTTGACTAACCTAATGCGGACCCTCCCAAGCCCTACCGAATCGCAACTTTGGTTTTTGTTTAAATGATTTTGAAATTTGGAGTCGCCACTAATCGTTCTTGGTAGGTCGATTAGAAACCTAAATAAATTAGCGGGAGAACTAATTTATTCCTGCGAACCAGAGATTATGAGCTCGGGGACTTGGTTACACTAGTTAATTAAAACTAATGCCCTTTCGGTACCTTAATTTCATGGATATCCTAATCCGGCAACTCAGGCTTGGTTTATTCCTAAAGCTCTAGTAGGGTATTCTCTTTTGTGTTTTCACTTTTTAAATAGGATGCATGGATGGTATATATTTTTATTTGTTATATTTTTTTAAGTGTTAAAGATTCCCTGAAGCCGAAAGAGGGAGTGTGTTAACGACTTCTGTGCAGTATTACGACCTACTTATCTTTTGGGTCTGATGATTCAAAAATTAAATTATAGGAAGTACATGACAGTGAATAAACACCTCCAATGGGAGGCCTAGCATTGGCTTGGCTCTTCCCTTTGGGATTTAAGGTACATGTATTTAAGTTGCAAGTATTTAAACTACTGTAAGTAAAAACCTCCAATGGGAGGCTAAGCATTGGCTTGGCTCTTCCCCTTGGGATTTAAGGTACAGGTATTTAAGTTGCAGGTATTTAACTACTGTAAGTAAAAACCTCCAATGGGAGGCTAAGCATTGGCTTGGCTCTTCCCTTTGGGATTTAAGGTACAGGTATTTAAGTTGCAGGTATTTAACTACTGTAAGTAAAAACCTCCAATGGGAGGCTAAGCATTGGCTTGGCTATTCCCTTTGGGATTTAAGGTGCAGGTATTTAACTACTGTAAGTAAAAACCTCCAATGGGAGGCTAAGCATTGGCTTGGCTCTTCCCTTTGGGATTTAAGGTGCAGGTATTTAAGTTGCAGTTATTTAACTACTATAAGTAAAAACCTCCAATGGGAGGCTAAGCATTGGCTTGGCTCTTCCCTTTGGGATTTATGGTGCAGGTATTTAGATTGCGGATGGACTTTGTCCTCTCCATTTTGGGGTATGAATTTTTTAAAATGAAATACAACGAATTGATTCAACAATTTGAAATTTGTGCGCGCTTGAGGACTCCTCCAAGCCGATTTTGTGCTTCCATAGGATTGACCATTGATATAGAGCTGCGGCTTCCTGACATAAAATAGAGTGAAGTGTTAGTATACAAAATATGTGCTAATCTGCACCTAAAACCAGAAGAGTAGAAAGAGTACTTATCTCCCATTTTTTTGGGAGGGATTTCTATAATTGATTTTCGCTCTCTATGTTCCCAATATAGAGAGTTTCTTTTGAATTAAGAGGGACTTTTAGTCACAGATCAGTTGAGAAATCGGTGGACAGCTTAGGAGCTTGTCTGGGCCGATTTTTGCATCTCGACGAGATTTTTGCTGTTGACGTAGAGATATCCTTCTCCTGACATAAAATATGGAAGAAAAAGGAGATGGAGAAAGTGTATACAATTTGTGCTAATTTGCGAGTAAAACCATAAATAAATGAATAAATAAAAACACTTAGCTTGAATTTGTTTGCTCGTTGACGAGGATGAACTCTTGATTTATATTGATCGATGAAGGAATTTGTGATGATAACCCCTAGCTTTAAACTCCCATCATCTTCAAAATTCTCTCTCTTTTGGTATTTTCTTTCTCTCAAAATTTTCTTCAATCTCCCAAAACTCTCTCAAACATCCAAAATTTTCTCTCCAAAAAATTCTCCCAAACACTTCAAATTTTCTCCCTCAAGAATCCCCTCTCAAGCTCACTTCTTCCTCCTTTTATAACCTACTCATCTATCTCCCATTCTAATTTTTCCACTAACTCTATCTCCCATTCTAATTTCTCCACTAACTCTTCTTCATTTTCATCTTCCATTCTCCATCTCTATCTCACATTCTAATCTCTCCACTAACTCTTCTCCATCTTCATCTTCCCTTCTCCATATTTATCTCCCATTCTAATTTCTCCACTAACTCTTCTTAATCTCCATCTTCCCTTCTCTATTCTTATCTTCCATTCTAATTTCTCTACTAACTCTTCTTCATCTCCATCTTCCCTTCTCTATTCTTATCTTATTTTCTCCATCCATTCTTCTCCAACTTCTCTTCTTCATCTCCTCTTTTTCATCTTCCCTTCTCTATTCTAATTTATCCACTAACTCTTCTTTTTATTATTTGTAAAATAATCCTTCAAGAGTTAGGTATTTGCACTCTAGTCCTTGAATTTTAAGTATTTACAATTCAGTCCCTGAAAAAAATATATTTCTTTAAGTCCAAATCTCCTCACAATTTTTGACACACCAAAATTTACCACATGTCAAATTTAAGCTCATTTCTTGTCGCTGAAAATAATGCATAATTTAATTAAAGCCCTTTTGCAAAATTAAGTCATTCTGGGTATAATTGGGCCAAGATGAAAATTTAAAATATTAGAAGACAATGTCACAACTCATAAAAAGTGAAAGTTAATAATAAGTTGACTCAAATTAAATTTTTTTAGGCCCGATTCGAGATTATACTCGTGAAGGAACACGTGACTCGAATTGGATTTTTCTGAATTTGCGATGGCCAATATGAAAATAGATTTAAAATAAAAATATTAACTATCTTTGTGTATTTTTTGGCCTCAAATGTTATTTTTCCAAAATTTTCAAATATTTTTGTATTTTTTTAAAAAAAAAATTAAAATATATATAATATGAAAAATTATTTTTTGGTCAAAATTCGTTCCCTAGGCTTGGCTAAGGTTCCCAAAGTTGATTTTTCAATTTTATGAATTTTTATGGATTTTCTATTAATTTTCGAAAATAAATAAATAAAAAATACGTAAAAATACTGAAAATATGAAAAATCGTTTTTTGGTCAAAATTGGTTCCCTAGGCTTGGCTAAGGTCCCCAAAGTTGATTTTTCAATTTTATGAATTTTTATGGATTTTTTATTACTTTAGCAATAGAAAAAATGATTAAAAATCAGGTGTCAACACACACCAATCTACATAAAACCTCAAAACAAATTGAAAAATGTACATATACATCTCAAAAGATCCTTAATACATCAAGTCTAGAGGGGACGAGAGAGGATGCGAAAATACATCATTTGAAATTTTGGATTAAAGACCTAAGGTAGATGGGTGTGGCAACTACTAAGGGTGCCCCAAATCAGATTATAAGATAGATGGTTTTCCTATGATGTGATGCATGATATGCAGCATTTAAAATATGCAGAACTAATTACAAGTTCAAGGTAAGAAAACCTCACTAACCAAACCTTCTTTGTTTTAGATATATCAACCGTCCAACTCACATGCGCATGAGATGAGTGAGGAGTGGACTCTAGAAAATAAAAAAAGAGACAAGGGTATGGACCTAAAAGGCCACCACTATCTGAATTGACAACCTTACCCTCCGCGCAATCAAATCACAATGGGAAGAATTGTCAATTCAGATAATGAGCGGGATAAAATATGGTCAACCCAAGCGCAATCGACGCAAGAGCTTTGCATATTCGATCCCTATCTATGGTTACCTAGGAAAAATTTCGCGACTTGGGTTTAGACGCTTGTGTGTGCAGGTGTTGTGATCCTCAGAATATGCAAGACATGCACAACAATTGATATCAAAACAGCGCTTCTAAAAATGTGCGAAATTAAACATAATCCCAACACCGAGCCTGCAAAACAAATGGGTTAGCCAAACAATTCGCCCCTTATAACTCCTATCCTGCAAAAACATATAACACCTATAGAATGAGTCCCAAGCAAGATCGCCAGAAGCGAGATATCCATGAAATTTTCATTGGCCTAAGTCCACTAAGACTTTTAAAATTTCAAAAAAAAAAATTTAAGTATTCCAATTGGTATCTTTTTTCGAAAAATTTAAAAATCTATGTCCCCAGCGGAGTCGCCAGTCTGTCGCGACCCTCTAAAAAAATTATTTTAAAGGGTTAACGGATTATTAGGTTAATTAGATTTGACTAACCTAACGCGGACCCTCCCAAGCCCTACCGAATCGTGACTTTGGATTTTTATTTTAAATGATTTTGAAATTTGGAGTCGCCACTAATCATTCTTGGTAGGTTGATTAGGAACCTAAATAAATTAGCAGGAGAACTAATTTATTCCTGCGAACCAGAGATTATGAGCTCGGGGACTTGGTTACACAAGTTAATTAAAACTAATGCCCTTTCGGTACCTTAATTTCATGGATATCCTAATTCGGTAACTCAGGCTTGGTTTATTCCTAAGGCTCTAGTAGGGTATTCTCTTTTGTGTTTTCACTTTTTAAATAGGATGCATGGATGGTATATATTTTTATTTGTTATATTTTTTAAGTGTTAAAGATTCCCTGAAGCCGAAAGAGGGAGTGTGTTAACGACTTCTGTGCAGTATTACGACCTACTCATCTTTTGGGTCTGATGATTCAAAAATTAAATTATAAGAAGTACATGATAGTGAATAAACACCTCCAATGGGAGGCCTAGCATTGGCTTGGCTCTTCCCTTTGGGATTTAAGGTACATGTATTTAAGCTGCAGGTATTTAAACTACTGTAAGAAAAAACCTCCAATGGGAGGCTAAGCATTGGCTTGGCTCTTCCCTTTGGGATTTAAGGTACATGTATTTAAGTTGCAGGTATTTAACTACTGTAAGTAAAAACCTCCAATGGGAGGCTAAGCATTGGCTTGGCTCTTCCCTTTGGGATTTAAGGTACAGATATTTAAGTTGCAGGTATTTAACTACTGTAAGTAAAAACCTCCAATGGGAGGCTAAGCATTGGCTTGGCTCTTCCCTTTGGGATTTAAGGTACAGGTATTTAAGTTGCAGATATTTAACTACTGTAAGTAAAAACCTCCAATGGGAGGCTAAGCATTGGCTTGGCTCTTCCCTTTGGGATTTAAGGTACAGGTATTTAAGTTGCAGATATTTAACTACTGTAAGTAAAAACCTCCAATGGGAGGCTAAGCATTGGCTTGGCTCTTCCCTTTGGGATTTAAGGTACAGGTATTTAAGTTGCAGATATTTAACTACTGTAAGTAAAAACCTCCAATGGGAGGCTAAGCATTGGCTTGGCTCTTCCCTTTGGGATTTATGGTGCAAGAATTAAATTGCAAGAATTTATAGTATGAATGCGACATGTAGATATGGAAACATATGAGTATGACATGACATAATCGAAATTTAAATTAATTTATTTGGGCAAGGAAATTCTCGAAGATTTTAATAGTTAGGATCGTTACCTGATTTAACAGATTTGATTGCCGAATTCGAATCTCGTGTCACCTTATAGATCAAGATTGCGGCTCGAACGATGGAGATGAACTTGTGACTCGCGTTGATCGGTAGAGGAATTGTTGATGGTAACACCTAGATTTAAACTTTCACCATCTTCAAGACTCTCTTTTGGAAAAAAGGATTCTCTCTCTTTTTTTTTTCTTTCTCTCTAATTTCTTTCAATCTCTCAAAATTCTCTCAAGCATCCAAGATTTTCTCTCTCAAAAATTTCCCTCCCAAGCTCACTTCTTCCTCCTTTTATAATCTACTCATCCATCTTCCATTCTAAATTTTCCACTAACTCTTCTTCATCTCATCTTCCCTTCTCTACTCTTATCTTATTTTCTTCATCTTCTCTTCTCCATCTCCTCTTCTTCAACTTCCCTTCTCTATCTCCTCTTCTCTATCTTCCCTTCTCCATCTCCTCTTCTCCATCTTCCCTTCTCTATTTTAATTTCTCCACCAACTCTTCTTTTTGTTATTTACAAAATAATCCCTCAAGTGTTAGGTATTTGCATCCTAGTCCTTGAGATTTTAAGTATTTGCAATTTAGTCCATAAAAAAATATATTTCTTTAAGTCCAAATCTCTTCACAATTTTTGACACACCAAAATTTACCACATGTCAAATTTAAGCTCATTTCTTGCCGCTGAAAATAATGCAGAATTTAATTAAAGCCCTTTTGCAAAATTGAGTCATTCTTGGTATAATTGAGCTAAGATGAAAATTTAAAATATTAGAAGACAATGTCACAACTCATAAAAAGTGAAAATTAAAAGTAAGTTGACTTAAATTAAATTTTTTAGGCCCGATTCGAGATTATACTCGTGAAGGGACACGTGACTCGAATTGGATTTTTCTAAATTTACGGAGGCCAATATGAAAATAGATTTAAAATAAAAATATTAACTATCTTTGTGTATTTTTTTTGCCTCAAATGTTATTTTTCCAAAATTTTCAAGTATTTTTGTATTTTTTTAAAAAAAATTAAATTAAATATATATAATATGAAAATTTATTTTTTGTTCAAAAATGGTTGCTTAGGCTTGGCTAAGGCTTCCAAAGTTGATTTTGCAATTTTCTCAATTTTGTCTTTATTTTTCATGAATTTTCGAAAATAAAAATACTAAAAAATACTGAAAATATGAAAAATCATTTTTTGGTCAAAATTAGTTCTCTAGGCTTGGCCAAGGTCCCCGAAGTTAATTTTTCAATTTTATGAATTTTTATGGATTTTTCAAAAAATAAAAATGCCGAAAAATACTGAAAATTTTTAAAAGAGAAAAGATGATTAAAAATCAGGTGTCAACATACACTAATCGAAAATTCCTGATATACACAAGAATACGATCATGGAATCTAGAAATGCATCATTCTTTGAAGATGTTTTTTCGTGTAAATCCAATGATGGATCAAGTTCGTCTAAACGAACGATTGAAACTATGAATGATGAAAGTCATGATTCAGATCACGAGCTTGAACCGAGACGTAGCAAAAGAGCAAGAGTAGAAAAATCATTTGGAAATGATTTTCTAACTTATTTGTTAGAAAAGGAACCATTGAATTATGCAGAAGCTGTAAATTCATCTGAGGGACTTCTATGGAAAGAAGCAATAAAAAGTGAAATTGATTCTATTTTGCATAATCACACTTGGGAGCTAGTGGACCCTCCTCCTGGTTGTAAACCATTGGGGTCAAAATGGATTTTTAAAAGGAAAATGAAAGCAGATGGCTCCATTGATAAGTATAAAGCCAGACTCGTAATCAAAGGATACAGACAACGAGAAGGCTTAGATTACTTTGATACTTATTCACTTGTGACGAGAATAAATTCCATTAGGATGATACTTGCAATTGCAGCTTTGCGAAATCTAGAAGTACACCAAATAGATATAAAAACAGCGTTCTTAAACGGTGATTTGGAGGAAGAAATCTACATGGAACAACCTGAGGGTTTTGTAGTCTCAGGACAAGAAAAGAAAGTCTGTAAATTGGTGAAATCATTATATGGCCTAAAACAAGCGCCAAAACAGTGGCATGAAAAGTTTGATAATGCAATGATTACCAATGGCTTCAAGATCAATGAATGCGACAAATGTGTCTACATAAAAGAAATAGAAAATGGCTATGTCATTCTGTGTCTTTACGTAGATGACATACTCATTGTTCGTAGTGATGACAAAATGATTAAATCTACCAAGAATATGTTGAATTCAAGATTTCACATGAAAGATATGGAACTTGCTGATGTGATTTTAGGAATTAAAATCACAAGAACGTCAGAAGGTCTCATTTTAAGCCAGTCACACTATGTGGACAAGATTCTTGAAAAATTCAACATGAATGATTCTGGTTTTGCTAGAACACCATTTCACAATATTCTTCATCTGTCCAAGAACAGAGGAGAGAGTATTTCTCAAGTAGAGTACTCCATAATTATTGGAAGTCTAATGTACTTAATGAGTTGTACTAGACCAGACATTGCCTATACGGTAAATAAATTGAGCAGATATACGAGCAATCTGAATGCTGATCATTGAAAAGCAATAGTGAGAGTACTTAGGTACTTGCGGTATACACGAAATCATGGCTTGCACTATACCAGATACCTAGCTGTCCTAGAAGGATATAGTGATGCGAACTGGATATCAGATATGAAAGATTCAAAGTCTACTAGTGGATATGTCTTTACACTAGCAGGTGCAGCCGTATCTTGGAAATCCTGTAAACAAACTGTTATAGCCAGATCCACTATGGAATCTGAATTTATAGCCTTGGATAAATGTGGTGAAGAGGCTGAATGGCTACGCCATTTCTTAAAGGATATTCCAAACTGGCAAAAATCCACGCCGCCAATTTGTATACATTGTGACAGTCAATCTGCGATTGGAAGAGCACAGAGTAACATTTATAATGGTAAGTCTAGACATATACGTCGTAGATATAATACCATTAGACAATTACTCTCAACTGGAATTATTTTTATTGACTATATAAAGTCAAAGGATAATATTGCGGATCCGCTAACCAAAAGGTTAAACAGAAAGTCAGTTGAAAAATTGACAAGAGGAATGGGACTGAAGCCCATGAAAGAATCAGTTGATATAAAGGAAACCCAACCTAGTTGACTAGAGATCCCAAGATCTAGGTTCAAAGGGACAACCTAATTATATAAACTTAGTGATGTCACTGTGGGGGTCTTATCCCTGAAACCATTCCTGTAAAATATCAGTGACCTTGTAAGGAAAAGGATAGCAATTGTGGTTTAATGATTCTTAAGTGGAGTAAACAAATTACTCAAAATTAAGTAATCACCTATGTGAAAGAGAAGTAGAGCCGCTTCAAAGGAGAATTATTCAGGGCTAAATTATTTAGAAACTCTCGCAGAACTAGGTGGATGTTTATGGTCAAAACGAACATAATCATGAGAACTGAACAAAACGTTTAGATGATTCCTGTGTGAAGTATATGGCTCTTTACATAAGAAAGCAGGATAGTTCAAAGACATCATGTCTACTGGACAGCTAGTAAAGTAAATATATTTCGCAAGGGAAGGTTCAAAGGATAATACATATTCATCCTATGCAGGTTTCAGTTGTTGAACACTATCACAGAGTCAAAACTAAAACAATTTTCATTCATGTGGGGGATTGTTGGAAATATGGGTGAATAGAAAATTGATTCTCAAGGGCACAATTCTCAAAAGCATTTTTTTTTAGTTGAAAGTGGAAAGTGGAAAGCACTAGTCCCACATAGAAAAGGAAGAAGGCTTTTGTTGTGTTTATATGAAGTTATACTCCTTTGGAGGGTAACTTCATTTCACAAGAACTATGCCTCGCGCGTAGGCGCAGGGGGGGTGCAAATCTCAAGCTCGACGAGCAGAAATTTGGGCGCAAGCGCACGACCTGCGTACACGAATGCAGGATCGAAAAGAGGGCCTCGCGACAAAACCCATTTTACTCTCTACTATTTATAACTTTATTTTTCAACTCTGCCGTTATGAGAATAAATTCATTTTCTACCGTTACGTGACGGCCGGTGAATCAATTGGTTTTTCATTCCGAAATGCCCCCCTCCTTACTCTATAAATAGTTGCCTTCCCTTTGAAGTTTTTCATCGAATTCCAAACGCTCTCTCCCTTTCTCTCTTGCATACACGAAGTTTTCCGAATTTTTTCTCTCCTCTCTTCCGATGGTTTTTCCGATAGTGTTCGGCTCGGGTTTGTTCGAGTTCGCCGAGGGCTCGGGAGTGTTGTTTTCACTCCTTTGCTGCGTGCCGTTGTATCCTGGGAGACAGACGTTCACGAAACCTTCAGCGAGTGCCGTGAGGGGAACGAATCTGTTTTAAGGAAACTGTGTGATACACAGGCCTCGGTATTTCATTTGTGTCGATTATATTTGCTTATATTTCGTTCATTAAAATACGGTATATCTAATTCCATTTCCTTTATCTTATATAATTGTTTTGTTATATTAATGCCATTTTGAATTCTGGTAACAGAAATTACACCAAGTACAAGTATCCCTACTCTTATTACATTACCGCAATCCCAGCCCATGTTTTCTCTTTTCCGAGACTTCTCATGTTGTCCTATAGTACTCTCTTTGCGCCCCTCTAATGTGTGAAAGCTTTAGCTAAATAGAAACATCTTATGTGAAGGTGAATATAGGGCTGGGCATCCGTTCGGTTTCAACCTGAAAATTGACCGAACCGGTCGGTTCTGGGCTTTTTCAAGTTTCCAAAAATTGGAACTGGTAGTTCCCAATTTCAGGTGCGGAACCACATCTCCTGGATTGCTTGGATCAGACCGCACCAATATTTTTAATTCTTTTCTAGTAAAGATTAAATAAAATTAAATATGCTTGTGCTGCATTTTTCTTCTCACATAGAATAATGACCACAATTTTTTTCCACATATATGCATTTTTTAAAAAAAATTAACACATTTTAATACGATGCCATTTCATAGAGTGATGATTACAAAATCCAGGGGAAGACTAGTCGATCATCAATTAGTGCCACTCCCCCGATTATGTAAACATATATTTAACGAAAAACCAAAAGTAAAGAATTTTTTTTCTTTTAAAAATATTTGGAACTCTCATTTGTAGCTCTTTAACCGAGAAGATACATAGGAAAGGGACAAACAAGGACTGATGCAGAAAATAATAAAATGGAAGGTGAAACCATTTGAATTTTATCGAACATAATGCAAGTTCAATTGCTCTAGTAATGGTGGAAGCAACATCTTGAAAGCAAGCGAAAAGACTGTAGTGAGTTAGTATGAACATAGAAAAGATAAAGAAAAAGGGAATACAAACAAATTTTTTTATGTGGTTCGGTCCGCTAAGAAAAAGGTTCCTTGGAAGCCTACATCCACCGGAGAAATCTCCATATTTCTTAGCTTGTTGAGAGAGATACGTTCTCCTTAAATTAAGAAAAGTACATCATAGTTGCCAAACATAGCCTATTATTTTTATGGTAAATACAGCCATTACACATTGGATCTTGATTATCAATCTTATCATGATTTGGCAAGTTTTTATTGTCAATCTCGCCAACAAAGACAACACCAAACTCTTGGAGTTTAAGATGTAGGGAATAGAAGAAACCAACAGAAATAAGAAAAAGGAATTATTGTTTCTAGGATGAATCATGAACCAGATCAGACTATAGGACAGGGCGAGACAGTTCCCGATTCCACAAAATGGGAATCGATCCACTATTGGAGGTATGGTAAGAAAGTGCTGCACAATTATAGCTATGCTATGGTTGGAGCTACCAGTCATCTTAAAGGCCAGTGAATAAGACAGCAAGCGAATTGTAATCAGTAGTATTAAAATGTTCAGTTTCATTATTCTCGCAAGCAATGTATTAGGCTAGTCTTCTATCCTTTCAAAAAGGAATCATCAAGCCGGTACTAATCTAACTCTTAGGGGAGCCTTTGAGTGTGAGCAATCCAATTTAGGTAAGTAATCTTGTAAATTTAAGGGTAAAAAGAAGCCGTTTTCAAATGGGCTAGGGATCAGATAAGATTCTACTATTATTAAAAAATAGTGGGAAGTCCCCAGTAGAGATCTTAATCAAGAAAGTCAAAAGCAGGAGTCTTCAGAGGAGCTACCTCAAGGGCTAGAGTACAATGTAAGGTTATGTTAATGGCTACGCTAATTGCTAATATTCTTAGAGTTAAGCTAAGGCTAATAGATATATGTCTGGACCTTTACTCCTACGGGCAAGAAAGTTCTCAAAGAGCAGTTTTTCAAGTAGAGATAGTTGGGGATGCTCATATAGCGATTTTTATATAAGCAGGTTAAGAGAACAGCTTTTATTTTTGTTAAAGGGGATAGGGCTAGGTTAGTTCTACCAATACCAGTAGTAGTAGTAGTCTTCTCTGTAAATATACAGTGACAATAGTGAAAGTAGCAGTCTTTCCATCTGTGTTTAGGGCCGATTCGGATGAAAGGTTCTCGCAATGAAAGCTCTATACCAAGGGCAGAGGGGAAGTTCTGATTCTCGATTTTCTGAAGTGAAAGAACCCTAAATTCAATTGTTTCAGCTCGAGTGAGGTAATTTGCCTATTTTAGTAGAGCTCTTGAGGAAGAAGAAAGGGAGGAGTTTTTCACATCTGAGATTCCCGCTAGGGTAGGGCTATGAGAGAGAAGGGGGCATTCTTCAAGTTTTCCGAGGAGCGAGGCTCTTTGCGGGTGGATCGAATTCCTGTTGAGGGGAACCGATCGCCCCTAGGTGAAAATAATGGCTATGTAATTTATAACTGTACGTAAAAAGATCTCGAACTTTGTTCTTAACTTGGGATTTCATTAACATTATTGCTAAAGATAATAAGTTTCATAAATATAATTTCAGTTTCCAAAGCTATAAAATCTGGTCTTTCCCAATAGCTCATTTTCCCCCTTTATTTGATCTCTTTCTGAGTGTGAATCTCAACTTGTCCTCACATACATCAGACTGTGTGCATCTGTAATGTAACGGGGTTATTCTTTGACATTTATATATTTGATTATTTGTAATCTGGTCTTTCCCAATAGCTCAGTTTCTTATTTTGGCCGTACACCAATTATGAAAGAGCAAGAAACTCTTTTTTTTTTTAGGGTTAATACCACAAAAAATCTCAAATTGGTACACATTTGACAAATTTACCTCAAACTAATTTTTTGACCACAAAAAACTCCAAACTAGTACACATGTGATAAATTTACCTCAAAATATTTTTTTTGCCACGATAAACCCCTATTATAAATTATTTTTTTGACCATAAAAAATCTTAAACTAGTATATGTGTAACAAATTTACTAATTTTTTTACCACTAAATTTCTCAAATTTATACATCTGTGACAAATTTACCCTTCGTTGGTTTTCGTTAAATTGGGTGAATATTACGAAAAATATGAAATTGATACACCTATCACAAACAAAGGATAAAAGCCCCAAATGTGCACACTTGGCAATTGCCACATGTCATCTAACTCAGCAATTTGACGATAAAATTTAATAAAACCTAACGGATGGTAAATTTGTCATAGGTGTATCAGTTTGAGGTAAATTTATCAAAAGTGTATTACTTTAGGGTTTTTGATGATCAAAAGAATAAATTAAGATCCTTACAAAAAAAGAGAGAATAAATTAAGATAAATTTATTTTATGTGTATTAGTTTGAGTTTTTTATATTAAAAAAAGAATTAGAGATAAATTTGTTACAGATATACTAATTTGAGTTTTTTTGGGTGATTTAATCCTTTTTTTAAATATATTTTATACTATTTGAAGTTTGTAAGTGATTTCACTAATTAACACGACTAAAAATATTTGAGGGTAAAATCGTAGAGATTGAAATGTATATCCCAAAAAAGTTGTCTTTAGGTATTGTTTCTCCTCCGGAACTAAACTCTTTGCATTGGCTAGTGGCCCCGATTCACTTCTAAACCGACCACTGCTTCTGGTCGATTACCAATATCAACCCAAAATCTCAAATCCACGTGTCAGGTCGATTGATAGCCACGTGGCGCTACTCTAGCGCGAGGATTCTCTCTCCCCGGAGCGTATCCGCCAACACGCATGCGAGCCTCGCAAATTTCCGCCAACGATCTTCTCCAATGGCGTCCCCCATTCACAGGCTTCAGTTCAATACAGTGACGCCGTCTCCTGCATTTCTCGCTCCGCAAACTCTCAGCTGCCGCTCTCCGAAGTCCGTCAAGTACCGCCGGAACCGAAGCCGTGACAGCCCCGTCGTTTGCCGCTCCTCTCTCGTCGGCGAACAGCAGGAGGCCTCTCCGTTCACTGATCCGGAGACGCAGCTCATCGAAGCTCTCATCGGCATCCAAGGCCGTGGTCGCTCTGCTAATCCGCAGCAGCTCCAGGTAACCCGCGAGTTCGGCGATTCATGCCTCTTTCCTGACGAAGTCGCGTTAGGCTCTTGTTCGCGTGGCCATTGGCTTGATTCAAAATCGATTTTCCCAGGATGTTCAGCGAGCAGTTGAAGTTCTGGAGACTTTGGGAGGAGTGCCAGATCCGGTACATGCTTATTGTCCCTCATTTACTTCACTTCTTTACTCTGTTTGTGCTCATTGTTATCGGCAATGATGAAGAAACTTGTGCTCGGAAGCTCGAATGTAATTTTCAAAAGTAATAGTGTGCGTTGTCCTAGTTAGGCAGATAGTTGCGTTGCTTTACCGGTTTTTAAGATGATTATGCGTGTTTGGTATGTTGATACGGTGGTAATTATATGCAGACAAGCTCAGATCTAATCGAAGGTCGATGGCAATTGATGTTCACAACTCGACCTGGAACAGCATCCCCGATTCAGGTAGTGTTCGAGCTTGGTTTTAACATGGAATGACATGGTAGCTTCAACTGCCTCCATTTGCTATAGAGGCACCAAGCCCTGTGATTTGCTTGGATAAGTTGAACAGTTATGAAGAAATGGTATCTTTTTTTGATGTTGCTCGTTTCGACTTCCAAAATAATTTCAACTGATATGTCCTCATTTAGATGCATGTCTTCATATGTTTCTTCACATATATCTAGATGTGTTGATAATCTGCATACGTGTGGATTATCACTTTACTTAAATTGGCAAAACATGTGAGATGCAGAAGATGAGAATCTATAGGGAACTTGTCTGCCTGCCAATTTCATAAAAATGTCCAATTTTAAGTGTTCAAGATTTTGGATGATGTGAAGAGACTAACAGCACACCAAATCATCTGCAGAGAACATTTGTTGGCGTTGACGTGTTTAGCGTATTTCAAGAGATATATCTCAGGTCAAATGATCCACGTGTATCCAATATCGTAGTACTCTCTGAAGCCATTGGCGAGTTAAAAGTAGAGGTATGACCTTCTTCCTTTCAAGGACTATGAACTTAGACTTCATTGATGACTGCTGTATGAAAAGCCCTCCATCATTATGTCTGTCATTGTGAGTGCTATGTGGTATGGACATATCTTTGGATGGCTTGTGTAAGTGCAGCATCATATACTTTAATGCTTATAGCTATATGTTTCTTTTATCCTTCCCATCCTTTACCTAGCAATGTGACACTACATGGAATGTGTCATCTTCTTTCCTCTCATATTAGTTGACTGGCCTTGCTTAGCAATTGAGTGTTTACCTGCAGGCAGCTGCATCGATCAGTGATGGAAAAAGGATCCTTTTTCAGTTTGATAGGGCGGCTTTTTCCTTTAAATTTCTACCATTCAAGGTTCCATATCCAGTGCCATTTAGGCTTCTTGGAGATGAAGCCAAAGGATGGTTAGACACTTCATATTTGTCTGAATCTGGAAACCTCCGCATCTCGAGAGGAAATAAGGTGAATGACATATTAAGGTCCAAATTTCCTTATTCAGACTGCCTTATTAGCCAAAATGAGGACTTAGGATTTGGTTGGCAGAAGCCTCCATAAAAATGTTTGGTTAATGGTACGCCTTTATCTGGTTGTAGTGCAGGGAACCACCTTTGTGTTGCAAAAGCTGACTGAACCTCGGCAGTTGTTACTATCAGCTATTTCCACTGGAAAAGGAATTGAAAAGGTAAACTCAAATGTTCAATTACCAAGAGAGTCCAATCACTATAGAGTTGGATTGAGGAGGTGCCCGAATGTTAACTGAACTAATGCTGAATCATTGTTGTAGGCAATTGATGAGATCACATCTTCGAGCAAGAACAAAGGTGACAGCGAGGTTGAACTTGTAGAAGGTGAATGGAATATGATCTGGAGTTCACAGGTATCTTCATGGGAATTACTGCTTTTATTTTGCTCATATTCTCAATATATGGTAATAAAGTACCATGACATTAGATCCAATGGAACTAACGAAACGAATCTAGGAAAAATGTTTGAAGAATCCTAATTTACTGGTGCTTGAGGGGCTAGTTTTCCTAGCTCCATGTTATGTGTTAATGCCAATGAAAGGACTCAGAGAATCGAACCAAGTGTTGTTGAAAGTCTCGTGCGCATTTCCATGGCAACTTCAATTTAGAACTTTGCCCATCTGTATTCAAGTGTTGGAGCTGACAATTCTTAGAAATCCTAAAGACCTAAAGGGAGCAGAAAGTAGAATCGATGCCCTACGATTCCTTCATCATGTTTACTTTTACTGACTTTCATTGAGCTGAATGGATTGGCACTTCAGTCTTTTGGCTAACCTGATGGAATAAGCGTGGTGCAAGTATTGCAGCTTTTTCATGGTCCTTGAATTTTCTATGTGAACAAGATGGCACAACCATTCTAACACAATTATCTTGCCATACAAAATCCAACAACGTCAAAAACACTCCGACACAATTTTTGCTATACAAATTGCGACAGTGTGATTTAAACAATGGTCACATGTCTCTCAGTGCATCTCATTACTTCTTACATAATAGCCTAAACTGTCTTATGCGGTGCAGATGGAGACGGACAGTTGGATAGAGAATGCAGCTAATGGCCTTATGGGTACACAGGTAGGTATAAGTAAAATGTCCTTTTCATCACGTTGTCACACGAGTCCATCACTCCTGAAGCGCATTCTTCTCCTTGTAGATTGTCAAAAAGAGTGGACAAATCAAATTTGTGGTGAACATCTTGCCTGGCGTGAGATTCTCCATGAATGGCACACTTGTGTAAGTATCCTGCTTTCCTTTCTCTTTTGCTCTGGGGTAGGACATACGCTGTGGCACTTAGTTTTCCAGATCGTAGTAGAGAACATTATTACTAAAGGCAAGATCAAATATAGATGTTCCTGTCGGACAGCACGAAGCACCATCCGTTATGTGTGCATATAGGGATCACAGAACAAATTGGAATATGATTATTCAACACTCGTACACTTGCCCATGCGCATGCACTTCCACATATGCGTGCGAGCAGGTGCTCTTTGGATTCCCAGGTGATTTATAATACCACAATCAATCCCAACCGTAGTAAAGGAGCACTACTTAGTATTCTAAATAATGATTACTTGTATCACTTGAAATAATTAATTAATAAAAAATAATTTCACTCTAACAATTCACGTCTAATATTTTCGTGAACAATAAAAATATACAACAATATATGTTGTCCATTCATTTTGGTAAGAGATATAAGCAATTATTTTTAAAAAATTGCATTTTAGATCATTCATTTTTCCAGAAACGAATGAAGTCAAATGAGGAACTTATTTACCTAAGTGATTCTCCAACAAGCTCAGCTGAAACATCCTTGGACTAGCAAAAATGGCGAAAGATTTTCCAAGCCAATTAAGAGTGGGTCAAGACATGATACGCCCCCTCAAAACACGAACCACCTGAGCCGACCGGTGGTTGACGTGGATCTTTTTATTGCAATGCAAATTAAGTTTTGCTTACTTAAATTGTTTAAGTGTTCACGGCAACGCAACTCCTTGTTACTCCGAGGAGCTGGGGTAAGCAAGTCCCTTCACATTTCACAAATTCATGTGCACAGTCCTTGGAACGGCACTGCAGTTTTGGCAAATTTCAAGGCATAGCTTCACCAGATCTCATGCCTTGACAGGAAATCCGGCACCAATGCATATGATGTCACGATGGACGACGCGGCCATCATCGGAGGCCCATTTGGATATCCTGTGGAAATGGAGACCAAGTTTAAGCTGGAGCTTCTGTAAGATTTGCGTCTCCTATGTCTTCTAAACGACTCAACAGTTAACAACCCCAGAATTTGATCCTATCACGCACGCATACCTCTATTTTCTCTGGCAGCTATGCAGACGACAAAATCAGGATCAGTCGGGGTTACAACAACATAGTCTTTGTGCACCTACGTGTGGATGGAACAAAGTAAATCCGCTACGATGTGATTCCCAGACATTGCATGACACAAACCAATGCATATCACATGTCTACCAGACTTACAATCACGCCGGCTATATGTAAACATTAAATTTAATTCTATTTGATTTATCTTCCATTTCGTGCTTTGCTTGGCTGGTCCATCCCCTCCATGAATGGGCAGTCGTCCATATCTCTACACAAGGCACCATTTGAAAATCACGCATTCAGAACCGAGAAACCAAATGGCACGTCCTTCCTGCCAAACCTTCAGGAAAAAGCCGACAAACTATGAATAATCAAGGAAAAAATATTGCTCTGATGAGAGAATGGTTGACAAAGATTACAGGCAATCAAACTCTGCAAACATTGCATGCCATGCTTTGAATCTTTTTAAACTGGTAAAATTAAGACTTCATGAGACATCTTGTCGCATCCCTTACCAGAATAAGGATGAGGGACAACATATCACTTTCACACACAAATATGCCATTCATCCCGTTCTCTTCTTTGCGTAAGAACACCAAGTAGATCTCTCTATAAGCAACAGAAACTGATCCATAGTAATACATGTTAAGGGCAAAAGTATATCAATGTAAGGAGAAGGTGGTAATGTTAATAGCAAAAGAGAGGATCTTTCCTGCCCACCTTCAATAAGATACTTGCCTAGATGTGCAAGGATCAGCCAGAGATGCTGAACATCATCAGATCACAGGTCCCCGATATTAGGCTGAAAAAACCTTCACCAAGAAACCTTTAGAGTATAGATACCAGTGATCTCATCAGAAATAAAAGATGGTAAATTTGTACATATTCAGCACACTTGGGCAACAATCCATCTCTGAATGTCAGTACAATCAAGAAAATTACACCTTTTTTTAACAGGGAAAAGATAAACATCACCATACATAAAAGGGAGCAGATCTTGCTAAGAAAATACTGAATGTTTCAGGAGAAGAAGATAAACAAATCCAACAAGGCTTCTCCTCAAAAGAGAACTACACAGTGGTACAGTTAGCTTCCAATCTGATTGATGCAATCATATAGCAACAGATACAAACATCCAGACCACAAAATACTTGAATGAGTGGTCCTCCCTCCTACCTTACATTAACTTACACAGTCTGGTTCCAGAGATTTAAATAGTAATGCAGTCCAAGGAAATGTGGTTTTCATGACATCATAAGAGTAAAACATAAACCTACTCACACTCAATCTCAAATGCTTTCCTGACATAAAGTAAGAATCCACAAGAGCACGATACTCCAGTATAAAGAAGAGAGTGAAGTAAACCAACAAGGGTTATTAACTGAAGAGAGCAGAGTAATGGCTAAGTTTGGAAGCCCATTGACTATGCTTTCACTCTCAGCAAACAAGCAACACAGATAAATGCCCCAGAATCAGAATTATTTATGGAGCACTGAGAAAGAAGCTTGACAATCAACGAATTATGGCATAAGCTAACATGCTCCTAACCAATATCAAACAGTAGAGGAGGCTTAAGATAGATGAAAGCTAGCAAAATAAATGACCATCGCCAATGCTCTTCTCCAAAGGCACGTTTGCATCGTCCCTATGTTCACACTCGTCCTGTTTAGCATCCACTTCATCCGAGACCTCCTCCTCTGCAACTTTGGTCCCCTCATCCCCCTCAGATTTTACTCTTCCCAGGATCACCCCATCATGTTGTTCTTCATATCTTGACTCACATTCTTTTAGAATTGCTTCGTTTGAAGTAAATTCTTCCATAGCAACCTCCGTAATAGCCTTTTTTCCTAGTGTTGAATCATATTTCTCTTTTTTGGCCTCACTATCCAACTTAACATCCCTTGCACCTACATCACCATCCACACAATCCATGTCCTCTCCTTTGCTCACACCACCCAGAACATGAACATTGCATTCTTCCTCGCTCTCATTTTCAGAGTCATTCTCCACTACCTCCTCATTCACATCCTCGTCCACATGGTTCTGCCTCTCCAGGAAGCTCAACCTCCTCCTCAAGTCCTCCATTTCCCTCTCCATCAAGAAGAGCCTTTCTCTCAAAGCTAGATTTTCTTCCTCGAGTTGCGCAATGTGGGTATCTTGATCATCCACCCTATTCACCAGTAAATTGTTATAATCAGAACCATAATTGGGGTAAACCATCTCAAACCGATTCATTTCATGATCCAGTCTGCTCATCACGCTATCCTTCTCCTCTTCTACATCACTCTCGCTAGACCCATTATTTTCCTCCTCATTCTCATCCTCCTCCTCCTCGTTGTCCCTGATCTCTACCTCATTCCGTAGCCTAATAAGACCCTTCATGGAACCATACCCGTCCACACCCCACTCCTCCTTTGCCATATCAACCAACACCTCTCTAGAGGGCGAAAATATTGGCGTCGGCAACACTGCCGGCGTTACTGGACACGGGGACACCATCGAGGCAATGCCGCCTGACTTCTTCGCTCTTATGATAAATGAAGTCGTGTTCCTGGGCGCATACGGTGCAAAACGATTATTGAACTTCTTCTTGGGGTAATACTTTTTTGACTTTAGGCGATTCTGGAACTGCAAATCGCTGAGAGCAGGGGGCTGGTAGCCCTTGCCACCGGCGCCGCCACTCATCCCAGCATTAGGGATCGCCTTTGGGACCTTCCTCGGGTCATTCCGCTTATCATTGGGCTTCTTGCCCTTCCAATTGCTTCTACCGGGTAATGGCATCATCGGCTGCTTCAAAGCCCCAAAACCCGGGTTCATCGAGCCGAGAAACTGCACATTAGGATCAAGCGAAAGCTGCTGCTGCTGCTGCTTCTGCTGCTGAGGCCAAATCTTGTAACTCCTGTTCATACTGGGCACCTGAGATTGACTCAACATCTGAGACTGACCAATCAACTGGGGCTGGCTCAGCAATTGAGGGGGCTGGTTCATCGACTGAGACGCGCTCATCAGTTGGGGCTGATTCATGATTACCTGCGGAGGAGGCGGGTTCATCATCGGGCTCTGATTCATCATCATCGGCGCCTGATTCATTAAATGAGGCTGATCGTTCATCCTCCGATTCAACAATTCCCTATTTACCGACTCCTACCGACGAACTTATCCCACAAAGATCGTACTTTTCCCGGAACACCAAAAGCGAGATCGCAAAGCAAGCAACCCACAAATCTTTCACTCCCTTTCAAAGAAAGCAAGGAAAAAAAAAATCCGCAAGCAGTTCGCGAACGTCCGAATCCTAGTGAGACGATTCAAGGAATTCAATGTCCGCGTGCGATCCCAGGAGGGAAGGATCTGCGACAGAATTATTTTGAACGACCCATTTCGAGAGCTGTCGGGACGATGCCTTATAAAATACGGAGCGCAGGGACGCGTGCGGTCCGACCGAAGCTGTCTTCATCACGAGGGACGGAACAAACGGACGGCCCGGATGGTTTCCTGAAACAATCGAAGGCTGACTGGGAAGCCACCGGTTTTTGACCCATTTCCGTTTGGGATAAGAAAAAAAAAAGAAGAAGAAAGGAAAAGAATAGGGAGGGCCGGATCTCTGACAGGCCCAAAACCATCTTCACAGAGTACAACATTATGTCGGCCCATTCAGTCCCCAGAACAGCCAAGACATTGCAAACCCCACACGGATTTCAGCCCACAAACAATATCAAGCTAAACATTTCTCTCCTCCGGAATAGGGTAACAAAGACATTCAAGCAAGCTGCATGGCCTCACTATTGAGCTAAAACCCTCTGGCTACCTTTACTTAAATCATCCTGTTTTTGGTCGAAACAGCAATCTTTTCATTTCTATAAGTAGCATAAGATGAACAAGACTACTGGGCTTTTGATACCAAAGTCCCATAGGGCTAAAGGAGGGTGATCAAACATGGGAGATGCTTCCAGAATTTAAATTGTCAGTTAAAAGTGTGTAATTTCTCTCCTTGGATTGATGAGGTTTGAAGAGAGAGAGCTCTTCGTTTGCCGAAAGAGATTGATTAAAAGAGAAAATTTAAACTTGAAAATATATAGCATTTCACTTTTGCTGTTTTTTTAAAGAATTTTAACCCTACCTTAAGCAAACGCAGATTGGTGTCTAGTTTGGTTTAAAACCCATTAGTTTATGCTGACACACCTTCATGTCTTCCTTTCCTTACGAACAAGTTTCCGAGCTTCATCTTATCAGATTTACCATGACCAGAAGCCAAAAACACCACCCTATCATTTGATACAGTCTGGTTCAAAGTATAATTGCAGCTCGGACTTCCAATAAGCCGTTGGATCATGGAGAAGGCCATCTCCACTCACTGTCCTCAATCACATCTTTCCTTTTCTGATTGAAAGTAGCAAGCCACTCTACTACTGGTACAGAGGCCAGATAGAAGGTTTACTCACGTATGATTTTCCGCTTCCAAATATTTGAATCTTGTGAAAAGTTTTAAGAGAAAGACAGATCCACCTTACCAGTCAATCACGGAGTGTAAAGTAAAGAGACCTCACTCAGTATCAATGTCTTTCATATTTGTTGTCAGTGGACAGGTTGGAACTAATATTTGCTTCATGTCCAAGGGAAGGCTTATCTTTCTTCCAACGTTTCATTTAACGGAGGTTTCACAAGCCTAATGTTTAAGAGTTTTCCAAAGTTACCGAGTCTTGATCTTTTTCATGGACGGTCTAGCAATTCTCTCTCGTATGAACTTGGCTGTAGGATGAAGTCTAAAACCCAATGTTCTTGATACAGTGCATCATCACATTATGCATAGGGGAATGGAGATGGTGGCACTAGTCTGCAGTGGTTCCAAACTCTGTCTATATTGATTTCTGGTTCGTCTACCTTGTGCAAGTTGGTGTTAAGGTGAATGCTGATCATACAGGTACAAAATCTATGCAGATAAGCGCGAGCTGGGAAATTCTCACTGTAACAACGCATTCTTCAGTAATACATTCGATATCAAAACAGTCTTTCTCTATCATAATTGGGGATTACATATAAAATTAGTGCAGCTACATTGGCAGCCGCAGGTTCTCCTCCTACGTAAGCTACCCAACAAGCTGCAAAAACGGATGTAGTGAAGGCAACATGTTCACGATCAGCGTGAGAAGAGTGCTATTCATAGGACACGTCACTTATCACATAAGCCCTGTTCAATTTGGGTGAAGGAGAGACAGGTGCTGCTGTTCAAGGGGAATGGACACGGAGGTAGTAATTGCAGCAAGCTGCAAAAATGGATTTAGAATTTTTCACATTTGTTCATCATGCATCTTTTCATTGTTTTTTTTTTCAAAATTAAGAAAATTAAAAAAAATGCATATAACGAAAATGCAAAAAATAAAAAAAATGGATCGAGCCGGGTCGATCGGAGCCCCGCGACCTTTCCTCCCACCCAAGTGGGCCCTGCGCAAGCCCGCTCCCTTTTCCTTCTCTTCGCAAGACGCAGGCTTGCCTTTCCCTTTTTCTTTATTTGGGGCCCATTTGCCTTCTTTCTTTTATTCGTGGCCTAGTCCCTCTCTACCCCCATGACTCTCACGCTTGCTGAAGCAAGCTGGCATGGGCATGTTGCGGCCAAGCAGGACGAAAGCAGCAAAGGAGAGAGAGACGATAGAAACTGGTGGATGATGGACAGCCGCAGAAGATGGAGGTGGAAAGAACACCACACGAGTAAACCTGGGAGAGAAGTTGCCAAAGGTCTATAAAAGCGGTGAAAAACAGAGAGAGCGGGGAGGCCACAAAAAAGAGAGAAAACTCTGGTTCAGCTTGAGAGAGAGTTCGGGAGGGGGATAGACTACACTTAAATCGTTCTGTTTTTGGTCGAGACAGAAGCCTTCTCATTTCTTTAAGTAGCATAAGATGAACAAGACAAGTGGGCTTCTAATACCAAAGTCCCATAGAGCTGAAGGAGGGTGATCAAACATGGGAGATGCTTCCAGAATTTAAATTGTCAGTTTAAAGTTCGTAATTTCTCTCCTTGGATTGATGAGGTTTGAAGAGAGAGCACTTCATTTGCCGAAAGAGATTGATTACAGGAGGAAATGTAAACTTGAAAATATATAGCATTTCAGTTTTGCTCCTTTTTTGAAGTATTCTAAACCTACCTTCCGCAATCGCGGATTGGTGTCTAGCTTGGTTTAAAACCCATTAGTTCATGGTAACACACACCTTAATGTCCTCCTTTCCTTACAAACAAGTTCCCAAGCTTCATCTTTATCAAAATTACCATGACCATGTTGACACCTGATTTTTAATCATCTTTTTTCTTTTAAAATTAACAAAAAATCTATAAAAATTCATAAAATTAAAAAATCAACCTTGGGGACCTTGGCCAAGCCTAGAGAACCAATTTTGACCAAAAAATAATTTTTCATATTTTCAGTATTTTTCGATATTTTTATTTCGAAAATTCATAAAAAAAATCAAGAAAAAATGAGAAAATTACAAAATCAACTTTGGAAGCTTTGGTCAAGCTTAGGCAACCATTTTTTTAAAAAAAATTTCTTATTTTTTGTATTTTTTTAAATATATTTTTTAGAAATTAGGAAAATATTTAATAAATAATAGCATTTGAGGCTACAAAAATACATAAAAATAGTCAACATTTTTCTTTTAAATCCCTTTTCATGTTGGCCATCGCAAATTTAAAAAATCCAATTCGGGGTCGTGTATTCCTTCACGAGCATAATCTCGAATCGGGCCTAAAAAATTCAATTTAAGTCAATTTATTTTCATTTTTCACTTTTAGGAGTTGTGACATTGTTCTCTAATATTCCAAATTTTCATTTTGGCCCAATAATACCCAGAATGACTCAATTTTGTAAAACGCCTTTAATTAAATTATGTATTATTTTCAGCGGCAAGAAATGAGCTTAAATTTGACATGCGGTGAATTTTGACTAAGTATAGGGGAGGTGTGTCAAAAATTGTGAGGAGATTTGGACTTAAAGAAATATTTTTTTAGGGACTAAATTGTAAATACTTAAAATTCAAGGACTAGAGTGCAAGTACCTAACTATTGAAGGATTATTTTGTAAATAACAAAAAGAAGAGTTAGTGGAGAAATTAGAATAGAGAAGGGAAGATGGAGAAGAAGAGATGGAGAAGAGAAGATGGAGAAAATAAGATAAGAATAGAGAATGGAAGATGGAGATGATGAAGAGTTAGTGGAGGAATTAGAATGGGAGATGAATATGGAGAAGAGAAGATGAAGAAGAAGAAGAAGAATAGTTAGTGAAGAGATTGGAATGTGAGATAGAGGTGAAGAAGGGAAGATGAGAATGAAGAAGAGTTAGTGGAGAAATTAGAATGTGAAATAGAGTTAGTGAAAAAATTAAAATGGGAGATAGATGAGTGGGTTATAAAAGGAGGAAGAAGTGAACTTGAGAGGGATTCTTTGGGGGAGAAAATTTTGGATGTTTGAGAGAGTTTTTGTAGATTAAAGAGAAATTGAAGAGAAAGAAAATACCAAAAAGAGAGATAAATTTTGAAAATGGTGGGAGTTTAAAGTTAGGAGTTATCATCACCAATTCCTTCATCGATCAACATAAATCAAGAATTCATCCTCGTCAACGAGCAAACAAATTCGAGCTAAGTGTTTTTATTTATTCATTTATTTGTGGTTTTAGTCTCAAATTAGCACAAATTGTATACACTTTGTCCATCTCCCTTTTTTCCATATTTTATGGCAGGTAAAAAAAAAGGACAACTCCGTATCAACGATAAATTCCATGGAGATGCAAAGTAAGCCCAAACAAATTCCAAGGTGCCCATCAAATTTGTAGCCGACCCGTCAACGAATTTTAGTTCAAATTGTTGAAACAATTTGTTATATTTTATTTTAAAGAACTAAAACCCCAGAATAAAGAGGCAAAACGCATCAACTGGAGGTCGTTTATTTCCTGTAATTTAAATTCATGCACCATCAAACCCCAAAGGGAAGAGCCAAGCCAATGCTAGGCCACTCATTGGAGGCTTTTACTTACTGCAATTTAAATTCCTGCACCATCAAACCCCAAAGGGAAGAGCCAAGCCAATGCTAGGCCGTCCATTGGAGGTTTTTACTTACTGCAATTTAAATTCCTGCACCATCAAACCCCAAAGGGAAAAGCCAAGCCAATGCTAGGCCGCCCATTTGAGGTTTTTACTTACCGTTATTTAAATTCCCGCAATTTAATTCCTGCACCATTAAACCGCAAAGGGGAGAGCCAAGCCAAGGCTGGGCCATCCATTGGAGGTCTTTATTTACTATCGTTGACTTCCTGCCGTTTAATTTTTGGATCACCAGACCCCAAAGTGAGTAGACTGTAACACTGCACAGAAGTCGTTAACACACTCCCTCTTTCGGCTTCAGAAAATTTTTAACACTTTAAAAATAAAAAAAATACCACCCATGCATCCTATCTAAAAAGTGAAAATACAAAAAGAGAACACCTCACTAGAGTCTTAAGAATAAACCAAGCTTGAGTTGCCAAATTAGGATATCCATGAAATTAAGGTACCGAAAGGGCATTAGTTTTAATTAACTAGTGTAACCAAGTTCCCGAACTCATAATCTCTGGTTCGTAGAAGTAATTTAGTCCTCCCGCTAATTTACTTAGGTATCTAATCAACCTACCAAAAATGATTAGTGGCGACTCCAAATCTTAAAACCATTTGAACAAAAACCAAAGTTGCGATTCGGTAGGACTTAGGAGGGTCCGTATTAGGTTAATGCATCTAATAAACCTAATAATCCGTTAACCTGATCGCAAAAAAAATTCTTAGGGTCGCGACAGACCAGAAGCCAAAGGTACCACCTTGTCGATTGACAGTCTGGTTCAAAGTATAATTGCAGCTTGAATTTCCAATAAGTTGTTGGATCATGGAGCAGGCAATCTCCATTTGATGTCCTCAATCGCATATTTTACTCATGTATGATTCCGCTTCCGAATATTTGAATCTTACGAAGAGTTTCTAGAGGAAAAAAAAAAAGAACGATCCACCTTGCCAGTAGAGGCATCATTCTTCAACTTCAATCATTGTGTGTAAAGTACAGAGACCTCACTCAGCATCAATGTCTTTCATGTTTGTTGTCAGGGGACAGGCTGAAACAAAATATCTACTTGATATCCATGGGAAGCATTATCTTTGTTACATTCTTTCATTTAATGGGGGTCTCACAAGCCGAATGTTTAATAGTTTGCCAAAGTGAACATCGTCCGACAATTCTCTCTCATTTGAACTTGTGTGCAGGATGAAGTCTAAAACCTAAGGTTCTTGATATAGTGCATCTGTTGTAAACACACGAAAACGCCTAAGAATTTGCTCTGATACCACTGTTGGGATTCACGTAACATGCATAGGCAAAAATGACAATAAACCCAGTAGAAATAAAATACTCATACATATATCTCCAGAGGTGTTGTTTGTGCGTTCCAATCAAAAATCAAATTAAACGATGAAGGTTAAACGGATTACCTCTCGTAGCATGCTTGAAACGCGTTGGTCCAAATGTTCTTCGGTACAAGTCGCACAAGTGTTGGATCTCTAGTTCAGACACGCCACCAATCGTATGACGAACGGAAGAAAGACGACGCGAAAAAAACTCCACACTTGATTGTGCTAGCAATCTTGTGATGAAAACTTTCCACGTATTTGATTTTTCGGTCACCGCAAGAACAAAACCGTAGAGAGAATTTTTTGGTTTTTCCTCTCTAATTTTCTCACGAGCACTCTCTCAAAATTTACGCACTTCTCCTCTTTTTCTCTGCAACTATTTGCAGATTAAAAGCTTAAAGACACCATGTATTATGCGCACGATCAGTAACGGTTACTGATCATGCGCGTTGTGCATTTTAAGCACAATTGCACGAACTATCACCATCAAATACAGAAACGGATCAGCGAACCGCCAATATGCGCACTTGTGAACCATAGCCATTCAACGTACAAGTCAACACTATGCCTCAGGTTTAAGGATTATTTACACAAGACTTGAGCATGAACGATTAGACATTGACCACGCTAAAAGCTTTCATGTCGCTAATCGTTAAATGTGTGTCACGTTCAGTGTACTTGTCTGGCACAAGCACCTATGTTCCAACTCGAGCATCGCAATACCCAATAATTCGTGACTCGCCATTCTTTTAAGCATCCAATACTTAAAAGTGAAGTTAAGAACACACCGATCTCAACAGGATTATTAATATCCACTTAATGATCCATTGATCAGAAACAGTTTAAAGATACAGTCTAACTATGAACCCGCCACGCATATTCTTGACGTCTCAAGAATGGGTCTAGTCATAACTGATCTTATGGAATTTATTCATAAATAATTGGACAAATGAATAAACACATCTTTGCCATTAATTTAATAATAAATTGAAATACAACCGAAATCCTGATTTCAGAGGTAATTCACTGCACTCTATTGAATTCACGATTGGCTTTGGAGGTAATTCACACGTTAAGTGAATTTCATTAGTTTACTTGCCAAATAATCATGGAAACGCTGCAAGGATAAAACTTTTAAGGTTTTTGGTGTTGCGAATGTATATAAATGTGATACAGGAACACTGCAAGGAGTTTCAGACTTGTTACGACCTGAGGATCCTTTTCTCGATGGCCTATAATACTATAGATGGTCTTTTTTTTCATTTGATCATAATTGAGGGATAGGAGGTAAGCTTTGTTGTTTCAACTTATTATAAGTCATAATAGAGTCACAGGTTGACAGTGAGAGAATAGTAGAAATAGGTCTTTTTAGGTCTGGCACTTGTGTTGGGATATTGGGTGGTTGGGCAATGAAAAATGAAAAGGAGAAGTTCCAAATTTCCTTTTGATACCACTAAATGAGGCTCCACTTGTTTTGCTCGCTTCCTAGGAAATATCTGTAGTTAGGCTGGCTAAGTCAAATAGAGAAGGTGGACTAGTCGTGTAGCGAGTAAGTGGTAGGGCTTGCTGATGCTGGTGTTGGGCTAGTGCTTGACTTTTCCTTGAAATAAATCCCAAAAAAAATTAAGGTTTCAACAGCAACTGGTATGGAAAGGCCACAGTTTACTGTGAAGATAGTCTTCTTGTAAATTTTTTACAGCGAAGAAAATCCAAAGCGCATCACTTCATAGTCTTATTGGAAATTTTTTTTAGGTTTGTCATCAAGGTGGCTGCTTTGATGTATTAGTAGCATGCTTTGTAAAATGAATATATAAACATGGTAAAGTGAATGCTTTGTAAATTGAATGCTAATGCCTATTGGTGTTGTATGTCACTTTTTTATGCTATTTTAGGTTTATTGAAATGCCAAAGGAGTACTATGTTGTTTTCAATGGCCGTAATATTGGCATATACGATAGTTGGCCTCAAACTGAAGTCCAAGTAAGTGATTTTAGTAATGCTAATTACAAAGAATATAACAATTAGGAGGCTGCAAAGCAGGCATACTTGAAATTTTTCAATATGAAGGAGTTGCCAACAACAATTCAATTGCCTACACGATTTCATCCCACTAATGAACATCTAAAGCAGGTATGTTAGTTGCTTACTCTTGTAGTAAAACACTTTACTTTTTCAATGGTTTAGGGATGTAACAATTATATGGTTTCTCATTATGTCAAATTAGGACAAAGCTTGTCCCAATGGATGTAGCCGTATAATAAGAGGTCAAGAAATAGAGCTGGAACAAACCCAAAGGGAGCTGGAACAAACCCAAAAGGAGCTGGAACATAGCTAATGTTCGCATCGATTGACTATACAAGACTTGGGATATACCCAAGGTTCGCTTCGATTGACAATACATGAGCTACATAATGCAAGGGAGATCAATGACAGCTTCCGAGATATGATTAGTGGCTTGAGGAATGTCAACATCGATTAGAAATGCTCTTTGCATTAATGTTTTGTGGAAGATGTAGCTTGAACTTATAGAAATGCTCCTCTCTATACCTTGTCGATTTGCTGGAATAGTTGCTGGAACTTTGCTCTTCAAGCATGGCAGGGGTTAAAAGTGGTCTGATTCTTGTTACATGACTGATGTTCTTGTGAGCAACCGTTTATTGCAACACCAAATTACACCTTCTAATGCTGTTTTTGTTTTTTGGGTGGTGCATTTTTTCTTCTTCTTCTTGATATGTTGCTTATATTATAATGACAGGCCAGAGGAATGATGTCAATGATGAAACAACTAGATATATCGGTCTTGGGAAGTCACCATATAGGAATGGATGATACCAAGAACATAGCGAGGTGTTGCAACGCATGCTTGTCAATGGTGCCGTTATGAGGATCAATTTGCATATCAAAATCATATATAGTTGTCCTTTTTAATTAAGTAATTCGTGTGTATTGTGGAGGGCGTTTGGCTTTCATTGGGCAAAAGGTTTAGCTTAGTTGCACCTCGCTAGGTGTCAGCTCTTGCAAGAAAACAATGGAACTCCAGTCCGCACAGAATAGACTTCAAATGCCCCTTCTCCCAACACCTGGCCAACCCTCCTTTTGGTCCCATACTATCACGCTACATTGCACATCATTAAGAAACCAGCAGAAAAATGCATCTGGGTAAGGGAATGTGGAATTAAAATTCTAGTCGCGTAAAGGACAAGCAGGGACTGGTCAAATGAGCCAGGAGAATTAAGTCACGCAATATCAGTGGATAGGAGATCTTTGTTAAAGCCCTTCAAGCTACGAAAATGAGCAAATTCATTTCTTATTACGAAAAATTGGATTTAAGTATTACAAGCACAGAAAAGCATTTCAAATTCTTGACTTAAAAACCAAAAGTGGACTACAAAATCATGTCTCGAGCTGGAGCTAGAGATCATGCGAGGTCAACATAATAACTGCAAAATCATGTCTCGAGCCTTTTGTTCCAATACTCTTCTAACATCCCTTTCTGCTCTTCTCCACGGTCAACTTTCGCATTGATAGCCCAAGAATAAGCCTCAAGTAAAACTTCGGTCAGCACTTACGGGTGAGTGAAGAGTTCTGATTTTACAGAGGACAGCAATTCTCAAGACACTAGAAAAATTAACTAGTTACATGATATGCTGGAACTAGAGAAACAATGGCTCGTTCAGTTCATCGTCCCTAATTTTTCGTAGGTATCTATCTATATATCCCATATCCTCTTAACAATTAAGCTGCGTCCATTAGCTCACATCTATGGTCTTTACACCTTTATTTGCACCCTGCATTACCCTCACCAGATACCTGGATGGGGCCACTATAAATTGCTAAGGATTATAACACCTTTTAATTAATAAACGCCAATAAAACATCTAAACAGCAAGGTTATGATGATTATGGACAACAAAGGAGACCAAAATTGGCACACTCTTTCAGACTTCCAGCTACTTAGCTTCATTCTCTACGACACCTCCACCTCCTCTCATATGCAAACCTATGTACTACATCTGAAGTCCAATGGGTATTTTGCAAAGAAGAATAATGCATTATGAGATTTGATGGTGAAATAAAAAGACGTCAGAAAAACTAAGTAACCTAAAGTTAAAATCTGAACCCCTAAGGTAGCATCCTTGAATGCAACAAAACTCAACGCACTAATAAGGTGGGACTACCACTAGCGTAATTTCATGCGAAAGGAAGACAAGGCATGTTATACAAGAACTAGAAAATAATACAATAATTGAATGCATAATGCATAATATGGATCTCACATTTCTATGGCTTGATCTGGTTGATCCATCGACCATGAACAACTTCTTGACTCGAAATTTAAGAGAAGAAGCATGTTTCTCAATTTTCTCCCTGAGGTCACCATTTGGAAGCTATTACAATAGAGTAATAAAGAAGAAATTTATCACCATAAAACCCAAAAATTCATGGCAAGACCAGAGTTAAAGAAACTTAGAGGTTCTTGAAAGAAAATAGACAAACAGCTAAGTAAATCATTGGGAAAAGCAAGAATGATCTTTGTCTGGATTTAATTTATCAAACAAAAGACCTGGTAGATCTATGAACTGAACTGTTGATGCACTTCATCAACTAGTGGTCCTTGAACAACCTTTAGGGCCACCTGCGAGAGTTGAAATAAGTCATGAACTTCTATGTGTCCACTCTTGTTGTTACAAGATATTTATTATATGATGTCACCAAATCCATATTTTTTTGTAACATTCCACGAGCTAGTTAGAGCACTCAGAGCTGAGTAATGACAGGCTGCTTACTTTTCTTGAGACAATAGTTGGACGAGCCCTATCTGGACGGAATATGTATGCACTCGAAGCCTGCAATAAAGGAACTCCGCTGAGCACTTGCACTTATCTATCTTCCATTCCTTGGTTTGTGCTGTGAGTAGGTCAAGATACCGATCCGCATCGGGTCACAAATCAAGCAAAGAAGGAGTTACCAGATGATCATGTCTATCGCCGATACTTGAGGCATGGTAGAGATAGCTTTGCTGCACTGGTACATCTATCTGGTACATTTAAGTCAGTCAACTAAAGATGCTATGCAGTTTGACATAGCCTCACAGAAACATATAAGAAACCCCTATGAATGCTCTGGAAAAATCCAATAAGTGACAGAAGGACAAGTATTGTTGTAATGTAGGAACATTGAATTCTTGTCAAACCCTGACGAATAGCTAATGTCATTATACTAATCGAAACATCTAAAATTTAGGAGTTCTCATCATTGTTTCGCTTTATGCTAATGTAAATGGACGCTTCCTATTTACTGGCAAGTTGTTACATGACCCTTCAAACTAGAATTACACATTCGTCTTAGGCCCTTTCCTTAGAGCCAGTTATTTCAGCTTGTAGAGTACTTTCCTAAAGATAAAGTAATTCTGGTCCCAAGAACTTTGAAGAAGTGAATGAGCTTGATAACTTCAGTGGATTCATCCATGCATAGTGAGATGGTAATAGAACAGTGAACAAGCTTTTGGAAGAAAATCTCATTGCTAAACAACAATCAATAACTTTCACTAGGCTCACCCCCATTTTTGGGTTGAACATCCGGACAAGTTGGCCGGAGGTTGACGAAAATAGCATCTTCATATCACCTGGTCCAACTTCTATGGTATCACTATGTGGATTGCCCAGTGTAGAAAGAACACTAGTTTTTCTTTCCCCTACATCATTTTGAAGCCTAGATAAGGAAAGTAGATTTAAACGAGTCAGCATGGCTTTCTAATAATAATGAAGCTGTGTCGAATCAATTGTGCCTATCGGTTTTACAGCCCCAGATACATGAATTGCGAATGGATTCTAAAGTAGTTCTGGAGCATGTCTAGGTTCATCTCCACTCCTACAAGATGCATTTTACCTCATACTGACTATTATAAATTTGAAATTTGTTTTTTTAAATGCTTTACTTCCTGTTAGTGAAATCTACTCCAGCAAGCCATGACAGATGATATAAACATCAATCTCAAAGGCTTTAACAATTGTTGTCGAGAATCAAGTACGTATAAACCAACCTTCTGTAGCTGCTTTAGAAATGAAGTATGTGTTCCAACCCAATGGCAGTAATGAAACTCGAAACAGAAGCCAGTACTTTAGGACTTGCTGTGGCGACAATCCCAAGTCGGCTTTCACATAGAAGTTCCTCAAGTTGATTGTAACATTGTCCATATCGACAAATTGGGCTTCAATGGTATTTCCAAAAGAGTCACGGACGACTAAATTTGAATCACTAACCTGGTAGACATTGTCAAAGCCAAATTATATTGAAATGCATCATCAATCTCTTGATGCATAAACACTTGGCACAACAGGAAAGAAGTATGTACTCACAAGAATCCTTATAATATCAGTTCGATTCCATCCAAGTGGATTATATGCTACCACAACCTAGTCAAGAAAATTTCTGTTAAACCAAACGAATTTCTATAAGGAATTTATTGTGTAAGACCCGAAAAGTTACCAGACTCTTTCCGTCCAGAATATCTTCCTCTGTTGCTAGTAAGAAACTTATATTGAGTTAATTGGCACTGTCAAAAAGTGACGTAAACAAGAGATGAATATAGGTCACCATGAGCAAGTCAAATAGTTAGTCTTCAGACAAATTTGAAGCCCCAGTGAACCGACTCACTTATCCTACAGTTTGAAGAACGTTTGTAAAGCCTTTTAGTTGGAAACTGAAGGGATCAAATTAAGACTTAACTGGCTAAAGTTCAAAGCAGGTGATGAGCATTGACCTCCTGCTTTCTTACTAACCAGGCACGAGATAGCATTATCAATGACAGCTTCTGCCTGACCAATTTTGGAGTAAAGAGCATTTTGAAATAAACTAAGAGTTGTGCATAGAAAAGCCCGATGGGAAAATTTAGCGGGACTGGAGTATCAGACCTGAGAAGGTCCAATGGCTAGGCGCTTCTCATAATCATTGGTCGTGTGCTGTTTAGTAGTACTAGTGAGAGCATCATGATGTTGTGCTATTCCTAGGACATCTTCGAGCCCGTAAGTGCTAGGACCATTGGACCTTCGCCCCAAGATAGTGACCGTTGTTTCTTCTATAAAAAGAGAGGTTACATGAAGAAGGATTGCGGCAAATATAAGAATTGGCTGTCTAAAAATGAGCATGCAGGTAATGATTCTTTGGCATTGGTTTGTAAATTCAATCTATCTGAAGTCTCATCTAGTTCTTGGTGGCTAGATAGCGGTGCGACTAATCACGTTATGTTCACCATACAGGGGTTCATAAATCAGAGGAAGCCAAATCATGATGAATCAAAGCTCATAGTGGGAGATAATAATAAAGCTGACGTTGAGTTTATGATGTCGCGACTCGAAAAATATTTTTTTTTAAAGGGGTGATCGGGTGAACGGATTATTAGGTTGATTAAATTAATTAACCTAATACGGACCCTCCCAAGCCCTACCAAATCGCGATTTTGGTTTTTGTTAAAATGATTTTAATTTTTGGAGCCGCCACTAATCATTTTTGGTAGGTTGATTAGAAACCTAAGTAAATTAGCGGGAGAACTAACTTACTTCTACGAACCAGAGATTATGATTCGGGGACTTGGTTACACTAGTTAATTAAAACTAATGCCCTTTCGGTACCTTAATTTCATGGATATCCTAATTTGACAACTCAAGTTTGGTTTACTCCTAAGACTCTAGTGAGGTGTTCTTTTTTTGTGTTTTCGCTTTTTTAGGTGGGATGCATGGATGGTATTTTTTTTTTTGTATTTTCAAAGTAATAAATATTTCCCTAAAGCCGAAAGAGGGAGTGAATTAACAACTTCTATGCAGTGCTGCAACTTACTCGTCTTAAGGTCTAATGATTCAAAAATTAAATTACAGGAAGTAAATAATAATAAATAAAGACCACCAATGGATGACCCGTTCTTAGCTTGGCTCTCCCCTTTTAGGGTTTAATGGTGTAGGAATTAAATTCCAAGAATTTAAATAACGGTAAGTAAAACCTCAAATGTGCAGCCTAGCATTGGCTTGGCTCTTCCCTTTGGGATTTAATGGTACAGATATTTAAATTGCAGGAATTTAAATAACGATAAGTAAAACCTCCAATGGGCGGCCTAGCATTGGCCTGGCTCTTTCCTTTGGGATTTAATGGTATAGGTATTTAAATTGCAGGAATTTAAATAATAGTAAGTAAAACCTCCAATGGGCGGCCTAACATTGGCTTGGCTCTTCCCTTTAAGATTTAATGGTGCAGGTATTTAAATTACAGGAATTTAAATAATAGTAAGTAAAACCTCCAATGGGCGGCCTAGCATTAGCTTGGGTCTTTCCTTTGGGATTTAATGGTGCAGGTATTTAAATTGCAGAAATTTAAATAACGGTAAGTAAAACCTCTAATGGGCGGCCTAGCATTGACTTTGGGATTTAATGGTGCAGATATTTAAATTGCAGGAATTTAAATAACGGTAAATAAAACCTCCAATTGGCGGCCTAGCATTGTCTTGGCTCTTCCCTTTGAGATTTAATAGTGCATGAATTTAAATTGTAAGAAATAAACGACCTCCAGTGGATACGTTTTGCCTCTCCATTCTGAGGTTTGAGTTCTTAAAAATAAATTACAACAAATTGATTCAACAATTTAAAATTTATGCGCGCTTGGGGACTCCTCCAAGCCAATTTTGTGCTTCCGTAGGATTGACCGTTGATATAGAGCTGCGGCTGCCTGACATAAAAATAGAGTGAAATGTCAGTATACGAAATCTGTGCTAATCTACACCTAAAATCAGAATAATGAAAAGAGCACTTATCTCCCTTTTTTTGGGAGGGATTTCTAGAATTGGTTTTCGTTCTCTCTATTATCAACATAGAGAGTCTCTTTTGAATTAAAAGGGACTTTTAATCACATATCAGCTGGAAAATTGGTGGGCACTTAGGAGCTCGTCTGGGCCAATTTTGCACCTCTGTGAGCTTCGCTATTAATATGGAATTGTTCTTCCCTGACATAAAAATTTGGGAAAAATGGAGGGATGTAAACAAGATATGCCAATTTGCGGCTAAAACCATGAATAATAAATAAATAAATAAAAATACTTAGCTGCAATTTGTTGCTGTGATCACTGCTCTTCCAGATATGTGTAATTCCAGGTCTTTATATACACCAGATGCATAATTTTTAGAACTGGTCTCTATCTGAGACCTATCAGCATTTGCTTGCATTCCATAATTGATGGAAGTGTTTGTATTATTTCTCATATACAACACACCACGACCCACAATGGATAATGATTTAATTTCTTATGGGAGATAAATGCTAATTCGGAAATCTTGTTGTCCAGACAAACCATATCGAAGAGATATCAGCCCGATACCAAGTGTGATACTTCCGAATTTTTATAACAAAAACGCTCCTCAGCTTCAAAGCGGTCAGAAAGAATACAACTGATAAGTGCTAATTCACTGAAGATGTTATAGTAACACAGTGGCCATAATCATCAAATATTATCCTTTTATGCAGAGACTGCCAAACAACTAAATTTCTTGTATAAAAAAATGAACCTGGAAGCATATATGAAGATGCATCAAATATTGTCGTCTGATCTTATGCTGGAGAAAAAAAGTTCACGTGTCATGCAGGTTAATCATTATGAGACATCAATTATAAAGGCCCGTGATATGAACAAAATAATGTGAGTTGTCCTTAATTATCTGCTGCTCTCATTTTTCTTGAAGTCCATTCGACTCGCTCATACTTTATCAAGTTTAGCTTCATTTAAGCCATACTCAAGCAGTTAAGCTATTTTATTGAAGTATAAGCTCATAAAGAGTAGACAAGGAACTTTTTTAACTTGATCCCGTGTTTAGAAGGCAAGTGCAAACTGAATTCACCATAATAATACCATAGGAAATTTACACGCTTATGTTTTAAATTCAAAAGAGCTTGAACATCAACTTGTTTCTAGTCATTTATTTATATCGATTAAGTCTGGTAAACATAGCATTCTAGACAGAGAATCAACTTAAACTGACTCTAATACAAGGATCTTGTATCGACTTAAGCATTAGTAATGTGCACACTCAACTCAATTTTATCTCAAATGGCTTCCTTTCACTGATTGAATAGATGGCAGAAGTGCATCAAAAACCTTGACGAGAATGCTGTGAGTTCGACCAGTCATTTCACTTTTTCTTTCAACTAACAAATGAGTACACAATACTCTAAGCACAGAAAGAATCATCTCTAAGACAGGTAAACTTTAGTTCCATACCTGTGACTAGTTTCTGGGTCTTCCAATCGGACCCACATGAGAACTCATACCCGTCTTCGAAAATCGGTAAGAAATCGTTCACGCGCGGCGAGCTCTATGCTGGGGGTACCTCGATATTCTCGGGTTCGTCGCTCTCCCAGGTTTCAAGAAGTTCGCCGGAAACTCGCCGGAGAATTCGTTCAACGCCAAATCGAGAAACTTAAAACTTGGCGGCATGTCACTGGAGTCTCCGTTCGGTGTAGTTCGAGGGAAGGGATTTGCGTTCGTCCGAGCGGCCATCCAAAATCCTTCCCCTTTCTTCCCCAAGAGAGGGTTTCATCTATTATTCTTTATTCCCCCCATTTTTTATTCTCCTCCACCAATGTCGCTTAGTGGAGTTAGATGTTGCATATTTTTCTCTTTTTTTATTCCTCCCCTCTCTTTACTTTTCTCCCTATCTTCTCCTTTTTCTTTTAATATTCTTTCTTTGTCCACGGTTTTGACTGCGTCATGAAGAAAGAATGTCCAATCTTCTTCCTTTTTTTTATTTTTTAATGCTCCCCCTTGCTTTTTGGTTGATAATTTATTTTTTATTCTCCACTTACTATACCTTGTCGAGCATTTGAGGGAGCCAAACCATTTCCCTAACATTCCTCTACCTTTTTTTTCATTTTTTTTTATAATGGATGAGCTTTTACTCTTGCGTTAGTGGATCTTTATCACCCAAGTGCCCCCCACCAACCGAAAGCTTACCAGCCATTCTTCCTCACTCCGTGCTTCGCCGCTCCTTCACGATCGAGTGATAGGTATTGCCATGATGGCTTGTAGATTGACGCTCGATTGACTTCCTGACCAACTGAATATCAATAATTTTGTCAGAAGAATATGAATTCTTCTTTTCTTTTCTTTTCTTTTCTTTTCTTTTGAAGACTTGGTCATCGTCCTGCTATTCAAAAATTTAGAATATTAGAGGGCTATGTCACGACTCCAGAAATGCAAAAATCAGAAATTATAAAACTAAAATGAAATTTCTAGAAATTTTTCAGATGACCTAAAAATGAAATTAATAAAGAAACTCTCAATTCTAGATTGAATTTTTTCAAAATTTATTAGGCCAAAATGAAGAGAAAGTTAAAATAAAAATATTTACTAATTATATACATTTTTATGGCTTCAAATGCCATTTTTATTAATAATAAAAATACGAAAAATATGAAAAATCATCTTTTGGTCAAAATTAGTTCCCTAAGCTCGGCCAAGGTCCCCAAAGTTGATTTTTCAATTTCATGAATTTTTGTGGATTTTCTATTTATTTTCGAAAATAAATAAATAAAAACCGAAAAAATACGAAAAATATGAAAAATCATTTTTTGGTCAAAATTAATTCCTTAGGCTCGGCCAAGGTCCCCAAAGTGGATTTTTCAATTTCATGAATTTTTGTGGATTTTCTATTAATTTTTTAAAATAAATAAATAAAAAATATCGAAAAAGATACTAAAAATATGGAAAATCATTTTTTGGTCAAAATTGGTTCCCTAAGCTTGGCCAAGGTCCCCAAAGTTGATTTTTTTAATTTTATGAATTTTACGAATTTTCTATTAATTTTAAAAGAGAAGGAATGATTAAAAACCAAATGTCAACATATGAGAGATGTCATTTTATTCCTAGAGTCTGATATTAAGAAACACTTTCTGTGTACCTTTCTTTAGACGGAATTTAGTTTGTGTCGTATTTGGACATGTGTGGTTACTTTTTTGAAATAAAGAACAATATGGTTTCTACGTTTTATAATTCAAATAAAGTTGAGTGCTGCAACATGTCCAATGGATTGTACATATTGTGTTTAACTCTCAACGACATATACGTAGCTTATACAACCAAAAAAGTTGTCTCCAAAAGGCATCTACCTAAAAAACAATCTTATGCATTGTGGTATAAACATCTTGGTCATATTTTCAGAGAAAGAGTGGAAAGGCTTGTAAAAGCCGATATTTTATCTACTCTTAAAAATGACCTGGAAACTTGTGTGGATCGTTGTAGAGGCGAGATGACCAAAATAAAGAAAAAAGCTGTAGTCCGAACTTCTGACCTATTAGAGGTCATACACACTAACATAAGTGGACCCTATACTCCCACATTGTATAGAAATTATTATTTCGTCACATTTATTGATGACTATTCCCGATATGGTTATCTGTACTTGATTAAAGAAAAGTCTGAGTCTCTTGATAAATTCAAGATATTTCGGACTGAAGTAGAGAAACAGTTGGGAAAAGTCATTAAGATTGTTAGATCTGACAATGATGGTGAGTATTATGGCAAACATGGCGATACTGGACAGTTTAAAGGGCTATTTGCCAAATACTTAGAAGATTCTAGGATAGTAGCTCAGTTCACTATGCTTGGGAGCCCTAAATAGAATGGTGTGGCCGAAAGGCAAAATCGCACCTTGATGGATATGATGAGGATTATGATAAGTAGGACCAACCTGTCTAAGTTCCTATGGGGTGAGGCTTTAAAGATAGCGTTTTATGTATTGAATCGAGTTCCCACTAAGGCTGCTCTACTAACTCCTTTTAAGTTATGGACTGGACGTAAACTCAGCTTGAATCATTTAAAAATCTGAGGTTGTCCTACATAAATGAAGCTGTATAATCCAATCTTGAACAAGTTGGATCCCAAAACCACAAGGTGCTATTTTGTATTCTATCCAGAACATTTCAAGGGACACGGATTTTACAATCCTAACGGAGGCCCAAGGATTGTGAAATCATAGACAGCTAAGTTTCTGAAATTCGACGTGGCCGAAAAGGGTACATGTTCAGAGACTATTGAGAGTGGCAGTATAACGGGTAATACTGTATCGTTTTTTCTCCCAATACAGACTGTTTTGGAGCCTCCCATATAGGTGACTGTGCCTGTTGAGTTTCAGGATTCTATGGTTGAAACCGATCCTGATGAAGTAAATCAGGCCTCACAGCCGCAAGATCAACCTGAGAAAGTTCCACTAAGAAGGTCTATTAAGCAAAAACGATCAGTAATCTCACCGGACCATGTAGTCTATCTGGGAGAACAGGATTATGACATAGGCTGCGTAGTTTATCCAGTTACCTACGAGGATGCTGTTTCCTGTGCACAATCAAACCTATGGTTGGATGCGATAAAAGATGAGTTGCAATCTATGAGACATAATGGAGTCTGGGAGCTTGTCAAGTTGTCTGCAGATCATATGGTGTTGACACCTGATTTTTAATCATTTTTTCTATTGCTAAAGTAATAAAAAATCCATAAAAAAATTCATAAAATTGAAAAATCAACTTTGGGGACCTTAGCCAAGCCTAGGGAACCAATTTTGACCAAAAAACGATTTTTCATATTTTCAGTATTTTTACGTATTTTTTATTTATTTATTTTCGAAAATTAATAGAAAATCCATAAAAATTCATAAAATTGAAAAATCAACTTTGGAAGCCTTGGCCAAGCCTAGGCAACCATTTTTGAACAAAAAATAAAATTTCATATTATATATATTTTTAATTTTTTTTTTTAAAAAAAAATACAAAAATACTTGAAAATTTTGGAAAAATAACATTTGAGGCCAAAAAAAATACACAAAGATAGTTAATATTTTTATTTTAAATCTATTTTCATATTGGCCATCGCAAATTCAGAAAAATCCAATTCGAGTCACGTGTTCCTTCACGAGTATAATCTTGAATCGGGCCTAAAAAAATTTAATTTGAGTCAACTTATTTTTAATTTTCACTTTTTATGAGTTGTGACATTGTCTTCTAATATTTTAAATTTTCATCTTGGCCCAATTATACCCAGAATGACTTAATTTTGCAAAAGGGCTTTAATTAAATTCTGCATTATTTTCAACGGCAAGAAATGAGCTTAAATTTGACATGTGGTAAATTTTGGTGTGTCAAAAAAAATTGTGAGGAGATTTGGACTTAAAGAAATATATTTTTTTCAGGGACTAAATTGTAAATACTTAAAATTCAAGGACTAGAGTACAAATACTTAACTCTTGAAGGATTATTTTACAAATAACAAAAAGAAGAGTTAGTGGATAAATTAGAATAGAGAAGGGAAGATGGAGAAGAGGAGATGAAGAAGAGAAGTTGGAGAAGAATGGATGGAGAAAATAAGATAAGAATAGAGAATGGAAGATGGAGAAGAGTTAGTAGAGAGATTAGAATGGAAGATAAGAATAGAGAAGGGAAGATGGAGATGAAGAAGAGTTAGTGGAGAAATTAGAATGGGAGATAAATATGGAGAAGGGAAGATGAAGATGAAGAAGAGTTAGTGGAGAGATTAGAATGTGAGATAGAGATGGAGAATAGAAGATGAAAATGAAGAAGAGTTAGTGGAGAAATTAGAATGGGAGATAGAGTTAGTGGAAAAATTAGAATGGGAGATAGATGAGTAGATTATAAAAGGAGGAAGAAGTGAGCTTGAGGGGGAGATTTTTTTGGAGAGAAAATTTGAAGTGTTTGAGAATTCATTCTTGAGAGAGAAAATTTGAAGTGTTTGGGAGGATTTTTTTTTTAGAGAAAATTTTGGATGTTTGAGAGAGTTTTGAGAGATTGAAGAAAAATTTGAGAGAAAGAAAATACCAAAAGAGAGAGAATTTTGAAGATGATGGGAGTTCAAAGCTAGGGATTATCATCACAAATTCCTTCATCGATCAATATAAATCAAGAGTGCATCCTCGTCAACGAGCAAGCAAATTCGAGCTAAGTGTTTTTATTTATTCATTTGTTTATGGTTTTACTTGCAAATTAGCACAAATTGTATACACTTTCTCCATCTCCTCTTTTTTTTTCCATATTTTATGTCAGGAGAAGGATATCTCTACGTCAACAGCAAAAATCTCGTAGATATGCAAAAATCGGCCTAGACAAGCTCCTAAGCTGTCCACCGATTTCTCAACTGATCTGTGACTAAAAGTCCCTCTCAATTCAAAAGAAACTCTCTATATTGGGAACATAGAGAGCGAAAATCAATTATAGAAATCCCTCCCAAAAAAATGGGAGATAAGTACTCTTTCCACTCTTCTGGTTTTAGGTGCAGATTAGCACATATTTTGTATACTCACATTTCACTCTATTTTATGTCAGGAAGTCGCAGCTTTATATCAATGGTCAACCCTATGGAAGCACAAAATCGGCTTGGAGGAGTCCTCAAGCGCGCACAAATTTCAAATTGTTGAATCAATTCGTTGTATTTTATTTTAAAGAATTCATACCCCAGAATGGAGAGGACAAAGTCCATCCGCAATTTAAATACCTGCACCATAAATCCCAAAAGGGAAGAGCCAAGCCAATGCTTAGCCTCCCATTGGAGGTTTTTACTTACAGTAGTTAAATACCTGCAACTTAAATACCTGTACCTTAAATCCCAAAGGGAAGAGTCAAGCCAATGCTTAGCCTCCCATTGGAGGTTTTTACTTACAGTAGTTAAATACCTGCAACTTAAATACCTATACCTTAAATCCCAAAGGGAAGAGCCAAGCCAATGCTTAGCCTCCCATTGGAGGTTTTTACTTACAGTAGTTAAATACTTGCAACTTAAATACATGTACCTTAAATCCCAAAGGGAAGAGCCAAGCCAATGCTTAGCCTCCCATTGGAGGTTTTTACTTACAGTAGTTAAATACCTGCAACTTAAATACATGTACCTTAAATCCCAAAGGGAAGAGCCAAGCCAATGCTTAGCCTCCCATTGGAGGTTTTTACTTACAGTAGTTTAAATACTTGCAACTTAAATACCTGTACCTTAAATCCCAAAGGGAAGAGCCAAGCCAATGCTAGGCCTCCTATTGGAGGTGTTTATTCACTGTCATGTACTTCCTATAATTTAATTTTTGAATCATCAGACCCAAAAGATAAGTAGGTTGTAATACTGCACAGAAGTCGTTAACACACTCCTTCTTTCGGCTTCAGGGAATCTTTAACACTTAAAAAAATATAACAAATAAAAATATATACCATCCATGCATCCTATTTAAAAAGTGAAAACACAAAAGAGAATACCTTACTATAGCCTTAGGAATAAACCAAGCCTGAGTTGCCGAATTAGGATATCCATGAAATTAAGGTACCGAAAGGGCATTAGTTTTAATTAACTAGTGTAACCAAGTCCCCGAGCTCCTAATCTCTGGTTCGCAGGAATAAATTAGTTCTCCCGCTAATTTATTTAGGTTTCTAATCGACCTACCAAGAACGATTAGTGGCGACTCCAAATTTTAAAATCATTTAAACAAAAACCAAAGTTGCGATTCGGTAGGGCTTGGGAGGGTCCGCGTTAGGTTAGTCAAATCTAATTAACCTAATAATCCGTTAACCCCTTTTAATAATTTAAAATATTTTTTAGAGGGTCGCGACAGACTGGCGACTCCACTGGGGACGAGATTTTTAAATTTTCGAAAAAAAATACCTATTGGAATACTTAAATTTTTTTCGAAATTTTAAGAGTCTTAGTGGACTTAGGCCAATGAAAATTTCATGCATATCTCGCTTCTGGCGATATTGTTTGGGACTCATTGTATAGGTGTTATATGTTTTTGCAGGATGGGAGTTATAAGGGGCGGAGTGTTTGGCTAACCCCTTTGTTTTGCAGGCTCGGTGTTGGGTTTATTTGTTTAATTTCGCACATTTTTAGAAGCGCTGTTTTGATATCAATTGTTGTGCATGTCTTGCATACTCTGAGGATCACGACACCTGCACACACAAGCGTCTAAACCCAAGTCGCGAAATTCTTCCTAGAAAACCATAGATAGGGATCGAATATGCAAAGCTCTTGCGTCGATTGCGCTCGGGTTGACCATATTTTATTCCGCTCATTATCTGAATTGACAATTCTTCCCATTGTGATTTGATTGCGCGGAGGGTAAGTTTGTCAATTCAGATAGTGGGAGCCTTTTTAGGTCCATACCTTGTCTCTCCTTTTATTTTCTAGAGTCCACTCCTCACTTGAGTCATGCGCATGACTATGTGATTTGCATTTCTCCAAGGTAAAAGTAAGTTCTCTAATTTTATCTTGTATTTATTTTCGGTCGGTTCTTGCTAGGTGTTAGTCAGTTTTTGAGCTTGATATTACGACCATTCTTTTTAAAAGAAAATAAAAATTAAATTTGTCCCTCATTTCTTTTAAAAAAAAATTTTTGAAAAAATGATGTAAAAAAATCCCTTCATGGGAATTTTATTAACCAATAAGGGATTTTTGTCATATTTTTATTGTTTCAATAAAAATGAAATTTTACTGAAAAAATTTTTCTCTGAAAATTTCAATAAAAAGAAAAATTCCTTAAAAAAAACTCTAGTAGACATCAAGTGATTTTATCACATTTTTCAAATTATAAAAACTTGCAAGAAAATTCTTCTCGAGAAATTCGCTCATGTTTTTCTAAGAAAATTTTCTCTAAATAAAATTAGACTAATTGACCAATAAGAGATTTTTGTCATGTTTTTTTCTCTCCAATAAAAATGAAATTTTCCCGACAAATTTTCCTCTGAAAATTTATTTCGATAAAAAGAAAAATTCCTTTAAAAAAAAAACATCAAGTGATTTTATCACATTCTTTCAAATTATAAAAACTTGCAACAAAAATTCTTTTCGAGAAATTCGCTCATGTTTTTCTAAGAAAAGTTTCTCTAAATAAAATTAGACTAATGTCTCGGGGGAATTTCGTTAACCAATAAAGAATTTCTTTCATGTCTTTCCTGCTTCAATAAAAATAAAATTTTCCTGACAAATTTACCTCTGAAAATTTATTTTGATAAAAAGGAAATTCCTTCAAAAATTTTAGTAAATGTCAAGAGACTTTGTCACATTCCTTTAAAAAAATAAAAAAAAGAATAATAAATCTGAAAAAAATTCTGTATCAGAAATTAACCCATTTCTTCCTAAGGAAATTTTTTTTTCTTTCTTCTGATTTCTCTATAAAATAGAAAAAATCAAATTGGACTAATATAGGAGTCATGGACTGACATTTCTTGTGTCGCATACTAATTATATCCTTTTCTTTTGCAGGGAGATCCTAGATACCCCAGACGGGTGTAAAAATTAAGTTCAATAATATATCAAGAATCATCTTCAGAAATACCAAAAGACGAAAAACACCGAGGCTTCAACCGTTAATTCTGGGGGGCAAACGAACATTGTCCATCTTTGACAGACAAAGTTGTGTCAATCCGTAAACTTGTATGGGCAGTGTATTCTGATATGACGGTGGATTTATACTGATTAAACATGGGGGCATATTTAATGTATTGCAGAGGATCCCGCGTCTTTTGAAAAACAATATGGATTATATAATCAGAACCCATGAAACAAATACCTTTACCTGATCAAATCAACCAGAGACCGGTCTTAAAATTTCCTCTTATCCGAAACATGCGGAGGGCTTTAGAGGACCGAGGTTCTATTAATGAACGTGGCCCACAGGAATTTCTCCCGACGCTACAGGCGACCGACACGAGCAAGTGGACGCCGAAAGAAACAAAATATGGATAAAAGTGGGCACACAACAGGTGGCCGGATTTACTACCAGCGCACTGATCGAGTTGTCATAGCGTTATTGTTCGTGATCTCAAGATGGATAGTGGGGGCCACCGCCGAACCCATCATCAATGTTCTCGATATCATCGTCTGGAGCAATTAAACAAGAACATCAAGAAGAACATTAAGCCTCGACATCTTCGGTACCTCAAATCGTTCTGTTATGCTATGCGGAAGAAACAATAGCAGGAAAATAAAAAAAAAAAAAACAAAACAAAACAAAACACGTGAAGCTTTTCTTTCATTCCATTCATCAAAGAGTATTACAACAACTCACTGGGGAGGAAAGGTAAAGCCAAACTGGGCCCTGATGACCATTACGAAAGAGCTCAACTGACTCTCCAAACAGTTGATGCTCTGGATGCACCGGGCGCTCTCGGGATCAAGCTCCGCGAGCCTAAAGAAGAGGCGATCGCACTTCTCTTTAACCTGGGCCATAGTGGCCTCGTAATGCTCAACGGCAAACTCCAGGTCCGGAACCGCTGCCCTCTCGAAAGCAATGTCTGCCGTAATGTCATCAAGTCTCTCCTGCAGCCAACCACATTTACACCTCATCACAATATTGCCTGGCTCCTGTTCGGCGTAAGTTCGGACCAAGGCCAGACGGTCCACCAACTTTCCCCTCTCACGAACCAGCCACGAAAGCTGATCGTTGGCAAACTTGAGGGCCTTTTTGTGATTATCAGCCACAAACGTAACTGTTGCCAGACGCTCGTGCCGGTCTCGGTAACGGGCTTTCACGACGGCGGTCACAAGGACCGTCTCATAAGCGCGGTTATAGGCAGCCAGAAAATTGATGAAGAGGGTCGGGAAGTTCCGATACTCCCTCCCCAGTTGGGTACCCTCAACAGAAGCAGCGTCTAGGGTCCTGAATAAACCGAGGATTTCAGCCTCAACGGTAGAGTTTTGGGCTATATGAGCGTAACCTCTACCAAGAAGATTGTAGAGTCTCTCCCACCTAGCCAGGATTTCGGCGGAGAAGCTATGGTTAGGAGAATTGGCCATTTTTGAAAGCAGATCACGAAAGAAAGGAGGAGAGAGGCGAGACGGATGATCGGAATGCGAAGGTGATAATCTGCTTCAATTTAAATAATGATTTCATAGGGGCAGTCCTTATTGGTCGAGTTTTTTCTATCTACCATTCTCTGTCGGCAACACCCCCGCTGGCTCGAATTCCAGTCAAGCAGCAACCTCAAGCTAAGCAGACCCGACGTCTCTGCAGAAAAGTTGGACGGGCCGCCACTACTTTGAAAAAGAAAGAATAAAAAACGAGCTGAGTGGGAGACAAAGAAATTTTCGGCAGAAAAGGAGATACGACTCGTCTTTATTGGAGGACCCGCCAGTAAATCGACGATGGAGATCTTGACAAGGGCCCTCTACCACGAAAAGAAAAAAGGAAGACGAACTGAGCGAGAAACAAGGATTTCCCCTTTGATCAAAAGCTGAATATCAGATTTTCTCCCTCGGAAAATCTAATAGCACTGCCCGTTGCTATTGCCAGAGAGAGAACTTGTCCTCATTTGATAGTGAGAGTTCATTCGCAAGAACTCGCAGGAGAAAGATAGAGAGGAAGGAGTTCTCGTGGGAGAGGAATTCAAAACCTTCACCATCAAAGCATCGGCTTTCAAAGCCTGTTACGAGAAACCATCGACGATCCCGTGATCCCTCAAGTCCAAGAAGACATCCTGAGGCGGTCTCGAGTCGGCGGTCCTAGATCTAGAAATATGTCGAGCATTAGGGAAACGGGCGCATGTTCAACCCTGGTCGAAGCTAATGAAGTTCCTTACCCTGAGGGTCTACTGGTCATGGCCATTGACGGTAATCCAGTCTCTCTGTCAATCCTTGTTACCGTATTGAGAAAATGCCGGTATAAGGTTGTAGCTCAAGCAAAGGCGACAGAGGCCTTAGAGATATTAAGGAGGAGTGGTGACCAGTTTGATATCGTCCTCACCGCCATGGTAGGGATTGACATGGATGTTTTCACTCTCTTGGAAGTCATCAATTCTAAATTAAACATGCCAGTCCTCGTAATATCGGCAAGCGATGATCAGCAAGCCATAATGAAGGCTGTCTTAAATGGGGCCCAAGACGTCGTAACGAAACCAGTTAGGGTTCAGATGCTTCAAAACATATGGCAGCACGTGGTAAGGAAGCAATTGCACGACCATGAGAACAAGCATCAAGCCTTCAATTTTGTTCCAAGCAACTGGAGAAAGAAGATGAGTTGGTCTCCCGAGCTGCATCGTATGTTTGTTAATGCAGTTCAGCAGCTAGGAATCGATTCGGCACGGCCGCAACATATACTGGAAATTATGAAGGTAGAGGGACTCACTAAAGCAAATGTTTCGAGTCATCTTCAGAAGTACAGAAAAAGGGTGAGAGAACACAATGCGGCTCAGAATCAAGAAAACCAAGGCGGGACTGATCCAAGCCTGAACGTCGAGTCTCCTCGCCACCATAAGTTCTGCAGGTTAGCATGGGGCGAGCCACTTCCCATCATCAACCAAGCCAGTAGCCGTGCCATCAATCCTCCAGGCGTTAATCAAAATATCCCCCAGAATCACCCTAATGCTCTTCAAGAGTATAGATCGCAGGGGCAGTGTATTCAGACTCCTTGGTTTGAGCACCAACCCGTGGCTATAATTCATCCCATGATCAGCGCGCCTGCGCAGCCAGAGAATCAGACAAGAAGTTATCCTGAGCACTTCCACTTCTCTAATCCTCAAATGGGAGGAGTTTTTAGCAGCAGGACAGTTGGTGATCCCCACACTTTCTTGAGTAATGATGAAGGCTCCAGCACGAGAAGTCAAATTGCTCATGGCGATGACAGAATGAGAAATCTACCGCCAGCATTTGCCAACAACAATGCCCAATTCGAGTATCAGTTGCTGGAAGGTTCAAGAGATTACCCAGATGATGAGCTTACTGCCCTGGTCAACCAGTTTAGAGTTGACAAACGTCCCAAGCCGTGATCAGGAGCTAGTAAGTAAGGACTCTCAAACGTCGATCATCCACACCCGAACCAACACGAGACTAGCTGATTATCGAAGAGCCACAGGAGAGGCAGAACTGAACTTGAATAAGTGCACCTTTCATTTCATGCTTAATTCCCCTGCGTATGATATTTCCAGCTTTCTAGATTTAGGGCAGATCAATTTGTGGCAATGTCGCTGACTGCCATAATGAGAAATGTTGAATGGCCTCACGTAGGGAAATTTCAAGTGAAAAGCCCAGGCGAGCTCGAAGACGGGTAATTATGTGTCGTTCCAATTTACCCTCAATCGTTGCAAAATGCTAAATTAGATTTGTTCCATTCTCACCCAGGGGATTGCAAAGTGCCTCAAGAGTGTCGCAAAATGAAATGACCAAATGGAATGCGATAGGACTCATTCGCCTTCAAGGTAACCTTCAAATTAAAGGAGCCCTCCGGTCCACGGACCCGATGGCATGGAAAATGATGATGGTCCAAGGCAACCCGAAAGAAAACAAGGCCCAACTAAGCAAAGCACATATGTGGCAAGCTCAAAATGAAGGGCAACTCGGGACATACAATTCAATCCAATCCAAATGAAGGAACTTCCTCAATTCAAATTCAATGGAAGTATACACAAGGGTAAAACAGTATCGTTCCAATTTTTCTAGAATATGAAGAACATATACTACCGCATTCTCTTTCATTTTTGCAGGGGAAGTCTCTACTGGCCAGATTTTCCTGTCTACCGTTCCCTATCTGTATCACCTCCACTACTCGTCTCTAATCTCCAGCCAAGCAAATCCGACGTCTCTACGGCAAAGCTAAACGGGACGCCACTACTTTGAAAAAGAAAAGATAAAAAATAAGCTGAGTGGGAGACAAAGACATTTTCGGCAGAAAAGAGATACGACTCGTCTTTATTGAAGAACTCGCCAGCAAATTGACGGTGGAGACAACAACAAGGGGCCCTATCACGAAAAGATGGAAGGAGACGAGCCGAGCAAGAGACACGATAAGAAAAGAGGATTGAGAAAGGCCGGACCCTTGGAAGAAGTAATACAGTTGCTAAACCCACGTTTAATTTTAAAAGAGACGCCATGCTCGGAAGAGGGTCTTAAGGCATAGGCAATCGCTCAGAAAAATTCAAAGAGAGTGAAAACACCGGAAGCGAGTAGCAAATCTTGAGAAATCATCAACCAAATCAAAGATGTCTCAACCCAATACTCCCGAGAGCTATCATTGCCTGCTGAATATGGGAGAGGAAGAGTTCGAAGCCATGTTTGGGATCGAGCCTATGGAGCCTGGCTCTTCCGCCGACGACGTCCAAGATCTCAGTAAAAATAAGGACAATAACTGTAAGGGTCAAAAGAAGCGTTACCGTCGCCATACTAAGGAGCAGGTACAAAGGCTTGAGGATTTCTTCAGAACATGCCCTATGCCAGACAGCAAACAGAAAATGGAACTGAGTCAAGAGTTAGGACTTGAACCTTTGCAAATCAAGTTCTGGTTTCAAAATAGGCGAACCCGAATGAAGGCTCGTCATGAGCACAACGAAGCCGAGTTTCTAAGAGTTGAAAATGAAAACCTCCGAGCGGAAAACAAGATGTATAAAGAGACTTTTGACTCCGCCACCTGCCCCAACTGCAATAGCCTCCTCCTCACCCTCGATGAAATGCATGATCTGAGGATCGAAAATGCACGTTTAAGAGGTGAGTTAGACCAGTTTATAACAGGATCGAGTTCTGTTGGAGGAGGGTACAAAAGGACCAATGATACTGGATCAGCATCAATACCTCCCGAGGAAGAAGGGACAGATCACCACCAAGCGGACATTGACGATGATCTTTTCGCCATAATCAACCAGTTTGATATCGGTAAAGCATCGGGACTGTGATGCACTTGTTCAGCCAGTGACCACGAGACCTTCAATATGGCCGATGCATACCTAATTTGGGATGAAGCCAGCTGATCATGGGAGAGCCTGCAGAGGAAGCGGAACTAATCCTGAATGAGTGAATGTGTTTTATTTCCTTGCGTGATGTGTTTTTCTGCTTTTGTGAATGTGTAAAAGCAAGGAGTAATAATCCGACTTCCCCCTATTAAATGCTCGAATCCGCCACCTCACCAACCTCGCGACGAATTGATGGCGAGTGAAAATCTGCATAAACCTGAAGGGTAACTCCGTATCGTTTCAATTTACCCTCAGTTGCTCCAAGTTTTAAAATTAAGCCCCTTCTATTCTCAGGAAATTGCAAATCGACCCGAGAACGCAATCATATCCGAATACAGGTTGGATAAAATTTGGGGGCAAATCAACTCATGGGCATTACCACGGGATAGACAGCTTCGGACAAAGGAAAGTACAAGCGAAAGACGCGAACAATCTCAGAAATGGGTAATTCTGTATCGTTCTAATGTGCACATAATCATCTCAAGTCTTGAATTGTCTTATTCCATTCTTAACAGGGATTGCAAATTACCTCGAGAAATACCGTAACATGGCCCAAGGTGATACAACAGGGCTGCGTTATCCCCAAGGATTAACCCTTGAAAAGAAAGCCCCATGGACACCTATGGTCCAATGGACCGAATGGTATGGGGGATGACAGTAGGTCCGAAATATTCCGAGTTCGATCCCCAAGGGTGGGGAATGTTGTATGTATTATAAATAAATGAAACAACTTTTTGTGCATTTCTTTTTTTTACAAACAGGAATACTCGACGAGTAATATCAAAGTCAGTATTTTACCATAGTCTTCCCATAATGGTGAGGCGCCCAACAAAAGTCGAGGAAAATTCAATCCAACAAAACTGGTAAAAGACTCGTGCAAGACATTCAAGATGAAGGGTAAATCAGTATCGTTTTCAATTTATCCCTTTTAATACTGGCTGATATGTCTCTTTTTCTTTTTACAGGAAATATTTACACTAACATTTAACATGTTGAAGGAGACAAATCCAAAAGAAAATTATGATCATCTGACAAGATCTATTCTGGTGAAAAACGGGGCAAATTGATCGCAAGCTCTGAAGCGAAAAAGCAAATATGTCTTTCTTATCTCGTTTGATTTCGAGAATAATTTCTCTGCTTTTTGCAGGGGCATTTAACCGCCAAACCATGGCGGTCGCTGTCACTAAACAAACCAAAATGCTCCCTCACCCATATGCCTCATCGTGCAGGGGCAAAACTTGAGACAAACCGCTCCTCGACATAAGGAGTGGCCTTCCCAATTTGTTCAATCCACCCACATACCAGGGGCAATTCAAATCTGCCCATGTTTGCACATTATATAAACACACATGATGCTAAAAATTATCACATCGGCATTGTGTTTACACATTTCACGAATTATGTATGACTATTTCGCATGTTTAATTTACCAACTCCAACTTAGAGCATAAACTGCATAGGAAACATCAAATGTGCAAAATGGGGCATAACAGGATGAGGAAAGGTAGACCATTTCCACACAGATCTAACATTTTAATCTACAGATAAACAGCCTTTCTCCAGAGTGAGAGAAAGCCCTTTCGGAATGAAGTCCCCTGTTCAGATTACATTCGAGACCTTCATACTATGAAAACCTCCTTAAACAGAATTGGTAATGCAAACTTGACAGAATAGTTTTGCATGATCCACACTTTGATTGATTGCATCATGAGTTATCACACAGACTACTTCTAATCATTGCCAACTTGGATGAATAGTTTTGCATGAACCGATCAACTCATTGATGAAAATGCTTGCACATGTTACCTTTGACACTGCCTGATAAGCAACACATTCCCAATGTTCGAATTACCTTCCAAAGTCTTGAAATTCATTTGGCGATTATTGAATGAACAAGCCTGGTTGTCGAGAAGCCACCAGGCATTTCTTCTAAATTCTCAGGTAAGTATATCTTCAACCTGGACCTTTCAAGAGAATGAATTCTGACGGTTGTTGAGGAACTTGAATCCATTGCGGTACATACAGGTATCCACCTTCTTCAATAAAGCATGATTTGTCTCAAGAACAGAAATGTTCGAGACCTTTTAATCTCTGCCTCTTTGGTTTATTCCTAAAGCGACAGGAGAATATAATTTGGGTTTGAGCTTCTGCAGGATTCCTGGTCTCCCCAGATTTCAGAATGGCACCCTTTGAGGTACACCAAGCCCTTCTTACAGGCAAACTAAGTCCTTCTTACAGGCAAACCAAGTCCTTCTTACAGGCAAACCAAGTCCTTCTTACAGGCACAAAATCCTTCTTACAGGCAAACCAAGTCCTTCTTACAGGTACAAAGTCCTTCTTACAAGCAAATCAAGTCCTTCTTACAGGCAAACTAAGTCCTTCTTACAGGCAAACCAAGTCCTTCTTACAGGCACAAAGTCCTTCTTACAGGCAAACCAAGTCCTTCTTACAGGCACAAAGTCCTTCTTACAGGCAAATCAAGTCCTTCTTACAGGCATAAAGTCCTTCTTACAGGCAAATCAAGTCCTTCTTACAGGCAAATCAAGTCCTTCTTACAGGCAAATCAAGTCCTTCTTACAGGCAAAACAAGTCCTTCTTACAGGCAAATCAAGTCCTTCTTATAGGTACAAAGTCCTTCTTATAGGTACAAAGTCCTTCTTACAGGCACAAAGTCCTTCTTACATGCAAATCAAGTCGTTCTTATAGGCAAACTAAGTCCTTCTTACAGGCAAACCAAGTCCTTCTTACAGGCACAAAGTCCTTCTTATAGGCAAATCAAGTCCTTCTTACAGGCAAACTAAGTCCTTCTTACAGGCAAACCAAGTCCTTCTTACAGACACCAAGTCCTTCTTACAGGCAAATCAAGTCCTTCTTACAGGCATAAAGTCCTTCTTACAGGCACAAAGTCCTTCTTACAGGCATAAAGTCCTTCTTATAGGCATAAAGTCCTTCTTACAGGCAAATCAAGTCCTTCTTACAAGCATAAAGTCCTTCTTACAGGCAAACAAAGTCCTTCTTACAGGCAAACAAAGTCCTTCTTACAGGCAACGCAAGTCCTTCTTACAGGCAAACTAAATCCTTCTTACAGGCAAACCAAGTCCTTCTTATAGGCACAAAGTCCTTCTTATAGGCAAATCAAGTCCTTCTTACAGGCAAACTAAGTCCTTCTTACAGGGAAACCAAGTCCTTCTTACAGGCACCAAGTCCTTCTTACAGGCAAATCAAGTCCTTCTTACAGGCACAAAGTCCTTCTTACAGGCAAATCAAGTCCTTCTTACAGGCATAAAGTCCTTCTTACAGGCAAACAAAGTCCTTCTTACAGGCAAACAAAGTCCTTCTTACAGGCAACGCAAGTCCTTCTTACAGGCACAAAGTCCTTCTTACAGGCAAAGTAAGTCCTTCTTACAGGCAAATCAAGTCCTTCTTACAGGCAAATTAAGTCCTTTTTACAGGCAAATCAAGTCCTTCTTACAGGCACAAGTCTTTTTTACAGATACCAAGTCCTTTCTACAGGCACCAAGTCCTTCTTACAGGTATCTCCATGGGGTGACCTACCATACGGGTCAAATCTCAATCAAAATTTAATCAGTAGAATCCTTTTATTAGGAATCTACCATGGTACGACCCACCATACGGGTCAAATGGTATGACCCACCATACAGGTCAAATTTTCATTCAATTTTTAATCAGTAGAATCCTTTTATTAGGAATCTACCCTGGGTTGATCCACCATACAGGTTCAAGTTCAACCACCCTAAAGTTTTTTTATATAACGAATCCTTAGGTTCTCATTTCATTTTCAGTGGAACATTCACGTCACGACTCTTTTTATTTCCTTGTATTGAGTCGATTAGAATTCAGGTGTCATCTCGTCTTTGAAATGAACCTCTACGAGCTTCCTTTCAAAGAGGGGCAGCTGTTGACACCTGATTTTTAATCATTTTTTCTATTGCTAAAGTAATAAAAAATCCATAAAAAAATTCATAAAATTGAAAAATCAACTTTGGGGACCTTAGCCAAGCCTAGGGAACCAATTTTGACCAAAAAACGATTTTTCATATTTTCAGTATTTTTACGTATTTTTTATTTATTTATTTTCGAAAATTAATAGAAAATCCATAAAAATTCATAAAATTGAAAAATCAACTTTGGAAGCCTTGGCCAAGCCTAGGCAACCATTTTTGAACAAAAAATAAAATTTCATATTATATATATTTTTAATTTTTTTTTTTTAAAAAAAAATACAAAAATACTTGAAAATTTTGGAAAAATAACATTTGAGGCCAAAAAAAATACACAAAGATAGTTAATATTTTTATTTTAAATCTATTTTCATATTGGCCATCGCAAATTCAGAAAAATCCAATTCGAGTCACGTGTTCCTTCACGAGTATAATCTTGAATCGGGCCTAAAAAAATTTAATTTGAGTCAACTTATTTTTAATTTTCACTTTTTATGAGTTGTGACATTGTCTTCTAATATTTTAAATTTTCATCTTGGCCCAATTATACCCAGAATGACTTAATTTTGCAAAAGGGCTTTAATTAAATTCTGCATTATTTTCAACGGCAAGAAATGAGCTTAAATTTGACATGTGGTAAATTTTGGTGTGTCAAAAAAAATTGTGAGGAGATTTGGACTTAAAGAAATATATTTTTTTCAGGGACTAAATTGTAAATACTTAAAATTCAAGGACTAGAGTACAAATACTTAACTCTTGAAGGATTATTTTACAAATAACAAAAAGAAGAGTTAGTGGATAAATTAGAATAGAGAAGGGAAGATGGAGAAGAGGAGATGAAGAAGAGAAGTTGGAGAAGAATGGATGGAGAAAATAAGATAAGAATAGAGAATGGAAGATGGAGAAGAGTTAGTAGAGAGATTAGAATGGAAGATAAGAATAGAGAAGGGAAGATGGAGATGAAGAAGAGTTAGTGGAGAAATTAGAATGGGAGATAAATATGGAGAAGGGAAGATGAAGATGAAGAAGAGTTAGTGGAGAGATTAGAATGTGAGATAGAGATGGAGAATAGAAGATGAAAATGAAGAAGAGTTAGTGGAGAAATTAGAATGGGAGATAGAGTTAGTGGAAAAATTAGAATGGGAGATAGATGAGTAGATTATAAAAGGAGGAAGAAGTGAGCTTGAGGGGGAGATTTTTTTGGAGAGAAAATTTGAAGTGTTTGAGAATTCATTCTTGAGAGAGAAAATTTGAAGTGTTTGGGAGGATTTTTTTTTTAGAGAAAATTTTGGATGTTTGAGAGAGTTTTGAGAGATTGAAGAAAAATTTGAGAGAAAGAAAATACCAAAAGAGAGAGAATTTTGAAGATGATGGGAGTTCAAAGCTAGGGATTATCATCACAAATTCCTTCATCGATCAATATAAATCAAGAGTGCATCCTCGTCAACGAGCAAGCAAATTCGAGCTAAGTGTTTTTATTTATTCATTTGTTTATGGTTTTACTTGCAAATTAGCACAAATTGTATACACTTTCTCCATCTCCTCTTTTTTTTTCCATATTTTATGTCAGGAGAAGGATATCTCTACGTCAACAGCAAAAATCTCGTAGATATGCAAAAATCGGCCCAGACAAGCTCCTAAGCTGTCCACCGATTTCTCAACTGATCTGTGACTAAAAGTCCCTCTCAATTCAAAAGAAACTCTCTATATTGGGAACATAGAGAGCGAAAATCAATTATAGAAATCCCTCCCAAAAAAATGGGAGATAAGTACTCTTTCCACTCTTCTGGTTTTAGGTGCAGATTAGCACATATTTTGTATACTGACATTTCACTCTATTTTATGTCAGGAAGCCGCAGCTTTATATCAATGGTCAACCCTATGGAAGCACAAAATCGGCTTGGAGGAGTCCTCAAGCGCGCACAAATTTCAAATTGTTGAATCAATTCGTTGTATTTTATTTTAAAGAATTCATACCCCAGAATGGAGAGGACAAAGTCCATCCGCAATTTAAATACCTGCACCATAAATCCCAAAAGGGAAGAGCCAAGCCAATGCTTAGCCTCCCATTGGAGGTTTTTACTTACAGTAGTTAAATACCTGCAACTTAAATACCTGTACCTTAAATCCCAAAGGGAAGAGTCAAGCCAATGCTTAGCCTCCCATTGGAGGTTTTTACTTACAGTAGTTAAATACCTGCAACTTAAATACCTATACCTTAAATCCCAAAGGGAAGAGCCAAGCCAATGCTTAGCCTCCCATTGGAGGTTTTTACTTACAGTAGTTAAATACTTGCAACTTAAATACATATACCTTAAATCCCAAAGGGAAGAGCCAAGCCAATGCTTAGCCTCCCATTGGAGGTTTTTACTTACAGTAGTTAAATACCTGCAACTTAAATACATGTACCTTAAATCCCAAAGGGAAGAGCCAAGCCAATGCTTAGCCTCCCATTGGAGGTTTTTACTTACAGTAGTTTAAATACTTGCAACTTAAATACCTGTACCTTAAATCCCAAAGGGAAGAGCCAAGCCAATGCTAGGCCTCCTATTGGAGGTGTTTATTCACTGTCATGTACTTCCTATAATTTAATTTTTGAATCATCAGACCCAAAAGATAAGTAGGTTGTAATACTGCACAGAAGTCGTTAACACACTCCTTCTTTCGGCTTCAGGGAATCTTTAACACTTAAAAAAATATAACAAATAAAAATATATACCATCCATGCATCCTATTTAAAAAGTGAAAACACAAAAGAGAATACCTTACTATAGCCTTAGGAATAAACCAAGCCTGAGTTGCCGAATTAGGATATCCATGAAATTAAGGTACCGAAAGGGCATTAGTTTTAATTAACTAGTGTAACCAAGTCCCCGAGCTCCTAATCTCTGGTTCGCAGGAATAAATTAGTTCTCCCGCTAATTTATTTAGGTTTCTAATCGACCTACCAAGAACGATTAGTGGCGACTCCAAATTTTAAAATCATTTAAACAAAAACCAAAGTTGCGATTCGGTAGGGCTTGGGAGGGTCCGCGTTAGGTTAGTCAAATCTAATTAACCTAATAATCCGTTAACCCCTTTTAATAATTTAAAATATTTTTTAGAGGGTCGCGACATATGGCAGTCGGCTGCAAATGGGTCTACAAGACGAAAAGGGATTCCAAAGGAAAGGTAGAAAAATTTAAAGCCAGACTGATAGCTAAAGGTTTCACTCAAAGAGAAGGAGTAGATTATAAATCAATCTTCTCTCCAGTCTCTTCTAAGGATTCATTCGGAGTGATCATGGCGTTAATTGCTCATTTTCACATGGAGTTACACCAGATGGACGTCAAGACTGCCTTTCTAAATGGAGATCTCGAAGAAGAAGTCTATATGGCTCAACCTGAAGGGTTTGAAGTTGATGATTCAAGTGATCTTATATGCCAACTGAAGAAATCAATCTATGGCCTCAAGCAAGCATCTAGGCAATGGTATTTCAAGTTTCATAGCGTTGTCACTTCGTTTGGTTTCATTCAAAATAAAGTATATCGGCGTATATACTGCAGAGTCAGTGAGAGAAAATACTTTTTTCTTGTTCTATATGTAGACGACATCCTACTAGCGAGCAGTGATATCAATTTATTGTATGAGACGAAGCACATGCTATCAGAGAATTTTGACATAAAGGACCTTAGAGAAGCATCATTTGTCCTTGGCATTGAAATCCACAGAGATCGTTCACGTCATATTTTGGGTTTATCGCAGAGGGCATATATTGATCGTATCTTGGAGAGATTCAACATGCAGGATTGCAAGCCAGGTATTATTCCTGTCTATAAAGTGATAAGTTGAATCTTTCACAGTGTCTTCATACAGAGATGGAGAAATCCGAAATGAAGAATGCACCTTACGCCAGTGCACTTGGGAGCATCATGTATACTCAAATATGTACTAGGCCAAACATTACTTTTGCAACAAGACTTCTGGGCAGATACTAATCGAACCCAGGACATAATCATTGGGTTGCTGCCAAGAAGGTCCTGAGGTACTTAAAGAGGACAAGAGACTACATAATGACTTATAGGCATGTACAGAATCTGCAGCTTATTGGATACTTGGATTCAGATTTTGCGGGCTGTCAGGATGACAAGAAATCGACAGCATGCTACATATTCATGTTGGCAGGCAATGCAGTGTCATGGAAAAGTGAGAAACAGAAATCTATATCTTCCTCTACCATGCAAGCAGAGTTCATAGCGTTCTTTTCAGCTGCTACTCAGGCAATTTGGCTCCGAAACCTCATTAGAAAGTTGATCGTATTTGATTTTGTTGATAGACTCATACAGCTATATTGTAACAATAATTCTGCGGTGTTGTTTATTAACAACAACAGAAGTCTCAGGGGGTCTAAACATATGAAGGTCAAATTTTTGACCATAAAGGAATCCGTACAGAAAGGTGACGTTGCAGTAGAGCATATTTTCACGGATGATATGATTGCAGACCTACTAACTAAAGGTCTTCGCCCTTGTATTTTTGAGCGACACGTCGCTAATATGGGCTTAGAGGCATCATTGGATGCTGTGATTTAGTAGAAGGTATCTTTCAATTTGCTCTAATAAAATTTACACTTGTTTTGTTACATTTTGTAACGCAATGATATGTATTGCAGTGCTTGTATCACTATTATTGTTAAATACATATTCTTGTAAATCTTGAGATATGTGTAAGCCTCGATTAGTAGCTATAGACATTTGATTATTAGCCATGTTTACATATAAAGAAAAGTTAACTATAAAGCTGAGACATATACAGGTTCATCAGAACCATATGGATATTCACTAGTGGCACATCAAGTTTTGTGACACATAAGGAGAGAGAATGGTGTCCGACAAAGTGGATAACACATAAAGTGTATCTCTTTTGAGGTGTTATCCAATTGCCACACTACCATATTAAATCCATATCAGTAAAGTTGAGAACATTTGTGATCATGGATGGCTCTGTCTCTACTAACGTAGTTACTAGCATGATCCGATGTTTGAGACTTTATGGAATCGAATTAGCCGTTAAGAATAATCCTTAAACTAATATGAAGGGGTGCACTACAGTACAGTTTCAATTAATGCTCGCCCAAGTGGAAGAATGTTAGAGTTTTCCTAACATGGGCTCGCCTTAATTGAAATTGTAATTCACCATTATACGGTATTAATTTACCATTTACAATATTGGTTTAATAAGGAATGAATTTAAAATTTCTTAATGAATCGTATATAGGCCTAGCTAGTGTGGGCCGAGTCCGGCTCGGCCCGTGATGGGAGGGCCCAGCCGAGACTAGTATAAATGGCTAGGACCCCTCCTCCACCTCAAGTTCTTCTTGCCATTTGAACACCCTTCTCCTCCATAAGGCAAGAGAGAGAGAGAGAGAGAGAGAGAGAGAGAGAGAGAGAGAGAAGCTGAGGTTGGTGAGACACCAGGCAGTCCCGAGGTATAGAGGGAAAGCGATCCGAGCCTGCGTCGTTGGTATTCCAAGCGTCGTAAGACCATAGATGCGAAATCAGATACGTAAGCCCAATTCCTTGATTATTTTATTGCTAGAGTCCGACTACGGCAATCCTAAGGTGTCGTAGGTGACGACGGACGGCCGATTGGACAGCCAACAACCTTTACCTAGAGGTGTCAAATGGGTGGGTCGGGTCGAGTTTAGGTTGGGTCGAATATGGTCCGACCCATATTGACCCATTTAACCCGTTTTGACCCATTTTCATACAGTTCAAATTTTATGACCCATACCCAACCCGACCCATATCATTTAAATACTTATATATTTAATCAAATTATGAAATATTTGTTCGATAAAATTAAAAAGCGTTTCGCTAACTGCTGCCACCGCCACTGTGGCCCGCCTGCCCATCGCTACCGTGGCCTGCTCTCTGCTGCCGCCCGCCCACTCTCCGCTCATTGCCCGCTCAACACATCAATCTCTTTCCAACCTCAAGGTATTCGTCTGCTTCACATTGATTCTAATCTCGTTCCCCAATTCGTGCATTTGCGAACTTGCGGCTCGATTTCGTGCATTGCCCATCGCTGGAATTTCCAAGTTTCCCATCCTAGATTTGCCGGAATTTGGTAAATTTTGAATTTTTGAGTTCATCCCGGCTTTACCGGTTCTAACGCAACATTACCTGTGAAGTCCCTCGTCCTAAATCCCACTGCGAAATGGGGGTATCAATTTTGAGTATCGAGTCCGTTTGGGGAAGGGCGAAAGGACCGCCACAGCAAGGTGCACACGACTAAGGGTCCCCCGGACCGCCGAGTTCGCCTCTCGGCCTACATTGCCATCCAGTTCTACGACGTCCAGGATCGCCATGGCTTCGATCGCCTGAGCAAGGCAGTCAACTGGCTCCTCCACAAGGCCAAGCCTACCATCGATAGGCTCGCTAGCCTCCCACCCTTCCAGCCTGTCCCGCCCCACCCCTAATGCCAAGTAATGCTAACAACGATCCCTAATAACAATAACTGCTCCTCCTCATTCTTCTTGGATTACTTCTTCCCGGTCAACTCAGCAACGTCGTCCATCAATTTCCATGATGATCTTGGCCTCTCCCTGCACTCGTTTAAAGAATGGGGATCTGGTCCGATCCATGCTCATCATCACTCGGCATCGTTGATGCAGGGGGAGACGCCGACGGTGAGCCATGCAGCTTGTGGTGATCTCTTGAGGTTCGATGATTCCAACATTCAAAGAAAGATGGGTTGGAACAAAGCGGGAGGGAGCGAGTTGACAATCTTCATGGACCCACAGCAAGAGCACCAAGAGCACTACCACGTGGAGGCATTCTCGCATCAGAGGGTGCCCTTCAGTCCAGCTTCGACATGGTGCCGTAGCCGCCCTTTGGTGGTTATGCACAAATGTAAATCACAATTTGGAGTATGATTATTGCTCGGGAGGGCGAGCGGTGGCGGCGGGGCGAGTGACGGCGGCAGCGGCAAGCGGGCAATGGGGAGGGGAGGCTTCGAATACTATAGTCCGTTTACAATGAGTGTTTGAAAAGTCACAACCCATGGGTCGAAAATGGGTCGAAAATGGGTTGAGCTAAAACTCATTACGACCCATATTTGAATAGGATTTATAAGTTTATACCCATATTTGGCCCATTTTTTAAATTCATTGAACCCATATATGACCCAAAGTGTATAAAAGTGGGTTAAAAAGTGGGTTAATGACCCATATTGACACCTATACCTTTACCTCACGCGGTCGCGGATTGGTGTCTAGTTTGGTTTAAAACCCATCAGTTCATGCCGACACATATGCTAATGTCTTCCTCTCCTTACAAACAAGTTTCCAAGCTTCATCTTCATCAGAATTACCATGACCAGAAGCCAAAAACACCACCCTGCCAATTGACACGGTCTGGTTCAAATTATAATTGAAGCTTGAATTTCCAATAAGTAGTTGGATCATGGAGCAGGCCATCTCCACTCGCTGTCCTCAATCACTTCTTTTACTCGCGTATGATTCCGCTTCTGAATATGTGAATCCTGTGAAGAGTTCGTAGAGGGACAAAAAAAAACAATTCACGTTGCCAGTAGAGGCATCATTCTTGAGCTTCAATCATTGTGTGTAAAGTACAGAGACCTCACTCAGCATCAATGTCTTTCATGTTTGTTGTCAGTGGACCGGCTGAAACAATACCTGCTCGATATCCAAGGGAAGCCTTATCTTTGTTACACTCTTTCATTTAATGAAGGTCTCACAAAACAAATGTTTAATAGTTTGCCAAAGTGACCATTGTCCGGCAATTCTCTCTCATATTTGAACTTGTGTGCAGGATGAAGTCTAAAACCCAAGGTTCTTGATACAGTGCATCGTCACATTATGCATAGGGGAATGGAAATGGCGGCACTAGTCGGCAGTGGTTCCAAACTCCATATATATTGATCTCTGGTTCCTCCACCTTGTGCAAGCTGGAGACAAGACAAGGTGAATGCTGATCATACAGGCACAAAATCCATGCAGATGAGTGCGAGCTGGGAAATTCTCACTGTAACAACGCATTCTTCGGTAATACATTCGATACTGAAATAGTCCTTCTCTATTACTATTGGGGATTACATATAAAATTAGTGCAGCTTACATTGGCAACCGCAGGTTCTCCTCCTACGTAAGCTACCCAGCAAGCTGCAAAAACGGATGTAGTGAAGACAACATGTTCACGATCAGCGTGAGAAGATTGCTATTCATCGGACACGTCACTTATCACTTAAGCACTATTCAATTTGGGTGAAGGAAAGACGAAGTGCTGCTGTTCAAGGGGAATGGACATGGAGGGACCTGCACTTTCACTGCTCCTTCCAGCATCTGGGTCACTTTCTTCATCGTTGGCCTCAAGGAAGGATCCTCTTGAATGCACCAAAATGCGATCATGACCAAATTCTTCAGCTTCGTCCTGTCACCCAGACCCTCCGCGTCACCTTCAACCAGTGCATCCAGCCTTCCGTTCATGAAGCAATCATAAGCCCAATCGGTCAAGATCTCTCCCTCTCTTTCTCTGCTCGCCTCGCTCCCCAAACAACTCCTGCAGCAGATTATCTCCAGAAGCAACACCCCGTAGCTATAGACGTCCACTTTCACGGTGATGGGCAAGTTCCTGAACCATTCAGGAGCGACGTACCCTCTTGTTCCTCTAATATTCGTCTGAGTATGGCTCTGGTTCATCTTCAGGAGCTTGGCAAGTCCAAAATCGGAGATTCTTGCGTTGTGGTAGTCGTCGAGAAGTATGTTCTGCGGCTTTATGTCGCAGTGGATGATTTGTGTAGTGCACTCTTCATGCAAGTACAATAATCCCTTGGCAATTCCTGAAGCGATGTGGCATCTCTGGATCCAGCTGGGTTTGGATTCGCCTGAAAAGAGAAGGCTTGATAGTGGGCCATTGCTCAAGAACTCATAAACGAGCAACCTTTCTTGCCCTTCATCACAGAAACCAAGCAATCTAACCAGATTCTTGTGATGGATCTGGCCTATCACATTGACTTCTGTTCTGAACTCCTCCTCCTTGTGCATCACACTAGCTAGCTTCTTCACGGCAATTGCGGCATTGTTAGACATCACCCCTTTATAAACAATCCCGAAAGATCCCCGGCCTATCTCTTTCTTGAACCCATCCGTGGCTTGGAAAAGCTCCTGGTAAGTGAAATAACGCAAATTCGATTCCACGACATTCTCTTTGGTGGATATATTCTTGAGCTTCTTGCGGTAGACGAAGAAAAAACCCCAAATGATAGCACCAATGAGTAGAAAATTGACCAACACAGAAGTTCCGAATAGCGTTGATCCGACCAAAATGAAAATTTTATGATCGTGGCCTTTTATCTTTCCCTTTTGGATTGGATATTGGGAATTATTTGTAAGACTTAAGTCAAGCTTCGGGACTTTGATTAGCATCTTTCCGCCCAAACTTGGATCAACTCTTCCGTTGGAGAGTGGAAGCTTCTTCTTCCAGCAACGCCTGCCATCCCTGAAACCGGCAGCCGCACACATGCAGTCATGCAAGCATGAGTTTCTGCATTCATCTTCGGAGAAAGGCTCCAGCAGGGCATAATCAGACAACGGCCAACCGGTATACTCTAGCTCTACGAAAGTGTAAAGATCCTCCATGGAACCTTGCTTCAGCTTCTTCTCATCTTCCTCACAACTCTGTGTGAAGTTAGGTCTGCAACTGCCGAACTCATCATTGGGGTCAAGCAAAATATATTTGTCAGGGCAGCCACATTTTGGCCTGTGATTGTCGCCCAGGGAACAAATACTGTTGTAGCCACAAACACCAGAGCCGCGTGAATCAAGAACGGCAGTGCATATATTTTCAGGTTCGGACCACAGAGAGATCCAGCTTCCATTAGAATCAGAATTCTTGGGGTGCACGTATTGAGTCAGAACCCCATCAAAGGTCAGCGTAATTCTGTTGTAAAACTCTGATGCTGAAGGAACTTTCACCTGCGAGAGGTAAACTTTATCGCCATTTTCCCTCAGCACAAACGGAGAACCCGAGTTGTCAAACACGACTTCTTTCCCAGGGCTCGAAATGTTAGAATCTCGGGCAGTTCTAGTTCTGTAATAAGGTTCGTTTGCATAACTGGAAGGCAGGTTTATGGTGTTGAGCATGAGGTCTCCGCTGAACAGCATCCGAAGCTGGAATTTTCCTCTGGAAAAGTTTCTCTCTGATTGACGAGAGGACAGGGACTTATTTTTTCCCAGCGTTTGCGAAGGAAGCAATGTGTCGTTGGGATCATCGAAGCTTGCCCATAATGTCTCCAAGTTCGAACCGAGAATCAAAAAATTGCCTGTGTCATTGATAGTAGCGTGCAAGACGGTACCTATAATGTTCTCTGACATCCACAATCTTTCACCGCGCGGATCAGTAAGAACCAGGCCAAGGTCGGAAGTGAGCTCTAGCTTTGAATATTCAGGAGCAGGACGATCTCCATTTGCGAACCAGACTATCGTCCTTGAAGGTATCTTGTCATACCAAATGGAGAGCAAGAAGACCTCGCCATCGTCGTCGCGGTTGGCAGGTAATGGACGAAAGCCGAATGCGAAGTCCCCCGAAGGTGAAAGCCACGAAGAGTTATCCTTTTTCGCGGTCAGAAAAGATCCGACGGTTATGTCGCCGTCTGTTTGAGCTAGAGAGGGAATTAGGAGTTGAAAGAGCGAGAAACAGAGCATTGAAACAGGGGACATTTTTTTTTTTCTTTTGAAGGATGGAGCAAGTAGGGACTTGCAAGCTGTGAATGAAAATGGCTTGCTCAACAATGGAGTTGCTCGTGGCCTGTGTGGATAGATGTAGGGGGTGGTTGAGTTTAAAGAAGTTAAGGGTTGACTCGAAAGTCTTTCATCGTCTTAGTCAAAAGGAGCTTTGGACAACCTTGTACTATTTCGGGACTGCAAGTTCCTTTTGATCCCCTTCATGAGCATCGAGTAGGGTCCTCAATACGTTGGTTAGTCAAAAGGCGCGGCCTTTGAATTCCTTTTCATACACCGAGTTATTCTCTTGCGGGAAAAATTCACAAAAATATCTCAAACTTATTATAAGTACGCCGATTCAATTTTAAATCTTTTTTTATCAATTTAATCATAAACCTATTATAATTATGTCAATTCAGTCCATCCGATAAATTTTGGCCAATCGACGCTGACGTAAACGTCAATCGGCCCGCAACTTAATGCACCTTAATATTTTTTTAGTTTTTTAAAATATATTTTTTTATTTCATTTTTCCCTCTTCCATGTTCTATCTCTAGTCCGGTGTCGACCGCTAGAGGACGACTGGCAAGCCTCTCACTATGGCTAAGCCTCGCAATGACTGAGCGAGGCGAGGCAAGGCCAAGCCTCGCCAACCCAAATCTGGCAAGTTCGAGACTGACCTCGCCCGGTGACGGTGAGGTCCAAATCTGGGCGAACAAGTTTTATATTTGTTGATGGACGACTGGTAGGAATAGGATGATTGTGGGAGAGACTGTGAATGGTTTATTTCTGTTGTCGAGACCTGCAACACCAATGCCCCCTTCTTTACTGCCATGGCCCTAGAGGAGGAGCTACACAACAATGGAGTGTCATGAGACTCCTTCCCTTTTACAGCAAAGCCGCATTCATTAGGTCCCCATCTTTGTCAGCCCAAATCTGGACCTCACCCAGCCACGGCGAGGTCGGTGAGAGTCGCTGGTCATTCTCTACCCGGTCGCCAAGGTCCGGCGAACAACGGTGACTGGCTGGAGGTAGAACAAGGAAGGGGAATGGGAAGGAAAAAAATAAATAAATAAATATTTAAAAAATCAAAAAAATTAATAAAATATTATGTTGCCGACTGGTCAAAATTGTCAAATGGACTAAATTAGCACAATTGCAAAAGGTTTAGTATTGAATCGGAAAAAAAAAGATTTAGGACTAAATTGGCATAATTATAATAGGTTTAAAACTTTTTTTGTAATTTTCTCGTCTCTTTCGTGGTGAAGAAACTCTCTTTTCCTTTTGGGATAATGATATAAATAATCTCAGAATTTTGACTTACTATATAATGTGGCCTCTGAATTTTATCTTGATATTCAATGTGATCCCTAAACTTTAGCTTGATATTTAATATGATCTATGAACTTTTAATTTGTTCAGTATCGTCCTTAAACTTTTGATACAAGTTCAATGTAGCCCTTGAATTATCTGAAAATGTTCAATATAATTCTTCTATTAATTTAAAATCAGTGACAACATTGGACATGTTCATATAGTCTATGTACTAAATTTAACATGTATCATAAGTTCAGATATCATATTTGAACAAATTAAATCCAATGACCAAATTGCATATTAGACCAAATTTCAGTAACCATTTGCATCATTTTCCTTCTCTTTTCTTGGGCCAGAGTGGCGAAATAGCTGTTGATCAGACGATTCTTGTTTAATCAACGGCACAATAAGGACAATTCCACAATGCCGTGAGAGATCAATTGACGATCCAGGGGTTGATGTCACAAATTTCAATCTGATGATGTAGATTGTCTCTTGATTTAACACATGGACGCTCGATGTCGTTGATCTGCAGTTGCTAGCTTGCATTGTCGTGTTGTCGTGCTTTTCATGGCTGTTTGATAGGGGGGATGGATTTCTACCGAACGTATGAATTGCAGAGAAGTTTCCTAGGAACAAGTCCAACCGTGACAATTCATGCAACTTGGAAAAGTCTTTGAACAAGACGCGTCGTATGGGTTATTTGGAAAGATTCGATCAATTGCCGGAAACTACACGGCCCGCCTGTGCTTTCGTGCTTGGATGGAAGTAAATGGAAGGAAAGAAGGAGGCAAAGCAGCCAACACAGAGATATGTCATCTGTTTCTGTTTGGTAGTTCCATAAATGGAGGGAGATGCTCCGCTCACATCCATGTCAATGTTTCGATTCGAACGCAGAAGTGGATGAAGGGGAATTAAGACGTAAGGACATATTCACTTCGATGGGTAGGAAGCCCCAATTTACATTTCATTAACTTACATTTGATATTGAGAGAGAACATGAAATTGGGAGAGTAATCCTGAAACAATTTCTTCACTGACTGCCTAGGATAAACATCGGGCAGTCTGCGAATAGACGCTTCTCAAATGTTACCTGCTAAGTTTTTGAGCTTCGACCACAGAAGAATCATAAGAATCACAGACTTTGAACAAAAAAATATTTTGCCGAGACTCGTCTTTGACGCATCTTAGAGTTCCAGGCACTGCATAAACCCGTCGTTGGCAATGCACATGTACGTACGATTCCCATCCTAGACGTCATTCAATAACCCATCCAGATTACAGTAAAACTTGGAAAGAAAAGGAAACTGGAAAACGCAAAGCTTGTGGTAGCTTCGCTTCTAGCATATGAAGGTCGTGGTGCCTTTGGCTCTGCAAAAAGGTTAGGACTGATCGGTGCCTCATGGAGGAGTTGGAAATTTTAGCGGTTCTCCATACTGCACATAAGTCACTGAATTATTTTTCCTCTGGTGGGTTTCGAGAGATAGACTTGCTCGAACTGTTCACTATCTATTCAAATCTAAAACCAGTTGCATTGGCAAATTCATTTTGCCTTCACCGGTCTAGATGTGTCTATTCACCGCAGTCGAATAGAAGTAAAGCTTTTATAGACATATTCAGCAGCTTATATAGGCTGGTCAAGATTCTTACGATTGGCATGCTAAACTTGAAGCAATGAAATAGTTAGTAAGATGCTCATTACAGCACAATAAGATCACTATCCAGATGAACACACAGAGATCTGCTCTAATGTATAAGAACTGATACCGTCATGATTTCATGGAACGATTGAAGAATTGCAGCTATTGAATGGGAATGGGCATGGAGGAACAGGCACTCCCACTGCCCCTTCTAGCATCTGGGTCACTTTCCTCATCGTCGGCCTCAAAGAGGGGTCCTCTTGAATACACCAGAATGCGACCATGACCATATTCTTCAGCTTCTCTCTGTCTTGCAGAGCCTGTACGTCGCCTTCAACTAGCGCGTCCAACCTTCCCTCCATGAAGCAATCATAAGCCCAATCGGTCAAGGCTTCTGTCCCATTTTGCTCTCCACTTGCTTCGGTTCGCAAGCAACTCCTGCAGGAGATTATCTCGAGAAGCAGGACTCCAAAACTGTACACGTCCACTTTCACGGAGATGGGCAAGTTCCTGAACCACTCGGGAGCGACGTACCCCCTCGTCCCTCGGATATTCGTCTGGGTGTGGCTCTGGTTCATCATCAGGAGCTTGGCCATCCCAAAATCGGAGATCTTCGCGACACAATAGTCATCAAGGAGGATGTTCTGCGGCTTTATGTCGCAGTGGATTATCTGCGTCGTGCACTCATCGTGCAAGTATGTTAGTCCCCTGGCGACTCCGCGAGCGATCTGGCATCTCCGGCTCCAAGGGGTTTTCAGTTTCGGATCTCCTGCAAAGAGAAGGCTCGACAGCGTGCCGTTGCTCAAGAACTCGTAAACCAGCAGTCTTTCTTGCCCTTCATCGCAGAAGCCAAGTAGCCTGACCAGATTCTTATGATGGGTCTGACCGATCACATTCACTTCGGTTCTGAACTCCTTCTCCTTGTCCTGCATCATGCTAGTCAGCTTCTTCACAGCCACCGCTACATCATTTGAAATCACCCCTTTATAGACAATCCCAAAAGCTCCCCTTCCTAACTCTTCCTTGAACCCGTCCGTGGCTCGGAAGAGCTCCTGGTAAGTGAAATAGCGCAAATTCGTCTCCACCGCATTCCCTTTTGTCGATAATTTCTTGAGTTGCTTGCGGTAGATTAGGAAAAACCCCGTGCAAGCGCCGATTAGTACAATGTTCACGAAGGCAGAAGTTCCGAAAAGCAATGATCCTACCAAAACCAAAGTTTTTGGATCTTTATCTTTCGCCTTTGGGTCCGGGTGCGGGCAAAGGGAATCGTTGGCCGGAGGAAAGTCGAGCTTCGGGACTTTGATCATGGCCTTCCCGTTGAGTGTAGGGTAAATTGCCCCATTGGTGAGCGGGAGCTTCTTCTTCCAGCAACTCGTGCTGTCCCTGTGAATCGCCACCGAGCACATGCAGTCGTGCAAGCACGAGTTCCGACACTCGTCTTCACTGAAAGGCTTCAGCAGTGCGTAATCGGAGGTTGGCCAATCCGTGTTCTCGAATTCTTCGAACTCATACAGGTCCTCCATCGGACCATGCTTCAACCTTTCCTGATCTTCCGCACAGCTCTGCGTGAAATTAGGCCTGCAACTGCCATACTTGTCACTGGGATCGAGCAACGTGAATTTCGGTGGGCAGTTACAGCTTGGCCTCTGATTTGTACCCAGAGTGCAAATGCTGTTGTACCCACAAACGCCAATTCCGTCAGTGACTCGAACACGTGCACATATGTCATCAGGTTGCGACCACAGCGTGCTCCAGTTTCCACTGGAACCTGAATTCTTGGGATGCCAATACTGAGTAAGGACCCCATCGAAGTTCAGGGTGACTCTGTGATAAAAATCGGACGTCGAGGGTATTTGCCCCTGCGAGAGGTAGAGCTTCTCGCCGTTTTCTCTCAAGACGAACAGAGAACCCGAATCGCTGAACACGAGTTCTTTCCCCGCGGCCGAGGCGTTGGAGCTGCCGTCGGTCAGGGAGCTGTAATAAGCCTCGTTGGCGTAGTCGGAAGGCAGGTTGATCGTGTTGAGCACGAGATCTCCACTGTCGAGCATTCGAAGTTGGAATCTTCCTCTGGAAAAGCTGTCCTCCGATTGACGGGAGGAGAGAAATTCGCCCTTTCCTAGCACTTGCGACGGAAGCAAGGTGTCGCGAGGATTGTCGAAGCTCTCCCATAGCACCTCTGAACTCGAGTCCAGGATCGCGAAATTGCCTGTATCGTTGATTAAAGCGTGCGAGACGGTGCCCAAGATGTTGTCAGATTTCCACAGTTCTTCACCCTGTGGAGTGGTGAGGACGAGACCTGAACTAGAATTGAGTTCAAGCTTCGAATTCTCGGGCGCCGGACGGTCTTGCTTGGCGAACCAGACGATTGTTTCAGAAGGTATCTTGTTGTACCAGATGGAAAGCCAGAAGAACCGGTCATTCTCGGTACCGTCGTTGGATGAGCGAAAGCCGAACGCGAAGTCTCCAGAAGGAGAAAGCCATGAAGAGTTTCCATTTGTGGCGGTCAGAGAAGATCCAACTTCTATCTTAGTTTGAGCTAGAGAAGGATTCGGAATAAGAAGAAGCAAGAAACAGAGCAGGTGAAGAGTCGAAACAGGGGACATTGATGGACGATTCATTTAGTTATCAAGCATGAAAATACTCAATTCAAGAAAGGGTTTCCACTTAGCCAGAAGAGAGGAAGAAGGTTGTGGCTATGGAGTTTGAGGTCGACGATGTCTTCGCGAATCAGCCAAGGGATGCGATGAGATCAATAATTGATGACACCACCTACTGTCCTGCATCTTCGGGCGGATACTTAAGCAGGCTCCGTTGAAGACTTCTCAACAGAGCAAAGACCGGCCCGCGCGATTGGCTGAGAATTCTTTGGTTGTCTCATCACGATTAATGTACGGAATTACGGGTAAAGGTACTGATCAAGGGTTGCAATTCCGGTACCATGCACACGTCCTCGATCAGTATGCGCGCTGTAGTTGATCATTGTACTAAATTCATACAATATTTTCGTGGTTCCTTCGTCACGTCGAATTATAGATTTTTGTGCGATGTTGAGTACCTGGCTAGGTTTCTTAATGCATCCAATATCAAGCGATCGAATAATAAAATAAATAAAACAAAAAAATAAATGAGACATTAAATTTACATTTTACTTAATTTGATAGAGTTCAAAAACGGGTCAAAAAAAAAACAAATTTACCAATTAGGGTCCAAAAATTTTTTATTTACGGTTTAGGGTCCCGTTCGACAGTAAGACTGCCGAACGGCCCTTTTTTATTTTTTTTTTAAACTTTTTCGGCAGTTCGGCACTTGAAGACTTGAAGTGTCGAATTGCCATTGATTTAATTTTTTTATTATTTTTCATGGGCTGTTCGGCACTCCAAGTGCCGAACAGCACCATGCACTCCTTTTGTGCGGCAAGTTTTTTTTTTGTCTTTTTAAAAAAAATCTAAGCACTTTTTTTAATTTTTTTCTTTTGATATTTATTATAACGTTTATTTTTAACCTTTATATTTATGCAACTTTATAAATATAAATTTTTTTCTTTTTAAAGTATCTTTTTATAATGTAATTATTAATAATTAATTCAAAATTTATGAAGATATATAAATTTTTCATGCATTGCCCTCACGAGAATAGCCCACCTGAAACCGTTCGGGCTTTTTACCAAAATGGGTCCAAAAAAATTTACGAAAATGAGTCACTTTTTTTGTTATTTACCAAAAGGGAACCCGTGTGGCAGTCTTGGTGCCATACAGAGACCTTATTTATTTTTATTTTTTAATTTCATATTATTTACGTATTCTTAATTATTTTATATTTATAACATTTATATTTATATAACTTTGGAAATATAATTAAAGTTTATCAATTAAAATTTTCAATTAATTATTGATAATTATGTTATAATCACGTAATATAATTATAAATATAAAATTTTTAAATTTTTTTTTCGCAATTTTTTTATACACCTAGGGTCGGTGAACTCTAGGTCGGCGAACTCAAAATGGACTGAAATTTGGTCAGCTGCATGGAAACAAGCCGCTTATTTCCAAAGTTAAATAATACGAAAGTAAAAAAAATAAAAATAAATAAGGTCTCCATGTGGCACCAAGATTGCCGCACGGGCCCCCTTTTGGTAAATAACAAAAAAAATGACTCATTTTCGTAATTTTTTTGACCCATTTTGGTAAACAGCCCGAACGGTTTCAGGTGGATTATTCTCGTGCGGGCAATGCATGAAAAATTTATATGTCTTCATAAATTTTGAATTAATTATTAATAATTACGTTATAAAAGATATTTAAAAATAAAAAAATTATATTTATAATTATATAACGTGATTATAACATAATTATCAATAATTAATTGAAAATTTTAATTGATAAATTTTAATTATATTTCCAAAGTTATATAAATATAAATGTTATAAATATAAAATAATTAAGAATACGTAAATAATATGAAATTAAAAAATAAAAATAAATAAGGTCTCCGTATGGCACCGAGACTGCCACATGGGTCCCCTTTTGGTAAATAACAAAAAAAGTGACTCATTTTCGTAAATGTTTTTGGACCCATTTTGGTAAAAAGCCTGAACGGTTTCAGGCATAAATTTTGAATTAATTATTAATAATTACATTATAAAAAGATACTTTAAAAAGAAAAAATTTATATTTATAAAGTTGCATAAATATAAAGGTTAAAAATAATCGTTATTATAAATATCAAAAGAAAAATATTAAAAAAAGTGCTTAGATTTGTTTTTGGACCCATTTTGGTAAAAAGCCCGAACGGTTTCAGGTGGGCTATTCTCGTGGGGGCAATGCATGAAAAATTTATATATCTTCATAAATTTTGAATTAATTATTAATAATTACATTATAAAAAGGTACTTTAAAAAGAAAAAAATTTATATTTATAAAGTTGCATAAATATAAAGGTTAAAAATAAACGTTATTATAAATATCAAAAGAAAAATATTAAAAAAAGTGCTTAGATTTGTTTTTGGACCCATTTTGGTAAAAAGCCCGAACGGTTTCAGGTGGGCTATTCTCGTGGGGGCAATGCATGAAAAATTTATATATCTTCATAAATTTTGAATTAATTATTAATAATTACATTATAAAAAGATACTTTAAAAAGAAAAAAATTTATATTTATAAAGTTGCATAAATATAAAGGTTAAAAATAAACGTTATTATAAATATCAAAAGAAAAAAAATTAAAAAAGTGCTTAGATTTTTTTTTAAAAGACAAAAAAAAAACTTTGTGCGGCTGAGTGCATGGTGCTGTTCGGCACTCCAAGTGGAGTGCCGAACAGCCCATGAAAAATAATAAAAAAAAATTAAATCAATGGCAGTTCGGCACTTCAAGTGCCGAATTGCCGAAAAAGTTTTTAAAAAAATTAAAAAAAGGGCCGTTCGGCAGTCTTACTGCCGAACAGGACCCTAAACCGTAAATAAAAAAAATTGGACCCTAATTGGTAAATTTGTTTTTTTTTTACCCGTTTTTGAAAAATGCCCGATCTCCGTCTACGAGGCAAATAAGAACGAATTTCATTATAAATCAAGCGATACAACAAAAAATACAATCATATTCGAGTCATTTAAATGCTCAATACGACCCATCCGTCTCCTCAAGCCCCTTAGGATTTCTCTTTTTAAAAAAAAAAAAAACCCACCCAACTCAGTAGTTGAGAGAGAGCCTCCCTCCCTCTCTCCCTCCCCTTCTCCTTTCCATCTCTCTCTCCCAACCCCCTTAGCATTTTTAAACCTCCAATTAAGCTCAATAAGTCACAGAGTATTTAAACCCACAATTCTCCACTAAATAATTTCTCAATCACACAAAAGAATTAAAAATGTTTACTACAAGATTTATTGGCTTCCACATTAAAAGCTCTTGGGGGTGTAATTCACAAGGAGTCCAATCTTTGATACTCTTCACAATCAAGACACTTCTTCTACATTTAAAAATAGGAAAAAAACCTACTCCAATTAGGAAATCAACTTAAATTGGGAATTTTTTCTTTTTTCTTTTAGGCTCAAACTCGAGATATATTTTAACACGATCAATTCCATTCAGCCACAGTAACATCTTATCCCACCGCAACCTGAGGATTACGGGGGTAAGCGACTCCCAGGTCACCCCAAGAATCATATAACCCAAATGTGTTGAATAAAAAGGCCCGGGCTCTTTCCTAGTTTCCATGACATTGAGACAAAGCAAGGTACTAAACTTGGAAACCGAGCATGGAAAGATGGAAAAGAAAAGTACCCACGGTTTGAAGTTTGACCAGTGACTTGATGGACTGGCCATATGGTATGAATTGCAGATATTTCTCCCATGAACGGGTCTTGAGATGAGAATTCATGCAACTTGGAAAAGTATTCGAAGAAGACGCGTCGTGTGGGTTACTTGGCAAAATTCGGGCCACCCAAGACAAGCATAGAACCATCCATTCAATTTCTCATTTTTTCTGCAGAAGCCTAACATGGCAAGCGGAAATTCAATAGTTTAATGTGATGGAAAGTGGGGAAGAGTATACTTCTGATGTCAAAAATTATTTACGGAAATCGCGTTGAGGTTAAAAGTTTCAATCGAATCACTTTAATACTAAATCGAAAGCAAAATGATCACTTTAATGCCTTCAGCGAAATTTTTCGACCAAAAGTACAACGTGTCATTAATAATTCATTTTTAATGTAAAATGATATTTTGAAAAAATAAATAAATCCACGTGGGCTGTCACGTGGACTTCTTCACTTAAAAAGATTTAAATAAATCAAATTCAATTTTAAAAATTGGCTAAAATTTAAATTCGTTTAAAATAAAAATTTTGCTAAAAATAAAATTAAAAATAAGCTTAAATTTTAAAAAAAAACTTAAAAAAAAAGGTTTGAGAACCGAACAACAAGGGCTCGGCGACCCTCGCTAGCCACTAGCTAGGGTTGGTAGCCCCTAGCCGAGGCTCAGCGACCCCTGCTTACCATGCCCTATCCTCATCGACCATTGCCAACGACAATGGGGTGGTAGCAGCCAGGGCTTAAGCCCTCACTATCTGTTCTTCAAGTTCATGTTTTTTTTTTAGTTTTTATTCTTTTTTGTTAATTTTTATCCTCATTTTCCAATTTATTTTAAATAGAATTTGTATCTTTTGATTTTTTTTTTGTAAATTGATTAAGTTTGTATTCTTATTTTAAGCATTTTTTTCAATTTTTACCTCTTTAATTGCTTACTGGACCTCGTCAAAGCTACGTTAGCCTGAAATATTAATAAAATAATGTGCAATAGAATTCTGATTACTTGGCACCAAAATGATCATTTTTAAAAAAAAATTTACTTAAGTAATTTGATTGAAACTTTTGGTATCAAAGTGATCTCTATATATAATTTTTGGCACTAAAAGTATCTTTTTCCCTAGAAAGTGCAACGATCCAGTCCAACAAGAGCTGAGATGACGGGGCGTGAGAGCTTTTCTGGCAAGCTTCTAGAATGGCAAGGTGGTAGGGATGAACTGAACTACATATTTGTGTGTGAAAACTAGAATTAACTCACGCAGACACTTTTTGATGTAACGGCAACACTTAACTTTGGACTTCTGCGGGAGCATTCTGAGGGTGGGTGACCTCTTGGAAAGATGCTCACACGTACACCAGAGGACAAAATGATAAGACTTGATATGGAATGAGACAAACCAGACAATACCTCAGTAAATTAATCCAGGATGTCACAAAAAACTACGCGACTTACATGTGTTTTTGTGCCTGGGATGGAAGTAATTGGAAGGAAAGAAGCAGGAGAAGCAGTGAAAACAAAGATGTGTCATCTGCTTCTGTTTGGCAGCTTCGTAAATGGAGGGAGATGCCAAGTAGCGAAATGTGATGAAAATCTGACTTGGTTCCTTCTTCTTTCCCTCTTTAGACGGTAGTCGTTTCAGGAGGATTTTCATGTGGGGCTGAATGGAATGACTTTGAGAAAGGGGTAGGGGTCCCAGAATGAGAAATTCTCAGCCTGGTGCAAAACAAATGCCTGGCTATCATGTGGAAGTTGGGACCATGGGAACTTACGATGTGGGGCGAGAAATAGACTCCCGGATCCAAATATCATTGCGTTGATCCAGGAACTGTGGAGCATCTTAATCGTGGCATGTGTCTGGCAAACGCATTCGACGGCCCCTTCGGCTTACCAGGAGATTGGAGACACTTTCTGAAGCGGTCGTGTCTATGACGATTGCAGTTTGCAAATTCATTCATTTATCATCATCCAAGGACAACTGTGCCTAGAACTCCACTCATTCAACCCCTCTAAAGCTTACCAGGGGCTTTGTCTTCAATCAAGAAAAGGTCGGTTGAGAATGTCTGCTAGTGGCAAAGGAGAATTATACTCACTGATCTGCATTCTCACTCACATGAAGTCCCATGCAGATGGAGAGACTAGAAGGAAGCATGTGCACTAATTTGTATTTTGTATTAGAGAGAACGCGCATTGGGAGAATAATTATGAGGCAATTGACTACCTAGGATAACCTCTATGCAGTCCTTGTTGCCTGCTAAATTTTCAAGTTCCTACTACGGAAGAATCGTACGAATCACTGCCTTCAGACAAGAAAGAATGTGAGACATGGCAGCGCGGTCTACCGTTACAATTTTCCTTGCTACTACAAAAAAACGCTGAGAGTTTATTTGTGACTTCCATTCTCCTTCTTTCTGTGCTGAGGTTTGTTGTTCTGGCTCGGGTTCGATTTGCTGGTTGGCGCTGTCCTCAGATTAGCCTTCACGGACTTCTGAGGATCTCTTCCTCCTTTACCCGTCTTGCTTGAACTCATATGCATTATAGTGGACGGCAGCACCATCCTCCTCGGCACTTTTGTGTGTGATGTCGGCCCAACTTCAGCCTCCTGATGAAGCATTATTACCAGAGAACACATCGCAAAAAGAGCAAAAATTGACGAAAACACCACAACGAAAGATCTGTGACTACTTCCCATGGAAGTGTGTTCAGAGAAACGACTGGAAGTTCAGAAGATGAAAGCAAATTGTCGCAGAAGTTATGGCAGTATGTCTTCAAGCCTGAGAAGAAGTGTCATATTATATAGATAATCCTTTCTCCTTTTCGAATTTTTCGTTGTCTTGAAAAAACCAAGAATGAGGATGAAGAGGAACAGAATATAAGCAAATGAACTTAGGAAACCACATGAAATCAGGAATCAAATGCATATCAATATCTGTGACTAAAGGAAATTGAGCATTCGGCTTTACAAGCCTAATATCAAGGGTTATAATATTCAGACAATCATGTGACTTCTCATTTGACCGGTACAATTCGCATCCTTAGATTACAATATTTCTCTGACATCTCTGCCCAATTCAAATGGTTGAGCAACTTTTCTCATGTGACTGATCACATGATGAGGCTAAGCCAGTAGCTTTATTTTCTATCCTCTCTGTATTTAGTTCTCTAAGTCAAGATGGCAGCTAAATCTAGCTGGTTGAGCCTGCTTCTCAACTTGAAAGCCAGAAATCTAGCCCCTCTACTTTGACTATTTTCACACTTTTTTCCAAGTCTAGTCAGTTTGGCTCACACTTCTTTTGCTTCTTCTCTGTGGGTATCCCCTCTTCATGCAAACTTCCCCTGAATGATCAATCTTCTTTATCCTTTACCCTTAGCTGGCTTGTCAGCCATTACCGTGTTTCTTTCTAACTCTTTATGCGTTTTAAACCTGCTCATTACCTTGCGTTCAGACATGGGTTTCAGCTGTCGAACATCCAGAAAGAAAATATTCTAGCAGCCCCACCACCATAGTTACTTTGTTGAGGGAATAACATTGTACAATCACCACATTTGTACTGATGTTTCCAACTATTCACGTCCCTAATGTGCTCACTTAAGTTTGATAGCATTCAGAAGCTCCTCGTGTTTATTTTTAAAAAAGGATGTAAAGAATAGCATTCAGAAGCTCCTCGTGTTTATTTTTAAAAAAGGATGTAAACAATGACTCTATTAACCAGTGAACCTCCTGGAGCAGGATTTAAAAGGCCCTGTGATTTATTCCGTGGCTGCTGGGAAATATTCGATCTACATGAAAGGAACAGATAATAGCTTCTTACGGCGGGAAACTTTGAGGGATATTGGCATAAATTAAGACTCTATACGTATTTCAGCTAACCCATGATGTAAGAAAAAATTGTAACTGCAAGCATCTTTCTACTCTGATCACATAGCTGTGTAAGGATGAAATGCCAAGGTTTGTCAGCCCTTTGTCCAGGGTCATATGCTAGCCACTGCGTATATAGAAAAACGCAATTTGCTAATAGCTGAATTATTCTCATAAGAACAATGATGGAGAGAATGCGGCGTCGATACAGAAAATTGCTGCTGAAATTCTTGCTAGAGAGCTAATCAGTTTCCATTCTAATTAGACAAACCCAAAAACCTCAGGCACAACAAATCAGTACAACAAAGTTACCTGCAATATAAATATATCCACCAGACAACAGCACCTATTTTGTGACGAATCAAAAGAATCATAGACTCGTTTTTCTTGGAAATAAATCAATGGACATTTTGTCTTGTCGGTATAAGGTTGTTAGTTTACATGAATCAAAGGCCTTAAAGCTTTTGATAGTGCTTTTATGAACCTTCATCTAGTATCCCCTTCATCACCACATAATAAAGACTCTTTGTCCTTCCAAATAATGCCGCGATAGCCAAATTGTGTCACAAAACAAGAAATTAACTGATCTTCAATCACTTCTTCCGTGGGAAGCACCATGTCAGTCTCCCTCTTCAACGACGTGACTTCTTTATCCTCAATTCCACAAGGGACAATATGCTTAAAGTAGTTCAAATCAGGGTTAATGTTGAATGCCAGCCCATGAGAGGCGATTCCATTTGATATACGAACCCCAATGGCACCAATCTTTCTATCACCAACCCAAACCCCAGTCTCACCTGATTTTCCCGGGCAAGCCCTCACACCATACACAGATGCTAATTCAATCATAGTCAGCTCAAGTTTTTCCACATACTTTCGAGCACCAAGACCAATATCACGAAGAGAAATGATGGGGTACAAGATGGCTTGATGCGGCCCATGAAATGTAATGTCTCCGCCTCTTTGAGTGTAGTAAAGTTCAGCTCCCATCTTTCCAAGGTCTGACTCGGGGACTAGCAAATTATGATCTGTCCTTCTTTTTCCAAGGGTATAAGTGGGAGGATGTTGCAAAGATAATAATGTGTCCGGAATTTTATGACTCTTTCTAGCAACAATTAGTCTTTCTTGGAGCTTGAGTGCATCCAAGTAGTTGACAATGCCCATTCTACAGACATCAATGATTCTTGCTGATTTCATCCCTAGAAAGAAAAATGAAATATGAGAACTTAGATCCTTGCGTGCAATCAACAAATGGCATCAGTTCAATTACCATGCCGAACCAAATAGTCCGAACTGTCAAATGTCCACAAACTAGAACAAAGAATGGAAGCGCACTCATTCCAAAACCAAAACGAATGCACAATGGAACCTCACCTCTCTTTGTCTTACAATTGCAGCAAAGGTCCAACAAGTATGTCAATTGCCTCGACGGAATATTTGCAAAATTGCAGTTGTCATGCATATGTCATGCTTTTTATTATATAAAGTTTTATGACACCAGTATATTAAGCCCTCAAAACCCGCTAAGCATATAAATATTGACCACATCCTCTTTCATTTCTAAGCTGAAAATGTGACAAAAAGGAGAGTTAAACTACCTACAAGAATTTGCTAATTTTTACTCGATGAGGGGCAAAATAAACATATAACACCAACCATGGCGTAAATTTGAATTTGAATTCAAAATATAATTATTTGTTGTCATAAGGGGATTATAGCTCATCATATTCCCAAATGTCACTATCATTGTATTTGGAATTTCGAAATTCACCCTACTCAAGGCACAACGTTAATCTTTCACACGCAACTGTCAGCTTAGATCCTGTTGAGGTACAAGTATTTTGAGGTTTTCGTCAAGCATTTAGCCAGAGTAAATCAACTTAGAAAGATCCAGCTTGATGTCTGAGATGAGCATGGAGCTCTCAAGTCAAACTGCAGTAAAAGAGCATACTTAGAGTTAATTCCACCGCCCTCTAAACTGTGCCCACTGTCCTAAACACCCTAACTCTACCCATCATTATTCACAAGTCAAACTCATTGGTCATTTTGACATGTCACTTCAGCTCGCATGGTACAATCTCAATCCTTTTATCTCTGTTTTCCATGTTTTCTCTTTTGGCTAAGAATCTCATTTGCTCGCTTGAACAGGGAATGACAAGATAAATGGGCTCACTGAGGCATTTCATCGAACACGTTTTGTAGCCCATCAACATATAGCCTTCGCTCTCAAATCCACACATTTTTGTGTAACCCCCTAACGAGGCAGATACTAATTTTTCGCAATCACATGCGCAGACTTGTGCTCAGTGGAATTGGGTAATCACATAACACTGCTGTAAGTAAGAAACTTTAACTTGCGAATCGGCAGTTCCCCAAGAAAGAGCGTTCGAATGAGAGAGAGACAGAGAGGGAGGGAGGGAGGGAGGGAAAGAGAGATTTACTTGTTGGGTATCACATCACCCAGCAGTGCAAGTTTCCCACAGAGCAAGAGAGCCGAACGGCGAAGCGAAAATGAGAGCTCAACACGACAAGGATCATCTCCAAAAACTTACTGATCTCCTCGTTAGGCAAATGTAAGCGCAAATGAACACACATTGGTCGATCACTTAACAAGTACGAACACAGATTGGCCCCCAAGCAAATCTAATCCGAGAGTAAGCAGGTCTGGAGGGGGTTGAAACTGGCGTGAAAGACGTGAAATTTTTTATCTTGGACCCAACAGTAACAATTCTTTCGAATTCGAAAGTAACAGAAAGAAATTATTAACATGGACTGGACCCTTCTAGCTTTTGGATAATTTTGCAAACAACCTTCCTCAGCTTAATACCATTTTCAACTTTTCACTTCCAACGTTGGAAATTTTAGAAAGTATTTTCTCAAGAATTTTTTTCAACAAATTGCTAGAACCTTTTTGCTACTCTCCAAGCATGTGTTTGTCGAGCCGTAGTGCCGCAGCATTTTGCTTCAATCCATCTCTAGCCGAGGGACACGTAGAAACTCACAATCAAAAATTGAGAAACCGTAAAATTTCTCATTTAAATAGAGTAGAGATGAGTCATTATGCAAAGTACCACACGGTAAATTTTTCACAACAGCTCTTTTTCAATTTTCAGGCCGCGTAAAAAATCTGAGAGCCCAAAGTTGGGTACATTTGCTTTTTCTTCCAGCAATTTCGTAGACAGACTGTTACTAGTTGCCACAAAGACTGATACAACAGTAAAGAAATGAATAACAAGGAGATATCTCCAAGTATATAAACCAATCCCCCATCGTCAACAAACGAAAAACCAGGGAATGGCTATGGCACAATCTTTTCTCCAGCTGCAAAAGCAAATCTGACTCGACTGTACTTATATACAACAGGAAAAGGAAATACTCCGCATCTGGTACTTGAATATCTCGTGACAAGTCAGCACGGACTCATGAAGAGCAAGAGAGCATGCAAACGCCAGGCCTATATGCCCAAGCTGGGGGAAGGCGAGCATATTTCTCCATGCCCGGCTGCTCGTCATAGGGTCTCTGCATAAGCTTGAGCAGCCTCCGGACCTCTCCGAAATCACCCAGTTCAGCTGCGTCGATTGCACTCTGGCAAAGATAGTTCCGGAGGACATACTTGGGGTTCACTGAATTCATAGCAGTCTTTCTCTCTTCATCGGACGCCTCGCTATTGACCAGCTGGTAGCAGACACATGAATGTTAATTTACCAAAACAAAGAGTTTGGTACATATATTAGTGTAACAAGATAAGAAAAGCTATATGAAATGCAGATATCAAGGAGGAAAAAACGAGGCGCCTACGGAACAAAATTATGATGCTGGAATGGCTATTTCTCATAATATAGGGCATTTCTCATAATATAGTATCCAGAAGTCCCCTATCAATGATATGCTTTATCAATGACGACAATGTTAAATAAGAGATTTTCTATATCTATCTAACTTGGAAGGACCAATGCCGTAAATACACAGGCAGAACTTGCGGTTCAATAACAGCTCAAGAGAGATGCAGATGCCTACATTGCATGTATAGGTCTTGATTCTTGAAGTTCACTTATGCCTATTCTAAGTAGTTTAGAAAGTTATGCTTCCTCGTCAGGTAGCAATTCATTCTATTGGACATCCACTAATCGCACATAATGAGTCTGCCAATATACTTCAGCCAAAAGCAAGATCAACACTAGTTCAGATGAAATTGCACATTATGCAACATCCAACATGAGCAGATGACAGCACCCTGGACAAGTCTTCACTATGTGGGAACTGTGAGGGAAAAGTCATCATATCATTCTACCTCCTGTATGTAGATTTTCACCCAGCTGATCCATGCCTCCCTCCGCTCCTTCCCAATATCGAGTAGAACAGCCTTCAGTGGAACCAGCAACTCATCCTCCGGAATGCTAAGATCGGCTTTGATATTTGCAAGTGCCCGAAAGAAATTTGTGTAATCAACTTTATCAACGGCCATATTGTTAAGAAGTTTGCTAATTAAGTGTTTATTGTACTTGGGGAGGCCAAGTTTTCTGGTCATTATGCCTTGATATTCATCCATAAATTTGGTCCCATATCTGCAGTACAATGATAGTCTAGAATGAACAGCAAGTTGAGAGTATTATATCCTTCGGAGAAACAAAAGTGAAGATGAGGTAACACCTTTCCATGGCATAGTTTGCCTCCTTATCATTAATCAGCTCAGCAGATGAAAGAGTTGAGACAAACTGTGCGACATTCCATAAACCAATATCAGGCTGATTTGCAAAACAGTATCTTCGCCCTGGAAGATCTGTGGTATTGGGTGTGAAACTTGGATCAAATGCATCCAGAAATCCAAAGGGACCATAATCAATGGTGAGCCCCAAAATGCTCATGTTGTCTGTGTTCAGTACACCATGAGTGAAACCAACACCCTGCCATCTCGCGATCAAGGAAGCAGTACGTTCAGCGATGTCCACTGCCCAAGCTGGCACCATCGGCAATTCAGATCAAAAGAGATATTAGCCAGAAATTCTGCTAACCTTTTGTCTAGAAATCAGTAAGGCGTGTAAAGTAGCATTAAGGCTCTACAACTCTAAAATAAAATGGAAACCCAATCTCATGAATCCTTTGAGACAAAGAATTCGTTATATTTCCTCTGACATCAACTAAAATGGAAACCCAATCTCATGAATCCTTTGAGACCAAAAATTCGTTATATTTCATCTGACATCAACTAAGTTTTCAAGAAGAGCCATAGTCCCATGCAAATTGAAAGCTGCTGTTCAAGGGCCAACCACTTATCATATTTAGCAAACCAACACCCTCATTGCATCAGTAGCAAGAGACGCATTTTGCTTCACATAATGAGATGATCAAGGATCAAGGCAGTAAATAGAAATTCAGAAACTACATAATTAATGCCCATCTTCTATGTTGAGAAAGATGCGAGATTAACAAGATTGATTCCCTCGAGTAAGCTCTTAAATCCATTCTTTTAAATTGATCCATATTGATTGGGAATTCCAGAGGATAGATAGGAAAACACTACAATAAATAAATAAAACAAAGGACTTGCTAGCTTATACAGCAAGTACATCATTTGCACTCCATAATCAGTTACATACTCAGAAGACCTTCATCAATTAAAGAAAAAAAAGAAACACAAGTTACTCATCATGCATAGCACAATATGAACAACAGTTATGATATAGCAAGTGAAATGAGTTCTCCAAAATAAGCTACCTGCATATTTGTTAGAGGTCAGATCCACAACTGCCTGATCATCATTGCCTGTGCTGAAAGACAAGCTTTCGCTTCTACTCATGTTTTCTATATGTGGGAAGTGATGTCTTATAGCATAGTCAGCCAAAGCACGAATGATGCCAAGGTCCTCTTTTCCTCTAAAAGCATGTATTTGATAAGAACCAAAGCGCAAAAAGGATTGAGCGACTCTGCAAACAATTGCACCGGGTTCGTCCTTGGGATTTCCACTGGTGTGAGAATAGAGAAAGTTAAAATCCTGTCTCACTGAATTCCAGAAAAACCAACAAATTCATCTAAACTGCATTACTCCATATGCATACACAATTCTATATAAAACACTTTACCCATTTTACACTCCCAACTCTATCTCCGAGGGAATAAGATCAGGCATTACATTGGATGATTACATTAGCAGAATTGACAATGAACAAAATTTTTAAACATTTCACACCTGCAATTCCAAGACAAACATGAACAAGTGCACAGAGGTACTCGATCAAATGATTTAACTGTCAGGTCATTTGTCACCCTCAGTTCACAGCATCCAAATTCATTCAGATTTACTGAGGCGTCACCATAGCAATGAACACTGCTTCCTGTTTTCACTATCAAATGGCATATATGGAAAAACATGTACATGATGGAAGTTCAAGATGAACGTACTCATAAAACATGTCTCGAGTAACTAATTTCCCAGTTGTCACAAGACAGAGTGCACGGGTAGTGGGAATTCCCAGACTGTGCATTGCTTCACTGCAAAGGAACTCTCTGATGCTGCTACGCAAAACTGCGAGTCCATCAGCAAAGCGACTGTAAGGGGTCTTGCCAGCACCTTTCAGCTGCAGCTCCCACCTTTGTGATCTTGAATTAACAATCTCCCCAAGAGTTATTGCCCTACCATCACCCAACTGACCTGCCCACATGCCAAATTGATGGCCTCCATAACACTGAGCATAAGGTAAACTGCAGCAAAGAAAAGATTAGATAAGCTGAATGAGCAGAATATCACTAACAAATGACATAACTGAAGTCGGTATAAGTGATTCATAATTCCCAACAGCACTTACGCTCCCACCAAAAGGGCTGCACCAGAGAATAGAAGTGGAAAGTCTGGTCTTTGAAATCTGAAACCACAAATAACTCAATTAGCCCAATGAAAAGAGAGACTCAATCTGAAGCAAGAAGCACTTCCAACTTCCAAGAATGAAAAAAAGAATAAAAATGTAGACAAAGCTGAAATCTAGCTCTCAACGGAGTAACAGCAAATTGACTCTATTGAAAAACAAAAGTATGCTGCTTGAAACACTTTGGGTGATGAAGGGACAGCACCAATCAGAGACATTATCAGAATTGTTAAACTACTGTTCTTAATTCTAGAGAAAATTTTCTTCACAGGCACAGAGATTTCTTGATCTTGTTTTATCCATCAAACAAGTTCCGATGTGACCAACAAAATAGTGCCAGAGGGGCAAAAACTCACTCCTCAGGATCCAAATCAAGTGCTTCAGCAACTAAGTCTGACCATGCAACAAGTTGAGGATTTTCTACTTCAGCCGAAGGAGATACTTTTGTATAGCAAGCATGCAATACCTGCATTCACAATGAAAAAAAGACAAGGCTAAAGGGCCAGCGATAGAGCGATTTTGGGTAAATCAGCAAATAGAGACACTCCCCTGGTTAAAATGGAAATTAAGGGTTGAATGTCCAAGAGTTGGATTTTAATTTGTGGCCACTTCGAGTGCTGGAAATGAAAATCATGTTTGATAATAGCAGAATATTGAGTATTCAATGATATTATTTTCTAGATAAATATGGAATTGGGAACACTATTAAACCGTTAGCAATGTAATCGGCGAGATTTTATTTCCTATTCCGATGCCTTTTCTATTGAATGAATCAAGTAACCCCTCCCCTCCTTCCTTAGAGAATTAAGTGGTTTTCTAATTTAATTGCATCTTTTAAGTCAAAAAACTATTTATGGTTATCAAATGTGCTAAATTTTATTAATTCCTGAAGATATTAAATTTTAACACGTATTGAAATTATCAAGCAGGCTCTTAGTACTAAAACTAGTTCGCATTCACCAGAAAAAAACTGTCTTTGCAACGGAAAACAAAGATTTACTGCTTGTTTTGGGGCAGCTTTTTAATACTACATGCTTGTTTTAGGTGGACGTCATAAAGCAACAAACGGCCTAAAGCCAATCTTAGACAATTAGATTCCTACATTCTGTTCCATTATCTATCAGAAAGAATGCTAGACTGATCAGCTGCCAGCTGAACTGAACTGCATTTACTCAAGAATGGTCATAAGCCGAACAATGATCCTAATACACGAAAAAATTAATGTTTATTTAGCTGGGCAATCAATGTAAAAGCTAAAGTGCATGGTGTAAGTTGAAGAGAAGCTATATAATTCTTTTGCAGCAATATACCTCCAGCCATTTCTCGAACCTAACCTCCTATGGCAAGGCTGCTGCCAAATTTCTCTGCTCTCTCCTGCTCCTAGTGTGATTATACACACACGAGACTAAGCCAACCATATTTATTCGTTGCTAATCATGCAGTGAGAAAATGAATAAATATTTTTAAACCCCCATGCATCTGGTAGCTAAGTCCTGGCCTACAGCAACTTAGTTCGACACACTTTGATCTACTACTCCATCAAGATCTCAAGTTTTCACATAACAAAAATTCCCATCTCACATGGTGTACTCAACCTAGCGGTAGATCATACCATGTGCTTCTGAGATTTAATGAGTTCGCAAAATCAAGCCTGCGCACAAAAAAAAAAAAAAAGAATCTTAAGTAGCGTTTCAGCCTCAAAATTACTTATTACTATCGCGGCAAGGGATATTGCTTACAAAAGCAAACACTTCCCACACTCTATCGTCACCTTATATCCACCTTACATTTCCCTGCTTCTTGTTCTATATCTGCCTCCAAGACACAAACTCCGAATAAATGCTAGTCAACTATTCGAATAAGCATTCTGACGTCGAGAATATGACTAACCGAAGAATACTACCTAGCTCGCTACGCCTCACCGTTTTCACGGAAGCCCAGTTCAAATTCCCTTACTATCGGTCAATCTGTAAACAACAGTCTTCCAAGGGCGTAACCAAAATCAAGCACCAAAAGCAGGACGCGAAGACCCAAACCTCTCGCGGAAACGCGTCGGTCCTCGTATCCCCAGGCAACTCCCTGACGAAGGAGTGGTCCCAAGTCAGATCCTCGAGCTTCAGTCCCCTCTTCTTATCCTTATCCACCAAGCTATGATCCCGCAAATCGCGCGTCACGGACTCGACCGCCTCGGCTTCCTGCGAGGTGGGCTCCATGGAAACGCCGCCCGGCCTAGCGTCGCATGCGACGGAGAGCCACCTGGGAGGAGGACCGAACGGGGAGCGGAGGCGGCGGGATTTGGCGGCGAGAGAAGAGAGCGAGAGGGGGCGAAGAGGGGAAGAGAGCGAGAGGGGCGACTTCAGAGAGAGAAGATGGAAGTGCGAAAGCATTTCTCCTTTTTTTTTTTTTTCCCCCTTTGTTATTGACCGACGATTAATCGTTGGAGAGCGGTTCGGGGCTTGGCGTTCCACCCCCGTTGGAGTTTTGCGTAGCTTTTCTTTCTTAACAGTTGAAACGTGGATCGATCGTGTCGGCAAAATTACAACACGTGGATTGACTTTCTTCGTTTTGGCCAAAAACAAATACAAATAAAATTTGATTAACTAATTAATTAAAATATTGTTATTGCCGATAGTGATATCAACCGTCTCGAGGAAAATTATCAATTTTTAGCAAAATAAACGCGCCATAAACTGGAATCGTATTTTTTTTATTACGAAATGAGCTATTGCCCTAGATTCGCCGCAGAAGACCGCCTTCTTCCTAGGGGTGAGCAACCAAACCGGATTTACCCGGTACCCGGATCGGCCCACCCGAAAAACAGGGTCGGGAATCGGTTCCCGTTGAAACCGGGCCGGGAACTGGTTCCAATTTTTTAGAACCGGTTAGAACCGGTCCGGTTCCTGGGTCTAGGTATGAACCCACCCGGACCGGTTTATAGGATCGGTTTTTAGGCGATGTTTTAAGAAAAAAAACCCTAATCAAGTCTTCGAGTCGCAGCCCCTTACCTCGGCCTCCTCTATTTCCTTTCGACATTCTCTCGGCTCAATCTTGCACTAGGGAGTATTTACATTTGTAAATGCAGAATTTTTTTTTGGTCGAATATGCACATTTCATTGAATGAGTAATATGTATTCATTTTTGCATACAGAGAAACCAGGTAGACCCTGGAACCGGACCGAAAAACAGGGTTGGTTCCAAAACAGGGTCCAACATAAACAGGGTAGGGTCTCGATTCCAAAAATTGGGAACCGGTTATAACAGGGTCGGGTTTAGGGTCTAGGTCTGGACCCGACCCACCCGGCCCATGCTCACCCCTACTTCTTCCGGTGAAAGTTCGTATATTCTTATTTTTAGGCTATTTTTAGATATAAAAAGAATAATACCCTCCACACCTAATAATTGGAATGATGTGCTTAGGCATCTTTTAACCCAAAAAAAAAGAAAAGTCATTTTAAAGGAAGAATAATTTAGATAGATACATAAACAAATATTATAAGAGTAAATTAAAGGTGAGAAATCAAAGTGATTAATTAAATAAATTAAACTTAAATATATACATAAATTAGTATTACTATAAAAGAGGGTAGAATTATCAAAAAAGTTCAAAACCTATTATAATTGTGTCAATTCAATCCTAACTTTTTTTGTCGATTCAATCCTAAATCTTTTGCAATTTTTAACATCTTAAACTATATAAGGAAAGGAAAAAAAAATCAAACCATTGAACTAAACTGAACCAAATTGATTCAAGTTGATTCTTTTAAGAGTGATCTTTTAACATTTTTTAAAATCATGCCAAACCCCATGAAAAGAAACTATATCACGTAAGGCGTTAAGCGGGCTTGTTGAATAAGAAAATGCTCGATTTTTAAAATTTAAGGGCGCGTATGACAACCATTCTATTCCAAAAATAATTTATGGAATAGAAATAGATTTTTCTATTTCAACCGGAAAGAAAAAATTTTTATTTCTAGTTTTGGGCCAAAATCTATTTCTGCAATAGATTTTTGTTTCAGAAATAAAAAAACAGATTTACGTTACCAAACGAATTTCTATTCCAAACCTATTTTTGAAATAGGTTTGGAACAGAATTAGAGAAACAGAAACGTTCTCATGCACGCCTACACATATCATTGGAAAATTAACACATTGAAAACTCTTATTTGGTTGACCGATTGGTGTTCCAAAAGGCAAATCTAAACAGAAATATATAAAAGCAGGTGAAGTAGCTTATGTGTATACTTATCTACGAATATATTACGTGTTGCGATTGTATGATTTAATTCCCTATGCAATCGGTACTGTTTGAGCCATTTTCTAGTTTGTGTAACATTTCAAGTTCCTAAAATTAGTCAGAAAAGGCAAAAGAAGAAAATATCTTATCAAAAAGTCAATGTATAGTTAAAATATCAACTAAACTCACAATATACTCTTCAATTTCAGTCATAATAAATCTTAATTTACAAATAAGAGCGTAATTTCAGATAATTTATATGTGCATATAACTAGTTTGTTATTATAGAACCATCGTTTGCAATGATAATATGTTCCGAATCACATAAAAAAAACTATATAACGATCAAATATTGCCTAAAACTAGATATGGCCGTGCTAATGGATTATACTCCTTCAATGTGTGTATGAAATTATTTTTCGTCATAATATCGTTGAATTATTATTTTCCATAAGCGAATGTAAATTGTAAATTTTAGAAATTTTAGTACACGATAGTAAAATAAATAACAACGAAAAAGACCGAGGGCTATTTCAAGCATTTTATTATTTCTTCTAACTAAAATTTTGAGTAATTATGTCAAACCAAATAAAGATATAGTGTCGAAAATATTAGGATTCAGCGAGCAATTATCTTGGTTCACAATTAAATTATAGTTACGTTCGGTAGAGGATTCTTATTATAATTAACACTTCACGCATCTCATTACATTCATTAATTACAAGAGAAAAAAAGTAATATATACGAATAGTTATTCATAGACCCAAACTATCAATATAAAAAAAAAATGGATCGAACTATAAAAATCATCTAGCGTCTTAGGGTCGTTGCCCTTGTAACCTTTGCCATGGCAACCCCCACGGACCCCGTTCACTTGTCGAGGAGCAAGACCTCATGCCTTACCGTGGATATGAAGTATGAATCAGAATCACACCTTAACATAAAATAACTTATTTTCCAAATCAAATTAGAATTAAAAGGAATTGGGATTAATATATTTCAACATATTTTATTGGTAAATTTTCAAAAAAGGGTCGCTGACCCTTACCTCGACCAAGGCAGGGGTCAAGGTAGGGGCCACGCGACCCTTGCCCAAATTTGGGAGAGGACCTGACCCTCCGTCGAATTTGGTGAGGGCCTCTTTGGCCTTGGCCTCAGGGTCATCGGCCCTTGCCGACCCCCTACTAGCCATGGGTTGGCGGCCATGGGTAGAAGAGTTAATTTTTTTAAAAAAGTAAAAAATAAATAAAAGGCATGCAAAAAATAAATAACAAAAAAAGATGAAAATGCTCTTGAAATCAAGCTATTTTTTGAGATTTCATGGCCACTTTAAATTTTTATTTAAAATAACTTTTATTTCAGATCTTTATTTGAAAAAAATGAGAATATTTTGAGTTTTTATTTGAAATGAGATTTATTCAAAACTTTCGTTTGAGAAAATGGAATGATTTCGGATTTTTTTTATGGAAATTTTCCCTATTTTATTTACAAATTCTATCATCGAGAAACAATTATTTGCACCGTCGGGCTCTCGCCCTTCGCTGAAGCTGGCACTTTCTCAGAAGTCCGGAATCAAAACCAATCATTAACTGACAAATTAGGGCGCCAGAAAAGTTATTTGAAGTCCGGTTTCCTTCTCGACTCGAGCTTCAGCTCTCCGCTGAAGAACACACCCAGACGCGTGCTCTATATCTCTCCCTCCCCCACTTCCCCACCTCGATCGACTCGTCTGGTGTGAAATCTTCAATCTCGGATCGCGTTTTTCGTCTCTTCGCTTGCCCTCCATTCACCCGGAGTCGCGCAATTCGTCGGGAGATTCCGGCGACGGTCTCGTGAACACCGAATCGCTCCTCGTCCCCCCTCTTTCCTGCGCTTGGTTTTCGCTGTTTCCGCGTCAAACGCGACGTCATGGAGCCCAATGGAGTGGTTGGGTGATTCGTGTCGGCGGATTCTCCGTGAATTTGCCTTCTTTCCGAGCACCGCGAAGGTCTAGCAGCTCGTGGTTGGTGCGGTTGTAGCCTTTCGATTGGGTAGAAGAAGCGAATTCGGCGGCCCTTCGTGTTTGGAGCGAGTATTTGATTCGAAGAGACGGCGATGGATTATGAATTGTCCGACAGCAGCGGTATGTGTGATAAATATCGACGCTTTGACTGTTTTTGTGCTTCTTAGGGTTCTTTTCGATCTTATAATCACTCTATATATAGGTTGTTCTATTGATTTTGCTTTAATATTTTGAATTGAGACGGTACCTTGTACTCAATTAGAAGCAGAGGCCGTTGTTAGGAACTTGGAGCTTCTTATTCAAGGGGTCCGTTAAAAAACAGCCAATCGAAAGAAGTATATTCTCAATTTGAGGTTTTTAAAGGATTGCTTGGTTGAGAATGAGCTAACTCTGATTTTTTTTTCCTGCTGATCTTGTGGTATTATGATAAAATAAAAAGCTTATAGTCTAGGAACTACTTTTAGGATTTAATAGCTTAGCCGTCAACTCATTGCTGTGATTAATGGGTCTGGTTGTTAGATGGACAAAGTTGCATAGTAGAAGGATTCAAGCTTGTTTACGTGCTTCTAAGTAGTCTGATTTAGATTTCACTTGTAGTGTACTGAGGCTAGTTACCTTCTTTCAGCATTATATACTCTAATACACTTTCCTGGGCCGGAATGTTTAATTGCAGAAACTGTGGGGTATGCGTAACTCTGCAATTCTTCTTTTCTTGGAATCTCTCTTTGCCTCTTGTTTGTGAGCTGATGGCTTGAAGCCCATCCCCCAGCTTCCACTTCTTCAAATGTTGCTTTTTCTTGAGGGTCTTGTTAATGAATGCCTTGGGACATCTGTTAAACATACTTAACTAAGAAATATTTATGTTTACAATGCATTGATTGTGCATAAGATGAGGAAGATAGAACTTTGGATATGATAAAAATTCTTCATTTATATGTTTAATTAGTGCCCTTGGAGCACTACTACTTAATGAAATCGCCGCATGTAAATCTTACCTTGAAAAAGTGTTTGACATTCTAAAGTTTTCTGATTATGGATGTATATTTGAATGCTATAAATGATCCTCTTTGGCGTTACATCATTATTTTGGCATTTTTATCCTGCACTGTGGGGACTTTTGAGTTTGAAGTGTCAATTGTGCTTCTGCTCTCAACAACTTTTTTCTCTTAAATTTACCTTTTTTATTTAAAAAAAAATTGGTGAGACTGGTTCTCCCCCCTCCCCCCCCCCCCCCAATATGCCCCAAGAAATGGCCTTAGTTGATGTTTCTTGAAGACTATAGGAGTATATTATTTGAGGTTTTCCATGTATGAGGTGATCAGTCTTCAATCTGTGGATTTGAGATTATTTCAGTGAGGGTTTAGATGTTGCTGACAAACTTCTGAACCTTGTGCTTCTGATCCCACCAGACCCTAAAAAAGAAACCCAAGAAAAAGAGCATCTAGTTAGTGCTTTGATGCTGGTATATTCTATCATATCTTCATTCTCTTTCCTTCATTATCATCAATCGTCATTTCACCAGAACAGCCAATTTTAGGTTGCAGCTTTTTTGGTGTCTTTACTTTCGAAAAGTGTGTAGGTTGCTTTTCCATTAAGCTACTGAGATTGCTGATACACTTGAATTGTTAGAAGAAGAGATGCCTTTTCCAACCTCAATGTCCTAATCAGTAGCTTATATCAGATGAAGAGATGCTTTGCCCTATCTCAATGTTGCAATCAGCAGCTTATTGGTTTAGCTCTTCCATAGATACTGCAAATGCACTGCATCTACTTTTCCCATTCCTTTAGAAATTTCTTTGTGACCCTTTGTGGGGTGTAATTTGTAGTCCTTGTTTGTATATGCAGGGACAGATGATGATCTTCCCCCTACTCATAATAGGTTTCAGAGGGGGGCCAGAGCTGCTGGCAACCCCCGGTCTAGTTTTGTTGGTCCTGCTCTGTTGCCTGGTGTTCATGGTGACATGGAAACCCAGATCCATGACATTGAGCAAGAAGCCTACTGTTCAGTCCTTCGGGCATTCAAAGCTCAGTCTGATGCCATTACCTGGGTATCTCTCGTTGTTCATATGTTAATTTTTCTGTCTTGCTTGAGATTTTTAACCAGGCTCAGGGACTTTTTTCCCCCTGTCTTTGATAGGAAAAGGAAAGTCTAATTACTGAACTGAGGAAAGAGCTGAGGGTATCAGATGAGGAACATAGGGAACTTCTATCAAGGGTCAATGCCGACGACATGATTCGTAGGATAAGGTCTCATCTTTTGGATGACTTTTTATGCTAGTTGCTAAGAAATAATGGACGAGCTATTCCTTTACCAAAAAAAAAAAATAATGGATGAGCTATTTTCACGTAGATGATTTTTTTTATTTTTTATTTTATTTATCCTTCATTTCTAACTACTTCTTTAGCCATTAGGGAGTGGAGAAAAGCAAGAGGGCTTCAACCAGGCATGCTCAGTACATCCCAGCCTGTTCATGATCTCTTACCAAGTCCCAGTGTCTCAGCATCTCGTAAGAAACAGAAAACATCACAATCTGTAGCTTCTTTATCTATGGGGGCACCATCTCCTGCACTGCATCCCTCAATGCAACAACCTTCTGGATCGATAAAACGAGGACCTCCCCCTGGAGCCAGGAATAAGAAGCAGAAATCAGTAAGTTGGGAACTTAATGGCTCTCTTCTCAAGAATTTGAATAGATAAGTATATGTTTCCTCTTCTTTTAATTAATAAAGCATTATATCTGCTGGATTGTTGATGAAGTCCATGCAGTACCCTTCTGCAGGTGTTAGCGCAAGGCCAGGTGCAAATCGGGGCTCCTCGGGGGCCTTTCCAGTGAACGAACATGCTGAGGCGACGTCTTATGATCCACTCATAGGGAAGAGAGTATGGACTAGGTGGCCTGATGACAACAATTTCTATGAGGCTGTTATAACCGACTACAATGCAGCTGAGGTATTGTTTCCTAACTGTTGGATAGGTGTTGTTTCTTAGTTGTTGGATGTTTTTAGTGTTATGAGATTTCGCTGATCATTAAGCTAAATCTTTTTCACTAGGGCCGCCATGCTCTCGTTTATGATATAAATACAGCAGATGAAACATGGGAGTGGGTCAACCTCAAAGAGGTAAATATGCTTTGGTAGAATTTGCCAGGAGGATTAACATGCCTTTTGAAGATAATAGTTTATTCACTGGACATTATGTGTTAGTTGATTGTTCAGGTATCATGCAGTCTCAGTTTTTGGCTGGTTGCATACTTTTATGTACCCATTCCTTTTCTGATGTCAGATGTTGAATAAATTTTCTTTGCCGCGTTTGATAATAGTACAGTTGTTCACTGTTAAGGATATCACCATTGGTGATTTCCCTTTAATTGGTTTTTGGGTTAACATTTATAAGCTCTTTTGCACGCACTCAAATACACATGACACCCTCCCGTACACCATACGGTTGTTAATGTCTCTTTACCTGATCCTGCTGTTTTATTTGTTATCTCTTCCTATCGCTCGTGGAATTGGTGTTTCTGAGTGTCATATTTTCTCCTCTCGTGTAGATATCTCCTGAAGATATCCGATGGGAAGGAGAGGATCCTGGCGTACCTCGTAGAGGAGGCCGTCCTGGCCCAGGGCGTGGAACCAAAAAACCCATGACCCGTGGTGGCAGCGTTGCAGGAGTCGGAAGAGGTAGAGGAACCACAAAGGGTCAAACCAAAAAAGATGTTCCTTTATCGCAGAACGGTGTGGGAAAAAAGGCATTGGGGGATATTGAATTACTTCATACGGATACACTAATTAAGGAGGTATACAAATGACTTTAATGGATTTGAACTTTGAAATAGCTATCTTCTATTCTTGATTTTTAGGATATTAATGTAACAGGTTGAGAAGGTTTTTGGCGCAACCCATCCTGATCCCACAGAGATCGAGAAAGCGAAGAAAGTGCTGAAGGTGATTTGCTTGCTTATCTTTTGTTATGTACCGTTTTATATCGCTGTTCTTTCTCATCCATCCATGTCTCTGTGAAATGCAGGAGCATGAACAAGCCCTGGTTGATGCAATCTCAAGGCTTGAAGATGCCTCCGATGGTGAAAGTGGTAATACCTAATTACTTAAACCGCCATCTTTCATAACATAAGCAACTTAGGTTAAGCACCCCCCCCGCCCCCCCCCCCCCTTTTCTTTCTCCCCCCTCTTCTTTTTTCTTCTTCTTCCTCCTCCCTCTCTGACAACTGCTGTAACTCGCCTTTGTTGTACTCTATGTTTATAAAACTGGTGGTGTATGGGCTCTCTGGCTTTGTAAAAATCATGTGGAACATTAGTCAGTTGAATAAATTTTTGTCGATGCGCTCGAAGGGGCTCTTTGAAGTAATTGTAGCTGTTATTCCTCATAGTAAAAGCATTCTTTCTTCTCTTCTCCTCTTTTTACTACTAGACAATCTCAGTAGTATCATGTGAGATAAGACAGACGCGATAAGGGTGGCCATTTAATACAATGCTACCTTCTCTTTTTTGACTCGCATTTGGCGAAGTCTCAATTGATTTCAGAACTCCATTTCCCTTTCGGGACTCCTTTCTTTAGGCATTTTCAGCTGGGTTGATTTGCTTTTTCTTCGAGTATTCGCTCTTTTGGCTACTTCCTTTTACATTTATCCTTGCTTTGCCTTCAAAAGCAGATGGTGGAGAACACCATAACCAAGGGCAAAACAGGAACGAGGGTGGAGGATGAGACAGTATAACGTGATTGGTGGTGAAGGCCGGGCGGTGATAAGATAGGCAGAGATGGTAGGATTTCGACTGATCCCCAGGACGAAGGCCATGTCCTATGATTGCTGTAGGCGCTTGCTGTATAATTTCCTCTTAATTCATTTAACCATCATGTAAATTAGCATTAGCCTGATATTCGATTATTTCCCTAGCCTTTAACTTGTGAGTCTTGCAAATCGCAGTTTATTTGGCTGACTTATTCAGTATACTCGAATGTAACTGATATCTAGACTAGTTTGTGATTTATATCAACTCTCTCTCTCTCTCTCTCTCTCTCTCTCTCTCTCTCTCTCTCTCTCTGAGTAAAATGCCAGTATTGCTCCATCTGAAACTACAGATGAAAGAATTACAAGCCATGAGATACACACCTAAGGAGATAGATCATTCGACATGTAAAAGTTAGCTATCCAATCCGTCGAAACTCCAAGAACAAGTCAGATCAGAAAGGTCCAACAAACTAACAGCCAAGATCCCTGTGCCCGAGCACCGTAACATCTTCCACTTGAGGGGATTCCTTCTGCAATTACAAAGTCCTGAATGCAAATCGTAACGCAGGAAAAGAAAAGATATTACACAAAAGCTCTACTTTGTCAACCAGAAATTTTCTCTTTGGACGATAGCCCGATTTTAATGGAATCACATGCGTCGAACCACCTGCAAATAAAGCTCAACCATAAAATCGATGTGATTCGTCTATTTGGGGTTTCTCGAGCCCACTGAGATGGCATATACAGAGCAAAACACAAAAGAATCCGGAGCGCTGTTAGATTCTGTCCTGTATTAGGCATTTGGAAAATTAAGAATACAAAGCAATGCAGTCTTGTCGCCTCACGAGTAGGTCCATAAGGCTGGACTGGATCAACTCCAAATGACTCCAGAAACAAGAGCTTATGCATAGAACCAAGAAAAAGTTAAAACAAATTGGCTCCGGATCTGCATCTGAGATCATTAACAAAGCATACGCAAATTTAACAGACCCATTGACGTTCCCTGTCCACCCAATCAAACAGAGTCAAGGGCCCTTTTGTGATGTTCAACAAAATCAATGAGCCAAGCAGTCCAACGGACCAATCGCAAAAAAATGAGCATATCCATTGTGCTCACCAAACCATTTCCACCTAAATCAGGAAGGAGTAATGTTCATGCAAAAGCCAGTCATCGTTTCAACATTAGAGAACAGCAGAATTCTACATGACAGTACGGGTTGAACATCCTGTAGTTGGTAGCTTACACCCAATTCAATGAAATTTTAAATGCTCATACCTACATTGCCGCTGTAATACGTTGCATCAATATCTTGACCATCATTTGCCAGATTAACCATGCAAATTGGACCAGCCACCATGTAACTTAGGCCAGAAAATTAATCACTCAAAAAGCCACAGAAAAGGGGTCCAATCATTAAATTAAAAGCATAAAATATTCCACTCTTTCCCAGTTTTGGTGTATAGGTTGTAAACTGTGCAGTTCATAACCCTATGCTCCCACGCGATAACATCAGAAGTAGCAAGACAAAGCCAGTTCCTTAAAACAGAGACAATGCTGAATGAGCATCCAAACAATCTGGCAATAAATAGGTGATGAGAGGAGACAGGTAGATGGCACAATAACAAATAACAAATGCAAAACAAGATATCACTAAACATGTCAAACGTGAAAACTTGTCTTATCTATGTGAATAAAACGTAGTTAGAGAGAACCATTGCGCATAAAACCAAAACAAGAGAATAAAAAAATCTGATGCTTCCGAACGATAGAAAATGGCAAGTATATGCAATTGCCACACATAAAAAAACCTGAACAGTTTAAGTATTGTTTCCTATCCTTGATCCATCATGGACTCAGAAACCAAATAGAAACCTGTAATGCAACCCGAAAAAACCATGCTAGAACTTAATTGGGCCATGCTCAAGATAGTTAAATGGAGCCATGGGTAGGGAGTACGTAAAAAATCAGATCAACAACTAACAAGCGAATGAAAAGGCTAGAACTGAATTACCTCCAACCCTCATCTAAATCCCTACGTGTATCCCCCAAAGCATAAAGCAATGTGCCAGAGGGCGCGTGAAACCCCGTCAAGATATGACTTGTTTACTTTAAAGTTTGAAGAACTGAGGCCCCGAGAATGCTTGCTCAAGTGTTGCTTTTTGTCCTAGACCTTCCAACTTGGTAGAGTTTTCATATGCTTGACTACGTCTCATTTACTTTCATTGAGCAAGATTATAGAAGCTGCAATAAATAAATTCAGATGCAGCAAACTATTGCTATATTTCCACGCATTGTGTAGGCTAATTAACATTCAGCACGGCGACATAAAACAAATAAGTCAGCCTTCTGAGTTAGAGAGAACTGGAAGCAACATAAGTATGCAGTGAGGCTCCAAGATGGAAGTTCATACCACTGTGTCATATTCCCCAACAGAACTCTAAACGTGGCCATCAAAAAGTAGACAGAAAGCCCCTTTACTAACTTAATCATGCAAATTCTCTCTTTTCCCTAAAAAAAAAACTAATTCGATGTAGCCAACCAGAATTTTAGGCCTGCATGGTATCGATTATGATCCGAAAAAGTGATTCTAATTAGAATTGTTTTTTTTTTCTAATTCTGTTCTTTAGATAAGTTTTAGAGAATCAAAATGTGCGTAGTAACTGTATAAAATTTCTATTTTAGGTCGAGGGAAAATGATGAGCAAACTAAAAAAAATAAGCGAGAGATGTAGGACTTCATAACATTTATTTCTGAAAACTGATTCTTTTTCGTAGAACCAACTTTTTTTTGCTCTTATTTTTGTTCCAAAATTATTCCCAAGCACAGAATTAAAATCGTTACATTACCAAACATATCTTTTATTATTTTTTGTTCCAGTGATCAGAATAATCAAAATTGTAGTCATGCATGCCCTTAGTCGCATCAGTGACATCAACGGTTATTACCAATCTTCCCTTTGGACGCAATCCTTGTGCATTTCCAATTGATTATGCAAAACTTCTCACATACTTAGCCGATCATATACATAAAACAGTTTGAAACAGTCTACGAGTTAAAACTTTACCAACTATCCAGAGCCCCCAGAACGAACTCCTGAAGGAGCAAACGCTCAACCATTATCACCTCCTCGTATCCCCTCTACGCATGAAAACTGTCAAATCACATCCAAAGCAGGTTCACCGGCAAAATAACTCCCGAAACAGTGATCAAAACATATAGGAAGCAGATAAATTGCGCAACGTCCTAATATCCGCAGATCTACAACGTTACACACATGAGCAACTTCCAAATCTAATTGCTACCCAGAAAGCGTCACACTTCACCAAACATTCGAGCGCTTAATCAATTGAGGCTTCGGAGCATCCGAATCAGACCTGCAGATGATTCTCACCGGGCCAACCAGAAGACGGCGATGACTCTCAATTAGTTTGAGCAGACGCAAATCCAGCCCAGTCGCTGCGTACAACGACGCACGAGCTTTTCTCCCTGTGGAATGAGGAGAAAGTCATCACCATCTTTAGAGCTCGGAAGCTGTGCAGCGCGCGATTGCATAGCCCCAAGGCGTGATCATCGCCCGATTGAGCGGGGCTTCCATGGACGAATGCTTGTTAATTTGCAGTTTCCACTTCCGCTAATTGAATTGGCATGAGAGAGAGAGAGAGAGAGAGAGAGATGGGGGCTGAACATGAACTGTGGAGGATGGGTGGATTCGTGATGTGTCGACCGTCGAAGTGGGATAACCTCGAAGATAAACGAACAGATGAAATTGAATCGAGTTAAATATATATAATCTCTGGATTATCTGATTTATATAAATGTATATAGATACTATAACGAACAAATCCAAATATCCGTGGAGCTCTTAGCAAATTTCTAGCACGGCAAAAAAGTAAGATGGATCAAATTGTGCATCTAACTCAAAGAGCATTCCTGATAATATATATGTAAAACTAAAATTAGCTCACAGAGACGTTTTTCATGCCAGGTTCATTAAGCTCTTAGCAAATTTCTAGCACGGCGAAAGGATAAGATGGATCAAATTGTGCATCTATTTCAGCGAGCATTCCTGATAATATATATGTAAAACTGAAATTACCTCACAAAAACGCCTTACGTGCTCAACATGCTCACGCGAGGGTATGAGTGATCTTTTAGGAAAGTGCCTTTGCTTACGGTAATAAACAAAATCACGATACTTGTTATGGAACGGGTTTAAATAAATAATACATAAATTTAGACTATATTTGTGAATTGATGAGTGGAATTTCTTAACAGTCTTTTATCTCATGAACTTCTTAAAAGATGAATGTTGGATTTATTTCGCCCAGTCTATATACAACAATTTCTTGTTGTGATTGGTGCTTTTCATTAGTGAAATGGCTAGTGATAATTGAATAGCCGAACAGAGGAATTGGATCGTGTGGCTTTCATTTTGTTCTTCCCACTTTCCAAACACCTCGGATTTTTTGGTCTCTACTTATATAGACTACACGTCACAATGAAAATACATGCTAAAAAAGATAACCCTAGAGATTTGACCATGATCATGGAGTGTGTCGCGACCCTAAAAAATTTCCAATTAGGTGAATAGATTATCAGGTTAATTAAAATAACTAACTTAATATAAACCTTACCAAATCCTACTAAATTGCAACTTTGATTTTTATTCAAATGATTTTAAAATTTAAAGTCGTCACTAATCATTTTTTGTAGGTTGATTAGAGACCTAAGTAAATTAACAGAAGAACTAAGTTACTTCTACGAATAAGAGATTATGAGTTCGGGGACTTGGTTATACTAGTTAATTAAAACTAATGCCCTTTCGGTGCCTTAATTTCATGGATATCCTAATTTGGCAACTCATGCTTGGTTTATTCTTAAAATTCTAAGGGGGTGTTCTCTTTTTGGTGTTTTCACTTTTTAAATGGAATGTATGTGAGTGGCATTTTTCGGTATTTTCAAAGTATTAAAGATTCCCTGAAGCCGAAAGATGGAGTGTGTTAACGACTTCTGTGCAGTGTTACGACCTCCAACAGGTAGCTCGGCCTACTCATTCAGGGGTCTGGTGATTGTCGCGACCCTCTAAAAAAAATTTTAAATTTTAAAGGGGGTTAACGGATTATTAGGTTAATTAGATTTGACTAACCTAACGCGGACCCTCCCAAGCCCTACCGAATCGCAACTTTGGTTTTTGTTTAAATGATTTTAAAATTTGGAGTCGCCACTAATCGTTCTTGGTAGGTCGATTAGAAACCTAAATAAATTAGCGGGAGAACTAATTTATTCCTGCGAACCAGAGATTAGGAGCTCGGGGACTTGGTTACACTAGTTAATTAAAACTAATGCCCTTTCGGTACCTTAATTTCATGGATATCCTAATTCGGCAACTCAGACTTGGTTTATTCCTAAGGCTCTAGTAGGGTATTCTCTTTTGTGTTTTCACTTTTTAAATAGGATGCATGGATGGTATATATTTTTATTTGTTATATTTTTTTAAGTGTTAAAGATTCCCTGAAGCCGAAAGAGGGAGTATGTTAACGACTTCTGTGCAGTATTACGACCTACTTATCTTTTGGGTCTGAGGATTCAAAAATTAAATTATAGGAAGTACATGACAGTGAATAAACACCTCCAATGGGAGGCCTAGCATTGGCTTGGCTCTTCCCTTTGGGATTTAAGGTACAGGTATTTAAGTTGCAAGTATTTAAACTACTGTAAGTAAAAACCTCCAACGGGAGGCTAAGCATTGGCTTGGCTCTTCCCTTTGGAATTTAAGGTACAGATATTTAAGTTGCAGGTATTTAACTACTGTAAGTAAAAACCTCCAATGGGAGGCTAAGCATTGGCTTGGCTCTTCCCTTTGGGATTTAAGGTACATGTATTTAAGTTGCAGGTATTTAACTACTGTAAGTAAAAACCTCCAATGGGAGGCTAAGCATTGACTTGGCTCTTCCCTTTGGGATTTAAGGTATAGGTATTTAAGTTGCAGGTATTTAACTACTGTAAGTAAAAACCTCCAATGGGAGGCTAAGCATTGGCTTGGCTCTTCCCTTTGGGATTTAAGGTACAGGTATTTAAGTTGCAGGTATTTAACTACTGTAAGTAAAAACCTCCAATGGGAGGCTAAGCATTGGCTTGGCTCTTCCCTTTGGGATTTATGGTGCAGGTATTTAAATTGCGGATGGACTTTGTCCTCTCCATTCTGGGGTATGAATTCTTTAAAATAAAATACAACGAATTGATTCAACAATTTGAAATTTGTGCGCGCTTGAGGACTCCTCCAAGCCGATTTTGTGCTTCCATAGGGTTGACCATTGATATAAAGCTGCGGCTTCCTGACATAAAATAGAGTGAAATGTCAGTATACAAAATATGTGCTAATCTGCACCTAAAACCAGAGAGTGGAAAGAGTACTTATCTCCCATTTTTTTGGGAGGGATTTCTATAATTGATTTTCGCTCTCTATGTTCCCAATATAGAGAGTTTCTTTTGAATTAAGAGGGACTTTTAGTCACAGATCAGTTGAGAAATCGGTGGACAGCTTAGGAGCTTGTCTGGGCCGATTTTTGCATCTCTACGAGATTTTTTGCTGTTGACGTAGAGATATCCTTCTCCTGACATAAAATATGGAAAAAAAAGGAGATGGAGAAAGTGTATACAATTTGTGCTAATTTGCAAGTAAAACCATAAACAAATGAATAAATAAAAACACTTAGCTCGAATTTGCTTGCTCGTTGACGAGGAAGAACTCTTGATTTATATTGATCGATGAAGGAATTTGTGATGATAACCCCTAGCTTTAAACTTCCATCATCTTCAAAATTCTCTCTCTTTTGGTATTTTCTTTCTCTCAAATTTTTCTTTAATCTCCCAAAACTCTCTCAAACATCCAAAATTTTCTCCCAAAAAAAAAATTCTCCCAAACACTTCAAATTTTCTCTCTCAAGAATCCCCCCGCAAACACTTCAAATTTTCTCTCCAAAAAAATCTCTCTCAAACACTTCAAATTTTCTCTCCAAAAAAATCTCCCCCTCAAGCTCACTTCTTCCTCCTTTTATAATCTACTCATCTATCTCTCATTCTAATTTTTCCACTAACTCTATCTCCCATTCTAATTTCTCCACTAACTCTTCTTCATTTTCATCTTCCATTCTCCATCTCTATCTCACATTCTAATCTCTCCACTAACTCTTCTTCATCTTCATCTTCCCTTCTCCATATTTATCTCCCATTCTAATTTCTCCACTAACTCTTCTTCATCTCCATCTTCCCTTCTCTATTCTTATCTTCCATTCTAATTTCTCTACTAACTCTTCTCCATCTTCCATTCTCTATTCTTATCTTATTTTCTCCATCCATTCTTCTCCAACTTCTCTTCTTCATCTCCTCTTCTCCATCTTCCCTTCTCTATTCTAATTTATCCACTAACTCTTCTTTTTGTTATTTGTAAAATAATCCTTCAAGAGTTAAGTATTTGCACTCTAGTCCTTGAATTTTAAGTATTTACAATTTAGTCCCTGAAAAAATATATTTCTTTAAGTCCAAATCTCCTCACAATTTTTGACACACCAAAATTCACCACATGTCAAATTTAAGCTCATTTCTTGCCGTTGAAAATAATGCAGAATTTAATTAAAGCCCTTTTGCAAAATTAAGTCATTCTGGGTATAATTGGGCCAAGATGAAAATTTAAAATATTAGAAGACAATGTCACAACTCATAAAAAGTGAAAATTAAAAATAAGTTGACTCAAATTTAATTTTTTTTAGGCCCGATTCAAGATTATACTCGTGAAGGAACACGTGACTCGAATTGGATTTTTCTGAATTTGCGATGGCCAATATGAAAATAGATTTAAAATAAAAATATTAACTATCTTTGTGTATTTTTTTGGCCTCAAATGTTATTTTTCCAAAATTTTCAAGTATTTTTGTATTTTTTTTTAAAAAAAAATTAAAAATATATATATAATATGAAATTTTATTTTTTGTTCAAAATTGGTTCCCTAGGCTTGGCTAAGGTCCCCAAAGTTGATTTTTCAATTTTATGAATTTTTATGGATTTTCTATTAATTTTCGAAAATAAATAAATAAAAAATACGTAAAAATACTGAAAATATGAAAAATTGTTTTTTGGTCAAAATTGGTTCCCTAGGCTTGGCTAAGGTCCCCAAAGTTGATTTTTCAATTTTATGAATTTTTATGGATTTTTTATTACTTTAGCAATAGAAAAAATGATTAAAAATCAGGTGTCAACAGCTGCCCCTCTTTGAAAGGAAGCTCGGTAGAGGTTCATTTCAAAGACGAGATGACACCTGGATTCTTATCGACTCAATACAAGTAAATAAAAAGAGTCGTGACATGATTGTTCCACTGAAAATGAAATGAGAACCTAAGGATTCGTTATATGAAAAAACTTTAGGGCTGTTGAACTTGAACCCGTATGGTGGATCAACCCATGGTAGATTCCTAATAAAAGGATTCTACTGATTAAAAATTGAATTAAAATTTGACCCGTATGGTGGGTCATACCATTTGACCCGTATGGTGGGTCGTACCATGGTAGATTCCTAATAAAAGGATTCTACTGATTAAATTTTGATTGAGATTTGACCCGTATGGTAGGTCACCACATGGAGATACCTGTAAGAAGGACTTGGTGCCTGTAGAAAGGACTTGGTGCCAGTAAAAAGGACTTGGTGCTTTGCCTGTAAGAAGAACTTTGTGCCTGTAAGAAGGACTTGCTTTGCCTGTAAGAAGGACTTGATTTGCCTGTAAGAAGGACTTTGTTTGCCTGTAAGAAGGACTTTGTTTGCCTGTAAGAAGGACTTTGTTTTGCCTGTAAGAAGGACTTACTTTGCCTGTAAGAAGGACTTTGTGCCTGTAAGAAGGACTTGATTTGCCTGTAAGAAGGACTTTGTTTGGCTGTAAGAAGGACTTTATGCCTGTAAGAAGGACTTGATTTGCCTGTAAGAAGGACTTTATGCCTGTAAGAAGGACTTTGTGCCTGTAAAAAGGACTTGATTTGCCTGTAAGAAGGATTTTGTGCCTGTAAGAAGGACTTGATTTGCCTGTAAGAAGGACTTTGTGCCTGTAAGAAGGACTTGGTTTGCCTGTAAGAAGGACTTAGTTTGCCTATAAGAAGGACTTGGTGCCTATAAGAAGGACTTGGTTTGCCTGTAAGAAGGACTTGGTTTGCCTGTAAGAAGGACTTTATGCCTGTAAGAAGGACTTGGTGCCTGTAAGAAGAACTTGGTTTGCCTATAAGAAGGACTTTATGCCTGTAAGAAGGACTTGATTTGCCTGTAAGAAGGACTTGTTTTGCCTGTAAGAAGGACTTGTTTTGCCTGTAAGAAGGACTTGATTTGCCTGTAAGAAGGACTTTGTGCCTGTAAGAATGACTTGTTTTGCCTGTAAGAAGGACTTGGTTTGCCTGTAAGAAGGACTTGGTTTGCCTGTAAGAAGGACTTGGTGCCTGTAAGAAGAACTTGGTTTGCCTATAAGAAGGACTTTATGCCTGTAAGAAGGACTTGATTTGCCTGTAAGAAGGACTTGTTTTGCCTGTAAGAAGGACTTGTTTTGCCTGTAAGAAGGACTTGATTTGCCTGTAAGAAGGACTTTGTGCCTGTAAGAAGGACTTGTTTTGCCTGTAAGAAGGACTTGATTTGCCTGTAAGAAGGACTTTGTGCCTGTAAGAAGGACTTTGTGCCTGTAAGAAGGACTTGATTTGCCTGTAAGAAGGACTTGATTTGCCTGTAAAAAGGACTTTGTGCCTATAAGAAGGACTTGATTTGCCTGTAAGAAGGACTTGGTTTGCCTGTAAGAAGGACTTATTTTGCCTGTAAGAAGGACTTGGTATACCTCAAAGGGTGCCATTCTGGAATCTGGAAAGATCAGGAATCCTGCAGAAGCTCAAACCCAAATTATATTATCCTGTCGCTTTAGGAATAAACCAAAGAGGCAGAGATCAAAAGGTCTCGAACATTTCTGTCCTTGAGACAAATCATGCTTTATTGAAGAAGGTGGATACCTGTATGTACCGCAATGGATTCGAGTACCCCAACAACCGTCAGAATTCATTCTCTTGAAAGGTTCAGGTTGAAGATATACTTACCTGAGAATTTGGAAGAAATGCTTGGTGGCTTCTCGACAACCAGGCTTGTTCATTCAATAATCGCTGAATGAATTTCAAGACTTTGAAAGGTAGTTTGAACATTGGGAATGTGTTGCCTGTCAGGCAGTATCAGAGGTAACATGTGCAAGCATTTTCATCAATGAGTTGATCGGTTCATGTAAAACTATTCAACCAAGTCGACAATGATTAGAAGTAGTCTGTGTGATAACTCATGATGCAATCAATCCAAATATGGATCATGCAAAACTATTCTGTCAAGCTTGCATTACCAATTCTGTTTAAGGAGGTTCTCATAGTATGAACGCCTCGAATGTAATCTGAATGGGGGACTTCAATCCGAAAGGGCCTTCTCTCACTCTGGGGAAAGGCTGTTTATCTGTAAATTAAAATGTTAGACTTGAGTGGAAATGGTTTGCCTTTCCTCATCCTGTCATGCCCCATTCTGCACATTTGATGTCTCCTGTGCAGTTTATGCTCTAAGTTGGAGTTGGTAAGTTAAACACACGGAATAGTCATACATAATTCATGAACTGTGTAAGCACAATGCAGATGTGACAATTTTTTAGCATTACGTGTGTTTATATAATGTGCAAATATGGGCGGATTTGAATTGCCCCTGGTATGTGGGCGGACCGAACAAATTGGGAAGCCTACTCCTTATATCGAGGGGTGGTTCGTCTCAAACTTTGTCTCTACGTGATGAAGCATATGGGTGAGGGAGCATTTCGGTTTGTTTAATGATAGCGACCGCCACGGTTTAGCGGTTGAATGCCCCTGTAAAAAGCAGAGAAATTATTCTTGAAATCAAACGAGATAAGGAAGACATATTTGCTTTTTCGCTTCAGAGCTTGTGATCAATTTGCCCCATTTTTCACCAGAATAGATCTTGTCAGATGATCATAATTTTCTTTTGGATTTGTCTCCTTCAACATGTTAAATGTTAGTGTAAATATTTCCTGTAAAAAGAAAAAGAGACATATCAGCCAGTATTAAAAGGGATAAATTGAAAACGATACTGATTTACCCTTCATCTTGAATGTCTTGCACGAGTCTTTTACCAGTTTTGTTGGATTGAATTTTCCTCGACTTTTGTTGGGCGCCTCACCATTATGGGAAGACTATGGTAAAATACTGACTTTGATATTACTCGTCGAGTATTCCTGTTTGTAAAAAAAAGAAATGCACAAAAAGTTGTTTCATTTATTTATAATACATACAACATTCCCCACCCTTGGGGATCGAACTCGGAATATTTCGGACCTACTGTCATCCCCCATACCATTCGGTCCATTGGACCGTAGGTGTCCATGGGGCTTTCTTTTCAAGGGTTAATCCTTGGGGATAACGCAGCCCTGTTGTATCACCTTGGCCATGTTATGGTATTTCTCGAGGTAATTTGCAATCCCTGTTAAGAATGGAATAAGACAATTCAAGACTGGAGATGATTATGTGCACATTAGAACGATACAGAATTACCCATTTCTGAGATTGTTCGCGTCTTTCGCTTGTACTTTCCTTTGTCCGAAGCTGTCTATCCCGTGGTAATGCCCATGAGTTGATTTGCCCCCAAATTTTATCCAACCTGTATTCGGATATGATTGCGTTCTCGGGTCGATTTGCAATTTCCTGAGAATAGAAGGGGCTTAATTTTAAAACTTGGAGCAACTGAGGGTAAATTGAAACGATACGGAGTTACCCTTCAGGTTTATGCAGATTTTCACTCGCCATCAATTCGTCGCGAGGTTGGTGAGGTGGCGGATTCGAGCATTTAAAAGGGGGAAGTCGGATTATTACTCCTTGCTTTTACACATTCACAAAAGCAGAAAAACACATCACGCAAGGAAATAAAACACATTCACTCATTCAGGATTAGTTCCGCTTCCTCTGCAGGCTCTCCCATGATCAGCTGGCTTCATCCCAAATTAGGTATGCATCGGCCATATTGAAGGTCTCGTGGTCACTGGCTGAACAAGTGCATCACAGTCCCGATGCTTTACCGATATCAAACTGGTTGATTATGGCGAAAAGATCATCGTCAATGTCCGCTTGGTGGTGATCTGTCCCTTCTTCCTCGGGAGGTATTGATGCTGATCCAGTATCATTGGTCCTTTTGTACCCTCCTCCAACAGAACTCGATCCTGTTATAAACTGGTCTAACTCACCTCTTAAACGTGCATTTTCGATCCTCAGATCATGCATTTCATCGAGGGTGAGGAGGAGGCTATTGCAGTTGGGGCAAGTGACGGAGTCAAAAGTCTCTTTATACATCTTGTTTTCCGTCGGAGGTTTTCATTTTCAACTCTTAGAAACTCGGCTTCGTTGTGCTCATGACGAGCCTTCATTCGGGTTCGCCTATTTTGAAACCAGAACTTGATTTGCAAAGGTTCAAGTCCTAACTCTTGACTCAGTTCCATTTTCTGTTTGCCGTCTGGCATAGGGCATGTTCTGAAGAAATCCTCAAGCCTTTGTACCTGCTCTTTAGTATGGCGACGGTAACGCTTCTTTTGACCCTTACCGTTATTGTCCTTATCTTTACTGAGATTTTGGACGTCGTCGGCGGAAGAGCCAGGCTCCATAGGCTCAATCCCAAACATGGCTTCGAACTCTTCCTCTCCCATATTCAGCAGGCAATGATAGCTCTCGGGAGTATTGGGTTGAGACATCTTTGATTTGGTTGATGATTTCTCAAGATTTGCTACTCGCTTCCGGTGTTTTCACTCTCTTTGAATTTTTCTGAGCGATTGCCTATGCCTTAAGACCCTCTTCCGAGCATGGCGTCTCTTTTAAAATTAAACGTGGGTTTAGCAACTGTATTGCTTCTTCCAAGGGTCCGGCCTTTCTCAATCCTCTTTTCTTATCGTGTCTCTTGCTCGGCTCGTCTCCTTCCATCTTTTCGTGATAGGGCCCCTTGTTGTTGTCTCCACCGTCAATTTGCTGGCGAGTTCTTCAATAAAGACGACTCGTATCTCTTTTCTGCCGAAAATGTCTTTGTCTCCCACTCAGCTTATTTTTTATCTTTTCTTTTTCAAAGTAGTGGCGTCCCGTTTAGCTTTGCCGTAGAGACGTCGGATTTGCTTGGCTGGAGATTGGAGACAAGTAGCGGAGGTGATACTGATAGGGAATGTTAGACAGGAAAATCTGGCCAGTAGAGACTTCCCCTGCAAAAATGAAAGAGAATGCGGCAGTATATGTTCTTCATATTCTAGAAAAATTGGAACGATATTGTTTTACCCTTGTGTGTACTTCTATTGAATTTGAATTGAGGAAGTTCCTTCATTTGGACTGGATTGAATTGTATGTCCCGAGTTGCCCTTCACTTTGAGCTTGCCACGTAAGTGCTTTGCTTAGTTGGGCCTTATTTTCTTTCGGGTTGCCTTGGACCATCATCATTTTCTATGCCATCGGGTCCGTGGACCGGATGGCTCCTTTAATTTGAAGGTTACCTTGAAGGCGAATGAGTCCTATCGCATTCCATTGGGTCATTTCATTTTTGCGACACTCTTGAGGCACTTTGCAATCCCCTGGGTGAGAATGGAACAAATCCAATTTAGCATTTTGCAACGATTGAGGGTAAATTGGAACGACACACAGTTACCCGTCTTCGAGCTCGCCTGGGCTTTTCACTTGAAATTCCCCTACGTGAGGCCATTCAACATTTCTCATTATGGCAGTAAGCGACGTTGCCACAAATTGATCCGCCCTAAATCTAGCATAAAAAAGGGATTCACGCATTCGACGAGATAAAAAAAAAACAAATTACCCCATTGCCCCTGAATTAAATCTAGTCACCTAGAAAGCTGGAAATATCATACGCAGGGGAATTAAGCATGAAATGAAAGGTGCACTTATTCAAGGTCAGTTCTGCCTCTCCTGTGGCTCTTCGTTAATCAGCTAGTCTCGTGTTGGTTCGGGTGTGGATGACCGATGTTGAGAGTCCTTACTCACTAGCTCCTGACCGCGGCTTGGGACGTCTATCAACCCTAAACTGGTTGACCAGGGCAGTAAGCTCATCATCTGGGTAATCTCTTGAACCTTCCAGCAACTGATGCTCGAATTGGGCATTGTTGTTGGCAAATGCTGGCGATAGATTTCTCATTCTGTCCTTGCCATGAGCAATTTGACTTCTCGTGCTGGAGCCTTCATCATTACTCGAGAAAGTGTGGGGATCCCCAACTGTCCTGCTGCCAAAAACTCCTTCCATTCGAGGATTAAAGAAGTGGAAGTGCTCAGGATAATTTCTTGTCTGATTCTCTGGCTGCGCAGGCGCGCTGATCATGGGATGAATTCTAGCCACGGGTTGGTGCTCAGACCAAGGAGTCTGAATACACTGCCCCTGCGGTCTATACTCTTGAAGAGCATTAGGGTGATTCTGGGGGATACTTTGATTAACGCCTGGAGGATTGATGGCACGGCTACTGGCTTGGTTGATGATGGGAAGTGGCTCGCCCCATGCTAACCCGCGGAACTTATGGTGGCGAGGAGACTCGACATTCAGGCTTGGATCAGTCCCGCCTTGGTTTTCTTGATTCTGAGCTGCATTGTGTTCTCTCACCCTTTTTCTGTACTTCTGAAGATGACTCGAAACATTTGCTTTAGTGAGTCCCTCTACGTTCATAATTTCCAGTATATGTTGCGGCCGTGCCGAATCGATTCCTACCTGTTGAACTGCATTAACAAACATACGATGCAGCTCGGGAGACCAACTCATCTTCTTTCTCCAGTTGCTTGGAACAAAATTGAAGGCTTGATGCTTGTTCTCATGGTCGTGCAATTGCTTCCTTACCACGTGCTGCCATATGTTTTGAAGCATCTGAACCCTAACTGGTTTCGTTACGACGTCTTGGGCCCCATTTAAGACAGCCTTCATTATGGCTTGCTGATCATCGCTTGCCGATATTACGAGGACTGGCATGTTTAATTTAGAATTGATGACTTCCAAAAGAGTGAAAACATCCATGTCAATCCCTACCATGGCGGTGAGGACGATATCAAACTGGTCACCACTCCTCCTTAATATCTCTAAGGCCTCTGTCGCCTTTGCTTGAGCTACAACTTTATACCGGCATTTTCTCAATACGGTAACAAGGATTGACAGAGAGACTGGATTACCGTCAATGGCCATGACCAGTAGACCCTCAGGGTAAGGAACTTCATTAGCTTCGACCAGGGTTGAACATGCGCCCGTTTCCCTAATGCTCGACATATTTTTGGATCTAGGACTGCCGACTCGAGACCGCCTCAGGATGTCTTCTTAGACTTGAGGGATCACGGGATCGTCGATGGTTTCTCGTAACAGGCTTTGAAAGCCGATGCTTTGATGGTGAAGGTTTTGAATTCCTCTCCCACGAGAATTCCTTCCTCTCTATCTTTCTCCTGCGAGTTCTTGCGAATGAACTCTCACTATCAAATGAGGACAAGTTCTCTCTCTGGCAATAGCAACGACTTCCCTCTTCACGGGCAGTGCTATTAGATTTTTCGAGGGAGAAAATCTGATATTCAGCTTTTGATCAAAGGGGAAATCCTTGTTTCTCGCTCAGTTCGTCTTCCTTTTTTCTTTTCGTGATAGAGGGCCCTTGTCAAGATCTCCACCGTCGATTTACTGGCGGGTCCTCCAATAAAGACGAGTCGTATCTCCTTTTCTGCCGAAAATTTCTTTGTCTCCCACTCAGCTCGTTTTTTATTCTTTCTTTTTCAAAGTGGTGGCAGCCCGTCCAACTTTTCTGCAGAGACGTCGGGTCTGCTCAGCTTGAGGTTGCCGCTTGACTGGAATTCGAGCCAGCGGGGGTGTTGCCGACAGAGAATGGTAGATAGAAAAAACTCGACCAATAAGGACTGCCCTGTGAAATCATTATTTAAATTGAAGCAGATTATCACCTTCGCATTCCGATCATCTGCCTCGCCTCTCTCCTCCTTTCTTTCGTGATCTGCTTTCAAAAATGGCCAATTCTCCTAACCATACCTTCTCCGCCGAAATCCTGGCTGGGTGGGAGAGACTCTACAATCTTCTTGGTAGAGGTTACGCTCATATAGCCCAAAACTCTACCGTTGAGGCTGAAATCCTCGGTTTATTCAGGACCCTAGACGCTGCTTCTGTTGAGGGTACCCAACTGGGGAGGGAGTATCGGAACTTCCCGACCCTCTTCATTAATTTTCTGGCTGCCTATAACCGCGCTTATGAGACGGTCATTGTGACTGCCGTCGTGAAAGCTCGTTACCGAGACCGGCACGAGCGTCTGGAAATAGTCACATTTATGGCTGATAATCACAAGAAAGCCTTCAAGTTTGCCAATGATCAGCTTTCGTGGCTAGTTCGTGAGAGGGGAAAGTTGGTGGACCGTCTGGCCTTGGTCCAAACTTACGCCGAACAGGAGCCGAGCAATATTATGATGAGGTGCAAATGCGGTTGGCTGCAGGAGAGACTTGATGACATTACGGCAGATATTGCTTTCGAGAGGGCGGCGATTTCGGACTTGGAGTTTGCTGTCGAGCATTACGAGGCCAGTATGGCCCAGGCTAAGGAGAAGCGCGATCGCCTCTTCTTTAGGCTCGCGGAGCTTGATCCTGAGAACGCCCGGTGTACCCGGAGCATCAACTGTTTGGAGAGTCAGTTGAGCTCCTTCGTAATGGTTATCAGGGCTCAGTTTGGCTTTACTTTTCCTCTCCAGTGAGCTGTTGTAATGCTCTTTGATGAATGGAATGAAAGAAAAGCTTCACGTGTTTTTTTTTGTTTAATTTTCCTGCTATCGTTTCTTCCGCATAGCATAACAGAACGATTTGAGGTACCGAAGATGTCGAGGCTTAATGTTTTTCTTGATGTCCTTGTTTAATTGCTCCAGACGATGATATCGAGAACATTGATGAAGGGTTCGGCGGTGGCCCCCACTATCCATCTTGAGATCACAAACAATAACACTATGACAACTCGATCAGTGCGCTGGTAATAAATCCGGCCACCTGTTGTGTGCCCACTTTTATCCATATTTTATTTCTTTCGGCGTCCACTTGCTCGTGTCGGTCGCCTGTAGCGTCGGGAGAAATTCCTGTGGGCCACGTTCATTAATAGAACCTCGGTCCTCTAAAGCCCTCCACATGTTTCGGATAAGAGGAAATTTTAAGATCGGTCTCTGGTTGATTTAATCAGGTAAAGGTATTTGTTTCATGGGTTCTGATTATATAATCCATATTGTCTTTCAAAAGACGCGGGATCCTCTGCAATACATTAAATATGCCCCCGTGTTTAATCAGTATAAATCCACCGTCATATCAGAATACACTGCCCATACAAGTTTACGGATTGACATAACTCTGTCTGTCAAAGATGGACAGTGTTCGTTTGCCCCCCGGAATTAACGGTTGAAGCCTCGGTATTTTTCGTCTTTTGGTATTTCTGGAGATGATTCTTGATATATTTTGAACTTAATTTTTACACCCGTCTAGGGTATCTAGGATCTCCCTGCAAAAGAAAATGATATAATTAGTATGCGACACAAGGAATGTCGGTCCATGACTCCTATATTAGTCCAATTTGATTTTTTTTATTTTTATGAGAAATCAGAAAAAAAAAATTCCCTTAGGAAGAAATGGGTTAATACAGAATTTTTTTTGCAGATTTATTACTCTTTTTTTATTATTTTTTTTAAGGAATGTGACAAAATCTCTTGACGTTTACTAAAATTTTTGAAGGAATTTCCTTTTTATCAGAATAAATTTTCAGAGGTAAATTTGTCAGGAAAATTTTATTTTTATTGAAGCAGGAAAGACATGACAGAAATCCTTTATTGGTTAACAAAATTCCCCCGAGACATTAGTCTAATTTTATTTAGAGAAAATTTTCTTAGAAAAACATGAGCAAATTTCTCGAAAAGAATTTTTGTTGCAAGTTTTTATAATTTGAAAGAATGTGATAAAATCACTTGATGTTTACCAAAGTTTTTTTTTTGAAGGAATTTTTCTTTTATCGAAATAAAATTTTAGAGGAAAATTTGTCAGGAAAATTTCATTTTTATTGAAGCAAGAAAAATATGACAAAAATCTCTTATTGGTCAATACAATTCCCCCGAGCAATTAAATTGTAGGAAGTAAATGACGATAGATAAAGACCACCAATGGATAGCTCGGCCTTGACCTGACCGTCTCTTTTGGGGTTTAATGATGCGGAAATTAAATTGCAGGAGTTTAAATGACGGTAAGTAAAAACCTCTAATGGGCGACCTAGCATTAGCTTGGCTCTTCCTTTTGGGGTTTAATGGTATTGGAATTAAATTACAAGAATTTAAATAACAGTAAATAAAAACCTTCAATGGGCGGCCTACTATCGGCTTGGCTCTTCCTTTTGGGGTTTAATGGTACTGGAATTAGATTATAATAATTTAAATGACAGTAAGTAAAAACCTCCAATGGACGGTCCAGCCTTGGCTTGGCCCTCTCTTTTGGGGTTTAAGGTGATTGAATTTAAATTGTATGAATTTAAATTGAAAAACCTTTAATGGGCGACCTAGCATTAGCTTGGCTCTTCCCTTTGGGGTTTAATGGTGCGGGAATTAAATTGCGAGAAGTAAATCTCCAATGAGTGGGCTCTGCTTTTCACATTCTAGGGTTTGAATTTAATAAAATAAAATACAATGAATTGATTCAACAATTCAAATCAAAATCCATCCATGGGTTGGCTGAAAATTTGACGGACGTTTTGGACTGTCTGGGCCAATTTTGCTTGCACCTTCATGAAATTACCATTGGTATAGAGTCGGTATTACCTAACATAAAATATGGAAAAATTGGAGATGGAGAAAGTGGATATAATTTGTGCTAATTTGAGATTAAAACCACAAATAAATGAATAAATAAAAACACTTTGCTCGAATTTGCTTGCTCGTTGACGATGATAAACTCCTGATTTATGTTGATCGATGAAGGAATTTGTGATGATAACCCTTAGCTTTAAACTCCCATTATCTTTAAAATTCTCTCTTTTTTTTGTATTTCTTTCTCTCAAATTTTTGTTCAATCTCCCAAAACCCTATCAAATATTCAAAATTTATTCTCCAAAAAATCCCCCCTCCTAAGCTTATTTCTTTCTCCTTTTATAACCCACTCATTTATCTCCTATTCTAATTTCTCCACTAACTTTTTTTCATTTTCCATCTTCTCTTCTCTATCTCTATCTTACATTTTAATCTCTCCACTTACCGTTCTTCTTCTTCTTATTCTTCTTCTTCTTCTTCTTCCTTTCTCCATATTTATCTCTCATTCTAATTTCTCCATTAACTCTTCTTTACCTTCATCTTCCATTCTCTATTCTTATCTTCTTTTCTCCATCTCCTCTTCTCCATCTTCCATTCTCTATTCTAGTTTCTCCACTAACTTTTCTTTTTATTATTTGCAAAATAATCCTTCAATAGTTAGGTATTTGCACTCTAGTCCCTGAGATTTTAAGTATTTGCAATTCAGTTCCTGAAAAAATATTTCTTTTAAGTTCAAATCTCCTCACAATTTTTGATGCACCTCCCCTATGCTTAGTCAAAATTCACCCTATGCTTAGTCAAAATTCACCTCATGTCAAATTTAAGCTCATTTCCTGCCGCCGAAGATAATGCAAAATTTAATTAAAGCCCTTTTACAAAATTGAGTCATTCTGGATATAATTAGGCCAAGGTGAAAATTTGAAATATTAGAGAATTATGTCACAACTCCTAAAAATGAAAAATGAAAAATAAATTGACTCAACTTGAATTTTCTTTACCCAATTCGAGATTATGCTCGTGAAGAAATATACGACTCCGAATTGGATTTTTTAAATTTGTGATGGCTAACATGAAAAGGAATTTAAAAGAAAAAATATTGACTATTTTTTATTTATTTTTATGGCTTCAAATGCTATTATTTATTAAATATTTTCCTAATTTCTAAAAAATATATAAAAAAATGTGATTTTTTTTTCAAAATGATTTCCTAAGTGTGGCCAAAGCCTCCAAAGTTGATTTTACAATTTTCTTATTTTTTCTTGATTTTTTTTTATGAATTTTCGAAAATAAAAATATCGAAAAATACTGAAAATATGAAAAATCATTTTTTGGTCAAAATCGATTCTCCATGCTTGGCCAAGGTCCCCAAAGTTGATTTTTTTATTTTATGAATTTTAAAAGAGAAAAGACGATTAAAAATCAAGTGTCAACAAAGTAGTCCAAAGATTTTCATGACAATGAATAGAGCAAACATCCAAGATGATCAAACAAGCCTTGAAGCTTTGGTTGTGTTTGGCCATTAGGATAAAAATCACAATATTAGATATTTTATCATATCTTGTGTTTGGTAAATATCCAAAATATGATAAAAATGATGTAGGGTATATCATATGGATAAAAAAATCCTAAAGAAAGGGGCGAAATAGACCTAGATAGTATTTCTTGAGAAAGTATACACAAGAAGAATTAAATGTGGATAGTTGATAAATGGGACATGGAATCTCCACTGGTATTTCAAAAAGAGATCTCCATATGTAATCGGACGGTTCTTGAAAAACCTCGTATTCATATTTAGTTCTCTAAATGAACAATCAAATCATATAAAAGCCCCAGCGCTATGTACCTCAAAATTGCCCCAAAGCATTACTTGACTGCATGCAATTGAGAAAGGTAAAGGCATATATACTGACATAAAAGGCCAAATTAAAGCTTCACAATTGACTAAAAACACATACTATCTTAAAATTTAAGAACTCCTGATATAATACACTCAATGTTGAGCAACAATTCCCCATGCCAATCTTCCAACGAATACCTAAAATTTTACATGTTAGGCTTCGCTATTATATTCTTCGGTTGTTTCTTTCATTCTATCCAGCTGAGATAGGATGTATTTCAGCTTCTCCAGACAAATCTCATTCGCTATTCGAGAGTTGTAGTCGCACTTCTCGAATGGACGGTATTCACAAGCACTTTTGATTTCGTCTCGCAGAGTCACCTGGATGTCCTTGATCGACTGCATGAACTCGCGGCAATGGTTGTTTATAAATTCCTTTCGGGGGCCAGCTGGATTAGCTAGTTCATCCATCACTCCCCCGGCTAGCTCCAAAACCTTGACGATTCTCTTTTCAACATTTTGAAGACGCTGCAATGACGTGTTTTGTGTGGGCGAATCCATGGGCTCTGCAGTAGTAGTCGCTTTCTGTCCTTTAGTATTGAATCAGCTGCAGTCAATGATGCGCAAAATAAGATTCTCCCTCAACAACTGAAGCAATGATCTTTTCTAGAATTTAAACAAGCAATGAACCATCGCATCAGTAACTAGTTGCATATTCATCAAAAGTTTGTAACTAAGTATTGGAACCTGAAAGTGTCCGGGAAATTCATAGGTTAAGAATACCAGAACAAAATGCCTGAACAAAATATAGGTTTAGTATACATCAAAGATCCACAATCGTGGTCTTCATCATCTGAGCAAAATTCGAATCCGTGAGAAAGAACTGGAGATTACTCATCTGGAAAAGAAAATATTTTTGAAAAGGAAAACAGCCATAAAAGAACCACACAGTTCCTTCTCAAAATTTCATTCCAAATTATTTCAGAAGGAACATAACTACTAAATTATTAAACAGTCCCTTCTCATATGTTCATACTCATGAGTCACAACTATCTAACCTTCGATACCAACCTAAAAGGTCATCCTAGAGGACAGCTTACCATCATATTTTCATCAAATGCACTTACAAAGAAAGAATTTGACTATAAATTAAAATGTGCATTTCACGGATTCGTCTTATCTTTTACTTGCTTGAATAGGCCTGTTCAGTACCTTGCTTGAGCTGAACTTAACCTCATTCAAGCAAGCAAAGCTGAGCCCAAGTGTGATACAAGTGATGATCGAACAGCAGCAATCCATAAAACACTTGACCTGCAAGCTAGAAGGGGAGCACTGTCACTATTATGCCAGTTGTATTCAACTGAAACTAAGATCACAACTAGCACTGCTGAGTATGATTCCTCCTGCTCATCATCTGAGTTGCAACTGTGACCAGGCTCCAACAACAGATATACAACCAAAATAAATATACTCTGGAGGAGATTCTCGTGAGGAGGACGAGCACAAGCTAAATGGCAACAATAATCAGGACAGAAAATTACATGTTCAACGGGGAGGTTTTATTGATCACTTGTCTGAATCCTGCGCGTTTCCGCTATAGATTCTGACCGGATGAAAAATGATAAAGCCATAATTTGTGCTTCTATTGGATGAAATGCCTAGAGACAATTCAATTTCTAGAAGAACGTGGGCGTGAACTGTACTGGAAAAAGCTCCATAGAGATCAAGTAATCTTGTACATCTTCATGTATGTGTAACTCGCCATGGGAAGCGAGCAAGTTTTCTAGTTAAACCTTTCAACACAACAAATGTGGCATTTTTCTTAAACCTTAAAATGCGTCACAACTGGGTATCTCGTAAATCATTACCCGAATTTCCCAACAAGTCAAGAACACCATTAACAACAAGCACGATCATCAAATATTGAACGCCGGTGATGCAACAAAATTTCTATCAATCGAACCGAAAAAATCGAAAAATAAATAAATAGGGCAGCGGATCCAACACAGAGATTACAACAGAAACAAACCCTAGAAAGAAGAGTTCGCGACCAAGGCGATATCGAAGCTTCCCAGATTCATGAGTGGAAATCCATCGATCAGTAGACATCAGCAAGCAGACCCCAAAAAAAAAAGGAGTAGGAGTGAGTAATCGTTACTTGGAGCGATTCGGACGGTCAATCGTCGGCGAACTTCATCAGGTGAGACTTGACGAAATCGCTGCGAGTTGTGGCACGAGAGGTCGGCGAAAGAGAGGTGAATGCCGACCGCAATGAGAGAAACGCCGGCGGCGAAGACGCCTGCGGTCACTACTGCTAGTTTGATCGCGCGTCGGTGTGTATGTCAAGAGCAGCGTATTCGCATTCTTCCTGTGGGGCTGAGGCTCGGGATCAGGTCCCAGGGAAAGGATGATAGATGGGAAGAAACGCTCCGTTTCGCGGAAAAAGAAAAAGGAAAATCGAATTTTTCGATTCATAAAATATAAATTGATCGAAGGAAATATTCTTCGTCAATAGAAAAAAATTTCAAAGTAGGAAAAATCATTTCCTCCTTGACTTTCCTTCGTGCACCTCTTTCACATTCCTTTTCTTTTAATTTTCTCCAAAAAAAAATCAAATTAGAAATTTCATACCAAACCATAATTCTTTTTATTCATTTTCAGGCTGTAACCAAACATCGAAAAAAATTGTCCGGGGGAGGGGAATTTTGAGATGGAGCGAACGGGTGGGAAGAAGACAAAGCAAGGCAACACATGAGAGCTTTGAAGCGGTGGATGTTCGTCTGTGGATTTCGTCCAGATCGTGGAGAAGGCTTCTACGCTACTTTCTTTGTTTGTTCCTCTGCCATGTTATTTGCGGTTTTGATCTTTGCTCTTCACTGTTTTATTTTCTTGCTTAGTAGTCAGAAAGCATAATCAGAAAATCACGTGAGAGAGAAAGAAAGGAAAAAAAAAAAAAAAAGATGCGGCCAAACTCTTTCTCCCCATGTCCTCTACGCGAGCGGTCTCCGTTGTTGGGAGATTTCGTTAGAAATATGATGAATAATAGAATAATAGAATCGGACTCTAAGATATAACAGCACTTTTCTTTAAGAAATTATTCCGCAACGTTGCTAATAGTTAATGACAAATATCCTTTACAATACAATAAAGTTTTAAATGAGATCGTTAAATAGCAATTCTAATAATTATTCAAAAACTCTCTATGAAACAAATAGAAAACTGTATATCTTTTGGAAAGAAACGAAAATCAGAAATTGAAGTAGTGAAGTTTTGAAAAAACGAACGAAAAATTGAATATATGATGAAAATAAAACGCACATTTTCGAAAAGTTGAATATATAATGAGAATAATCCAATTGATTTTGTTTTTCTTGTTTCTTATTGTTTTTTGAGAATAGAGAGGACATTTTACAAGGAAAAAAAATGCAAAACCAAATTATATTTGATCATGATGAATGAATTTATTATTTTCATGCATAGGAATGGTAGCTTTTTTTTTTTTTTGGTCGGGGCATAAGAATACTAGATTACCTAATAAAAAAGTTTCGAAATCATCACCCTTTTTATTTGAGTTTCTATTTGAGGGTTATTACGTGAGTACTTTTTTTTTTGTCTTTCAATAAATAGAAGCCGAGACAGATATTTATTAAAAATGACGTCTCTTATGTGAACGGTATCAAAGCGATATAAATGAATAAAATCATGATGTGAATGTGATGTAATAAAATATAGCCTTTTTTACTGATTTTTTTTTTAAACCGATGGCATTTCACGTTTGGATGAGGGCCTAGGTTCACGAAAAATCATATACTCCTTAAGGGGGTTTTATCTCGTGGAAATACTGTTTAATGGGACTTAAACTTAGCTAATCGCGGCAAAGAAATCATCGTCTCGCTTATTATTTTGGAGATTGCACGAATTATTTTATCTATCGGATAAATTGTTGGGGCCTCGTGTGGTCTATTATGAGTTGATCTTATTCTAATCCAGAGCAATGAACCTATTTGAAGTTAGAAAGGAAAAGCTGCACGTAATGAAAAGTACAAACGTGGTTCTAGGATGAAGTTTTGTTACGTCTCGAGGATTATTATTATTATTTTTTTAAAACGATGGCATTCACGTTTTGGACGAGGGCCTAAGATTGGTTCACAAAAAATCATATATTCCTTAAGGGGGCTTTATCTCATGGAAACACTTTCTAATTGAACTTTAACATTAGTCAGTCGCGACAAAGAAACCATAGTCTCGCTTAGTGGATCGAAATTGCACGACTTATTTTTTTTATCTATAGGATAAATTGTTGGGGCCTCATGTGGTCGAGTTAATTTTAATCCGGAGCAATAAATCTATTTCAAGTTAGACGTTAAAAGCCGCGAGCAATGAAAATACAAGTACGATTTTAGGATCAATTTTTGTCATGTGTTATTGCAAAGAAATTATCCATCCCCTCCTATTATTTCCTATTCGAGATTGCATGGAGTCTAGTCCTTTTATTCAAAAATATTTCGAATGGGTTAGAAGTGCCTTCGTTTTTTCAAATAAAGGTTTAAAGTAAATATTGTTTCAAATAAAGGTTTCAAGTGTTATCATTTTTTTCAAATGAGGGGCCGAAGTGGACATTATTTCAAAAAAGGTTAATATCACGAAAAATTTCAAACTGATACATCCGTGATAAATTTATCTCAAACTATTTTTTGATCATAAAAAATTCTAAATTGATTTACTCGTGATAAATTTATCCAAAACTGATGCACTTGCAACAAATTTATCCTCCGTCAAAATTAACATTAAATTACCGAGTTGGATAGCATGTGGCAGTTCACGAGTGTACCGATTTGGGGTTTTTACCCTCTGTTTTTCACAGGTGTATTAATTTAGAGTTTTTGTGGTAGGGTAAAATTATCGTAAATGCATCAGTTTTGGGTTTTTGATATTTAAAAAATAATTTGAGATAAATTTGTAACAAGTATGCCTGTTTGAAATTTTTTGCGATAAAAAAATAATTTGGGTAAATTTATCACAGGTATACCGGTTTAAAATTTTTTGAGATAAAAAAATAATTTGGATAAATTTATCACTGGTGTACCGGTTTAAAATTTTTCGCAGTATTAATTCTTTAAAAAATAGCATGAAATAGCCATGGAGTCTCAAAAAAGGCTTGGGTTGTGCCTTTCATAATTTTTGTTTTTTAATTTTTTTTCTTTATTTTTTCCTTTTTCTATTTGTTTAAATATTAAAAAAAACACACACACGCAGAGTGCGCGAGAGCGTCGAGCCCTCTACTGGATTTGGGTGGGTGGCCAGCCCTTGACAAGGAGCTGGTGACCCTGCCGGCCTTCGTCGACGTCCCACCGACGGTGAGGCGGCGGTCCATGCTCTTTTTTTTTCAACTCTTTTCTTTTAATTTTTGAAAAAAAAGTAGAAAAAGAAAAAAATCGAAAAATCGAAAATGACGAAAATGTCATTTAAGCTGGACCTTTTTTAGGTTCCATTGCCACTTTATATTGTTATTTAAAATAAAATTTATTTTTTGCTCATATTTAAAAAAAATAGCATTTTGGACTTTTATTTGGAATTTCTCATTTGATTTACTTCTTGGCGTAAATTGTGGGGGCAATGGCTAGATTTACCAAATCTTGTGCCTCAACCCAAAAAAATAATATTTACTAACATATTTACTGCATCTGCATCTGCACCTGCAATTTTGGCCCCGTTACAATATCATCGTTAAGTTTATTGGCATTGGTCTCTCGTCGCTGCTGCTGCTCCTCGTCCTCCACCACCATCTCCGACCTCAATTGCCGGCGCTCTGACGCTTAGCGCCACCTCCACCGCCGATTTTGGCGCGATCGCCAGGTACTCTCGGCAATCTCACTTCTACGTTCTCGCATCCGCGCCTCTTCTCTCTCGATCCTTCGTGCTTCGTCTGATGAGTGAGTTCCTTGACAAAGGATAGAAGCGGTACATGCGCGCTTCTGGAATGCGATCGTTTTATTCGTCGTCTGACGTATCTCCCCTAAAAAAAAAACCCTATTTTTCCTTGAAGTCCATTGCTTAAACCCTAGTGGGGAACCTTCTCCGAGCAATTCGATCGCGTGGAGCGTCCCAGATCTGGAGTTGTTTGATCGGAGTTGGATTTTTTTCACCCGATCCAAAACCTCGCTCTGGACATACTTTCAATTGAGTGTTTTCTTGTGAATATCTCGATTCCCTTTTTTTTAGCCCGCGAGTTTAATCTGTGTGATCTTGAGTTGTCTATTGGTGATGTTTGGATGTTGGATCAGGTCGTGTTTGAAGAATTGAGTTTCTGAGTTCTCTTTTTCTTTTTCTTTTTTTTTTAAATCTTTTTCGCAGAAAGATTTTGTTTCTTCGGTGAGTAGAGGATTTCGCTGCAGGGGAAATGTCAGCATTCGCTCCTCCTGGGGTGCCTAGACCTGGTAACGCCAATCAAGTACGACCACAACCACAGCAACAGGCTCCCAATTATGACCCCAATGCAATGGTCGAGAGCATGCAGAATATGAGCCTGAATAGACCGCCATCGACCCTAGCTGGTTCTGCTGCTAGGTCGTCGCCTTTTGGCCAGCCACCACCCTTTCCATCTCCATCACCTTCACCTGCATACCCAGGCGGGTCACAACCAATGTCACGTTCTGGCCCACCACCACCTGGCATTCTTGCAAGACCTACAATGCCTCCATCAACTGCTGCACAAGCCACATTTCCCCCTAATGTCGCCCCAGGAAGACCCACTGCTCCTTCTGCCAGTCATGCTCCCCCCTTTGGATATAGACCACCTGCTGGTTCTTTGCCGTCTTCAGTAGGTGCGCAAACAGGTGTTTCTCCGAGGGCTCCCATTTCAGGAGCATTCCCCGGTGGTCCAGTCACGACACCAGCTGCACCACCAGCCGCACGTCCAGCCTTTGCTTCTGCTCCTTTTGCGACTGGTCCAATGGGTCCACCAACAGGTCCACCTTCTGCTCCAGTGAATAATGGGCCACCAACTTTTGCACATGGAGGTGTGGCTGGAGGGCCTCGATTTGCCCCTCCGGGTGGCCCCGTAGCTCAGCAGCTGCCTGTTGCCCCACCGCCAACAGATCAAGTTCCTCGAGGACCAAGCATGCGCTCCCTCATGGCTAGTCCCTCAGTAAGTTCTCCATTGGCTCCTCCAATGCAATCAAGTTCATCCTTCTCGAGAGCACCTCAGGCCATGCCTCCTCCACCGCCTTCTCCTTTTGCAGCACAGCCTTGGTCGATGCGTTCTGAGCAGGTAAGAACTTTGATGTCATATTTCTAAAAGCAGTAGCATAACCCTCATGTCTGGATAATTGCCAATCTTGTCATTCTGAAGACGCCACCTTATCTATGCTCATTTAGATCATCTTTATACATGTTGGCCATCGATTCCAATTTTATGAAGTATCTTTCCCTTTTGTACTTACTGAGTTACTGTTATTTTAGCATCATGTAGCCATGGTTGGCAAAGTGATGTGGCCTTTTGCATTCATTCTTTTTTTCTTTTTGTAAATGGATGGTGGTGGTTCCCTCCCTCATTTTGCCCCTTTCAGTCCGAAATATTCAAACTCACTCTGCAAGTTCTTTGTTCCATAGAAGTTAGAAGATGTGCTTTTAGACCTCCTAAAATTTGTAGTTTTGCAAATTTTTTGTTCGACTGAATAAGAATACATGCTTTCAGACCAATATTTATGTTAAAAGTATGCAAGCTCTCTGCACATTTGTGGTAGTTATTATGGCACATGGTGCGACTGGACTCTAACATCACTTTTTAATCAAATTTTAAGTAGCTTGTAAACGGGTACATGTGATATTTGGATTTCACTTTAGCCTTTGACTTTGGCTTGACATTTGGGTATTGGGAGCTGATTTGTTTCATAATCAATTATTACTAATTGTGAATGATTTTAGCGTTAAACACCAAGTATTTAAGTATAAATATCTATCTTGAAAGTCATTCAGATTTGTGGAATACATATTGGGATAAGGCTTGGTTTTGTTCTTGTTGTCGTTAAAATTCATTTAAATTTGTGAAAAAATATTTAAATACTTTTAATGCTAAAACCATAAATTGGGGAACGAACCACCCTCTCCCCCCAACAAAAAAAAAAATTGAAAAATGAAAAGAAATAAGAACACTCACACGCACACGATTAACAACTAAGGTAAGGCACTGTTAATTAATTGGGTAAGCTATCTTTTGTATTGCTGAAAAAAAGGATGGGGTGTTCCACTTGTTCATGAACATGAGAAGCATATATTTAGTTCTTTATTTTGGTGATAAGTCACTTTCAAGAGTTGAGTTTTTGCGTTTGGTTCGGCTTTGGAAATGAGCTTTGGGGAAATGCAAAGGCTCTTAGCAAATTGCGTTTGGTAGAAAATTCATTGTAAAGCAATTTTGAGTTAAGTATCGTTTGGGCAAAAATATTTTTGCAAACGGCTGTGGTTGCAATTTTTCCTTTTTTTTTTTAAATTAAAAAATGAATCAAACTGCAAATTTTCCTTTTTTATTAAAAAATGAATCAAACCCTGCGTTGGCTCTGGTGAAGCACTCACGCCGGTGGTAGCTGGCGGCCAAGGTCACGTGACCCCCCCAAGCGACTAAATCAAACCCGTCGGTCCTCGCCAGCCGTCAGTTTCAGTGAAGCGCTCAAGTCGCTGGCGCAGAGGTTAGGCGACCGCCCAGGCGGCCCTCGCCTGGGTCATACGACCTTGCTAGCCCCTCGCTGGCCAAATCTGGCCTCGTTGGTCCTCCCCAGCCGACTGCCCTTGCGCAAAGAAGAGTAACAACGAGGGGCAAACGAAGTGTAGATCTAGGGTTTAACTTTTTAAAATAAATAAAATTGGATTTTTAGTAAGGTTTTGAGGGCAAAATAGATAGCTGACTATTTTCGTTAATTGAGGCCTTTGGCATTCTGAATATGCTGAAAGCTCAAGGCTGGTGGGGACTTACCTTGAGCTTTCAACCTTCCCGATGCTAGCTTTTGGTTTCAAGGCCCTTGGAAATGGTTGCCAAACACCCCAAATTTTCCCCAAGGGGCTTTCAAAATGCTGAACCAAAAGCGCCCTAATTCCTTCCATATGAATTTCAGATTTAAGACCATTGGGGCTTGGGTATCCTTTCTTCAGTGAACCAGCGAAACCCTTTCTTTCAATTTTTGTGATGAAGTCGACCTTGAAATTTGAACAGGACTTTGCTTAAATGAGAGAGTTTGGGCATCATATGATAAACCTTTGCAGTAAATCAATAATAGGGTTTGGTAAAAGAAAATCAGTCCTGATGTTGCTAACAAGTGCCTGATCTTTATCGAGTTCACTTAATAAAGACAGTATTATGTACATCATTATCAAACAACATGACATCTCAGTCATGATTAGGAAATGTTGCTTGAGAAGAAGTCCAAGACAGGGAATTATTGAAAGAGATAGGTTATCTTCGTCTTTGAGCCTCCCTATTTGTTTTTTTTTAAAACAATCTCCTTTTGGATACGAGCTCTTTTTGTACATGGGTTGGCACCCCTGGGTGCCTCAAGTGAATTTCTCTTTACTTATTATAAAAAGGGTACAGTGATAGGTTGGACTGCCTGTTTTCGATGAACTATGCCTCCTAGAAAAGGATTTTCCGTTCACGACAACAATGACCCATTATACCTGTCAATCCCCTCTCGCTTGTGACAATTTCACTATTGATTTTATCTTTCGATCAAGAAATGTTTTCTGTGTTTATATACATTTTGGAACAATTGATAATTTAGTCCTTTACAATTTCACTAGATGCCTCCACCTCCACCAGTTCCGGGTCCTCCACAGCCACCTCGATTGTTCGGGATGCCACCTCCGCTCTCAAATCAATCTATGACTGCCATATCCCCTGCCATGGCCTCCTCTGGACCATCTCTTGGAGGGCCATCAAAGATTGATCCCAATCAAATTCCAAGGCCTATCCCAAGTTCAACAGTGACACTTCATGAAACTCGGCAGGGCAATCAGGCAAACCAGCCTCCAGTATGTCTTTGGTTTAGCTCTTTGATTGTACTGCTTTTTTTATTATCTTAGCATGCCGTCTTCTGATTCTCTTTTTGTTTTTGAAGCCTGCCACAAGTGACTATATTGTCAGGGACACTGGAAATTGCAGTCCACGTTTCATGAGGTGCACCATTAATCAGGTAGAGATATGATGTGGTGTTTGGCTGTCAGAGCATCTATGGAGTTGTTAGGTGCATAAAAGAGTTTCTTTTCCTGGGGATTCTGCGTTGGTTGACTAGAAAACAAGTTTTCGTTATGTATATTGTTGTATGTAAATAAAGTACTTTCTGATGTGTGATTGGACAGATTCCATGCACTGCCGATCTTTTGACGACATCAGGCATGCAGCTGGCTTTGTTGGTTCAACCTTTGGCACTTCCTCATCCATCTGAAGAACCCATTCAGGCAAATTGTCTTTGACTTACATTTTTGAGCTTTTCTGTGTTGATTTGGTTTTGTGGATGCATTGACATTGGTGTATTTGAACGTTTTTTCAAACATTTCAAATGGTTAGGCCTTTCTTTCTGAACCTCGTTTAATCCTTTTCAAATTATTCAGTGAATCAGAAACTTCCCTTGCCTTGTCCAATGTATGTTGAAATAATTTTTGTGATCTGGGATAGAACCTTTTGAATAATTGCTGTGAGATAAGGATAAAGAATTGTTGTTATACATCCGCCTCGATGGGGATTTTCTTCTTGTTCTCATTGCAGTGTTTATGATGTTGCGTTAGTGATTGCATCTTATGGTATTGATACTGATGTTGGATGATGTCCTTTGTTACTAGTTTCTGTAGTTTTGGCTGAGACAGCATCTTATACTTTCAGGATTTTGTCTATTTTGACGAAGGTAAATGACATGATTTGCTTTTCTGCATGCTTTCACTTGATTAGGTCTTCTTTTGACATTTCAAATCAGCAAAATGGACGGTATAGTAAGCTAAGATGGCAAATCCCTTTGGTTCTGCAAGTTCTAGCATTGCCTATTGGTTTACATGTATTAATGAGTGGGAATTGCCGATTATATTTGTTGCCGTTCTCTTTTACAATCCATTTGTCATTTGAATCTTATTCCTATTTTCAAATTTTCCAAAGAAAATAATTCCCTCCCTCCCTCTCGGGGGGGTTGTTGCATTTGATTGCTTTATGTTCATCCTTACACATTTTGATTTCTTACTACAAAAGCAGAAGCAGCTTGTCTCCCTCTTCTTTTCTTGTGGTTGTCCATTCTTCTTTGTTCCTGTGTCAATGCTTGGCTTTCCTCTTTTTAGTGTGATTCTGATCCCACGTTTTATTCGGAATCACGTATCCCTCATTGTAATGAAGAGGTGCAATTGATTTACTTTTTCATTGATGGTATAGGTTGTTGATTTTGGAGAAAGCGGCCCCATTCGATGTTCCCGCTGCAAGGGCTACATAAATCCTTTTATGAAGTTCATAGATCAGGGGAGGCGGTTCATCTGTAATTTATGTGGTGGGTAATCCTCACTGTTCTTGTTTTCATTTTCCATTTTTTTGAACGATTTAGTGCTTGAATGTGACAAACTATTGGATGATGACTTTCAAGCGGATTCTGGCAATAGTGGCTTTCCCTTTTTGAAATCTTCTGTTGTCTTCTACACTGGTGATCTTTATTTGTGGTCTTTGTAGTCTCAGTTCTGCTCATAATGTTTGCTCAAGTTCATTTCTCAGTGTTTTGGTCTCTTGATATCTGCGGTGGACCCACTTATTAGTTGCTGTTAAAGTGGTCTATAAGGATTTGGACGTATTAGACTATATGATTGAGAATGATGTGCTTGTGTCAGCTTGTTGTAATTAATAGTTCAGATGTCTCATAAATCAAAAAGAGGGGGGGGGGGTAGGGAGGTAATCAAATATAGATTTTTGAGTGAGAGAATACTAATATTGGAATTTTTAGAGGTCTAGTTGCCCCTGCATTATAAGTGGGGCATGATTTCTCATTAACAGGAAATCATTAGCTTCTTTTTTACTTTTCTCTCTATGGGCAACCTGACAGCATTCTTCATACTTGTTTGTAGGCTTTACTGACGAGACTCCACGTGATTACATCTGCAATCTGGGTCCTGATGGCAGGCGCAGAGATGCAGATGAAAGACCTGAATTGTGTAGAGGAACGGTTGAATTCGTCGCCTCGAAGGAATATATGGTGAGTGAGACTATGAGATTCGCTTGTCTACAGGGTACTGCAGACCCCTTCATTTCAACTGAATACCCAGTAACAACTTGTCAGTGTTTCAGTTGGCGCTCTGATTTCTTAATCTAAACAGTTGTATTAGAAGTCTATTCATATTTCCATGATTTGACTGTGCACCAGTTTCATGGGTTTATACGTCCTGTTTAAATCAGTTTTCACATTACAAATGTAATGTGAATTACTAATTGCAGTCAATATTTAGTTGCTGAGGACGTGCTTCAAGAATTAGCACAGAATAATGGGAACATGTGTCAATAATAAGCTTCTGCAGCCTGTGTTCTATCATAAAGTAAAGAATATCCCCTAGCTATGAAGATATTTGTGCATATGCGATATTTGTTGTCCATCTCTCCAGGCAGAAGCAAAATCTTGCACTATGATACTACTGTCCTGAATGAGGATGAGCCTCATCTACTCATTATCCTTGGGAAAAGGAGTCAATGTGATTGTGAGCCAAGTTTATTGTCTATGACTGGATAGCTGAAATTGTATATGTCAAGACTCGTGTAATGAAATGCATGCTTTCATTGTCAAGTGTTCTTTCTTGGTATGCAAAGTAAACTTTTCAGCAGTGACCCAGTGCTAGCAGTCAAAATATTTTGTTTGTGGTGTTCCTATTCTCTTTTAAGTTGAGTTTTCTTCAATCTATCTAATTCCAGATCCGTGAACCGATGCCCGCGGTATATTTCTTCCTTATTGATGTATCCATGAATGCTTTGCAAACTGGTGGAACTGCTGCAGCTTGCAGTGCAATCAATCAAGTTATTTCTGATCTTCCTGTAAGTTTTTTTTGATTGTACATTCACAAAAGCCGTTTGTTTACTATGTAATTTGATCTAGCTATTTTGCTTGGATAGTTGGTGCTCATATCAGTGGGGTTTAGTTTCCACTTTTTGTTGTTGTGGAACAATGTGCATACTTCACACCTCATGTAAAACTTGACGATCTTTTTCCTGCGGAAGATACACGAAACTGATTCGCAAAATCTCCTTTTATTGGATTTTTATTTGGCTTTCGTCTTGAGAAAGAGTTGTGCCAGGGATTGCTTTTTTTTAGCTTGTGAATTCCTTCCACCTAATCAATGACATTTTCCTGTTTATATCTAGAATTACATTACTCAATTTGAAATATAAATTCGAGCTTATATGCATTATTCCATTAAATTTGGCTCCCAGAAGCAGTCTCAAATCCACCGGTAGAGTTTTGGGCCTGGGCTGAGAATCTATACCAGCAGCTATAAAAGGAAATGCTTTTGCTTCAATCCTCACCTATGGTTGCGTTTGGAATCAAAGGAACTTTAGGGCCTTTGATGATACATAAAAAGCCATTGGAACTGTATTCATAGATTGTTACAAATGTTGGGTTTTATGCTACCAAACTTTTGTAGTAGTGTCCTTATTGAGTATAATGATTTTGTTAGATGTTCTCTCGCCTCGCTACATTATCGGAAATACCTTCTGTTTCGAAGGGTAAAATCAAGTGTAATAAAAGAAAATAGTTCCCAATTAGCCCAAGAGCCAACTGAACTGGAACATATTGAAGTTCTGTTTGGCTGTTTCACTTTTTGTTTTTTTGGTCAAAAGAACCAAATATAGGATGCTTTTTTCTGGTGGAAAACAGCATGTAGAAGGTCCAGCTTTAGCTGTGCATGTAGGTGTTCTTGATGAATGCAAGTTTAGTGTGAACTTGTTTGGTTGCATGCTTTTGAGAAGACCAGCATCAGCATGAGGGAAATCAGTTTCAGTTTCAAAATCGAAGAATCATTGTGATAATTTCATTATTCTTCTTCTTTGGTTGATAATCCTTTTGCTAGTTTTAGTTTGCTTACATCATCCTTTATAATGTCATTGCTAGTTTCATGTAATGACCTGCCACTGAAAATTGGTGTAGCATTTGATGTTTCATATGAATTTGGTGCAATTGCCCACGGGATGGAGATACGTGATTTGTTACGTTGATATCTCTGTAGTATCTGACCTTACATTACGTCATGTATCCATCTATGCATTAGAACAATGGTAGCTATCATGCTGACTTCCTGTTAATTCCTGTTCTTATGGCTACAAAAAGTTAGTCAAAAACTGATGGAATAGAAAGAAAAGAAAATAAGTCAAACTGCTTTGTGTTATGAAAGGGTTGTTGGTAAGTGATGTTTTTTCTGATCAATATCTTCATGCTGTCATTTGGCAGGAAGGTCCTCGGACAATGGTTGGAATTGCAACATTTGACTCCACGATACATTTTTACAATTTAAAACGTGCATTGCAACAGGTGTGTGCTGTCAATTCTTTTCTTTCTTGTACTGCTCTCTATTTAAGATTGGTTTCCTGATGAAATCCTATTTTCATGTGATTATCAAATGGTGTTTAGTTGTGAAGCTTCTTGTATTATGGCTTGTCTGCAATTTTATGTTGTTTGTAAAAGTGCATTTTGTATTATTTTTTGTTAGGGTTGATAGTTTCAGGCATTACAGTTAATTAATAAACAAGTTATTACGGCATATTTGGCTTGCATGACACTTTTCAAGTGAGCCAGTCATTACTCAGAACATGTTAATGAGTATTTAGGACTGGAAGGTCTATCAGAACTTCAGAGGCGATCAGATGTGGCATCTCTTTTCCTTTACCGGTTCCGTTCCATGGACACTAGATAGATGCATCTTATTGTTAAACCTGTTAAATATTTCATTTTCTGGCTTTTTTCTCTTTTCATTAACAGAGTATAGTCCAGTGATTACTATCTCATTCAGTGGTATCTCATTAGAAGTTCCATCACTTCGCTTTTTTCTCACCTGGCTTATCAAAGTAAAATAATACAAATTTGGGCATGAATATATCTTAAGAATGAATTCTGTCAAATAAAAGTCTGAAGAGTCCAGCGCAAATAATGGTATAGATTTTTTCACAATTTTGTCTAGCAAAAGGAAAAAAAGGCACTGGATGATGCTTTTCTGATGTCATGTAGCCAATTTAATTAAGGTCGTACCCACGTAAAGTTACTTTGTTTTGTTTTGCTTCGTTTTTTTTTGGGGGGGGGGGTTGTTGTAGGAAAGATGGCTTCCCAGCAATTTGGTTGGTGTATAGTCTACTCTTGTGGTTGGATTTCAACGAAAAAGGAACTTCAGTTATGCAATTTCAAGCAATGTTGTTCTTTGGCAGATGCCCATTTCAGTCTGGAGAGTCTTAGGTTTTTTGGTCATTGGGATTGACTAGCTCAAGAGGCTATGTTGAACTTTATGAACTCGTAGTTGCTTCTCTATTTCAGAGTAGTAGAGTTATCAGTCTGTCATTTCGTTGATGCGTGGATGGTAGTGATGCTGGCGAGGATATCAGCCAGAAGGAACATAGCAATTAGAATGCCTGAGGTGTTAAACGATATATATATAAAAATCTAGGGTTAAGAAAGTGTGGGACAATGATTATGAGGAATTGGGTGTCTTATCCTTTTTTATTTAGGAAGTTGTTTTTCTTCCCAAGGTAGGACAGTGAATAATTGTCACGAGACTCAAGTGATTCAAATGAAAGGAATATTTGAAAGTATTTGATGGATTCTGAAATTGCAATGGCTGTAATCCCACATCTTTCTTTGCTTGTTAGTCGATCCCTTTTCTTGACTGGTTGTGAGACAGCTTTTATTTCTTCTTCGTTGATTTTTCTAAAAGCATGTTTTGTCCAATTTGGAGAGCATTGACCAATTCTCCGCTGAAACTCAATTAAGAGGATTGTGAATGTTGGTTCTGACAAGCCATGAATGTTTTCAGCCATTGATGCTAATCGTTCCTGATATACAAGATGTTTACACTCCGCTGCAAAGTGATGTTATCGTCCAGCTTTCTGAGGTGAGCTTCATAATGCAATTTAAGAAGCATAACAAGAAAAAAATTACCCTTCAATTTTTTTTTCTGTTCCTCTGGAACAGATGATCTTTTTTTTGCTTTCTTACTGCTGGTCAAGTTTATGTTATACTTACATTATTTTTCTACTCCGCGATTGCAGTGCCGTCAACACTTGGAGCTATTGCTGGAAAGCATTCCGTCCATGTTCCAAAATAATAAAATTGCCGAATCAGCCTTTGGTGCTGCAGTAAATGTATCTCCTTTTCTTTCTAGGGCTCTTCCTAATGCTGGCAAATGCAATATAATGAGAACTGATGGACTTCGCATTGAGAAACATCATTGTGATGTTTTTTCTTGGTTCTTTAATTTGTTCAAATGTCACATTGCATGTTGATAGACTGCCAGATAAGACAATGAGCTACGTACATCAGGATTTGTTGTGTTATGCCCGCAAAAGTAAAAACTACTTGCTGTAACTCATAGTATAAAATTTGAAAAATGGTGGACTATCTAGAGAAGAAATAGGCTGAAATAGAAGAGAGAATGAGCTACGTAAGTGAAGAAGCCATTTAGAGATGCATTAAAGTTATAGAAAGGCTAATTTTGGTGTTTCAAAGCAAGTCACAGGAAAATAAAATCTGCCAAAGAAAATGGGACGGCATATGAAAACAAGCATCTGGCTTTAAGCAAGATAAAAGTTTGAGAGAGGTGTACTTAACTGTTTGAAATCATCAAATTCTGTTTTACTGATTGCTTGGTTTTAGGAACTAAGTAACCTTAATAGCCTTAAATATCTGATCTTATGCCTGTGACACAAACTTTCTTTATGCTTCAGAAAGTTAACAGGTCTATGTCACTTATCAGGGAATGCTCAATGGAAGTTCTTCCTTTAACCGTCTTTTTGTTTCTCTTTGAATGAGCATCTTTTTAAGTTAAGAGAAAGAAAGTTTCTTTCATAAAAGGCAGTACATTAGCATTTGCGTGGACAGGAAGTATACAAAGCATAAAGCACTGAAAGAAAGAAATGGAGGACTAAGAGAGTAGGGATAATGAAATAGCTTGAAACTCTGCACCATTGCATTGTAGTTTGTATTATTTACTAATTATATTTTGGAAATGCTTCTTTTAGTTTAGCTTTCATCTCTTTAATTTCCAGGTGTTGATCATCATATCGGAGAAAATACTGCTATGCTCTTAATGTGTTAATTGCATCACACGTTAACCATATGAAATGTTTTATTTATCAATTTCCTTTTTCTTTTCTCTTTTTAAACCTTCAGGCTGCTTTTCTGGCAATGAAAAGTACTGGCGGGAAACTTCTGGTTTTTCAATCAGGCATGTTCTAGGTTTCATTGAATTTATCTTAATTTGTGATGTATTAATTCGTCTTGGTTATCTTAATTTGTAATGTGTTAATTTTTGGTCAATCATTCATACCGTGCGTAGTCAATAGTGAATATGAAGAATATTTGAGTAAGTAGGGAAATATGAAGAATTGCCTCTTTGATTAAGTTTTCCCTACTTTGTACTATCCAATGCTGCAGTTTGATGCTTGTCCAAATATGGATGCAAGGTGTTGGGAGTGCTTAAATGGAGGATATTTCAGTTTGTGTACTAGATACTATACATGTAGCATCGGTAACGTGAAAATGTAGATGCACCATCACATCTCAGATATCTTGTGTTGGAACATATGATTGAAGATCCTATTTTAGCTTTAGATAAATAGGTTAAATGTTGATTTGAGGCTAATATTGATTGAACTCGAAAGTGAAGACTATTAATTGGGTCAAGTGAGCTGACGCAATATGGATCAGTGATTCGTGTTTTGATGTTGTGTCGTGTTATAGTTTGTCAGCCGAACACACCTTAGAAATGTTTGTTTTTGGTGCATTATGTCGGAATTGCTCGTGTTCTTGTTGTAATCATTGAATGCATGGTATTGTATTTTTAGATAATCAACTGAAAGTCAAATGGAAAAAAAGTGAAGGTAAAGGAGAGAACACTAAAAGGATTCCAAGTCTGACAGGTGTACACCTTGGTCCCGGTGTTATTCTATAAAGAGAATATCTCATGTATCTTGGCACAGTTGCTCATTTCAATGAGGCAATGCAAATTTGGATGCTTCTCATAGATATTCTGATAGAACTTGCAGCAGATCTGGATTAGGCCTGTGGGTGGCTCTCTTGTAATGTTTGAAGTGCCTGTTTTGTATGAACTGGTTGCTGGAACTTCTAAGCTGTATTGATTGCTGTAGCATACCTTTCGTTTTCCTGAAACACGTCTGTGGCATCTCCTGCTATTTTGTAACTTTTCAATCTGCTTACCATGTAAATAGATGTATGAACACTGACAATTTCTTGATTTTGCCCAAAAATGATACAGTCTTGCCATCAGTCGGAATCGGTGCTCTCTCTGCCAGAGAGGCTGAAGGAAGAACTAATATTACATCTGGAGAAAAGGTAGGAGCTAGCTGAAAGAAACATAGTTCTTTAGATTATGGCCCAACAGCCAATGTGGCTGCTGAATTTGTTTATTCCATTAGTTTTTTTTTTTGCATCCATACTACTGCCCTTTAAGTAATTTAAGTCCTGCTTTTGGCCAAAAAGTAATTATTGTTTTTTTCACCAGGTTCCATTTATTCTTTTTATCCTCTTATCACCTGTATAATGTGGGTTGTGGTCAAGGAGCTGGAGTTGTGAATTGCTTGTTATACGGAACATATTCGTGCATGTACTCCTTTGGCATATTTTTTTTTATGCTTTCATTGATGACGTTCCAGAAAAATGAACGCTTATGAAAAATATGGAGATATTGCAGGAATCTTGTTGCCATGTATTTAGTTAAACTGACATTCTCAGTATGTTTCGTGTGTGTTCTCCTTTGGCAGATCTTTTTATGCTTTCATTGTTGTCATGTTCCAGAAAAATCAACGCTCATGAAAAATATGAAGATATTCAGGAATCTCGTTGCCATGTTTTTAGTTGGACTGACATTCTCAGTATTTTTCCTTGGCTGTAGTTGTCCTCTCACATTTAGTTGTTTTCATGGAAAATGTAGGAGGCTCATAAGTTACTCCAACCAGCTGACAAAACTTTGAAGACAATGGCCATTGAATTTGCAGAGTACCAGGTTACATTTTGCATCAAGTCTTTTAATTTGCAATACATTCAAGAGGAGGAATATTGAGATGCACTTCGTTTCTTGCTTTTGTCATCTGTTCATGTAAGATATCTGTTGGCATTTTGACATGGATTAACATTTTTATTTTTAAATTCTGTAGGTTTGCGTTGACGTGTTTCTCACTACCCAGAGTTACATAGATATTGCGTCGATATCTGTGGTACCAAGAACTACTGGAGGGCAGGTATACACTCTCATTCTATTTCTTGTTGTGGATGACTTCTATATTTCAGTAAAACATAGTTTTCTGCTTTATGGAAATTATTCATGCCCTTCTATGCTAGTTAAAGGACTGTCTTTGTTTGGCTGAGAATTCGGAAAAACTCCTAGGGACTATTATATTTATAAATCAGTTTGTCTAACTTGATAACTTTGATCCCTGGGGCCATATGTCTCATGAAGTCTTTTCTCATTTGCCAATACATTGATGTATCCTTTGTACTCAGAAGGAAGTTTCTTGTTGTGGAAGCTTATGCCATTTAGAGTAGGTAGGAGGGTGCATGCGATGTAGTGATATAAGCAAAGTGGGTAGATATGCAGTTATCAGTTTCCTTGTAGCTTGCTGGGTTGGGTGGGCTTTGCCATACACTTGTTGGAACTTGATACGACACATTTATAAGAAGTTTGTAATATGTCACTGCGAGTGCAATAGAGGTGCTATTGCAATCTTCCATTTTAATTTCGTTCACATATTGCCCTTTTTTTTTTGTTTGAATCTATTCCAGGTTTATTATTATCATCCCTTCTCAGCTCTATCAGATCCTGCAAAGCTTTACAATGATCTGAGATGGAATATTACAAGACCTCAAGGTTTTGAGGCTGTAATGCGAGTGAGATGCAGTCAGGTACTTCTTATGACTACTAGGCATACATTTATCATTGCTTCTGTACTCCTTTATATTACTATTAATTGATTGCTTGTAGGGTATTCAAGTTCAAGAATACCATGGGAATTTTTGCAAACGCATACCTACTGACATTGATCTACCCGGGGTATGTGTCTTTCTGTGAAGTATCTTTTGTAATATATTAATACGTGCTTTCCATCTCATTTTCTTCCTGAATGATGGAAGCCCTTAGCATCACTTTTTTTGCTGTTATTACCTATGGTAAACTTGAAAGGCATTGTACCTTATTTGAGTTGAGTCATTGATGCATTACTATTTTCTGGCACTTGGAAAAATTTCTTTAGGAATGCCAATTTTTGTAAATAGAATGTTCAAAATGAAAAACAAAAATCGTGTAAGATTCTGCAATGCTTTTATCAATGGATTTAGCGCCATGAACGATATCCTGGTTTATTAAATATATAAAGGCTTGAACCATGTGGTTGTCAAAAGCAAAATAAATTGTTGATGAAGATTTGAACCATCTCTTGGTACTTCTACACAGATTCATTTATGCACAAACTATTGGAGATTCCAGGAATTAGGTATCAGACTGGAGTTCTTATACTACGAGGAGATAGTTAAAATAATGTTCCGTATTATTCTTAGAGAATATTTTGCTTGCTGATGCATCCTAGGTCTTTCCTTGATGATCACTCCATAAGATGGCCGAGTTTTCACTTTACCAACAACTCTTCAACAATACTTCTTTGCATTGTTGTTTTGCATCACTTTCTTGAGCTTTTTCTAGATCCTCTTACATGGCTGTTTTATATGCTAATTCCCGTTCTTGTGCAGATTGACTGCGACAAAACAGTAATGGTAACTTTGAAGCATGATGATAAGTTACAGGATGGCTCAGAATGTGCATTTCAGGTAGGTTCCCTCAATTCTCTCATTCTTGTAATTCGCAGGGGTTTATCAGGAATAGCTTAGTTTTGACTTTGCTTTTCTTATATCTCTTACTTAGTGTGCACTTCTTTACACCACTGTATACGGCCAACGAAGAATTCGCATTACAACTTTGTCTCTTCCATGCACTAGCATGCTAACTAATCTGTTCCGAGCTGCTGACTTGGATGCTCAATTCACATGTTTGTTGAAGCAAGGTATTCTGTAACTTCTTCCCTGATGCCATTCATGTGTTATATGTAATAATCCATGTTCTTCCATTGTATTAATTATTTGTTGACTCCCATATGTTCTTGTACTGAATAGTGGCTTGTGTTTGGCCTTATTTTTGCTCAATGTCCCTTGTTCAGGAAATTTGACTGCGTCTTCCATCTTAATGATTTTAGTATTTACTATCTATCTCAGAATGATTGACAGACATAACTGTATATTGTTGGTGTTTGCCTCAACTATAGAGGATTGTGATTTTTGGCCTCTTTATCTGTTTATCCGATCTCTCTGCAGCGGCCAGTGAAATTCCTTCGAGTCCTCTCTCACAAGTCCGCGAACTAGTAACAAACCTATGCATCAACATTCTGCTTTCGTACCGTAAGTTTTGTGCCACAGTGTCATCATCCGGACAGCTAATTCTTCCGGAGGCTCTCAAGCTTCTACCTCTATATACTCTTGGTAAACTTCTTTCCCCTGTGTACATTTGGGAATTGGTATGAAAGGGTTTTGCTGGGAGTGCTGGTCTAAAGTCTTGTATGTGGGCCAGATTATTTTGTTTTCGTTAAGCACCAGCATATAAAGGAAAGTAAACCATGCTTGTTTTGATTCTTTTATGTATTATAGTTTACGCATTCTTTCAAAGGGGTGGAAAAACTTTTGAATTTCCAGCTGTATAAAGCTGGGACAGTTTTTTTTTAAATTCGAAGATGTCCAACATAGGATATTTCGTCACATTATAAAAACTTTCACGTTATTGAGTTTTGTTATATGGCTTTGTTGACAAGTGCCCTTTCTTGCTGATGACATTGGTTGATCGGGTCTCTTTGACTATCTGACTCCTAATGGATTGGGACAGTCCCTGTCCTACAGCAATCAGGTTATTACAGGAGAAAAAGGCCCTTGGTAGTGGCCCAGAGTTACCAATTCTGGGACTTATAGTCATGATCACATGCTTCCTATGGCTCAACTTGGCATTGAGTTTTGACGACGTTGGCAATTCCAGGGTCAGCACTAATTAAGCATTAAAAAATATAGTAATGCCTGATTTTGAAGACCTCAAAAATGAGTGAAGTGCATAAATTTGACACATTTCAAGAAAATGGAACATGCAATTTCTTTTAATATGTTCAACTCAATACCAAATGTAGCCTAACAAGTGTCTTGAGGGCACTCCCTAATATTCTTTGTAAATATATCTGTCAATGGCCCCCATGATGGCACGTGACATGTCCCTATATCTTGTGTTAATGGTTAAACGTGATATATGTAGTTTATTTTACGTAATTGACATACTCCTTTGTGTTTCAGCCCTAATAAAAGGTACGGGGTTGAGAAATGATGGGAAGATAGACGACAGATCTTTCTGGGTGAACTATGTTTCATCTGTATCTACTCCTCTGGCCATTCCTCTGGTCTATCCCAGAATGATTCCCATCCATGACCTAAATTCAAGGGTAATGGTTAAATGCTGCTTGTTCTGTTTTTCAGTAATTCCATATTGAATCACCGATCACTCTCTTGCATAATGACAGGAGGATGATGGATCCATTGTTCCAGCTGTAATTCCTCTTTCAAGTGAGCATGTCACCGATGAGGGAATCTATCTTCTTGAAAATGGTGACGATGCTCTAATATATGTAGGGAACTCAGTCGATCCAGATATTTTGAGTAAATTGTTTGGCACGTCCTCAGTCGAAGAAATTCCTACTCAGGTAATTTGGTTTCATGTCAAATCTTGTTGTAAAATTGTTTTTATCGAAATGTACTTCTGATTTTGTTTTGAGTGATGAAGAAAGTTGTACTATTGGGATTTGGACTATCAACTGCTTGTTATGCACGATTGCGTGTGATAATCAGCAACAAGGCTAGAATTTGGTTGGATACCAGTGGTCCTGTTAAATTATTGAGTGGGCCCACCTGTTAGGCCTCAGGCCTCAGCATTTTGTTGATTGCCTTTGGATTGGATAGACCATATCATTTCCTTCTATAACGATGTGTTTCCTAATGGATGCTCCAATTTCAACTTTGATTATTCTGGCCTACTTATGACTTATTAGTACATGCTCCACATGAGTTCCTGCTATTACATCTATAGTTTGGAATTATTTCATTTCTAAGCAAGGATTTTGCATTTCAGTTTGTTCTTCAGCAGTACGAGAATCCGCTATCTAAGAAACTGAATGAGGTGGTGAATGAGATACGACGGCAAAGATGTTCCTATCTCCGGTGAATATTATCGTCTTCTTGGTTTCTTACATCACTCAGAGCTTATCTGTTTCTTTAATATAGTTATATCAATTATATTGCTAAGGATTCACTTTTCTGATTTTTTTCATTTTCTCATTTTTTAAATACAGCTTGAGAATATGCAAGAAAGGAGATCCTTCAGGTCAGTGCATCAGCAGCCATGCAATTTCATTTGGGGTTTAGATTGCTTGTGCTAAGTTACTTTCGGTTGTCTGACTTGCGAAATTGGATTGGCTTTACTGGTCAAACCAATCAAGGTTTCATGACTGAGGCCGTCCTTATTCGAATGGCTCTTTCAAATCAAATGTCTTCCTAAACCTTCTCTATGATGTCAGATTTCTTCTTTTTTTTATTGGGGAAAAATGAGATAAAATCTCTAGGAGTGGCTTAATTTATCTCTTCTAAGCAGTGTAAATCCACTCTAAAATATACACTGGCCATTACAAAAGCATATGGTTCTGCAAGTAATCTCAGATTAGTAATGAATGTGCTGGCGTTTAAGGGATTGTTGGCTTTTGACCTCATATGCACGATTGATCTGACAAGATTGTGTCTTTTTATCCTTCCAGGAATGCTGTTCTTCTCATATCTGATTGAGGACAAGAACTCTGGCGGCTTGTCCTATGTCGAGTTTTTGGTACATGTACATCGGCAAATCCAAATGAAAATGTCTTAATTACTGCACACTAGTTGAGTTGGTTTTCGAGTTTTGCTTACATTCATGCCAGGGATCAAGTGGGCTCCCGAGAGAAGATATTTATCAGGTTTAGGCTATGTATACAAGACTAGTCTTGGCCCCAAAAAAGTTATTTAATTGTGGAACCGAAACGAATTTTGTGATAAAGGTTTTTTTTTTTCCTTTTCCTTTTTAAGTGTAGGAGCATTCAGAGTTGTTGTTGCCTGTTAAAATAACACCAATAAATAGCAGACATTCTTCTTGTTTGATTATTGTACTTCCGCCGCGCCACCCGCGGTCTCGCTCTACCGGTTTCCTGTTAGGTACCTCCGAGCGGATGGGCAAGAAATTGTATAATGAGTTCTTTATCAATTACATTATTTACCTGTGAGATTCTCCTCCCTCTCTCTCTGGGTCTTATCATTTCGATTGATGCGATTTTGCCTCCTCCATTTTGTGAGCAACTCCCGGATTTCATTCGTTCATCAGTGCCGTGGCTCTTGACTGCCTTGAGTGAATTCTCGTGCCACCGGGTTAGACATGCGATCTCTTTGACTGTTTTGTTTCGTGTCTTTATCTTGCAGTTATTACAAAAGATGAGAGAGATTTAAGGGACCGAGTACCACAAATTTGCCTTGTTTTGCTTTAAAACATGATTATGCTACAAAATGGTCCAAGGTACTTGCATTCTTTTTTCTTTTTCTTTTTTTCCGTTTATATTACTATTTAACGTCGAATTAAATTTTTTTGGCATGAATTGGCATTCTTAAAGCTTTGTGTTCAAGGTACGGTATGTACCAACGCTTGTCATGGAAGTAGCGCATTTATTCTATTTGCATTACTTCTTAGTGACAAAACCACTTATGACGTCTGCACACTGTAAACCTTAGTTAAAGTGACGTTTGTGCTGATGTAAGTGGTCTTGTTAACAGTCGTTGGGCGCCTGAACTTTCGGCAGAAAAATAGCCCTTGGGCCCAAAGAACTTATAGAGAAGCGCCAACAGGCACGCAAAGGGGCTTGGCATGAAATGGGAAAAAGACTAAAAAAAAAAAAGTCCTAAACATGTTACTTTTGCACTAATTATCCTAAATTTTAATTGTGTCAATTCAGTCTTCAATTTTGTGCATTCGTGCTAATTGAGTGCATTCGATCTAATTTTGATTGAAAATTATTGACATGAGTGTCAGTCGTTTTACGTGGCACGGTACACGTGGATATAGACATTTTTAATAAATTTTATTTATTTATTTATTTTTCAATATTTATTTTTTGATTGAGGGTCATGGGCTGACCCTTACCGGCAACTACGTGGCCGCACGACCTTTTTCAGATTTAGGTGTTGCGGCGTCACCCAGCCCCAAGTGAGGGCGTCACAGCCCTCATCCAACTCCGTTAGGGCCACAACACCATCGTGCAATGCCGACAGAGGGTCGCCGCCCTCAATAAAAAACGAAAAAGAAAATCAACAAATGTGTGTGTATTACAAAAGTGTAGTATCGTAAAGGCTGTGTCTCGGTCTGTTTTTTTTATTTATTTATTAACATTCACATCGTAAAGGCTGTTCCTTATCCTTCTTTTTCTTAAAAAAAAAAGAAGACAATTTCCCCCAATGTGTAAGTGCTTCTCACTTAGGAAGAGGACGATCTCAAGTGGTCTTAGGCATGCAAGAAACTTTTTCTCACAGCATGCAAATCTAGCACAGGAAATATTGTGATTTATTTTATCCGTAGTATTAAATTTTTTGTAGCCAAAAAGAATTTAATCTTTTACATTAAAAATTGCTGCTAATATCTAAAAGTAAGAAATTATTCGGCTCTACGAAAGTACCATGTATTTGGAAAATTTTCACATACCTCTCCGGATTTGATCAATTGGATTCTCCACCAAGGTAAATTAAAACTGAATACTGATAGAGCCTCTCTCTTGCAGGTTTTTTTTTTTTTTGTGATAGTTGGGGCTCTTTCTTCACCAACCCAATAACCATGAGAGGATCATCTTACCTAAGACTTGCAAGTGCAGGGGGATTATTCAGAAGCGAGAGGATGTCTAGCTTGGTGGTTTTGTTGCCTTTGTCGGAATATGGTCGTCGTTGCCAAGCAAAACTTTTGATATTGCGGTCGGGACTCAACTTCGCAAAACAATTTCATTTTCGCAAAATTGCCATTGAGATTCATTTTGAAGTTTCCACTCATCTTACGGCTAATAAGGTTGGTCATACTTTATTTAAAGATATCAAAAGACTGATAAGCTCTTTCGTTTTGAGTTCAAAATGCAAGACCACCCCCCCACACACACACACACAAATCGTCATGTTGGCTAGCTTGCTAATCTTGAAAATGATAAATGATTGGACAGCAAGTTCTTTTCGCAATCTCTTGACACAATTTTTTTTTTCAGCTTTAACCAAATTTCTTGTCCCAAAAGAAAAAAAATCACATTGAAGTTCTTTTATCCATATCGAATCCAAAATTGAATTCCTCATCCTACCCTTTACTTATTTTATTTTATTTTATTTTAATTTCTCCTTCTTTTTCATTCTCCAATCTTGTTTTCTCTATAACCTTATCGCCTTTCTTGTACAATCACGCGTCATTTGACCGCTAAAGTCTTTCGTTAGTTACAAACCCCAACGAACAATAAAAGTGAAATAAAAAGGAGGAGGACTGAACTAATTTTCTTATTACTGAATTCGAGTTAATTTGTCGTTGAGTGATTACATTGTTTTACTGCAATTGGATTAACTTACTTCGCAAAGGGACACCTAAGGAGTCCTGCATGTTTTCCTCATCCATAACCAGCTGTATGATTAATCGTCTACATAAATCATATTTTTTTGTTGCGCTTCTTTTAAATTGTTTATTTGTGCCTCTTTAGGAAAAATTAACCAAAAAAAAGTCATAATACTATTGCAATCATGCCAATTTAATTATACTTTTTTTTTACCGATTCAATCCTAAATTCAATAATTTTGACCGGCCGACGCTGAGGGAGGCGCATGGGATGAAGCCGGAGGCTTTCGTTGGGGAAGATGAACAGTGGAGAGAGAGAGAGAGGAGGTGAACGGAGACTTCGGCTGGAGGGTCATCCGTTCCACGTGTCGATTGATGAATGGAATGGCGCTGTGGTGACTTGGAGGAGTGAAAACCCGAAAATGACCAAATATACTGCTCAGCTTTCCAAATTGTCTCGTCGAGAATTTATTATCCATGCCAATCTATCACAAAATTACAGCTGTAAATGACTTATAATAAAACTCCAAAAAAGAAATATAGATCAAAAGGAAGAAATTAAAAAAAAAAAAGAAGCTATTTAAGGCGATGGAACAGAGAGAAGTGAACCAAACTTGATTCAAACTTCTCTCTCCTCACTCCCTCGCGCGCTTGCGAATCGGCGAAACCTCCACATTGGGGTTTTGCTTTTTCTTCCCAAGTGCTAGGGTTTTCACTCGCGATCGATTTCTCCCCCCCATGAAGAGGGAGGCGGTAACCTCCGACGGCGCCGGGATTGACTCGAAGAGGAAGGGCGTGGGCGGGGGGGCCGTCGCCCCGGAGCAGCTCAGGGCCGTGAAGAGGGAGCGGCTGAGCAGGAACCGCGGGGAGAACGAGCCGCCGTCGCAGGCCACCCAGCAAGACGACTCTTCTCGTAGGGTCCTGCGCTCCCACTACCTCGCCGTCAAAAACCTCATCAACGGTGGCTGCTGCTTCTTGATCTTTGTTGGAGTTTGTTGTTCTTCCGTTGTTGTACTTGTCAGTTTTCTTGTTCCCCTTTTCTTTCCTTGACACGTAGAATGATGTTATCAATATGTATATTTTTTTTTGTGTCACTTTAGACGAAAGAGATGACTTGCTGAGGGCGGACTCGGATAAATTCGCTACCATCATCACTGAAGTGGAGAACTTGTACGAGCGGGGTAAGCCTGTCAATTGTCCTGTAACCGCTAAGATATGGTTTTGTCGTTAATTATTTTTGCTTGTAGGCATTAACTTCCGAAGGAATATGATTCTGAGCATTGTTGCTGCCGTATACATTAGTCGCTTCGTTCCAATGCTGATGTCATGTATGCGTCATTGAATGAGTGACTGAACACTGGATTGAATTTCTATGATGGAGCTATCGTTTGGATTTGACTGGACACCATAGGATCCTTTATAGAATTTATAGAATTTAGTGATTGGAGAGCTCTCCTGCTTTCTTATACAACAATTTGCTGGTGTTTGTTGACTTGAATTTAGTATTGAAACTGTGGTTTTTTTTCTTTCTCCATGTACTTTTCAGTACAGAAGCCGAGGGAGCAAGTGGCGGATGCTGAGGCACTTTTAGATATTGCAAACACTCTGGTTAGCTCAGTGAAATCATACTCCAGTGAGGGCATAACTCCATCAGATTTGGTGAATTGCTTACTCAAGGATTTCGGTCAGTCGATGGGAGGCTTGGGAATCAGTGAAAATGATCGGGTCCCCTTTATCTGGAAGGATTTAGGCGCACGTGTTTCGCCCATCTTTAGAAACTTCCATGGCTGTTCCACCATGTGAGTTATTCTCCGATTCTTCACCTGAATGTCTCGAAAGTCATCAGTCAGTTTTTTTAGTGTCATGTTTCTCTCCTGAATTTTTACTTCTTCTTTTTAGGCTTGGACCAATGAATACTCAGCTTAAGCAAAGGAAGGTTACTGTTCATAGAAGGCATACAAGGCCCACTGAAAGTGCTCGCCCTGAGGAGGTATTTTCACCTTTGGATTCACTTTACTTTAATTTAAAAAGAAGGCATGCAGATGTATCTAATTGAGTGGCCTGAAGACGTGACTTGTCACAACTTTTATGCCACTTAATACTGTGAGCAAATAAGCAAGATATGTTTTCTCTTCGGATATGATTTTTATGGTCAAAGATTATGCGTCTTGAGCATGCCTGTGGTACCATGAGCAAGCAAGCTAGTAAGCAAATGATGACAGAATAAATGAAGTCATTGCATGAGATACAGGTTTTTTCATTTTTGGTAAGGTAATCATCAGTGTCAGTATTGCATCACTTGGATATTATTTTTTCAGTTGTCTAATTGTTGCTCATTCTGAAGGGGTTATGCATTCTCTTAGAGGAACTTTTTGTCTGGAGGAACCTCTTCGTTTTCATCATGCTTAAACTCTGCTTTGACATTTATTGGTTATTTTATTCTCTTGCAATATTATTGCTGATCCACATTGACCTTCAGTAAGCACGTAAAGTTTAGACTTCCACAAAAGTTTAAGCTCAAATTGGGTTGAGTAGTATCTTTGGAACTGAGATGTCAGATGACAAAGTTCAGCGGTTCATTTGTGACAGATTGATGATGGTGGGGTTGAAGGGAAGACAGATACTGACAAGAACATGTTGACAATGTTTGAGATCTTAAGAAGGAAGAAGCGTGTTGGACTTGATAGATTGATCTTGAACAGACAGTCTTTTGCACAGACTGTTGAGAATCTGTTTGCTTTGTCTTTCCTAGTCAAAGATGGGCGAGCGGAGGTTATTGTGGATGAAAAGGGCAATCACTTTGTTTGTAAGATTTATTTCTTCCTCGTGAACTTCTCTTTCAATCTTTATTATCAGTAATGGTTGCACCTTTGCTTGACACTGTTAATTATTTGCATTGCAGCACCAAAAAATGCTCCCGTTTCTAGTCTTGTTCTGTCTGGTGAAGTGGCTTACAGCCATTTTGTATTCAGATTTGATTACAGGGATTGGAAGGTAGGCATCTGCACCTTCAGAGGAGTGCTAAGTCTCTTTTGTTTATTCATTTTCATCCATCAAGATCTTTTCTACTTTTCTATGTTGTTCCCTTTCCACTGACAAATATATTTCTTCTGTTAATGGGAATATGACCATGGTTGTTCCTTGTTGGCCGTAGATGATGATTGGCACGCTACCACATGGAGAGGAGTTGATGCCACATAGAGAGCAGCAGATTTCCTTGGCCGCTTCTCAAGCAGATCCTGTGTCATGTAATTCTCAATCAGCATTACCGACAACACCCATTAGGAAACTGACTAGAAATCGTGGTTTGGTCATACAGGAAGAAACGGTGATTGAAGACTCCCCTGTAATTGATGATGACTCTTCAACAAGAGCTAATGCCATCCGAAAATGTAAAAGGAAACTTCGATGAGGCTGCTTTTTTGAGATCATGGCTCATGTCAAGACTCCTTCAGTGTCTGCTTCTCTAGTTTCTGCAGTTTTTGGTGTACATAGGTAGTGGTCTACGCGTTACTAACTCAGTCCCTATTTGGAAGTGCGTACCTCTAATTCTTTCTGGAAATTTTGTTTTTGACTGAGGTCTTCTATGGGGTGTATATTTTAGGTTTTTAGATCATGTGAGGGCGCACTACGTGGTGGTTGGTCCTTTATCAATCAGAAGAATTGAGCACGAGAATTCTTGTATTAAATGTCAAGAACAAGCCACCCCAGCTATTCCCATATCCGGTTGCCTTTTGCTCTTTTATCTCCTTTGTGTCAGTTTAAGAATTAGTAATCGGATGCTCTGGAGGAAGATGAACAAAATTAAGAGATGCCAACTAGCTCAAGTCCCAATTATCCAAAAGTCAGTCCAATCGGGCAGTCCTTGCCCCATATCTCAACTGTTTAGGAGCAGGATCCGCTTAAGAACAACTAGTCTTGTGGTGGTACGGAAGTTCAGATGCCAACTTGCCGAGGCCTTTCCACTTTATTGGCTCAACTTTATGCGACTCTCCCTATCGAGGTGATACTGTAAAATAAGTACATTGAGCCCTCAATTGAGCGCTTTTAGCCAATTGCCAACATTCAATCACAGAACCCAGAATCCGCTGCTTCGGTCTCATAGGCTTTGTTATGAGTCACGACTGGTCCAGGGGTTTCTTCATGCAGTGACCAGCCTTTCAGGAGGATCACGTTTGCTCAGTGACTGCATGAAGCCTATCTGCTTTGGTGTGTTCACATTTTTCTAGGACTGCTTTATGGCGGGCAACAGATTAAGCTTTTCATGGCTGATCATCTATGCTTTTGGTTTCAGCTGTCTTTGTCAATGCTGGAGTGAAGGTACTGCTTATGCATGGATTTCGGAGTAATTACGATTTTATAAACGCTAGCAAGCAAATATGGATAGATTAATGGCACTTGCTCGCCGTTTTTTTACTTTCCAATTCATGGAACGCGAGATGCCTTTTCCTTTAGAAAAGAAGAATGACACTGTAGGACAAAATCTGGAGCCTTCCTTGGGTGATGCCGGTAAAGAGAGAAAAACTAAGCAGAGATGGCAAATCTTCCGGCGCAGCGCTCTTCTGCTGCGCCCACTACGTAATCTTCAGTGCTTGTCCTTTGGTATGTCAAGGCCCTCGAACAGTGGACTGTCAACTCCAACTCCCATGGCATTGAGGCCATTGTCGACATATAAAACGGCTCCTGTTATGGCAGAAGCCAATGGTGACGCCAAGAATGCAGCAGTGTTCCCCACCTCCTCTGTTTTACATTTATTTCTCCTCAGTATAGGATTGCCAAAAAATGCTAAAAAGAGAAAAGTACCGATAAGTTCAACGAACATCACCTGCAGACAGCTCTTTCTGCAAAGGAGCATTGGCCAAGGAATACTCTATCATCATATCAATAAATCCAATTGCTTTTGCCGCACGGCTTCTTAAAGGTCCTGAAAGTTCTGAGTCAATATAATCTAACATAATATTTGTGTTCACGATTCGAATAGGTGGTAGGTCTACCCCACATATTGAGCATTGTCTAATTACATCTGCCACTTCTATTTTTCAGGAAGACAGCGGCTAAAAAAGACCAAAAGAATTGTGCCGACCAAATAGGCAGGAATTTTGCAATAGTTACTGGAAATCAACACGCAAGACATAACCTAATTCTTTTGATCTCGTCACATGCTTCTTCAAAGGAGCGATTGTAGAAAGAAAACACAAGGCCTATGGAAAAAGGTAAGTTGGATGCTCTGAAATAATGCTTCCAAAATTACGAAGGTGAAAATGCCAACATACCAGCGGATATAGTATTCACTCTAATTTTGTTCTTTCTTCCTGCTTCAAAAGCAAGCACCTGAACAAGTTGTGACCCACAATCATGTAAAAGGATGTGTGCTTACGAGTCCAGGATGAATGGTGGCAATACGGAATAACAGCATACTTACTCGTGTATCACTTTCTAGAGCAGCTTTTGCAGAACTCATTCCTCCACCATACCTGTAAATGGCATGTGAAACAAGCACATTGATTATTCGTGGAAAGGAGAAGTAATAATGATAAATTCAGAGTAGAGAATGTACCCTGGAATGATCCTCTCAGAAGCAATGTAGGTAAGTGATATTGAAGAACCACCTACAGAAGTACCATCAAGTTTTCACAAGAGAATCACATATTCCAGAATCAGTAAGATGGCATGACATATGTACTATGGTTACCAATCTGAGTCTGTTCAAAGAGCAGTTTTTGGAGAAAAAGACATGCCTGGGTTCATTATTGGTATAAAATGCTTGAGTAATGAAACATAGGAGTAACTTGAAGCAGATATCGCTGCAAGATAACCCCTCCTTGACGTTTCCAACAAAGGCTTGGTTACCTTTGAAAAAGATGAATAGTAAACAGCTTCACTAAACAGAAAGTAATCACCAACGAGTGAACATGAATCACATGTTTACCTCTGGCCCATTTGCAAGTGAATGAACAAGGATGTCAATGCTGCCAAAGTCCTGCTTCACAGATTCTGCTACTTCCTACGTATGTTTATATGGCTGCTTAAAAATACAACTTTCTGCATCCGACAAAGAAAAATGCGGCACAGAATGCCCAAACCATAATATAAACTATATGGGTAATGATGTGAAACAAAATAAATTTGCTCATTGCATGAAATGCGGCACGATGGCAGTGACATAAGTAATTTGTTTCTCAAAAGAAATGAAGTCATAGAATGGACTTTTTCCCTTGTGCACTTAGGTTAAGAACCATGATCCCTGGAGATTAACCATCCTCATTTGATATATTATCAGTCCCTTTTCTAGACGTTATTCTCAATCTCAACATTGTCAAAGACAAGATAAAAACCGGCATAGGATATTCTCAAACCTGAACAGTCCATTTGCTGGATCCTGCGTAACGCTTGTTAGTTTTAACCTGCAAAAGTAAAATCTTCATTTAGGTCCTGAAGTTAGCATCCAACATTTAAAAAATATGGCACACTCTCTTATTACATCTTCAGGAACGTCATCTGGATTATCATATACAGCATCCAAAGGATATACTTTGGAGATCTCCATGACAGAACCATTTGGCAAACTGAAACATTGAGCAACCAGTGTGACATCAACATCACCTTTATCCCAAACCAATTGGGGTCGGCGGATTGAGCAACCAGTGTGACATATTCAACAAAATTGCCAATTTTGGTTGCAACATGAACTAGTCAATAGCAACTTACACACGTGATTCGTCAAACTTTCCACGCCGCAGGCTGGTTTCAAAGATGTTTAAAACCTAACCAAGAAATTAACCACCAATGAATGGGCATTTTAACGATTCCTCAGAATCCTAAAGGACCAAACTGTAAGAAAAGCATAATAAGTTCATTATCAGCACTAGTACTCACTGGCACCCATGTGCCAACAAGAATTTCAGCACCAGCAGCAGCAAGAGATTTTGCTATTGCCCAACCATAACCATTGTCGTCAGCAACACCTGCTATAAATGCCCTCTTACCTACAGATAAAAAAAAGAGTAAAACCACAATCATTTATTGTCACATATAAAATGAAGACATGCTATCATAGCAGGAAAAAAATCTAGCTTATCAAACAAATATATAAAAGTAGAATAGATAAGCTACCAATCGATATAAAGACAGAGTTTCAACTACTGCAACATCTTTTAAGAAGAAATCCATCATTTTTCCATGCTTTTTGTTGCCAGAAATATACAATATATATCATTGTCTGGCTGTTCAAGGGAAAAAAAAGAGGTTTTGTTGAAAAGTACTCATAAGATTGGCATTCCATTGAAGAATGACATCCATCTGTGTTGCAAGCTCGCCTGCCAAGTAATATTTCAGAAGCCCAGTGACTACTGAAATTAGCGACACAAACAGGAAACACAAAGGGGCAAAAGGAGGAATGATTGAGATAATAGTGTATTATTCTGTATGAAAATAACTAGCCTTCAATACCGACAACTTTTCCAGATGCAAGAAGCTTAAACATGAACTGATTAATGAATAAAGTTTGCAACACATCGAGATAACAAATTGCCACAGGAAACAAATTACAATGCGGAGATGAAAGGAAATTTTAATAAAAGAGATGCAAATTGACCTAATAGCAGGTAAAAACCAAGCACACAGAGAAGAACGCACGAAGAAAATTCTGACCTCTCAAGTCAATCGGCAAACCTGACGAAGGCTTGCTTTGACTAGCTTCAGACATGGCCTTTGTCACAGGCTTATGTGATTTCACCCCAGATGATGAAGAACTTCCTCGGAGAGGTAGCATACATGATAGATGACAAGTGCTAGCAAGCTCAGCCCATGATGCCACCTTATTGCCGTAACCAAGAATTGTGGCACCTAGTCTAAAAGCTCGGTGCGAAGAGGATACATAAGGTCTTGCTGTTGCAAGGTGCAGGCCAGATACCACTGTTGATGCCATCGCGAACAGATTAATTCCAGCACAACTAATTGAAAACCTAGAATTACATAAAAGCAAGTCAGAACGAGTTGAAGTTGCAAATCAAATAACGCCTTGTGTGATCTAGCGAGGAAAGTAATTTCCATCAAGTCTGCATGAGCCGCCTTCATCAATTATATTCATCAAAACACTCATCCACTCAAACTCCCTGGGTAACTTCTCTCATTTTCATTCTAGCACTGTTCATGTCTGCAGCTGCTTCCATGTACTAGCATCGTTCGATTATAGCAGACAGCTACATCATCCAACAAGACAACCGCTATATCACCAGGCCAAGCAGAGGGTGAACCAACTCAGGCTTACCAAGACATTTTGAATTCTTGTCCTAAAAAATTCTTCTTGCTTTTGCCAGTGCGCCCAACTGTCATTTCACTATCTCTCTACCTTTATACTTGAAAAGAAACAACAATTCATCTACCTTCCGACCGAAATGCGAAAAGCTTCCGGCCACGATTTCCAGGGATGCGAGCAGTTCAAATTTTAAGAGCAGAACATCTTCTTTTTTACATTCCAGAACATGGTTAAGTTACAAAATTCAAGGAGGATCGGGAACATATGATCGACCAATCTCTGTGGATTTCCACAATTTCAAGCGCAAGCACTGGCACACACTCTCCACAGCAAAATGAAGACAGCACCAAAAGGAAAAATTTCAGAAGTACACCCTCTTTCTTCACTCTCGGTTGTTAAAAAAAAGAAAAAGGTCCTTTTCCGCCGAAATCGACAAATGGGTTCACCACGCGAGGCAGAGGGACGAATCTCGCTTAAGAACATAAACGCAGGGGGAAATAGAGAGAGAAACCTTTGAAGAGAGGGAGAAAGACGACGAAATGGGGATTGCAGTGAGTAAGAGAGGGAAAGCAATGTGGGATTTCTTGGCGCGAACCTATTAACGGTAACTAGGTCACTGCGAGGAGGGGCTGCAACTTCAACGACAAAAGCTTGAAGAAGCGACAGCTCCGACTGAGGCTCACCCTCTTGCTCTCGGACCAGCACGCCAGCACGCCGACACGGATGCCCAAGTGAAGGAAAAGCAAAAGACAAGAAGCTCCCCCTCTTTTCTTTTGGTAAAATTTATTTTGTTTGTCAAGTCAACATTTTTCTTTTCCGTAAATTTAATGGATTGCTCAAGAACCAAGTCCAACATAAAAAAAAAAATTGAAGGATCAAATTATATAAATTGAAAAAAGAAATTAGAAACCACAACTGCCCGTTCCTTTTGTTTTTTAATTTTTTTTAGAAGAATATGTAAAACTCTCTTTCTTTTATGCGCTCGGATGAACTTTAGTCATGAATAACCTAAGACCGAGGTTGCCATGATAGTGGCTACCAAATGAGTATACTGTAATTTTAGTAGACCCCAAGAGCTTGGGCGATCATGAAAACCACGATGTGGTCATCGACAACTCAAAATCGAGATCACTATAGTGGCGGCTTCAAAGTGAGGGGCACTATGGTTCTCCTAGATTCCAAAGAGAGAGAGAGATGTGGGGGGTGGGGATAGTGAAAATAAAGAGGGTAATTATTGGGTGGTGACTAGGTCTTAGTTGATGAAAGCATAGAGAAGTAAAAATTAATATATATATATATATAAATGACTACTTATATCACTTAAAATAAATAAAAATCAGTCGATGAAAATATTTTTATTATCAATAACAAAGCATATCTAGAATATTTTCGTAGATGTTGAAAATATTCTTTTCATTCGTTCTTTTCTTGTAAGCGATGCATGATTTTTAGGATGGAGCCTAAATGCCATTCGGCTATGAGGTTTGAGAAGAAGAAAACATCGAAAATTGAAAATAAAGTCTGAACAGAGAGAAAGAGGATCGGGCATCATAGCAATTGGTTGAAGTCTAATTGGTTGGATTCGGGGTCACGTGCATTCAACCACATCATGACCGTTGATCACGTGAGGCTCGGTGCGAGATGCGCATGATTAACGGCTGCGATGGATTGTGTATCCGGGTGCCAAAGTCAAAAAGGGTAACTCGTTGTCAGGCCCAAAAGAAGAGAGAGTACCCGTTGAAACGTGGGCCTTCCAACGGTCCATAACCATCTCGTCGACCCGGTCGGTAGCATGCCCGGGGAATTGGATCCGGACTTGGGTAGTAAGAGGCGTCACGTGGTATCTAGGGGATTGCCGACGTCATCCATTCCCCGTGAACGCCCTCGCACCATGGAAATATCACGTCACGCCTCCAAAATTTCCTTTTCCGCTTTTTTAATCTCAATTTAATTCACTCGGGATGTAAATTTTTCTTAATTTCCAACCCCCCCCCCCCCAAATTCCGACCCACCACCCAGCTCACCCGCTTATGCTCTCCTTTCCCTCTGCGAAACCCTAACTCGCTCGCTCTCTCTCTCTCTCTCTCTCTCTCTCTCTCTCTCTAAACCTTATACGTCTTCTCCTTCTTCTTCTCCTTCTCCATTCGGGGCTATCCGCGTGGTGCGAGCGAGAGCCATGGACTTTGGAGGCGGCCGCAAGAGAGGGAGGCCCGACGCTTCCTCAAACGGCAATGGCGGTTTCAAGAGATCCAGGGAAGGTTCGTTCCCACCACCCTCGCTCTTTCAATTAACGCGAATATGCGTGTCCACCGCTTGTGCCTCTGTAATTTCTCGGCTTTGGTGTAGCGTGTCGGAGAAAAAAGCTACTGTTTTTTGGTTTCTCATGCTTCCAGTGTAGCTTCGGTTGTTTTCCTGTGGTACTGATTGTGCAGTGCGGCAGTCCAGTGGCCGACTAGCAATTATTGTAGTTTGCCCTGCGGAAAAGAAAATAAATTTAAAAGCCCTCTGGCGTTTTTATGAGTTATGCCGGTTTCAAAGCGTCTCTCCTTGTCTTACTTGGATGGATCTCCAGTTTTCCCTGCAGTTTGTGTATGTTCCTGAATGCCCTCGTTGGTATGATTATAGGGTTTGAGTTTGTTGTCCTGCTTTTTCTGGTACGAAATGTTTATGAGCAAATGGGCGTGCGTGTTGTTTACCCGAGAAATAGTTTTTCTTGGTGTTTGAACATTGTAGTCTATAAACCTCAATTCAGGTTGGTTTCTAGTTACGCTTGATATTTTTTTTGGCTAAGGAGCTTTTCGTGTTAATAGTCTGTGATTCACGATAAGTTTCTTGGGTAAAAGATTCCTTCATCACTTTCTTCTTTGTCTGGATGCCACATTCAAAATATTAAAAGAGCTTGAAGCGTCCCATTTCAAGAACTTGGTGTTGTCATAACCATCACTATTGCCCAGTTAATTTGCTAAAAGAATATGTTGCACAGTGAGGTTTTTCATACAAGTAATGAAAAGTTAAGGTGGTGATATACTTTTCTTTTAGGTATTCAGTTTTCCTTAAATTTCCAATTTTCAGCGACCTGAACTTGCTCAGCTGGCATAATAACTATTGTGATGGAGAATGCTTTTCGCTAAATTGTGTACCCTTTGTTGGAGTGTCAAAGCTTTTTTTCCCTACATTACATTTGACAGAGTAGTGAGTGGATAATTGTACTTGATTGGAGAGCATTTACTTTGGTTGTGATACCAAATGGTAATGTGACTTAATGTCCTTAAATTCCAAGGTCATTCACCGCTGAAATTGTCAACTGAAAGAAATTAACTAATGTTCTGTAACAGAAGCGGAGACCTTTTCAACTGGTATAGGAAGCAAATCGAAGCCATGCACAAAGTTTTTCAGGTTCAAATCCTAACCTATCTAAAAGAAATAGTCTAAATACAATTGCATCTGTTGTTAGAGATAACAAAACTGAGGGTTGTTTATTTATTTTATAAAGTAAAAGCAATGTGATATAGACTAATGAATTGGAATTCAAAGTTGTGCTACAGGTGGCCTCGCTCTCTTGTTCTAATCTTAACAAAGATTATTGAACAGAAACCATTGATTCACAAAGGATTGGTTGGAAATTGGGATTAACTACTACTGGCAGGAAAAGTAAACTCAAAGCTGATGCAAAGGATCCAACATGGCCCACCTCATAATTGCTATCTACTTCCGTGACAAAATTTTAATTGCTGAACAGATACTGTGGCTGCGTGGAAGTCCCTCTCTTTTACTAATCTTTAAGATGCATAAGGCACAATTTAGGTCAACAGTATGATAAAGCTGGCCTTAGAAATCCTTTACATAGTTTGTCATGAGTTTCCAGTCCCTATTCTATTTTTGCTCTCATGATGTTTTGAAAAACTGTACTTCAGTTTTCTACTGGACCATGCTTGGATCTGCGCTTGGATTTTTCTGCACTCTCATACTCAAAGTTTTATATGTTTATCTTGACTCCTGATGGAGTTAACATATCGAGCAGAAATCCTCGGCTATAGAACTTACTATTGTCGTTGCTTGCATTTCCCTTTTTTCAGATATTTATATCTTCCATTTTGATGCTTTGATGTTCTTTAAGTAATTCTTTGAACTGGAGGCTAAGTTATTTTTACGAGATGATGCGATCAAAAAAATGTTTTGAGTAATGAATTTGTTTCACCGGGGACATTGGCAATGCTTTCTGCAGTCTATGTACTAACTAAGTCACTGACATTGAAGCGTACTGATTCAGGCGTATTGGCAGAACAGTGGGAAAGTTCCCAACTGTTTAAATTGTGTCTGAACTTGATTTTCTGTGCATGACTCTCTCTCTCTCTCTCTCTCTCTCTCTCTCTCTGAACTCATGTGTTTTGCGTGTTTGGGAAGTTACAATTTTTTGGCAGAATGTATTTTTTGCATTTTTTGCAAGTTAGTTAGCTGCCGTACCTCATTAATTTGCAAAAGAGTAGGGTTTGATATGACGATTTACCTGGTTTAGTTGTCAAAACCTCTGTGTGGTGGTGATTGGCTTATAAAATTTGGTCTATATAGAAACCGAAGTTACTTCTTGTCTCATCTAACAAGATCTTCATTTGATTTCATCCTCTTTTTTGTGGAATTATTTCATGGAGGTATATTAGGAGCATATTTAGTGACACTAACCCATCGAAACCTTCTTGTCTTCTCGTGCGGGCAGGTTTTAATGGGTTCCATAACTACATGTAACTGGGAAAGTGGTAGCATCATGATTGGTCAAGATGATTTATGTTATAGTGGAGCACGATTGCACATACTTAGTTAATCATGATGGGTTGCATATAGTTTGACTTCTGTATTAAGACTATTCATCCACTAAATAGTATTTGATTCTAGCCTAATTGAATAATTGTATTTTTTGAAATGATTTAATGGTTTTGTTTTGAGATTTTAGAGCAACAACCACCCTTCCCTGGAGGTTATGTCCTGGTTACCTACACAATAAAATGTCTGCTAGTGCTTATGTATAACTTTTCAGAGCTCTCAAGTTCTCTACATACTTGGAGGTCATGTCTTGGCTTTTTTTATTCCTCAACATTTGTGATTTTTTGCAGTGTTTCTTACTCCATTGTCTAGTTTGTACCTTTATTTTCAATCTCGCCTTAAGCAACCTGCTTTGGTTTCATTATGGGAGTAGAAACTTCTTCTGTGAAGTATATTCCATATGAACCTTATTGATCTTTCTTCTCATACCGCATTTAATGTCACTGATGAATTATTGTCTAGTGGTAGTGAAATTGAGTGATGCATTGATAACATCAGTCATCTTCAAATCATGGTGTCAGTTCATTGGTAGCCCATCGTATGCTCTGCTCACATTCTTATTTGATTAGATGATAAGCTATGCTTGACTGATTACTGCTGGTCATGAGTCTTTATTTTGCGCCAAGCATTTGTTTTTCCATCCACGGAACATGCCTCTGTGCAAGTCGTGTGCTATTCCAATTTTCGATTAGAATTTTCTTTTTGTCCGGCATCATTTTACTTGCCTGTCCTTGCAATGGAAGGAAGAAACCTAGTTGTCAGGGCTTAGCCATCTAATTTATTAGTGCAGAGTGTTTTCTCCGTTAGCAGTTTTTCTTCTACTCATCGGGTTAGAGGATGCATTCTAGACATGCATTGTGGCCATAATAAATATGGGAATAATGACTTGTTCGTTCTCCCCATTTTTTAATAAGGATATTTTTTTTAGTGGCCCGTGCATCAGTAGAACTCCAATATGATTGAATTTTTTTCTTTCAGTACTTCCGGGTGCCCATTTGGAGAGGGATGCCACTTCTTGCACTATGTACCTGGAGGCTTCAAAGCTGTGTCTCAGATGCTTAATCTCGGTGGCAACCCTACTCATCCTCCTGCATCCAGGAACGCAGCACCACCTTATCCAGAAGCCCCATCTCCTACAGCTGTGAAAACTCGGTTGTGCAACAAATTCAACACAGCCGAAGGCTGCAAGTTTGGTGATAAATGCCATTTTGCTCATGGCGAGTGGGAACTTGGCAAGCCAACTGGTCCCTCCTATGATGATCCTCGTGGCATGGTTCCTGCACCCGGTAGGTATGGTGGCCGCAATGAACCTCCTCCTCCGGGTCTTGCCGCAGCAGCAAGCTTTGGGGCTTCCGCCACAGCCAAGATAAGTATTGATGCATCACTTGCTGGACCAATCATTGGGAGAAATGGTGTGAACTCAAAGCAAATTTGCCGAGTAACGGGAGCAAAACTCTCAATAAGAGAGCATGACTCGGATCCTAATTTGAGGAACATTGAGCTTGAGGGTACATTTGATCAGATAAAACAAGCTAGTGCCATGGTTCATGAGCTTATTGCTAATGTTGCATCTGCCTCTAGACCTGCCATGAAAAACCCAGCGGCGCATTCTGCTCCCCGAAGCAACTTCAAGACGAAGCTCTGTGAGAACTTTGCTAAAGGCTCTTGCAACTTTGGAGAAAGGTGCCACTTTGCTCATGGAGCTGAAGAGTTGCACAAGTCCGGGCTTTGAAGATAGTTATCGCTTGTTGTGTCTCTACTCTTTGGATTTGCAGGAAGTGTGGCTCAACGCCAGATATTTGAGAATTTTGTTGTGATGATTATGTTAGTTTGTTATTATTTAGCTCCTTTGGATTCTGTACCTATCTTGTCGGATCTTATTAGCAAGTTTCTCTGTGGTGTTGGTCCTCAATGGAATTTGGAAACGCAATGCGGGGCGTTCATTTGTGGTGTGTGGTGTTTTTTCTATGTGCTAAAAGGAATGGAGTAGCATACAGTAGTAGGAACACGCGAAATGATTTGGAATTAGGTAAATATTGAGTATAATATTCTACTGTTGAACTATATGGAGTAGTTTTTCTCGAGACGGGGGACTGTAATCCATCGAGAGATCGTTTTTCAGGAATGGGTAGTCATTAGTTCACGCGAATAACCAGTCTTAAGCTGTTGATGGAGACCCCTAAAGATGTCCCCTTTTAGCATGTTACAGCATCTGGACTGATATTTGTCGTCAAAGTTTATGTAGATTGGGGCTCTCTTCTCTCCTGTCTTGCCTTGACCATTCTGTTTGAAGTTGCTGCACTTAATGAAACTAGCTGTTGGATGCATTCGCAGTCCTATGAAGTGGGATAACTCTAATGATAATGTACTTCTTGTGCACTGAAAGGTGGCTAAATACTGCAGAGTGGCTAGAGACTTTGTACTCCTTTGGCTCTTGCATTCCTTCTCTTGGATCTTGGCACAGGATATATAAACGACGATGTTCCAGATGTGAATTTAGCCCGTCACTCGAGACCCTTTAAGCTTAAGATTCAGCTCCACTTAGGGAAATATTTAGCAACTATAATTGGATTAAGATGATATCAAGCCCAAAAAGAAGTTAGTATCCCTGATGTTTGTTCAATCAGAAGCAAGAACCTACTTTACAAGCCAGTTTAAACTAGATTATTCAATAGAAAAATCATAGTACGCGCAAACGGAAAAAAATAGAACAAGAAGTCAGAACTCTCATCATTATGCTTCTTATTTCGTTCCAATCGTGGGAAAACACCAAAAGTTGATTTCACTGATCCTGAGACAGTAGAGGTTAAGCTCTGGCGAGCAGTTCCTCTTCCTGGTGCCCCTTGTCAACTCCCTTGTTGTCTTCTTCAGTCTCCAGGTTGATGCTGTTGTACCAGTTAGCACAGAACAAGTAGATCACAAAATCAAAGGCCGTCAGCGCCGCGATGAGGAAGTAGAACCGGTCCATGTGCCCTGTGTTAAGGTCCTCTGGTATCCACCCGGGTTTATCGCCCCGGGCAGTGATGCGAGTCACCATGTTCACCAGCATGCTGCTCACATAGTTCCCTAGAGAAATGGACGCCATGCAGAGCGAGCTCCCGAAGCTTTTTATCCCATCCGGGGCCTGCTCGCTGAAGAACTCGAGCTGGCCCACATACATGAACACCTCAGACGCGCCGACAAGCATGTACTGCGGCACTTGCCAGAAGATGCTCAGGGAGCTCGACTTCTCACCCGGTAAGACGTGCCTGAGCCGTGCAATCTCGGTCGTGCCAGCGGCTAGCATGGCCAACATGCCGATGACGAGCCCAATCCCCATCCTCTGGAGCTCGGTCAGGCCTTTGAGGTTCCCGCTCAGTCTCCCGGCCAGCGGCACGAGGATCTGGCGGTATAGGCCAGTGCAGATGAGGACGCTGCAGATGTCGAAGGCTGACATGCTGGCTGCCGGGAGGTGGAACCGCCCTATCATGGAGTTCATCACGTCGCCTTGCTCCACGAAGAGGGAGGCCATCTGTGTGAAGACGACCGAGTAGATTATCGTGCACAGCCAAACCGGAATCATTTTCAGGACGCATTTGGCCTCTTCGACTTGGCTGACCGTGCATAGCCTCCACGGATTCTTTGGACTCGATAGATCGCTCTCAACGATCGTGGCTGCCTTGTCCAAACATCTGAAAGAATTATCAGCATATCATCGTCACAAACTCGACATTATCATTGCAAATTACAAGCAGATAAGACATCATCTCTTATTTGAAGCAGAACAAGTATCCAAACAGCTGATGAAATTAACGTACTTACATGAAATCATTGCTATGCCGAATTTTCCTAGTCCCCTTGATTGCAGATTCCGATCCTTCCAACTCATAGAGGTCCCCTCCTTTAGCTGGAGCAACGTCCCATTTTCTCACGGTGGCCACGAATACCTGAGCGATGCGAGGCAGAGGGTTGCCGCACGGCTTCACGTGCCGATACTTTTTTGTCCCCGCTAAAAACAGCACCAACGCCACTATGGCAGAGCCGGTGGACAGCAAGAACCCCAACGTCCACTTCCCTGAGTCCTCGTAATACACCAGGATGGTGTTTGAGAAGAGGGACCCGACGTTGAGCGCGAAGTAGAAATAGCAGAAAAATGCTGCTTTGGAGTGCTTCTCTTTGGGGTTTGCCTCATCGAACTGGTCTGCTCCTAAAGTGGCTATGGTGGGTTGGTGGCCGCCGTAGCCGAAAGCTATCAGGTAGATGGATAGGTAGAAGATGGCAACCCCAATCGGTGAGGCGGGCATGCAAGGTAGTTTCCCATCACCACAACCGTCTGGTGTGATCAAGAAGACACCAGATGTTACAGATAATAGCACCAGCCCCTGCATGAAAACACAATTAGTAAGCTTATAATTGGGAGGCTTTCATTGCATCAATAACTGGCGGAAGCTAGAAAGTTTCAATTAAATTTGAGTATACTATAAGCGCTCTCTAAGACTAAGTAGTCTCTCCGTACTAAATCATGCACACTTTCTGGGAATTGTTTCTCGATATGTGATTGGTTTGGTCCAACAGAATGAGTCAGAAAATAGTATGCAAGGCTTGTAACGTGGAGGCAACTGAAGTCCAAAAATGGGTTAAAAAATTTAAGTTTTTACCAATTTTGATTTTCTTAGGTAAAATTTACGAAGACGGGCTCGTTCGGCTCGACATGGTGAATGAAAAAGATCGGTTTACCAGCACGAAAATGAGCTGAAAGATGGTGCAGGTCAAGTAACGTCCCCAGTAGGAATCGCTGAGGAAGGCCCCGATCAAGGAACACAAGTAAACGGTCCCGGTCCACTTGCTCACGTTATTGGCAGCACTCGCGTTCCCCTGGTCGAGAACTCTGGTCAGAAACAGCACCAAGTTCACTCCCACCCCGAAGAATGCTAGTGTTGCTAGCCCTTGGTTCGCTGCATCAGATTGAGATGAACAGCAAACAGCATGAGAAAAGAATCTCTCTCTCTCTCTCTCTCTCTCTTTGGGTTGACGGGCAAGAATCTCTTAGTACTACTAATTGTCACATTGATTCAGTAACATTTCTTCCCATAAGTAAAAACATAATGGCTGTCTCATAGTCACCTAGCAAGAGGCTTGCCCACTTCCATCCGCCGATGCTCGCCTTCTTGATAAGAATGCCCTCATGCTTGATTGAACTTGTGTTCTCCTCGTTGTTGTCGTGACTTCCCTTCACATGAAACCTTACTTCTCCGTTGCCAGCATTGTCTTCTCTGGCCTGCAACTCGGTATGGGAAAGGAAAATAAGAACGGAGTGTAGAGCAAATTTGAGAATTAGGAGCGCATTCACACGTCTGTTCGCGTGCGATCGCATCTAGTCCAGCATTTATATGCTATGACTTGCGTGAGTGAATAGCAAGAAACCTTAGTCGAAAGGACATGCACACCGCGGGCATGCGCATGGACATACACCGAACTTGCGCTTGTCAAAAGCTCAAACTTTTCCTCCGGTGATCTCAAAAGTGTGTTCATGCAATCTGGAATTCGTTTTCTAAGTCCGGTTAGATAGAAGTGTACACACCTTTTGCTGAGCCTCCATGTCGAAATTGTGCCGCTCCATGGTAGAGGTTGAAGATTCTTCTCTCTGAAATAAGTTTTAGCTAGTCTCAGATGAGTGAGATATGGATAGTGAACTAAATAGTAAAGAAAAGACATTTAAAGAAATATCTGTTACTCAACATTCAATGAACACTAGCAACACAAGGAAAAATAGCTAAACAAACACATGGCCGGCAACCTCAGCTATGGGAATGGGATTATTAGATTGGATTAGTAAAATGTTGCGATAGGCTTTTAATGAATGTCGAATGTGACTCGCTTGCATCCTATGTATTCGCATTGCTAGGCATTCCCAAATTTCTGAAGTAATCTTAGTACATATGTAGCACAATCGTGTCCTATTCGTCGCTCAGGATAATGGCAGTTCCGACAAAATGTATGCTCGAATCGACTTCATCCATGAAAACAAGTGGCATCACTTAACAAACATATTAAGCAACTTTCTATCTGCAGTAGGATTTAAAAAGCAAACTGATACGTGCATGCATTTTTGCGTGGATCTCTGCATGCAGACTACTCCCAACTGCTTGACGCGAGTGATGAACTTCAAATCAAGGAAACATGGTTGGTGCCAAATAAGGAAAGGACTTACATTGGAGGAACAAGAGAGTTTGCAATGAAGGGAAAACTTGGGGCGTGTGTAATCTTAAATGGCCCCAATATATAGAACGAGCCTTCAACAAACAAATGCAAGAAACCTGATTAACTGTGTCGCTTCTCGGCTAATTTCCTACCGGTCCTTTCCCATTACTATAGTGAGCAGGTTCATTCTATGCTGCCATCTGGACAGAACAAACAACAGTGTGAAACAGTACGTCCGACGTTTGTCCTTTCCGATATGAGGTTGTGATGAATGTTTCGCCGATCGTCACGTTGGAAACAACAGTTTTTCTCGTCTTTTTGGCGCGCGAAAAACATTAAACCAATCTTTTCAAGTGAGCTAATGATTGTGTACTAAAGTGGTGGGATATGGAGTCCTGGAGAAAGTCTCTACCACAGCTTTATGTCGTCTCTTCGATGGACCCACTTCCTCTTTCTTTCTAGTGACTCGTCTTTCCAAGTGAAAATGGAAACTTCTTCTCCTTATTCTCTCCTTGGTTTATTTATAATGATTGTGGTTGATAGTCCAAGCTGGATCTCAGTTCGCATTTAAATTTGTTGGTACATGACAATATTCTTCACATTAGCGAATGGCCAATCTGCATTAGCGATTCTCTAATATGAAGAATATTGTCATGTGGCATTACCACCTTGTAACAGTATAAGCTAAAAAAAAAAAAGTTTATATGACATGTTTAAAGCATTTTCTGTGATTACATGACAATTACAGCATGTAACTGGAGTACATTGATTTCTCTCAAAGGTCTGAAGTCATGACTGCCATAGTTATGAATCATCGAATTTTCCTTTCTTGGGTAAAGAAAGGAGTTCCATTCATAAGCTAACACAAATACATAGTTTAAGTCACAGAAGATAAGCTAAGCCAGTTTAGGATGCCAACCTTTTACGGAACTTGTTCCCTGAGAGGACTATCGAACCTGAGGCAGTCCCGAATTCCGGCGAGGGAGATGAACGAGTATCCGTGACCACAACCACTTGCTTCTCGAAAACCTCGCGACTCGTCGGAAATTGCCGGCAACCTATTGTCATTTACGGATCAAACTGCAAAGAAGGGTCTTGCAAAAACCTTGCTCAATTGTAAGTAAGCGAAATCAAGTCCTCTCTTTCGATCGCACTCTTGACGTGATCAAGAACCCTAGCGAAAAAGATCTGGGGTCTCTCTTATAAAGAAACGCAGGATGAATCATGATGTTACTAGGATTGTTAGTTAAGCACGTCCTATTAAAACTCCGACACAGACTCGGACTTAAACTCAGATAGCTACAACCTCTCTGTCTCTCTGTTGAATAGCTGATTCCTCGTTTGTTTGTGGCTAGGAATTAAGGGACACTGCCTAATTTAGTTTGATTATCTGTAGATTAATTTTTATAGACTATTTTTTTTTGGGATGTATAGCTAGATGTGGCTGTTGCGGGAAGATGTTCAAGTTAGGATTTGGATCTAGCCAGGCTGTGTAGAGAGGTTAGTGGCGTGATTATCTCAGATTTAGTTAAGTGGAGAGAAGGAAGAAGGACCCTTTTGAATTTTGAACACAAGAGATTTGGAAAATCGTGGGTTTGAAAGGAATTAATTTCTCTAATTTAGCTTCCAAAAAATTGCTAGCATTAAAAATCTGTTCATGTTTTCATATCTAGGGTTTATCTTCTAAATTAATGCACAAGCAAGTCTTTTTTTGGTATTATCCGTACAGCAAACTTAACCATGATTGCCTGGGTGCAGCAAAAAATTTAAGTCGGGAAAATCTCAAATTTGAAACATCAAGCATAGAGCATCGAAATTTGAAAAAGTCATTTGAATCAAAAACTATCCCGTGAAAATCGCCATTCACCTGTAAAATCTGACTCTTAGGGTTACTAACTGAAATCCAACATTTGAGAAAATATTCATGGAAACTACAAAAGAGAAAATAATAAGAACCTAAAGGCTTTACATGATGATAGATATCTTAGATTAACTCGCACGTATTAGAATTATGATGTCCGAATCAGCATGAATTTAAATTTTCCTATCCGCTACGAATGAGTTTGAGTTTATAGATACTTCTCTTATGGATCTCTCATTATTGTGTATCCAGATTTCTTTTGATATCCTGATGTTTATCGTATTCATCGGCGAGCATCCGCTCTTGATGCTGAAAGAACACAATGGTTGCTTTAAGAGATTTGTAAAATATTAGGGGGAACATGATTTTAAGACAGAATTTAGAACCAGAGATCGGTGGGAACTGTTTCAGTTCCATGATCTAGGGTATGTATGGAAGGTTTTGAGTTCCAAAAATTGAGGAAACAATTTTGACGAACAAATTTCATGTTTCAGTTTCACCTGAAACTTGAAACAAGTCTTTGTATTTTTCTTGTTCTACGCATCTTTGTACGATCTTGCGGTATCCCATGACTTCGGATGATGAGTATGTAAAATAGAACCATTAGTTTAAGCTTTCATTTCCGAAGATATCCACAGTTGAGATTTTTACTTTGTTAATGTTTCATATATTCATTGTGTCTAAATATGAAATGTGGTCCATGGATTGTAGCAGCAAATAATGATCATTAGAGGTGATTCACAGTATTCGTTCAACTAAGAATATATGTAAAATATAAATAGGTCCTAAAGTCGACCCAAGATATTGTGACGGGATATATGTCAGGTTTCAGAGTATGCATGATAAGTTTTACGTTTCAAAAAGTGTAGCGCCAGTTCCGACGAGCAGGTTCAATCGACATTGGATCCACTCGCCCCTATGAATGTAAATGTGGCAATCGTTAAGACGATATTTAATTTTTAGCAGTGGTATATCATGACAGTCGATAAAGAAGAAAGGTCCAGAAAATTGAGCTGCATATTGTATTGAGGTATAAAGCCATAATAAATAGGCACAATGAAGCCTAATTTACGATGTAACAATCCTATAGAATAAATAACAATAATTCTAGAATATATACAGAATTAACAAAATATTCTAGAAGATATACAGAATCAATAAAATATTCTAACAACAGTGACACGCAAAAAGGTAGTCAGTAAAATTCAAAAGCCTCTAAATTCAAACGCAAGAAACCATCGACGACACGATCGATTTTGTTGCCGACACGTATGCAACCGACACAAGAAATGCTTGTTCGTGATCAGCAGCCTCGTGTCCACTCACGAATTATAGCTAAATGAGTCATGTCGGAGAAAACAGTTTTTGCGACGACGAAAATCTCCAAGAGTGATTAATCCTGTTTCCATTCAATCTTCCAGTTCGTGTATTTAGGTTCTTTTTCCCTCCTCTTCCATCTTGAGCCACCAACCATTAGATATAGAACTTCTAGATTCCTGTTTTTTTTTTTTTTTTGCTCCACATGACCTAACTTGTAGGATGCCAACCGAAAAGGGGCATATTCCTATGATGTCATACAAAAAAAAAAAGAGAAGGAAAATACGAAATTGTTGAACATGATAAGGACGTATCAAATCAGTCGTGAGAAGCGTCTCACTCACCCTCTTATCATCCTGATAAGTTGTCGCCCACTTGACGTGAAAGTTGACTCCTTTCGGTTTCGAAAGTTTTGAATTTGTTCACATTCAGAACAGTAAAGATTCGCCAATGTCCCTCACTCTCTATAATTCAGTAGGGGCTCGACGCATGGCGATCGTGACGATTTTGCCGAGATCGTGCCGAAGCCCCTCATGCAGAACCATATTTGCGATAATACTTTATGCTTTAAATGATCTGGACAGGTTTCTTCCGCGGGGGGGAAATGATTTCCAGAGTCATGTGAGATAATCTCAGTGCAGACATGTTTGCATAATAAATATAGGTTTCGTTTGGCATCTTGATAAAGAGTGCTCCACTCGTTAAGCCTCAAATGAATATGTTTGAAAAATGTCGAATTTTTTTTATTTAAAGTAAGTGGCTGTCATTTTGCGCATCTAAATGTTTCATGAAATATATTTTGCATAAGTTCAGGCTCCGCTTGTCACATTTAAGTTAGGAATACGCCGTGACCTTAAGGTATTTATCGCGGCTTAATAAACTTACTTGATCGGCTAATTATTTCAAGCAATATAAGTGATTATTTTTTTAGAAAAATATTTTTCAAATCATTTATTTTACGCGACGCAAATGTCGCTACGAGCAAAACTTGGACTAACAGAGGTTTTTTTTTTCGGTCGAAAGTAAGAATCTCCTTCGATTATATTCCAACGGAGAAGGTTGCATAAATAGTACTGATAAGTAGTCTAATCATTCATAGATAGCTGTTGGATGTCGAGGGCAATACTTCAAAATATGATAAGCTGGCTCTAAATCCTGATGATTGATGGGAACTATTAATGGATTGAAATTCACTTCTTTTCTCGTATCATTTAAATTAGATTTTGTGGTGAGCATGCGCGGGCGTGCAACTTTTGCTTTTCCATTAGTTGACGTGATGTGGACCTGTAAATCGACAATCCAGCAGAAGCGGGTCACTATGGCAACGAAGGATGACCCTTCGTTTTACTTATGTTTGTACCTGCAGAATATGATGCTCTTTCGCTGGTAGCCACATCGCCTGGATATGGACTATTCGCATCTAATTCAAACCATCTCGAGTCCTCATGTAGGGCTACCCTTACGTGATATTGTCCGCTTTGGATTGGAGCTCTTGCAATTTTAAAATTCGTTACATAATGCGAAGAACCTCGAGCCTTTTCGGCTAGTCAAAGATTCGTCCTTAGACGACGCGAGACAAAAGACACGCACTTAGCATGTTGTGTGTATTGCCAAGGCATTGCACTAACCCGTCTCTCTGTACTTACTGGATCTGGGTTTTCACATCTCAAGCATTCTCTTTTTTATACATGTGATTAGTCATCTATACTTACTGGATCTGGATTTTCACATCTCAAGCATTCTCTTTTTTTTTTTTGCATGTGATTAGACTATTTATGACCTGTTCATTAAATAGTTAATTCATATAACAACTTAGCATGCATGTTATGTATGGGTTAAAAAAATAGATTTATGATCTGTTGGGCTCCCTACAATCCAAGCTGAACCATGTCGTGGCGGGTCGTTCTCTAACTATTCTAGAGGGAGGGTGCTTAGCGAGGGAAGACCTTGGAATAGTAGTTTACGTGACTCAACGTGGCCAAAAATGCGCACGAGAGGATCTGGGCCCGCTCGAGATTGAGATTGTTGCGACTTTCAATACCATCACTTTAGGGATTCTTGCTTTGTTCATGGTGTGAAAGATGAGTGATCATGAGCACCAAGGATCACCGTCCACCACCACTCCTCAAAAAGTGGCTTCCACCGCCATAGCCGGCTCTTGCTCTTTTGTGTGCTTGTATCGTGGTTTTAGCACTAGGTTTCCATCACTTCTAAGCTTATCTCTTAAACGTTTGCGCATTTGAATTTTTAACTGAGATTTGACCCGATAAGATAAGATGAAATCTAGGAATTTTGCTATATTTTATCCATAATTTGGTGAATTGAAGCAATAAAATCGGATATCTTCACATCTTATCATGTCTATTGCTTGGTATAAACGATATATCAATGTTAATGAACATAAAAGTTTCGATAAAAAATAAATTGTAAAAGTTGCACGGACGAAGATGGTAAGTATTTATCAAGACGCTCTTGTCTACTTCATTTTTATTTGCTAATTTTTTAATTATGTTTTCATCTTTCTTTCTTTTTTAATTCCTTTATTTCCCTTTCATCGATCTCTAATAAAAATTTATTAAATAGTGAACTATACTAATATACCTAAAAATGATATACATGTGTGTATATATTGAATTTATAATATAAGATAGAAAGAATTTCAAATAGGAATAAATAATAACAAAGTTTTCGTTATTTTGAAGTTTTTACATTAGAATTCAAATATGATTTTAATTTCATAAATTTAAGAAGTTTGTTATTCGAGAAAAATAATTTTTATTTTATGGATATAGAAATTCTATCCGTCTTTATTTCAATCCCATGAGATAAATTTATACCGGCTATATGCCTTTTAGATGCGACTTTATCTTGTTTTGAGGAAGCAATAAACACATGATATGATAAATTTTATTATATCGTGAATTTTATCTTGATTGCCAAACGTAGTAGTTTATCTCATAATTTCATAAGATTTATCAAATCTGATAAAATCCATAAGGCTCCTTTGCAAGTATGTTTAGAAGAGTTCCTATGATCTTCCTTGATCTTCCTTAGGGTGCGTTTGTTTTTGTTAAAAATGAATAATTTGAAAAATAATTTTCAAATGACCATATGTATTATTTACAAAAATGAATGGACCAAAAATATCATCGTCGTTCATGTTTCTAGACATAAATTGTCGTCGATAATTAAAAAAAAATCATTGATAATTACTTCAAACAACGCAAATAATCATTTTTAGGAAATGTCTTTCGAATCGTCCATTTTTCGTGAGACAATTAGAGCGTTAGTTTTCTTTTATTGTTTACCTGTCATTCGCCTTAATGTGGGGCTTAATTGCGTGAGATCAGCATCGTGTGTCCCACTATATGTCGCACTGGGGATGCCGTTGCGAATAATTCAATGGCATTAACAAGATCGATTGGCAGAAGGGCTTGATCGTACAATTCAAGAATGTTACAAGACTTGATTGCATATGCCGAGAAATGACTTAACTGCAAAAAAAAAAAATAGAGTTTTAGGATCAAATCTCGCAGACATTAAAGCTAGATGAAGATTACCATACTAAGCCCACTTTTGATATATCTGTACTTAAGTGAAATGAAAGTTCTAAACTCTAATGAACATTCTCAAGAGTAGGGTTACCCAAAAAATATATGCACACTGCCGGTTTTTCATTAGGATAAGTCTATTAAAAATTCTAAAACTTATCGTGAAAATGCGATTGAGTCTTAAAACTTTCAAAAAGTGTACTTGAGTCCTAAAACCTATCATGAAATGTAATTGAGTTATAAAAAATTTCAAAAAGTACAATATCCTAAAACTTGGTAAATAAATCCAATCAGATCCTTCCGTTGATTACACTTTTTTGAAAATTTTAGCACTCGAATGCACTAGTTTTAGGACTTGATTGTATTTTTTGAAAGTTTAAGACTCAATTGCACTTTTTTGAAAAAAATTTAGCTCAGGGACCTAATTCCCTAAAAAAGCCTTAACTTCATGTCCAATCCCAAAATCTACCTCAAAATATTTTTATTTCAAAAAAACCCTCAATTTTCAGTCAAATCCCAAATCTACCCTAAATTTTTTTGTTCAAAAAAAAAAACTCAAACTTTAGGCTCAATCCCAAATTTGTCCCAAACTCTTTTTTGTTTCAGAAAAAACTCCAAACTTTAGGTCCAACCCCAAATTAGACCAGATTTGTCTAAAAAAATTCACAACATTTAAATTTATTATCAAATTTATCTCGTGATCTAGTTTTAACTTGATGTGACATTTTCATGTCAATAAAAAATCCATATTGGCAAAGTAATAAAATGATATGTATGAACCAACATAGCATTTTCATGTGAATAACAAATTCACCATAATAAAAATTGTTGAAATTCTTCGAAATGAAACTGTTCTCATATGTTAAGCTAATGATGACCAACAACGATTTTTGGACATAGGACTAATGGGGATATATTTGATATTAGAGTAAGAATTGGTGAATTTTCTCTTAGGAAAAAATGTTCAGGGGTAGATTTGGGATTGAACCTAAAGTTTGGGATATTTTCTCAAACAAAAAAAAAATCGAGACTAGATTTAAAACTGCATTTTTTCTGAGACAAAAAAAAATAGTTCGGGACAAAATTAAGATTGGACATAAAATTAAAGATTTTTTCTTAGACAAATTTTTTTGTAGGGCAGTGGATCCAAAGTTGAGACTATTTTAGGGAATTAATCCTTCATTCATGTTTCATCTACAGTAGTGTAATGCCTGCTAGCTTTTATCGGTTCTTTTCTATTGCATATCTGATTCATCTTGTATGTCAGTGGGAGACTGGATTTGGATCCCCTGACACAGTGAAACTATGTTAGAGGTGAGAATGGTTCAAAAATGAACGGCTCAAATTGATCGATCGAAAATTTTGAAATTCCCGTTGAAAGTTTTTCCCTATTTAAAAAGGTTGATGCGGATCAATTTGAGCTGTCCATTTTGAATTGAATGGCCTAGATTGGATAATATTATCTCTAACACCATGTTAGGGGATCCATTTTCGTGGGGGACCATACCCATCACTCATTTTTGCTGCAAAATTCTTTGGCCCTCCCAGGAAAACAGTCCTAAAATTTCGGAATCGCCATAGGAAGATGCCAATCAGCTTCACCGCGAGAATGGTCGTACACGTTTAACCCGGAAATCAGATTCCAATATGACCAGAGCGGCACAAGCTTTTGCTTTCTCAAGCCAGCTCCAAACTCAGATATACATTACACCCCTGGTACTCAAGGAAAGTAAGCATGCCGCGAACATAACGAACTCGCAAGAACAATTGCTCTACTCGCTTCACGTTTAAGCATGTATAGACAGATAGATACACAATCCATCAAGCAGCATACTGCAGAAAAGATTTAGCTATTACAGGTATTAGATGAAATCCCCTCACCAGAAAGCTTCAGTCAACCTGCTCATAGAGTTTTCTCTCCTTTCACGGATCTCTCCTCTTCTGTTTGAGAATTCCGTTATATACTATATAGAACGCATTAATGATCGGAATGGGATCAATTAATGTTGCCAGCCCAGGAATCAGAACAGGAAGAGAAAAAATCATGTTTTAGGCTCCGTTTGTTTCACGGAAAATAAAGTGTTTCTGGAAAATTAGGTATTTATTGCTCAATAGTCGTCACTGCAAACTTCTGCTCAACATAGAGAAACCATATGTAGGGGCACCTGTATTCTTATTTCAAGTAAGTAGAAGCAACTTGAGCGTATAAACCTAATTCCGCCTATCCAAAAGTTAACTAGAATAGTACCTACTTGTCTGGCAAGAGCGGAATAATCTTACATGTTCTCCTGGCAAAATGAGGAATACAGTTTCAAGAATCTAATTGAGTTCTAGACCTTTTGGTGCAATTAAGTCCTCTAAAGAAGGATAACGGGAAGGATCAATGGTGGCATCCAAAAATCACCGATGTTGCAGCTCTCAATTGCTTTTCTTGAAATAGTTTTAGGATTTGATTATACTTTTCAATAAAAATTTAGGAATTAACTGCATCAACTAGAATGTGTAAAACTTGATTACAATTTTCAAAAGTTCACTATTAACCGCACCCCTATTAGAACATTTACACTTAACTGCATCCTATAATAAAAACTTTGGACTTTTGATGCAATTCTTACAATACAAAACGAACTCACCCGTTATGACATTGAGATTTGCTTTGCATGCACACTGGACATGGAAACTAAGTGTGGTGGCATAGGCAATGATGTTAGGACTTATACAGAATGCTTTTAGATGCAATCCAAAAGAAAGGGCAGTGATGAGTAAATTCACTGAAAGATAACTCCATTGTGAACTCGTCGAGAATGGATTCATTCGCGGATTTCCAGTGAGTTGCAAATCATCTAATAATTCCTGATGAGTATTTCTAAAGCAGGAAAGTGACAGTACATTGCACCAAAGCTAGTGAAGGGAGACAGCCACTCATGATTTAATCAGAAAACTGAGTATAGAATTCAATGCCATTAACTTAACATCAAATCTTGAGTAGTTTCTATTCATCAGTTTGATGAGCTCAAAGATTTCCTAAGACTTCGAAGGATGCTCCACATGAATGTGGAAATAAAAAAGAGGATTATACCAGTCACAATGGCATATATGAGACCAAGGTTCACAAGTAAATTCACCAGAAGCCCTGCGAGGACAACGCCGCAAAAATTGGCAGTCATTGCAGGCCAAAAAGGCATATCCAGAACCGAAGCTATGATAGCTCCAGTCCAAGCCCCTGTTCCAGGAAAAGGCACAGCCACAAACAACATGAGGCCAAGCCACTGAAACTCTTCCACAGGGCCAGCCTTCTCCTTCGCCCTGTCAAATAGCATCTCAAGTAACCGGGACGCCGATCGGTTCCTTCCAGCAAGAAAAGTAGCAAAGTTCTTCAAGTAGAGTATGATGAATGGGACGGGCACCATATTACTACAATAAGTAAGACCAAAGAGAAATAATGTCAGATTATAGCTGGTGATTCATTTCCAAAGCTGAAATGCACCTCCCTCCTACAAAATGGTGCAGAACAGATTCGAAGGTAAAAGAATAAGCATCAGTAGCCGATGATTAGGCGCAAATATCATTCCCAATGACATCAGTAGAACTTGACATAGTCTAATGATTAAACTAGCCCCAAACATTAAACAAAATTTTCATTAGTTAAAATTCCATCTTAACCACGGCATATCATCAAGCAATTGGGGCGAGGCCACATAAAGTAGGAGGGGTTACGTTTGGAAATCAATATGGCGCACAGCACCGTTAATCTAAACTCCAATAACAAGATTAAACATTCCATTCATGTGAATGAGGAAAAGTACACCACATAATTGGATGAAATGAGACTGACCCGATAATAGATAAGATAGTGAGGAGTGTAGGCTTGAGTTGCATCCAGTAACCGACGGGAATAGCCCCTCGGAGCTCAATCACCGGAAGCGTGGCGAGCGCGAAGACCACAGCTTCGTCTGGCCATCCCGAGCTCCGTAGTTTGCTCGCGACCTTCAAGCCAAAGCCCGAGGCTTTGATTGAATCAACCGCGGCACGCGCGTCCTTAGAAGCTGCGAACCAAGCCAGAGACAGAGAAGCCCAGAACACGACCCACAGCAGAAACTTGACCGGCCTCTCCTCGGAAATAGTCAAATCGCCTTCGTCTTCCGCCACAGAAGTAAACCCATCTCCCAAAAGGGCGTTCCTCGCCGACGACGGGGAATTACGAGGACAGGCAAAGAGCGGGCTCAAAGGGCGGGGACCTACAAACGCTAAGGACAAGTTCGGCTTTGACCCGAAGGAGAAGGAGAAACTTTTATGAGAATCACAGGGGTCGACACTCCCATGGGCAGGTGAGAGTCCGGCGAGGCGAGTCTTGTCGACAGAGAATGATAATGCTGACACAGAGGCGGCCATTGACCGGATTAAAAAGGCGAGGAAAGGACTGGAAATTCAAGAAAGGACACTCTCGACCTCCATGGAGTGGTGGTGACAAACCCTTTCAACCAAACGAGCAGCGACGTGAAGTGAACCCAGATAAGAATTCAGGGTAACGAGAGATTCGATCAAACAATGTAACGCCCCTCGTGATTAACAAAGAGACCTTCACGAATGGGACTGGTTGGTGCTTATCCAACTCGAGCAATTTTCATTGGTCTGGGGAGGCGGAGAAAGCACTGGGCTGATGCTCCGCATTGTGTGCGCAAATGGGACCAACAGAGGGAGAAATCGAGAGAAGGTCCCGGTCCGTGGACGGGGAAATCGAGTGCCACACCTCGATCCTCCGAGAAAAAGAGTATGACACCAGCGTCCATTCTGTCCTTTTTAATCAAATGACACAACCCTGTAAAAACTCGACATCCATATATATTCCTTATGTCAAAGCTCACCTATCAAATCAAAAAATATACACACAGTATTTTTTTCATATCTAGCTCGAAATTTACTAATTATATATAACTTATCCAAAAATATATATATACACCATCATCTCAAAAAATCATTCGGCCAACGTACGTTTGATCTACTTGCAACTTGTCGATGAACCTAAAAGACAATTGAGATAAAGAAGTGGGCAACCATAGTTCAGTGAGAAGTATAATCTCTTTTTAAAAAATCGAGAAATTATTATGCATTTATCAAAGTAAATCAAATGTCAATTCATAATAATAACAAACCATCAATGATCTAATTCATTGATTAATTTCATTAAACAAATTTTCGATGGTCTATCTATCGTATAATCTCGTACTCATCCCCAACTATAACCACATTTAATACCGTGACAAGGTGACTAAGTTTACCCTTTTTGATTGAGTTTACCATCTATTTTAGTCGACGGTTCAGGTCAATGACGTCCTTATAGCATGCATACCACCCCCACCCTAGTGAATTCTAATCATAGAGATATAAGCATTAACCACAACACCAAATATAGAAAATCACAACAATTTAATTTCACAAATCGAATTCATAACCTTCCTTAAAACATACTTCTCAAATAGCATTTCGGTCTCAACATAAGATAATATCAAATGATAAAAGAGCAGTAATAGCTTGATCTGATTATGCAAGAACAACGTTCTAAACATCACTTTTTTTTTTTTTGCATTTTCAAAAAATTTAAACCATAATACACGTACTCATCTTTAAGGCATAAGTTTTATAAATTCTTAGAAGAGAAAGTACAACTCATCTTAAAAAACTGAAATCCAACTTACAGTAGTAACTCGAGTCGCAAAACTTGAAATCCTAAAAAATTAATTATAAAAAAAAGCATTAAAAACTATAGAAACACTACGCTAGCGAAAGACTTAATTAAACGATGTATAAACAATGATAGCTCGACACTTACGGGCCAAAAAGCTACTAATTACGCACCAGACAACCTACATGCTAAAATTTAAAATTTTCAATCGAACAAAGCGTAAATCTAATTTGCGAACCGTCAAAAGCATTAGCTTCGCAATATTCTTAACTTTAATTCGTATAATAATTATAGCTGAGCCACATCAAAATTAAATTTCACGATGTCAAAACTCTCAAAACTCGAATTTTTCCAACCCTAATTGTGGAAACTTCCTCAACTTGACCAAACGAACTCCGATTAACATAATATTATAGTCAAAACGAAGCTTATTTAATGTATTTTGAACCTCCAACAAGTGCGTACCAAAAAAAAAAACTAAAAACAAGCAAAAAAATGCCTCCACAGTGGTTTGAATTCATGTTTCCAACAAAGAGGGTCAACTTAAAAATGTTGTTTCGGATAAACCGTAAGTCCAAATTGAGTTTTGTAGAATCTCATAATTCCACAACACCCTAAACCATTATTTTCCCATAGAATCTCAACTTAATGACTTAAAAATCTGACTTCACAGCTCAACTTTTTCATAAATCCGAATTTGAGCCCTAAAAATAGAAAAAATTCTGATTAGACGAACGAAAAGTATTAGCACTTACCTAGCATTGCGACATGTGATGAAATGAGGCATCCGCGGTGGATGACACGCGCGTGATTATTTCTTTCCTTTTCTCTCCTCTTTCTCTCTCTCATTTTCTTCTTGCAATGGAAGACTCTCGAACCCGCTCCTTTCCTTTTTGCTTTTATTGGCTTTTTTTTCATACTTGTGGGTCCCACCATCTTATTTTGGCATAGTCAAAGAAACTCAAATGTTACATGGAGACTTTTGCCGGGAGTGCATCGAAGGGCCAAAATGATATATGGTGAAGGAGCGACAAGGTATTTTGAGCCCGACGAGGGAAAGAGTTTGGGTGCCTTTGGGAGAACCTTTTTCTCATAATGAATGAACTTTTAGCTAAAAGTACAAAAAAAAAAAGGTTAGAAATTGCAAGCCCTCAGCCACTCAGGCAAAAGACACTAGCAGTGACCTCAACTCCTATGGTGGCCTTGTTGAGGCTGTGCGACCTCGGCTTTGCCTAAATCTATCAAATGTGTGGGCCGGATCCCATTTGGATCGGGACGAAAATGATTCGATTCAAACCGATCTGTTTAATCGGTTTTGATCTAATTTCCATTCAATATAAACATAGTGGCCCACACTCAACACATATTTGATCTATTTTGCTAAAATGCCAATATATTTAACATAATCTAAGAAAACTCATATTCTAACTGAGGTGAGAGCACGAAGTGAATGGACCCGAGATCAAGTATGAACAAGAGAGGGTGAAGAGAGAGTCATAAATATGAGTTGATCTAAGTTAGTTTTGAACCGATTCTACGCATCTATTTTAGATTTTATCATTCTAAATCAATTTATCGCCCATTTACCGAACATTACTAACTCTAACAATAGCACAACTCATCTAATATGGGTTAAGAAATGGGTCCATGATCCATTTTGACGGACCTAGCATTGCTTTATGGGTTGTGACTTTAACGTTGCCTGGGACGGCGCAACCTTAGGCGAGGACAATAGTTGCTGCTTCGTTTACTGAGGCTTGGCTTGCTTCATATGTGGTCTAGATTTGGCTCGCCTAAGTTTCGACAGCTCCAAGCATCATTGAAGAAGAGGCTGTGTGACCCCACGTAAGGCAATTCTGAGGTCATGCAACCCTAGGTAACATAATGCTCATGTCGTGCAGCCTCCCCCACCTCGAACGTGGTCTCCACGACCCATGCAACCCTCCAAATTCTTGGCAGCCTTCATTGAAGCGAAGAGAACAACGAGCGGCTGTAGTGCAAGATTCAGGGGTAAAAGAGGAAAACGATAAATCGATGAAGGTAATATTGGCCCAAAAAAAGGTTTACTCTCTTGCCTTGAGCACTTTGTAAATGTTGGTCGGGATTGGCCTTGAGAGAAAGGCCTTTATAAATGCATCGAATTTGTCAAATGGACTTTCAAATTACTTTGCATTTCGCGAAAGGCCCTTTGTATGGTAAAGTTCCCTTAGCAGAGTTGTGCCAAACGCACCACTTATCTTGGCATATGGTTGTACCATGCAGCTATAAGGAGCTTTGTCTTAATTAAATATAAAAATTTGGTAATATATCATAACGATATTTTATAATGTTACGGGCGTGGTCATAATTAAGGATAAAGAATGTTATCGTATTGTATACTGTTATCTACTTTAGCAATTGGCAATGGCATTTCTATGACACCCCCACAAATATCCGACACTCCATTATAATTAAGTGAGTAGGAGATTGAGATTATTTGGAGCTCAACAAAATCATCAATAAAACATCGATTGCTAAGCTCAGATAACTGTGATTGTCACGTGATATGACTGTGTGGTCAAATTTGGATGACGTGGGACTTATCAAACATAAGAGTGAACCTTTATCAATATGCTTGATGATAGCAATTGCCACGATGTTGAGTTGACTTGCCGTGGGCATATGAGTTTGGGTAATTCGTTTTTTTTTTTTTCGTTGATCATAGTACAATTATTTATAAGATATCTTGAAGCAAAACCGAGAGAGAACAATTGGCAAGAATTGGGCCAGATTGAAGTCTGGGCTTCAGTTGTCATGGGCCGTTCAGCCCGAAAACGACGTCGCTTCGTAGAAACGAAGGCGTAAAGTCATCGTCTTCATCGACCTTCGACGCTCTAGGGTTTTGGGAGCATCGTTGCACTGTAACTTCACCTCTCTATAAACCGCTCTGTCCCGCTCATCTCTGCGAAAGTCGTCACCATGAGCAGATCGGGCCAGCCACCGGATCTCAAGAAGTGAGAAGCTCTCTCTCTCTCTCTCTCTCTCTCTCTCTCTCTCTCTCTCTCTCTCTCTATGTTCTGCTTTACGTCTTTCCCTTAATTCCCTCTCCGACATAGCTTTCTTTTTGCTATCTTTGCTCAGGTACATGGACAAGAAGCTCCAAAGCAAGTCGTTGCAATTTTTTTTTCCTTTTTTTCAATTTCTGTGGCGTTTGATTCTAGTATTCGTCGTTGTCTTTCTCAAGTGGTTTCGTGGAGCTACATTGCGTGTGGCGAGCTAAATTTTTATCCTCATAGCCGAAATCAGAACTAGAGCTCAGCTCGAACATCGTGGAATTTCGTAGTGATATGTCCCATGTGATTGTGGCGGAGTTACTTGCCTTTTACCTCTAATTCCTTTTGTGGCTATTGGCGAGGTGTTGTTTTTCACGTTATGAATGAAATTATCCAATGTGGTGTTGTATGCATTCATTTGCCTTGCTTCTCATGATAGTTCACTGATTAAGAGTTGGTGAATCAGAATGTTTGCATGATATGAGTTCTTTCGAATTTTACAGTCTAGATAATATATATGGAGCCTGTTGATTTGCTTAGGAGATTCTATTAGGGCAAACGAGCTGTTCACACCCCTTTGTATAGTGCACATTAGCTTGATATCCTTGACCCTGATGGAGCTGCCTGGCATGTAATGCGTCCTGACCCGTTAATGTTGGTCTTCATTGCGATAAGAAACTGTGGCCTTGATCTGTATCGTTTCGTTCTTCAGATGTGAACTCCAAGCTTTATTTGCCTCGATTACCTAATTATGTTCTATTATCTTCATGTAAGTATTTCGGTGTGTGGGGTTCATCGGTTCGTGCATATGTTTCATGTGTAGCATGTGTTGGAATGTTGAACTATTGTCGTTTGAATATGAAAATTGTGCCTAAGAGTCTGGTATGCATTTTGAGATTAGCTGAACAGTGCTTTTTTTTGGTTTTGTGATTACCTGTTCAGAGATCACACGTGTTTGTATTTTCCTTTATTGAAATGTATGGTATTTATGGAGGTTTGCGTATATGAAAATTGATTGATGGGAGATTAGGGATCCTTTTTCATGGCTTGATTTGATTCATCCAGATATCAATAAGATAGTAGAACTAACCGTTCTCTTCTCTGCAGTTAAGCTTAACGCCAATAGGATGGTTGTTGGAACGCTGCGTGGGTTTGATCAGTTCATGAATCTAGTGGTAGATAATACCGTTGAAGTGAATGGGAATGAGAAGACCGACATAGGGATGGTGGTAGGTCCATGCTAATTGAATGAGAATTTTATTTCAGATCCTCGCTATTTTGCTAGCACTGATAATCTCACCACTGATGCTGCAGGTTATAAGGGGAAACAGTGTTGTTACTGTGGAAGCTCTTGAACCCGTGAACAGGACATAGTCCATTTAGCTATGTATTTGGTAGATTTAACATTTAACAAACTCTTTACTTGCAATTGATTCTGACACTACCAAGTTACTTGCGAGGAGGATGTTGTATAAACTCGACCTATCTTATGCTTCATGAAATATTGACCTTCAAGTGGCGTAGTGCACTTGGCGCAGGCCAGATTGTTTTCAGTGAAATTATGTATCACTATGCGTTCTGACCAATGCTTCACTGGCTCGTGCGGTGTTCGGAAGTCTTCCCTTGGTTAAACTTTATGCAGCTTGAATTAGACTGAATTAGAGGGAAGCTCAAGTTTCTTTTTTTTCTTTTTTGGTATAGGAGGGAAGCTCAAGTTCGTTGGACAAACTTCCAATTTTCCTCTTGTATCTTTCATTTGATACTGCAAGTGATTCACTACACGCGAGGCGTGTAAGAAATCGGTCTATACCCAGGCAGCTTATGTCGTTGGATAATGATATTGGTTCAAGTTCTAGCTTGTATGAGCAGTCGATTTGTGATTCGAGCTTCGTAATGGCTAAGGTTTGTAGCTTGGACATAAGCTTAGATTCAAGGCTAAGGAAATGAGATTATTCCGGTGAACTGTTTGTCTTTTTCATCTGTAGATGTTTTGCGTTTTTTACTGTTACATTCAGAGAATCCGAGTCGTTTAGCTGCATATGCCTGTGTGCTCCGAAATCGTTGTTCTGTCCCCCACAAGAACTTGTTACTTATTTTCACGACCGAAATGAATAGTTATATATAAATTGGGGAAAATATTAAATAAGGGCCTCAAGTGTTTAGAGCATGTCGTGTCTCGAACAAAAGTCTAAAGTGATCAAATGGTCTTAAATAATGGTCTAACGTGGCCAAATCGTCTCAAATGAGGACTTTGAGCTTGTATCACCGGCTAATTCGTCTCAAGTGAGGGCTTGAGCTTGTATCACCGGTCACCACCCAAAGATTCAATTGTGCGGGAGGGGAGTGTATCCAGATTACTTGTACCAGCAAAGGCCATCTAGCCCCTAATGGTGAACGGTATCGCGAATGGAAGACAAATGCGAAGAGCAGCGAAGTCTCGCTTCTTTGAGACCACCCCAAAGAGCAAAACTCCCTCGAAGCAGTGAGTATCACAAGGACCCGCCGCTCGTTTATTCTTGTCGACGGTAAAATCCGATTTACGCAGACTGTTGTGGATGTATCCGTATGGAATGTGGTCGGAATTAGAATCCAATGCATGTGCTACACGAGCCCGGTCGAGTCTCAGCGCAAAGCACTCCATGATAGAACCAAAAGCATATGCTACATGAACCTCGTCAAGTCCCGAGGCAAAGTAATCTTCATGGTGAATTTTTTTATAAGGAAAATTCTAAATAAGGGTTTGAAGTGTCCTTACTTTAGAAAATAAGAATTTGAAGTTGATCTAATTTCAAACATGGGCATAAAGTACTCTCATTGTTTTAACGAAGGGCCTAATTAAAGGCATTCTCGTCATTTACTTTTTTGACAATTTTTCTCTTCTTATTTTATTTTTTCCATTTATTTTTTTTTCCTTTGTTTCGGCGGACAAGAGCCTAGGGATTGAGTGAGAGCCGACCTCGCCTGTGGCTTAAAAAAGGAAAAAAAATCAAAAATAAATAAAATGAAGAAGATGCCATTGTTTAGGTCATTATCTGAAACGATGAGGCACTTCAGATCCTTATTTGAAATAAGATTTTTGAAGTTCTTATTTAAGAAAATAATGGCAATTCAAGCCCTTTAAAAATTTCCCAATGAAAAATCACCATAAAGATTGCTTTGCGTCGAGACTCGACTAGGCTCATGTAGCATATGCTTTTAATTCTAACATCGAGTGCTTTGTACTAAGGCTCGACCGGGTTCGCAATGCATGTGCATTTGATTTGAGTTTCGACCACATTTTATACCGATACATCCACAACGGTTTGTGTAAATTAGGTTTTATATACATAAAGAATAAACAAGACGTCAGTCCTTGTATTTGAAATAATATTCGTTCCATGCCCTTATTTGGAACTTTCCGTTTTATAAAACTTTGCTTTCTTTTCATACCTTTTGTCTCTTTTGGGGGGGGGCAAGGGTTAGGGTTGCCCTTGCCCAATTTGACAAGCATGGCTATTGCCTGAGGTTGACGGAGGTTGAGGTCGGACGAGGAAGGGAAAAAAGAAAAGGAAAAGAGAAAAAAAAGAAAGAAGAAAAGGGAAACAGAAAACAAGAGAAACAAAGAAATAAGGGAAAATGATTTAAAAAATATTGTAATATTATAAAAAAAAATTATCCATGTTAGCGCCGTCAGTGTCATGTAAATCAGTTGGCATTCACATTAGTGATTTTCAGCCGATAGGACTAAATGACAAAAGTGCAAAAAATTTAGGATTTTTTTTTGACAATTTTCCCTATCTATATGCTACATGAACCTGTCGCGACCCTCTAAAAAAATTTTAAATTTTAAAGGGGGTTAACGGATTATTAGGTTAATTAGATTTGACTAACCTAACGCGGACCCTCCCAAGCCCTACCGAATCGCAACTTTGGTTTTTGTTTAAATGATTTTGAAATTTGGAGTCGCCACTAATCGTTCTTGGAAGGTCGATTAGAAACCTAAATAAATTAGCGGGAGAACTAATTTATTCCTGCGAACCAGAGATTATGAGCTCGGGGACTTGGTTACACTAGTTAATTAAAACTAATGCCCTTTCGGTACCTTAATTTCATGGATATCCTAATTCGGCAACTCAGGCTTGGTTTATTCCTAAGGTTATAGTAGGGTATTCTCTTTTGTGTTTTCACTTTTTAAATAGGATGCATGGATGGTATATATTTTTATTTGTTATATTTTTTTAAGTGTTAAAGATTCCCTGAAGCCGAAAGAAGGAGTGTGTTAACGACTTCTGTGCAGTATTACAACCTACTTATCTTTTGGGTCTGATGATTCAAAAATTAAATTATAGGAAGTACATGACAGTGAATAAACACCTCCAATGGGAGGCCTAGCATTGGCTTGGCTCTTCCCTTTGGGATTTAAGGTACAGGTATTTAAGTTGCAAGTATTTAAACTACTGTAAGTAAAAACCTCCAATGGGAGGCTAAGCATTGGCTTGGCTCTTCCCTTTGGGATTTAAGGTACATGTATTTAAGTTGCAGGTATTTAACTACTGTAAGTAAAAACCTCCAATGGGAGGCTAAGCATTGGCTTGGCTCTTCCCTTTGGGATTTAAGGTACATGTATTTAAGTTGCAAGTATTTAACTACTGTAAGTAAAAACCTCCAATGGGAGGCTAAGCATTGGCTTGGCTCTTCCCTTTGGGATTTAAGGTATAGGTATTTAAGTTGCAGGTATTTAACTACTGTAAGTAAAAACCTCAAATGGGAGGCTAAGCATTGGCTTGGCTCTTCCCTTTGGGATTTAAGGTACAGGTATTTAAGTTGCAGGTATTTAACTACTGTAAGTAAAAACCTCCAATGGGAGGCTAAGCATTGGCTTGGCTCTTCCCTTTGGGATTTATGGTGCAGGTATTTAAATTGCGGATGGACTTTGTCCTCTCCATTCTGGGGTATGAATTCTTTAAAATAAAATACAACGAATTGATTCAACAATTTGAAATTTGTGCGCGCTTGAGGACTCCTCCAAGCCAATTTTGTGCTTCCATAGGGTTGACCATTGATATAAAGCTGCGGCTTCCTGACATAAAATAGAGTGAAATGTTAGTATACAAAATATGTGCTAATCTGCACCTAAAACCAGAAGAGTAGAAAGAGTACTTATCTCCCATTTTTTGGGAGGGATTTCTATAATTGATTTTCGCTCTCTATGTTCCCAATATAGAGAGTTTCTTTTGAATTAAGAGGGACTTTTAGTCACAGATCAGTTGAGAAATCGGTGGACAGCTTAGGAGCTTGTCTGGGCCGATTTTTGCATCTCGACGAGATTTTTGCTGTTGACGTAGAGATATCCTTCTCCTGACATAAAATATGGAAGAAAAAGGAGATGGAGAAAGTGTATACAATTTGTGTTAATTTGCGAGTAAAACCATAAATAAATGAATAAATAAAAACACTTAGCTTGAATTTGTTTGCTCGTTGACGAGGATGAACTCTTGATTTATATTGATCGATGAAGGAATTTGTGATGATAACCCCTAGCTTTAAACTCCCATCATCTTCAAAATTCTCTCTCTTTTGGTATTTTCTTTCTCTCAAAATTTTCTTCAATCTCCCAAAACTCTCTCAAACATCCAAAATTTTCTCTCCAAAAAATTCTCCCAAACACTTCAAATTTTCTCTCTCAAGAATCCTTTCTCAAGCTCACTTCTTTCTCCTTTTATAACCTACTCATCTATCTCCCATTCTAATTTTTCCACTAACTCTATCTCCCATTCTAATTTCTCCACTAACTCTTCTTCATTTTCATCTTCCATTCTCCATCTCTATCTCACATTCTAATCTCTCCACTAACTCTTCTTCATCTTCATCTTCCCTTCTCCATATTTATCTCCCATTCTAATTTCTCCACTAACTCTTCTTAATCTCCATCTTCCCTTCTCTATTCTTATCTTCCATTCTAATTTCTCTACTAACTCTTCTTCATCTCCATCTTCCCTTCTCTATTCTTATCTTATTTTCTCCATCCATTCTTCTCCAACTTCTCTTCTTTATCTCCTCTTCTTCATCTTCCCTTCTCTATTCTAATTTATCCACTAACTTTTCTTTTTATTATTTGTAAAATAATCCTTCAAGAGTTAGGTATTTGCACTTTAGTCCTTGAATTTTAAGTATTTACAATTCAGTCCCTGAAAAAATATATTTCTTTAAGTCCAAATCTCCTCACAATTTTTGACACACCAAAATTTACCACATGTCAAATTTAAGCTCATTTCTTATCGCTGAAAATAATGCATAATTTAATTAAAGCCCTTTTGCAAAATTAAGTCATTCTGGGTATAATTGGGCCAAGATGAAAATTTAAAATATTAGAAGACAATGTCACAACTCATAAAAAGTGAAAGTTAAAAATAAGTTGACTCAAATTAAATTTTTTTAGGCCCGATTCGAGATTATACTCGTGAAGGAACACGTGACTCGAATTGGATTTTTCTGAATTTGCGATGGCCAATATGAAAATAGATTTAAAATAGAAATATTAACTATCTTTGTGTATTTTTTGGCCTCAAATGTTATTTTTTCAAAATTTTCAAATATTTTTGTATTTTTTTTTAAAAAAAAATTAAAATATATATAATATGAAAAATTATTTTTTGGTCAAAATTCGTTCCCTAGGCTTGGCTAAGGTTCCCAAAGTTGATTTTTCAATTTTATGAATTTTTATGGATTTTCTATTAATTTTGGAAAATAAATAAATAAAAAATACGTAAAAATACTGAAAATATGAAAAATCGGTTTTTGGTCAAAATTGGTTCCCTAGGCTTGGCTAAGGTCCCCAAAGTTGATTTTTCAATTTTATGAATTTTTATGGATTTTTTATTACTTTAGCAATAGAAAAAATGATTAAAGATCAGGTGTCAACAAGAATCAGAGAACCATAATAGTTACTATATAGGCTATTAGAAAGATAAACATTGAGGTACCGACTATGTATATTCTTACCAAGCCAGTAGGCATGCGATCTTGTTGATAAAGAGATTAGAGGGGTGAGGACGCTTGTATCATAAGTATGGAGTTTAATTTTTGTTCTCCAATAGAGAGACAAAACAAAGCCAAAGAGAGAAAATTGGAGATAGGATAGATGGAAAAAAAAAATTTACCTTGCATTCTTGCCAAAAAAAATTAATATTATTACTGTACATGATATTTAATCATTTTAAATTATAAAGCCGCTTAAAGGTTAGATTATTTACGCTTTTATTAATAGATGTTACAACCATATTATATAGCAAAAATTATATAAAAAAAGTGAAAAAATTGAGAAAATTTCAAAAAAGGGCTCGAAGTACCTTGATTTTCTCAAATACGTGCATGGAGTTGCCATTATTTAAAATAATGGCCTGAAGTGACTTCACTATACTAAAAAAGGGCACAACTCACTTATTAATAGGGGCATTTTGGTCATTTAATAATAAATAATAATAATATTATTATTTTGAGTTTTTCAAAAAATTTTAAAAAAATTAAAATTGAAAAATAAAAAAAGAAAGAAGAAACACGAGTGGGAGGGTGCTCTTGCCTGTGGCTATTGCCATAACGTCGATGTGGGGTCAACGGTGCCTCGGCGAGTGCTAATGACCCTGCCAACCAAAGGCAAGGGCCAGCAGGCCCTTGCCAGAGCAGGAGAGGGCCCTTCATTCCACTTCCAGTTCCTGTATTAATAGGGCATACGAACATGGATATTCAAATACAACACACAAACGCAGGCATACGGCAAAGGAGGAGGAGGAGGTATTAACGTGTAATTATATGTATAGTCGAGGATTTCTATAATTGTGTTTATCTATACTCTTATTGTAATTAATCACTCCTATAAATGCACATTATACAACCCTAGTTGGGTTTGGGAGCAGGACAACTCGTGGATCATGCCATATTTTTGAAAATATTTCTTAAAATATTCATTCACGTACTCTCCACCATTATCAGTTCTTAAAACATGGATCTTCCCACCAAATTGAGTTTGTAACATAGTACGAAAATTCTAAAATATCTTGCCCTCTCTTAGATCTAGGCGAAAGGTTGACTGTCACCCTGGATTGGTTGAGGGTTGTCCCTCAAATCTGGGCGAGGGTCTGCGAGGTGCCAACACCCCGCTAACCATCGCCACCGCACCATCGGCATTGGGGTTGGCAACCATAGGTAGAAAGGTAGCCCCCTCCCACTTGTTGTTATTATTATTATTATTTAAGTTTTGATTGCTATTTTAATTTTTAATTTAATTTAACTAAAAATTCAGAATATTTAATCGACTAGTTGGTGGGCGAGGTGATGTCCTTATTTGAAATGGTCATGTCTACTTCAAGGTCTTATTTGAGATAACAGGAGAACTTCAAGCTTTTATTTGAAATGAAATTAATTTCATGTCCTTATTTAAGAAAATGAAAGCATTTCGAGCCTTTTTTTTTATAGAAATTTTCACAAAAAAAAAATTCTCTGGACCACCTTATCCGAACTACGGTGAAATTCATTTACATTTTTTTTTGTGGAATTACCTAATTTTGCAGCTAGATGAAAATCGAGTAAAGTAAATATAAATAGATGATTCTCGAAAGCAGGAGTGGCAGGAGTCGGTCAAGAAGTGTCGAGGGTACAATAAGTTATTGTACCCTCGACACTTCTCGTGCATAAAAACCCCTCCGCCCACTCTCTATTTCTGCTCCTCCTCTTCCTCCTCCAGACACCCAAATCATCCGCCGCTCTCGGTGGCCGCCCACCACCACCACCACCCCACCATATCCCTTGAGCCCTAACCTCCTCCTCAAGCCGAACACCGAGCGATGGCGTCGCCCGCCCCTCCCTCCGAATCGACCGACGGCCCCGTCCTCAGCCTCATCAACAAGCGCCTCCGCGCCCTCCGCAAGAAGCACAACCGCATCGCCCAGATGGAGGAGTCCATCGCGCAGGGAAAGCCCATCAACAAGGAGCAGGAGGACTTCCTCCGCTCCAAGCCCTCGGTTCTCGCCTCCATCGACGAGCTCGAGAAGCTCCGCCCCCAGCTCTACTCTGCCCTCCAGGAGGAGCTCTCCCTCGCCGCCCAGCACCTCCCTCGGGACGATGACGCGCCCGCCGCCTCCGAGAAGCAGCAGCAGCAGCAGCAGCAGCCGGGGGGCGGCGACGACGCCGCCGTCGTGAAGGATGTGCTGAACCTGGTCTACTTCGGCTCGATGTTCACCGTGAGCTCCCAGAGCGATTACACTTCCACGATGCTGACGAGGACGCACGAGCGCGGTTGCTGCTTGACTTACGACTACGTGACGGACGAGGTCACCGATCTGTTAAAAGAGCGGGACTTGGACTTGATTGCGACTTTGAGCAGCCTCTTGATCTCGAGGCCTGCCGACTCCAGCTTGTCCCACAAGGACGCTCTGCAGAAGTGCGTGCACCACGCCCAACGATGGATCGCCAATTCCGACGAGCCGATCGAGCCCGACTCTTCTGTTACTTGTACATCTTTTTTGCCTAATTGCATCTTCGATCATGATTTTGTTGCGTTCTTGTTCTTGGGTATCTTATCAGCGAAGCTTGAATTGCAGATGCGTCATTGAGGGAGCGGTTGAATAAGATAATGGTGTCTGATTACTTCACGACGACACCAGAGATGAAAGCTCCGGTGGATATGGCTGCCGCTGCTTCTTCTGGTAATTATGCGCCTTTTCAGGTCCCTGTCACATCGCCTGTCCAGGTAGAAAGTGAAGAGCCTCAGTACGAGCAGAAGGTAAATGCCTTCTAGGTCACGCGATGTTAAAATCATGCCATGTTATATGTTATGTGTTCACAGTAGGTAAAACAAAGTGGGATGAATGATTTATGCCTTATTATCTGATTTATGCATCCGAAGTACACACTGTGGCAGTGAAGTTTTCTGATGTTTTAAAGATTGCTAAAATCTTAGCCTCATTATTGTATTCTATTTGTGTTTTGGTTTCTTTACTGTAATTTTCTCTGTTACTTTACTGTATTCTATTATTTATAACCTAATTTATGCTTCCCTAGTACATACATTGGCTGTGATGTTGTCAAGCATCCTTATTCTTTTTCATAGGTGCGTGGATAGTTCCTTGCATATTTCTTGGTGTGTTGTTATATATCGTACTTTGGGAGGAGGGTTAGTCTCTTTTAAGTCTTATTTTGTATTATCATTTTTTTTTTCCTACTTGATAATGGTAAGAAGTTTAGATTTCTCTTGTATGTATTTTGTAACTTGTCTTTGGTTCAGTGAATAAAAGATCTATTACAGTATGATCAGTTACTGTGCTGCTTCATCTGAGAGTCTGTTCTCCAGCCTTTGGAAGAGTTGTGAATCCATTCCTTCATTTTAGATTCTCACCTATAGTTTTATTTTAGTGTGGCATGCGAGTCTCTGCAATTGTGATCTATTGCAATCCATATCCTGTAGTTCCAGTAGTCTGGCATCATCTAATAAATCCTGGTGCTAGTGCCAGTTAATTATGGGTTTGGAGAGTACTCGAGCTTTTGCTGCAACTGCAATATAAGACACCTATCTCTGTAGGTTGGGAGGCAAAATCGTGTAAATCGACCAATTATTATTATTTTTTTTTGGGTAAGGGTAAATCGACCAATTATTTATCTTTCCAAAATTGTATAATGGGAACTAAATCACAGACTAATGACATTTTTAGATTGCAATGGGCAGTTAAATGCTTCATCTTAAGGTAATGAAACTGGGGGAAATGGACTTGGATAGATCCTGAAAAGAGTGGATTCTGTTGTAATGAGTTTTGCATACTTCATATCAAGTACTAGTCAGTTGTGGTTCCCATAGCCTATCAGGCTTCCTCCTCTTCCTCAGCATCATCATCTGTCCTTGATTTTCCTTCTTCATTTGACTGTTTTGCCCGATTAATGTGTAAGCACTCAGTACTTATACTGGTATGACACCATCATAGGTCCCTTTCCCTCTCTGGTAATATAGTTGACATAGCAGCTGTTCATGTCTTAAATGATGGGTGGCATGATTATGTGGGTTTGCTTTTTATGTTGTTTTTTAAATAGTATAAATTTTAAGTTTCAGTTAAGAGTTGAGTTTCTATTCAATTCCAGTTCCTTGAACATTGTTTTCTTTGTAATTTCCTTATGCTCTTTAATCTTTCTCATTGTTGCAATTTCTTCTGACATTTTCTTGACGTATTCACTCTTGGATGCCTTCTATGGTCTGGAATTTAATGTAGCAATCCTCCATCCCACTTTTCAATACTGATGTGTTACCCTCATGCTTGATCTCTGCCCAAAAACTAAAGAAAGATTTTCATAAAAATGCATTAGCTATTCTACCCTACCACTAGTGTAGTTGAATCCGGTGGTTGCCATGGCACTTGCATGCTGACGGTTAATAGTTTGCATGAAATCAAGTTATTGCCTTGAGAGACTTTTGAAAAAGGTTCAAGTACATGTTTCAAAATTGAGGCTTTGGAACTTTTCATATTTTAACGGTTTGATAGGGGCTGCTGTCTGTTAGCAAAGGTTTGACGGAAGAAGAGTGTTTTGCATGTCAATGTTATCAACAAAAGCGTAGTCCCAGAGCGAGAAAAGGTTAATAGTTACTTTGCTGGAGGAAATTGTGCATGGTAGAATATGTTCAATTTCTTGGCAAAATGAGGCATTTTTAAGTTAAAACAATATCTTGATACTGACAAAGTTGGTGTTGTGTAGAGAGCCTCTGATTTTTTTCCCCCCTGCTGAATTGTGTCAAGAGAAGATAAATGGGACCACTAGTTGTGAGTTTGACCAGTTAGGCTGTCAGTGTAAGTGTTGATTATGAAGTTGTCGATTACTTGAAGCTATGGATATCAAGGATTGCTTCTTTTCCAACAATTTCACGTGTGTGTTTTCCCCGTTTCTTTCCATCTTAATGGATTGGAATTGTATTGAGAGTGTTTTTGACAATTCTAAGTTGGTTAAAAGTAATTTCGAGATAGATGATGGATCTGACGATTGGACACTGGTTGTTCAGATAATGGCATGCTTACATGTGTAATTGAGTTTAAAGTAGTGAACATTTCAATTTGGAGACATACTTACTCTTTCTACCTTATGAGGATTTCTATTGCTCCTATTTTCCAGTAAAATGATTTTGGGAAAATGAATGGTAGAATTGTGTATAGGGAACTATATAAGGAACCGCCTAATTTTATTGCAAAAGGACCATGCAAACGTGATACACCTTTTATGCAATAGAGAAAGACACACACATGTTTAAATATATGTATGTATATGTAAACATGAACATCCACTTAAATGGATGTCCTCTTTTTGCACAGTAGGGTTTTGAAATTTATGGGATGAACGACTGAGCATATTATATATGCCAATTGCCATTTAGCTAATAAAATAAGCCCCTGGATATGGAGGTTCCCCAAGTGGCGTGACAACCTTGAGAGAAATTAGAAGTGCTGGGAAACTGTTATCTTCTTTTGGAATATGAGTAATTGGGGCTTATAATCAAACTTTTAAGCAAGTGATGACCTTAGACAGGACTTCTTTTGTGTGACAGGGCATTGTGTAGGTGAATGTGTGTGCATGCATGCGCAGTGTGCTTGCCACAATGCATGTAGGTGTAAAGTCTGGTGTCACTGTCAATGCTGTTGGTTTCATCTTGTTTGAAAAGTACAAGAAATTGGCTAGTTTTACTTCTTTTCCTTGTTAATTGAGTCAATCACAATTTTCCATCAAATGTTGTGTCATGGTGGATAAGGTTACAAAATATTTTTTGAAGTTCATTCTATTGAATTTGCTTTCATTTTGGCAATGGTTCTGGAATTCCATGTTGATGCTTTATTTACTACTTTCTAGTCGGGGTGAGCTTACCCTGTTGTCTGCCGCAAGTAATATATCATAAGATGTATGAACTTACTACCTCATGTACATGCTGTCTGTAGATGATTTAGGGCGCGCATGAGAACGTTTCTGTTTCTCTATTTCTATTCCAAATCTATTCCAGAAATAGGTTTGGAACAGAAACTCGTTTGGCGACGCAAATCTGTTTTTCTATTTCTGGAACAAAAATCTGTTCCAGAAATAGATTTTGGCCCAAAACCAAAAACAAAAAATTTTTGTTTCTGGCAGAAATAGAAAAATCTATTTCTGTTCCAGAAATAATTTCTAGAACAAAATGGTTGTCATGCGCGCCTTTAAGAGCCTTTCCCGGTTGCTCCAAATTGGTAATGAAATCTTCTCCATAAGATTAGTTCATTTAGGAATAGTTTTGCTGTCTTCCGTTTCATCAATTTAAGCTTCTGTTTTGAACTTTTATTGTGAGCAGATTGTCTTTTTTTCATAATACATTGATGTTTCTAGCAAGAAAAAGGATGTACACTTATCTAATTTGATGTGTTGTTTGGACATCAGACCAGCAGATGTCCCCATGTTTTTGGTTGTCTCCTTTTATCTGTATACTATAAGTCATAGTAGCAGTTTATATAAAAGGAGGATGGAAATAATAATTGTAACAGTTAGCAGAAGAAAGCGATTCTTTTTTCAAATTAGATACTTAATTCTGATGTTCAGGCAATCTAAGTATATGGTAGCGTTATTATGTTTTTTTGAAAACAATATAAGCTTGCAGTGCAGTTGCGTGGTTTATGTGATTACCTTAATCACATTTGATGATTCGGATAGGCGTGGGTAACTGTTTTCTGTTCTTCTAGGAATTAGAACTCATACTTTTAGTTGACCTTCTATTAAAAAGAATAATGAAACAGAATAGCCAATCAACATTATTGCAAAGTATATGTAGTTAGGGCTTGCATAGACATCTTCTTAGGGAGAAAAGGAGGAGGTTGCTTGAGATTATGTGATGTAGTCTTATTCTTAACTAAGATTTAGCAGGACTTGGAATTGTAGTATGGTAATTAGCACTTGGTTCCGTTAATGGTTGAAATGGATGATTTTGGTTCTCTCTCTCTCTCTCTCTCTCTCTCTCTCTTTTAACTTGTCATATTTTGTCATTCCATTAACAGCCAACTTTTTGTCTTGTCAGTTAGTCATTGACATGTGCACTCTACAACCTGGAGAGAAACAATAAACTTGTTTGTTGACTAAATGTTTGGATACTACTCTATTTATCAAATTCCATAACCTAGCAAATGCATCTCTCATAGTTTCTTTTACAATGGGCCCTTTCTTTTATCGAGGACATCCAAACTTCCAAAATCATGTACTTGCCTTTTATTGCAGTTCTTGTCCGATCTTTTGTATGTCAAACAAGCAAGTAGAATTGAGCAAACTGCTATATGGGTCAGCGAATTCATGAGAGACCATTCTTATTGTTGTTGATTATTTTCTGCTTGACGCTGTTCTCTTCTTCTATAGGAGGACGCAGGGGCTGAATTCCAAGGACATGAAGATAATGAATCTAATCCAGTTGATGATGTTCATAAGGTGCCTGCAGATTGTCTCAGCGTAACTTTATTTTCACTTTCATCAGTGGATTTGATGAGCTCAAATATGATCCTTCCTTTTCCGCAGGCTGAAGTAGTAGTGGCTGATAATCCTTCAGAGTTTGCCTCGGCTCAAGAAGAAAATGTATATCCACAGGTGGAAGAGCCTAATCAAAGGGAAAGAGAGCAGAAGGATCATCAGTACAATCACCGGAGAAACTACCAGAACCAGAGAGGGGGTCGTGGTGGAGGTAATGGTGGTCGCCGCGGTTATCCCAACGGTCGAGGAGGGAGAAGTGGAGGGAGGGGTGGTGGGGCCTACCAGAATGGCCGCGGCCACTATTATGAGCAGCCTGGTAACTATTACCCTAGAAACTACTACAACAACAATAGAGGGAGAGGCGGCAGGGGTGGTGTGCATACATTCAACAACCATGGTCCAGCGGTTCATGGGGACCATGCCCCTGCGGATGTTGGGGTGGCTTCATGAGCAGACATTTAGCAGTGAAGAGGGGGGGTGCGGGATTGCTAGTTTTGCCTACGGTCAAGCGAAGTTACCTCACCTCAATACTTTTGAGCTTTGTCGTTTGGCCTTAAAGCCGAGACTTAGATTAATGTCACCACACCGGGACTCTATTCTCATTTCAGGAATTTGATGACCGTACACTTCACTCTTTCGGAAAACATGAAACATCCCATCTCTAATGTGAAATTCTGTAGAAATTTGGGGCACGCCAGAATTGACTTTTACTCTTCGCATCTTCGTCGGTCGAATTCTCACGGATCACAGAGCTTTGGGTTATTTCAAATCCGAAATCTGGATGCTGACGCATACAGTTTTTCGTAATGGTACTCTTTTTTTTTTTGGGGGGGGGTTTCAGAAATTTCGATAGTACTTTAAATGTTCTATTTGGGGATACACCATGTGAAATGTACTTCTGATTAGAGTAGACGCAGAAAACCATGCGGTAAATTTTAGTGTAGCTTTAATGCTTCGTTTGGGTGGGTGGAAAACTGGGACAGGAAGTTTTGACTCTTTGTTTTCCTCATAAAATCTAGAGACTCCTATCCATTTTCCTCCCTCGGCCGCTCTCGCCTCTCCCCACTTCCCCAAACAAGCCTGAATCTCTAGTCGTTATGCAGAGTTTGGAGCGGCTCCGGCTGTGGACAGTGCAGGAACAAGCATCAAGCGATGTCGCTTCGATTGCGGCCTTGGTGTTGTTTTTTGCCGTTAATCTTGTGCCTGGAAGAGGTAGTGTTTCCCAACGCACCCAGGGTAAATTCAGAATCAGAATCATGTGCTTCTCTCCACGTCGGTGAAAACCACAGGCAAAGCCCGCTTTCGTCTAAGGGTCGGCCGTCAGCAATTGATTCTCCGCAATGGCAGATTTACGGCGCATCCTGTTTGCATTTCGCTTTTGGAATGTCAACTACCGTCCATTCTAATCTACCTAGAAAAGGCACTCTTGATACCACTTCACCTTCGTCACGCTCTGTTCTATTCACTTCGTTTTCACCCCCACCTAAACTGAGCACCCAAAAGAAGGAAAAGTTTAAAAAAATAAAAAAAAACCAGAGTGCGTTACCATTATTGCAAAAGAATCTCATCGTCCCCCTTTTTCACTTAGGAAGCATAGGCTTTTTAATTTGCGATCTAACATGGTACATCAAAATATTCCCTTTACCCTACCGCTGTTATGAATATGAGCGGCCCCGGTTTTTTTTCCCTTTTTTTATACCTAGATGAATAGATTATGGAAATTAAAAATCCCCCCATGTTCAGCTATATTTTCAATTGACGTAAAATAGTTTCATGAGATAAGCCACATTTTTCTCCTATTCATGAATAAAAAAAAAAATTTCCCGGGCGGCCGGAGATAAATTTAACTTAAGATAAACGTGGGCGATATCTGTAATAACAACCTCCAAATCATAGACATGGCTCGAAATGTTTTCTCTAATTAAGGATGAAGGAGAGTACCACTTCATATGATATTTGTTGAGGTAATGAGTCGTTAGCATATCAAAAGTCCTCAATTTGTTCTGGAAAATTGCTAATTGGAGGGCATTTCATCGTTAGGTTAAAAAATGCCACTTTTTACTCCCTAAACTTACACATCTTTTCGACCAAAAAAACTTGCAGATATTTCCATCTAAGTTTAAGGACTTGTCATTTGTCTAATTGAGCTTGGAATTTGCAAAACTTGCTTAACCTAGTCCCTCCAATTTCTGCTTCTTGACTTGCATTTATCCAAATTTTATGGTGGAGGTAGGTATTATGAAATGATGGCACTTTCGATGATATCTTGAATCATAAAAAAAATTTCGGGAATATTACACAAAAAATTCTAAATTTATTTTAATTGTGTTAATTTAGTCCTAAACCTTTGCATTTGGGTCAATTTAGTCATTCTTACCAATTTTGGTCGAAAATCATTGACATTGCCAATTTTTCATAATATTTAAATATTTGTAGATTTATTTTATTATTTATTATTTTATTTTTCCTTCTCCTCCTCCTCCTCCAGCAGTGCGCCAAAAGAAAAAAAAAAGAAAGAGAAAGAAAAGAAAAGCAAGAAGAAAAAAATAAAAAAATTGAAAATTTGAAAATATTATTAAAAATTGACTGAATTGGCAAAAAATATGTTTAAAACCGAACTAGCACAATTGTAATAAGTTTGAAGATTTTTTTTGATAATTTTTCCAACAAATTTGTTTCGAGTCTAAATTTTAGGGACACCGACTTCTCAGCTCTCAAAGACTAATCTAATTCATTAGGCACGTACGTGATCGAGAATTCAAATCTACGTGAACTGCGTAACGCCCAAACGTGAAAGATACTAATTAGAATTAATTTGCGCAATGATCGAGAGAAAAAGAAAGCAGGAACACGCGAAACACGAGAAAATTTGAAACCGCTCATGCACCATCAAACTGTATAGCACGACACTGTCGTTTTGCCTTCTCTACCATAAAAACCAATGGACGTCAAGATTCCTTCGATGCTATCAAATCCCTTTTCTCTTTGTTTAGAACTAGGTGTTACTCTCCTCCCTTCCTTTCCATGAACACATATATTCCTTTGGTCCAGCCCATAAGTTCGATTGGAGAGACACCATGTTGCTTGCACCGCTGTCATGGTCGGAATCTATTCCCGAGACATAAACCACGGCAAAAACCATTTCGATTGGTGCCTCTATTGTTGTTATAAAAACCCACCAATTCCACCGAGTTCAACCCAAGCAAGCACCTCGCAGTCCCGAAAGCACTTGCTAGCTTTTGCATCGCCAATTAGCAATCGTGTTGTGTGTGGAAAAAGAAAAAAGAAGAAGAAGAAGAAGAAGAAGGAAAGAGCACACGATGATGGGACGGAGCATGTCTTTTGGAAATTACTATGTTTGGCCTCCGGCAAAGACAAGCCGGGTCATGGCGTTTCACTCCAAATCTCGATGGGAGGAGCATTTTGATGCGTCCAAAGGGGCTAACAAGCTGGTAAACGCTGCTACATTGATGACTTTTGACTGTTGCCTCGTGTTTTCATATCATTTCCGTTGCTTCTTATGACTGTGCGTGCTTCAAAATATCGGTATGGCGATAGATGGTGATCGACTTCACGGCCACATGGTGCGGACCTTGCCGGTGGATGGATCCGACGATCGACGAGCTCGCAGCGACGTTCGCCGACGTCGACTTCATCAAGATCGACGTCGATGAGTTAATGGTACGATCGCCGTTTCTTAAAACGACATGCATGATGATTGCAATAAAGTCGGGACTTGCATGCCCATAAGGTGCAGGGGGTTCGACTCTGTGTTGCTCCGGCTAACGTGGATGTTGTTATGGAAATGCAGAATGTGTCGAGGCAATTCGAGGTGCAGGCCATGCCGACGTTCTTGCTGATGAAGAATGGGAAGGTGGTGGACAAAGTGGTCGGCGCCAAGAAGGACGAGCTCAGGAACAAGATTGAGCAGCACAGCAACAAGTCACAACCATACCTTCGTACCAATTAGTACCACTATGCCATATGACCGCCGCCTCGAGCCGCCTCAGTAGAGAAAAGCATGATCCGGCCACGCCTTCCGCAGCTAAATAAGATCGCATTTCTCTCTCTTTAATATCTCTTTGGACTAGGTTGCTGAGAAACGTATGACATGTAGGCATATTCACTGCCAAAGATCAAGCTTGAATAATAATCATCTTCCATGAGTTTCTTGTATTGCTCCTTCAATGAAGCTAAATAACAATCCAATAACATGGTTAAGGGTTCGACCCAAAAAAAAAAAAAAAGGTTAGGGGACTAAATTTCCCTTTGGTGAACAATATGAGCCGGAAAATTTGCAGAAGCACGACGCTCATGGTCAGGGTGCCGACATCTTACAGAACAACCTCTTATTCAATTGGACAAACGGTCGGACAATACAACGGAGATACCGGGGCACTCACGACCGAGCAATCCAGACCAAACATCTTACATCAACATAAGACTGCGCATAAATATAATCACACAACAATTGAAAGAATTTGGCATAAACCTGAACAGAAGTTTCCAAGTGCCATTTCTAAACTTCCAAGGCTGATAGAAATTGCACACATCATGGCCAGTGATGGACACTGGAGAGTGCTGCTATGATACTTCGCCCATCGGACTATTTCCCTTCTCTGGCTTTCAGGCAATAGAATGGGTCAATATTTCGTCTACGAACTATTAACATGTAGAGGTCTCTGGAAGTGTAAAAGCAGAACTCAATCAAAGCATACGGAAATGTAAATCCGTAGAACGCTTTTGTATGCCCAATACTCTTGCTCCACGACTCCTTCACAGTCCCTCACTTACTGAAGTCTCCAGCCACTGGAAGAAAAGCAAAGCAAAAGTTGAGAAAGTGTTTTTCAGAGAAGAATGCGAACAAAAAAAGCCTGAAAAAATGGAGAGGAGATAATGGAGCTAGTAAATCCATGGAAAAAAAGAGTTCTCTCCTACGGTTTAGTCACATTGCACTCGCCAGGCTATTCCCAAGATGGTATAAGGGCTTGAATTTTAACCTAGTTTTCCTTCCTCGTTCCAAGTAACTTTCGAAAATTTTGCACACTGATTTTAGAATTATGTGACATCGTAGATGGAATGTTGGACGAGTTTTTTTCGGATTCAAATGAATTGAGCCGTAAGTTCTTCGCCCTGTCTACAACAGTTTGCTTGGAAACTCAATCCTCGGCGATCTATGCAAGATAAAGCCCAAAGTGCCACATGATACTCGCTGCTTCTCTAACGCAAATCCTAGCTTTTCCCCATAAAAACATCTTGGCTTTTCTGCTCATACAAATGTTTTGATGGATACAGCAGGAGAACCATCTCATTAAACCTCTAAACACCAGCCAGCCATTATAAGAACCAAGAGACTGCTCCTCTTTGGGTTAGCATGAACTCACCACACTAAGATTATCACGATACCCTCGAAATCGGATGCATCTGTACTTTTTATTTACGCAATTGGATGCATTGTTACATCACTGCTGGATCCTTCCAGGCCCTTCAACAATTCTTTCATGTATTTATCTTACTTGAGGAACCTTCAGTGCTACATTTTCCAGCACTGAGACGAAGAGAGATCACTTTTTTTTCATGATTGGCCAAATGACAATGTTTTCCTTCTTACCCGAACGCTAGCAAAATATCATAGTCTTATGCAGCTAGAGTATCAGCAGTTCAAGGTGAACTGGATTCAGGAATCAGGATCTTGACATGGAAGATATCGATTAATCACCAATCATCCGATGCATTACATACTACTCAAATAGACTCGAATTAGAACTGGCCCACAATGTTTATTCTCCAAAATATAGAGAAAACACTCAGCTAATGAAAACAAGAACTTTAGACGATGATCTCACCTGTTGAGGAGGACGGCACAACGACAACATGCATGGTCGAAATGTTAGGAGGAAGTTGCAAGCGAAGCGGGAAGAGCTTCCCATTCAACGGGCTCCGAGAGCACACGATAATGCCCTGCATCGCCGTCTCCTCCTCCAACTTCCGAGTCAATTCCTCCACATTGTTCCCCTTGAAGTTCAAAGAATAGCCTTCCATATCTTCCCCTTCCACATTCCCGTTTTCATCAGCAATATGGTAGTATATGGTCCTCCCTTCCGATTTTGGGGGCGACCCAACATAAGAATCGTTCGACTGCACAAGCAAATAAAAGTTCAAATTAAGTCAATTCCCGTACCGAACATCAACTCGCTCGAGCAACGACAGATGGATGGCGAACGCAGCCCAATGGAGAAGTTTTAGAAGGTCCACTGCAACTGCTCTTCCCAAGCACCATGTATCAGATCGAACAGCTTTGTCTTCAAAGGATTACTCGGTGACAAAATTGAATCTCGGCAGACATCAATCTATTAACAAATGGCTACTCCATCTCTCCTCAGGCACTTGCACAATACAAATCCGCAAAGATCCATTCATAGATAATAAATCAACAGAGAAAAGAGAGATAAAGTGGAAACACGCACCTCCTGCCTAGAGAATCGCCCGGAATTCGCCGACGAGGACGACGGCGACGCGGTCTCCGAGCCGAGGGAGGAGTCGAGGTGGTCGAGCGGCTCGACGGGCCGCATCGCGGTGGGGGACTGGACCTCGATCTCGACGACGTCGACGTCCCAGAGGACCCACTCCTGGGTGGCGGTGCGGTGGGGGACGTCGTGGGTGACGGAGTTGCGCCAGGGCGGAAGGCCGCCGTTGGCGCGGAGGAAGTTGCCGTAGCGGGTGCGGAGCTTGACGTGGGTGCCCTCCTTCACGGGCTCCCACTCGAGGGAGGAGTCGAGGCGGCGGGGAAGGGACTGGAGGACCTTGCGGCCCGTCATGCCGAGGAGGAAGGGCTGGTTGGAGGCGGTGAGGTACTTTCCGTAGCGGCTCTTGAGGCGGAGGACGGAGTCGGAGTTGAGGACGAACTCGACGGACCACCGGGCGTTGGGGGAGGACCCGTCGCGGGCCTGCGCGATGCTCTCCTCGTCCTCCTCCGCGACTAGGTACTTGTCGTGGCGGCTCCGGAGGCGCACCGCCTTGGCGTTGCGGAAGAACTCCATGCCCGATAGGAGGCAGTAGCCGGCGCCGGATATCTGTAAGGGGGGAGGTGATCGAGAACGAGTTCACACGGGGAAGATAATACGACAGACAAGTTGATATATGTCGTGACGGGACAAGGCAAAGCGCTGCGAGTTTAAGGAATAAGAAATGGAGAAGAAGGAGATGATGCCAAGTCAGCGAACAGCAGAAAAGTCAAAGACCATGTTACGTGGGCGGTGTCTGCGCGGGCCGGGGGCCCACAATGAGGGATCGGGGTATATTCGGGGCCCACCAGGAAGGTTCCCCCCTTCTCTTGTCCCCATGCTTTAATCGAGAGAATCGGCGGGTCTATCTTTTGGGAAGTGGCGTGAATCCACGATTCACGGCAATTCTAACATCGTGGGGGCTGGGCTGTAAAGCGGTTGTCCCAGGTTCTTGCCCTCGTTCTTTCGGTCTCAATTATGATTGGCTCGATTCAGCACTACGTTTTCTCGCAATTAATCTTCTTAATCCATGTCATCGTTAAACGATAGAAGAACCTCCGTTACAGGGTTCGAGATCTGCCACCGGTTACCAAACACATTCGTTCCTACACTTTGAGAACTCTTTAACGGTTCGCATCAGAAGGATTCATAACAAGGTGATCAAAAGGCCTTAGAAAATCTAGCTCGAAAGTCTAAGTCATTAGACAGAGGGGTTTAATCGGCAGAGTCATCCTGTGTTTCGAACTGCAACATCATCAGCTCATATTAACCTTTCGGGCCACGCCCGCCATCTAGATGCACGCATGGACGAAACTAGTTGCGCGTATCCATGGAGTTTAATTAGTCAAAACGTCATGAAAAGAGGATTCTAATCTCTCAAATATCGACCGGGTCGCTCTTCTGCACTTAAGTGCCTATGGTGTATTGATTATTGCAAGCCCTTGGTCGGTGTATATTCGGGTGGGACCGATATATCTACATAGGATCATCCATCCCACTAATTTTGGTCTTAATTGTCTAAGCCACGAGGCAACAATTAGGGCCATGTACACATGAAACACTTGAACGCAACGGGAACAAACAGCGTACTCATTCATCTATACTATAGTCATTAGTCAACAAACAAAGAAGTGCCTTTCCAATTCCCACTCGGTGCTTTCGAATTGACGGATAACAACCCCCGCTCCACCTAAGTTCATTACGGCCTAAAGGCAAAGGAGTGGATCTGTAGAGCAGGCACAAGCCATCGTGCCTTCGTTTTTTTTTTTTTTCCTTCTCATTCCAAGGCACTTATTGAGTATACGAATTTATTAAATTCATTATGTTCAAAGCACGTACTACCTTTCTTTATGTTAGGTAACAATAACAAATGGATCGCATTATCTCCTTTACGATCAAGTGTTGAAGCCAGATCATGATCCAACAACTTCTTACAAGCCGATGCCGTCAACAATTGTTACCTCATGTGGGGCTACCGGAACGGGCTTTGTATACCTATGGATGATACCCAAAAAAAAAAAATTTATTGCTAAGCGGGTGCAAAAAATGTAGACTCGAACTCTTGAGATTAGGAACTTGTCCTAGCGGGCTGGTCGGTGCATGTCTCTCGGGGGGGACAAAGATGGACGATCTAGATGGACTCGATCGCTCGGCTAGCGATCATCTAGTGGTTAATTACCCTATTAACACGAAAAATTTGAGGGGGAAGCTGGCTTCTTTGTGTCCATTGCTGATCAACGCACCAACTTCCCTTTTTGATACTTAATGTGTCTTATTTGGTTACTTTCCAAGGAGGTAGGACCTAGCGGCAACCCCACATGATTAAGCTGTCGAACCGCGTGAAACTAATGTATGGTCGCTTTCACTGAACACGGAGGTCGGGAGGTGGTCTTGTGTTCACACCATTTTTCAGTCTCGTGAGTTTCCAATGTAGGCTCAACTTATTCAAGAAACCGGTCAGCCCCTCACTTTATGATAGCACAAGTTTCGTTCCAATTAAGCTCGACTCGTTAATCTAAGTAAGGAGCTTATGAACTAAATAAAGATAATTATTAAAGTTAAGTGAGCTCGACCGCGATATTTAAAATTTTCCGTGAATCTTTCTTTGATATATTATGTGGAGAGATAAATCCGATAAATGTACGCGCTATATACACGTGTCATTTTTGGTAATTAAATTCCAGGAGGGGACAAAAAAATTGATTGCGCATGATCGGAATGCGGTGGAATTAAAACTTCGTGAACAAGTGACTGCCCATTGACCAAAAACAGGGAGGAGAAAAATGCGTACCTGCTTTTCTACATTGTTCCTTGGAGCAACCGAGACCGCCGTCGGCGACCAAACCTCCGAACGCACCGCCACATCATCGCGATCATCCCCATCAAGGACGGACGATGAGAAGCTCGGAAACGCCGACGAGTAGTCCTCGAGCGCCGCCCCATCCGTGCTCTGAGCAACGGCCTCCACGTCCCAGAGCACCCAATTCGTCGTCCCACCGGCGACGGGGTCGTCGTGGGTGACGGAGTTCCTCCACGGCGGCGGGCCCCCGTTGGCGCGCAGGTACTTGCCGCACCAGCTCCTCAGCTTCACTTGGAACCCGTCCCGGACGGGCTCCCACTCGAAGTTCCAGCTGGAGTAGGACCCCTCCTCGGGCGAGGCCTGGAGGACCCTCTTCCCGGTCATGCCGAGGAGGAAGGGCACGTCGGAGGCGGCGAGGTAGCGTCCGTGGCAGCTCCTGAGGCGGACGAGGTGGCCCCGACCCTCGACGGGCTCGACGGACCAGCGCGCGCGGGGGGAGGCGTCCTTGCGTCTCTGGCGGACGCTCTGGCGATCGTCGTCGGCGACGAGGTACTTGTCGAGGTGGCTCCGGAGCTTGACGGCCCCGGTCTTCGTGAAGAGATCCATCGGAGAATCGTGGCTGCCGACTTTCCTTCTCTTCTCTCCCCCTTTGCTTTCGTGTGAACCCTTTCCTTGATCGAGATGATCAGGATAGGGCAGTCGAGGAAGACATGGGCGTGGTCGGACGGGGGAGTCGGTCGTCTGGGGGAAGTCTTTGTGTGGTAATTCAAGAAGTTGGATGATGACGCGCGAAGAGAAAAAAGGTGGATGGCGTTGGGACGTTTCTTGTTGAGATTGATAAAAACAAGGGTTTTGGACTTTGTTCCTTAGTGGTCAAGATTCAAGAAGGGATTGGAATGGCCCGTGGGAACGAGAACGCGATTTTCCACGACCGGTTCGATTAGGAGAGAGCAAAGTGATTCGACCGGTTCGAATCGGCTGGTTTGGTCTGGTTCTTGAAAGGGATGGTTCGATCCCCAATTTAATGGAGGACGGGACTGCCCATAATATATATAACTAGAGGAAAAAAAATTAGAATTGTGGCATGTAATATATATTTGTATGAAATGCACCGAATTGCTATGTGGGCATGGTTTGTTTATCGTATCCAACAGAAGAAAGTTCTAGCGAATTCATTTCTCTTGTAATGACGGAGCTCTAAACCATTAGTCGGGGCTGAAATGTGATCTCGACTTTGCACTAAGTACTTATTTGGGTTGTTGGTGAACTTTTTAGGAACAACTGCATACTTAGCCAAAACAATCACAAAGAGAAAAAAGGGGTGTTGAATATTGATTCTTTTTTACCAAATAAAAAAATGTTGATTTTTCTACGACTGACGCAATTTCACATTGATTTAGGAACACTAGAAACACTAGAAACGTGTATCATTTGACTCTCTCTCATTTTCTTGAACTTTTGTGATGAGATTTTGTAGTTTTGATATATGAAGTGACACTAGATGTTTGGTTTGTGTTTTTCTTTCTAAATTAGTCTTTTCTCATAAGCACTAATGCGATGACTCTATGATAATTATGTGTATATTTTATTAGGTTGAATGGTCAAGATTGAAAGTAATTAGTTTAAATCAAAAGGTTAAATTTCTATAATAATAAAAAAACTGATTTTAGCGATCCCGCTAGGTTTGGATCAAAATTGAATGGGACCACTGATTTCGATCCGATCCCTTGATTTTGAAAATTTGAGAATCGAGATTATTGATCCGATCCCAAGTTCCATATTAGGATCAAATCGGCCCGAACCATGCACAACTATGGGTTCGATGCTGTCCTCTCGACCGTGAACATCTCCTTGGGCTGATGAGGAATGGGAGAGGAAATTAGAGGAGGGAGAACGCGGAGGGGTATTTTGGTAATGGTCGGGATAATCGAGTGACGTGACTACAACTGAACTTAACACTCAATTGCTTACGTGTCGACTAGTTAGAGGTCTTAAAAAATAAAACAAAACGAACACGTCAATTTACCCTTCCCAAGTAGAGATAATCCTCAACGTTATCTTTACAAGACGGTCAATCAAAAATTTTAACAGGTTTGAGCTTTACGAAAATATGGTCAAAGTGCCTCAATTTATTGGGTTAATATCACGAAAAATCTCAAATTAATATATTTATAATAAATTTACCTCAAGTCATTTTTTTACTACGAAAAATCCTAAATTGGTTTGAACAAGGGCACGAACATATTGATATGAGCGAGAGTGTGTACGTCGATGGGCTTGTCCACGAAGAGGGAGGCCGGCGATCAAAGTTGCTGAATCGAGGCTAAAGGGAGACCACGACGGGCAGAACACACGAATCCTTCGAGTAGAGAGGTGACGATGGGTATAGGCAGGTTTTCAAGATTTTATCGCAAAATACTAAAGAGGCTGAGGCTAAGATGCGAGAGAGGGAGAGGCCGTGGGAAGCATTGGATAACATCTAGGTTATGTTTAAAAAGTAAAAAATAATAATTAAAATCAACCGATATAACCCTTTATCCTTAGAACTGGGAACTGGACCGCTCAGTTGCCAGTTTTGTTTTTAAGGCTTGGCAACTCGATCATCACTATTTGGAACTGAGAATTAGATCATCAATCTGATCCGATTTGATCGGTCCCACTTACTCGTCCCTATTTTCACCATAGCTTCCCATCTCTCTCTCTCTCTAATTGACATTTTACAGGGGAATTCTGTTTTAGTGAATTCAAGATGTTCAAGGTGATCAAGTATACTACGATGATACTACCTTAGCTCAATCAAATTGCCCTTGTTACTATTTGCGACTTAATCTCCGCATGAGCCTGTCTCACCTGCCTTACCATGGCTGAGAAAAGGAAGGAAATGGGACGCGGAGGGAAGCAATTCAATTGGTGACGACGCACTTGTTAGAGAAGGAGACGAGACGCGGCCCGACGGCAACGACGTCGCTTTCGCTGAGTTCTTCTAATTTCAAGCTTTTTAGGGCGAACTTTGCCCTATTTTCACATGGTTGTGGGCTGGAAAAAGCTTTAATCAGAGAAATACTGGCAGAGAGAAAGAAGAAGGGGGCGAGTTATGGACTTAGCTAGAATTTGCAAACCAATGACGACGATGGTGGAGGTAGAATAGGGGAAGCGGAGGGAAAAAAAGAAAAGGATAAAAAGGAAAAAATTCAAAATTCAAAAAATTATTAAAATATTAAGTCGCAGGTTGGCCAGCGGCCTTATCAATGCCAACCTACCAAAATTCGTTAGATTAAATTGACACAATTGCAAAAGATTTTAAGGCTGAATTAGAAAAAAAAAATTAAGACCGAGATAATTATAATAAATTTAATATTTTTAAAATATTTTTTTCCTAACCTTACTAATTGGTCGTTTCCATCCAGATAAGACGCGCAACCGATCGACAGCGTAGTCTGGACAAGAAATTAACTCGAAAAGGCCACGTCGAATCTTGTTAAACTAGGTTTAACGGAGACCTCGGCGGTACATTCTTGTCCCCTGCCCTAAATGGCCACACTCCAACCAAATTACAGGAGAGTAACATATCGAAGCTGAACCCGAAAGCTAACCCAAGAAGGTCCACAACATTTATTTCAGCACTCAAGTCATTAGTCATGCTGCGACACCGCACGGTGTCACCTCTAAGACGAGCGAACACGGAACTGCTTTCTCTGATTCACTGGGGAGGAGGAGCAGCAGCTTTGAACTTGGCCATGATCAACTTGGCGAACTCCGCGAGCTTCTCCGTCTCCGGCATCACCCCCTTCACAGCGTCGTGAGCGCAGAACCTCTCGGCCCATTTGGCCAGCCCCGGGACCTTGGCCTCGTCCAGCAGCTTCATGCCGTTCATCTTCTCCGTCACCCTCAGCCACCCGAGGAAGCACCCGAGCGCGATGTCGAGGAAGCCCACGGTGTCCCCGCCAAAGAAGGGCTTGCCCTTGCTGATCTTGCCGAACGCGTCCTCCAGCAGCGACAGGCCTTCCACGACTTGGTCGAGCGCGGCCTTCTTCGCCTCCTCCCCCTGCGCTCTCGCTATGCCGCTCATGGCCGGGAACCACTGCGTGTGACATTGGCAAAATGGCGTGTTTATATAAAAGCACGGTACAAAATTAATATACTAGGCACTGAAATCGATCCAATTATTAGATGTATGCTTACACTTTGCTATATATATATATATATGCGAGCGTTTTTTTAAATGACTTAAAATCATGAGAAAAAGGCACAGAAAATTCCAAACTATCCTGATTTTTTTTATATCGAAATCTTCAAAGTATGTCCACTGTAACATATTTATCTTAAATTTATTCTTGTGACATAAAAATCTTAAACTTGTACCTACATGATACACTTACGCTCCGTCAAGGTTCCTTCACATAATTTTTCAACCAAAACAACAATATTTTCATTTTACTTAAATCACGCGGGCCTTATGTTGGCACTATTTACTTTTTGACATCAATTTAAGTAGATTTTTAATAGTCATCATTGACGAAATCTTGATATGTAAATGTGTCACACAAATATAGGAAAAATTATCAAAAAAGTTCTAAATTTATTGCACTTGTGTCAATTCAGTTATAAACTTATTTTTTTCTTAACAATTCAGTTCTAAACCTATTGTAATTGTACCATTTTAATCCATCTGACGAATTTGATTGGCCAACGTTAACGTGGACCCCAACCGCCTCGTGATTGAATATTGTAATATTTTTTGAAATTTTTTATATTATATATTTTTTTTCTTTTTATTTTTTTCCCCAACCCCTTCCCTTCCCTTCCCTTCCTTAGCGGATCATTGAGGTTTGACGATCAACTAAAGGCGCGGTCAAGCCACGCTTGACCGTGGCGGGGCTTGACCTCGCCCTCGCTATCGCTAGGCGAGGGTGAGCCCTAATTTGCGACGACATGATGATGGCGACCCATTACACAAAAGCAGAAGATTCTCCAACTTCAGCTCGATGATGCTACTCGAGACTGCCATTTCCCCCCTCGATCCTTTTCAACACACGACGTGGACGAGCGACAATCGAGGTTAGGAGGGCAATCAAAGAAGAGAAGGCATCTCTAGGTTCATCGACTGGCAAGATTAGAAGGGATAGAACCCAACAAAGCAGTAGATCTGGGCTTGCAAGGCTCGGCCTCTCCAAATTTGGGTTGGCGAGGTGTGCCTTGCCCAGCCATCAATGCTTGGCCTCGTAGGCCCCTAGAGAGTTCGGCCATTCTTCTAGCCAATCGCCAACTGACTAGAGGAAGAAGATGGAAGAAGATGGAAGGGTAAGAGGAGGATACCATGGAAGCTCATGAAGTAGAATAAGAGGACAGAGAGAAGGAGAGAGAGTGCAGATTTGAGTGGGTTGAGAAGGGAAAGTAAAAGAAAATTAAAACTAAAAAAATAAAAATTTTGGAAAAAATCAAAAATGATAAAATATTATTAAAATAATATTTAGTTGGTTAGCCGACGTTCACATCAGTACTGGCTGGCCAAAATTCATTAGATGAACTAAACTGTCACAATTGCAAAAGGTTTATGATTGAATCGATAAAAAAAAATAAGTTTAAAACTAAATCGGCATAATTATAGTAAATTTAAAATTTTTTGATAATTTTTTCCATATTGATGTCTCAGAAAAAAAGATTTAAAATAAATGTGTCATAATGAATATAATTTGAGATTTTTTGTGATTTTTACCCCCAAAAAATTAATAGGAAATGGTCTACTCAATAGTCACTTCCAATTTAAATTTAAAAGGGGATGAGATATCTAAAAGAAATTTAAGAAATTGATAATGTAATGGTATAATGATACAATTTCATAAGTATTATGAATGATAAAAAAAATATATAGGAATTACGACAGAATTCCCTATAATTTTATTCCTAATATTTCATCTGTAGTCTATCTATTGTCATGCTAGCAAGATTGAGATACTGTTCAAACAAATAAATAAAAGGATCCAGATCGAAAATGCATATCATGCTCATCGTCATTCATCATCCGACCAGTAACGAATCAAGAATACAAAAGAGGCTGCGATATCGAAGGCGGGAGTGGGTACCTTCTCGTCGAGGTAGGCGGCCCAGAAGCGGGCGGTGGCGCAATCATAGGGATCGGAGGGGAGGATGGAAGGGCCGGAGGAGGGCCAGGCGTCGTCGATGTACTGGACGATGATGAGGGACTCGCAGACCGGGCGGCCGGCATGGAGGAGGACGGGGATCTTCTTGTGTACCGGGTTGGACCGGAGGAGGAGGTCGCTCTTCACGCCGAGCTTCTCCTCCAGGAACTCGTACTCCACCCCCTTCAGGTTCAGCGCGATCCTCGGCCTCATCACGAACGGGCTCGGCCACCCCCCGATCAGCTTCACGTCCCCGTCCTTCGCCATTTCACCAGTAATGCTCGCGCGCAGAGAGAGAGAGAGAGAGAGAGAGAGAGAGAGTGGTTTCGAAACGAAAGAGAGATAATGGAGAGTTAGCTCAGCCTATCGGGTGGCTATAAATAAAAGGAGGAGAGAGAGAGAGAGAGAGAAAGTCTCGGTCTTCGGAGATGTCAAGTGGGTGGGAAACGAGGTAGGGGCGACGATGAATGCTATACCGATGCTCCCGTGGCGACTTTACTCCTTTCATTTCATCTCTAACCTTCTTCAACGACGGCGTTTTTTCCCCGGGCGAGACAGCTCGCACGCGTGGACGAACGGGTTTCGTGTCTGATAGCGTTTTTCGTTTCATGTTGGTGTAAAACCCGAGGAGAGAGAGAGAGAGAGGAGGAGGTGAGTCCCATAAGCAGAAACTGCGTGATAAATAAGGTAAAGACAGCTTTCAGAATCTCTTGCTTAGGTGCCGGTTGTGCGTCGATTAGCACTTTGAGACATCGTTTTCTGAACTCGGTAAAGACAGATGATGGGTCTCAATGGGGCTCGGCGTTATCAGTCGGCAGGAAACAGTCGATGTCTTTGAGGTGACAAATTGACGACGGAGGACGGAGGGGTGTTTGCATTAAAAATGGGAGTCAAACCGAGGACCTCTGCCGGGGATAGGGACAGAAGAGGGAGAGAGAGAGAGAGGGGTCGGTGGCTTCAATGGCCGTCGTGGAGACACCGAGGCTGCAAAACAAATGCGGCATTTATTGTCTTAGACTCTCTCATCCTTGGAGATCATCTACCGAGTTAAATGCCTAGTGTAGAAGCTTCTATGAAGATGGAGCTTTGACATAACAATTTTCGGACAATCTTTTGCCATCGAGAGTGTTTCCGACGCACTTGTCAAGTATAATCAGCAAAAATTCGAAAAAGTAATATTCGCGCGTACATTAAATACTACAAAATTATTCAAAAAACTTTAAATTTATTATACTTGTATCAATTTAATTATAAACCTTTTAATTTTATCAATTCAATAATAAACATTTTCCACATTTTGTCAATTGAGTCCATCTTGTCAATATTTTGGCCGGATATCGATCGCCAGTCACTCTACGTAAAACAACCGACACTGATATGAATAATTTTTACTAGTATTTAAAAGAAACTTTGAAAAAAAATTTTTTTTTCTTTTTTCGTTTCTTTTTTTTGTGTGTGCCCTTTTTGGTTCAAAAGGTCGACGGGGCAAGGGGTCCCTGGCTAGCCCCTCCCATGCGAGGGTGTCATGAGGTCGATCATGTCAAGTAAGACAATCGGTAGCCATGTCATTAATTTTAGGTCAAAATTGACCGGAACAGCAAAACGTCAAGAGATTTAGGACTAAATTGTCGAAATTAAAAAGTTTTAGGTTGAATTAGCGAAAGCGCAACACGTTTAGAATTGAATTGGCAAATTCAAAAGGTTTTGAATTGAATTAGTAAAATTAAAAAGGTTTTGAATTGAATCGGAAAAAATTCAATAGGTTTAAGATTTTTTTGGATAATTTTTTTCCTGTTAAACACCATCCTCGTTATTCATCACCTACAAAAAATAATCCAAAGATGGATGAATAATTATACAAAATGATTTACCAGATTGCGGGTTGCTATTTAAACAAGTATATCATATTGACCAATGAGGCAGTCTTACTATAAACGACTTCGTATTAGATCGGTTTTTGTAAATTGATCTCGATATATCCGGCATTGTTCTAGTTAGGGAAGAAGTTAAAAAATTAAAAATAAAAATAAATGAAGAAAATGATCACTACTCTGGAACGTGGTCCACCCTCAATTCAAGATTAGGCAAATTTTGGCCAGGTCACTTGAAAATGCTGTGTTTAAAGCTAGTGGCTGGAGTAGGAGGGGAAGCAAAGCTACTGGGTGTGTTGCTGAAAATGGGTCAAACCAGGTCTCATTACTTGTGCGTTTGATTGGGAGAAAATTCCACGAGAAAGAATGGTTTGTTTTCCTTTTTTTTTTTCTTTTTTTAGCAACATGCGACCGAGAATGTTTTTTGGTGTTTGGCTTTCTTTTGGAAAATGATTTCAATTTTATGACTTTATTTGAGCCAAAAATTAAAAAATTCAAACATTTTAAATATATAAATAATTATTTTTTTTATTTTGTATATGATATCTTTATTTCCACATATATATTTTTTATTTTTGTCTTTTCCTTCTTCCTCTGCCGATCTCTGAGCCTCGGCGACGATCGGCAACCGGCCACATGAGATAGCTAGCAAGGTCTAGCCTTGTCGGGATCTAGTGAGCTCAACTTTCGCCGGTCTCAGGTGAGACTCGATCTTGTGTGGCTGATAGTTGAAGAAAATAAAAATTTATAAATTATAAAATTTGAGAGGGGCAATTTCAAAAAAGTGTTTTCACTTCTCTAGATTGGAAAAATTCACTTTTCTATTTTTTTTTTTGCATGAATTTCCATTGTTCGGAAAAGTGTTTTATATCGATTAAATCGTTTTCGGCGAACCAAATAGGTAAAAGACTGAAAAACATTTTCACTCAACCAAGCACACCTCAAATCTTTTTTTGATTTGCTTACTCTTCATTTTTGCTTCTAACGGGTTTCGTGTGGGCCAGTCCCGCCGAGACACATGAGAACATTTTTGTTTCGCTGTTTTTGTTCCAAATCTATTCTAGAAATAGGTTTGAAACAGAAACTCGTTTGGCAACGTAAATTTGTTTTTCTATTTTTAGAACAAAAAACTGTTCCAGAAATAGATTTTGGCCCAAAACCAGAAACAAAATTTTTTTGTTTCTAACAGAAATAGAAAAATATATTTCTGTTCCAGAATTCTGGAACAGAATGGTTGTCATGCGTGCCCTTAAAGCTGTTAATCATGTGGATCCTAGGTGCATTGGCAAGTGTCCCAAATAATTATTTACACAAAGACTAGTAAAAATCATAAATTTGCGTATTCATGTCACACTTATCCAAAATTAATTTTCGCATTACAACATATCTCAAATCAATACACACGCGCCACGTTTACCCCAAATTAATTTTTATGTTACAAGATATCTCAAATTGATATATTAACGCCACATCTCCCTCAAAATATTTTTTTTTGAATTTTTTGTGTCACGACTCAAAATTATCCCTTTTAACTTGTTTCTTATCATTTCACCCGTTTGCTTCACTTCTCACATCTTAAACTTGGATCATTAGCTGTTAACCTAGTAGAGAGTTTGTGCTCGAAATTTAATTATTTTAGGATTTTTTTTTTGTTGACGCGAAAATTAATTTAAGATAGATGTGGCATGAGCATACAAGTTTAGGAGTTTTTATGACACGAAATTTAATTTGAGATAAAAATGACACGAGTATACTGATTTAGGATTTTCTGTGGTATTAACCTCAAAGATCAATGGTATTGATTGCACACGATCTAGTAACCCATCCCTTCTCGTGACCGCACGCATAGGAAGTTTCCATACGTTGAACCGTCTTTCCCTTTTCAAAAAGAGAAACTGCTGATGCTATTGATACTAAGATCTCTCCATATTCCAAACTGCAAGCTTGCCTGTCTCGGACAAAATTAAAAGCGCACGTTTATTATACTCGAAGTTCTGCACAACAAAAAGGAGAAAAAAGAATAAGAGGAATCGCAGAGCAACTTGCCTGCCAGCCCAATGTTCCCCCATCAGCAGTAGACAAACATGATTTCTTCTCCTCAGCAAAAAAGCACATGATTATGAAAACCCCATTATTATTCCTCGCAAGCATCTTTGTATGGCCAGCTAGGTCCACCAAAAGTTTTCATGGTTAGGTAGCAAAGATGATGCTGGACGAACGTACCAAAAGGAAAGAGAAAGCACAGAGAAAAAGAATCACCTCCTTTCTAGGGAATCTGGAAGTTTTCAAACTTGTTGGCCCTTCAAACACACTAGGTTTTTGTCGGGGAGTCTCGCGACTCTACCTAAGTTTCGCCGGTCGCCTGCACGATATCGTAGACCTTTCATAGTGAAATAGTTGCGTAGATCCTGTCCACCGTGAAATCGGTTAATCAAGACCTTCAAAGTGATAGATCCTGCCTGATGTAAAACTTCACTCCTAGATCTGCACAAGCACTTCTCCTTTCCAAGAAGTATCAAAATGAGGACTTTGGTCCCTGCATCGGTTTATGCAGGTTCTTGGGGAAGATGTTCTTGATCCTTGGGACATAATCCAAAGAGCAGGCATGCCTAGTTTAATGATTTCCAAATATTGGATGAAGAGATCTCAGGCATCCCAGAATAATCAAATGACAAAATCTCTGACAGCACACCATCATTAAGACACAAATAGTGTTCTCAGCACCACAAACTGACAAGCAAAAGGAAGACAAAAATAAATAAAAAAATAAAAGTTGGTAACAAGAAAAGCAGGATCTCCGAACTTTAGACCGTCTGTTGTGCCTAGATTTTAGCAAGTTACATAACGAAAGCTAAATCCATTTGTCTCCTTCCTTGATCACAGGCTTCGACCGTGAAGAGAGATACCCTCAACTTGGACTCAAAATGCAGGATCAGCTCCTAAGTCTGCTAATAGTGCTCACTGTGGGTGCTGCTTCACTTGGAGCAGCAAATGTGCATGGAATATGTACTCCCGAGGACCTGGAAGGACTGACCGGCTTTAAAGCGGGCATTCACTTTGATACTTCTGGAAGACTAGAGAAATGGGTTGGCCTGAAATGCTGTGAGTGGGAAGGCATCTCCTGCAGTAATGCAACCGGCAGAGTTGCAGAAATCCGTCTCCCAGGATTCATTTCCGCAAGTGACTTTGTGTACCAATCTGAGATGAAAGGCTGGTTGTCTCCTTCCATAACACTCTTGAGCTCTCTCGAAGTCATCGATCTTGGTGGACTCATGAGTCTCGCTGGAATGATCCCGCCTTCCATCGGCTTCTGCCTCCCAAAGTTGCGGAAGCTCTACCTGTACGGCAACCAAATAAGCGGCATGTTACCAGAAAGCATCGGTAAGCTCTGGCAGCTCGAAGAACTTTTGCTGTATGAAAATAAGCTATCTGGGTCACTCCCTCCAAGCCTAGGAAATCTCAGTAATCTAAATTCTATGATTCTGTACTCAAATCAATTATCTGGTACAGTACCCGATTCTTTTACAAACCTGACAGGGCTGGTTCATCTAGATCTCCACAACAATTCTTTTATTGGTGCCATCCCAGAAAAAATTGGTCAGTTGCACAATATGAAAGAGCTCGATCTTTCAAGCAATTTCTTAGGAGGGAGAATCCCACTTTCCATTACTAACTTAACCGCCATTTCAGTCTTGTACTTGGACACAAACAGTCTCGAGGGGGAAATCCCGAGCCCCTCAAGGTTAGATCAAATGCCTTCCCTCAGTTTCCTAAGACTCCAAAATAACCAGCTAACTGGCGAAATCTCGCCCAATTTTGCCCATCTGATCTCTCTCCGGAGAGTTTCTCTCGCACATAACCAATTGAAGGGAGAAATTCCTTCAAGTCTGGGAGCTCTCTCTGCGCTAACAGAGTTATATCTTGATGACAACCAATTATCTGGCATAATACCCGAGTCAATGGGTCAGTTATCCCAGCTTTTGGTTCTAAGCATTTCAAACAACATGATCCAAGGACCACTGCCTCAGGAGATGTCTTCCCTCTTTAACCTTCAAATAATCAATCTTTCATTTAACGAATTTAATTTCTCCTCCATCCCTCAGTGGTTATTGCGATTGCCATCCCTTTCGCGAATTTATATGGCGGGATGTGGGATTCAAGGAGAAATTCCAGAGTCCTTGAAGATAATGCCTAGTCCAATACAGGAGCTGGATTTATCGGTCAATCACTTGACAGGAAATTTGTCATCTTGGCTTGGAACACTAACTCAGCTCTACTTGTTGAATCTCTCCAGAAATGCACTAGTTTCAGATGTTCCAGAATCAATTGCGCAGTTGAATGCTTTGGGTGTCCTTGATCTCCACTCAAACAAGTTAACAGGCAACATAGGTCAGGTGTTCAAAATGGAACACAGGTTTCCACAAGGTCCACTGACATATATTGATCTTTCTGATAATAGATTCACCGAAGGAATTGAACAGATAGGAATTGGAGCACAATGTGGCGTCCAGTTTCTAAATTTATCATGCAACTTTTTCCCGGGGAGACTACCGACAACTGTAGGAATATGTACATCCTTACAAAGCTTGGATTTGAGTAACAACAACTTGGGACTTAATCTCCCGGATGCTTTAGCAAATCTAAGCTCGCTTGAGGTACTGAAGCTGCAAAGGAACCAGTTGACCGGCAGCATACCGGAAGGATTTTTGAAGTTGAGTAAATTAAGGGAGTTGAACTTGTCGGATAATCTTTTAGTGGGGCAAATTCCTGCTGGTAAACCTCTGACTGACTTCCCTGAGAGCTCTTTCTCTGGAAACAGAGGATTGTGCGGAAAGCCCCTTAATCCCTGTAAGCTTTAAGCATTTGTTTTCCATCTTTCTTCTTTCAGCAAGTAAAGCGTTATAGAGAATGAATATTCCGCTTTTGAAATCAGATCGCACGTGAATAAATGTGTGTGTGTGTGTGTGTGTGTGTGTAATTGCTTTCATATTATACACTAATTCTCAAAAGTAAGAACATTTTATAGATAAGTTCTATTTCTCAACCCATCACATGATGAACCTGTTTTTGACTTTTGTTTTCCTTTGTTACAACATAAATTGAGAAACAGGAAGGATTTACAATTGAATCATGGGAGAGAACAGATCAAGAGTGCCACTAAAAATAAGACTTTCATCTCCTTGGAACTCTTGTGTTCCAAAAAATGTACATGTGCTCATGCATGCACAGAGCCACGGACATTTTACTTGCAACTTCCAAAAAGCAAGAAAAGCATCAAATAAGATGCGGATGGTAGCTCCGCTCGTCGGAGTTTCGTTCTCAGCCTCACATTATCAAACTATTCGAGCAATCTATGACAAGCATTCTTGCATTAATCATTTGGGGCGTGTTTGTTTGAGTGGAAGTGTTTTCCGGGCATTCGTTTTCCGAACTTTCACCCATTTGGTTCATTGAAAATAACAAGATAACCGAAAATACTTTCCGGACAATGAAAATATTCACGCATAAAATTAGAAAAGTGAATTCCCCAATTTAAAGAGGTGGAAACACTTTTTGCTCCTTTCGATTTTTTAAATATTTATTATATATATATTTTTATTATATTGCATTTTCTTTTTCTTTTCCCTTGGTCGGCATGCTCAAGACCGAGCCTTGCCATGGCCCAACGATCGGTGAGGTAGAAATTAAAAAAATAAAAATAAAAATAAAAATAAAAATAATATTTTCATAATTCAAATTTGTTTTTTCCTAAGATAAAAGTCATGGGATTGAAATTATTTTCCAAATGAGATCCAAACACTTGAAGACATTTTTTGTCACATATCACTAAAGAAAGGAAAACAAACCATTTTCCTAGAAAATGATTGTGCAAAAGGCAATTTTCTTTAGCATGGAGTTTTTCTTGAAACAAATGCATCGTTGAATTCATAAAGCCACTCATGAATTCATTAAAACATTATCGTTAAAGTAACAGTACAATACAAGGGGGAAAGGCTTGATTATTGTCATTGCAAATTGAAAATCAAGGAAAAGTTGATTGATCCAAATCAAGGAAATGAGCTTCAAGACTGTTAGGCCTTTTTTGTCTTTATTTTTCTTTAGGACGGATTTTAACCAAGGAAAACACCAAAAAAGCTCGAACAGAACAATTTGCCTGATCACGTCATTTTTGTGCATGTTACTGTATTCCCACTACAAGGATGTGGAGATGAAGTGGATTTCACGGTGGAAGCAATGTAAAATCTAGGTCATGTGGAGTCTCAAGTATTCTATGCCTGAATTCAGGAGACAATATAAACACAATGGTCAAATAGACATGCCTGTTGAACATGGAGGTCGAGTTGAAATGTGCCAAAACTGCAGTGGGCAAAACACAGATTCAACGAGGCAGGACACCGTGTGATTGATGCTCAAATCTGCTGTATAAAACCTTATTCGTAGTACAAATATAGGTCTAAATGCAAACATTATACCCAAGACCCTCTCATCCCTGTCGATAAGAAAGGAAATTACCAGTTGCTCAGCAATCTATTCATATATAAGTGCCATGGTGACCTGTTAAAGAGTAGCACCATCTGCATATTGTCTAATCAACACTGTAAGGGTGTTGACAGGTTGTATCGTAGATCCACTCATCCCCATCAAGGAGAAGGAACACTTCCTTTTGCTATAGCTATAAGTCTTGAACTTTCATCGTCAGGTATCTATTCGTCTTCAATTGCTACATTGACCTGGTTGAAGAGCAGCACCATTTTCATGAGGACTTATTCGGTACTTCTCAGTACCTACTTACTTGACAATCGGCCAACAACACCGGAACATCTGCTTGGATGTTCAGACTACCCAAAAAAAGAACAAACCAAACAGATAAAAAGAAGAAAGAGCAAGAGCAAGATAATTTCCCTTATGTTAAAAGGTAGAGCAGATGGTTTTACCTACAACAATATGAAAAGAAAACAGGATGTCTTTCCAATATAATGGATGACAGAAATTAGTACAATCGCTAATAACTGCTATCAAGTATTATAAGCGTCAGCAATGCTCGTATTCACGGCCGACAGACAATTACCTTAGAACCTAAATTTTCAGAGTACAGACATAGTGATTCAACTTATAGACATAAGCAAGGTTGAAGGAAGGAGAATTCTGAAGTTGTCCAAGAGAGATGCATCAGCCCAAAATGAAGCCATCTGTCATATAGGTCGTGCTGCACCGAAGGTATTCCCACCTTGGTTCAAGCCACCCCCATTAGATTGGAAATATGAGACAGCTGCCCAGATCACCCGCAGGAGGAGGATAACCACAAATACAGAGCCACCAAGAGTGCAGACCACCTGAAATCAGCACCAATACTAACATCACCAGTTGAGGGTCAAAGAAGGCTGTTCCTTGTAAAAGTTGATCTAGTTATAGCCAATTTCATTTGCTATGCAGTGGCACAATGAGATGAAGTTGCGGCCACTCAATGATCAACTCTTGCTCTGAAAATGCCCTCCATATATTTCCTTATTATCTAACTTACTACGAACAAGGAGCCTATCGCTTTAGAAATCCATTGGAGATTAATGCTCATCTAAGGGCACAAACGGAAGATATTTGGACTATATAACATACATAATATAGACAGTCATCAGCCTAAACATTATGAGCAAGATACGGTCACCCAAGACACAAGGTAAACCTCTTGAAGCCACTAAGTTATCGACATTTGCCGATAAAAAGTCACTGAAGTACCTCAAGAAGTGCCTTCAAAATGGAAAGTGAAGCTAGTAGAAGAATCCCATCAACCGCGAAGGAAACCTGCACTTCCCATCCAGAGAAGCATTAGAGAACTACAGGCAGTGTCAATCAACAACGGGTCAGCACACGGTATATGCTGTTCTAAGAGTAATAGTGACATGAGCACACCATTTCAGTGTCTAAAAGAACGACAGCCAGCAGCTCCATCAAATAAACGATACTGAAGATAAGATAAATGGTGGGAAACAATTTGAAGCGGATCATTGATAACTTGCTCCAACGACGGGCCCACTTCCAAACAGTAGAACAAAGGAAAAATTATGTCTCTTGTATGATTCTTTTCTGCTAACCTGTGGATTTGCTTATTTCACCATTGAAGCTACTGTACTTACCTGAATTTCCTCATTCAACCAAATCATAAAAATATCTCTTTATACCGACCGAATTGTGCAGCTCCCATTATGTTTCACGGCAAAAGGCCAATGAGTTGATCTCTCAGGTGAATAAATCTCTTGATAAAGTCAAGTTGATTAGGATGAAAAATTTGATATTCACGGTTCCAGCAAAGTATAAACTAACATTCGAGGGTTCACATCTTGCACGTTACAATCCAGAGCACATACCTATTAGTTAAGGGCGAGGCAATGTCATGATGAGCTCATAATACGTGGTTACGCTGCGACTTTGGTTAGGATCCTGATATGGGATGAATACATTCAAGATTGTTCACCATTACTAGCACGACATGATTAGTAAAGTTAATGCGTAACGAGGGCATTCTACGATACCGGTCAAGCTAAAAGTAAACTACGAGCCTAGACCACACAGACCACAAGATGTTCTTTTTAAGAGGAATTAGATCAAACAGGACATGAACACCTCTCAGTATCGTCTCTTCCCAACCCTGCATGTACAATGAAAAACAACGCAGATTAATAAAGAGAGTTCACCAGCTGCGGCGGTATCGCGTCGGGCAAAACGGATCGAGAAGCCTTCCTGGCTCGCCGGGCCGCCTTCCTGAACATGCTCTGCAAGAACCTGATGAGCAAATCGACGCTGCTCTCTGCGTCCTCTTCGTCGTCGCTCTCGTCCTCCATCATTGAGCTGTCACCTTCGAAGAAGCCGTCGTCCAAGTCCTCAGTCGGCTCGCCGGTCGAGTCACGGAGAGAGGACTTGGGACGGCGAACGCGGATCCCGGGTTCTCGGGCCGGGCGCTGAGGGAGAGCGTGGAAAGGGAAGGGGAGAGCTGAAGGGGGTGCGAGCGGGGAGTGCAGGGGACTGATGCTTGTTGGGTTGTTCATGCGTGCTGACGAAATTGCGGCTCGTGTTGCCATGGTGATGGGGTTGGCCACCTCCGTTCTGAGCAGTGACCCAGAAGACGCTATTTGAATAGGAGGACTCCACAGTGGAACACACAGCAGGACAATTTCTCTTTTTAAGGACGAAATCAAAAAGAACATGCGACACAAATGCCCAACCAGGGAAGTTTATCTCTTTCACCAAATCAGGTTTAATCATGAAACCTCGGTCAATATTTAGCTCTTTTTTCTCCGTTTTTATCACATGTTGGGTGGAGAAACTATGCCCAAGTTTTGATTTTTCCTTTCTCCCTGTTCTTTTTTTTTTTGAGGTTGGATTAAGGTGACACTTCAGTAGTATGATTGGGAAAGAAAGAGTGTCCACATCAATTTGTTACGTAGCTACCTGAGAAAGACATACTCAAAGTTTACAATAGAAGAAAAGTGGGTATGCATGTACATGAATGTCTAGGTTTTAAAGATGGAGCTCTCTGGGTAAAAAGAAAAGCCTGCAGAATAAAAGAACAGGAGATGAGGATTTTCTTCAATCTTTGGTACCATTTTCTGCGTCCATATTCCGGAGGCTTACTTCAAACAATAGTGAACTGGCTACTACAGACAGTTGAAAAACCGGGCAAGCTTTTCGGATAAAGACTGGTAGCCATCATCTAGTTGCTGCTCATCTCCATCAAAGTCATCGTCTCTCTCGAAAATCAGACGTACCCCGCATTTCTTCAGCTGCATTCCGGGAATCAATGGTGGGTTCCGCTTTGCCACCTGAACTTTGTACCCTTCTTTCAACTTGGAAACTAACGGGTGAAAGTCCAAGAACCGGCACAAATGAACCTGATCTTCTTCTAATTTTGGTACTCCCTTCAATGGCAATGTGGTGCTGAAGATAGGCCTGTTCATTTTGAGTATCTTTGCCTCGATATCCACCAGTGTGGGAATATGGTCTCTCAAAGATTCTGGGAAGTCACTGGTGATGGAAACGACTACGCCTATGAGAACAGCCTTGAGCACGCGGTTTTTGCGCACCGTGTAGCTCACTTCCTCTTCGTTTAGCCAATCTGGAATTTCACTCCCTGGCATACCGAGAAAGCGTAAATTCCTCAAAGAAACCTGCAAAATATCGAAACTGTCATGACTGCTATATAAACATCTCCATTAGTAGTGACTGCATGACTGCTATACCCTTTACCCACATGGCATGATTCACCACATTTTTGTGCAATTGGGGTTTCGATGCATAAAATTTTGCTTTTCCGGAGTTTTCAGACTTGAACAGTGTAGACGCATCTTTTAAGAGAGAGAGAGAGAGAGAGATAACCTTAGAAATTCTCATCTTCACTACCGAGGAACACGCGCGGCATCCAGTCAGGTATAGCCTTCTCAAGGATTTCAAGCACTGAAGTCCTGGAACATCCACTACTTTCTCACAATTCGCCATGTTCAGCTCCTGCAAGTTCTCCAATTCAGACAGATCAGAGACAGTATCTATTGCCATGCAGCCTGCAATGTTTACCTCTACCAAACTCGATGGAAGAGGCGGAAGAGACTTGAGCTCCTTGCAGTGCGGTAGCAGAAGCTTCTTAAGGACAGAAAGTCCCTTAAGGCTCGCGGGAAGGCTCGTAAAGTTATTGTATCCTAAATTTAGAGTTTGTAGCGATACCAGCTTCTCAAAATCATCAGGAACTTTTCCACGCATGTACCAAGCACGGGCATTCAGTTCTTCTAGCCAAGAGAGACTCGATAATGAAGATGGAAGCATCGACCCAGGAATTTCCTCTGTAATCAAATGTTGGTTCTCTGTCTCTGTGTTGCCCTCAGGGATAACCGTGTCAAGCGGTTTCTTGCCCATTCTCAACGTGACTAACTTTGACAGCATCCCGAAGGTTGATGGTAATTCTGTTACTGCAGTCTCCTCCATAATCAGGTGGTACAATGATCTCAAATGGCCCATGGATGATGGAAGCTTGCAGAGACGTTTACATTTGTTAAGCCTCATGAGGACGACGTTTTCCAATTCTCCTATCGACTGTGGAAGCTCTGTGATGTTCACATTGTACAGGATCATGGTAGTGAGATTCCACAAGTTTCCAATCGATTCAGGTAAGCTTTCAAGTGATTCACAGTTCCGGATTTCCAACTTTCGAAGCATCTTCAGAGCTCCGAGTTGAGCTGGTAGACTCGTGATTGACGGTCCACCTAGACTAAGCTCTGTGAGGGAATATAATCCTTTGATTGAGTCAGGACAATGGCTTGAAAACCGACAATCTCCAATCGAAAGGGTCTTTAGGTTCAGCAAAGAACCGATGGAAGCAGGCAGTTCTCTGATTTCACTTCCATCAATGAGCAATTCTTTCAAAGATTCTAAGTCGCCAACAAATCCAGGAAGTTCAGTCAGCGAGACGCACCTCATAAGGCTCAACAACTCAAGTTTCTGCAATGACCGCATCGAATCAGGTAGCTCCTCTATTCCAGTATCATTAAGAGTGAGTTCTCTGAGAGAAGCCATCATTCCAATGTGATTGGGTAGCTTTTTCAAAGAAGTGCACCGATTTAGATGAAGCTTTTCAAGTTCCGTGAGGTGGAATATCTTTTCGGGCAACCGTTTTATAGGAGTTCCATCAAGGAGAAGTAACTTTAAAGATTTCATGCTCTCCATATCCTCTGGTAGTTCTTTCAAATTTGCACAACCGGAGAGAATGAGTTCTTCCAGATTCTTGAGCCCGGATATGTCCTTCGGGAGTCTGACGAGCCCTGAACACCCTTCAAGGTTTAGGTGCACCAAAGCATTCAGACTACCGACTGACTCAGGAACTTGGGTCAATCTTGTGCACCGCTCGAGAACAAGTTTTCTCAAGCTTCGACTTGCTGATATATCAGGGATACTAGCAAGATGATCGCAGCCACGAAGATTTACAACCAATAAGTTCTCCCCAGCCTGGTGGATACGAAATTTTATCCCCTCATAAGTATTGTATCTGAAGCATATGAATGGTAGCAGAACCACATAGGCAGTAGCAAATGATAAAGAAGCACATGAATGGTACCAAGTGTTTGAAATGAACATATCCCCGCAAAAACTTGCATGATAATAGTTGAATATGAAACGGTATATTGACATAACATAACCATAGTGATTGTATCATTCGAGTGACCAAGACCGCAACGCACCTTGTGACTGTTTGCTTTCCACAAGCGTTCAATCTTGCTGTTTGCTTTCCACAAGCGTTCAATCTTGCTGTTTGCGAGATCGAGGACTGCCAATCCCCGTGGACAAAAATCAGGAGGAAGAACGGTCAAGGGACATCCTTTCCATTGCAGCCATTTCAGTGACTGAGGCAGGAACTTGAATTTCCCTTCCAATTTAGCATGATTGATTTGGAGGAGTCTCAGGTTAATTATCGGCTTAAAGTACTCAGCATGAAGCACCGCCTCGTCCTCTCTCTCTGCTCCAAAATCGGAAAATATCCTAAACTTCTGTTGTAAACATTGTATGGCGGAAGCGAGATTGGGCGTTCTCATGAAATTGTCTCGCGACAGTCTCTCACTGCTAGGGTCCGCCGCAAACGGCTTATGCTGGTAGTCCAGGACGATCCCCTCTATATTCCTTGTACCCTGTGATGGCAAGAGCGGGGGTCTTGAATTAACTACCAAATGAAAAACAAGGACACAGGACGTGTGTGCGATGGTGTCAAGGACAGGAGAAAGCAAAAGGCGTGACGATAGGAAATTTCCATACCGATCCATCCTTGAAGACGTCCATGATTTCCTTGCGATCCCACAGTCGACTGCGTTTGCCGGGATCACGAGCATTCTCAAGCAACACGATCTCTCTCCCCATGTCCCTAACCTGATCGTGCATCCACAGCGTGTGGTCATCCTTCATGACCTTGATAAGCGATCTGGAGACGAGAACCCTGAGTCCGATCTCAGCCTTGAAGCCGCAACCTTCCCATATCTCGATTACTTCCTCTCTCGTCATATGCGACTTAGCGAATAAGCAACCTGCATCGAGGAACATGCACTTGGTCTCCTCGTCGAGCCCTTCGTAGCTGATCTTCAACGTGTCCTGGAGATTACGAGGGCGAATCTGTTTCAGCTTCTGCACCGCGCCTTCCCATTCGGTTTTCCTCCTCTTGTCTACCAGAAAAGAGCCGAACACCTCCAAAGCCAACGGCAAATTCCCGGTCAGGGACACGATTTGCTTGGACAGTTCCATGAACTCATCCGTCGGCTTCTCTGTCTTCAACGCGTGGTAGCTGAACAGGCGCAACGCATCTTCGGGGAACAACTCTCGCACCTCGTAAGGCTCGATCACGCAGTTCCTTGCGACCAAAGCTTCTGTATTTCTGGTCGTGATGATGATTCGGCTCCCCTCGTGGAACCATTCTTCTCCGCTGATCAACGCGTCGAGCTGACCGGCATCATCGACGTCATCCAAGATGAGGAGGACTCGGGTTTCGTTAAGGGCTTGCTTGATCAAGTTCTTGCGAGAACCCAAGTCATCCGAAGGAGGCACGTTGGGCGAGAGATCGCGTAGGATCTTGTCCTGGAGAGAGATCAAGCCACCATTTTGCGCGAACGCTTCTCTGATGTCCGCGACGAAGCTGCGTTTCTCAAAGTGCGCGACGAGCTTGTTGTAGAGCAATTTCGCAAGGGTGGTCTTGCCAACACCGCCAAACCCGTGCAACCCAAGAAACTTGACCCCGCCGGATTCGACGCTCAACGCAGCGAGGAGTTGCTCGATACGAGAGTCCAGTCCGACGAGGAGTGGAGCCACATTGAGGGGGACGTTGTTCAGTTCATCCATAATTCTGTGGACGAGATTTTGAATCAACAGCGACATTTCTCTGCAATTAGAGATGGAATTCATGAATACATTGCGAGTGAGGATGGAGCGGATGAGCGGCGGGCAGGAAATTTAAATCAAGCAAGCAATGTGCATATACATAAAGCTGAAGTTATACATCTCTTTCGCTGGAAAATACGTAAAAATAAGAACCTTACTACGATCCAGTAACGGAAAAAGGACTGATCTTTTTTCTCTGCTACATTTCTGATAGAGTTAGTCCGCCACGAAAAAGGGAAAAATTTTTACTCCTAAACTTTTTTTAATTTCACCAATTGAGTCCTAAAACTTTTCTCTATCCGGTCAATTTTGGCTAGAAATCGCTAAAGTGAACGTTATTGTCCTACGTGGCACGGCCGGCAAGGGTCCGGCAACCCTTGTTGGCCACAATAACAAAGGAAAAAGAAAAGAAAAGGAAAAAAGAAAAACATTAAAATATCATTTAAAATTGTCCATGTTAGCGTCGGTCGCACCACGTAAGATGGTTGGTATTTCTGGACAAAATTGGAGTGATGAACTTAATTGGCAAAATATGAAAAGGTTAAAGGCTCAATTGGTAAAATTAAAAGGTTTAGAACTAAATTGACAAAAATAAAATAAGTTTACGACTCTTTGGATAATTTTTTACTATTTTTTTAGCATAAAATAATTTACTGATCAATTAATAGAGTCATAGTGACTACCTGCTTTTATTTGTTTTTTCTTACCAGCTTAAATCTACCAACTTTTGTACGAGTTTATCAACTAGTTTTGATTTAGCAATTCTCATTTAAGTTTCTTACCAATAATCATTTGGTTGTTTTGTGAAAATTACAGACTTTTTTCTATTGAGATAAAAAAAATATTATTTGCTTTACTTGCCAACCTGTTACATTTTCCAACTCTATTTATAAATTGCCTACGTTAATTAGAATGATTACCTACTTGGATCCGATCACATTACCACTTAGTCGTACGTTATCGTCTCTTATTTATATTAGTTACCAACTTTTAATTAATGACTTTTTTTTTTCGGTAAGGTTTAATTACTGACTCTTACCTGTAAAGAAAGTAACTTCTCTTATCTTTTACAAACTTTTAGTTATGTTGCTGAGTAATATATGAAATTTCCAACGTTCTGTGCGACTTACTAATTTTTTCACCGGTTAAGTTACCAGCTAATTTTATGAGTCATCATTTTCTATTCGAATTGCTTGCCAGCGTCTATTTTGTTCTATGCATTTCTACCAACTTTTTTATTGAGTTACCACTTTTATTTGTCTTCACAATCGAAGAGAATCTGTACTCCTTAGGGAATATGGTATGTTGGAGCTTTGTTCTTTAATTTTAGGAATTATGCTACCAAAAACCTTGAAGTATACCTACTCTGACATCAATACCTTATACTTTTTTTTTTATGACCGAGATTCCGCGCAACCGGCGAGCTTACGCTCAAACCAGCGGTGAAGCACGACTAGTCCTCCGGGGGGAGGGGGGGACTAGCGCAGCAACTCACCGCCACGACCCCCCACTTAAATCATCGGAGGACGAGTAAGTTTCGATCCCGTAACCCGCGAGCAAGCTCAGCGTGGGCCTCGATAGTCTAATCCTTACCAACGCGGCCACTAATGGATGGGTAATACCTTATACTTTTTTGTGTCACCAAAACCCAAAAATTATACTAGTATGACAAAAATACCCTCCGTCTACCACCAGAAATCCTAAACTTTGGCCGTTGTAACGCTGGTACCCAAACCAATGCCCCAGGCTTGTACAAATGTGACAAGAGTTTGGCTTCTTGGTATAAGGATTGGCATAATTTAGGATTCTTTGGGACATAAAAAAGCTTGAGGTATTAGTGTCACATTGGACATAATTTAGGATACTTGGTGGCACGAAAAAATTGGAGGTATTAATATCACGATGGGCAAAATTTGATATATTTAATGGTATTGACCCTTGATTTCATCTATGAATTTAAGTTTCCTAAGTAAAGAGGGAAGTGAGGATACTGTCCCTTCTTCCAATGCCCATTTAGCTAGGGTGCATCTGGGAACAAATTCCCATAGTCCTTTAGGTCTTAAAGACTTTTGGGAAAATGCAAAAGTGTTCGATAAAGAATATTGGGAGCCGTTGGAAAGAGGCATTGCATTTTCAAAGTTCTCTAAAGGGCTTTGGCTCAAGGCCACTAATGACCAGCATTCGGCATTTGGCATTTTCAAAATGATGAAGCTAATCATTAACGAAATTGGTGTTCTTCTTTTACCCTTGAAATTGGCACCATTCATCTCTCTCCTCTGCTCATCATCTCTCTCAAAACAAGGGCCCTACGCAAACCAAGGGATGGTTGCGAAGGGTCGACAATCGATTGTTGTGGGTTAGCCAAGCCAGATCTGGAGGGTTGCAATGAGATCTAGAGAATCTAGGGTTGTCAAGGCTCACAAGACACTAGTTGAGGATCGCACAATGCTCATGCTCAATTTCGAGCCCTAGTTGAGAGAAGCCGAGTTCACGAATCAAGGCTTGTCATCCTATTCAAATGTGACTTGTTTGAGGTAGTAGGACCTTAGCATCAACTCACCTGGGGTTGCTCGACCTTGATAGCAATGGCTTGAGATCGTACAACCTCGGCGGCCCTTGCCTGGGTTCACACAATGCTCGCAACCTTAGGTCAAGGACGCCTGTGGTCACTCGACCTCGGCATCACCTCAACTGGGGTCGTGCAACCTCATGGCTGTTCGCTTGAGATCGCACGACTCCGACGATGCTCAGCTTGGGGTTGCGACACCTCAACAACTGCGGTGGCCAGACCTTCCAGCTTTGTCTAAGTGGATATATTGCCGTTGGATATGTCCGATATATCCCTCCAAATACCCAACCTTATATCTCCGAGGCCTCAAGCCCCTCATCAATATCTACTATAAAGGCTTGGACAAGTAGGACCACCCTTCCACCGCACACCACCGGCAACACCCCCTCCTCCCTCACGCTTGTTTCTTGCTGACTTACCAGCAAGCCTCTCTCTCCCCTTTGGTACTCTCTCTCTCTCGATTAACACATGTGAGTTGTATTAGAAAAATAAAGACATCAATAATTACTCTTTTAAAAACAAATAAAGCATTTGTCATAGCACGTATCACGGCCGGAACCAAAGTGCCCCCACTTAGAAGTTCTCAACTGCAGCATTTGCTTTCTTTTTCCTAAGCAAGAATCCAACTTGTGGAGTTCATGAACAAGGCTGAGCTAGGTGTGCTTATATTATATGAGCTTTCAAATTTTACTCATAAGCCTAGGCCCCGAGTATACCCGCTCTATATATAGCCAATGTAGTAATTACTGACATTGCTGCGATCTATCGAATTTGTACTAGGATCTCTGTTAGAAACTTCAAATTGGAAAAAGTTAGTTTTTATAGAATGCAGTATAGCTTCAAAGAGATCACTATATATGACCCCTCTAAACCTATAGGTTTGGGGACCAAGTGCACCGGCAAGGTATCTTGTGGCGTCACAGCATCATGGGAAAATTCCAAATGAGTTATCTCGGGTTGTCACCGTATCCGATTAGTCGTAAACCTATTATACGGATATCAATGTGTCCTCAAATTTTTAATTTTTTCCATGTTAATTCAATACCTTTGTGCTAAACTCCAATGCAACGTAGCGGTCTAGTCATCCCCAAACGTACGTACTTCATGGCAGGGTGTTATGTCATCGAATTTAAGAGAAAGTTGATCAAAAGTATACCGAAATTTCACTAAAAAATTTAGGTCTAAATCGAAGAAAGTTGAAAATTTTATGACTAAATGGCATCCCTACAACAAGTTTAAGATCGGTTAGGCAATTTCCCCTATCATTGAATGGTAACCACAAGAGCCCGAAGAATTATTATTGTTCGGGAACCACAGTCCGTTCATCAACATACGGATTATTTCACTGTTAAGATTTAAAGAGAAATTAAGCATATAGATTCAATCACCTCAACTATTTGATTAAACTTTACCAAAACGGTAGAGAAAAGAGGATATCCGGATTCATGTGTCAATTATTTAATTGGAATAATTTTGATATTTTAATTACGCACAAAATTTAGAGAGTAATCTCAACTCCTCGTTAACGTCATCGATGATATTGGATGTTCTCAACTCACTCACGTTGGGGAGGGAAAGAAAGGGCTCGAGATCTTTTACCTCTTGTCGTCTTGGCCGCTGAAGGGCCAACCGGAGACTCCACCAGCTTCTGTCATGGCAGCTCTCCAAGCGGAAACCCTCTCTTCTCCGTACCTGTTCACGTGACGCTCGAACGAGTCCTTGAACGGCCCTTTCTGATACCGCACGTCCGAAGGCTCGACCCCGTAAAACACCGGGAGTATCAGCTTCTTGCACTCGCATATCTTCGCCAGCTCTTCCAAGCACCAGCGCGAGCGCGCGTAGTCCGGCGATATCACCACAATCGCCATGGCGGAGTCCTCAATCGCCGCCAGCAGGCTCGGCGAGATCCGGTCGCCCCGGTTCATGCCCTCGTTGTCGCGGAAGGCCCGGACGTCCTTGCCCCTGAGAGCGTCGTAGAGAGGGCCGATGAAGGCATCGCGCGTGTCCGCGCCTCGGAAGCTCAGGAACACGTCCCACTTCAGCCTCAGATCTGGCTGAGTCGGTGTAGCAACGTTCTCCATTTCGTTCTGGGGGAGGGGGGAAGGCTTCTTTGATGAATCAAGACCGAGTCGAAGATGTGAGCGCAAAAGTAAAGGGAAAACTGATCTGTGGTTCGAGGTTATGGTGACGTCGGGAGGCAGGCAATGAAGTAGTAGAACCCTACGATCTTGCCATTGGCTCGTCCGCGTAAGACCTCAATTATTGGAGTAGAAAACGATCATGAATTGCTATTTGCTAAATTGAGAAAGTATATTTCATTAACCCTAAAATTCACATGCTGAAGTGAATTGAAATTTCTGAAACCCACGTCGGATACATCCCATTATTCTCAATTCTCCAAAATTAAATTTAATACGTACGTACGTACGTACGTGTGTATATATGTTTTTTCTTTTTTAGGACACCTGCTACTGCTAAGTACTAGTACTGTTGCCTTGCCCTCCCTTTGGAGAAAAGAATAGAGACAATTCCTTCATGGGTTTGCTTTTGTGCGGGGTTCGCGTGATTTCTCCACCTATCATCATTCCTCCGCTTGCTCGCCACTCAATTCTCCACAAGATTCCATTTGGGGCCCGCAAGCAGGAAGAACTTTAATTTTCTTAAGCACCATATTTAGAAAAAAGAGAAGGGCCGCCGAACGATTGAGTTGCTTATTTACGTGTTCTCAAATCAAATCAAAGAATTTCCTTCCAGTTTAATATACGTGATCACGAATTTAGACAGAAATCTGACACGTACAAGGTACACATAATATGAAAAACATTTGAATGATTTGCAAATACACACACGATGTATCAATAAAATCTAAATAGATATCTTTAACTAGTGGGTAAGTGACTCCATGTCCATCTAAGTTTTACTCGAAACATAATCGTCAAAATAGGTTTCTCATATTTTTGAAATCTGAAATCTACCTTGCGTACCCTAGAATATGGAAATGATCAACTTATTATTATTATTTTTATCATTTTAAAAATGAAAGTGAATGAGACATCAAAAATGAAAGTTTCTCATTTGTCAATAGCAACAATCCATAAAAGATTAATAAGTAAAATAAAATAATCAATAAAAAGTTCAAAATACATAACACAAATAACACATAAATTATAGGAGTATCATTAGCGACACAGCACACATACACAGTCCCACAATGGTGTAGGTTCCTGAAAATGTGGAATCGGAAACCGGACCAGGTCTCATGAGCACCTACAAAACCGGTTGAGATAGGTACCGGCACTCAATATTTTTAGGTGAAGTGCATTCATTGTGGGGTTACATAAGTGTACCATGTTGCTAACGGTACATCTATATACTTCTTGTGGAAGTGAACTTCATCTTAGAACCTAAATTAGAGTGTCTGTACCTGCACTGCGAGAAGACCGGCCACAAGAAACATACCATGAATTTGGAGAATACATTGTTTACAATTGCTCGAGTGTTTTTCAGCTCTAGACAGCACTCAAAGCAAAATCCACAAGTAACACCTCACAATCATTCACAAAGAACTCACTCTAAAATTCACTAAAGAAAAACCCTTAGCATTCCTCTTGTTTTACTCCAAATGATAATGTTTGTATTCAAAAGGCACTCTAATTAGGAAACCACTCAAACTAATAAACCACTTGAATCAGGTTTCTATTGGACTATTACTAGCTCAAATTCAAGATTTTTTTTTTTGACGGTATTCATCCAGATTTTTCTTTTCGGGATTTGATGCATCAGTATCAATTCCTCGAGCCACCTTGTCCTCAGCCAGGAGCTCTAAGAGGAATCATAATAGCCGCTCAAATTATTCGGGCCATGAAAATCCTGGAAGAAGGGCAATGTGAGGGTTTCCGAAGGATCTTTGTCCAACGTCTCGGCTCTTTAACAGTTTTTAACAGTTTCTTAGCAGCTCCATCATGGGCATCGTGGGGAGCGGGATTCCTCGAAAAGTGTCGAATTGAATTGCCTAGCAATAGTTTTCGATTGAAATTTCAATTCCTTTTTCCTAATCCTAGTAAACTATCGAAAACTCAACTTTATCGTGGATTGCCACCGCCGCCGACAAGAAATGAGATCTCTTGGAATGCGAATCTATTGACAGGAAAAAAAAAATGTCCAAGTCCCCAATCAATGACTCAGCTAGCAGAGGCCAAGAAAGAAGAGACACAGGCAAGAAATCACGGTATTGAGAGCCATTGGTCAACAAGGGAGTATAGTTTTAACAGACAGAGATCGCCAATGACATGGTTAAAGTCTTGGCATTAATTTGGAGTTAGACCGTTTCCTCTTTAATCATTGGAGGATTGCTCCAGTAACTACTCTTCTCGTTTGGAAAGAGGGAGGTGAGGGTTTGAATCCCAACCTTCAAGGGGAGCGGGGTGGAGACGCGTGAAGAGAGAGCAGGATTCTATAGCCTACACACGACACATAGTGCACATGATGCAGCTTATATAGTAGGCTATGATAGGATAAAAAAAAAATCTTCAGAGCAAAATTTCAATAAATGAAGATCCAATTAATTGACAAAAGTGCCACGGTTGATGTAACTACCGACAGAGTGGAAATGAAATAACCGTCCCAACAGTGGAGCCGACGGATTTTACGAAACCGTCAGAATGGTACACCAGAAAGAAGTGAATCTGATGCAATAATTGTCAACTAATGGAGCCGAAGAGTACCGAGAGCAACTGATAATGGCAATCATGACGAGCGGAGAAGATGCAACCGGAGTAACCATTCGCAGATAGGAATTGTTGCGTTGGAGCAGCCACCGTTTGCAGATAGGAATGCTGTTGATTTCTTCGCTCGCTGCTTACTTTTCCTGTTTGGGAATCAACAAGAGACCATTCGCAACATTTGTCGGTTCGTGTTTATCCACCCGTATTTTGGAAGGTATATATTTTGTCGACAATTTTCGATGAAACACTATCACGATCGAGGATTCCTTGTCATGGAACCAAACAAGACCGAAGACTAGGTGAGCATTCTTAGAATACCAAGGTCTTAATGGAAATCACGAACCTGACTTGTCCAGGCTAAGAAGAATGATCGCGGCCGCCGGATCGATCGATCCGAACGAAGCTGCACAGAAAAAAAAAATTACATACGGTTCTACAAGGTTTTTTTAAAAAAAAAAATTTAACCAATGTTAAGGACTCAACCGACCAACGGCTTTAATGAGAAGTTAATCCCGCTTGGTAACATTCAACTGCAATGTGCAGGAGAACTTCAAATCCTAGAGTTTTCTGGAACATCTAATGCGCTATCTGTTCATCTTTTGACCGAAGCACGGGAAGCTTATCAGAGGATGCTGGACAAGACATGCATCATGCTGAGAAACATCAGTAAGAAACTTGTACTGAACGACGAACCGTGCTTTAGTATCGACCACAGTAATGGCATTGAAACCATGTTTTATTCGGAGACATGCGTGATCAAGCATTTTCTTTTCTTTTTTTTGAATAATTTAAGTACAAGTACCCAAATCTAGAGCTTTTTAATCGCATTGAATCGACCCACGCTGGGTGACGCACGATCAAACAAGTCGAGATTTCGGGACACTTATCGAAGTTGTCGTGTACGAATCCAATAAAAAGATTATTTCACTCACCGACGGTGTGTGCCCATGCAAAGAGAACTTTCCATTGACCAAAATTTTTTTAAACCAACTGTACTTTTGCCAATTTAATACTAAACCTTTCAACAGTGCCAATTTAGTCATAAACAGAAAAATTGTTTAAAAAAAAACCTAAATTTTTTAAGTTGGTGATTCAATCTTAAACTTTTTCACATTTTGACAATTCAATCTTATTAGCCATAAATCAATGACGTAGACGCCAGCCGTCCTATGTGTCACCGTCGGTGCTAGCATGGATAATTTTTAATATTTTTATTTTAAAACTATTTTTTCCTACAGCCAAATAATTAATTCTTTATAACATATTCTTTTTTTTTCTTTTTTGCTTTCTAGCTTTCGAGGCAGGCAGGGGTTGCCGAAAACCCTCGTCAAATCCTAGGCGAGGGTCATGAGCCCTAGCATCAGCAGGCAAGGGGTCACCGCCCTCACCCTCATGGACCATGGCAAGGGCCATTAGTGGTTAGATCTGGCCCACCCTCATTGTGGCTAGATCTAGCCACTGACGACCCTCACCGTGGCTCATGGGGGCGAGGGGTCACAAGGTCCAGCAAGGGTTACTGGCCTCTAAAGCTAGAAAGAAAGATATTCGATTTTTTTATAAAAATTATTTAAAATCATCCATGTCAGCACGAAAGGTGTCGCATACTACCGACACTTTTTTGACAATTTTTTCAGTCCTAAACCCTTTCACGTTTTTCAATAGAATCTATTCTATTGATTTCAGCCTAAAATCATTGAAGTGGATGCTAGCCGCCCTATTTGGCATAACTGGTACTGACGTGAATAAATTTTAGTAAAATTTTAATACTTTTTTAAATTTTTTCTTTTTGTTTTTTTCTTTGTTTCATTTTACAACTACGGCTAGCAATGTCACCGGCCGACTATTGCTAGCCACGAGCCAGGGGAAGCACGGTCATGGTTCCGATTCATTAACTAGCAATTTCGGTTCCAATGTGGAGGAACCGGAGGTTCCGGGCCAGTTCGTCGGTTCCGAAATGATTTCGATTTTTTTTAAAAAAAATTTGAGTTTAAAAATTAAATTGTGATGAATTTGTAATAAATTTGTAATCAAATTATCAAATAATGAATTATGAAATAAAAAATAAATTATGAAATTATGAAATAATGTATTATCAAATAAATTTTGCAATTTCTTTATATTTTTAAAATTTTCTAAAATTTTTCTGTAACTTTTAGCATTTTTCGTCCTCTTTTTTTCTTTGCCTTTTTTTTTCTTTCAACTCTTAGCTGACGAGGGTGTTGCATCCTTCACTTGGATCTAGACGAGGGCATGGATATCCTCAACTATGGCTGACAAGGGCCGGCGCCCTCACCTATGGCTTGCAAGGGCACGAAGGCCCTTGCCAGTGGTTGGCATGGGTCGCAACTCCTTCGCCTAAACGAGTCTGTGGTAGGTGACCTCATCAGGCAAGAGTTGAAAAAAATGAAAATAAAAAATAAAATAATAAGAATAACAATACATTTATAAAGATTTATCTACGTCAGCGATGGCTATATCATATAAGATGGTCAGCACTAACTAGACTGTCAGGTTAATGTTTCCTAGAAAAATTGGCCAAAATGATATATTGGCAAATCATCAAAAGGTTCAAAATTAAATTAACAAATTGTTAAAATTTTTAGAACTAAATTGATTCATTTGAAAGGTTTAGAATTAAATTTTGCCAAATTAAAAGGCTTAATACTGAATTCATACAAGTGAAATAGATTTAAGAATTTGTTGGTAATTTCTTCGGATTTCTTTCCTCTAGATATTGGTCAAACGTTGATACACATTAGGAGAAAATTATCAAAAAATTTTAAAACTTATTATAATTGTACCAATTCAATCCTTTTTTTTTCCAATTTCATGTTAAACCTTTTACATTTGTGCCACGTTAGCGATTTATGGTCAAAATTGACTGATAGATTGTATGGGCACAAATGTAAAAGGTTTAGGGCTCAATTGACAAAAAAAAAAAGGTTTATGACTGTGTGCAATAGATATACGATTTTTTCGGTAATCTTTTCGGAGTTCTTGAATTCGAAATTTTTTTCAGAGCCCCTAATTTGTCTCTTACAATCACAACGCTTTAGCTTTAAGTCAACCTCCAACCTACACGTGAGAAGAAGTGTTAAGAGTATATTAAAGGTAAATCACAATTCTATAAATATAATGTTCAAGATCTACATGGTGACAAAAGGAATTCATAATAGAGGATCCAAGGCAGGTTGGTGTCCCTTGCTCTCCCAAAGTAGCCCTTCGATGCATGTCAACTCTCGGGTTCTCAACATTTATATAACCCTTGGAACAAGACAAGTGGCAAATGCGATGGCCGCTGATCCCAAAGGAAAAAAGAAAAGAAAGAAAGAAAGTTTTGCGATCCTATACCTGATTTTATCAACCTTCTAGGAGAAGCCACTCCTAGTGACAAGCATTGGATTCTTGCCAGCACGACATAGATTATAACTCCCAACATGCATGTAGAGAATGGATAAGACAATAAATTGTGCCATATGCTTCAACCATGGAGAGTAAGGAGCGACAAATATTCCCTCAGCCATAGAAAGGTGGAACCAGCTTCTAATTCATATTCATGTACATCTATATCTGGGTGTGCTGGGTAATCATATTCCTAAAGAACACATAGAAGGTTATATATATCCTCATTTCTTTTTCTTTTCTTTTCTTTTCTTTTTTTTTTGCGGGAGTATTAGTTTTTGCAGTCCAACTGGGGGCGGTCCAATTGATTGAGGCATAAAGTGGAGCATAGGAGATTAATTTAAAATTGCGGGCGATGATTTCTATCACGATATGAAAACACGACTCGAGAAAAAGCCGAGCGCATTAAAATTTATGCTACTCGTATTTTGTGCCATAATCTTGTCGATATATCCGAGTCGATTTATTCATTGGGTCATATAAAGGAGAAATCTATGTCACACGAAATGGGGAAAATCACCAAAAAAAAAAGGTCTTAAACCTATTACAATTGTGTAAATTCAGTCCTAAATATTTTTCTTGCTAATTCAATCCCAAACCTTTTTAAATTGTGCCATTCATTTCATTTGGCGAACTTTGACTGGCCGGCCGGCGACATAATATTTTAATATTTTTATTAAAAAATTTATTTTTCCTATTTTCTTTTTTTCCCCCTCCCCTTCCCTCTTCTTCCTCTAGCCAATCATTAGACCTTAGCGACCAGTTAGAAGGACGACCACCGAGTCTCACCTAGCCATAGCGAGGTCGAGCCTTGACTATGGCCGTGCGAGGCTCGACCTTGCTAGATCTAACTGGTGAGTCCAGCCTCGTCGATCATCCTTGGTGACCAGTTGAGGAAGAAGAGAAAAAGGGAAGAAAAAACCAACAAAATAAGGAAAAGAAATAAAAAAAAAAATTTATGTGGCCAGCCAATCAAAACTCGCTAGATAGACTGAAATGGCACAATTGCAAAAGGTTTAGAATTGAATAGGCAAAAAAAATTATGACTGAATTGTGGCATAATTTGTGATAGGATTAAGACTATTTTGGTAATTTTCCTCCAGAAAATGACACGTATGTTCCACTCAATGAAATTGGTCAAGGTCTTGTGGCTTTAATTATTGGCTTGACCTCCTTGAATACTTAATTTTGTACATCCTTGCCAATTAAAATATTATGTGAGTGACTATTGTTATTAATCATCGCCATACTTTGATAAGTTTGTCTCATTGGACAACTTTTCTTGCTATATTGCTTGGAATTAGATACCTTGGATCATTTCTAAAATTCGCCAAAAAAAGGAATTAACCTCATAACTTCATTGACACCTTCTTAGTTCTTTTGTTTGTGTTGATGTGTCCTCAGTAAGCACGTCAATCCCATTAATAAAATCCATCACTGCTAAATAACGCCTGAATAAATCTACATGGATGGGTCGGGTCATATTGGGTTTTTACTGACCCAATTTGATCTAAGTAGTGAAATTGTGAAACCAATATCGGATCAATATTTGATGAAGAACTGTATTTAGGATTGGTAGAGAAACCAAATAGTGCAATCCCTATGTTAGACCTCGTAGCAAAAGTCTTATACCTTGTCGGAGGAGATCTCTGAGAAAGAGCCTAAGTCCAACCAATCAACAAATCTAATCTCGTCTTCATTCAAAAGTTTAAATCAATGAATTTAAAATATATTAAAATATATTAATTACCTTACACAATACTAAATTTCCGACGCCATACTTCTTCAGGTCACAATTCATATGTGTCCTCATGCAATCTTGCCCGTGAATCTCTACCTTTGTTACTTGATGGCTTCCGAATAAACATCATCACCATACATGGAATCGGATTGCTTTACCTCAATACATGTCGTCACCCATAGTCTTCTACCTCAATACTTGTGTTGATCATGAGATTTCTTTTTTGAGATATCTTAGCTAGATATCGGTCCACATTGGAGGACCTCTAATCAAGGTTCCAATACCACTTGTTTGGGCTCACAAGTCGCAACAAAGTCTCAATACCTTGGCCAAAGAAGATCTATATTAAGAGAGATCCCGAGTCATAGCCCAACAACATATATGGTTAGACATGACTTCATTAAAAACTTAAACTAACAAAGTATTTGCCAATTACGATATAATTAATTGCTTCATTCTATATTAAAATGTTAATATGAAAATTCTCTAACATAACTTATATTTATATCTCAACGTCCAGTTGTAAGTAATCGCAAGTCCGTCCTTTAAAAATAGGTTTTCACGGTAACGGCAGGAGCTACGACAGGAGCCAGGTTTTGTTCTAGAGGTCTTGCTTTTATTCGTAACGTAGGATGGTCTTCGGGCAATGTGGGCGCATGTGCATGAAAAAACTCAAACGGAAGCTTAAAAGCAGTGTTGTATTAAAACTTATCAGTATAAAAGCAAACTTAGCGCCCTTTCCATGTCACCAAAGAAACCAGGCAAGCCTCTCTCTCTCTCTCTCTCTCTCTCTCTCTCTCTCTCCGAGAAAGTGCAGTAGAATCGCTTCAACCTATAAAGAAAACCAGCCGTCCGTAGCCCACGAAGTAAATAAGGGAAGACTTCCCTCCCCCACAAAATGGAATTCTAGCCTTAGCCCTCTCTCTCTCTCACACATAAATACACATATGTGCATGGCAATCATTGTGCAATGATGGTGTTGAGTTCTGATATATTTCGCCGTTCGTCTTCACCATCCTAGAAGCCTAAGCATCTTTCTTCGTAGGAAAAGAGTGAGGAAAAAAAAAAAGAGTGAAAAAAAAAAAGAGTGAAAAACTAGGTATAGAGGACTATATAGGGAACGTATCCGATGGGTAAGAGTTGTCCTCTATACGCAAAGTACCTACTCAGAGCACTAGCAGCTCTGAGTCTTGTTTGGCTCTTGGCGTTTGCAGCGGCAGAAGCAGCCGGCGGTAGAGGAGCAGCACCAAATCCAGCCTTGAAGGATCGGTCTAAGGGAAAGGCCGTGAACTCTGAAGTGATGGATAGAGAGAAGAAGCTTGTCTTCCGTCCGCCGTCGGACCTCTACTACACGAGCAAGAGGAGAGTTCCTAATGGACCTGATCCTATTCATAACAGGTGCGGTACATGAAAGTTTTTCTTCTTTCTTCTACAGAAATGACGGGGTATTATTTTGCTTACAGATATCCATTTGGATGCATGAAAACTCGAAGCAAGTGTTTGTGATTCTGTGCTTACGTTCATAACATGTTTAGTGATTTTGAGCCACTTACCCAGGTTTTCTTGGGCTTTTTCGTCTTAAAAAAGAGCTAACGTAATTCTCTCAAGTTTTTAATATAGAGTTATCGACCCGACAGTTTGTGTCAGTGCTTCTTACTTCATGCATAGTGATTTTCTCTTTTGCTAAAGTTTTCTTCCCTATGGAGCAGTTGCTTTTGCGAAAGTTTTAGACCGCTAAGAATCACTATATTATCATCTTCAACCAATTCATATGAATGTTGTGTTTTCAGACCAAGTCAGCTTACCCTTTCAAGTATATAGTACCCTCATTCTAATCATATCGTTACATGATATATCAGTGTTACAGTCTGTATCTCGTAAACAAAATTATACGATATAATAATATAGCACAAGCATGTCCCTTTGACGAATTTCTGTACTTTTATCATCTTTTCCTTGGAAATACAACCGGCAATAAACAACAAAAAAGAAAGGCGTGCTTAATTTCGACAGTTTGAATATATCCCATTTCAGTTTTCTGCTTCATCTGTTGATTTTTCTCAGAGATAAAGAAAATGCTTGCATGTATGCAGCCATATCGAGAACCCGTAGACTCGGTTAATCTTTCACGATTCTTGCATGATCCGACAGTTTGCTCTATTGGATGCATTTCTGTCGAGTGCCCACAAAACAAGTACCCTTCCCTTCATTGCATAGAGAGAAGGAAAAAAAAAAATTGTCGAATAGGCCACTCACTTAATGCTCTACCAAATGAGCTAAATCTAATATGTGCCTACCATCAAAAGGGAAGATGTTCTCTTGCTTTATTCAATTCCAATGCTTATCTAAAGCTTTACGTAACTACAGATGTGTTCAGAGGGCATGCAACCTTTTGAAGCTTTAATGGCTTCTTTTTGGTCTTCACTTTCCCATCGCCTTTAGAACACACATGCCGCATCTTCAAACCTGCTATTAAAGATCGTTGTCCAATAACATAAAGGGTAATCAAACAAAATAAGATGTGGCTTTAATTTCCATTTGTTCTTTCCTTGTTTCAGGAGAGCTGGGAACTCAAAACGACCTCCAGGTCAAGCGTAGGTTACCTCAAGAGAGAAGACGACAGTAACGTGTGCCCCGGGTTTGCTTAAGTTTGTCTAGACATGGGATTGTAATTAAAGTTGTTAATTGGAAACATTTGAGAACACTCCAGCATCAAATGTTTTGTTGCTTGATTGGTTGCCCCCAGCATATTCTCTTCCGGGAAGCATTGTATTCTTTGTGGCAACAAGCACTAGGGGCGAGTTGAAGAATATTGGAAGCTTGTGTCGCACAAAAATTGGTTCTCAAGAATCCAAAGATAATCGAACCATCCAGCGCAACTCATCACACGAAACCCTACTTCGACCGTATTTTCTCGCCTAATTACATGGCCTATGTACATGCGATATGTCCTGTTTATCAAAATAGGGTTTGGTCGGAGAGCGCCGCCCTCTTGAGTCCTGAGCAATCAAATGAAGAAATGTTCTGATTTTAGTAAAGCTGAGGGGTTGAAAATCCAACGTTTCCTCATTTGTTGTGCTTAATGAGATGCTTGCTTATGTTTTAGCGGCTGTCGTGTCAGTTGGCACGAATGTTTAGCATCCAACAATCTCCAAAGGGTGGTTGTTGTTGTTGTTGTCGTCCGTAAGATTGTTTATTCTTGTATACTGATTCCGCTGGTCAAAAAGAAAAGAGCTTGGCATCAGTAAGTACACAGAATTCTTTTATCGAAAAAGAGGGAAGTACACATAACTAAAGCGAACCCCACCATAGAACGCTGGAGGGGCACTCGTGGTCCGTAAAAAGCCTTTGCATCTCGGGTGTCTTTTTAATTTAGAGATGCAAACTATACACATGTTGTTACTCCATGGACCTTCACTAAACGTAGCAGTTTAGGTTGCGTTTGTGTTACTGAAAATTTACAAAAATACTTTTCGCGAAAGTCATATTTAAAGAAAACAATTAGTTTAAATTTGTTTGGCGATTTAGAAAAAACGATTTCTTTTTTACTAGAAGGGTAAATCGTTTTTTCACGATCTAAACTTGTTTTCAATCTATGGAAAACGATTCTGCAGATCGATTAGTGTCCCGTCTTTCAAACACTGACAAGTCCGAAAATGATCTTCCGGGCCAGCTTCAACTTTGAGCAAACGGACCCTTACCGTCTCATGAACTGCATAATTAGCCAATTGGTCGATTTATGCTTATGTTTAGCCAAGCGTTTGAGGCAAAGAAAAAAGGGCATGCGGGAGAGCAACAAGATCACACCTTTGAAAGTGGGCACAAAAGGAGGGAGGGGTGCGTGGGGGGGGGGGCTCTCTACCCAACCTCCTCTGCTTTTCTTTTTCTCTTTGCTTGTTGGGATTGGGGTTGAGCTGAGAAGCAAAGTTGGCGTCCGAAGCGAGTGAGGTTCGAATTGGGACAAGCCTCCGAAAAGATGGAACACACCCTCGTGCTTTTGTCTCAAAGAGCGAAAGACAAAGCATGGACTAGATCCCTTTTGACAGATCGGGGCAACGTGTTTAGATGAATTGGGCAAGTTCTTGGGTGGTGGGTGTCTTTCGTCTTCGAGATCTGGCTTTCCTATGGCGGTCGACAGCTCTATTCTCAAAACTTGGTGACCATGCAAAATGGTGGTAACATCCAAGATCAGTGATGGAGCGTCCTAATTTTGACCCCACTATGCATACTTGATCTCCTTTCGTAGACTTTGAACGAACACACGCACAAACCCCCCGGGCAAAAAAAAAAAACCGAAAAATCCCTCTTAAAATTATTAGATTTTTCTTAATATGGGCTCGCCTTAATTGGAATTGTAATTGACCGTTATATAGTATTAATTTATCGTATAAGGTATTGATTAAATAAAAAAAAGGATTTAATATTTTTTAATTGGCCGAATATGGGCATGGTTAATATGGGCCGAGTTCGACCTGACCCGTGATGGAAGGGCCCAGCCAAAACTTCTATAAATGGCTAGGAACCCCCCTCCCCTCTAGCTTTCCTTCTTCTTGCCATTTAGTCCCCTTCTCCTCCATAAGGCTAGAGAGAGAGAAGCTAGGGCTAGCGGTCTCATCCACGCTAGGCGATTCCGAGGCTATAGAGATCCTGGGGTGTCGTAGTAGACGACAGAAGGCCGAACGGACGGCTTACAAGAATATGACCGGATGACATCAAAGAAAGCCCAAAATCATAGAATTGAGCCTTCAAAACCTAAAAAGAGGAAGAGGGCAAAATAACCCCAAGCTTCCGCTAGCTTCGAAAAAATGAGAGATGCGCTCTGAGTGCGCCATTTCGTTATGCCTCCGGAATTGCGCGACGTTTAAGGAATGATTTGCAACGTACCGCTCCCCAATCCTTGAACGACGGCTATTCCTTGGTGGATAAATCTTTCTTGATTTTAGTGGTCCTCGACTTTCCAATCTATTTCAAATCAACCGATCGTCGCCACGTGTCATGAACTTCCCTTAAAATTCTGTGCAGCATTTGGGAACTCGTGATCGATGATCTTTTTGGACATTCCATCAATAAGCTCTACGAGCCAATCGTGCTGTTTTTGACGTGGTGAGCTTATTTAAGCATTGTATTAAAGTCGGTCTTCGAGTTAAGTGTATTTGTCATAAATTGATTTGGGCCATTAGCTTCTTTAAATTTGGGCCCATATTTTGGGAATAATGTCGACATGTGCCCCCTTTATTTTGACCCAATGCCCACTCAGTAATATTTCAGAATGTAATGGCATCCTTCCATCTAGATAAAATCGTATTTAAGCCATTAAGTCCCTACTTTCTTAAGTTAGAGCGCTTTGATCGATCGATCGATCAAACTCTATCTCTCTCTCCAAGAGCGAGAGATATTCAGGCTCTGTTTGTTTCGCTCAAAAACAACTTTAAAAAAAAAAAGGTTTTCGGATTTTTCGACGTTTGATTTACAAAAAAAAAAAAATTAGTCAAGAAAAACATTTTCCACCAATCGAAAGAACGCTTTCCAAAATTCATCTTTCCTCTCTGCACTTCATCACATTCTTTTTCTTTTTAATCCGAGCTCGGCTGTGGCCGCCGCTGACTGGTCACGTTAGAGGAAGATGGAAAAATAAAAAGAAATAAAATAGAATAAAAAATAAACTTAAAGTCAAAAATTTTGAATTTTTTTAAAAAAATTTATAAAAATTATTCACGTTAATGCCGGTCGTATCACATAAGCCAGTCGGCGTCCACATCAGCCATTTCCGACTGAAGGATGACGTAAAAAATCGAATTAAATTTTTCTTATCAAAGCCATTTCCCTTCAAAGTCGTGAATATTACGTAGAGTCCCAATTCTGACCCGATTTTTTTCCTCATAAAAAATGACGAACTTTCACTCCCCATGCCGATATCTCCTTCATCAATTTTCCTTCCACTTTTTTGCCGTTAAATATCCGACGTGTCGATTCCACATGTACATCTCTCTCCATCCATTTGTCATTTGGTCCTTACAATTTTCATGTCCTTCCTTCTTCGCTTACGTGGCTACTGGCTCTACCGGGTGAGCCATTCCTGGAATCCTGTACTCTGGATTAAGGCAACAAGTCTCGGGGGGAGATGAAGCCTCTAGCATGGGTGCTCTGGGTTGCCGACGGTGAGTGGGTTCCTACGCAAACCTCCATCGTGGTGAGTGGGTTCCTACGCAAACCTCCATCGTCGGTGGGTCTCTCCGGCGAACCTCCAATGGCGGTCATGACCAACCGTTGAACCTCCATTAATGGTGATGCTCGAGCTCAAATCTAGATTGCTCGACCTCAAATTTGAGTTGCGCAACCTTAGATCTAAGTCGCTTGACCTCATATTTGAGGTCGGCCGCCTTAATCGAGGGTGGAGGTCGTGGCTTGAGATTTGAGGCTGCACCCCCTAAATGTGAGCTCGAGCCAAATGGGGGTTAGGGGAAGATAGTGGTATTGGAATGAGGCGAGGTGGTGATGGACGGAGGGTTGGGAGGTGGCATTATTAGGCAAAAAAGTCAACAGAGGTCATATTTGGATACGTGGTAATAGTGAGTAACTTTTCTGTGAGATTAAAAAAAAAAAAGTGAGTTCGATCCATGATTAAAACTTAACTGAAGGTTTGTGACTTTCAAGGAAAGTAGCCGATCACGTTTCTAAATCAACCGGCAAAAATGATATTATTCTATTTTATTTTCACATTTTTTTACCTTCATAAATATTACGATAGTTCCGTACAAGTATATGTAAGCCGATGGTTTTCTATACTAATAATTGTATAATCCCATTTACACTCGTACAGGACACAAAAGATTGCCAATTTACGCAATCTGAAAAATTAGGAGTAAAATTTAGAGTATTGAAAATTCTATCCATCTGAAAAATGAGGAACAAGTTTCAGATTAATGCAAGAACTTGGAAACCACATCTTAATTTGCCACCGAGGAAGTCTACTTAATGATTCGATGGTGACATTGAGAGTCCTCGACCCCCAAAAAAAAAAACGAAACGACACCGTGGATGCATTGATTGGCCAAATCTTAGTAAATAGGGACAAACGTCGCAAGCCAATCTGCCCGGGCGACGAGGTCAGAGAGGAGAGATTTGGTGCGCCCACCTCCACGCCAGGACCTTTTGAACCGTCTTCGCTGTCTCCACACGTGTCGCCACCGTCTTCTTGTTTGACTCGGCGGAGCCACCGGAGACACAAAAAAATAAAAAAAAAATTTGATTTTCCTATTCATTCATTTGCATTTGCATTTGAATTTCATTTCACTCTCCATCTCTGTCTCTCCTCTCTCATCTGTCTCTCTCTCATGCAACTTCATCGCTCGAAACATCTGCGGTATCCCAACTGTGGAGGAGGAGGAGGAGGAGGAAGAAGGAGAAGAGTGAAGACAAATACGCGAGTTGAGTGATGATTGCAAGATCGCAACCCACTCGAGTGCTCGGAGATTCTCTTCTCGTCTCCCTCCGATTTGGAATCCAAATCCCGGCACTCGGCGAGCCGTCCCCTTCGATAGGAGCCGAGTGAGGGAACCCGTCGATCGTCACCGATCCACGCGCGATCGCGCGTTGTCCCCTGCCATTTGCGATCTGCGGGAGGCCGAGGACGAGGGGGCTCCTGAACGATGCCGTCGCACGCGGATCTGGACCGTCAGATCGAGCAGCTGATGGAGTGCAAGCCGCTGACGGAGGCGGAGGTGAAGACTCTCTGCGATCATGGGAGGGCGATACTCGTGGAGGAGTGGAACGTGCAGCCGGTGAAGTGCCCGGTCACGGTTTGCGGCGACATTCACGGCCAGTTTTATGATCTTATCGAGCTTTTTAGGATAGGCGGCAACGCGCCTGATACCAATTATCTGTTTATGGGAGACTATGTTGGTGAGCTCTTTTTTTCCGCCTTGCTTTTCCGTTGTCGAGCTAATGTTTTTTTCCATAGGTTTGTTTTGAGCTATGTGGTTTTCAGGATGGGGAATTGTAAGTCTATGATTGTTAAACTATGTTGTGTGTGATGACGTGTGATCTGAAGATTGCTCTCTGCCATGGTGGATTGTCTGCTTCGATTTTGCTTTTGCTTGTGTGGGGATCCTGATCAACGACAATGGTGGTGTTACATTTTAGAGACGGAAAGAAACAAAAATGTTTATTGGGTTTTCTTTTCTTTTTCAAAATTTCTGGATTCATTTACATAGCTCCAGTTGGAGGCCCGCTGTAGCATGTTTGTGCAGGCATGGTGTTGTTTGCATATGAAGCTTGACAACCTTGATCCTGCTCAGTGCTCATTGGTTTCTATTCTGTGATCTTTAAATCTATTGTTAAACGACCAGAATGAGGAATGTCCGTCGGTATGTTAGAGTAATGATGCGCAGGTAGGAAAGTTTACTTTAGGTGGGATTACGGGAATTGGTAGCATGGACACCTTCATTGTATTCATCCCTAATAATACTCCAGTACTTTGGAGTACCCTGCATTGTCACGACAGTGTATGTACTGCTAGTAATATTCAATGAGCATGAACCACCATGAAGGATTTGAAAGATCAATCATCGTGGATCAGAAATTGTAACTTGTGGTTCTTTGCCTCAAAAAATTGACTGATTGTTTCTGAACTTGCTTAAGCATAATTTGGGTCAGTGTAAGTCGTTTTTTTCTCTTTATATGCATACCTTATGGGTTTATTCCACATGCACAATGCTTTCCCTTTGTTGGTGAATTTATTTTACTGGCATTTTTTGGAAGCAGTGGATTGAGGTTGGGTGATGTAGGTGTTCTGGCTGTGTTATGAACTTGTCTTTTGGTCATTAGCATATTGGAAATTAGCGACCAGGGATCTCAATTCAGTACCTTAAAACCATTGTAGTTACTAATTATAGCCATGATTCACCTGTGTGGAATCCATAGTTGATCAAGATTGCAGCTTAAATTTACTTTAATGCAGTGAGAAGGAGAATTGTTCTTGCAATATATGCTGCATGGGTAGATGCTTCTAGTGAAGTGATAAGGTTAACCAAAGAAGTGCCTTCACTTGCTGTTGAGGAATATTATTGGCATAGTAACTTTTCATAGGCCTCGTTCAGATGTTAGCATTTTGCATGGTTCAATCGTATTGTCATTACTACAACTCTGGGAGTATCCTATATTGGATGGTATCCTTGGTATCCAGCTTTATCCATATTTAATAGCATTTCCCTCCGTGACACCAGTAATTGATGCCACTTATGGTGGTAGATGATTGTACAGAAAGTACCTAACTGTATTCATGGTTTGATAAATGCAGATCGGGGTTACTACTCAGTGGAGACTGTTTCGCTTTTAGTGGCTTTGAAAGTTCGCTATAGAGATAGAATCACTATCCTTAGGGGAAATCATGAAAGTCGGCAAATAACACAAGTGTAAGGCACTTTCTTAGTTCTCAAAAGACCATACATCATGCAAAAGCAATGTAAATTTTGCACAATAATGCTTGTCCTTTATATACAACCCATTACATGGATGTGCTAGATGGTAGTAAGATGTTTCTCGTGGAATACATAACAAGGTCACTGGTTTTCATTGATTCTTAATATCCTCTTAAGTGCTGATTTACATTTTCTCTAGTTTCATTTGTGAGACTCTTTGCTTCAGAAGTTTCGGTCACCCTCTGCTGTTGTATCTTCCCCTTCTCGTTTATCCATTACTATCTAAGATACGTGCTAGCATTCTTTGCGATAAAATAATCTGATCCTCATACAAATAACAGAGTACTAGTTGAACTCTAAAACTCTCTCATTCTATCTCTATTGTTAAACTGTTTGTTGTCCACCGGAGTAACTAGTGACTATTCAACTGGAAGTAGAAGCAATATGTTCCAGGTCGTCGAGTGATTTAGCTTTAGATGGGTGATAACGCTTTGGAGCTCGGACTATTTACAAACGGGTTCAATGAAAACTTTGTTTCAGAAATGAAAATGCTGAAATGCTAGTATAGAAATAAGCTTTTCCTCTGGGAGGAATCTCTCTCTCTCTCTCTCTCTCTCTCTCTCTCTCTCTCTCTCTCTCTCTCTCTATACGGAAAAAATTAAGCAAAATGGATTGGCATGGACATAGTAGAGGCACTCATGATCCTCATGAACATACATAGCATGGTTATGCTTTTAAGGTCTACTTTACCCTTGACATAAGTGTTTCATAAATTTCAGGTACGGATTCTATGACGAATGTTTGAGAAAGTATGGAAATGCCAATGTCTGGAAATATTTCACCGATTTGTTCGATTATCTTCCACTTACTGCTCTTATTGAGAGTCAGGTTTGTAGTGACATGTTCCACTTCACTGCACAGCCTACCTACATGTTGTAAACTCACTATAGCAATTTCATGTTCTAGATCTTTTGTTTGCATGGAGGTCTATCACCATCTTTGGATACACTCGACAATATTCGAGCCTTGGACCGTGTACAAGAGGTATGGATCTTTGCTTAACATTTATATGTACATTTATTTGTGTCACATGCTATCCAAAAGAAGTTGTGGATATATAGTTGAAAGTATGAATTCAGTGTTTCTGAAAGTTAAAAGTACTTACCTCAGGAGAGGGGATCAAGCAATGCCTACAACTAATATGTTAGCCTACCATTTGCAAAGTGGCAAAAATTGCAATAAATTGAGATGTGCCCTGGTTAGAATATCAGTTTCTTATCCGGATAAAATAAATGCTCTTACTGGTGATTATCATGATTTGGAAATGTGTCAGTCTGTGTGGTGACATGCCACTCAACATCATGTGACATAACCTAAACAATTCAGTTCTTCTATATTCAGAAGGTGCATATGCAATTTCTAGTTATACAATATGTGATGTACCAAAACATTTGCTTAGTCATCTCATGCTAGGTCATTTCGTCATGTTGTATACACGTCGAATGGACTTTGTCCTTCCATTTCTTTCCTTTCTGATGCCATTTGGTTGACACGTAAACCATTTTCCCCAAAATTAGCATATCTGAGTCTGACCATTGCATTTTAAGTTCCTATTGGATGAATTGCCTGCCCTGATTTCATTGTACATCGTGCAGGTTCCTCATGAAGGACCAATGTGTGACCTCTTGTGGTCTGATCCAGATGACCGCTGTGGCTGGGGAATATCTCCACGTGGTGCCGGTTATACCTTTGGTCAGGACATTGCCGTTAATTTTAATCACACCAATGGTCTCAGTCTGATATCAAGAGCCCATCAGCTTGTCATGGAAGGATACAATTGGTGTCAGGTCTGTCTACTAGAACAGGGAGTTCCTCTTTCTTCCAGTAGTATATATTGCCATTTCATGTCTAACACATTCTTTATGCCCATTCACATCTTGCTAGGAAAAAAACGTGGTCACTGTATTTAGTGCTCCGAATTATTGTTATCGGTGTGGAAATATGGCTGCAATTCTTGAGATTGGAGAGCATATGGAGCAGAATTTCCTTCAGTTTGACCCAGCGCCACGTCAAATTGAACCAGACACAACGCGCAAGACTCCTGATTATTTCTTGTGATTCAAGAAATGTACTTGCTGCTTGTAATTCAGGTTTGGCGCCATCTTGCTGTTGATGTGTCGTATGAAAAAAGAATTTCATCTTTAAGATCAGACTTCAGAGTGATGAGCAATGTCGTTCTTCTGTTTGGAGCTTGTGTTGCCGCCTTGCAGCTTGTCTTTGTTGAGATCAAGGAACTTGAAGAACGAGATGGAAGACATCAGCATTCTTTTTTGTCCTGTATATTGTCGAAAGATGGGGCGGCAGTAATATGGTCTATCTCGTTCTGCAATCCAAGTAGAAAAATTTTTGAAGCAAGTTGAAAGGTTTCCATTTTCAGACCAAAGAGTTGTAATGAGTTTTAGTGGAATAGAGAACGCCATGGGCGTAAGGTTCTTGAAAGTTTGTTTGGCTGGGTGGATGAGCCGTGAAGTGGAAATTGTTTTTGGTTCTTCGTTTGTAACAATGTTTATGAACTTTTTTTTGGAGCATTTCGTCCTTCGTGCACGAAGGAAGGTCCATTAGGATTCTTTTTCGCTCGGCAAACGTTTTCTGTGAATTTACTGCAAGGGAATCTGCTTGCTCGGAAGCTTTGATTATTAAGCATCGTATGGTGCTCCGAGTTTTAAAAGTCTCCAAGTTCTAAAGTAATGAAATTCCCTGTCCCGTAAGTTCCAGCTTATAGACGAAATCAGGGCTCCAAATCTCTTTGATCTGGTGAGCATCAAGATTGTTTTCTCCAGTTTTCCTAAAGTAGACCCATTTTAGCCAGTTCTGCACGAGCCATAGGAAGCTGCTCGTGATGGTGCTTCCGTTAATTAAATTCTAGCTCACAGACGAGCATCGAACGTTGTTTAGCGGTGTGGCGACTCCTATGAGACATACAAGGAGAGACCTTGAGAGAACTCTATTGTAATTGGACATTCTCTTACGGACGAACGTCGATTCAACTCGAGCATTATCGAGCGTGGCATTTCGGTAGTAAGTCAAGGCTCACAATGAACGGATTGGGTGGGGAAGGTGGTCCACATATCTTGGCGGTGTGTCCGGATTTCGAAAACCTGCCGATCTTTGTTGATTTGGGCATTGATGTCGGGTGTGGCCCCAGAAGAGCATGTGCTGATGCAAAGAGGGGAAGGACAACAGCTTATGTTATCCGCTTTATTATCTGGACACCATCTTCTCTTTCTCTGGCCAGGAAGAAAGAAAAAATAAATAAATAAACCGCAAAGGAGCACAATAATATCCGGAGATGTCGTCGTTGGGTAAAGAGTGGCACCACCTCCTGGTCAGATGTAAATCATATGGAGGTTGTGCCTGTTCTATCTTTTGTTATGTTTCTGCTTCTTACACTTTGATCTTTTATACTTCGTGGTGTTTTTCTGACTGCTTGTGAATAACTTTTAGTCTTGCTAAAATTCGAAGTTCAGTGAAATTGGAGCTGCCAAATCCGATTTTTTGAGTTCTTGACTTGTGCGATTTCATAAAAATGGTAGATTCATTGAAGATGTAGGTTTTGACGATAGTCGTTTTAAAACAATGGTTTGGTCGGAGCGAGACTTTTAGGGTATCGCATGCGAGTTTCGCTTTGCGAACTGTTTGAATAATCGCTTTGAGTGCGCGATCTGGTTAATGCGTAGGAGTTGTTTTTTTAACGTTTAAGCACAATTTAGCCGATTCTTAGTTGTTAGTGTATTTGACATGGTTTTGATGTCGATGCTCATTTATTTGTTAGGATTACGAGATCATCAGCTCATGTAATTGCATGTCATCAGTTGTGGGCATTCATAGGTGAGTGGTATTCTCTCTTCCTGAAGTGGTATGGATTAAATGCCATTATTGTTGCATAAAAAGATCGAGCATTTACTACTCATCGGTATTTACAAATGTTTTAGAAAACATGTTTTGCAAGGTATTATGATGAGATATATATGTAATGCTTTGCAAATTGGTTTCCGAAAGGATTTCTGAATGATGAGAAATGTTTTGAGAAAGGTATTTCTAGCGAATGAGATGCGTGGCAAAAAGGTTACATGTTTCGGTTTATAAAATGTATTATGTTTTATGCAATTGATTTTTACTGTTGGAGAATAATTGTTCGATTCTCAATACGACACTGAATTCTATTAGGGGCTTCTAGATATGCATATTGATTTTGGGATATCTTTCTAAGCCAAGCTACCGGCACTATAGAGGGAGATTCTCGGTCATTTTTGTCACGAAGCGTTGTGTTGTGACCAATATGTTGAGCAATTGGATCAGTCAATGCATAGAGCATTGACCCGATTTTTTTTTTATAGGGATTGATGGATGGACTTGACCATTGATTATGTTTGAGTTGTGCTGCTGAATTAAATGAGTATATCTAACTTGTTCAAAATTTTGTAGAAATGAAATAACACATATATAACTAGATATGTATATTCTTCTTGAGTTTGGACTATGAGTTTATGGTATTGCTTTGTACACATGCATAGTTTGATTGCTCGATCTGCTTAGAGCAAATGTATCACTCACTAAGTTGTGGTTGTTTATCCCTCTTGTCTTACGTTTTGTTCCAAGTTTCTCGGTTAGTGGTAAGTAGGCAAGAGCATTATCATAGGAACTTTTGGTAGTAGGATTTTGATTATAGTTTAAGAGAGTTATGGTTATCGATAGTTTGTTGGGTTGGTTGTTGCACATTTTCTTTTTTATGAACCATAGAAATTCTGAAGTTGTAACCAATCTGCTGGATTGTCAAGCATATATATATATATATATATATATATATATATATATATTGATAACATGTTATTTGATTATTTTGAGGTCGCGTCCTTCGTGTGAAAGAAATGCCGTGTCATCCCTTACTTTTGTTAATTTTCAGGTGTGACACTTTGAAAGAGGGCTTATCATCGCCTTCAAATACAATTTCTTGTCACCGATCAGTGTCATGGTCGACTTTCTTGTCTGTGTCTTCTTCCTCCAATCGACCTCTACTCCATCCCAAGGCTATATTTATCGGCTCAAACATCTAGAATAATTGGCATGGGTCCCACAAAATTGTACACGATATCATAATAAAATATCCGAAGTTCAAATTTTTCTAAACCATTTATTTGTTACCCTTTTATATATTGCTACGCTTTACTCTTAAGCCAAAGTCCGATCTACACATGAAGAGGTGTGTTAGAATATTCAAATATCACATCTCGTCTTCTTTGTTAACTTAAGATTTTTAAAATAGTCAACAGTGATCCTACAAAAATTTTATGGCTCTCTACCATCACATATACTGCAATAGGGGAATGTCGTGGAAGGAGACAGTCGTGGAAGTGGCAATGGTGGTGAGTGATGGTATGGGGAGGGACAGAGAAAAATTGTCCAAAAAGTCAAAAATCTATCAGTTCAATATTAAGCTTTTTTAATTTTGTCAATCAACTCCTAAACATTTTCACGTTTTGCCAATTAAGTTTGTCCGATTAATTTTGGCAAGAAATCACTAATATTGATATTAGCCGTCCTTATTATCGCAATAAGTACTTATGTAGATAATTTTTACTAATGTTTTAATATTTTTGATTTTTTTTATGAATTTTTATATTTTTTTCAGTTTTCCTCCTTTAAATTCTTTCTTTATTTTCTTTTTCTTCATTTTCTTTTTTCTATTTACCTTTTTCCATCAACTAGCCACCACCAAGACTCGGGAGAGGGATGCCCTCACCAGCCCTTGGTGTGAGTGACCCTCACCTGAGGCTAGCCACCTCCAATGGAGGGAAAAAAAAAGTAAATAATAATAATAATAATAATAATAATAATAATAATAATCATCATCATCATCATCTAAAAATATTTAAAATTTGTCAACGTCTGCGCTAGCCGTGCCATGTAAGACGACTGACATCCACGTTAGCGGTTTTCGATTAAAATCGATCAAATGGACTCAATTGATCAAATATGAAAAATTTTATGACCGAATTGACAAAATTAAAAGGTTTACAATTGAATTAATAAAAATATAATAAATTTACGACTTTTTAGAAAAAAAAATTCCTAAAGTACAGTAGTGACCTGGTCAAAAATGCGGAAGCGTGAGATAACAGTGACCTATGATGGCCAAGAGTTTATCGACACTACAAGAAGGAGTGGGAGACTATAGTTACCTATGATGTAAGGGTGAGGGGTGAACAAGATGGACCAAACCAAACGGTTTGATTCTGTTCAGTTCTAGAGGTCCCTAGTCCGATTCCTGATTCTTCAAGATGGAATCCTTGTCTAGGCGGTCCAATTCCCCCTAGAATGGGGAACTGGACCAATGAATTGCCCATCCGAATTGATAAAGTTTTAATGTTTATAATACACAACCTAATTCTGAAATTCTGACCACCCAACAAAAAACTGCCATCATTTTTTTAAAATATTTTTGACGGGTAGATTTGACTGAACTGAAAAAGGGCAAAAGAAAAAGGGTTCGAAAATGAGACAAACGGTTCATGTTGTCATGCAAAGGGGGTGAACATGGTTTGGGTTAATCTGGTTTTCTTAAGAATCGGAGATTGGAATTGTGGTTCCGGTTCTCATTTCTTGGAACCGGAGATTGGATCACTCGTCCGGTCTGATTTTCGAGTGATCCTATAAAATCGATAAATTAAAAATAAAAAGTAAAACAATCATAATTCTCTCTGCCCATAAAAGAGAATTGCAAATAACATAGATAGCAAAACACAATCCCCGATTCTTAAGAAAACCAGATTAACCCAAACCATGTTCACCCCCTTCCACAATGCGTGTTATAATGGATAGCAAGATGAGTGGTTTTAGTTCGAAAACAATACTTCTCCAATGAGTGCGCTTAAAATCTTCATTAACTGTACGTAATTAACAAACATTCGATTAGAGAAGCATTAATCACATATACGACCGAAACAGTTAATGTTTTGGAGACGGCATTCTAACAAAATCAAACGTAACTTTGACTAGAAATTGAATAATTCACCGTGATTGCACTTCGAATCTTGAAAATAAGTCCAGAGAAGCAATTATTGCTAATGCTAATTAAACGACCTTCCTTAAATCGCGAGATTTTATAAAATGAATTTGAAGAAAACTACCCCAATACCAGTTAAGTGAAGATGTTGATTCCTACAAGATGGTTGTCGCTGCCATGTATGTCGAGACTACTAGTTTCTAAAGCACATTTCAGACACCTACGCAAAAATTATTGAAACCTCAAGGACAACCATTTCAGACATAACTGGGACTCCGAGAACGATTGATAAAAAAAAGCCAAAAAACAAGCTTTCGTCCTAGCAAAAAAGACAAGGATGAAACAGTCGCAAAAGACTTCACGTAATGACCCGACCATTAACTTCTACTATCATTCAAAAGCTTATGGACTCATCTTTAAACAGTCGATCTTCCGCTCTTCTTCGGCAAGCCAGCCAATTCCCATTCCTTCGGCTAACTATGCACTTAACTATCCTGAGTTTCCCTGGTTTTTATTTTTATAAGGCTCTACAAATTAGTGGATTTTGCTCGTTCGCACTGCAAAAACTTCAGTCAGATTACACCCTTCTTAGGCATGAGTTCATCAACAACAAAAACAGGTTTAAACAAGGAGATTTGCGCTCTACTGTAAGTTTTGTGCTGCAACAGTGACATCAATGGGATAATGGCAAGCAGTGATGCCATGCAAATCTTCTGCTTTGTCAAACGGAAAAATTCCCATTGCCATGCCTCACAGCTAAGACGGGTATCAGTCTCGATAAAGGTTGCCTACGGAAAATTTTCTTCCCACTAATGAATGCAACAAATAACCCTTCCTCTGGCTTTGCATTGACAAGTTCCTAAGAGTAAGTATTTCTAGGTAAGGTTGCAATTTAGTTAATAATAATGCTTGGTTGATTCTCTGGGCAGGAGAAAAAAAAAGAGCTATTGGTTAATGATTCCCATGACAATCCTACATGAATCAGATTGGATTAAGAATCTCCAAGACCTTAAACCGAGAAGTACATTGCAATGTATATCCATGAAAAGAAGGAAAAGCCTACCAGCTACCTCAACTACTAAAACCTGCTCCACTGATCTGAAGTAGATTAAAATTCCATGTCCGCGAAAGGAATTTAATGGAAAAAAGAACTCTGTGCTAGAGAAGAAACGTGAATTGTGATATGGCCAAACAAAATATAGCTCAGTAGACACTAAAGAGGGCATCATTTCGAAAGTATACCGGTAAGTACCTAGTGAATGAACAAGAGGGCACCCAAAGAACAGGAAGTACCTTTCAGATTGACAACATTACTTCCCCAAACTATGTAGAATGCTACATTGTTTGATGGTTCTTGTATGATACAGAAATTATCCAACAATTTCCAGAAGAACTGGATAGCCCATGGAGTAGAAACCAGCAAAATACATCATTCAGAACATAGCACAAGATGTAAAGTTTCCCAAATGCGGAGATTCTCAGGCTACTCTTTATTGTCAGAGTCTTGTTTGAAGATTAATGGGAATTCGTCATCTGCTTCTGAAAAACCATGTTTCTCACCAATGATCCTCAGCGACTCGTATATTTGGTACATGGAAGGCCTATCCTTAGGCCTAGGAACCACGCAAGAACAAGCAACTTTCAGAAACTGCAAAATTTCGTCATCGTGTCCTCTCCCACTGATAGATCGATCGATTACATCCTTGCTTCGACCACTGTTAGTTAACTGATTGACCCAATCCACCAGATTTCCCTTGAATACTTCCTCCACATTGCAGATTTCCAGTGGCTTCTGCCCAGTCACCAATTCCAAGAGTACCACTCCAAAACCATAGACATCGCCCTTTAGAGATGCAACCATAGTGCTCGAGTACTCAGGAGCCACATAACCAAACTCACCCAAATCTCCATTGCGAAATGAGCTATCGTTCGAATCCCGAGGATTGACTAGTCTTGCCAACCCAAAGTCAGTTATTCTAGCATCCAAATCATCATCAAGGAGAATCACATGAGAGCTAATGTTCTGGAGCAAATATGGGGGCTGGCACCCATGGTGAAGCCAAGCGAGCCCTCTTGCTGCACCCACACCTATCCTAAGCCTGGTAGGCCAATCCAATGTGCTATACTGACCAATCACGTGCAAATGGGAGAACAAAGTCCCACCAGGCATGTGCTTATACACCAAAAGCTTTTCTTCCTCGATAACACAATAACCCAAAAGAGGCACCAAATTGGGATGCCTAAGCTGCCCCAATCTGTTCATCTCTAATTTGAAAAACTTCTCGCCAAGCGAACAGGTGCTGAGCCTCTTCACAACAAGAGCCGAACCATCAGGCAACACAGCCTTATAAGAAACCCCTGTTCTCGTGGAAATCAAAATGTTCCGAGCATCGAAACTATTAGTAGCAGCAAGAAGATCAGCTAATTTGACCTTCACGAGGGGCTTCTGAAACAAAGACACCTGAACAAGCTTATATGCTCTCAACCGCTCAATCCAACTACTACCATCCTTACCAGCAGCAGCGGCATATCCTCTATTCTTCCGACTAGCTCCACCAAAGTACCACCACCAGAGCCCAAACCCTAGCAACAAAGACCCTGCAGCTCCAACAACACCCGCAGCGATAATAATAGCAAGGCTCCTCTTACTCAACCCCCCACACGACCCAAGAGGCTTACCACACAGCCCATGGTTGCCAGAGAAATCTTCGGAACTGAACTTGGACAGCTCCGACGGTATAGATCCAGAGAGATCATTGTCCTTGACAGAGAACTGCTTCAACCGGTCCAAGCGACCCACCTCGTAAGGAATGGGGCCGGACAGCTTGTTATCGCTCAAAATCAAGTTGTTCAAGAACCTACAGTCGACGATCTGGCTGGGGATGGGGCCGGTGAGCGAGTTCGAGGAGAGATCGAGCCTGACGAGGTAAGGCAACCACTGGCAGATTTGCGTCGGGATCGGGCCGGCGAGCTTGTTTTGGGAGAGATCCAGCGTCTGGAGGCTGTGACAGTTCTTGAGCGACTCGGGCAAGCCGCCGGAGAGCTGGAACCCGGTGAGCTGGAGGCTGATGATGCGGTTCTCGTTGAGGTTCCAGCAGGTGACGCCATCGAGGTTGTTGCACAAGTGGGAGGCGGAGGTGTTGGTGAAGGTCCACGAGCTGAGGGAGCCCTCCGGGTCGGAGAGCGAGCTCTTCACGCCCTCGAGGCAGAGCACGTCGTCCTCGACGGCGGCGGCGAACAGTAGCAGCCAGCGGAGGGAGAGAATCACTGCGGCCGCGGCGGAGGCGGAGGCGGAGGCGAAGACCGACATGGAGTCGGGACGGGGGGGTTAGGGTTTATTAGCCTGGGATCGGAGGAGAAGTGAGGGGGGATCCAGGGGAACGTGGGAGGGGCAGTGGTGGAGAATGAGCGGCCATTGACCGAGTCACACAGAGATAGAGAGAGGTGAAGGGAGGAGAAGATGCGACTTTGACTGACCCCCTTCCCGTCGTCGTTTTGCTTCGATCATGTTTTGATTTTTGAGTCGTTTTACTTGACCTCTTTAAACCTTTTTCTTTTTCTTTTTCTTTTTGCCAAATACCCAAGTCGATTGGAAGCTTTTTACGAAAAGAGAGCTAAAATTTTTTTTTTTATCAATTTGGGTCGTCTAAAAAAAATGAAATATGAGTCCGTCCGACAAGGGGGTGTCGGACGACGAACCCAGTTCGGCACCTCCTCCACTTCGCCCAATCAAATTTGCAGAGAAATTCGCAGAGAGAGAGAGAGAGAGAGAAGAATTGGGAGGTGAAGTACAAGACGGGGCAAAGAAGAAGGTGGAGGAGCTTGATGTAGGCACTCGGGGGAAGAGGGGGGGGGTTTCTCCCCTGCCGTTCCGCAATAGAGTTGTTGAAAGGCTGCTCGTTCAACAGCTCTACTTTCGAACGACCATTGATTCGACAGCTAGTGATCATTCAACGGTAAGATTGTTGGATGGACCCTTAACTCATATTTTCCTCCCAATGGAAGTCGAATCAGTAAATTTTATTTTTCTTGACCTCTATTTCACAGAAAGCCCGTCGATTGAGGGGGAGGCAATGCGGTGTCGTTTTTCCGTTTGGTTTAGGTTAAAGAGCAATTTCGAGTGGTGACTGGCGAGAGCGAATTAATTGAAAGATTAGTCTAAAGTTGCAGCGTTGCAAATGTTTGACCGATGGAGAGTCGCACTGACCTGTCGCTGTAGATTGGTTGGACAAAAGTGACTTGCCCCCACACACATTGATTTCTCGTTATCTATCTTGTCTTTTTTTTTTTTTTTGGCCTCTTTATTCGTTATTATTTTATTTTATTTTTTTGAGTATGCTTGTTAATTATTTTAATATTATATTATAAAATAAGATGTGACCAGCCTTGTAAAAAAGGGAGAGGGGCTAGGGGGAACGAGGATCACGTTGTGAGATGGTACTCAAGTCGATGTCCTTGCCGTGAATACTTTTTGCGCTCCCCGTTGGCTTTGCTTCCACTAAGGATCAGCCAATGACCTATTTGATAACGTAATTTTTCTCCAATAAAACGTCGGGAGCGCCTAGCACGAAGCTCGATACCTCCGCCCTAAGAAATCACCACAAGAGAGCTCACATCGAGACTCTTGTCTTCACTCAAAAGTTCAAACCAATAAATTACGAGTCAATAAAGATATATCAACTGTTTCATACCACATCGATTCTCCAATATGGTACTTTGCTAAGACAACTCGCACATGCATCGTAGCAATCTCTTTCTCATGTGTGAGCTTTGATACCATTTGTTGAGAGCGTGTAACAGAAATCCGATAACTTTACCGAAGAGACACTAAGAGGGAAACCAAATTCGAGCTCATTAACATATCTAGTTGGACTTACCTTCGCTAAAAAATGTAAACCAATGAGTCATGGGATGTATTAAATACTCCATACTACATCTTTTCCAAACGTGAGTCTTCTCTGAGATAACTCACAAGTGCATCCTAACATAAAACAATTTAATTTTAATGAGATCGAATGTTGTAGATTAGCAAATTATTAAAAATCGTTTTTTTCGAGTCTTTTCATTAACTCCTTTCTTTTGATAAGTTTCCCTACATTATATAATATGACAATTGGAAATTTCCTAGTTGTTATCATTGCCTATGCTTTACATTTCAGAGAATATCTCACATTAATCTAAAATCCAAACTAAAGAATTCAATCTTCATTTTGCCCAAAATACGAAGATTCGTATGAAAGGATATACATTTCAACTAGTAATTTATACTAGTGGACAAAAATTAATACAATGTAAAAATCCAAATTAAAGAATTCAATCTTCATTTTTACATTTCAGATAATGTTTCACATTAATCTAAAATCCGAACTGAAGAATTCAATCTTCATTTTGCCCAAAATACGAAGATTCGTATGAAATGATATACAATTCAACTAATAATTTATACTAATGGACAAAAATTAATACAATGTAAAAATCCAAACTAAAGAATTCAATCGTCATTTTGCCCAAGATACGAAGATTCATATGAAATGATATACAGGTCGACCAGTAATTTATACTAAGGACAAAAATTAATACATTCACAACTGTGCACAAAATATATGTACATCTGCACACGCACGCTAAAAGTATAATATTTGAGTTTCTTTGACTAGGTCAAAATAATGCGATGGGACCCACAAATAAAAAGAAAAATAAAAATAAAATTCAATAAAAGCAAAAAGAAAAATAAGAGGTTCGGGAGTCTTCCGTCGCAGGAAGAAAAGAGGGAAGAGAGAGAGGAAAAAAAAGGGAGGAGGAAGGGAAAGAGATAATCATGCGTGCGCGCCATCTGCCACGGATGCCTCACTAAGCTTGTTTCACTATGTGCTGCAATGCTAGATAAGTGCTCACACTCTTCCTTCGTCTAATCGAAATGTTTTTCATTTTTATGGTTCAAATTCAAATTTGTGGAAATATTGAGCCGCAAAATCAGATTTTTGAGTCATTAAGTTGAAATTCTTAGGGAAAATGATGGTTTAGGGTGTTGTGGAACTATGGGACTTTACAAAACTCAATTTGGACTTACGATTTGTCTGAAATGACAATTTTAAGTGGTCCTCTTTGTTGGAAACGTGAATTCAGGCCACAATGACTACATTTTTTTGCTTGTTTTTATTTACTTTTGGTACGCACTTATTGGGGGGTCGAAGTATGTTAAATAAGCTTCATTTTGACTATAGTATTGCATTAATTAGAGTTCGTTTGGTCAAGTTGAGGAAGTTTCCACAATTAGTACTGGAAAAATCTTAGTTTTGGGGTTTTTGATGTTATGAGGCCCAATTTTGGTGTCGCTCAAATGTAATTATTATAGAAGATAAACTTAAAAGTGTTGCAAAGCTAATACTTTTGACGGTTCATGAATTGGATTTATGGTTTATCTGAACGAAATTTTTAAAGTTTAGCGTGCATGCTGTTCAATGTGCAATTAGTAGCTTTTTGACTCGTAGGTGTCGAGCTGTTGATGTTTATATATCGTTTAGTTAAGTCTTTCGCTAGCATAGTGTTTCTATAGGTTTTAATTTTTTTTATTAATTTCTTAGAATTTCAAGTTTTGCAGTTTGAGTAACTACTATAGATTGGATTTTGACTTTTTAATTTGAGTTGTACTTTCTCCTTCTAAAAATTTATAAAACTCGTAACTTAAAGATGAGCACGTGTATTATGGTTTAATTTTCTTGAAAATGTAAAGAGATGTGATGTTTAGAGTATTGTTCTTGCATAAATAAGATCGAGTTATTACTACTCTTTGATTATTTGATATGATTTGTTGATGATTGTCTTATGTTGAGACCAAAATGCTATTTGAGAAATATATTTTAAGGAAGGCTGTGGATTCAATTTGTGAAACTAATTATTGTGATTTTTTGGATTTTGTGTTGTGATTAATGCTCATATCACTATGATTAGAACCCACTAAGTTAAGGGTAGTATGCATATCATAAGGAAGTCATTGAGCCGAATTGCTAGCTAAAATAGACGATAGATCTAACTAAAATGGGTAAATTTGATCACCTTGTCACGACATTAAATACCGTAGTTGAGAATGAATACGAAATTATTCGATGGATAGACCATCGAAAGTTTGTTTAATAAGATTAATCAAAGGATTAGACCATTGATGGTTTGATATTATTATGAATTGACATTTGATTTACTTTAATAAATGTATAGTAATTTTTCGATCCGCTTAGAATAGATTATACTTGTCACTAAGCCATGGTTGTTCACCCCTTTATCTCAATGCTCTTTCAGGTTCATCGACAAGCATTAAGTAAGATCGAGCGTACGTTAGCTACGGGACTTTTTAGGATAGTGGGGGTATATATATTTTGGATAAATTGTATATAGTTGGTGAGTTTCAGCTTCATCGGCAAGTATTAAGTAGGATTGAGCATACATTAGTCGCAGGACTTTTTTGGATATGGGGGTATATATATATTTTTGGATAAGTTGTATATAGTTAGCGAGTTTCAAGCTATATGTGAAAAGATATGTGTGTATATCTTTTGATTTGACAGATAAGCTTTGCCTTTTGTGAACATGTGACCTTTTTATCAAATATATATGGAGGCATATATATTTGGATATCGGGTTTTTACTCAAATTTTGTTTGAGGCTACGTCATTTAATTAAAAAGGACGACCTTGTTACACCTTTTTTCTTGGAGGATTGGGATGTGACGAGAAGAGCCCGCATGACTTGATAAATGTATCGACATTTTTTGAGAAATATTTTCCCAACTTATATTCATTATAGTATAAAAATTAATAACTTTTATCCTTTATTCTCTTAAACAAATCACAAATCACTGTGCTTCCACGATAATTAGAGATGGAATACTGGCCTCCGAAGATATTAAATCCCATAAAGATTTTTTGGGGGATTAGAGATTCAAGAACTAGAGAGCTCATTTCGTCTGTGGGCTTTAGAGATCCAATCCACCACTAAATTTCCCAATAATTTTTGGGTCGAAGGTCCCAATAGCTAGAGATGTTCAAATTGAAAGGTTTGGTCGGGCAGATTTCTCCGAGGCCGAATAGTGAGCTCGGACCGAATGATTCTTAGTTCTGTCGAGGCTTATGGGACCACCGGGCTTAGCCCAATTTGGTAACTAGGCCCAGTTTTTGGTCCAAGGAAAATTGCCATGGGCCTATAGCGACAGAAAACAGAAGAGCACTTAAAATTCTCGAAGTCGCTTCTGGTCACAGACTTTCAATTTGGTGGCGCTTTCCCTCGAGCTAGCCAGACCTTAGTGTGTAGTTGGACGCCCGATCAGGCTTGGACGAGTTTCGTCACGAGCAAAGTAAGTGTCAAAAAATTCTTAAATCTTTTGCATTCATGCTAATTCAGTCCTAACCTTTTTAAATTAGGCTATTTTAGTCTCAAACCTTTTGTATTTATGCCAACTGAATTCATTCGCTCAATCTTAGCCGAAAATCGCTTATGTGGACATCGGTAGTCCCACATGTCACGAATGACGCTAACGTTGACTTTTTTTGGTATTTCTTATTTTATGATCTGTTTTCTTCTTTTTCTTTTTTTAAATTCTTTTTTTCCCTATTGAGGACCAACGAGGGTCTCTAGCCGACCCTTGTCGGCCCTAGGCCCTCGCCAAGGCATCGTGGCCCTCTCAAGGTCCGAGCGAGGGGTTAGTCAAGGACCCTCGCTTGAGGCCAATCGGCGAGGAATTAAAAAAAATGAAGAATAGAGAGAGGAAAAAAACCAAAAAAAAATTATAAATTTATATTAAAGAATTATTCACGTCAATGCCAACCATAGGATGCTCGACGACCGTGTTTTTTTTTATTAAAATTGACTGGATAGACTCAGTTCACAAAAATGTAAAAGATTTAGGATTGAATTGACACAATTAAAAATTTTATAACTAAATTGGCATAAATACAATAGTTTGATGGATTTTTTTTTTTTTACACTTATCCCGAGATCACAAGAGTCAAATAGAGACGAGAGGCGAAGACGACGAGAGTGACTGGTGGTGGCAGCGAGCGAGTGAGAGAGCCCGAGGCAGAGAAAATGTCTGAGAAGGGAGGCGGGCGCTTGCAAATTAGGGTCGCCCCATTCTAATTTTGCTCGGACAAGATCGGCTCGAAGAGAAAGAAAAACTATCGGTCCAGGCAGTCCGACTTGGTCCCATTTTATCCCAAAAGAACTAATTTGGGTCGATTGGGTGATCCGAGTTTTTGGGACACCATGAACTTTTTTAACACGCTAGATGGGGTGATCCTAACATAGAACATTTCCTTCGCAGCACATTGTGAGATTTTGAACGAGAAACCTTCAAATTTTGAAATTGAAAATGTCGCAACGCACGGCCAACGACACGACGCGAGGCCTTAAGGTTCATGCCTACACCTCATGATGATAAAAGAATAATCTCCTTAGAGAGGAGGGCAAACTATGACACTATTTTGTTAGACTTAGTAAACTAGTCGTGTGAACGAGTGCCTTTAGGACACTCGATAAGCATACTAAATAAGCAGCAGTTGAATTATTGGCTTTTAAAACCAATTACATACGAATTGACAAAAACAACGGGGACTAATGGTTTTATGTTTCGCGGGAAATGTTAAAAGGTTATTTTACATGGCTATAAAATTCCCCATTTTTTTTTTCCAAAATAGGTAAACGATAATGGGTTGTAAATGTAAAAGCACGCTCATGATGAGTTTTAAAATTCAAAAGATTCGAAATGGCTACATCCTTTCTTTTTTATTGCTTCTCGACAAATTTTAAATTCATATTCACGTGATCTAACGTCACTCCTTTCTTTTTTTTTCTACCGTTCTCCTTTTCTTTTCAATTCTTTGAGAGGTCTCTTTCTTATGGACAAAAGGACGAGGGCTTGCTTACGTGATACAATCGATCGAGATCCTAATAAATAAATAAATAAAATGGCAAGAAGGAAGCAAAAACCATGGAGATAGGTTTCTAATGCCATCATGCGACATATCGTACACCCAAAAATATTGTAATAAAAAAGGAAAAAGAAGCGGAGAGACATATCGACAAGAATATTCACGGACAGATATTTTTCTTTACCTAAGTTGAGAAGAGGTTCCCAAAGCAAGCCGGACCAATAACGGGGAGAGTACCGGGTCCTCTCCCCATTTACCCACGAAAAGGCAACCCGGACCAACTGGACCGCCACCACGAAAACGACACCGCATCTTCGTTCCCACTTGGATGTTTTCCCTAAGCTTTTTAACCACATAAAATCTGTACAAACCAGACAAATTACTCCTACTTAATGACCCTCTAACTCTAAATTCTCTGCTTTCATCTACACCAGAAGATCCCCCCCCCACACCCCACCATTTAGCGACGTTGCCGCCTAATTTATGGATGCCATCTCGAATGATAATGACCCCCAACAACAAGACGTTTGATTCCTCAGGCGACGCTGATGATGCTGTTGGTCGGCGACGAGTGCGGGGTCCCCGCCGGCGACGACACCGCCTGCTGGTCGTCGGCGGGTATCGCGGTTGTGAGCTTGAGGGACAGAGGCCAAGGTTTCGCCAGCTCCGGAGCCGCAGTCGCCTTGTTGAGGTCGAGGGCGGCCATTTTCGAAGACGAAGGGATCGGGAGGATCGGAACCGGGCGGACGGGCTTCGACAGGTGGCCTTCTTTTCCCAGCTGCAGATTCTCGCCGGTTCCCGGCGAAGCTGCCGGAGGAAAGGAAAGAGGGAAGCTTGGTACTTGGTGCGCTTGACGACCTTCCTCCATTTTAGAACTGGAAACCCCAAAGTACTGCAACAGAAATTTCAGGGGAAAAACAAACTCAAGTTGATACCATACTGTTGATTGAATTTTTTTTTTTTTTTTTTATGTACGATTCTTTCTAAACCCTAGAGGAAAGGTCGATTATTCCATTTATGGCACTGCTTTACCGTTTATGGAAAAGAAAATCCAGAAAGAAAAAAATCAAGGATAGGCTCTCACAGCCTCTTATTAGGCACGTTCAATGCTGATAAAGACAACAAATCACAAAAGGTTGTGCAAGGATTGGTCGATTTGGGTTGTTCATCAACAGCTAGCAATGCCATGTCAGGAGCAGGGACACCAATTAATGCTCTTGTTACTTCAAAATAGTGCAGATTTTCGGGAAAAAAGAAGAAGATGATTATCTGAAAATTTAATTAATGCTGTGTTTACCGAGTCGGTGGTGATGTCGAAGAGGCTGGACCGCCGGCGGCGGCGATGGTTCTGGTTGATCCGCCGGAGGAAGTACTTCTGGGCGTGGCTGGCCACCTGGGTCGGCGTCCGCGTCTTCACGAAGTTTCTGGAGATCCCTCTCCAATCACCCTTCCCCACCTTCTGGAGCCCCAGCAAGAAGAGCCTGTGCTCCTCCTCCGTCCATGGAACTCCTATAAGTTAAGCCCCCGTAATTAAATTAAATCACCTCAAGAATTTCCCAAGACCCCAGTTCACCTAACTAAAAACATCGTATAAAGTCCGACGACCCGGATACAGTTCATCGAATTTTGCAGTGTTACAGATTATGGCGATCCAATTACCTCTCTTCCTCTCACGGCTGCGACCGGAGGGGTGAACGACGTCGTCGGAGGCGTAGCCGGCGTCGGCGACGTTGGAGGTCTCCGGAGTGTGCTCGTACTGTGAGAGGTTGGTCATGCTCGCGCTCTTCCTAAAAGCCGAGCCCTCCGCCGTCAGACGCACCCCAAATAGCATGATGCCCCCGGTCCCCTCCGGCGCCGCCGCGCCGCTCCCGCACCCTCCGTCCGCGCAAGTCCTCGAGTTATGCCCGTTGTTCCCGCACTGCGAGCAAGTCCGCGACATCTCCTGGACTGCCCCTCCTCTCCACTCCACTCGCTGATCACACACGCCGACGGAGCCTGAGATACGGATGTGGGCGTCAAAGCTCCCCAGACCACGCAAGAGGAGGAGAGAGAAGCAGAGCGCTTCTAGAGAGAGAAAACGTGGGGGGTAAATTGCATGGCGACGGGTGGAGGGTTAAGAGAGCGACGGGGGAGTAAATAAGCGGTGGGGATGGACTGATGGACGAACGGCGCATGGCGGCCGTTCGAATATTGAGCGATTTAAACGAGGCCAGGTGTCCTCGGAATTTCACTCCTTTGAGAATAATTTGCCCACACGTTATCCGAATTTTATTTAATGCCAATCATATAAATAGCCTTCCTAATTATGTGCAATTACGAAAGGAATGGATTATAATAATCTAACGTGAAAATTTATATGGTTAATTCGTTTCCATGATTCGATGGTGTCAACAATCATTCTAGACCTTTTGACGTGTGCGCGTGATTAATTAAGTTAATGGGTCGTGGTTAAAGCTCGTTCGAGGCAAAAAGGTGGAGCGGACTGAGGAGAAGATTGTCTGCTCGCCAATGGAAGTGGAGGGCCAATGATCTTTGGTTTAAGTTAATGGAATGTGGGGTTGGAAATGAACTGAAATTTAATAAGAGAAAAAGGGGCGGCGGAGCAGCAAAGGAAGGGGGGGGGGGAGGGCATATTCGATTGGCCCTTCCTTTTTGGAAAAGGGATTTGGTTCGTGTATGTGTTGACCCCATCGTCCTTCGTCCATAGTGAACGGTGACGGCGGCGGGCGATAGTGGTGGTGGTGGTGCGATCGTGGTGGTGGTGGGGAGGGGATAAAGAGGAGTCGGAATTGCCTTTCTTTATAGTTTGAAGGTTTGGTGGGCGGCTGCTGGCCTTTTCCTTCCGTTCTTTCCTTTGTTTCGTTCCGCCTTTATTTTTTTTTATTTTTTTATTTTTTCGTTTCCCCGCTTTGACCTTTGGTAGTGAAAGTGGATTGTCCCCACCTCCAGAGATCTCGCTTTGATTCTCTTCACATGCATGGGGGCTTCGCCCAAAAGCCGACGAAACGTGTCGATGTCGTCGCGAGACCGTACCGTGGATTACGACTTAAGAAGGAAGATGAGGAACGACAAGACAACGATAAACCGGTTGGACATTTCCGTAATCTTATTCTCGGCGGTGACGAGACAAATCGGAACCGATTACGGTTAGAACAATTATAAATGATGTGCCCGTCGCATGTCCACTGCAGCAATGTTCTTCGCGTCGTCTGCGGCGCCACCGTTGCACACTAAGATAAGAATTCGCGGATCATAAGTGCAGGGACAGATGAATATCTTATTTATTAGCTGATTCATACTTCCTTATGACAGGAAAGCACGTAAATTCCGTTCCATACTGAGTGGACGGGGATTTCAAGAGAACGGTGCTCCTCGGACATAAGAGGGCTTTTACAATTTAAGTCGGTAAATTTTCATTAGTAATTTAGATTTGAGCTCATAAATAACTATCGGTAAATATACTTTTTTTTTTCATTTGTAATTAAGTGACGTAACGACAAGCGCGGAGTGCAAGTTATAGTGGAATCCTCTACTGGACATAGGCTTGATTTAAGAATGAACCGAGATAAAATTTCTCGTCCCTTTTTTTTTTCCTCGCTTTACGTTTTGCTTTCGCTCGATTGTGGGCCGAATCCTAACGTTTTTTCTTTTCTTTTTCTGTTCCTTCATCGCATCTTCCACGTTAACGGTCGAGGTTTTGATCATGGATGCCCTTAATGTGGATTTGGAATTAGGCAAAGAGATCTTTTGGATGTTCCGCCAATCAGAGACATCCCCATTAAAAATTGAAGGGCGACTACGACCGTTTAACATTAAGCGCGGCCCCCCTCCCCGCCGACGAATGCATTATTTAAAAGCGCGAGTCGGCAGAGCGAGCTAAGTGGAAAGGAATAACCACACGTGCCCTGATGGGCAGCGTCAATGACAGGACGAATCGAAGGTTTTCCTTTCCTTTCCTTTCCTTCGGGTGGTGGGTTTGAAGAAGCGGGCGGGTGCGGCTCACGTGCGCTAAATGGGGCCTCCTTTTTTGTCCGGGCACGTGTTGGGGAGCGAGGCGTTTGTCGGGGACGCGTGCGACATCGATCGGTCACCTCGGTTCTCCCCGAACTTCGTGCGGCGGCTGTAAGGTTCCCCGGCCCTCCTCAGCCGCTCTGTCTCGCTATCCTCGTTGGTCCTCCTCGCTTTCCTGCCCGCCTGATTTTCGTAGCTCCCATCCAAAGGCCCGGTGGGGGACAAGAAGGACAAGAGTGCGCAAGAAAAAAGAGAGCAAGAAAAGGAGGAAAAGAGACCCTTCGTGAACGTCACCTTGTCTCCGTTTTTCCTCCATGGATCATTCCCACGTCAGCCCACGAACCGGCTGACGACGGAAAGCATTCGATTTCGCATCCGAATCGGGCTAGAGGGTTTTCATTGTGGGGAAACAGGTTCCCGTATGATGACCCGGCACGATCCACTTGGACCTGATAGCCAAGCGAGAGTCGATCGGCGTGAGCGACTGATATGGAAGGGGGTCGCTCGAGCGGATCGAGTCCCACGGGGTCCTAAAGCCAATACGAGACTCGATGACGTATGGCAAAGCTCTCCCACACGAGGTACCGACGGTATCATCGATAACTCGGCTCAAAGCCCTAGCTAGAGACTCCATAGGTAGCTCTCGCCGGGCATGCGCGGCGAGCTATATTGCGATCATATAAGCCTCACAATATGAACTCTCTACTACTTGATGAATGTGAGAAATCCGACCCGTCTCCTTTCACATGCTCGTTCCGGTGAACTTTTTGAGGAACTCTTGTAGAATCCTCCCAATATAAGGAAGAAAAATGCACATAAAGAAAGTCATTACGTGTAACACGTACCAATGGTGTGACGTTCCACATGATAAATGACAAAAGTGTGAACAAAGTAGTCAACAATCGTGTGGCGGATCGATCTAGACTGTGCTCCTGCGGTTCGTCAGCCTTGATGTGAGTCTCGGTGCTTGTTCTCATTACTTTGCTTTTTGAGGAACTCATTTCGCTATGGAGCAATATATGCTTCTTAAAGATCATCCGCACAAATGCATAAAAAACAAAGTCTCAATTTCACAATTCAGGGCTTGATTTCTTTTATTTTTTAATTCGTAGGATCTTGTGAACCTCGATCCAATTTTCAAACACCCCAAACCTTGCATAGAAAGCAGTTTTCTACAAGCATTCTTACTGGGATCTAGATCACAAGCGATAATACAAGTCACGCCTTTTCTTTTTCTTTTTTTTATCTTTCTGGGGAGTCGTTTTAACATTCGCACAAATAACTCGTCAAATCTTTCAATGAGGATCTTGTGCAGATCGACATAATCTCAAGAGATTCGATATCGATTTTTAGATCATCCTTGACAGAAACACCCTTGTTGCCGAAACAGCACGAATCCTTGTCCTCATCGTCGTTGTCGCTCCAATATGCTCTGATGCATGAAAATCATCTGTTCTTTGGTTTTCTCCCTCCTAAAGTTAATGGATTAATCACAAATTTTTTTTTGAAACGAAGGATGACCCATTTAGGAAGGCAGTTAAGGCGCCAAATCGAGCTAAATATGAGAAGTAGGCTTACTTGGAGTCCTCTTTGAAGGGCCCATGGGCCGGGTTGTCCTTCCCAAGTCCAACGCCAGAGCCCTTGGCTGGGCCCGACCTCAGCGACCTCTCGCAGGTAGAGAGGATCGAATTCTTCATATCCATGACTAGCACAGATTCCATGCTGCTTTCCTTAATTTTCCTTAGGCCAACTCCCCCTCCCCCCTCAAAAAAAAAAAAAAAACCACTTACGTGTTCCTGGGATAACAAATATTCTGACTTTTCAAATGATAAAAAAAAAAATCTCCACAATTTTCATGCGTAGGAGGAATATGGCTCCGGTCCATGCATTTGATGCCACTACAAAAAAAAGGCCATTTAGCCACGAAAAATTAGCGACAAAATTAATTCGTCCCTAATTTGCGACGAATTTTGCGACTGAAAAATATTCATCGCTAATTTGCGACAAAAAAATATTCGTGGCTAATTAGCGACGAATTTTGCCACGAAAAAATATTTGTCGCTAATGTGCGACGAATTTTGCCACGAAAAAATATTCGTCGCTAATGTGCGACGAATTTTGCGACGAAAAAAATTTGTGACTAATTTGCAACGAATTTTGTGACGGAAAAAATTTCGTAATTTTGCGACGAAAAATAATTTGTCGCTAATTCGCGACGAATTTTGCCACGAAAATTGCTTTCATTGCCAAATTCCACAAAAAATTTGATTTTAGCCACGAAAAATTAGCGATGAAAACGAATTTTTGCCCATAGAAGTCATCGCTAATATTCGTGTAGCATGGCGCCAATTTTTGTGACAGCGCATTTGTGTCAAACTTTGTCGCTAAAGTTTCGACAAAGTATTTAGTCGCCAAATTAGCGACGAAATACTTAGTCATCGCTAATTGGCGACAAAATGTATTAATCGCAAAATGTATTCATCGCAAAATTAGCGACGAAATACTTAATTGTCACTAATTGGCGATAAATACTAATTAGCAATGACATTTGCGACCAATAATCTAAAGTATCCAATCCGTTAGATCATGTTGATATCACAAAGGACATACATGATCTAATGACTCACTTGTATGGGACCTATATGTACCAAGAACAATTGATATTTTTTGACTCCTCTCTCTCTGCATAAAAATAAATAAATGAATCGAGATCTGAAACTCTTATGAATCGTAATTTATGCACTTTCTTATCACATCATGGATTTTTCAAAGATAACATATCAATGTTATTGAAATTTAAGTCACATGACATTTGTTTATGTAAAACTATCACTACAAAAAAAGAGATTTTACTCGCAAAAAATTAGCGATGAAAGTGAATTCGTCGTAAAATTGCGATGAAAATAACTTTTGCCACACATTTGTTATTCCGATCGAAAAATGCTTTCCCAATCTTGAATTTTTCGTGAACAGACACAACCTAATTTTGGAAGAAATTCCAATGTGATCCTTCTAGAGAGGCACTAGGTAGGACAATCGGTGATGACTGGATCGTCATGTCAGCTATTTCTACCGAAAATTGATTGAAAGTAAGCACTACAAAAATAAGGGCTTTTAGCCACGAAAAATTAACGACGAAATTGATTTTCATCGCTAATTATTAGCGACAACGTTGAAAAATACCTATTAACGAAGCAAATTCAATGAAGCAATAACTGGTACCATAAAGAAGCCCCCATAAACTAGAGAGCCTTGACCAATTTGAAAGATCATTTGATGTAGTTGAAATAACTGAATTTTGGGTTGTTCGAGCAAGCAAGGGAAATTCTATGAAATTCATAACTGTCTCAATGTTATTTTTTTTTTACTTTTTTTATTGTCTAAATATTCAGGAAGTAAGACCATTTCAATGCTCCTTTTCACCATGCATAAACTAAACCAACAATTAGGATAAGCACAAAAATTAAAGCTACTATAAATACGAATACCCCTCAATACATCGAAACTCATTGGCCATGGATAAAGAAAAACCATTTCATCATAAAAAACAACAAAAACTAGAGCAAACATATAATAATGGATTCGAAATTGTAACCAAGCATCGCCCATTGGCTCTATACCTGATTCATAACTCGAAAGTTTCTCTGGCCGTTTGCTAATCGGGGCTAAAATTCCGGAAATTAGAAATAAAATAGCGACGAATTCGTTAGAAAATTAGCGACGAATTGAGAAATTCGTCGCAAATTTAGCAACGAATACGGAAATTCGTCGCAAATTTAGCGACGAATTCATAAATTCGTCACAAAATTAGCCACAAACAAAAAATCGTCAGAAAATTAGCGACGAATTTCCAAATTCGTCGCTAATTAGCCCAAACAAAATTAGCGACGAATTCATAAATTCGTCGCAAAATTAACCACAAACAAAAAATCGTCAGAAAATTCGCGACGAATTTAGAAATTGGTCACAAAGTTAGCGACGAATTCGGAAATTCGTTGCAAAATTCGCCACAAACAAAAAAATGTCAGAAAATTAGCGACGAATTTAGAAATTCGTAGCAAAATTAGCGACGAATTTCCGAATTCGTCGCTAATTAACCCAAACAAAATTAGCGACGAATTTAGAAATTCATAGCAAAATTAGCGACGAATTTCCGAATTCGTCGCTAATTAGCCCAAACAAAATTAGCGACGAATTTAGAAATTCGTAGCAAAATTAGCGACGAATTTCCGAATTCGTCGCTAATTAGCCCAAACAAAATTAGCGACGAATTTAGAAATTCGTAGCAAAATTAACGACGAATTTCCGAATTCGTCGCTAATTAACCCAAACAAAATTAGCAACGAATTTAGAAATTCGTCGCAAAATTAGCCATAAACAAAAAATCGTCAGAAAATTCGCGACGAATTTAGAAATTTGTCGCAAATTTAGCAACGAATTCGGAAATTCGTCGCAAAATTAGCCACAAAACAAAAAATCATCAGAAAATTAGCGACGAATTTAGAAATTCGTAGCAAAATTAGCAACGAATTTCCGAATTCGTCGCTAATTAACCCAAACAAAATTAGCGACGAATTTAGAAATTCGTAGCAAAATTAGCGACGAATTTCCGAATTCGTCGCTAATTAACCCAAACAAAATTAGCGATGAATTTAGAAATTCGTAGCAAAATTAGAGACGAATTTCCGAATTCGTCGCTAATTAGCCCAAACAAAATTAGCGACGAATTTAGAAATTCGTCGCAAAATTAGCCATAAACAAAAAATCGTCAGAAAATTCGCGACGAATTTAGAAATTTGTCGCAAATTTAGCGACGAATTTGGAAATTCGTCGCAAAATTAGCCACAAACAAAAAATCGTCAGAAAATTAGCGACGAATTTAGAAATTCGTAGCAAAATTAGCGACGAATTTCCAAATTCGTCGCTAATTAGCCCAAACAAAATTAGCGACGAAAATGAATTTTCGTCGCTAATTGATTTTGCTATGAAAAAATTTATTGGTCGCTAAATAATTAGCGACGAAAAATATATTTCGTCGCTAAATGATGCTTTTGCAAGGAAAAAGTTTTTTGGTCGCTAAATAGTTAGTGACGAAAAATAATGTTCGTCGCTAAATGATGAGTTAGCGACGAAAACATGTGTTCGTTTCTAAATTATGATTTATATTGATGATTTTGCGATGAAAACATTTTTTGTCGCAAACTTATTAGTGACGAAAAAGAATTTTTGTCGCTAAACGATGATGTTGCGACGAAAAAATGTGGTCGTCACTAAATATTTAGCGACGAAAATATGTGTTCGTCGCTAAATATTAGCGACAAAAAAATGTATTCGTCGCTAATTGTTATTTTTGCGACAAAAAACTGTTTTTTGTCGCTAAATAATTGTCAAGTACGACTCTATAATGTTGAATAGAGGAGGTCCTCGAGAGCTTTTGTTGAAAAAATGTTTTCGTCGTGAGCTTGATCATGGACCAGTGAGCAGACTCGACCAGCGACGCGAGCAGAACCAAAGGCGACGCGGGCAGATCCGGTGGCGACACGAGCAGATCCGGTGGCGACCTGAGCAGAACCGGGGGCCACGCGAGCAGATCCGGTGTCCACGCGAGTAGATCCGGTGGCGACCCGAGCAGAACCAGAGGGCACGCGAGCAGATCCGGTGGTGACCCGAGCAGAACCAGAGGCCACGCGAGCAGATCCGGTGGCGACCCGAGTAGAACCAGAGGCCACGCGAGCAGATCCGGTGACCACGCGAGCAGATCCGGTGGCGACCCGAGCAGACCCAGAGGCCACGCGAGCAGATCCGGTGGCCACACGCGAGGACACTCTTTCTTGCGAAGGTCGTTTCCATTGACGGTCCAGAGAGGCTGTCCTTCATCCATTCGTTTGTTTAAACTGATTCTTCTTGACGAGGTTATTTCTATTCCTGATGCTGATTCAGTGATGCGTATGATTTTCTTTTTTCTGTTCTGCCTTTTTTTGGGCTATTCTTTTGTACTACACCCCTAATTTGGGCTGTAGTCATGTTGAGGCAACTTGATTCAAGTATGATGTTCAAATTAAAGCTCCATCTGGCTTTAGTTTCACATACTGAGGCAATCAGCATGATCAAGCTCGACCATATAATCAATGATCAATCTTCAATAGAACTGATAAATAGTTGGTTTATGTTTTTGACGTTGTATGCACTTTTGTGATCTTTGCGCTGTTCTTTTATATATTCATATTGAAACTATTTTTTTTACCCTTTTTTATTTTTCTGCCTGATCTTTGCGTATGAACCAGAGGGCACGCTGTTCTGTGTCTCTTTGTTTTATACAAATATACTGATTATCATTAAGTACATTGGCATTTAGGTGAAAAGTAGATGACAGGCAAGGAGGTTATTAGAAGAAACTAAGAATAGAAGGATACTCAGGTCAACAACAGCACCCAAGTTATCTGCATTGGCAACAAAAACATATTCCTTGCCCTGTAAACATGAAAAGTGAGATAAAAGGAGATAAGCAAACGAGAAAGCAAAACTAAGAGGGACGTACTAATGCTGATAGTGATAAAAGAAAACCTGTGAGAGAAAAGCATCAAGTTTGCCGCTGTTCATCAAGGATGGGAATACGTCACCATGACCAGGGGGAAAGGTTACATCAAAGATTTTCTATTAGAAGTTTATGACAAAGATCCAATCAAGATCGTAGAATTTTCCCTATTAAAAAGTATAAAACACACAAAAGAATGAAGAGATAGTGATTAGCCAGAAATTGTTGTCACAAAGATTAAAAAGACAAGTTCAACTGTCATGTCTACTAGGGCCAGATATTGATGACAAATAACTTCATGCATCAATTTTAATTTGCTCAAGCTGACATGCATTCTTCCCATGTCTAGGTTTCATAAAATCGTAAAAGGTGGAATGCCAAAGGACCAATGACTAGATACTGCGAACTGAAAGACCTACAATGACGAGCAAAATCACTTTGATGCAAAAATGGTCCCAGAAATTTAATCAAGAAAGCAACATGATCATGATAAATTGAAGTCCTTATGCTTGATGTATAACCAAAATTTTACCATCCATCTTTTCCAGTCTGTCCTTTGCAAGGCATAGGCATAAAATCATCAACAACCAAACGGGGATACTAGCTCTGTTTAAAATTCAATCAAGACGATTAAACTAAAAATAACTTAGTCAATTTTAGAATAAACTCATCTACTTTTGATCCAACTTTTGAGCCACCAGCGTGTGCCATTTATTATTATGGTGTTGGCATCTTAAATTTCACCTATTCATATTTCTTTGTTGACAGGCAAGGAGGTTATTGTTAGATCCAGCAATTCATGAAGAATTTACCCTTCTAAAGGTCTGTACTTGAACTTTTTCATTGAACTTTTATGGATGTGGTATTAGTGAAAGCATCATGCTTTTTTTTTTGGTAACGATTAGTCAAAGTATCATGTTAATTTGAATTAATGTTAAGTGTCTCCCCATAATTGAGCTCTTTCTTTTCGTGTCTTGGGCTCCAAATTTGCACTCCCTTGCTGCCCTATAGTTATTTACTTTTACCTATTAAAAGGAAAGGTGAAGTTGTCATGTTATGAGCATTTGGATTTGAGTTTTTCTTTTCTCAGTTTATGCTACTAGAAAATAGAAGGTGTCAAAATGAGCTGGGGCTATTTATTGATGCGAGCTTTTAGGTTCTCATCCACTAGTTCCTGAAGTTGAGATGAACCTGTGTTTGTGCGGTGGGAATGTTATTGGACGTAATTGAGTGGGGTATACTTGATCAGTTTCTTTATCGGCTCTTGTTTTGTGACACTTTCGATTGGTAGTAAAGTGCAGTTCTCTAAGGTGGATTGAGCGAAATCAAGCTTTGGTGTAGCTTCACTTGAGCTGGTGGGCGATTACCGAGAAGTCGCCTAGCCTCCATAGCCGACACCAGGCACAGGTTGGTCTTCATATTCCTCTATACATCCTGTTTCCATTTGATTTCTTGTTTTCTTGCGTTTTCTTGATGAATGCAGATTCATTGAGTTAGGATTGTGTCGTGAAAACTGTGTGTTAGACATTCTAATTCTATGATTCATGCCTTCATTGATGTAACTCTGGTATTCATCCTTACTTTTAGAATGCTTACAGATTAATTTGGCTATAACCAGAGCTCTTGAAGCTATGGGTGCCTTCAAATATCCCTCATTCATTCGTGCCTACAAGCCCTGCTGGAGCGAAATAAAGGTCATCACTGCATTGTTGGAGCGAATTTTGGGAGGCAACTGAGGATTTCAAGGACATTCTGGGTTTAATAGTGTAATTTTTGTTGCATCAGTTGCTTTAGATTTAAGTGCTTGCCATAGCATCAGATGCTGTTGAAATTCTTGTTTGGATTTTTTTGGGGGGGGGGGCAATCACATGGTTGATTGGAGCAGTACGAATGTAGAACTTCAAGCTGATACTTTTGAGTCCAGGGCTGCTAAATTAGTGAACTTTATGTTTACTCTAGTGATGTTCAAAGATGATGTGTGAAAGTTGCACTGCGATGAAATCTTACGCTTTTTCTCATGTATAAAATGAAAAACATGTACTTTAGTGACGACAAATTATTCGAGATTAATGTCTTCAATTTGATTATGATTTATGCAGATTCTAATTAGAACCGCACGATCTGTGGCTAACGAATTAGCGACAAAAATTTTCATGACAAATGTCATTCGAAACAAATTAGCGACGAATTAAAGCTTTGGTCGCTAAATCTTCTGAATCGACTAAGCGACGAATTAAAATTTCGTCGCAACTTTCGTTGCTAATTAGCGACAAACTTTGCCACGAATAATGTTCGTCGCAAATCAAATTTCGTCGCTAAATTCTCTAACAAAAGTCGGCCACGAAATTTTTTTCGTCGCAAATTTTTGTCACAAATATAGTTTGCCACGAGGTCGTTTTCGTTGCAATTTAGCGACATCGTCGCAAATTAGCGACGAATTTTGCCACGAATATTTTTCGTAGCGAAATAGCGACGAATTTTGCCACGAATATTTTTCGTCGCAAATTAGCGACGAATTTTGCCACGAATAGTTTTCGTCGCAAAATAGCGACGAATTTTGCCACGAAAATTTTTTGTCGCAAATTAGCGACGAAAGTTCAAATTTTTCGTCGCTAATTTTTGCGACGCCTAATTGGCGACGAAAATTTTTTCGTCGCAACTTAATTTAGCGACGAATTTTTCCAAATTTTTCGTCGCAAAAACCGTTGCTAAAACCTTGTTTTTTTGTAGTGTGCGGCACATGACGTGACTAATAGAGATGACATGACATGTAGAGGAAGACGTTGGCAAAAGCCGAAAACATCGTTTCTTGCCATTTTCCGATTTCTCTTAATTAAGACTAATCTGCTTCACGTAGGTTTCAGGAGATCATTGCAGCTCTTTATCCAGTAATCCGTTGTCCATGGCATATGCCGCATGAGCTCGCTTCCATGGAAAGATTTAAAGGGCGGGTTTTTTCTTTTTCCCCCTAAGCTCGTGACATCTTTTGATTCGTTTACGCAGTAATGGCATGTTTGTCCCACAAGCAAAAGCTCAGGTGTTCTTTTCTTTGAGCTTTGGCCCTTTTTCTTACCTCTGTGCAGTATTTGTCGAATGATAAGTAAAACAAAGAGGGTTGGGATGGGACGACTTGATTCAAGAAGATTAACCATTTGACGTGGTGAGTACACGGAAGCAACAGACGTGTCGTTTTCCTCCGTCTGAAAATGAGAGATTAACCTAGGCCTAACTAGACATTACAGAGAAAACGTGGACAGAAAGTTTGCGGTCCGATGCGCTGATCTTTCCAGCCTTTGCATGTGAATGCTCAAGCAGCGGCAATGTCGTTGTCATCCATTAATAAGGTGGGGAGAAAGGTCAAGATGGGCGACGAGTTCACTCACATGCAGATACCAGGTTTGTATGGTCAAGAATCGAAATGCAAAGGGCTGTTTTCATCCATTGCAGCAGGAGTTGCGTATACCTTTCGACCTTCGAGTCTGAAAAGCATGGGAGCTCGAATGAAGAAGAGCCAAGAAAGGAATTGCGCAGGAGGGGTTGAAGATTCTCGACGTCGGTCCCTTTCTTGGCCGCCGTCGTTATCCTCTCTTTGGGATTTTTTTTCCAGGGTTCCTTCTCGAAGACAATTATTTCATTATGCCGCAGTTCAGGATGGCATATGCTCACGAATCATGAGTCATAACCCTCCTTCTCCTCGTGGAAGGGACATGGAATTGTTGCATGACGTGCCATTATTTTCTGGCTAGATCCGGGCATCAATCGGATTCAAATGTTAGTGGCTTGGTTAAGATGACATTCTTTATATCAAGAGCACGCAATGGAGCCCGATCCTATCGACATATCTAGTTGGACCTACCTTCACTCAAAAGTTTAAGCTAATGAATTGTAGGCTAACTTTAATATATTAACTGCTCGACACCACATCAATTCTCCAATATATGACTTCTCCAACATAATTCATACGTGCATCCTAACAATCTCCCTATCACATATGAGCTTCAGTATTAGGTCCACTTCCTCTTAATTCAAGTATCCTTCTACGTCATTGTATCTCAACTTGCATCTCTATCAACGCCCATCAAGTCTCCCTAGCTCGAAAATCGCGTCGATCATCAAATTTCTTCCTTGATATATTCACCAAATACCAATACATATTGGGAGTGAGTCATCAATCAACCATTGGCCCTAATACCATTTGTTGGGAGCACGCGGTAGAAATCCGATACCTTCACCCATGAATATCGGCAAGAGGGAGCCCAAGTCCAAGCCCAACAATATATCCAATTGGACCCACTTTTACTCAAAATATTAAGCTAAGAAGTTATGAGCTAACTTACACGTGAATCCTAATAATGTGATGTTAGAATCAACGTACAATAACACGAAGTAAAGCGTAAAAATAGCGAGAAATATAAATCGAGATATGAGATTTTATCTTAGTTCACTCTTAAATTAGAGCTACATCCAACAGATGATTTCATTATAGTTAGCCTCTCGCACATCTTGTTAAATTTCTCAATTAAAAGAGAAAAAGAGTTTATATAATAGTAGATATTCATGAGAGGGGGCCATGTGTTTTCGTATCTCAATGGAGTATAAATCACACCCCAACACTTTAGTCACCCAAAGAAAAAACGAGAGAAAAAAAAAATAAAAAGGAGATGACCTCCTTTGAACTATGGTTGCCTAGGTGCGAGGAGACGGAGAGAGAGCAAAGAGAAAGATGGGATTAGGGTTTTGGTTGGTGAGTACGTAATTTTTCACAAGATTATGGCTAATTCAAGCTTCTTCTTCTCTTTTTGGCTCTAGAATTCAAGGCATTCTTGGTGGTGTGACTTAATTGGATCTTCCATTTGGTGGCTAACATTATGTCGACCGTTTCAATAAATTTACCTCCCTAGATTTAGAGGGTTTCAATGTCAAAAAGTGAACTTGTGTTTTGTATCCAATGTACATAAGCAAGTTCATCCATTAACCCAAAAACTAGCTTCAACAATCAATTCATAGATGTTAGAGTAATTAAATACAAAATCTTCATTTAACAACTTAAGCTTTTAGAATAGTTGACAAAAATCTTAGATCGAGAGGCCATGAGTTGCTTAAAGCTTAAGTTTTTAGAACAATTAGTAGTGATATTAGAAAATCTCATACATATATATATATATATCCGTAAGCAAGGAAAATTTTTCAAAAAATCATAAACCTATTTAACTTTTGTTAACTTAGCCCTAAACTTTTTAATTTTCTCAATTGAGTTCTAATTTTTTTTTTTTACATTTTGCCAATTGAGTCCAACCGATCAATTTTGATCAGAAATCGCTGATGTAGATAATTTTATTCATATTTTAATATTTTCTTTTGAATTTTCATGTTCTTTTTTTCATGTTTTCCTTAGTCTCTTTATTTTTTTTTCCTTTTTCTCATTTTCTTTTCTCCCTTCACCAACCTCAAGCAAGGGCCGCCCTCACCAACCTCGGGTGAGGGATGCCCAGGTTTGGGTTGGTGAGGACCATCCTCCCTAACCCCTCATGAAGGGCTGTCCTTGCCTGCCTAATGAGGGCAACTCTTGCCTGAGGCTAGCGACCTCCGTCGGCCATTGACGAGGCCCAACGGCATGTCTAGCAGAGGAAAAAGGGGAAAAAAAAAGAAGGAAAAAAATTTAAAAAATAAAAACAAAAGAAGAAAAATAATAAAATAATAAAATATCTTTAAAATTTGTTAAAATATTATTAAAAATTATTTACATCAACGATGATCGTGCCACATAGGACAGTCAATGTCTACATTAGCGATTTCTATCCAAAATTGACTAGATGAATTCAATCGGTATAACATGAAAAGATTTAGGAGTTAATTAACAAATTAAAAGGTTCGTGATTAAATTGAAAAAAATGCAACATGTTTAGGACATTTTGGACAATTTTCTTCCCTTAGGGATGCAAGAAAATGATTATATCGTAAGCTGTTACTCTCCAATGGTGGTCATTCCCTATCTTCTGTCGAGCCACAATGAATTGTTGTAGATATGTATGATCTCAAATATTTGGAAAAAAAAAAAACCTCCGATGTAGAAGTTACAACCAAATGGAGGAGTCTCTTTGACCAAAAAAGATACATAGATTAGAGGAGTCTCCATATAGGAAAGACGAATCGAGTTGAGAAGTAATACAAACTCCTCTTTGACATGCGAATACCGACTTCATAGAGGTGACGAGCCCGGTGCGAGACATCAAATGCGGCACGGGACGTATCAACTTGATTATAGTACCATGTTAAAGTACAGAGATGAATTTTCAACCGAAAGCCTAAGACATCACATGGAGATGGAAACATTCTTTGACTCTGATCCTTTACAAACTCTATCTATGGAATGGCTTCGTCACTCACTTTGGTAATGCAATACTTTCACGTGGCCGGTGAACAGCACCGCCCAGAGCAGGTCTCGCGGGCTCTCAGTGTACCTCTCGGTTCAGTGACTTCTTCTGCCCTCGTCCTTCCACCAAAAACGAGACACTTGTGGCCTCTCGTGTTCGTCAGAGGATCCAAAGCACCACCTAAAATTAAACCAACTTCTCACCCTCCTCCCCTCTTTGTTTTTTTTTTTAAATCACCTCGATCGCTGTCATCATCAGCAGTAGCTGACAGGAACATCGACATGTCATTCTTGTTTTCTTCTGCTAAAAGAGCTCGTGCTCACCTGCTCTTTTCAACCCGCGCGTGGATGTCGAAGTCACTCACCGGCCACTCCGTACTAAACAATGCCGCAAAGCTTAAGCTGGACATGAATCAAAAACCCTGATGAAGAGGAGCACGTCGATAATCCAGGAAAGAAGAAACGGCGGCATCATGTTTGACGGAAGTATTTCTAATTAGTAAGCGCATCCGACACACTTTGGGTGAACTCCTCGTTTGAGAATCTGTCTAAAGAGATTTGCAGAACGCCCTCACTTATAAATTCTCCCCCCCCCCCAGAGCTCAAGTTGAGTGTACACATGTGAACAACGCATTATCACATCACTGAGCCCAGACAAAACTATCACGTTAAGGAATTTGAAAAGGTTGCCACTTGCTTCCCGGACAGCAATTTTTGTATTAGTTTCACTGAAGGAGGTACTCAAGACCTATTGACTTCTATTTAATTGACCGTGTGCTGCCAAAATTGTTCGAGGCGCCTGTCCTCAACCCAACTAATACATATATATATAATTTCTTCGCCCCCCCTTATTTAATTAACACGCATCATTAAAACCCATCATCACAATTAAATACAGAAAATTTCATTTTAAGGGTGAGTTCGTTTCGCAAAAAAAAAAGGAGAGAGAGAGGAGCGATTTTTGGAAAATAATTTCTAAAAGAGATAATTATTTATGTCGTCGAGAATAATTTTGTGAACTTTTCAAATGGCTTATTCTTCGGGGGAATGAATTCAAATTGATTTTTTTTTTTTTGGGCGGTTGACAGGGTGGATTCAACTCAATGACCAATTAAAGCAAACGAGAAACCCCAAGGTGGGGTCCCGTGAAGTGATGAGGCGAAAGCAGTACCAAAAGGGGAGGCACGTGCCACGTGGTCTCGCGGAGTTCTTTTGGGATGGTGGGGAACCCAATCAGGTGTCAGCGCTGCGCCTTCCCTCTCGCTGGTCCCATCTGGGCCCGTCCGCATCAATCACAGCTGGACACTTCTGTGCGCACAGCTGGCATTTCACTACTGGCGGCAACGAATCTCGCTCCCTCCGAGACGCCGTCCGGCGTCGAAATAACATTTTTTCCTTTCGTCGTGTCCGAAGTTCATTTTTGTAAAACCTAATCTCTTTCGCACGTGTGAATTGTCTCGTGATCAATACGCAGATTTTAAATTTTTCCACCGGCGATGGGCTCGCTAAAAATAAAATAATAATAATAAAATAAAGGAATATTTAGTTCCTGTAGATACCGGATTGCCGTCGTGTCTTGGGTAAAAGTTTGGTGGAAATGATAATGAGCTATTGCTTTCTCGTGACGGAGTTAAAAAGTAAAAGATGGTGCGGAGAATTTAGAAAGGATGCATTGTGCGGAGACTTTAGTTAGGATGGATTTGCATTTTTTTTTATTTTTTTTTTGGGGGTCAACACATGAGGTGCTTCGAGTTTAATGGAGATAATTAGGAATATCTTTAGAATATTTGATAATCCTGTTAATTGCATGTGCATTTCTCCTTTTTGATGACGCGTATTTTGAGTGATGTATATACATATCGCGTTATATAGCGATATCATCAAATGTACAAATAGACTGATGTAATCGTCATCCGTGCATATCAAGATATATACAAATTTCGCAATTCTCTCTTCTGCTTTATTATTCCCGACTATGGTGACCGTTTGGAAATCAGAATTCGCGTGATGCGGTAAGTATCGAAGATCTGACTAATTATTTAACTAATATACATTTAATGGAAAGCAAAATATTTCCGGTTGCATCTTCAAAGCTCCCTGATGAAATTTGCTGTTCCATGTTCGATAAAAAAAAATGACGGGATTAATTACTTGACGTATTTATTTTTAATCAAAAGGCTTTTCTATATTATGTGCGTTCCTCGCCCCCATACACTTCCACGTCAATCCAACAATTTGGTTTCGACAAGGAGCAAGTCGAGCTACTGGTCTCTCGCTTGAAATTGGCTCGGCTCTCTTATTCTCAACACGTTCGATGTACCCTGAATTTCGTATCGAGCCGAGTTCAAGCAAAGAAAAGGAAAGCCCTCGATCACGTTCGAGTCGGGTTTCAAAGCTTCGGCTTCGTTCGGCGGCGCCTAATACTGTATCGGCGCGGCTTGCCTCCGATTCCGGCGTTCTTTTCTACAATTGTCGATTTCCATTAATTTTCAGCGAAAAGAAGATCACGGCATAGCAACGCTCCAACTCCCATTTTGTCACCGTTCACGCGTTTTTTTTTTTTTGTCCCTATCTTTCTCGTGGGGATCGAAATAGTTCACGTGTTGAGATGTCTTAGTCATATGCGAAATGGACGAGCCAACGAACGGTGGCCTCCTTGCCCATACGAGCGAGCTATAACTAAGACCGACGTTAAATTAAATTAATCTCGGGAAAACCAAGAACAAAAAAAACTCCAAGTCCCAATAACAATATTATTAATGCACCGAAATTACAAATGATGCACCGCATCTTCTTTTTTTTCAAAACGTGCCGTTAAGGGGATGAATTTAGGAGCGAACGGTTTCCGACCCAGTGGTTCCATTGGACCGGAAACGTGTGTAAACAAAAAAAAAAAAAGAAAACGTAAATATAATTACCAACCGCGGTTCTTCTCGCGAATGTAGTATATACATATCAAAGTCGCGTTAAAAGATGGCACTGACATATAACATCTCCCTTATTACTAGTTTAGTTTTGACAGATTTTGGATTACCTTTACAAAATAAAAAATAAAAATAAAAATTTCGACCCCCTCCGTTTGTGAGCCTTTAGAACTAAGAACCGCGACCGTCACCTTCTAGAATTTGACCATTAATCCTAGTCTGATTGATACGATTTGCTCACTTCTAGATGAATCACCTTACTTTGTTGTCTTCGACGGAAAAAAAGAGAGGAGGAACTTAATTTATTGATTTGACCGAAAAGAAACTTAATATCGATCTCATTAATGTGTAAATCTATTTTAATTAATGAATACCTACTAATAGTGTTCGATCACATGACCTCGCATCAAGTAAGAGAACCGAATGAAATCTTTTATTTCCATTTTCTGGGACGAGAGATTTGATTTTCCTAAGAAAGGAAAAATCGCAGGAATTGCGATATATCCGAACATGCCGACCTTGGGATTACTACTGTACAGACAAGACACGTCGAACTCCCCGAACATTCTTTCCTTGTCCAATTAATATTCCCAAAAATCCAACCCAAGGTTAGCAACAAACGCGGAAAAATTATTTTTCCAAATTCGAAGAAAAGGAAACAAAATTTTTCTACACATTTACGCGGTACGTATATAAAGAAGTGCCAATTAGATTTCCAAAAAAAAAGAAAAAAAGAAAGGGAAAGTCCAATTGAACCGCATGTTAACGTTGCTTAAATTGCACGGAACCAAATTTGACGGAGGTTGTCATAAAATTAGACGCCTACGATTCTGGGCAGCATGCCACCGTGATATTCAAATCAACTTCTTCTTTTTTTTTTGTCGTCATAATTTGCTCAGAAAGAAAAAACATGTCGTCATAGATTGGAGCGAGAAAATTGAATTCAACACCAAAGTCCGATCTCGAGGTCAAACGCGGAAAGGCAAAATGGGGAGGTGCAGCGAACGCTAAGTAAATTATGTCTTAGCTTCTAATCCATCCTTGGAGGACATTATAATAATAGCGAATACATAACATTAGGGCCTTCTCATTTTAGTTCAGAAAATTATTAAAAAAAAACATAAAAAAAAAATTCTCAATTTTTTCTTTACCCTTTATTATTGGTATTTCGAGGGGGGGGGGACGAGAAAATGCCGATCATCTATGGCTAAATCAGGTCATCATGGTTTAATCATGGTTCTAAGTGGAGGCTAAGTAAAATATAAGTTGCCTAATACATCGGATTAGGCGCATCACACCCACCACCCGCCAACCATATAAATTAGAAGCAAGCTTAGGTGAATATTATTCCCCAAGCTAAAAGTAAAATAAAGGGGAGAAATTATTATTTTTTATTTTTTATTTTAAAAAGGATGTTAATATTCTTTGCTTGCCTTCTGTTCCCAAGACATTGTTCTTTCCCCATCGAGAGAAATACTCACAAATCACCTAACCGGGAAATTAATCCCTTTTGGGGAATAAAAATCGGCGAATAAATTAACATGCCAAGCGATGCCAATTTTTTTTTTATTACATAGCATGCTTTGTGGAAATTGCCATGAATGAATGTCTTTATACATCGACCAAAGCTCGAGCTTTTACCCCGGCGTCGCCTCGACCTCTGATGCCGAGAGTTACTGCGTCCGGGATTTGATCGAACCCCGCTCCATTCACGGCGAAGTCAAAACCGTGTTTGGCCTCTCTCCTCTTTGACGCTTCCTCTCTCCCATTTTCACTCCCGCTCGACCTTGACCTTGCCCGCCCTCCCCATTGACTCCTCTCCTTCCCTCTCTCTCTTGAATCGAACCCCATTCTTTAAAGGCCACAGCCAGTGTTGTCTCCTACCCCCAAGAAGACCCCTCCCCTCACCGGCCATTTCTTGATGCCGCCGCGCCCTTCCATGGGCACTCGTCTCCTCCTCCTCCTCCTCCTGACCCTGTCGTCCTTATGCTCCGCCATCCGCTCTTTTCCGGCTGCCGCCGGCGTCCCCCGGTTCGCCGAGGCCCCCGAGTACCGTAACGGCCAGGGCTGCCCCGCCGTCTCCCCCGCCTCCTCCTCCTGCGACCCCTCCCTCGTCCACATCGCCATGACCCTCGACTCCGAGTACCTGCGCGGCTCCATCGCCGCCGTCCACTCCGTCCTCCGCCACGCCTCCTGCCCCGAGAACGTCTTCTTCCACTTTGTCGCCGCGGAGTTCGACCCGGCCAGCCCCCGGGTCCTGAGTCGGCTCGTCCGCTCCACTTTCCCTTCCCTCAACTTCAAGGTCTACATCTTCCGGGAGGACTCCGTCATCAACCTGATCTCCTCCTCCGTCCGCCAGGCCCTCGAGAACCCACTCAACTACGCCCGCAACTACCTCGGCGACATCCTCGACCCCTGCGTCGACCGGGTCATCTACCTCGACTCGGACCTCGTCGTCGTCGACGACATCCGCCACCTCTGGGAGACCCCGCTCCGCGGCTCCCGCGTCATCGGGGCCCCCGAGTACTGCCACGCCAACTTCACCAAGTACTTCACCGACGGCTTCTGGTCCGACCCGGTCCTGTCCCGGGCCTTTGGGTCGCGCGAGCCGTGCTACTTCAACACGGGGGTGATGGTGATGGACCTCGCGAGGTGGCGGGAAGGGGGCTACCGGAAGCGGATCGAGGGGTGGATGGAGGTGCAGAGGCGGCGGAGGATATACGAGCTGGGGTCGCTGCCGCCGTTCCTGCTGGTGTTCGGTGGGAACGTCGAGGCGATCGACCACCGGTGGAACCAGCACGGCCTCGGGGGCGACAATGTGAGGGGGAGCTGCAGGTCGCTCCACCCGGGTCCGGTGAGCCTGCTCCACTGGAGCGGGAAGGGCAAGCCGTGGGTGAGGATGGACGAGAGGAGGCCGTGTCCGCTGGACCACCTGTGGGAGCCGTACGATTTGTACAGCAAGAGGTGCGGCAAATCCGGTCTCGGTCTCGGTTCGGGCTCTGGCTCTGGCTCTTCTTGCGAGACTCGATGATGATTCTTCCATCTTACCATATCTTTCTTGCTTTCTCTCATACATTGCTCAGATTCATGATTCTTTCATAGCTGTTGTACAGATTGGTTTGGCGATAGTAGGAAAGGATGAAGAACAAATTTTTTTTTTTGGAGTCTTTTTTTTTCCGGTGGGTGGTGGGGGGATTTCCATTTGTTGTGATCACTGATCATTATTTTCATTATCTTTTTTTTCTGGGGGGTTTTAGGTTGGACAATTGATGATTCTTTACAGTACCTTCTTCTTCTGTTGTTGTCGTCGTCGTCCAAATTCCATTTCGATTCGCAAAATTTCAGAGGAGGATGAAGAATAACATCACGTTGTTCTTTCTTTCTGCGTTCTTGGTTGTGTTGCTTATTGTTTTCTCTTCTTTTCCTGTGGTGCTCTTTTTGATGTCCGAGTTAGGTGAAGTCCAATCAATACTGACACTCCGCCATATCTCTCCAACTCTTAGTGGTTGGCTTTGGAGCTTTTTGGCTTGGCGTTGCCACCAAGCGGCAGCAATTAATCAAAGCTGCTCTCTGCTTTGGACAGGTCACCACTCTCATTTTTACAATGATCAATGAAAGAAACCCCTCAAAAAAAAAAAAAAAGAGAAGAAACAAAAAAACAAAAAAAGAGAATAAATTTCGCAAGTTGGATAAATCAATGCAAATATCTACTTGTCCATGTCCATCGCTCTCCTCATTAATTTTTTTTTTATTTTCAAAAAAGCTCAGAGAAAATAAAATTAAAAATGATTTGTCCAGCCGGCCCGCGCCACCTCACGGGTTTCCCTTGGAGCCTGGAAGATTCCTAAATCACACCTCGGCCCCCCAAACATTAACATCGAGTTCATGAAAACTTTTAAAGTGGTATATTCGAAATAAATTTATATTAAATTATTTTTTATCATAAAAAATTTTAAGTTAATATATTTATGTCAAATTTATCTAAGATTATTTTTTGACCATTAAAAATTTTAAATTGTTGTATATGTGGTAAATTCACTATAAATTAATTTATTCGGTTACGAAAAATCTTATATTGATACACATGTGATAAATTTACTATCGCTAAGTTGGATTTATATGACGAAAAATCCTAAATTGATGCAAGTGTATCGATTTGGAAGTGTATCAATTTGGGTTTTTTTTTTTTGGTGGTATTAACCTAAATATATTTCAAAATGTCTAATGAAATTCGTAGCTGTTGCAATGTCCACGGTATCCTCTGCTTTTTTTCTTGTACAAACTTTGCCACGCAAGCGAATGGGTTCGGTTCTCTCCTAGGGAGCTTAGGAGGAGGAGGAGAGCCTTTTTGTCCTAGGAATCGATCGGGACTTTGCTACGGCTCTGGGTGGGGGCTTTTCGGTGCTTTAGCTTTGCTAGTTCTACGTTTCTTCCAATCTACGTGGCAGTTCGAGACGTTTCCAGCGCCGCCAGATCGAACGGTCGTTTGGACAATTCCGCCGCTGATCAACTAAATCCCTCGGGTTTGCGACACCTAAAGAGACGAAAGCCGAAAAAAAAAAGCAAAAAAACAAAAAAAGAAAGACACTTTTGGCGGGTCGGCTGGCGACCGGGACGTGCCTTAGCGGCTAATCTGGGGATCGAAACGCATCAATCCATCGTCTTTTGACTTTTTCGTTACGTGCTTTTCACGGCTGGGATTCGATCCCCCCCACATGTCCGCACGACGATCGATCGACGACTCTTTCGTCGGCGCCGGGTGAATTGAAGCCCGAAATGGAATGGTCCGCGGCGATGATTGGATTCGTTGACCGTGTTTTGCTGATAAAAACATGGCAGATTTGGCCTTTTTGTTGAGTTAATTTTACTTCGTATTCAGCAAGCGGTGGAGGCGGAACCTCGTTCCTGACGGAACCTGGTTTTGACTCCAACCAAAGCTTCAATGAGATCTCCGACGAACCCGAAGCGAAACTTAAAAGACACGTTGGAGACATGGACAAAAAAAAATGCCTTTTTCCTTCTTATTTTTGTCATTTGGTCATCGTGCAGCGGGGAAAAGTCGAACAAGAACTCGCAGAGAAAGCTCCAGGTGAGAAAGATGCTCCTCTCTGGCTAGTTTCCAGGGGCAAGAAGAAGAAGAAGAAGAGGAGGCATGTGTCCGGATCGTGTGAGCGCTCGAGATGGATCGGAAACCGCTACATTGAATTTGGACCAAATGGAGAGTTGTAAAGTGTTAGGTTATCGAGTTTGTACTGTATTTTTGGTTAAGAGATAAAAATGACGGAACGAAAATGATAAGTTGCTATATGCTAAAAAAGCTAATTTAATGAATATTCGAGATGATGCTTTGACAAACTCTATGTGTTCTACTTAATGTCTAAAACAAGTGGCTTTATCACAAGATTGTTGGATTTACCTCATATTATGGTGGATAACGTAAGAAACCAAAACAAAATCATCCCCCCCCCCCCTCCCCCCAAAAGAACAAAAAAAAAGGAGGAAAAAAATTATAATTTTTCTCTTTGCAAATTAAATGGGCCCAAGCCCAACCACTCGTCAAGTAAGACATCAAGGCCCACCACCCATCCTGGGGAAACTTGAGAGAGGAGCAAAACAACTTTTGTCTTACATGGAGACACAATTACAAGAATGACCTCAGTCCATGATAAGCAAAGCGGCGACTCCGGCCCTTAAAATGGGCTGAAAGATCGGGTTGCCCATTCACCCACTTATCGGCCCAAAAGAACAACAACAGTACGAGTACGGATTCGTTTTGCATGTGCCGTCACTGGGAGGAGAAACGCTCCCAACCGCAATATTCGCCCTGGATGGGATGATTGGCTAGAATGCGGGCGGCCATGACCGCCGAGTCAAATGGTTAACTTTAAAGCTCCGGCGGGCCTCGGACCAACCAATTATCAGTTCCAGATCGAACATTTCGTGGGGAGAGACTAGCACGTGGATCCACAGGTGTGCCGGCGAGTACATGTTTCCACACAAACCAAGTTGAAGGGCTTGTGCCAAAAAGCAAAGGCAAGTAGTAGGGTATGAGCCAAAAACTTCGACTGAGGATTGCCCAAAGAAGTACCTAACCTCGATATGCCTCTGAATTGATAGATGATGCTTTGTTAGGGATTTGATTTAGCTGTTCTGCTTTCTAGATCGAATGATTATTTCGAGAAAAGAGCATGTGGGGGTTAAAATAGGATAATGGACGGTCGAGTGTTGATGAGCTCGGTTGAATCTGGGTTGGTAAAAGACTGAATGGGTTTAGAAGAGAAGAGTAAACTTGATCCATCCATTCGTAACCAAACCCTGTACCGCTTCTATCGGCGACAGGACTCAAGAGACATTCGCGACCAAACTCAAGTTGCCAAGTCCTAAACTAGATGGAGCTGGAGGGCTTGGACGGCAACTCTACTCCCATAATCACGTTCTGATGCCTCCAACGACGTCGCTTTCGGCCTCTTGGACATCATTGCCTGACAATTGCTAGTATTATTGTTCTGGTTCGGCCAAATTCAATCCGAGAGGGTCCACGAAGGCCGTAAGTGGGAGGAGATCATTCAATGGGAGACTTCCGTCACATGTGCCTCCCTCGCTCTCTGTCTCTCCCTCCAGCAGACACTCTCTCAAGATACACTTCTGGGTGGGCCTTCGCCTTGCGATGTGCATCGAGTGCTGATCTCATCACCTTCTGGTCTCCTTGAACGTCATGGGGATGCTTTGATCTTATTGCAGTTATGAGCCTCAGAAAATGATTAAAGTCGGTCCTTTTATCAGTTCAGTCCACTTTGATCCCCCCCCCCCCCCCCCCCCCCCCCCCCCCCCCTCTTCTTCCAATTGAGCCAACTAATCTCATTGCTCACATCCCATTGGGGGGGGCTTTCCAATGCCGTAACTTTTCTCCTCTTGACTCCATGAAAATTATTAAAGTCGGTCCTTCTATCAGTTCAGTCCACTTTGATCCCCCCTCCCATTGAGCCAACTAATCTCATTGTTCACATCCCATTGGCGGGGGCTTTCCAATGCCGTAACTTTTCTCCTCTTGACTCCACATTGAGCTCCTTTCTCAGTCGAACTTTCCTCAGTTCCGAAAGCGGTGATTGAGAGATTACAGTGGAAAAGGTGGAAACTTTCTTTTGAAACCTAGTTAGGTTGGGGGGCCTCCTGCTACCTTTTCAACGGTTTCTTTCTCCGTCTCTCTTACCTTCATCATGGGTTTGTAATTCTGTGTAGATAGATGAGGGAGCTCATCATTTGGTGAGTTTCCAGATGAACCGGAAGCAGACAAACCCCATCTTAGGACTGAAAATGACAAGAAGCAATAGAAAAGAAGAGGAGCACATGCTTATGCTATCCTCATCTCTCTCTCTCTTCCGAATCGGTTGCAAATTTTAATCCTTTCCCTTTTGTCCTCATCCTGAATGGCTCATTACTTGGTCTCTCACAGTCTCTGAGTAGACAGATTGATGGACTTCCCAGCTGGGCTACAGGTGGCGATGGCTTTCGCACAGCTTGTGTGGCTGGTGAAATAGCTGCGTGGCAAAATTTGAACTTTTGCTGAGGTATGGCTTCTTCCTCTCTTGTATCTGTGAAAATGACTCCCATTTACCCTGTCTGATGAAATTGATTCCATTTTAATGCCTGTGCTGGTACTTCATAGTTGACTGCTCGTGGTTTTTTTTCCTTGTTCTGAAGTTGTTTTAGTTGGGGGTTGTCAATAATATTGAGATCAGATGTCTGAAAATAGTGTGTGCTTCTCAATCTTCATGAAAGCAGATGGGAGAGACAGCAGCTGCTTCAAATGCTGCTCTTGAAGTGTCGGTTTCATTTGGCAGGTTCGAGGGCGATTCGCTCTCTTGGGAGAAATGGTCGACCTTTTCGCCTAATAAATACATGGAAGAAGTAGAGAAGTGCGCGGCACCCGGATCAGTGGCCATGAAAAGGGCTTACTTTGAAGCCCATTACAAGAAGATCGCTGCTCAAAAGGCTGAGTTACTTGATGAGGAGAAGAAAATGATGGATGATTCATTGAGAACGGGTGAAAGAAACGGAGATCTGAGTAGGGATGCTGATGAGGCGACTTTTGAGATCAATACACACGAGGATCAAAGTCACTCCAGAGCAATTAAGCAAGAGATGAGCTTGTTAGCCGAGACAAATGGCTTGTACAGTGAAGATCCGAACGAGGATGACTTGATTACTATTGAATGTCAAAGCTCGTTGGTTGTGGGAGTGCAAGTAGAACCAGAGATAACTCTCGAAATCACTGACTTGGGTAAACCAGAGGACATTAACTCGGTGAAGGAAGCGGTAGAAGTGCGCAACAACATGGAGAGGCCAGAAGAACACAATTTAGTGAAGGATGTGCAAGAAGTGGTACCTCCCATTGGTTCTCAAGATGATGTTAAGGAAGTTCAGACACATTGTGAAATCGAGACAAAAGCCTCTCCAAAGTATGAAGTGAAGAGTGCGAAGTCAAACAAGCCAAAGCTCCCTCAAAAGGTACAATACACAAAATCTCTTGACCATCGTTGAGGGATCTTGATTATACTTGCTTTGATCATACTGCTGGTTCCCCCTTCTTTTTCTGGTCCAGATTAGCGGCGCAAGTAAGGAGCAGAACGCTGCGGTACGTAAGAAGAAGCCACAGTCACCAATGATGAAATCCCCAATAGTGACGACCCCTCGACAGTCGAGGCCATTGGCTTCCACTACCCCGATAACATCCTCATTGAAATCTTTGAGCAAGCCAGGGATTAGTCCATCTTTGCCCAAGAGCAAGAACCTTACAAAGGGAGAGAAGAAAAATGCAGTTCCTAAAGCCTTGAACATGTCGCTTGCTTTGGGTTCCACAAATTCTCATCTTGCTTCTCCTGCCACGAGGAAATCTTTCATCATGGAGAGGATGGGGGATAAGGACATTGTCAAGCGAGCATTCAAGATGTTCCAGAACAATTATGTGGGCCAGAAATTGTCTGGTGAAGAATCAGAGCAGGTAAGTTTTACGATGACGTTGAACTCTCTCATCTCAAACATACGACTCCTTTGTTGGAACTTGGAACTGATGATTATCATCGTTCAAAATCCTGCTGTTTGTGACATACAAAGCACATCGGTTCTAACTTTGGCAGGTGCTACCCAGGGAGGAAGAACCAAAGGCTTCCATTCCCCTAATTAAACAGAAGGAAAATGGAGGGTAATGATTTAATAGTAACATTCACCATGCATATTGCCCCCAATTGCGTCCTATCTGAATTAATGCATGTGATATTTTCTGGCAGATGCCAACTTTTTCAGTTTGCAACTTTACTCTCTAATGCTATTTAAAGTATTCTACCAGCATGTTATTTGCTCAATCAATTGCAGTGACTTGTTGTACAACTAAAATTAGCTTGATGCAAATAAACAAATTTTTGTTCTACGTCTCCGAGCAAATCCAATTAATTCGTAATGTGATGTGTCCCTAAGGAGCAAGGTTTTAACTTACCAGTGCATCATTAACATCGATCTCATATATCACTCTTCAGGCCACTTCAAGTAGGGAGTGGGGCACGAAAAACTTCTCAGCCTGCATCTTCTTCTTATGGTTCCAGAAGTGATGAGAGGGCGGAAAAGGTTACAGAGGTTCCCCTGGTGTGGATCATTTTATCCTTTTAGTCTGAAAATGTTTCTTTTGTATCCTTTACAGGCTTAAATTTTTCTCATCATCTTATTTCAGTTTATGAAGAAGCTGAAGGAAAGATCCATGGCTGTAGATAAAGGGAAGCCGCAATATCCTGCAAAGTTAAAGGTATAAACAAGATAGCTATTTGGGTTTGGCCATATTTTACATCATGGGATTTGTGAGGATTTTAGTATAGCATCCTCTTTAAAGATCACATTAGTACAAGAAGATTGCTTTTTGTCAGGAAGAAAAGAAGGCAGGACACAAAAACTCAAGACCCGGTCTCACCCAGAGAGGCACACCTATATCAGGTCAGCCAGGGCATATTAAATTGACGAACGGCCTGAAAAAAGGTACAGTTTTTTCGTAGTAATCCATTCAAGCCGTTCAAGACCGTGAAGTGCTTAAATTATAAGTAGAGATAGTTGCGTACCTTGGGGTAGAGCATATGGTTGCGAAGGAACAATGTTTCTCAATTGTCTAAAGACTGAATGGAGCAGCTTTTCTGCCTGAGCATAATATGTTTATGTCATGAGTTATTATTGGACACGTCCGTGTCTAGTGGTCACTGGAGAATTTTGAGGGAGGGGTAAGAGGAGGAGGGGTACAAGGAGGTCATTCTTCTCATCATTGATTTTGGTACATCTTCATTTCCAAATGACCTTTAGAGTGTTTGACATGATGCTATCAACCGTCAACTCTTCCAGCGCAAACCGGCCAATTCAGAAGCAGGAATCAAAATGCTCTAGTTACTGCGGTTCGTCATTAGCCTTTCGGCAGTGTTATATCTGGAAGAGAGACGAATGCGAAAGCACGACAATGTCATAGAGCTTCACTTAATTTTCGAGTTGATCGTTTACCTTTGCTTTGTTCATGGACATTTTTATTGTGGCAATAGCCCTAAAAATTATTTAATCAATTGTACAGGTGGTTAACAAAGCTGAAGTTCAATGATTATTTGAAAAGGATGGTTGATCAAGGTCATCGAAGAGGTGGGTCTGGTTTCGAGTGCTTCAGAGGCATTCTGAGAGAAATATCTACAGGCTCAATGGTGTGTAAAGTTAGCTGATCGCCTCCAGTCATTTATGAGACAAGAGAAGCACTGAATTAATGACTAGAGCGACACCCATATAACAGAGTCTGGGTTATGTTGTGGCAAGGTACAAGCAGTGTTGAGTTTATGGTAAAGTAGGTCAGATGTCTCCTGAGATGTCGCATTTTTTCGCTCTCTATCATTGCACATTTACAGAGTGATTGTCTCAGAAACTTTGATTTATAGAATTTGTCTGAGAATCTGGAGAAGGCGCCACTAGTCTCTATAACCCTCTGTGGCTTCAATTACATTGGAGTAGTTTGCAATTTCTATAATTTACGTTGGAGACACTTTAGTATTTGCAGAAAATGTCACATGCAGTTGTACTTCCGTTTGGATCTCTAGGGTTGGAAGCACAACTCTCGCTTTCTTCTCTGGCCCTCCTTATTCTTTCAAATGGATTTCTTTTGACATATCATGCTCTGGACAAGATACATAGTCGGCTTCCATCTTGCTCCTGTCAAAAACATGATGGTGTTATCACTCTCTGGAAAGTGCATTGTGGTTTGGAGTCTTAGGATCCTCGTGATCTAGCGCATCAACCTGGTAACTCTCGAATTTGTGTGTTCTGAATCCCATCATCTGTGTATCTCACTTGATTGGACAATCGCAAGAGATGTAGTGCTCATGTTTGATTTTCCATAAAATTAAGGTATTTTCATGGGATATTCGGTTTCTGGAAATTTTGTTTTTTCTGGTAGATATCTCGAAGGAATGACTGCATGTTCTTAGGTGTTTCGCGTGCTTTTCTTTTGCATGGACTTAGCCATGGATGCGATTTTTCTTTCATTTGCTCTCGTGTGCTGCAACAGTCGAATCAACATCTTTCCTTGAACTGGATCTTCTATGGAGAAATCCTCCACTGAGTACCGAATGGTTAGAATGACGACTCTTCTGAAATAGTTTCTGGGCCTGTCACATTTCAGAATCCGTGAAAAGCCTGAACAGATCTCAGGAATTGAAGGTTATTTTCTACCGAAACACAGTAGTATCACTCGTGGAACGTACAAAAAGACAAATCTTTTCCTCCAATCATCTTGGATAAAAGAAGGATGGTCAAGCTCAACAATTGTATCCGGCACGCGTGCCAACTACTCGAGCGACAAGAAAGGCAGCATTGCCATAGCAAATGATGAAAAAAAGTGATATACAGGATCATATTTACCAATAATTGCGAACGAATAATGAAAGAATGCTTGATGCGTCCTCGTATGGTACAGTTTCTATGGTGTCTAAACACAGTAGCTTGTTTCCTTTCAAATAGGAGCCGAATCAGAAATCTGTATCCGATCCGCTGGACGTGCTCTGGGACTTCTCCGACAGGAAATGTGGTGGCAACTTTGGGAACCTCACAGGGGGTCTTGTTGCTGGAGATGTTGGTGGCGATGACCCCGTGCCCCCCGCTGCCGTTCTCCTCCTCTGCTGGTTTCGAGCAATTTCAACACACGCCTGATCAACCATGTTCAGGAAATCCTTAACAATAACAAACAGCTGAAGTGGATTTGCTCCTTTGTCCCTTGAGGCCCCTGCTTGGTAGTACTGAGTTGTCCTCTTCACCATCTCCGTCACAGCTGCCTGATCTTTCCTCAAGGCACTCAATTCGTCTTGGGCGGCTTCAAGAAATCCTTGCATTACTCTCACGAACCCTCCTCCATCCCCAGTACCTTGAGACACGAGTTGCCGGATTTCCTCTGTACGAGAAGTGAGAGCCGTGCTTGAGGCAGCGAAGGTTTCATAGTCAATTGCTGCGGCTTTCTTCACGTTAGAGAACTCAGCGCTGAGACCTCCTACGATCGGCAATCCCAAAATCATGTACTCCTTCTCTCTTCCCTCTCTCGACGGCCGATTCTCAGACTTTGCGCTCGCACTGCTGCTCTGGCTGCTGATGCGGCTCAAGCTACGGCTCCGGTTGGTGACACAGCGTTTCCCCTCTGCTCGGACCACCTCTCCCACGACAAAGTGAAGCAAGGTAGTCTTTCCGTCAGTGCTTTTGACATCGGAGAGTTTTCGCAAAGAGGTGAGGTTGAAGGCTTGCGCATTTCCTCGGGAAGTTCCGGCATTCATGTGATTGCCGGCCTTAAGGATTGCTTCCAAAAGTTTCACGAAGAGTCCTCGTGATCGAAGCTCCTTGCACCCCGATTCGATTGTTTGTACAGATTCTCTGAGCTGTATGATCTCTGATTCGTAGTTCAGCCTGAACAGCATGGCACCAAAACGAGCGAAAGCGGAGGGGACAGCTTTGAGGAGGTGGTAGAGGAAAGATTCTGCATCGGCGAGTCTTGTGGGGTCGCCGCCGAATCCAAGGATCTGGGCTTCCTCTTCTTTCGTGGGGGCGATCCTGTCGAGCTTTTCAAGAGTATCGGCATTTAGGCCTTGGCCTTCGGTGAGCGCACTGAGAATTTCTTTGCGCGAAACAGTCAGAGACTTGAGCACGATCGTGATGTTCTGTGACCTTCTAGGATCGAGTATGAAGATCTGTCCTGAAGGGCCTGGACCGACGGCACGGGGAATCGCGGGACTCTCGTTCCCTCGAGGAGATTTGCGGTTCGCGGCAACAGATCCGAATAGAGCTGTCATCATATCATCATCAAACCTGAGGCAAGAAATGGAAAATGAGCATGGGGTTAGAAACAAAAATTATCCACGTCCTAAAGATTCCAGAATCCGCAAGTTTCTCAGAATGCGCTTACTTGAAAGAACCGCCCTCGATTTTGTTCCACACCATCGAATGTTCCGTGTTGGCAATGTTCACCTTATCCCAGTGCAGTGGCTTCAGCTTCACCTGATCTGTTCCGGTTTGAGCGCTCCCCGATGACGAGTCCCCTGGTTTATTGGCGCCTGGCATTGCTTTCGGCAACGGTGGGGGAGGTTTTAGCGATGAAGCCAGACCACCTGCCTTCGGAGGTGGCGGAGGCGGTGGCGCTTTGGCGGCTGGGATTGGTGGAGGGGGCGGTGGTGCGGCCCTTGTGTTGGTTCCGATTGCTGATGAGGTGAGTACCTCCGTTGACCTTTTGGCTGGTGCTAATGGTGGAGTAGGTGGTGGTTGCACCGGCAGCAGAGGCGGGGCCGGCGGAGCAGGAACATTTGGCGGTCGAATTGACGCGGTGGATATCTCCACAGCCTCTAGGACGAGCCCGGCAGGCGGCGGAGACGGAAAAGCGGGCATGACAATCTGAACCGGGTCGTTTGCTTCGGGTTTGAATGGGCCGTAGTCGTAGGAAGTCGTGGACTTCTCTCGGAGCAAATGGATTTCCTGGATGGGCTCGGAGTTTCTCCGGCGATCTCTTCTAGGAGCCCCGCCTTCCTCCTCCGCTTCTCCTCTTCCTCTTTTCGGGCTCCGCAAAGCCTCCTTTTCGAAGTGGTTCTTGCCGCTCCTCCCCTGAAGCTTCCTCCAATAAAGAACATCCAGTCCATCCTCATCCACTATCAGTCCCCTGACGTTACCATCGAACCGCGTAAAGTTTTCGCGCGAGATCATCGGGAGACCGCCGTTGGAGCCTCTCTCCTCCTTCCTGCGCCGCGAGACCGCGCGCCTCTTGAGTAAAAAGAACAACAACCCGGAGATCGCCAGCGTGCTCGCCGCGGTGGCCACGACCGCCGTGGCGATGGTCCCCTTGTCTGATTTAGGAGGCGAAGGGGGCGGCGGCTGGGGCGGGGGCTGCAGTAGTACCGGAGGCGGCGGCGTCGGCGGGGGGGAGGCGGGAGGGTTGTTCGGAGGGGTCGGGGCTGGTGGTGAGCTCGGATAGAAAACCTCAATGTTTTGCTGGGCGTCGACGAGGCGAGTGTAGGGAACAACCCCAAGGAGGAGAACCGACATGAGAAGGAAGAAGAAGCATCGGTTCTTCACCGAAGCCATGAGAGAATGTTGCCGGATCAAAGTTGCAGAGAAAGAGAAACAAAAACCCGGTCGCTTGTCCTCTGTTTTGCAAGATGAAGGAGGAGGACGAGGAGGAAGGTCAGCTGTTGTCTCTTTGTTTTGCTTTTGGTCTCTAGTCGCTGACAGTTTCCAAGGAGACAGTTGGTACAGGTTTATTTTTTAGCCCCGGGGTTTCGCCTCGCGCAATGACCGAAATGCCCCCCGATCTTTTTGTCCGCAACTGGGTGGAGACGTCCCGACCAGGGGGTGCTTCAGTCCTTCCCTTCACGAGCAAAAACATGTAATAGAAGGACAAAACTAGGGCTCGAGTTATATGCCGGGGTCAAAGACCAAGTCGGAGCAGCGCTGAAACGGTACACTGCACACGTTGATGGGGGTGAGTACCGACGACAACTTCCTGATTAAAAACTTGGACAATCAACATAATTAACACGTCAAATCTTGAGGAGGTCGAGGATTACCCACGAGCACGAGTTGGAGGAACAAAAGGGAAGAAAAAGTCTTGAAAAGGAAGACTCTGGGGGATTCACCTAATCATTTGCAGCGGAAGCTTCTGTCTGTCCTGGGGAATTGGGCAAATATGTATGGGACGATGTGCGCCGCGCGGTGCGGGGCCCGACAGAGGAGAGGGAGAGAGAGAGAGAGAGAAGAGGGTTGGGGTTGGGGTTGGTGGGTTGACGGGGTTTTGCGTTGAAACTGGGATTGGGATTGCAGTAGGTGAACGTGAACAACCGCAGGGTCTGGCCGGAAAAGGGCAAAAAAGAAACAAATCGTGAGAGAGCTTGGGATTTCCCCCCCAACCGACTTGTTGGTTTTGACTTTGGAAAGGAAAGGTCGCCATCGCCTTCCCGTCGGTAGACGGGAACATTTCATTTCAATTCTAGGTGTGAAGATACTTGAGATCTCATATGTTGAAACGTGAGAATCAAAAGTCACCTGAGAGAGCTTGTAAGGCAAAAGACCAGAACCGCCCTAAAGTAACGATGAAATGGTCTTGGCCATGAAAATTCGGCAGGGTGGATCAGTCGTCGAGCGAGTGACGCTTTAGATCCCGAAAGTGCCAAAGGGATAGTCTAAAATGGTTTTTGTGCTCGTTGCTTCTATTGAAGCCGTTGAGAGATTGGGCCTGCATATTGTTTTCAGGATGTCCGATCTAGATCAAGCCACCGGCTGACATAAATACAGATCCAGACCTACGCAGAGGGAAATCCCAGTAGGCCTTGTTACGCGATATTCAGAGTAATCCGATTGTAATTTATCACTAAGCACAACCCTAATAAGTGGACTACGCCTTTAATGTTTGCTTTGCTATTGTTTATTGAACCCCATATATATATATATTTTATTATATCTATCAAACTTTGTTGAAGAAATACAACTCAAGGGTTAAAAATGCACCAGAAGATCACCTCTTACCTGTTCTCGTACTCAATATTATTTTGACTTTTTTCCCAAAAACAGATAAAGGAAAGGGTCAGATCTTGTCATCCAACTCAAGTCGTGCCCTACTTGGTAAGTGCCATACGCATCTAGGTTTTCAGATTTCGTTGTTCATACTGGTCGGAGAAGATATTTTTCAGGACCAGATTACATTGAGCTGTTGCAGAAATTGGACTGACCTCTCACTGTCCGAAATGCCATGAAGTGAGACAAAAACTGAACTTAAGTTGACAAAGATTGAGTTGCGGCTTGCGCTTTTTATTGTTTCAATGAGTTTTTATGGTTGTCGTCGTTTGCAAGTAATTGATGGTTAACATAAGAGACCTCCGAAGTGAGACAAAGACCGACTAGATCATCCATCACTTGTAGTTTCTCCGGGAAAAAGTTTTCTGAAGTTGGAACCTTTTTTTTTTCTCATGGATGAACAATCGTTCGTCACCTTCAACGTGTTATGGTACGGTATATATTCCCAATCGATTGAGAAAAAAAAATTAAATTGTTAAAGATCAAATTGGCACAATAGATTTAACATTATTGGGCCATGGTTCATACTCCCTATCGACATGAATATGTGAAGAGGAACCGGAGTTCTCTAGCCATGCACCATGGAAGAGGCTATTCCAACTAAACTTCTTGCCGACTATCAATAGGAGATTAGCATGAGGGAGTTTTCAGATTTTGTTTTGATAATTTTGACGATTTCAAAACACCATAAGTCGGGTCTTGAGCTCGCCGTCGTTGGAATTCCGACGTCGTAAACTTCACATGGCAAATGACCAATCGTTTCACATGGAAGTTACCTTAGATTTCTTAACGCACGAATTTACTAACTATTCGATCACTTGAATTTTTAGGATTTCAACGTATGCTTATTCATAAAGGATTTTATTAAAGAGCATCTCAAAAAGCATCTCTTCCAACATTCCGACCCTTGGACCATTCATGCCCCAACCCCTCCCCCAAAAAAAAAAAATAGTTAACTCGAAAAACTTTAGAGTTTTCAATGCGCCTGATGTATTGCATCATATAAAATCACCTCTCGTTGCCTTCGTCAAATGTGAATCATGAGCTTTGTTTGGAAGTAATTGAAGCGTTCATTCTCTTAGTCCGACCGCGTAACACCCACATTCCACCAGATTGCTTCAGAAGTCTCCTCACCCAATTAAGTAATGTCGGGTCGAACACTTTGGACAATCTCGCGCATTGTCCGGACCTTCCGCCCTTATCTAACTCCTCCCTTTTAACAATTCAACGGAACTTGTTCTTCAGCAATATGATATTGATGATGGCACGCGACGGTGGCCATGGAACGAGCAAATTACATCGTAAAAAATCAACAGAAGAGCCCGGACACCTGACGGATATCATCTGTTTGGAGTTTGCGATGATTCCGTGAGATTTCGGACGGAGCATTAACTTTGATCACAGGATCTCTGTATTCTTGTCATCGGTCGGATTCATTGTCATTGATCTGGATAAAGAACCGGGCGAGCGAGTACACAGATTTATCAAATGGGTGTGAAAATTCATTGCACGAGTCGCTTTCTATTTTCCAAATATCAAAGGATATGAAATTCTTTCAATCATGTTTTGAGTTGAGCCGTCGGAGAGAATAGAGTAAGGCCGCCGAATTAGGAAAGGGACAAATGTCTGGGCCACATTGGCATGATCTTGGGCCGTGAGGCTCGGTTGCTGGCCCGTCCAGACAAAGGGGAAACGCTACGCAACATGCCCTTCAGCGACAGACCTCGGTTTTGGTATAGTACCTACGGTCGATTCATATGGTTTTTGCAACAATTTCGTGGACGAATCTGTATCGTGAAACTAGCCGTCACACAATTATTGAGAAGATCAATTAGCTGTTGAAGTGAATCAATCACAATTCCATAGAATCGGTCGCCCATATAATCAAATCTTGATATCCGGAAATCGAGTGACTTATCTATTGGAAAGCACCTTACTTTCATGGTGATTGCTGAACCACAAAGATGTTACGGAGTATCTAGAATCTTTTAATTAGAGTAAAGGTCGTCCTCATAGTTTCCATTTATCCCGTCATCCCTATCGAACCCATAAATGCACAAGTCAATCTTATAAAATTGTGTAATTCTCGATGCTCTCTCGCGCTTCGTAATTTTTCCTTTGATGTGTAATTAGCATTAGTCGAGCATTACGGGATAATATATATGTTTGTGTCCTCGTCGCAACGACCGATATTTCAAGGGGGTATACCCTAAAGATAGTAACCGTACATGGATCGTATTGCTATCGGTACCCAAACTTTGTTCTTCAATATGCGATGGCATTCTCATACTTTCAATCGGTTCATTCGGGTCTTTACTATTTGTCGAATCAAATCGCTATGGTATGTTCGTTTGTTAACCTCACAAACTAACATTGACAAAATTTGCTAAAACTAGACATATACATCTGACCACGTGACTGCACGTGACTAGAGGGCGATATGTAATTTCCACAAAAACAAGACGGAAAAATAATGAAGTCTATTCACGAAATTAATTCCCCTTCGACGACCACTTTCACTCTCCCTTTCCATCTGTTCACCCAAAAGAGACAAAGACACTCCTCTGTTTCTGTAAAATACACAGGAAAGAAATCTAAGGCAAAATTGCATCACTCATCCCGTGGCCTCTAATCACAGCCGTCTTTCATCCGGGGACGATGCCGGCGATGGAGCCGAAGCAGAAGCAGCCCTGGAGGGCGACGACGGGGAAGACGAAGAAGTCGACGGCGGCGACGATGACATAGAACAAGCTGGCGGCGACGGCGACGACGCCGAGAGATCCGAATCGTCGTAATCCTCGTCGTGGTCGTCCTCCTCTCGCAGCTTTCTCTTGGGATTCACGTTCACTCTGTTTTCGGTTTCGCTTTCGCTTTGGTTTCTCTCTCCAAAATCTCTCCTCATGTACGCTTTCAATCGCTTCACGTCCGAGAGCTTCACAGGCTTCACGATGAACTCCTCTGCTCCTTCCTCCAAACACCTATTCATCAGTTTCCAATTCAAATCGCGCGCGCCCACAAGAAGAAAAATCTGCCAAACTAGGCGAGAGAAATTAAGGGGAAATGTCGAAGAATACCTGTCCATACGTGCCAGGACCTTTTCGGATGACATGATCACGACGGGTATCTCTCTCAAAGCAGACGATTCCTGCCATTGGACAGACATTGCGTGGTATTATTTTCATGAAAAATTCCACCTTTCTTTCCTTTTTCGGTGAAAGAAATAAGAAGCTTTTGATAAGTAAAATAACGACCTTAATTCTTTTGAGCAAATCATAACCACTCATTCCCGGCATGCAATAGTCCGTGATGATCAAATCCACCTTCAAGCTCGACCCCTGATAACCAGATGCGACTACAGTTTTGTTCAGGCTCATTCATAAACAGAGCAATGGCCTCGCTTCCATTTTCAGCCAAACTTTGCAAAGAAGAAAGCAATACGTACGAAATTACACCGAAATGTCTTGGAAAAGAAAATGAGAACTGTCCGATTGCCACTCACACTGAAACGGCCGGAGCTTTTGTCATCGTCCAGACCCAGAAACTGCAGAGCTCTGCTTCCACTTTCCACAGTAGTCACTACGAATCGCGACACCAAACGTTCATCTCTCGAAACCCAAACTCTTTTTCTTCATGAGAAGAAAGGAAAAGAGCACGTTTCGGGGCTCACTCGAGCAAGAAGTTTAAGACACGCGATTACCTTTGAAGGAAGAGATTCTGAGCAATCGCTCAATGACTTTCCGATCGACGAGGCTGTCATCGACGGCCAGGACGTGAGCCTCTCCGGAATCAGAGGGCTGAAGCGGATCGGAGGCGTCGACGTCGCTTGTCCTCCTCCGCCCCGAGACGACGTCGTCTCTGTCCATCACCAGCTCTCGCTCCGGAGGATGAAATTCAGCCGGTTATGGAGCTAACAAAAGATGCAAGTTGCCAGCTTTTTTGCTTTTTCACTTGACCCAGAGAGGCAAAAACGAAATGGCTCCCGTTCCGTGCTCTCTCTCTCTCTCTCTCTCTCTCTGCAATCACTGTGGATTTTGCCTTGCTTTTGTTCTGTGGCAGAAAGGAGGGGAAATGCGTTGTCTGGTCGTCTCTCTGTCTCTCAAGGTCTCGAGGATTGAAAATGAGACCAAATCTTGCTTTGTCGAGGAGATCTCAAATCTTGGGATTATTTTAATGGATTTGAGCTTCGCAGGCGAAAGATTCTGACATCGACTTTTGGGTGTGACATCCACCCAATTCCCTGCCGATATCTCGCGATAGATACTCATCAGTTTGCCTCCCCTTCCCTTTTTTTTGTCAGTTGAGTGGTCAAGTCTTTAGGCAGCAAGTCAAATGCAGGAGGCGGGGGTAAAAGACGAGCGCCGTCAAATCAAAATCGGAATCAAAGAGAAGCGACCTCACAAGGCTTCTCAAATCTGGGATCAAAGAAAGACTAAGCATCAAAAAACATGCATGAGCTTTTAACGATGATGGAACACGCATTTCTAGTTTGAAAATTAATGAATTTGGTGCCTCAATTTAGCTGAAATTGCAGAAATACTCACGAAATTTGTTATTTTCCTTCTCTCCATGGGTGAGCACCGGGTCAACTCAATTTGGAGATTGGATCGAAACAACATGAGCGTATCGATTTAAGAGCGATTCTAAGATAGCCAATCCGCTTTCTCAATTCAATTTTCAACCTTAAGATAGGATCTGTGTAGGTGAGGCGGTTTGAGTGGGCAAAGGTGGTGGCCAATTGCAAGGATGGTGGTGGTAGGCTCAGTTGAGATTTGAGTATGTACAAGAGCCATTTCAATATGGTTGAGGCATATATCTTGTATTTTTCACACACAAAAATATCAAAAACTCCCCCATTATTTGGATTGATTTTATATATTACTTAACTCGAATTATATGACCAACGCGTTTTGAATTTTTTTAAATCCAAAATATACGAAGCTTTTGCAATAGTAAGATGTCAAGTCGCATATATGTTTGCATTATTTTGTAACGTTCATAAGATATTGATGGGAAAATGAGAAAACGTTTTTTCACAATCGCTCAATCATCGTCAAACAAGTGAAACCAAAAAAAGATGCTACATTGAAAAATAAGGATCCTAGATGGTATCTCAAGCATCGCATGATATATCAAACTAGACAATCAACGACCTGTGCACATTTGAAATGGCCAAAATTGAATTGACTTAGAAAAAAAAAATGATCAACAGAATCATATCGAAAGTCAAGCTGGTAATCAATTTATGTAGGTTGAATTGATCAATTCTTGTATGATTTTCATCCTTTTGACTTTTTGACATACATGTTCTTTTTACTTCAACCGTCAATACGGGTCAAAGACCCATATTTGACCCTTATTTTATATAAAATGGGTCTTACATAGGTCATTAATTTTTAAAGGACTCATTAAAAATAGGTTCAAAAGGTTGAAGTGAAATTAAATAGGTCAAAACTGGATCACGCATAAAATCCATTTTTAACCCATATTGGACCAATTTTCAATCCATAACTCCCACAAATTACAAATGGACATAAGGTCTCAAAGCCTAAACTATCTTTTTATTATTTTTTCAATTTCTATTTTTACAAATGGGCCCATAGCCGCTAGTCGCCCGTTATTCGCCGGTCGCCGACCGTTTGCCGTCCGCTGCCATCCGCCGCCCGCTGCCATGGCCATAGAAAAATGAAAAAAAAGTAACATAAAATAAATTTTAAAAAAAATTAAAAAAATTCTTTAAAAAAATTAATTTTTTTTAAAAATAGAAAAAATTTCACTAGATTTTTTAATGCATGAAAGTATTTTAGCAATATCATTTTTTTTATTTTATTTAATAATTTTTTTATTATTTAATTTTTTTTATTTGATATAAAAATTTTATCCGATAACATATACATGTGAAAAGTTTAAAATAAATTAAATGAGTTATAATTTTTTTTAGACCATTAGTGTGATTTGGCAATATAGGTCCAAATGGGTCAGGTCGGGTATGGATTGATTGCGGGTCGGGTCGGGTATGGGTAATTGAATATGGGTCAAAACGAGTTAGAATGGTCAATATGGGTTGACGCAAATCCGACCCGACCCACCTATTTGACCCCTCTACTTTTTACAAACATCAAGGTGCCTTTAATTTTTTATTAGGTTGACTTTTTATTTTGAATTGTGGCTTTATTAGGTATTAAATACCTTAAATCTTTGAAACAAACAAACCTTGACCTTTGTTTTTTAGTTTAGTTCTTTTGTGAAGATTTTTTTTTTCATTTTCATTTTAACAGGAATATCAGAAGGTTTCTGGGGAATTCTTTTTGCCCGATTAGAAAAGCCCCTAAACTTTTCAAATGGGCTACAAATTCTCTGTTTTAGGCACAGATGGTAGCTTTAGTAAAGCAGCAAAGCAATTATTTGCTCTTCTTGTTCATAATGTACTTTTTGTCCAGGTTTGCTCATGGTCTAAAATGCATATCGAAGCATTCTACAACGTGTTTGTCGTGTCAAGATTTCATTAAAACACGAGTCTGATTTGCTTAAAGTGTACTGACTGCCAACAAAGAAAAAAACGTAATGTGTTTAATTATCAAAATCAAAGCTTGGTAATTATGTTTAACACCTCCCTTTTCATGATAGTTTTGTTTTCTGTAATATCGATCGACGAGGGAGAATCAAAAGGAAGAAGCTGAACATGGTTCTCAAGATAAGGTGCGGCTCCTCCCCCAAAAGTTGCTGAATCGTCTTGACCAACCGGCCTAAATGCCCTCTTGTGATTTGACGGATTTTGGCTGCGTTTCGTTGGCTTTTGGATCTCCGTTTATTTTGTGAAAAAAAATATGATTTAAAAATATTTTTTAAAAAATTATTTATATTACTTGAAATAATTAGTCAATGAAAAATATTTTTATAATCGACAACAATTTATAACTAAATATTTTCGTGGACAGCGAGTATATTTTTCGTTCATTCATTATTTATAAGCAATATAAATAATTATTTTTAGTAAAATAATTTTCAAAGCACTCATTTTTCGCCGAAATGGACAAGCCTAAGCTAAAGGGGTTTTTTTAATTGCAATTTGTGTATGTCAAAATGTAATTCAAAAAAGTCTATTATATAGCAGCTTTGGGCTAGATAGTGTTTGAAAAAACCATTCTTCCAAATGACTTTTTCTATTTTTACTTAGAAAAGGGAAGAAAAACTTAAATCCTTTGCCGGCAAGCCAGATTTGGTGATGTTGGCGACCATTGTTTGAGGTCACTTGACCCCTGTGAGGGCCACCTAGGGTCGCATTGTGCGACCTCGTTTTGGGGTCACACGACCCTGATCTCCCCAAGTTGCGGTTGCATGACTGTCGACCACCATTGGTTGGCTTCGAGCAACTCTTGATGGAGCTTTACCTATGTGGAAAAGATGAACAATTCTTACGAGCGTAAAACCAAAAAAGAAAAAATTTGGTGAGGGTAGTTTCGGAAGAATTTTTTTAATTAACTCTAAGAAATGACCTTCCAAATGTGCCGCAAGCCCAAGGCAAATAGAGACCTGCCTTGGGTCTTCAACTTTGTCAAGGTCATCATTTGGCCAAATAGGTTAAAAAAAAATAAAAGGTTGTCAAACACCCCGAATTTTCCTAAAGGCCGAAACAAATATACCCTTTATTGGAGAAGAGGGCTGGTCTCATTTAACTTTAGAACTGATGCCAAAGTGAGCGCAAGATAAGTGGGATAAGTGTGTTAAGAGTGCTAAAAATGATTTCAAATCCTTAAACTTTTAAACAATACAATGAAATATTAAAGCTAGTCACATTAATGAAATCAAGAGTTATGTGTGCTCCGTTTAATTTGAGTGATATATCATTTTTGATAAATTTCGACTACGAGGTGGTCGGGCCTCGCTCATGTAGAAATGGTAAGTGAACACGAGCTACCATTGTATGAAAGGCCTTATGGTCAGGCGTGGATCACTAGTTCTCGAAAAGGCCTTGACGATGGTCGCAGCCGTCACTCTCGTCGTGGCTAAGATGGGGGCAGTGCCATTGCTTTATCTTCATTGGCGATGGTCGACTATAATTTCAAAAAATCAAAAGCAGGCACTTGTGCCATGGTTGGCGAGATTGTTTGCCGCCATTGCATGAGGGTTAGATGGACTTAGTCGCCACATGATGGTCAGCCAACCATCATGCGGCGGCGAGTGTCGACTGCGATTATGCTACTACCGTATGAGGTCCCCATAAGCGTCGTTTGTGGTTGAGCGAGGATCACTACCCCTTATCGAAGCCCAAATGAAGTTCAACGGCTCCTAGTCGACAAAAATGGGGCACCGCCACCACCCCCCATTTATCCCCTACCCCTAATGCAATCTCTTACTGGACCTAAGAAGTGTTTAAACTATTTTCTCCAAATTTCGGGACGTAAACTTCAAAGGTATTCCCTTAAGATGAATGGAAGAAAAAAAATATTTTCTCTCAATTTAGGGGGTGGCGGTAATGAAAGGTAGACACCATGTCAGTTTCGATTGGTTACTTTTGGGTAAGATTGTATAGTCTGTCATCCAAGTTCTATGTGTTTTTTTTTCACCTTCTTTGATTTTTTCTTTTTACCAGAAATTAAACCTATTCAACTCACATCAGTACAATGCATTCTAAAAAATTATTATAATATGCCATGTCAATATTTATTGACATAATTACAAAAACAGTCATAAATCTATTATAATTATGTCAATTCAATACTAAATTTTTTTTTGTCAATTTGGTCATAAACCTTTTGTATTTGTATCATTTCAGTTCATTTAGCTGATTAATGTTGATATGATCAATTTTAATAATATTTTATTTTTAATAAAATTTTTCCTTTGGTTTTTTTTTGTTCTTCCTTCTTCTTCTATCCGTGGCCAGCGAGCTTTAGTGACTCTTACCGGCCACAGTAGCAATAGGAAAGAAATTAAAAAGAATGAGAAAAAAGGAAAAATACTAAAAAAAAAATATCAACAAATATACATGTCAACATCGACGATACCATGTTAACGCCAATCGATAAAGTGGATTGAATCGACACAATTGCAATAAGTTTAGAATTTAATTAACAAAATAAAAATTTCAGGACTAAATTAACGTAATTGCATTATATTTATGACTTTTTTGATAATTTTCTCATATTTCTTTCATCATGTGAACATATCGATTCTTGTAACACTTTGATTATTTTTTTTAGAATTAAAGTAAAAAGTTAAAGGGTTACCGTGAAGAATCTTAAATTAGTACATTTATGAAAAATTTATCTTAAACTATTTTTTTACCACAGAAAACTCTAACTTGGTACATCCGTAATAAATTAATCATAATCTATTTTTTGGATAAAAAATTATGACTTGGTACACATGTGATAATTTTACCTCAAATTATTTTTTGACCACAAAAAAATATCAAACTAGTACTTTGGTGATAAATTTATCACAAACTAAATTTTTTGACTACTAACAACTCTAAATTGGCATACACGTGATAGATTTACTTTTCGTTAATTTTCGTTAAATCGAATTAATACCATGGAAAACCCATACATATGTGACAAATAGGGTAAAAACCCCAACCTCATACACCCGTAAGCTATTAGGTATTATCCAACTTAATAATTTAATGGTAACATTTAAGAAAAAACTAACGGAGAGTAAATTTAACATAATGTGCCAGTTTAGGATAAAGTTATCATAAAGATATTAATATGGGGTTTTTTATGATAAAAAAATAGTTTGAGACAAATTTATATTAGTTTTGGAATTTTTTGATAAAAAATAACTTAAAGATAATTTTTTAAAATTTTTCGTGCTATTAACCTAAAGCTAAACCTTTTGTCCAAAAAAAGTTTTTCCTTTGATATCCTGGTGCTTCACGCTCCAAGGACAGAACCAGGCGGTATCGCAGAAGCCCCAACAGTCTAAACCGCCATGGAGTGCGCAGGGAAGGGGAGGGGGACGAGGTGCATCGGCCCCGTCAAAAGGCGATGTGCTCGCTGCGGAGCCGTCGGTTACTGCTCCGTCTCTCACCAGGTGACGATCCATTCACTTCTTCTTATTTTTCGATTCATCACTTGTTCTCGTCGTCAATTCTTACTCCACCATGCGAAAATTACATAGGAGCCCAGCGAGTTCATCGTTTTTTGTTCTTAAGCCTTGTGGAATATTTCTTTTGGTTCGTTTCATTGCGTGCGCGAGGGTTGATTAGTTGGTCGGGACTTCATTTTTGGCACTGGTATCACCGATTCAACGTGCGCACCTTTTGCTGGGTTGGGGTGGGGTGGGGTAGAGTGGGGTTGATTTGCGAACTCACGTCAAGTGAACAGCAAGAGTTTTATGCTCTGTAGTGCTGGCGTAGTTTAATGCCGTGCGATCTGAATTATCGACAACGGGCAAATGGTGCATGATGAACCTTTTGCATCTGGTGATGTGTGATTATTCTAGGGGTGAGTGGGTCTGAGACGATGGATGATGCAAGTGCAGTTGCCTCCCTGTTTCGGTGTTTGATTTTTCCGGCAGTGCATTTGCTCAGCAGGTCCAGTGTTGCTTGCTAGAACGATCGTAACTTACATGTTTTAAGTGGATCGTAGTTGGCGAACTTGGAGGAAAATGCAAATTATGAAATTATGATCCTCTCAAGCACCAAAAGCTCAGATACCTCTCACAGCCTCTCCTTGCCCTGGCAGGCACGACTCCTACATTGCATTATTGGTTCTCATGACATCATGTAATAAAAGTTTGCATTATGCTTTTTGAAAGTTCATTTACTAAAACTAGAAATTATGCAATGATTTCCAATTGGGGGAAAAAAAAAATCAGGGCTGACAGAAGGAATAGCAATCTGTTGGGTGGTGGTTGGACCCTGTGGTTGAATGCACAGGGCTGAGCCCTTGAACAGAGAATTTATCTTACGCGAAAGTAATATAATATGCAATGCTTGCGTGGTATCATTGAGCCAATCATGTTCTCCAATTTTACAAATTGAAAATGTGGGTGGTTATTGTGTTTGCTTGTGGCTTGGTGGTACAGCGTTGGCAGGACAAGTGGTATTACCGCCATTCTGCCACATAAAATGCTCTCTCCATGTAAAGAGTATCTAGAGGCAGAGCATGCCGATGTCATGATCAGATTTTGTTCAATTGAAATATCTTGGTCTGACATCTATCCAAACTCTAATTAATATGTCGGGCTTGTGACAATTGAGGGCTTTTTTTTTTTTCCTTCTTTTTTCCTGGTGTTTCCTTAGATTTCTCATTGGAGTGCTCATAAAGAAGAATGTGCAAGGTTAGAGGAACAAATGAAGCATGCTGATGCATTGAATGCTTTTCCTTTTACGTACTGTCAAGAAGCCACAGTTGAGGTGACTCTCGTTTTCCTTCAGAATATTTCTTGCCTCTTCTGGCTTGTTGTGGTAAAGTAAATTGATGATATTCGTTTTAGATTTGTCAAAAACGAGTCAGCAGGTGTTCGTTCTTGAACAAAAGGGGCATTCATCAGGTTGGAATGTGGATGTATGAATGCAAGTGCCACCCATTGAGCAATTCTTTTGATGACTTGAGGTTCTGTGGTACTCCTTTAATCGATATTTTCATTGTTGGCATTCTTTTTGAGTTCTTCTCTTCATTCTGGGATCTTAGTTTGTTGTGTTCTGGTTCATGCTTCTGGTTATGAGTTTATTTAGTGTAAACTTGTTATGGTGTATGGCTATGGGGGGTATCTCTTGTATGCTCCTACTTTCTTGAAATTATATTATGCTCTGTTTGCCTGGGATATCAACCAATAGATGTTGTATGGGCCAAATGTTTCTCAAACAGGTAGGCAATTTTCTAGTGCTTGTACACCTTAACCAGCAGAACGAGAAAAATGCTTCTGTTGCTGAAAGATATGTGATGGCTCCGTTATAAAATGCTTAGCAGATTGTTTCACACCACAGTTTGTGTTTAATGGAGTTTAGTTTAGCTTGATTTTTAGCACCAACACTTTCATTCATGGCTTTGCTAAGGAACCGTTGTAAATTTTTCCTGACTTCACCTTATTGGGACCAGTATTTATTGCATCTTGTGGAAAATATAGGTCACCCTTCAGTTATTGATGTGTTAGCCCATTGTAAGAGAATCTATTTGTGATTCCTTATGGATCCGCCTTATTAGCACTAAGCTTTAGCTGACAGAGCTACATGACGTTTCACCTTTGCATTTTCTCTGTATTGATAAAGTAGCATAAGAAGGATTTGCTGGGACAGCTATGTAACTCAAGACTTGGCATGTTCTTCATTTACATGGCCTAATTTTTACCGATCCGATCAGGTGAATGATACTGCCTTTAATATCTGCTTACAAACTTTATTTAGTGGCAGGTTTCACTATTGTTGGGATCTACCGAGAATGTTATGCCCATGTAGAGGTATAACCAATGGCTTCCAGCTTTACTAAGTAGAGCCTTAAAAAATACTTGACTAAAAAATTGTGTAGGCCCAGTGTCTCCAATATCAGACCATCTAAGTGGTTGGGAGGACTATTACAGGTGGAGGCATATACCGTTTCACTCACCTGTTGCTTTACTCCTTCAATGGGTACTTATGTCAATTCCTGCCCTCTGTTGTGAATTATTACGCATTCTGCTTATTGTATATCCCTTGTTACCTCTCGTAGTATGTTCAAACAAGCTTGACCTTAGCCAGTTGGATGGTCTTTTCTCTAGAAGTTGGGCATTTTGGTGAACAGACATCTGATTTTTATCTTCTCAACACTGAGTCCATGGAAAACTTATTGTATGGAGCAGAAAGAGATTTAATTGAGGTCGCGGATGTTTGGAGCTTGGGCTTTGAAAGTGTCAAATTAGTATTCTACATTATTAAATGGTTAGCACGTTCAGTGCATTAAATGCTTTTGATCAATGCCATTAAAGGTAGACTTCTGTGTGAAACCAAGGGGCGGTTTGGTGCCCTTCTTATTAATGGACAATTACTGCACCACCAGGGTGTTATGTGAAAATCAGATTGGTCTAAATGTTGAGATCTTTTGTTGCACAGAAATGCGACTATGTTCTCTTCCACTTGATACCTCCTTGCCTACTAAAGTTGATGCATGCATATTTATGCATGTTATACATGTTTTAAGCTACTTACTCCTCTATCTCTCTCTCTCAGCCAATGTTGATATACCATGCGATTCAGATTACTAGTGCAAGGATTTTCCCTATTGGCACTAGCAAGGAACTGCGTGTCCACTATGTTGGTAATTTCGAGCCCTGAACATTTTGCTTTTCGGGAACACATTTTTGTGTGGAGAACTTCTCTTCATTGCCACTGCTTATGTATATTGTTCTCCTGTTGACTTAGGCTAACATAAATGTAGAGAAGATTTCTCCTCTAGCCTTATTGCTACTCTGGTCACCAACACTAAATTAAGACCACTCTGAAGCGTGGATGTAATCTTGTCAGGGACATCTGAAAATTTCGTCTCTACTTTTGAGGCACTTGTCAAACATGAGTCGCTAGCTTTCTACAATATTTGAAATGGATAAAAAATCACAATAAACAGCTGATGCATCAAGTTACCTTAATGCCCCTAATCATGGAGACAAAGTTAAGCCTTGTACAAGAATATACATGCATACATTCATATGTGTGTGTGTGTGTTGTATTTGTTGTGAAATTGTAAAGCTTCACGCTGAACTACTAGTGTCCTATAGGGCCTGAGAAGGAGCTTCTACAACTTCCGGCCTTTGGTGAGTTGCAGGCACTTTTTCCTGGCATGCAGATTCATATTGTGCTTGTTGGGCCTGCAGTTCCGGAGCATAGGTGACTCATTCATTTTTTTGGGCTTGATATGTATTCAGTTATTTACCACTTACTTTTTGATCTTTCTGGTGGACTTTTGCATGATCTTATATATAACTGGACAAATTGTAACCCTATTCCATGTCTTCTTTCTTCCCTTGTTTTTTTTTTGGGCAATGAATAGGGATGGTGAGACAATTAAAGTCGGTGGTTATGCTCGGTGTAGTGAAACCGACTGTGACTGCAAATCCGCAAGTTCTCATGAGAGCGAGAGTTTAAACACTGCCTATGACTCCACAGTTATCTTGCAGCTTCGGAGAGGCTGCTATCATGATATCTACAGAAATATATCAAAAGTCTCTCTCTCTCTCTCTCTCTCTCTCATGTAAAATTTCTTTCTCTGTTTGGAATTTCAATGTAACTTTTTGATAATTTCTGTTATGTTGACAGGAGTCTTTTCCTCATTTGATTGTTGCTCCTAATGCTGGCATTGCTGCTTATTCATGCTGGTTACCTACAATTGTGGGTCTTCTATAACTGCATGATAAATTTGTCTCCTTCCTCTTGTAATTTTGTTTAATTATTCTTTTGATATTTGCAGGAGCTGATACACGAAATGAATGTCCCTGCAGTTTTTTCTGATTACTGTGAAGAGGCTTGTCATCTTGCAGCTCATTGCATGAACACTGTTGCTGGCATATCTTTTTCTCTTCCAGTGTGTCCCATTTCTCCTCTTTGCTTGTTTTGAAAAGCTTATTCCTGACAGCACAAACTTAAGCAAGTTCTGATTGATGCTTCTGCTGCTTGTAGATCCAATTGAATCCATTCAGGCAGCCGATGGCGGTGGAAGACAATGCACTTCTTCTTCCGTGCTATTCAAATTGCTTCCTCTTTGGAATATGAACCACGGAATTGAGAAGTAATTTATTTGTCAAAGATCATATTTAGTCATTTGGAGATGGTTCTGTCGAATGATGGGGCATTTGGCTTTGGTAAGTTTAGTAAAGCAAGTTTTTTAGGCTAATTTGAAAGGTTAAACTGATTGTGCAACTTGTGTTTGCCCACTTTGCAGGTACTTGAGATGATCCACTGCTTGATGTTTAGCTGCACCTATCCAGCCTGAATTGGATGGGAAGAATGAAAACTTCAAGAGACTTCTGCGTAACAAGGGTTAGTTTAAGTAGCAACAGTGGAGTTCATCTTGCGCAATGGTGACTTTGACCTGCTCAAGGACTGGCCCTTGGTCCTCCATTTCCCTGCAACACACCCGATTGACATTCAGCAATTGAGGGACTGGCCCAAAATATTGCTGCTGTGAGAACAAGGCAGTCGATCGAGTGTAAGATGTCCATCGAGCCCAAGATACAACTCTGCCATGGCAGTCACCCTTGGTGCATTGAATAGGGTTCATTGAAACGATCCTGAATGCTTACCTAACCAGATTGGAATTCTGGATAGCTTAGCTTCTTCAAAGCTAGGAATACATTGCTAGATGTGCATTGGTTGTAGAATGGCAACTCAGGGATTGTAAACTGAGGACATGTTAATTTGGTAAAAGCTCTTGTGAAGATCGGTCATGCGAGTGGCAGTCTCGCCGCGTACGGTGCTAGGGGCTTTGCTAGAGTGAAGTAACTCGAACCATATCGGGACATGCGACTCTCTAATGAAGTTGAGCTTTCTTAGATCAGCGATGTCGACACCCTGATGCCACAATGGTGCTTACCAAAGCTACTTTTAGCGTCACGACTCCCGCTTGTGGGCTTTAAAATCGTGCTCCCAGGAGTGACGGAGACCTGCTGAGCACACATACCACGTTCTGGGATTTTGGCATCTGGCATAAACAATTTACAAAGATTAATTTGAAGTCCTCATGCATTGAAATGCGATGTAAACTTAAAACTTACCGTTTTAGTACAATTTTGAAAGCCTATAATCCTGCCTTGTACGTACGGTTGACGCGACGAGATACGCGTCTCCATTAAATAGACGTGTTGACGGGTCAATGCAATTGCATAACTCGCTGTCGCACGAAATCAAGCCCCAGCACCAATTTGACACGAAATATCCTCAACTTTTCGTGAAATTATTTACAAGTGAGAATAATCCGTCAACAAAATGCCATTATCAAATTAAATTCACATTCATAACCAATGAGACATCATCAAATTAAAGGCTTTGCTTGTTTCATGGAAAATATTTTTTAAAAAATGATTGCTTATATCCCTTAAAAAAATAAATAATTGAAATTTTTTTCTTCACCAATGAAAATAGTTAGGCACATATTATTATCGATAATAAAAATATTTTTCATTAACTAATTTTTCTAAACGATATAAGTAATTACTTTTCTGTATTTTGCAAATCACTTTTTTTTTATCATGAAATAAATAGAGTATGTTTCAATAGTGAATAGCATGTAAATAATATATTTTAGTTAATCATGTCTAAAGACTCTGAACTGGTCACATACAAGTCTTGTCAACACAAACACACCAAGTTAAATTGGTTATGTGGTTAATTTTGTGTCTGGTGGGTTGAATACCAACACGACACGATTATTAATCATGTCTCGCGAATTGACATGGAATTGATTGAAGCACGATTAGCCTCGTTAACTTTGTGTCGTGTTCTGATTGTATTATCTTAGAAATTGCCACCCTCAACCCTAATGATTTCTTTTTTTTATGATCGAGGTGTTCATGCGGCTAGTGAGCTTGCGCTCAAAATGATAGTGAAGCACAACTAGCCTTTGAAAGGATCCACAGACCCCATAATTACGGAGGTATTAGCGATGAAGCACGACTAGTCCTTAGGACCTTGGGAGGATCCGCAGACTCTACAATTACGAAGGCACCAGCGGTGAAGCATGACTAGTCCTTGGGACCTTGCGTAAACCCCACAACCACAGAGGCACTAGCGGTGAAGCACGATTAGTTTTTGAGACCTTAGGTGGACTCGCAAACCCCATAATCATGGGCCTCCGGTTAAGTTACCTAGCGTCGATAAATTCTAAACTTAGGACTTTTTATGAAAGGAACTGAGCGCAAACCAGCTAAGTCACCAAATGGTGGGTGATTTTCGAATGATTTTATCCCCATGATCAAAGAAGAAAACCATCAAGATACTATGAATAAAAAATCGTAAGAGGGGCGTAAGACTCAAGGCAGTGATTGTCGTGTTAGGGCAATTAGCGGCGGAGTTTATTTAAGGTTACACAAATCAAGGTCCAGACAAAATCACCTATCTACTTTATCGATAAAGTTCATGATGTAAATTGTACAACTTAAAAAAAAAGGAGAATGTAATTCGACAACAATGTACTGCGTTAAAAAGAAATTTATGCTCTATTTATTTTACGAAAAATAAATGACTTTAAAAATATTTTTTAAGAAATACTGATAATATTATTTGTAATAATGAGTACATGAATTTTTTTCATCATCGTAAATAATTTATGTTTAAATATTTTAATAGAGATGAAAAAAAATTTAATGTATTCATTTTATAAGTGATATAAGTGATCAATTTTTTTTAAAAATATCATTTAATTAATTTTTCCTTTTTTTATCAAATATTTTAGGTTAATATTACGAAAACCCCAACTGGTGCGCCTGTGAAAAATTTATCATAAACTATTTTTTTGACAAAAAAAATTTCAAACGAACACACATGTGACAAATTTACCTTAAGATATTTTTTGATTATTACAAACTTCAAACTGATACACTTATGACAATTTAACTCAAAATAAATTATTTGACACTGTCGCGACCCTCTAAAAATATTTTTATTAATTCTAGGGGTTAACGGATTATTAGGTTAATTAGATTTGACTAACCTAATGCGGACCCTCCCAAGCCCTACCGAATCGCAACTTTGGTTTTTGTTTAAATGATTTTGAAATTTGGAGTCGCCACTAATCGTTCTTGGTAGGTCGATTAGAAACCTAAATAAATTAGCGGGAGAACTAATTTATTCCTGCGAACCAGAGATTATGAGCTCGGGGACTTGGTTACACTAGTTAATTAAAACTAATGCCCTTTCGGTACCTTAATTTCATGGATATCCTAATCCGGCAACTCAGGCTTGGTTTATTTCTAAAGCTCTAGTAGGGTATTCTCTTTTGTGTTTTCACTTTTTAAATAGGATGCATGGATGGTATATATTTTTATTTGTTATATTTTTTTAAGTGTTAAAGATTCCCTGAAGCCGAAAGAGGGAGTGTGTTAACGACTTCTGTGCAGTATTACGACCTACTCATCTTTTGGGTCTGATGATTCAAAAATTAAATTATAGGAAGTACATGACAGTGAATAAACACCTCCAATGGGAGGCCTAGCATTGGCTTGGCTCTTCCCTTTGGGATTTAAGGTACAGGTATTTAAGTTGCAAGTATTTAAACTACTGTAAGTAAAAACCTCCAATGGGAGGCTAAGCATTGGCTTGGCTCTTCCCTTTGGGATTTAAGGTACAGGTATTTAAGTTGCAGGTATTTAACTACTGTAAGTAAAAACCTCCAATGGGAGGCTAAGCATTGGCTTGGCTCTTCCCTTTGGGATTTAAGGTACAGGTATTTAAGTTGCAGGTATTTAACTACTGTAAGTAAAAACCTCCAATGGGAGGCTAAGCATTGGCTTGGCTCTTCCCTTTGGGATTTAAGGTACAGGTATTTAAGTTGCAGGTATTTAACTACTGTAAGTAAAAACCTCCAATGGGAGGCTAAGCATTGGCTTGGCTCTTCCCTTTGGGATTTAAGGTGCAGGTATTTAACAACTGTAAGTAAAAACCTCCAATGGGAGGCTAAGCATTGGTTTGGCTCTTCCCTTTGGGATTTAAGGTGCAGGTATTTAAGTTGCAGGTATTTAACTACTATAAGTAAAAACCTCCAATGGGAGGCTAAGCATTGGCTTGGCTCTTCCCTTTGGGATTTATAGTGCAGGTATTTAAATTGCGGATGGACTTTGTCCTCTCCATTTTGGGGTATGAATTTTTTAAAATGAAATACAACGAATTGATTCAACAATTTGAAATTTGTGCGCGCTTGAGGACTCCTCCAAGCCGATTTTGTGCTTCCATAGGATTGACCATTGATATAGAGCTGCGGCTTCCTGACATAAAATAGAGTGAAGTGTCAGTATACAAAATATGTGCTAATCTGCACCTAAAACCAGAAGAGTGGAAAGAGTACTTATCTCCCGTTTGTTTGGGAGGGATTTCTATAATTGATTTTCGCTCTCTATGTTCCCAATATAGAGAGTTTCTTTTGAATTAAGAGGGACTTTTAGTCACAGATCAGTTGAGAAATCGGTGGACAGCTTAGGAGCTTGTCTGGGCCGATTCTTGCATCTCTACGAGATTTTTGCTGTTGACATAGAGATATCTTTCTCCTGACATAAAATATGGGAAAAAATGGGAGATGGAGAAAGTGTATACAATTTGTGCTAAATTGCTAGTAAAACCATAAATAAATGAATAAATAAAAACACTTAGCTCGAATTTGCTTGCTCGTTGACGAGGATGAACTCTTGATTTATATTGATCGATGAAGGAATTTGTGATGATAACCCCTAGCTTTAAACTCCCATCATCTTCAAAATTCTCTCTCTTTTTTGGTATTTTCTTTCTCTCAAATTTTTCTTCAATCTCCCAAAACTCTCTCAAACATTCAAAATTTTCTCTTCAAAAAATTCTCCCAAACACTTCAAATTTTCTCTCTCAAGAATCCTTTCTCAAGCTCACTTCTTCCTCCTTTTATAACCTACTCATCTATCTCCCATTCTAATTTTTCCACTAACTCTATCTCCCATTCTAATTTCTCCACTAACTCTTCTTCATTTTCATCTTCCATTCTCCATCTCTATCTCACATTCTAATCTCTCCACTAACTCTTCTTCATCTTCATCTTCCCTTCTCCATATTTATCTCCCATTCTAATTTCTCCACTAACTCTTCTTAATCTCCATCTTCCCTTCTCTATTCTTATCTTCCATTCTAATTTCTCTACTAACTCTTCTTCATTTCCATCTTCCCTTCTCTATTCTTATCTTATTTTCTCCATCCATTCTTCTCCAACTTCTCTTCTTCATCTCCTCTTCTTCATCTTCCCTTCTCTATTCTAATTTATCCACTAACTCTTCTTTTTATTATTTGTAAAATAATCCTTCAAGAGTTAGGTATTTGCACTCTAGTCCTTGAATTTTAAGTATTTACAATTCAGTCCCTGAAAAAAATATATTTCTTTAAGTCCAAATCTCCTCACAATTTTTGACACACCAAAATTTACCACATGTCAAATTTAAGCTCATTTCTTGTCGCTGAAAATAATGCATAATTTAATTAAAGCCGTTTTGCAAAATTAAGTCATTCTGGGTATAATTGGGCCAAGATGAAAATTTAAAATATTAGAAGATAATGTCACAACTCATAAAAAGTGAAAGTTAAAAATAAGTTGACTCAAATTAAATTTTTTTAGGCCCGATTCGAGATTATACTCGTGAAGGAACACGTGACTCGAATTGGATTTTTCTGAATTTGCGATGGCCAATATGAAAATAGATTTAAAATAAAAATATTAACTATCTTTGTGTATTTTTTGGCCTCAAATGTTATTTTTCCAAAATTTTCAAATATTTTTGTATTTTTTTTTTAAAAAATTAAAATATATATAATATGAAAAATTATTTTTTGGTCAAAATTCGTTCCCTAGGCTTGGCTAAGGTTCCCAAAGTTGATTTTTCAATTTTATGAATTTTTATGGATTTTCTATTAATTTTCGAAAATAAATAAATACAAAATACGTAAAAATACTGAAAATATGAAAAATCGTTTTTTGGTCAAAATTGGTTCCCTAGGCTTGGCTAAGGTCCCCAAAGTTGATTTTTCAATTTTATGAATTTTTATGAATTTTTTTATTACTTTAGCAATAGAAAAAATGATTAAAAATTAGGTGTCAACAGCTGCCCCTCTTTGAAAGGAAGCTCGGTAGAGGTTCATTTCAAAGACGAGATGACACCTGGATTCTTATCGACTCAATACAAGGAAATAAAAAGAGTCGTGACATGATTGTTCCACTGAAAATGAAATGAGAACCTAAGGATTCGTTATATAAAAAAACTTTAGGGTGGTTGAACTTGAACCCGTATGGTGGATCAACCCATGGTAGATTCCTAATAAAAGGATTCTACTGATTAAAAATTGAATTAAAATTTGACCCGTATGGTGGGTCATACCATTTGACCCGTATGGTGGGTCGTACCATGGTAGATTCCTAATAAAATGATTCTACTGATTAAATTTTGATTGAGATTTGACCAGTATGGTAGGTCACCACATGGAGATACCTGTAAGAAGGACTTGGTGCCTGTAGAAAGGACTTGGTGCCAGTAAAAAGGACTTGGTGCTTTGCCTGTAAGAAGAACTTTGTGCCTGTAAGAAGGACTTGCTTTGCCTGTAAGAAGGACTTGATTTGCCTGTAAGAAGGACTTTGTTTGCCTGTAAGAAGGACTTTGTTTTGCCTGTAAGAAGAACTTACTTTGCCTGTAAGAAGGACTTTGTGCCTATAAGAAGGACTTGATTTGCCTGTAAGAAGGACTTTGTTTGCCTGCAAGAAGGACTTTATGCCTGTAAGAAGGACTTGATTTGCCTGTAAGAAGGACTTTATGCCTGTAAGAAGGACTTTGTGCCTGTAAGAAGGACTTTGTGCCTGTAAGAAGGACTTTGTGCCTGTAAGAAGGACTTGATTTGCCTGTAAGAAGGACTTTGTGCCTGTAAGAAGGACTTGGTTTGCCTGTAAGAAGGACTTAGTTTGCCTATAAGAAGGACTTGGTGCCTATAAGAAGGACTTGGTTTGCCTGTAAGAAGGACTTTATGCCTGGAAGAAGGACTTGATTTGCCTGTAAGAAGGACTTGTTTTGCCTGTAAGAAGGACTTGTTTTGCCTGTAAGAAGGACTTGATTTGCCTGTAAGAAGGACTTTGTGCCTGTAAGAAGGACTTGTTTTGCCTGTAAGAAGGACTTGATTTGCCTATAAGAAGGACTTTGTGCCTATAAGAAGGACTTGTTTTGCCTGTAAGAAGGACTTGATTTGCCTGTAAGAAGGACTTTGTGCCTATAAGAAGGACTTGATTTGCCTGTAAGAAGGACTTGGTTTGCCTGTAAGAAGGACTTATTTTGCCTGTAAGAAGGACTTAGTGTACCTCAAAGGGTGCCATTCTGGAATCTAGAAAGATCAGGAATCCTGCAGAAGCTCAAACCCAAATTATATTATCCTGTCGCTTTAGGAATAAACCAAAGAGGCAGAGATCAAAAGGTCTCGAACATTTCTGTCCTTGAGACAAATCATGCTTTATTGAAGAAGGTGGATACCTGTATGTACCGCAATGGATTCGAGTACCCCAACAACCGTCAGAATTCATTCTCTTGAAAGGTTCAGGTTGAAGATATACTTACCTGAGAATTTGGAAGAAATGCTTGGTGGCTTCTCGACAACCAGGCTTGTTCATTCAATAATCGCTGAATGAATTTCAAGACTTTGGAAGGTAGTTTGAACATTGGGAATGTGTTGCCTGTCAGGCAGTATCAGAGGTAACATGTGCAAGCATTTTCATCAATGAGTTGATCGGTTCATGTAAAACTATTCAACCAAGTCGGCAATGATTAGAAGTAGTCTGTGTGATAACTCATGATGCAATCAATCCAAATATGGATCATGCAAAACTATTCTGTCAAGCTTGCATTACCAATTCTGTTTAAGGAGGTTCTCATAGTATGAACGCCTCGAATGTAATCTGAATGGGGGACTTCAATCCGAAAGGGCATTCTCTCACTCTGGGGAAAGGCTGTTTATCTGTAAATTAAAATGTTAGACTTGCGTGGAAATGGTTTGCCTTTCCTCATCCTGTCATGCCCCATTCTGCACATTTGATGTCTCATGTGCAGTTTATGCTCTAAGTTGGAGTTGGTAAGTTAAACACACGGAATAGTCATACATAATTCATGAACTGTGTAAGCACAATGCAGATGTGACAATTTTTTTTAGCATTACGTGTGTTTATATAATGTGCAAATATGGGCGGATTTAAATTGCCCCTGGTATGTGGGCGGACCGAACAAATTGGGAAGCCTACTCCTTATGTCGAGGGGTGGTTCGTCTCAAACTTTGTCTCTACGTGATGAAGCATATGGGTGAAGGAGCATTTCGGTTTGTTTAATGACAGCGACCGCCACGGTTTAGCGGTTGAATGCCCATGTAAAAAGCAGAGTAATTATTCTCGAAATCAAACGAGATAAGGAAGACATATTTGCTTTTTCGCTTCAGAGCTTGTGATCAATTTGCCCCATTTTTCACCAGAATAGATCTTGTCAGATGATCATAATTTTCTTTTGGATTTGTCTCCTTCAACATGTTAAATGTTAGTGTAAATATTTCCTGTAAAAAGAAAAAGAGACATATCAGCCAGTATTAAAAGGGATAAATTGAAAACGATACTGATTTACCCTTCATCTTGAATGTCTTGCACGAGTCTTTTACCAGTTTTGTTGGATTGAATTTTCCTCGACTTTTGTTGGGCGCCTCACCATTATGGGAAGACTATGGTAAAATACTGCCTTTGATATTACTCGTCGAGTATTCCTGTTTGTAAAAAAAGAAATGCACAAAAAGTTTTTTTATTTATTTATAATACATACAACATTCCCCACCCTTGGGGATCGAACTCGGAATATTTCGGACCTACTGTCATCCCCCATACCATTCGGTCCATTGGACCGTAGGTGTCCATGGGGCTTTCTTTTCAAGGGTTAATCCTTGGGGATAACGCAGCCCTGTTGTATCACCTTGGGCCATGTTACGGTATTTCTCGAGGTAATTTGCAATCCATGTTAAGAATGGAATAAGACAATTCAAGACTTGAGATGATTATGTGCACATTAGAACGATACAGAATTACCCATTTCTGAGATTGTTCGCGTCTTTCGCTTGTACTTTCCTTTGTCCGAAGCTGTCTATCCCGTGGTAATGCCCATGAGTTGATTTGCCCCCAAATTTTATCCAACCTGTATTCGGATATGATTGCGTTCTCGGGTCGATTTGCAATTTCCTGAGAATAGAAGGGGCTTAATTTTAAAACTTGGAGCAACTGAGGGTAAATTGAAACGATACGGAGTTACCCTTCAGGTTTATGCAGATTTTCACTCGCCATCAATTCGTCGCGAGGTTGGTGAGGTGGCGGATTCGAGCATTTAATAGGGGGAAGTCGGATTATTACTCCTTGCTTTTACACATTCACAAAAGCAGAAAAACACATCACGCAAGGAAATAAAACACATTCACTCATTCAGGATTAGTTCCGCTTCCTCTGCAGGCTCTCCCATGATCAGCTGGCTTCATCCCAAATTAGGTATGCATCGGCCATATTGAAGGTCTCATGGTCACTGGCTGAACAAGTGCATCACAGTCCCGATGCTTTACCGATATCAAACTGGTTGATTATGGCGAAAAGATCATCGTCAATGTCCGCTTGGTGGTGATCTGTCCCTTCTTCCTCGGGAGGTATTGATGCTGATCCAGTATCATTGGTCCTTTTGTACCCTCCTCCAACAGAACTCGATCCTGTTATAAACTGGTCTAACTCACCTCTTAAACGTGCATTTTCGATCCTCAGATCATACATTTCATCGAGGGTGAGGAGGAGGCTATTGCAGTTGGGGCAGGTGGCGGAGTCAAAAGTCTCTTTATACATCTTGTTTTCCGCTCGGAGGTTTTCATTTTCAACTCTTAGAAACTCGGCTTCGTTGTGCTCATGACGAGCCTTCATTCGGGTTCGCCTATTTTGAAACCAGAACTTGATTTGCAAAGGTTCAAGTCCTAACTCTTGACTCAGTTCCATTTTCTGTTTGCCGTTTGGCATAGGGCATGTTCTGAAGAAATCCTCAAGCTTTTGTACCTGCTCCTTAGTATGGCGACGGTAACGCTTCTTTTGACCCCTACCGTTATTGTCCTTATATTTACTGAGATTTTGGACGTCGTCGGCGGAAGAGCCAGGCTCCACAGGCTCGATCCCAAACATGGCTTCGAACTTTTCCTCTCCCATATTCAGCAGGCAATGATAGCTCTCGGGAGTATTGGGTTGAGACATCTTTGATTTGGTTGATGATTTCTCAAGATTTGCTACTCGCTTCCGGTGTTTTCACTCTCTTTGAATTTTTCTGAGCGATTGCCTATGCCTTAAGACCCTCTTCCGAGCATGGCGTCTCTTTTAAAATTAAACGTGGGTTTAGCAACTGTATTGCTTCTTCCAAGGGTCCGGCCTTTCTCAATCCTCTTTTCTTATCGTGTCTCTTGCTCGGCTCGTCTCCTTCCATCTTTTCGTGATAGGGCCCCTTGTTGTTGTCTCCACCGTCAATTTTCTGGCGAGTTCTTCAATAAAGACGAGTCGTATCTCTTTTCTGCCGTAAATGTCTTTGTCTCCCTCTCAGCTTATTTTTTATCCTTTCTTTTTCAAAGTAGTGGCGTCCCGTCCAACTTTTCCGTAGAGACGTCGGATTTGCTTGGCTCGAGATTAGAGACGAGTAGCGGAGGTGATACTGATAGGGAATGTTAGACAGGAAAATCTGGCCGGTAGAGACTTCCCCTGCAAAAATGAAAGAGAATGCGGCAGTATATGTTCTTCATATTCTAGAAAAATTGGAACGATACTGTTTTACCCTTGTGTGTACTTCCATTGAATTTGAATTGAGGAAGTTCCTTCATTTGGACTGGATTGAATTGTATGTCCCGAGTTGCCCTTCACTTTGAGCTTGCCACGTAAGTGCTTTGCTTAGTTGGGCCTTATTTTCTTTCGGGTTGCCTTGGACCATCATCATTTTCTATACCATCGGGTCCGTGGACCGGAGGGCTCCTTTAATTTGAAGGTTACCTTCGAGGCAAATGAGTCCTATCGCGTTCCATTGGGTCATTTCATTTTGCGACACTCTTGAGGCGCTTTGCGATTCCCTAGGTGAGAATGGAACAAATCCAATTTAGCATTTTGCAACGATTGAGGGTAAATTGGAACGACACACAATTACCCGTCTTCGAGCTCGCCTGGGCATTTCACTTGAAATTTCCCTACGTGAGGCCATTCAACATTTCTCATTATGGCAGTCAGCGATGTTACCACAAATTGATCCGCCCTAAATCTAGCATAAAAAGGGATTCACGCATTCGACGGGATAAAAAAAATAAATAAATTGCCCCCTTGTCCCTGAATTAAATCGAGACACCTAGAAAGCTGGAAAATATCATACGCAGGGGAATTAAGCATGAAATAAAATGTGCACTTATTCAAGGTCAGTTCTGCCTCTCCTGTGGCTCTTCGATAATCAGCTAGTCTCGTGTTGGTTCGGGTGTGGATGATCGATATTTGAGAGTCCCTACTCACTGGCTCCTGATCGCGGCTTGGGACGTCTGTCAACCCTAAACTGGTTGACCAGGGCAGTAAGCTCATCATCTGGGTAATCTCTTGAACCTTCCAGCAACTGATGCTCGAATTGGGCATTGTTGTTGGCAAATGCTGGCGGTAGATTTCTCATTCTGTCCTCGCCATGAGCAATTTGACTTCTCGTGCTGGAGCCTTCATCATTACTCGAGAAAGTGTGGGGATCACCAACTGTCCTGCTGCCAAAAACTCCTTCCATTCGAGGATTAAAGAAGTGGAAGTGCTCAGGATAATTTCTTGTCTGATTCTCTGGCTGCGCAGGCGCGCTGATCATGGGATGAATTCTAGCCACGGGTTGGTGCTCAGACCAAGGAGTCTGAATACACTGCCCCTGCGGTCTATACTCTTGAAGAGCATTAGGGTGATTCTGGGGGATACTTTGATTAACGCCTGGAGGATTGATGGCACGGCTACTGGCTTGGTTGATGATGGGAAGTGGCTCGCCCCATGCTAACCCGCGGAACTTATGGTGGCGAGGAGACTCGACATTCAGGCTTGGATCAGTCCCGCCTTGGTTTTCTTGATTCTGAGCTGCATTGTGTTCTCTCACCCTTTTTCTGTACTTCTGAAGATGACTCGAAACATTTGCTTTAGTGAGTCCCTCTACGTTCATAATTTCCAGTATATGTTGCGGCCGTGCCGAATCGATTCCTACCTGTTGAACTGCATTAACAAACATACGATGCAGCTCGGGAGACCAACTCATCTTCTTTCTCCAGTTGCTTGGAACAAAATTGAAGGCTTGATGCTTGTTCTCATGGTCGTGCAATTGCTTCCTTACCACGTGCTGCCATATGTTTTGAAGCATCTGAACCCTAACTGGTTTTGTTACGACGTCTTGGGCCCCATTTAAGACAGCCTTCATTATGGCTTGCTGATCATCGCTTGCCGATATTACGAGGACTGGCATGTGTTGACACCTGATTTTTAATCATTTTTTCTATTGCTAAAGTAATAAAAAATCCATAAAAATTCATAAAATTGAAAAATCAACTTTGGGGACCTTAGCCAAGCCTAGGGAACCAATTTTGACCAAAAAACGATTTTTCATATTTTCAGTATTTTTACGTATTTTTTATTTATCTATTTTCTAAAATTAATAGAAAATCCATAAAAATCCATAAAATTGAAAAATTAACTTTGGGAACCTTAGCCAAGCCTAGGGAACGAATTTTGACCAAAAAATAATTTTTCATATTATATATATTTTAATTTTTTTTTAAAAAAATACAAAAAATATTTGAAAATTTTGGAAAAATAACATTTGAGGCCAAAAAAAATACACAAAGATAGTTAATATTTTTATTTTAAATCTATTTTCATATTGGCCATCGCAAATTCAGAAAAATCCAATTCGAGTCACGTGTTCCTTCACGAGTATAATCTCGAATCGGGCCTAAAAAAATTTAATTTGAGTCAACTTATTTTTAACTTTCACTTTTTATGAGTTGTGACATTGTCTTCTAATATTTTAAATTTTCATCTTGGCCCAATTATACCCAGAATGACTTAATTTTGCAAAAGGGCTTTAATTAAATTATGCATTATTTTCAGCGACAAGAAATGAGCTTAAATTTGACATGTGGTAAATTTTGGTTTGTCAAAAATTGTGAGGATATTTGGACTTAAAGAAATATATTTTTTTCAGGGACTGAATTGTAAATACTTAAAATTCAAGGACTAGAGTGCAAATACCTAACTCTTGAAGGATTATTTTACAAATAATAAAAAGAAGAGTTAGTGGATAAATTAGAATAGAGAAGGGAAGATGAAGAAGAGGAGATGAAGAAGAGAAGTTGGAGAAGAATGGATGGAGAAAATAAGATAAGAATAGAGAAGGGAAGATGGAGATGAAGAAGAGTTAGTAGAGAAATTAGAATGGAAGATAAGAATAGAGAAGGGAAGATGGAGATTAAGAAGAGTTAGTGGAGAAATTAGTGTCGCGACCCTCTAAAAAAAATTTTAAATTTTAAAAGGGGTTAACGGATTATTAAGTTAATTAGATTTGACTAACCTAATGCGGACCCTCCCAAGCCCTACCGAATCGCAACTTTGGTTTTTGTTTAAATGATTTTGAAATTTGGAGTCGCCACTAATCGTTCTTGGTAGGTCGATTAGAAACCTAAATAAATTAGCGGGAGAACTAATTTATTCCTGCGAACCAGAGATTATGAGCTCGGGGACTTGGTTACACTAGTTAATTAAAACTAATGCCCTTTCGGTACCTTAATTTCATGGATATCCTAATCCGGCAACTCAGGCTTGGTTTATTCCTAAAGCTCTAGTAGGGTATTCTCTTTTGTGTTTTCACTTTTTAAATAGGATGCATGGATGGTATATATTTTTATTTGTTATATTTTTTTAAGTGTTAAAGATTCCCTGAAGCCGAAAGAGGAAGTGTGTTAACGACCTCTGTGCAGTATTACGACCTACTCATCTTTTGGGTCTGATGATTCAAAAATTAAATTATAGGAAGTACATGACAGTGAATAAACACCTCCAATGGGAGGCCTAGCATTGGCTTGGCTCTTCCCTTTGGGATTTAAGGTACAGGTATTTAAGTTGCAAGTATTTAAACTACTGTAAGTAAAAACCTCCAATGGGAGGCTAAGCATTGGCTTGGCTCTTCCCTTTGGGATTTAAGGTACAGGTATTTAAGTTGCAGGTATTTAATTACTGTAAGTAAAAACCTCCAATGGGAGGCTAAGCATTGGCTTGGCTCTTCCCTTTGGGATTTAAGGTACAGGTATTTAAGTTGCAGGTATTTAACTACTGTAAGTAAAAACCTCCAATGGGAGGCTAAGCATTGGCTTGGCTCTTCCCTTTGGGATTTAAGGTGCAGGTATTTAACTACTGTAAGTAAAAACCTCCAATGGGAGGCTAAGCATTGGCTTGGCTCTTCCCTTTGGGATTTAAGGTGCAGGTATTTAAGTTGCAGGTATTTAACTACTATAAGTAAAAACCTCCAATGGGAGGCTAAGCATTGGCTTGGCTCTTCCCTTTGGGATTTATGGTGCAGGTATTTAAATTGCGGATGGACTTTGTCCTCTCCATTTTGGGGTATGAATTTTTTAAAATGAAATACAACGAATTGATTCAACAATTTGAAATTTGTGCGCGCTTGAGGACTCCTCCAAGCCGATTTTGTGCTTCCATAGGATTGACCATTGATATAGAGCTGCGGCTTCCTGACATAAAATAGAGTGAAGTGTTAGTATACAAAATATGTGCTAATCTGCACCTAAAACCAGAAGAGTAGAAAGAGTACTTATCTCCCATTTTTTTGGGAGGGATTTCTATAATTGATTTTCGCTCTCTATGTTCCCAATATAGAGAGTTTCTTTTGAATTAAGAGGGACTTTTAGTCACAGATCAGTTGAGAAATCGGTGGACAGCTTAGGAGCTTATCTGGGCCGATTTTTGCATCTCGACGAGATTTTTGCTGTTGACGTAAAGATATCCTTCTCCTGACATAAAATATGGAAGAAAAAGGAGATGGAGAAAGTGTATACAATTTGTGCTAATTTGCGAGTAAAACCATAAATAAATGAATAAATAAAAACACTTAGCTTGAATTTGTTTGCTCGTTGACGAGGATGAACTCTTGATTTATATTGATCGATGAAGGAATTTGTGATAATAACCCCTAGCTTTAAACTCCCATCATCTTCAAAATTCTCTCTCTTTTGGTATTTTCTTTCTCTCAAAATTTTCTTCAATCTCCCAAAACTCTCTCAAACATCCAAAATTTTCTCTCCAAAAAATTCTCCCAAACACTTCAAATTTTCTCTCTCAAGAATCTCTCTCAAACACTTCAAATTTTCTCTCCAAAAAAATCTCTCTCAAACACTTCAAATTTTCTCTCCAAAAAAATCCCCCTCAAACACTTCAAATTTTCTCTCCAAAAAAATCTCTCTCAAACACTTCAAATTTTCTCTCTCAAGAATCCCTTTTAAACACTTCAAATTTTCTCTCCAAAAAAAATCTCCCAAACACTTCAAATTTTCTCTCTCAAGAATCCCTTTCTCAAGCTCACTTCTTCCTCCTTTTATAACCTACTCATCTATCTCCCATTCTAATTTTTCCACTAACTCTATCTCCCATTCTAATTTCTCCACTAACTCTTCTTCATTTTCATCTTCCATTCTCCATCTCTATCTCACATTCTAATCTCTCCACTAACTCTTCTTCATCTTCATCTTCCCTTCTCCATATTTATCTCCCATTCTAATTTCTCCACTAACTCTTCTTAATCTCCATCTTCCCTTCTCTATTCTTATCTTCCATTCTAATTTCTCTACTAACTCTTCTTCATCTCCATCTTCCCTTCTCTATTCTTATCTTATTTTCTCCATCCATTCTTCTCCAACTTCTCTTCTTCATCTCCTCTTCTTCATCTTCCCTTCTCTATTCTAATTTATCCACTAACTCTTCTTTTTATTATTTGTAAAATAATCCTTCAAGAGTTAGGTATTTGCACTCTAGTCCTTGAATTTTAAGTATTTACAATTCAGTCCCTGAAAAAAAAAATATTTCTTTAAGTCCAAATCTCCTCACAATTTTTGACACACCAAAATTTACCACATGTCAAATTTAAGCTCATTTCTTGTCGCTGAAAATAATGCATAATTTAATTAAAGCCCTTTTGCAAAATTAAGTCATTCTGGGTATAATTGGGCCAAGATGAAAATTTAAAATATTAGAAGACAATGTCACAACTCATAAAAAGTGAAAGTTAAAAATAAGTTGAGTCAAATTAAATTTTTTTAGGCCCGATTCGAGATTATACTCGTGAAGGAACACGTGACTCGAATTGGATTTTTCTGAATTTGCGATGGCCAATATGAAAATAGATTTAAAATAAAAATATTAACTATCTTTGTGTATTTTTTGGCCTCAAATGTTATTTTTCCAAAATTTTCAAATATTTTTGTATTTTTTTTAAAAAAATTAAAATATATATAATATGAAAAATTATTTTTTGGTCAAAATTCGTTCCCTAGGCTTGGCTAAGGTTCCCAAAGTTGATTTTTCAATTTTATGAATTTTTATGGATTTTCTATTAATTTTCGAAAATAAATAAATAAAAAATACGTAAAAATACTGAAAATATGAAAAATCGTTTTTTGGTCAAAATTGGTTCCCTAGGCTTGGCTAAGGTCCCCAAAGTTGATTTTTCAATTTTATGAATTTTTATGGATTTTTTATTACTTTAGCAATATTAAAAATGATTAAAAATCAGGTGTCAACAATTAGAATGGGAGATAAATATGGAGAAGGGAAGATGAAGATGAAGAAGAGTTAGTGGAGAGATTAGAATGTGAGATAGAGATGGAGAATGGAAGATGAAAATGAAGAAGAGATAGTGGAGAAATTAGAATGGGAGATAGAGTTAGTGGAAAAATTAGAATGGGAGATAGATGAGTAGGTTATAAAAGGAGGAAGAAGTGAGCTTGAGAAATGATTCTTGAGAGAGAAAATTTGAAGTGTTTGGGAGAATTTTTTGGAGAGAAAATTTTGGATGTTTGAGAGAGTTTTGGGAGATTGAAGAAAAATTTGAGAGAAAGAAAATACCAAAAGAGAGAGAATTTTGAAGATGATGGGAGTTTAAAGCTAGGGGTTATCATCACAAATTCCTTCATCGATCAATATAAATCAAGAGTTCATCCTCGTCAACGAGCAAGCAAATTCGAGCTAAGTATTTTTATTTATTCATTTATTTATGGTTTTACTCGCAAATTAGCACAAATTGTATACACTTTCTCCATCTCCTTTTTCTTCCATATTTTATGTCAGGAGAAGGATATCTTTACGTCAACAGCAAAAATCTCGTCGAGATGCAAAAATCGGCCCAGACAAGCTCCTAAGCTGTCCACCGATTTCTCAACTGATCTGTGACTAAAAGTCCCTCTTAATTCAAAAGAAACTCTCTATATTGGGAACATAGAGAGCGAAAATCAATTATAGAAATCCCTCCCAAAAAAATGGGAGATAAGTACTCTTTCTACTCTTCTGGTTTTAGGTGCAGATTAGCACATATTTTGTATACTAACACTTCACTCTATTTTATGTCAGGAAGCCGCAGCTCTATATCAATGGTCAATCCTATGGAAGCACAAAATCGGCTTGGAGGAGTCCTCAAGCGCGCACAAATTTCAAATTGTTGAATCAATTCGTTGTATTTCATTTTAAAAAATTCATACCCCAAAATGGAGAGGACAAAGTCCATCCGCAACTTAAATACCTGTACCTTAAATCCCAAAGGGAAGAGGCAAGCCAATGCTTAGCCTCCCATTGGAGGTTTTTACTTACAGTAGTTTAAATACTTGCAACTTAAATACCTGTACCTTAAATCCCAAAGGGAAGAGCCAAGCCAATGCTAGGCCTCCCATTGGAGGTGTTTATTCACTGTCATGTACTTCCTATAATTTAATTTTTGAATCATCAGACCCAAAAGATGAGTAGGTCGTAATACTGCACAGAAGTCGTTAACACACTCCCTCTTTCGGTTTCAGGGAATCTTTAACACTTAAAAAAATATAACAAATAAAAATATATACCATCCATGTATCCTATTTAAAAAGTGAAAACACAAAAGAGAATACCATACTAGAGCTTTGGGAATAAACCAAGCCTGAGTTGCCGGATTAGGATATCCATGAAATTAAGGTACCGAAAGGGCATTAGTTTTAATTAACTAGTGTAACCAAGTCCCCGAGCTCATAATCTTTGGTTCGCAGGAATAAATTAGTTCTCCCGCTAATTTATTTAGGTTTCTAATCGACCTACCAAGAACGATTAGTGGCGACTCCAAATTTCAAAATCATTTAAACAAAAACCAAAGTTGCGATTCGGTAGGGCTTGGGAGGGTCCGCATTAGGTTAGTCAAATCTAATTAACCTAATAATCCGTTAACCCCTTTTAAAATTTAAAATTTTTTTAGAGGGTCGCGACAGATTGGCGACTCCGCTAGGGACGGGATTTTTAAATTTTCGAAAAAAGATACCAATTGGAATACTTGAATTTTTTCGAAATTTTAAAAGTCTTAGTGGACTTAAGCCAATGAAAATTTCATGGATATCTCGCTTCTGGCGATTTTGCTTGGGACTCATTCTATAGGTGTTATATGTTTTTGCAGGATGGGAGTTATAAGGGGCGGAGTGTTTGGCTAACCCATTTGTTTTGCAGGCTTGGTGTTGGGATTATGTTTAATTTCACACATTTTTAGAAGCGCTGTTTTGATATCAATTGTCGTGCATGTCTTGCATATTCTGAGGATCACAACACCTGCACACACAAGCGTCTAAACCCAAGTCGCGAAATTTTTCCTAGGTAACCATAGATAGGGATCGAATATGCAAAGCTCCTGCGTCGATTGCGCTTGGGTTGACCATATTTTATCCCGCTCATTATCTGAATTGACAATTCTTCCCATTGTGATTCGATTGCGCGGAGGGTAAGGTTGTCAATTCAGATAGTGGGGGCCTTTTAGGTCCATACCCTGTCTCTCCTTCTTTTATTTTCTAGAGTTCACTCCTCACTTGAGTCATGCGCATGACTATGTGATTTGCATTTCTCCAAGGTAAAAGTAAGTTCTCTAATTTTATCTTGTATTTATTTTCGGTCGGTTCATGCTAGGTGTTAGTCAGTTTTTGAGCTTGATATTACGACCATTCTTTTAAAAGAAAATAAAAATTAAATTTGTCCCTCATTTCTTTTTAAAAAAATTTTGAAAAAATGATGTGAAAAATCCCTTCATGGGAATTTTATTAACCAATAAGGGATTTTTGTCATGTTTTTATTGCTTCAATAAAAATGAAATTTTCCTGACAAATTTACCTCTGAAAATTTATTCTGATAAAAAGGAAATTCCTTCAAAAATTTTAGTAAACGTCAAGAGATTTTGTCACATTCCTTAAAAAAATAATAATAAAAAAAGAGTAATAAATCTGCAAAAAAATTCTGTATTAACCCATTTCTTCCTAAGGGAATTTTTTTTTTCTGATTTCTCTATAAAATAGAAAAAATCAAATTGGACTAATATAGGAGTCATGGACCGACATTCCTTGTGTCGCATACTAATTATATCATTTTCTTTTGCAGGGAGATCCTAGATACCCTAGACGGGTATAAAAATTAAGTTCAAAATATATCAAGAATCATCTTCAGAAATACCAAAAGACGAAAAACACCGAGGCTTCAACCGTTAATTCCGGGGGGCAAACGAACACTGTCCATCTTTGACAGACAGAGTTATGTCAATCCGTAAACTTGTATGGGCAGTGTATTCTGATATGACGGTGGATTTATACTGATTAAACACGGGGGCATATTTAATGTATTGCAGAGGATCCCGCGTCTTTTGAAAGATAATATGGATTATATAATCAGAACCCATGAAACAAATACCTTTACCTGATTAAATCAACCAGAGACCGATCTTAAAATTTCCTCTTATCCGAAACATGCGGAGGGCTTTAGAGGACCGAGGTTCTATTAATGAACGTGGCCCACAGGAATTTCTCCCGACGCTACAGGCGACCGACACGAGCAAGTGGACGCCGAAAGAAATAAAATATGGATAAAAGTGGGCACACAACAGGTGGCCGGATTTATTACCAGCGCACTGATCGAGTTGTCATAGTGTTATTGTTTGTGATCTCAAGATGGATAGTGGGGGCCACCGCCGAACCCTTCATCAATGTTCTCGATATCATCGTCTGGAGCAATTAAACAAGAACATCAAGAAAAACATTAAGCCTCGACATCTTCGGTACCTCAAATCGTTCTGTTATGCTATGCGGAAGAAACGATAGCAGGAAAATTAAACAAAAAAAACACGTGAAGCTTTTCTTTCATTCCATTCATCAAAGAGCATTACAACAGCTCACTGGGGAGGAAAAGTAAAGCCAAACTGAGCCCTGATAACCATTACGAAGGAGCTCAACTGACTCTCCAAACAGTTGATGCTCCGGGTGCACCGGGCGTTCTCAGGATCAAGCTCCGCGAGCCTAAAGAAGAGGCGATCGCGCTTCTCCTTAGCCTGGGCCATACTGGCCTCGTAATGCTCGACAGCAAACTCCAAGTCCGAAATCGCCGCCCTCTCGAAAGCAATATCTGCCGTAATGTCATCAAGTCTCTCCTGCAGCCAACCGCATTTGCACCTCATCATAATATTGCTCGGCTCCTGTTCGGCGTAAGTTCGGACCAAGGCCAGACGGACCACCAACTTTCCCCTCTCACGAACTAGCCACGAAAGCTGATCATTGGCAAACTTGAAGGCTTTCTTGTGATTATCAGCCAAAAATGTGACTATTTCCAGACGCTCGTGCCGGTCTCGGTAACGAGCTTTCACGACGGCAGTCACAATGACCGTCTCATAAGCGCGGTTATAGGCAGCCAGAAAATTAATGAAGAGGGTCGGGAAGTTCCGATACTCCCTCCCCAGTTGGGTACCCTCAACAGAAGCAGCGTCTAGGGTCCTGAATAAACCGAGGATTTCAGCCTCAACGGTAGAGTTTTGGGCTATATGAGCGTAACCTCTACCAAGAAGATTGTAGAGTCTCTCCCACCCAGCCAGGATTTCGGCGGAGAAGGTATGGTTAGGAGAATTGGCCATTTTTGAAAGCAGATCACGAAAGAAAGGAGGAGAGAGGCGAGGCAGATGATCGGAATGCGAAGGTGATAATCTGCTTCAATTTAAATAATGATTTCACAGGGGCAGTCCTTATTGGTCAAGTTTTTTTCTATCTACCATTCTCTATCGGCAACACCCCCGCTGGCTCGAATTCCAGTCAAGCGGCAACCTCAAGCTGAGCAGACCCGACGTCTCTGCAGAAAAGTTGGACGGGCTGCCACCACTTTGAAAAAGAAAGAATAAAAAACGAGCTGAGTGGGAGACAAAGAAATTTTCGGCAGAAAAGGAGATACGACTCGTCTTTATTGGAGGACCCGCCAGTAAATCGACGGTGGAGATCTTGACAAGGGCCCTCTACCACGAAAAGAAAAAAGGAAGACGAACTGAGCGAGAAACAAGGATTTCCCCTTTGATCAAAAGCTGAATATCAGATTTTCTCCCTCGAAAAATCTAATAGCACTGCCCGTGAAGAGGGAAGTCGTTGCTATTGCCAGAGAGAGAACTTGTCCTCATTTGATAGTGAGAGTTCATTCGCAAGAACTCGCAGGAGAAAGATAGAGAGGAAGGAGTTCTCGTGGGAGAAGAATTCAAAACCTTCACCATCAAAGCATCGGCTTTCAAAGCATGTTACGAGAAACCATCGACGATCCCGTGATCCCTCAAGTCCAAGAAGACATCCTGAGGCGGTCTCGAGTCGGCAGTCCTAGATCCAGAAATATGTCGAGCATTAGGGAAACGGGCGCATGTTCAACCCTGGTCGAAGCTAATGAAGTTCCTTACCCTGAGGGTCTACTGGTCATGGCCATTGACGGTAATCCAGTCTCTCTGTCAATCCTTGTTACCGTATTGAGAAAATGCCGGTATAAGGTTGTAGCTCAAGCAAAGGCGACAGAGGCCTTAGAGATATTAAGGAGGAGTGGTGACCAGTTTGATATCGTCCTCACCGCCATGGTAGGGATTGACATGGATGTTTTCACTCTCTTGGAAGTCATCAATTCTAAATTAAACATGCCAGTCCTCGTAATATCGGCAAGCGATGATCAGCAAGCCATAATGAAGGCTGTCTTAAATGGGGCCCAAGACGTCGTAACGAAACCAGTTAGGGTTCAGATGCTTCAAAACATATGGCAGCACGTGGTAAGGAAGCAATTGCACGGCCATGAGAACAAGCATCAAGCCTTCAATTTTGTTCCAAGCAACTGGAGAAAGAAGATGAGTTGGTCTCCCGAGCTGCATCGTATGTTTGTTAATGCAGTTCAACAGGTAGGAATCGATTCGGCACGGCCGCAACATATACTGGAAATTATGAACGTAGAGGGACTCACTAAAGCAAATGTTTCGAGTCATCTTCAGAAGTACAGAAAAAGGGTGAGAGAACACAATGCAGCTCAGAATCAAGAAAACCAAGGCGGGACTGATCCAAGCCTGAACGTCGAGTCTCCTCGCCACCATAAGTTCCCCACGTTAGCATGGGGCGAGCCACTTCCCATCATCAACCAAGCTAGTAACCATGCCATCAATCCCCCAGGCGTTAATCAAAGTATCCCCCAGAATCACCCTAATACTCTTCAAGAGTATAGACCGCAGGAGCAGTGTATTCAGATTCCTTGGTTTGAGCACCAACCTGTGGCTAGAACTCATCCCATGATCAGCGCGCCTGCGCAGCCAGAGAATCAGACAAGAAGTTATCCTGAGCACTTCCACTTCTCTAATCCTCGAATGGAAGGAGTTTTTGGCAGCAGGACAGTTGGTGATCCCCACACTTTCTCGAGTAATGATGAAGGCTCCAGCACGAGAAGTCAAATTGCTCATGGCGAGGACAGAATGAGAAATCTACCGCCAGCATTTGCCAACAACAATGCCCAATTCGAGCACCAGTTGCTGGAAGGTTCAAGAGATTACCCAGATGATGAGCTTACTGCCCTGGTCAACCAGTTTAGGGTTGACAGACGTCCCAAGCCGCGATCAGGAGCCAGTGAGTAGGGACTCTCAAACATCGGTTATCCACACCCGAACCAACACGAGACTAGCTGATTATCGAAGAGCCACAGGAGAGGCAGAACTGACCTTGAATAAGTGCACCTTTCATTTCATGCTTAATTCCCCTGCGTATGATATTTTCCAGCTTTCTAGGTGTCTCGATTTAATTCAAGGACAAGGGGGCAATTTATTTATCCGGTCGAATGCGTGAATCCCTTTTTATGCTAGATTTAGGGCGGATTAATTTGTGGCAACGTCGCTGACTGCCATAATGAGAAATGTTGAATGGCCTCACGTAGGGAAATTTCAAGTGAAATGCCCAGGCGAGCTCGAAGACGGGTAATTGTGTGTCGTTCCAATTTACTCTTAATCGTTGCAAAATGCTAAATTGGATTTGTTCCATTCTCACCCAGGGAATCGCAAAGTGCCTCAAGAGTGTCGCAAAATGAAATGACCCAATGGAACGCGATAGGACTCATTTGCCTCGAAGGTAACCTTCAAATTAAAGGAGCCCTCCGGTCCACGGACCCGATGGCATAGAAAATGATGATGGTCCAAGGCAACCCGAAAGAAAATAAGGCCCAACTAAGCAAAGCACATATGTGGCAAGCTCAAAGTGAAGGGCAACTCGGGACATACAATTCAATCCAATCCAAATGAAGGAACTTCCTCAATTCAAATTCAATGGAAGTATACACAAGGGTAAAACAGTATCGTTCCAATTTTTCTAGAATATGAAGAACATATACTGCCGCATTCTCTTTCATTTTTGCAGGGGAAGTCTCTACTGGCCAGATTTTCCTGTCTACCATTCCCTATCAGTAGCACCTCCGCTACTCGTCTCCAATCTCGAGCCAAGCAAATCCGACGTCTCTACGGAAAAGTTGGACGGGACGCCACTACTTTGAAAAAGAAAGGATAAAAAATAAGCTGAGTGGGAGACAAAGACATTTACGGCAGAAAAGAGATACGACTCGTCTTTATTGAAGAACTCGCCAGCAAATTGACGGTGGAGACAGCAACAAGGGGCTCCCTTCCACGGAAAGATGGAAGAAGACGAGCTGGGCGAGAGATACGATGAAAAGAAAATCGAGAAAGCCAGAACACTCGAGAGAGGCAATACAGTTGCTAAACCTACGTCTAATTTTAAAGGAGACATCTTCTTGATAATTCTCATTCGTGCTCGAAAGAGAGACTCTTAAAGCATACGCAGTCTCCCAGAAAAATCCAGAGAGTGAAAATACAAGAAGAGATATCAAACTTTGAGAAATCGTTAACCAAATCGAAGATGTCTCAACCCAACACACTTGAAAGTTATCGTTACTTGCTGAATATGGGAGAGGAAGAGTTCGAAGCCATATTTGGGATCGAGCCTATGGAGCCCGGCCCTTCCACCGACGACGTCCAAGAGCCCGGTAAGGACAATGACAACAACGGTAAAGGTCAAAAGAAGCGTTACCGTCGCCATACTGAGGAGCAAGTACGAAAGCTTGAAGCTTTCTTCAGAACGTGCCCTATGCTAGACGGCAAACAAAAAATAGAACTGAGTCAAGAGCTAGGACTTGAACCTTCGCAAATCAAGTTCTGGTTTCAAAATAGACGAACCAGAATGAAGACTCGTCATGAGCACAACGAAGCCGAGTTTCTAAGAGTTGAAAATGAAAACCTCCGAGCGGAAAACAAGATGTATAAAGAAACTTTTGACTCCGCCACCTGCCCCAACTGCAATAGCCTCCTCCTCACCCTCGATGAAATGTATGATCTGAGGATCGAAAATGCACGTTTAAGAGGTGAGTTAGACCAGTTTATAACAGGATCGAGTTCTGTTGGAGCAAGGTACAAAAGGACCAATGATACTGGATCAGCATCAATACCTCCCGAGGAAGAAGGGACAGATCACCACCAAGCGGACATTGACGATGATCTTTTCGCCATAATCAACCAGTTTGATATCGGTAAAGCATCGGGACTGTGATGCACTTGTTCAACCAGTGACCACCAGACCTTCAATATGGCCGATGCATACCTAATTTGGGATGAAGCAAGCTGATCATGGGAGAGCCTGCAGAGGAAGCAGAACTGATCCTGAATGAGTGAATGTGTTTTATTTCCTTGCGTGATATGTTTTTCTGCTTTTGTGAAAGTGTAAAAGCAAGGAGTAATAATCCGACTTCCCCCTATTAAATGCTCGAATCCGCCACCTCACCAACCTCGCGACGAATTGATGGCGAGTGAAAATCTGCATAAACCTGAAGGGTAACTCCGTATCGTTTCAATTTACCCTCAGTTGCTCCAAGTTTTAAAATTAAGCCCCTTCTATTCTCAGGAAATTGCAAATCGACCCGAGAACGCAATCATATCCAAATACAGGTTGGATAAAATTTGGGGGCAAATCAACTCATGGGCATTACCACGGGATAGACAGCTTCGGACAAAGGAAAGTACAAGAGAAAGACGCGAACAATCTCAGAAATGGGTAATTCTGTATCGTTCTAATGTGCACATAATCATCTCAAGTCTTGAATTGTCTTATTCCATTCTTAACAGGGATTGCAAATTACCTCGAGAAATACCGTAACATGGCCCAAGGTGATACAACAGGGCTGCGTTATCCCCAAGGATTAACCCTTGAAAAGAAAGCCCCATGGACACCTACGGTCCAATGGACCGAATGGTATGGGGGATGACAGTAGGTCCGAAATATTCCGAGTTCGATCCCCAAGGGTGGGGAATGTTGTATGTATTATAAATAAATGAAACAACTTTTTGTGCATTTCTTTTTTTTACAAACAGGAATACTCGACGAGTAATATCAAAGTCAGTATTTTACCATAGTCTTCCCATAATGGTGAGGCGCCCAACAAAAGTCGAGGAAAATTCAATCCAACAAAACTGGTAAAAGACTCGTGCAAGACATTCAAGATGAAGGGTAAACCAGTATCGTTTTCAATTTATCCCTTTTAATACTGGCTGATATGTCTCTTTTTCTTTTTACAGGAAATATTTACACTAACATTTAACATGTTGAAGAAGACAAATCCAAAAGAAAATTATGATCATCTGACAAGATCTATTCTGGTGAAAAATGGGGCAAATTGATCACAAGCTCTGAAGCGAAAAAGCAAATATGTCTTCCTTATCTCGTTTGATTTCAAGAATAATTTCTCTGCTTTTTACAGGGGCATTCAACCGTTAAACCGTGGCGGTCGCTGTCATTAAACAAACCGAAATGCTCCCTCACCCATATGCTTCATCACGTAGAGACAAAGTTTGAAACGAACCACCCCTCGACATAAGGAGTAGGCTTCTCAATTTGTTCGGTCCGCCCACATACCAGGGGCAATTCAAATCCGCCCATATTTGCATATTATATAAACACACGTAATGCTAAAAAATTGTCACATCTGCATTGTACTTACACAGTTCATGAATTATGTATGACTATTCCGTGTGTTTAACTTACCAACTCCAACTTAGAGCATAAACTGCACAGGAGACATCAAATGTGCAGAATAAGGCATGACAGGATGAGGAAAGGCAAACCATTTCCACGCAAGTCTAACATTTTAATTTACAGATAAACAGCCTTTCCCCAGAGTGAGAGAAGGCCCTTTCGGATTGAAGTCCCCCATTCAGATTACATTCGAGGCGTTCATACTATGAGAACCTCCTTAAACAGAATTGGTAATGCAAGCTTGACAGAATAGTTTTGCATGATCCATATTTGGATTGATTGCATCATGAGTTATCACACAGACTACTTCTAATCATTGCCGACTTGGTTGAATAGTTTTACATGAACCGATCAACTCATTGATGAAAATGCTTGCACATGTTACCTCTGATACTGCCTGACAGGCAACACATTCCCAATGTTCAAACTACCTTCCAAAGTCTTGAAATTCATTCAGCGATTATTGAATGAACAAGCCTGGTTGTCGAGAAGCCACCAAGCATTTCTTCCAAATTCTCAGGTAAGTATATCTTCAACCTGAACCTTTCAAGAGAATGAATTCTGACGGTTGTTGGGGTACTCGAATCCATTGCGGTACATACAGGTATCCACCTTCTTCAATAAAGCATGATTTGTCTCAAGAACAGAAATGTTCGAGACCTTTTGATCTCTGCCTCTTTGGTTTATTCCTAAAGCGACAGGATAATATAATTTGGGTTTGAGCTTCTGCAGGATTCCTGATCTTTCCAGATTCCAGAATGGCACCCTTTGAGGCACCAAGTCCTTCTTACAGGCATAAAGTCCTTCTTACAGGCAAACCAAGTCCTTCTTACAGGCAAACCAAGTCCTTCTTATAGGCACCAAGTCCTTCTTATAGGCAAACTAAGTCCTTCTTACAGGCAAACCAAGTCGTTCTTACAGGCACAAAGTCCTTCTTACAGGCAAATCAAGTCCTTCTTACAGGCACAAAGTCCTTCTTACAGGCAAATCAAGTCCTTCTTACAAGCACAAAGTCCTTCTTACAGGCATAAAGTCCTTCTTACAGGCAAATCAAGTCCTTCTTACAGGCATAAAGTCCTTCTTACAGGCAAACAAAGTCCTTCTTACAGGCAAATCAAGTCCTTCTTACAGGCACAAAGTCCTTCTTACAGGCAAAGTCTTACAGGCAAAGTAGTCCTTCTTACAGGCAAAACAAAGTCCTTCTTACAGGCAAACAAAGTCTTTCTTACAGGCAAATCAAGTCCTTCTTACAGGCAAAGCAAGTCCTTCTTACAAGCACAAAGTTCTTCTTACAGGCAAAGTAAGTCCTTCTTACAGGCAAATCAAGTCCTTCTTACAGGCAAATTAAGTCCTTTTTACAGGCAAATCAAGTCCTTCTTACAGGCAAATTAAGTCCTTTTGACAGGCACAAGTCCTTTTTACAGGCACCAAGTCCTTTTTACTAGCACCAAGTCCTTTCTACAGGCACCAAGTCCTTCTTACAGGTATCTCCATGTGGTGACCTACCATACGGGTCAAATCTCAATCAAAATTTAATCAGTAGAATCCTTTTATTAGGAATCTACCATGGTACGACCCACCATACGGGTCAAATGGTATGACCCACCATACGGGTCAAATTTTAATTCAATTTTTAATCAGTAGAATCCTTTTATTAGGAATCTACCATGGGTTGATCCATCATACGGGTTCAAGTTCAACCACCCTAAAGTTTTTTTATATAACGAATCCTTATGTTCTCATTTCATTTTCAGTGGAACAATCATGTCACGACTCTTTTTATTTCCTTATATTGAGTCGATAAGAATCCAGGTGTCATCTCGTCTTTGAAATGAACCTCTACCGAGCTTCCTTTCAAAGAGGGGCAGCTGTTGACACCTGATTTTTAATCATTTTTTCTATTGCTAAAGTAATAAAAAATTCATAAAAATTCATAAAATTGAAAAATCAACTTTGGGGACCTTAGCCAAGCCTAGGGAACCAATTTTGACCAAAAAACGATTTTTCATATTTTCAGTATTTTTACGTATTTTGTATTTATTTATTTTCGAAAATTAATAGAAAATCCATAAAAATTCATAAAATTGAAAAATCAAATTTGGGAACCTTAGCCAAGCCTAGGGAACGAATTTTGACCAAAAAATAATTTTTCATATTATATATATTTTAATTTTTTTTAAAAAAAATACAAAAATATTTGAAAATTTTGGAAAAATAACATTTGAGGCCAAAAAAAATACACAAAGATAGTTAATATTTTTATTTTAAATCTATTTTCATATTGGCCATCGCAAATTCAGAAAAATCCAATTCGAGTCACGTGTTCCTTCACGAGTATAATCTCGAATCGGGCCTAAAAAAATTTAATTTGAGTCAACTTATTTTTAACTTTCACTTTTTATGAGTTGTGACATTGTCTTCTAATATTTTAAATTTTCATCTTGGCCCAATTATACCCAGAATGACTTAATTTTGCAAAAGGGCTTTAATTAAATTATGCATTATTTTCAGCGACAAGAAATGAGCTTAAATTTGACATGTGGTAAATTTTGGTGTGTCAAAAATTGTGAGGAGATTTGGACTTAAAGAAATATATTTTTTTCAGGGACTGAATTGTAAATACTTAAAATTCAAGGACTAGAGTGCAAATACCTAACTCTTGAAGGATTATTTTACAAATAATAAAAAGAAGAGTTAGTGGATAAATTAGAATAGAGAAGGGAAGATGAAGAAGAGGAGATGAAGAAGAGAAGTTGGAGAAGAATGGATGGAGAAAATAAGATAAGAATAGAGAAGGGAAGATGGAGATGAAGAAGAGTTAGTAGAGAAATTAGAATGGAAGATAAGAATAGAGAAGGGAAGATGGAGATTAAGAAGAGTTAGTGGAGAAATTAGAATGGGAGATAAATATGGAGAAGGGAAGATGAAGATGAAGAAGAGTTAGTGGAGAGATTAGAATGTGAGATAGAGATGGAGAATGGAAGATGAAAATGAAGAAGAGTTAGTGGAGAAATTAGAATGGGAGATAGAGTTAGTGGAAAAATTAGAATGGGAGATAGATGAGTAGGTTATAAAAGGAGGAAGAAGTGAGCTTGAGAAAGGATTCTTGAGAGAGAAAATTTGAAGTGTTTGGGAGAATTTTTTGGAGAGAAAATTTTGGATGTTTGAGAGAGTTTTGGGAGATTGAAGAAAATTTTGAGAGAAAGAAAATACCAAAAGAGAGAGAATTTTGAAGATGATGGGAGTTTAAAGCTAGGGGTTATCATCACAAATTCCTTCATCGATCAATATAAATCAAGAGTTCATCCTCGTCAACGAGCAAGCAAATTCGAGCTAAGTGTTTTTATTTATTCATTTATTTATGGTTTTACTCGCAAATTAGCACAAATTGTATACACTTTCTCCATCTCCTTTTTCTTCCATATTTTATGTCAGGAGAAGGATATCTTTACGTCAACAGCAAAAATCTCGTCGAGATGCAAAAATCGGCCCAGACAAGCTCCTAAGCTGTCCACCGATTTCTCAACTGATCTGTGACTAAAAGTCCCTCTTAATTCAAAAGAAACTCTCTATATTGGGAACATAGAGAGCGAAAATCAATTATAGAAATCCCTCCCAAAAAAATGGGAGATAAGTACTCTTTCTACTCTTCTGGTTTTAGGTGCAGATTAGCACATATTTTGTATACTAACACTTCACTCTATTTTATGTCAGGAAGCCGCAGCTCTATATCAATGGTCAATCCTATGGAAGCACAAAATCGGCTTGGAGGAGTCCTCAAGCGCGCACAAATTTCAAATTGTTGAATCAATTCGTTGTATTTCATTTTAAAAAATTCATACCCCAAAATGGAGAGGATAAAGTCCATCCGCAATTTAAATACCTGCACCATAAATCCCAAAGTGAAGAGCCAAGCCAATGCTTAGCCTCCCATTGGAGGTTTTTACTTATAGTAGTTAAATACCTGCAACTTAAATACCTGCACCTTAAATCCCAAAGGGAAGAGCCAAGCTAATGCTTAGCCTCCCATTGGAGGTTTTTACTTACAGTAGTTAAATACCTGCAACTTAAATACCTGTACATTAAATCCCAAAGGGAAGAGCCAAGCCAATGCTTAGCCTCCCATTGGAGGTTTTTACTTACAGTAGTTAAATACCTGCAACTTAAATACCTGTACCTTAAATCCCAAAGGGAAGAGCCAAGCCAATGCTTAGCCTCCCATTGGAGGTTTTTACTTACAGTAGTTAAATACCTGCAACTTAAATACCTGTACCTTAAATCCCAAAGGGAAGAGCCAAGCCAATGCTTAGCCTCCCATTGGAGGTTTTTACTTACAGTAGTTTAAATACTTGCAACTTAAATACCTGTACCTTAAATCCCAAAGGGAAGAGCCAAGCCAATGCTAGGCCTCCCATTGGAGGTGTTTATTTACTGTCATGTACTTCCTATAATTTAATTTTTGAATCATCAGACCCAAAAGATGAGTAGGTCGTAATACTGCACAGAAGTCGTTAACACACTCCCTCTTTCGGCTTCAGGGAATCTTTAACACTTAAAAAAATATAACAAATAAAAATATATACCATCAATGCATCCTATTTAAAAAGTGAAAACACAAAAGAGAATACCCTACTAGAGCTTTAGGAATAAACCAAGCCTGAGTTGCCGGATTAGGATATCCATGAAATTAAGGTACCGAAAGGGCATTAGTTTTAATTAACTAGTGTAACCAAGTCCCCGAGCTCATAATCTTTGGTTCGCAGGAATAAATTAGTTCTCCCGCTAATTTATTTAGGTTTCTAATCGACCTACCAAGAACGATTAGTGGCGACTCCAAATTTCAAAATCATTTAAACAAAAACCAAAGTTGCGATTCGGTAGGGCTTGGGAGGGTCCGCATTAGGTTAGTCAAATCTAATTAACCTAATAATCCGTTAACCCCTTTTAAAATTTAAAATTTTTTTAGAGGGTCGCGACAACGAGGACTGGCATGTTTAATTTAGAATTGATGACTTCCAAGAGAGTGAAAACATCCATGTCAATCCCTACCATGACGGTGAGGACGATATCAAACTGGTCACCACTCCTCCTTAATATCTCTAAGGCCTCTGTCGCCTTTGCTTGAGCTACAACCTTATACCGGCATTTTCTCAATACGGTAACAAGGATTGACAGAGAGACTGGATTACCGTCAATGGCCATGACCAGTAGACCCTCAGGGTAAGGAACTTCATTAGCTTCGACCAGGGTTGAACATGCGCCAGTTTCCCTAATGCTCGACATATTTCTGGATCTAGGACTGCCGACTCGAGACCGCCTCAGGATGTCTTCTTGGACTTGAGGGATCACGGGATCGTCGATGGTTTCTCGTAACAGGCTTTGAAAGCCGATGCTTTGATGGTGAAGGTTTTGAATTCCTCTCCCACGAGAACTCCTTCCTCTCTATCTTTCTCCTGCGAGTTCTTGCGAATGAACTTTCACTATCAAATGAGGACAAGTTCTCTCTCTGGCAATAGCAACGACTTCCCTCTTCACGGGCAGTGCTATTAGATTTTTCGAGGGAGAAAATCTGATATTCAGCTTTTGATTAAAGGGGAAATCCTTGTTTCTCGCTCAGTTCATCTTCCTTTTTTCTTTTCGTGGTAGAGGGCCCTTGTCAAGATCTCCACCGTCGATTTACTGGCGGGTCCTCCAATAAAGACGAGTCGTATCTCCTTTTCTGCCGAAAATTTCTTTGTCTCCCACTCAGCTCGTTTTTTATTCTTTCTTTTTCAAAGTGGTGGCAGCCCGTCCAACTTTTCTGCAGAGACGTCGGGTCTGCTCAGCTTGAGGTTGCCGCTTGACTGGAATTCGAGCCAGCGGGGGTGTTGCCGACAGAGAATGGTAGATAGAAAAAACTCGACCAATAAGGACTGCCCCTGTGAAATCATTATTTAAATTGAAGCAGATTATCACCTTCGCATTCCGATCATCTGCCTCGCCTCTCTCCTCCTTTCTTTCGTGATCTGCTTTCAAAAATGGCCAATTCTCCTAACCATACCTTCTCCGCCGAAATCCTGGCTGGGTGGGAGAGACTCTACAATCTTCTTGGTAGAGGTTACGCTCATATAGCCCAAAACTCTACCGTTGAGGCTGAAATCCTCGGTTTATTCAGGACCCTAGACGCTGCTTCTGTTGAGGGTACCCAACTGGGGAGGGAGTATCGGAACTTCCCGACCCTCTTCATTAATTTTCTGGCTGCCTATAACCGCGCCTATGAGACGGTCATTGTGATTGCCGTTGTGAAAGCTCGTTACCGAGACCGGCACGAGCGTCTGGAAATAGTCACATTTATGGCTGATAATCACAAGAAAGCCTTCAAGTTTGCCAATGATCAGCTTTCGTGGCTAGTTCGTGAGAGGGGAAAGTTGGTGGACCGTCTGGCCTTGGTCCGAACTTACGCCGAACAGGAGCCGAGCAATATTATGATGAGGTGCAAATGCGGTTGGCTACAGGAGAGACTTGATGACATTACAGCAGATATTGCTTTCTAGAGGGCGGCGATTTCGGACTTGGAGTTTGCTGTCGAGCATTACGAGGCCAGTATGGCCCAGGCTAAGGAGAAGCGCGATCGCCTCTTCTTTAGGCTCGCGGAGCTTAATCCTGAGAACGCCCGGTGCACCCGGAGCATCAACTGTTTGGAGAGTCAGTTGAGCTCCTTCGTAATGGTTATCAGGGCTCAGTTTGGCTTTACTTTTCCTCCCCAGTGAGTTGTTGTAATGCTCTTTGATGAATGGAATGAAAGAAAAGCTTCACGTGTTTTTTTTTTGTTTAATTTTCCTGCTATTGTTTCTTCCGCATAGCATAACAGAACGATTTGAGGTACAGAAGATGTCGAGGCTTAATGTTTTTCTTGATGTTCTTGTTTAATTGCTCCAGACGATGATATCGAGAACATTGATGAAGGGTTCGGCGGTGGCCCCCACTATCCATCTTGAGATCACAAGCAATAACACTATGACAACTCGATCAGTGCGCTGGTAATAAATCCGGCCACCTGTTGTGTGCCCACTTTTATCCATATTTTATTTCTTTCGGCGTCCACTTGCTCGTGTCGGTCGCCTGTAGCGTCGGGAGAAATTCCTGTGGGCCACGTTCGTTAATAGAACCTCGGTCCTCTAAAGCCCTCCGCATGTTTCGGATAAGAGGAAATTTTAAGATCGGTCTCTGGTTGATTTAATCAGGTAAAGGTATTTGTTTCATGGGTTCTGATTATATAATCCATATTGTCTTTCAAAAGACGCGGGATCCTTCTGTCTGTCAAAGATGGACAGTGTTCGTTTGCCCCCCGGAATTAACGGTTGAAGCCTCGGTGTTTTTCGTCTTTTGGTATTTCTGAAGATGATTCTTGATATATTTTGAACTTAATTTTTACACCCGTCTAGGGTATCTAGGATCTCCCTGCAAAAGAAAAGGATATAATTAGTATGCGACACAAGGAATGTCGGTCCATGACTCCTATATTAGTCCAATTTGATTTTTTCTATTTTATAGAGAAATCAGAAAAAAAAAATTTCCTTAGGAAGAAATGGGTTAATACAGAATTTTTTGCGGATTTATTACTCTTTTTTTTATTATTATTTTAAAGGAATGTGACAAAATCTCTTGACGTTTACTAAACTTTTTGAAGGAATTTCCTTTTTATCAAAATAAATTTTCAGAGGTAAATTTGTCAGGAAAATTTTATTTTTATTGAAGCAGGAAAGACATGACAGAAATCCTTTATTGGTTAACAAAATTCTCCCGAGACATTAGTCTAATTTTATTTAGAGAACATTTTCTTAGAAAAACATGAGCGAATTTCTCGAAAAGAATTTTTGTTGCAAGTTTTTATAATTTGAAAGAATGTGATAAAATCACTTGATGTTTACCAAAGTTTTTTTTTTTGAAGGAATTTTTCTTTTATCGAAATAAAATTTTAGAGGAAAATTTGTCAGGAAAATTTCATTTTTATTGAAGCAAGAAAAGCATGACAAAAATCTCTTATTCGTCAATACAATTCCCCCGAGACATTAGTCTAATTTTATTTAGAGAAAATTTTCTTAGAAAAACATGAGCGAATTTCTCGAGAAGAATTTTCTGGCAAGTTTTTATAATTTGAAAAATGTGATAAAATCACTTGATGTCTACTAGAGTTTTTTTTTTGAGGGAATTTTTCTTTTTATTGAAATAAATTTTCAGAGGAAAATTTTTTCAGGAAAATTTCATTTTTATTGAAGCAATAAAAACATGACAAAAATCCCTTATTGGTTAATAAAATTCCCATGAAGGGATTTTTCACATCATTTTTTCAAAATCTTTTTAAAAGAAATGAGGGACAAATTTAATTTTTATTTTCTTTTAAAAGAATGGTCCTAATATCAAGCTCAAAAACTGACTAACACCTAGCATGAACCGACCAAAAATAAATACAAGATAAAATTAGAGAACTTACTTTTACCTTGGAGAAATGCAAATCACATAGTCATGCGCATGACTCAAGTGAGGAGTGAACTCTAGAAAATAAAAGAAGGAGAGACAGGGTATGGACCTAAAAGGCCCCCACTATCTGAATTGACAACCTTACCCTCCGCGCAATCGAATCACAATGGGAAGAATTGTCAATTCAGATAATGAGCGGGATAAAATATGGTCAACTCGAGCGTAATCGACTCAAGAGCTTTACATATTCGATCCCTATCTATGGTTTTCTAGGAAGAATTTCGCGACTTGGGTTTAGACGCTTGTGTGTGCAGGTGTCGTGATTCTCAGAGTATGCAAGACATGCACAACAATTGATATCAAAACAGCGCTTCTAAAAATATGCGAAATTAAACAAATAAACCAAACACCGAGCCTGCAAAATAAATGGGTTAGCCAAACACTCCGCCCCTTATAACTCCCATCCTGCAAAAACATATAACACCTATAGAATGAGTCCCAAACAAGATCGCCAGAAGCGAGATATCCATGAAATTTTCATTGGCTTAAGTCCACTAAGACTTTTAAAATTTCGAAAAAATTCAAGTATTCCAATTGGTATCTTTTTTCGAAAATTTAAAAATCCCGTCCCCAGTGGAGTCGCCAGTCTGTCGCGACCCTCTAAAAATATTTTTATTAATTCTAGGGGTTAACGGATTATTAGGTTAATTAGATTTGACTAACCTAATGCGGACCCTCCCAAGCCCTACCGAATCGCAACTTTGGTTTTTGTTTAAATGATTTTGAAATTTGGAGTCGCCACTAATCGTTCTTGGTAGGTCGATTAGAAACCTAAATAAATTAGCGGGAGAACTAATTTATTCCTGCGAACCAGAGATTATGAGCTCGGGGACTTGGTTACACTAGTTAATTAAAACTAATGCCCTTTCGGTACCTTAATTTCATGGATATCCTAATCCGGCAACTCAGGCTTGGTTTATTCCTAAAGCTCTAGTAGGGTATTCTCTTTTGTGTTTTCACTTTTTAAATAGGATGCATGGATGGTATATATTTTTATTTGTTATATTTTTTTAAGTGTTAAAGATTCCCTGAAGCCGAAAGAGGGAGTGTGTTAACGACTTCTGTGCAGTATTACGACCTACTCATCTTTTGGGTCTGATGATTCAAAAATTAAATTATAGGAAGTACATGACAGTGAATAAACACCTCCAATGGGAGGCCTAGCATTGGCTTGGCTCTTCCCTTTGGGATTTAAGGTACAGGTATTTAAGTTGCAAGTATTTAAACTACTGTAAGTAAAAACCTCCAATGGGAGGCTAAGCATTGGCTTGGCTCTTCCCTTTGGGATTTAAGGTACAGGTATTTAAGTTGCAGGTATTTAACTACTGTAAGTAAAAACCTCCAATGGGAGGCTAAGCATTGGCTTGGCTCTTCCCTTTGGGATTTAATGTACAGGTATTTAAGTTGCAGGTATTTAACTACTGTAAGTAAAAACCTCCAATGGGAGGCTAAGCATTAGCTTGGCTCTTCCCTTTGGGATTTAAGGTACAGGTATTTAAGTTGCAGGTATTTAACTACTGTAAGTAAAAACCTCCAATGGGAGGCTAAGCATTGGCTTGGCTCTTCCCTTTGGGATTTAAGGTGCAGGTATTTAACAATTGTAAGTAAAAACCTCCAATGGGAGGCTAAGCATTGGCTTGGCTCTTCCCTTTGGGATTTAAGGTGCAGGTATTTAAGTTGCAGGTATTTAACTACTATAAGTAAAAACCTCCAATGGGAGGCTAAGCATTGGCTTGGCTCTTCCCTTTGGGATTTATGGTGCAGGTATTTAAATTGCGGATGGACTTTGTCCTCTCCATTTTGGGGTATGAATTTTTTAAAATGAAATACAACGAATTGATTCAACAATTTGAAATTTGTGCGCGCTTGAGGACTCCTCCAAGCCGATTTTGTGCTTCCATAGGATTGACCATTGATATAGAGCTGCGGCTTCCTGACATAAAATAGAGTGAAGTGTCAGTATACAAAATATGTGCTAATCTGCACCTAAAACCAGAAGAGTGGAAAGAGTACTTATCTCCCGTTTGTTTGGGAGGGATTTCTATAATTGATTTTCGCTCTCTATGTTCCCAATATAGAGAGTTTCTTTTGAATTAAGAGGGACTTTTAGTCACAGATCAGTTGAGAAATCGGTGGACAGCTTAGGAGCTTGTCTGGGCCGATTCTTGCATCTCTACGAGATTTTTGCTATTGACATAGAGATATCTTTCTCCTGACATAAAATATGGGAAAAAATGGGAGATGGAGAAAGTGTATACAATTTGTGCTAATTTGCGAGTAAAACCATAAATAAATGAATAAATAAAAACACTTAGCTCGAATTTGCTTGCTCGTTGACGAGGATGAACTCTTGATTTATATTGATCGATGAAGGAATTTGTGATGATAACCCCTAGCTTTAAACTCCCATCATCTTCAAAATTCTCTCTCTTTTTTGGTATTTTCTTTCTCTCAAATTTTTCTTCAATCTCCCAAAACTCTCTCAAACATCCAAAATTTTCTCTTCAAAAAATTCTCCCAAACACTTCAAATTTTCTCTCTCAAGAATCCTTTCTCAAGCTCACTTCTTCCTCCTTTTATAACCTACTCATCTATCTCCCATTCTAATTTTTCCACTAACTCTATCTCCCATTCTAATTTCTCCACTAACTCTTCTTCATTTTCATCTTCCATTCTCCATCTCTATCTCACATTCTAATCTCTCCACTAACTCTTCTTCATCTTCATCTTCCCTTCTCCATATTTATCTCCCATTCTAATTTCTCCACTAACTCTTCTTAATCTCCATCTTCCCTTCTCTATTCTTATCTTCCATTCTAATTTCTCTACTAACTCTTCTTCATCTCCATCTTCCCTTCTCTATTCTTATCTTATTTTCTCCATCCATTCTTCTCCAACTTCTCTTCTTCATCTCCTCTTCTTCATCTTCCCTTCTCTATTCTAATTTATCCACTAACTCTTCTTTTTATTATTTGTAAAATAATCCTTCAAGAGTTAGGTATTTGCACTCTAGTCCTTGAATTTTAAGTATTTACAATTCAGTCCCTGAAAAAAATATATTTCTTTAAGTCCAAATCTCCTCACAATTTTTGACACACCAAAATTTACCACGTGTCAAATTTAAGCTCATTTCTTGTCGCTGAAAATAATGCATAATTTAATTAAAGCCCTTTTGCAAAATTAAGTCATTCTGGGTATAATTGGGCCAAGATGAAAATTTAAAATATTAGAAGACAATGTCACAACTCATAAAAAGTGAAAGTTAAAAATAAGTTGACTCAAATTAAATTTTTTTAGGCCCGATTCGAGATTATACTCGTGAAGGAACACGTGACTCGAATTGGATTTTTCTGAATTTGCGATGGCCAATATGAAAATAGATTTAAAATAAAAATATTAACTACCTTTGTGTATTTTTTGGCCTCAAATGTTATTTTTCCAAAATTTTCAAATATTTTTGTATTTTTTTAAAAAAAAATTAAATATATATAATATGAAAAATTATTTTTTGGTCAAAATTCGTTCCCTAGGCTTGGCTAAGGTTCCCAAAGTTGATTTTTCAATTTTATGAATTTTTATGGATTTTCTATTAATTTTCGAAAATAAATAAATACAAAATACGTAAAAATACTGAAAATATGAAAAATCGTTTTTTGGTCAAAATTGGTTCCCTAGGCTTGGCTAAGGTCCCCAAAGTTGATTTTTCAATTTTATGAATTTTTATGAATTTTTTATTACTTTAGCAATAGAAAAAATGATTAAAAATCAGGTGTCAACAGACACTAAAAAATCCAAACTGGTACATTTGTGACGAATTTATCCTTCGTTAGTTTTCGCTATATTTTATTATTAAATTATGGAGTTAGATGTCACGTGCCAATTGATGAATGTACCCATTTGAGATTTTTATCTTCTATTTTTTTTTATGATTGTATCAGTTTGGGATTTTCATAATTTAACCCAATTTTAAAAAAATTAATGGATGATAAATTTATCATATGTATACCGATTTGAGATTTTTCATGTTCACCAAAAATTAGTTTGGAGTAAATTTATTTTAAGTGTATCAGTTTGAGATTTTTGGTGGGTAGAAAAATAATCTAGGATAAATTTGTCACATGTATACTAGTTTGGATTTATTGTGTTCAGAAAAATAGCTTGAGGTAAATTTGTTATATCAATTTGAGATATTTAGTGATCAGAAAAATAATTTGAAATTAATTTGACACATATGTCACGAGCTGGTTGCGGAAAGCTGACTCGTGTGGCGACGTAGGCATCCTTACATCGTTGGAGCCCCCAAGCTAAGCCTTTTCTAACCCGGATCGCGTAAAGAGAGAGTTCTAGAGAGAGAGACTCTGGAAAAAGGCCTTTTCTATTTCTCTGTGGAGGATCAAATGAGAAGAAAGACGCCTCTTTATATAGTAGAGGATCTCGGATTACAACCGTTGGATCTCTTTCAGATCTAATGGCTCAGATTTAGCCTACCACTCCCTAACCACCGACATAAATACGAAATATTCCAGAAACTTAGGATATTTACAGAATTACCCTTCTTTGGAGTATTCTAGAAAACATAAGTAGAAAACCCTAGAAAAATCTTAGGGGACCCAGACACAGCAAGTCTTGGGTTCTTCTTAGCCCGATGATCGACCGGTTGGGGCACGAAGACCTCGGCCCGTGTCATTCTCCCCCATCCATTCGAGCGCCGTCCTCGGTGCTCTTTACTCGAGGTAGTACCTTTCAACATCAGCTTTCTTTTGGCCGCCCGCCTCCTTTTCTCGAGTCGTCGGCTTCTTTTAATTTTTGTTTTTCCATCCACGAGAGCGTTTTTTCTTCGGCTTCGGGACTTGGATTTTGGTCGATGTCTCGACCGCAGCAAGAGTCATCAGCGACTCTCTTTTCATTTTAGCCGCTTTAAGGTCTTCCATCTCCGGAAACAGCACTTGGATTGGCATCTTGTATTGTGGTTTTGTGGGCAGCACCCACTCTTTCTTTGGCTTTCCCAAGGGTCGAAACTTGGGCTCGGGCTCGGTTAGCATTAGTTTTCTTTACTTAGCACCCACGAGTCGGATCGTGGAGATGTTTTTTGTCTCCTTTACCTCAGTGCGTCGGGTCACCACCGTCGAGCATTTACGGTTGATTATGATGATCAACTTAGTTCTCAAGTCGATTATCGCTTCAACCCTATCAAAGAAGTCTATCCCTAAAATCAAGTCATAGTTGTCGAGCGGGATTATCTCGAAATCGAGCCTGTCTGTCTAGTCGCCGACTTAAATCTTGATGCCTCGAGCAATGCCAGTAGCGAGTATATCATCCGTGTTGACTGCCTTGTACAAACGATCGGATGGATCGATGCGAAGTCCCAGCCACTTTGCTGCCTTGCTCGGGAGGAATACATCGGTCGCCCTCGTATCCACCAAGGCATGGAGAGTCTTTCCATACACCTTGACGTCCACGAAGTATAGAGTCTTTATGCTCGGGGATGATTTTGGCGATGAGCTAGGCCGCATGCTGTTGATCTTCTGAATCGTACCAAGCTGCACTTCTTTTGGTTCCTCTTTCTTCTGTTCCTCCTCCTTACCTTCCTAGGTAATGACGGAGTACAGTATCTTCCCTTGGTTCTTCTTTAGACAAAGCTGTGTCCAATGGCCACCTTTGCAGATTGCACATGGCTGCGATGGAGGGTGTTTGAAACTATCCTCCTGGTTGATGTAGTTTTGGGGTCGGCTCCCCCGCTGTTGGTAGGAAGGTCTAGATGAACCTTCCCCCAACTTCTTTCTTTTTCACCATGGTCTTTTCTACCATGGTAGGAATCACCTTCATCATCCCTGCGCTTCGCGCCTCGATCGGACTTCCACCCGCTGCCCTTGTGCTTAGACAGATCGGCCTTGATGAAGTCGACCAGTGATTCAGCCATAGAGATAGCTTTTATAATGCTCTCCACATCTCGTCGCTTGAGTTCGAGCTGCGCCGACGGCTTGAGTCCATCCATGAACGCTTCGAGAGCCTCCTCTTCACCAAGATTGGAGATTTGGAGTTTGAGCTCTGAGAACGCCTTCATGTACTCCTGAATCGAGCCTTTCTGCTCTAGGTGATGCAGCTTGCTACGAGCTTCTTGGGGAGCATACTCGGGATAGAATGATTCCTAAGCTCTTGGACAAACTCGTCCCAGATTTCTATATAGTCGGATGAGCGCCTCTTGACCATGAATCGCCACCACAACATGCCGTTATCAGCAGGATACAGGGTAGCAGTTTGTACCTTAGTCGTATCGTCGTTGATACCCATGGCAGGAAGTACTGCTCCATGCTCCAGAGGTAGTTGTCCACTTGCACAGCGAATCGCTCGCCTTTGAAATCTTTCGGCCTCGGCACGTTAATCCTTGGCGTTGTTTGAATAGCTGTTGCACCGTTTGCGATGCTTGTTTTACACAAGACCAGCTCAGTCTTGAGCCTTTAAATCTCCACCTTCAGCGCCTCAATCTAGGCTTGGTGGGACATTTCGTTTTCTTGTATATCGAGCTTCAAGGCTTCAATCGACGCCTCGAGAGCTTCGTCTTCATTTGGAGTGGACCGATCGCTCCGTTCATCACAAGAGAGAAGTCGTCACAGATCGTTCTATCAACTTCAGCGATCCAATCCTTGATGTCGTCAAGTCCATCGACCAGCTCCATCATCATGGCTCGCATTTTTGAGAACTTCTCGTTGAGCACGGCCATCGCTTCCGCTGACTCTTCACGTTGTCTCGATCTTCCACATTTTTCCCGTGGGACTATTTCTTGGGGGTTTTCCCCTTCCACGATGTTTACAAGATCCACTTCTGGGTTGGCCATATCCTCGGTCAGGTTGTTGCTCTACGATCTCACGAACGGTTGTCTCTACGGGGCGGCTTTGATACCACTTGTCATGGATCGGTTGCGGAAAGCCGACTCGTGCGGCTACTTAGGCGTCTTTAAATTGTTGGAGCACCCAAGCTAAGCCTTTTCTAACTCGGATCGCATAGAGAGAGAGTTATAGAGAGAGAGATTCTGGGAGAAGGCCTTTTCTATTTCTCTGTGGAGGATCAAATGAGAAGGAGGATGCTTTTTTATATAATAGAGGGCCTCGGATTACAACCGTTGAGTCTCTTTTAAATCTGATGGCTCAGATTTAATCTACCAACTCCCTAACCACCGATATAAATACGGAACATTCCAAAAACTTCGAATATTTATAGAATTACTCTTTTCTGGAGTATTTTAAAAAGCATAAGTAGAAAACCCTAGAAAAACCATAGGGATTCAGATACAGCAAGTCTTGGGGTTCTTCTCGGCCCGATGATCGATCGGTTGGGGCACGAAGACCTTGACCCGTGTCACATACATATGGTTTAACTTGATATTTTATTGAGGAGTATCCGGTCAAAACTTCACAAGGGACCGAGAAATGTTTGCAATTTTGCGTAATCATTATTAGATACGACCAAAAAAAAAAGTAAAAATCTTGATTGGGGAATTTTTCCTTTCAGTGTCGTGGAATATTCCGATAAAGACCCTCTTCAATAAATAAACCTTAAAGTTATCGAAAGTTCAAAGGGAGGAATTCCAAAGGCGGGCCCCACAAGCGCCACGTCATCGTCACGCTCCAGTCCAGTCAACAAGGGAGCGAATATTCTACGTTTAACTCCCAAGCTCCGTGAGTCCGCTCCCAACTCCATCATCCACCGAAAATCAAGATCCTCCTTGCTCGCGCAAACCCTCCATGGCGGACTACCCATTTCCCCTCCGCTTCTGACGAAAAGCCGATTCGAGTCCTTCCGCGTGATCGTCAAGCTCCCCGATCCGCAATCGGCAATCGGCAATCGCAATCCATGCCTCGCGCCGCTCAATCCCGATGCCCATCCCTCTTCCTGTGGCTCCTGATTCTAGGGTTCCTCGGCGATTTGGCCCTCGCCTTCAAGGTCCCGTTCAAGGTCAAGGACGTCCTCCCCGTGCTGCCGCGCCAGATATCGTGGCCGGTGCTCAACAACTTCCACAGTGCGGTGGACTTGTTGCCCTCCTTCGTCGGGTCCCTCGCCCCGGGCAACGGGTCCGTCCGGTGGAACGGGGCTTGCTTCGATGGCAACCAAGCCCGTCTCGAGTTCACCGAGGGTGATCGCGATGGGCCTGGCTTGGGCGGCGGCGTTCTGTACTTGACGGTTCGTCTTCTATGCCTCTGTGATCCCGGTCGTGTACAGTGACGCTGGTGCGTCCCGTAAAATTATTCTTCAGTCTATGTTCTACTTCCGAACAAAATTCGTAATATATTGAACTTAGCATGGTGAAGCGGTGCTCTGTAGGTTTTCTTAGCGCAAATGGAGGTTATAGGTGCTGGTGAGTAGAGTCTGGATCGTAGGAGATGGACGTGACATTACATCTTTCATCATTCTTATCGGTTGTGATGATATGTTTGACTGGATTTAGCATTCTGGTATCTTGTGGTATCAAATCTTGTTAGGAATTGGCGCAAAACAAGAATGAAATAGAGCGTAAAAGCGAGGAAAAGAAATGGGATCACATCTAACAGAGGATTTCCATTATAATTACCATCTCGTATCTCTCTTACATCACTTTATTAAAAGAGAAAAATAGTGTATGCATAGCAACAGTTATTTATAGGGCCAAGCCCAAACTATCAATAAAATATTAATTCAAATTATAAAAACCCTATGGCTTCCGAGGGGCGCTCCCCCCCTAAGACCCCACTGGGACTACCTTGCTTTTTTGTTGATGGGGAGTGAACCACACCCTGATAAATCTGACTTGTTATTAGTTTGTTAGTCAAGGCAGAGACGATTGTGGAAACATGAAAAAAGTGTCATTTTCCTGCACTGGTTGTATGGAGTCAGTATTTGGGTTGGATATACCTACTGGCATTAAACAATTGATTAGGTTTTACATACAAAGTTTCGCAAGTTTGTGCCCTCGTGTGTGGTAGAGAAAGTTTAAGTTAATTGCTTGAATGGCAGGAGCTTGTATTCCGGTCTCAAATGGTTTAAAATAGTTCTAACTAAATTGCATACCATGCCTCTTTAAGACAATTAGATTATCACTCAAATTTTGGGGTTGCTTCGCTTGCTAGTCATTTCCTTCACTGCAGATTGAATAATTCGATATTTTCTTGCTCTCTCCTTGCAGACATCTGAACCACATAGCTGGACATGCATGGATCTGTATGTTTTCGCAACACCATACAGGATCACATGGGACTATTACTTTTCTGCTAGAGAGCACACGTTGAAGTTTGACTCATGGGAAGAACAAGCAGAGTTGGAATATGTATGCCTCATGTGTTTGATTTAGTTGTGTATTAGAAATCTCATCTTTGCATCAAAATAACGTTTGAGTTGGATGTTGAGCAGGTAAAGCAGCACGGAATTTCTGTATTTCTTATGCCATCAGGAATGCTGGGAACATTGCTTTCTCTAATTGATGTGTTGCCCCTTTTTTCTAACACTGTTTGGGGTCAGAATGCTAATTTAGCTTTCCTGAAGAACCACATGGGTGCTACATTTGAAAAACGTCCTAAGCCCTGGTACACAACTATCAATCCGGACGATGTTCATACTGGCGATTTTTTAGCAGTGTCCAAGATCCGTGGTAGGTGGGGTGGTTTTGAAACATTGGAGAAATGGGTAACTGGTGCTTTTGCGGGTCACACTGCAGTTTGCTTGAAGGATGAACATGGTAATTTGTGGGTTGGTGAATCAGGACATGAGAATGAGAAGGTGCGTTTTTCATTTTTTATTTATGGATTTCTCTATACCAGTTTCTGACGTTCACAAATCAGTAAATGAAGTTCGATTGATATAGCATAGGGATTGAGGTTATGGAAAATGAATTGTACGCACTTGAACTTGACACCAAAGAATAGAAACGTGAAATCTGACCATCACTTGTTGTGTGGTCTTCTGTGAATTATTCCAACAATATAAACGTCAGAGCCGGTTTTTGTCTCGCCTCTTGCTCCTGCTGGGGAATGCATCCCCCTTATTGCCTCGGTTGAAGAGAGACTTATGCTTTCCCCTTCTAACATCCTAGAATTTTGCCAAGAATCTTTTTGTCGTCTATTAAGTTTGATTGTCTAGAAGGAAACAATTTTCTTTCATGCAATTTTTCTTGGGCTTTGAGCAACGAAATTGTTAATAATGAACACATATATGGTTGGTGTGATTACTTTTTGATATATCCTTCCACCATATTGATTGCATATTGCTCATTCGTTTGCAGGGGGAAGAAATTATTGTGGTTATTCCATGGCAAGAGTGGTGGGAATTGGCTCTAAAAGACAATTCCAATCCCCAGATTGCCTTGCTTCCTTTACATCCAGACGTGCGTGCAAAGCTCAACTCCACGGCAGCATGGGAATATGCCCGAAGCATGTCAGGGAAGCCTTATGGTTATCACAACATGATATTCAGTTGGATCGATACCGTTGGAGACAACTATCCTCCTCCTCTTGATGCTCACTTGGTATGCATTTTCCTTGTTCATTTCGAACTGTGTGGATATGTGAAGTTGTGGGAAGTGATTTTATTAATTGACTTATCTTCTGCTTCCGTTGTGACCTTGTTATCCAGAGTAATTATTCTGCGGTGGATCTGATAGTAGTCGGCAATTTGTTGTCGCTATTTCTTTGGGATTGAAAATGGGAAGTTTGAGATTGATGAATCTCCTAGACCTGCTCAATGCAAATGTTGTAAGGGGGGATAATGCTTAGCACATGCTTCAAGTATCATTTTTAAATTGATTTATGCACGTTTCTTTTCTTTCGAAATACGATCAAGAGAGCTTTTATTTTCTGGAGTTGCTTTGAATTTTCCAACCTTTGTAACAATTTGGCTTTCCCCAACTAGTTTGGGATAAAGGTGATGTTGATGTTGATGTAACAATTTGGCTTTGTTTTGTTTCTTTTTTTATTCCTCACGAATGAAGAACCATTTTGCAGTCCTTACCCAAAAAAAAAAGAACCATTTTGCAGTGTGGCATTTTTTGGTTCAGGATAATTTCAGGAATTATCAATGTTTTTCTAATATTTTGGAGCTTTTTGATAGGTTGTTTCTGTCATGTCAATGTGGACAAGATTGCAGCCAGCATATGCTGCAAATATGTGGAATGAAGCTTTGAACAAACGCCTTGGTACTGAGGTATAGCTGCTGTCTGGTCATACTTCCAGTTCTGATTTTCTTTTTTTATATTTGTATACCCCCAATAGGTCTTTGCTTTTATTTTAGTTTATTTTATGTATTTCTATTCGGGTTCATTGATTGCCGACCCCATTGGTTTGGGACAAAGGTGATGTTGATGTTGAATTTCTAATATTTGCTTATTTTATCCTTTGTCCTACCATCAGAAATGATTTGAGTTTTGTGGATTTAATGTCAAATTTTCCCTAAATGAGGAGTTGATACTAAGTGTATGGATATTCTGGTCTGTTCAATATATCATGCGAGATCATAGATGTAAAAAAAAAAAAAGAGGAAGCAAAAGAGTGGTGGTGTGACTGGTATCCTGGTATTGGGGGCTTTCTTAAGTACATAATCTGCATACATGCAGCATGTGTCTTAGGCATTTGGCTAGTCTTTCTAATATGGATGGAAAGAAATTCCTTTTGATATCTTGTTTGTCACCAAGTCCAAATGGCTGCTGTCTTTGTGGCATCTCATTCTTATGAGCTGGAGTGGTGGAGGAGTGGAACCTCATAATTGGCGTTGTGTACTTGTCTTGTGGGGACAAAGTGGCTCATTATTGCTACTTGGCTGTTATTTGGCACGGGGAATGGGGGTGGGAAGGAGAAAAGAGAAAGAACGAAGAAAGAAAAAGGAAAAGGGGGGGGGGTGTTCTATATTGAGGTTGAAAGATTGTCTTGTGATTCCTATTACTTTAAGGACAGAATTTTCACCATTTACTGGCTGAATTCTCCAACAGGGTGTTGCTAGCATTTCACAAAGATCATGCATTTGTCGCTTTGTCGCAGGAATTGGACTTATATGGATTACTAGAAGAGACTGAGAAGCGAGGGATATCATTTGATGAACTACTTACTACTCCTGAACAAGATGATTGGATGTATAGTGATGGGAAATCAACCACATGCGTGGCCTTTATACTCGCGATGTACAAGGAAGCTGGAGTATTTGGTCCCATTTCGAGTTCTATTCAAGTAACTGAGTTCACAGTAAGTCATGAGTACCCTATTTCATCATCTACTCTTATAGGTTTCTTATCCCAGAGTTCATCATGGAACATTCGTTACAGAATATGACCCAACTTTTCTTTGATCTCAGATTCGTGATGCTTACATGCTGAAGATTTTTGAGAATAACCATACTCGTCTGCCAAGTTGGTGCAGTAACAAGAGCCGCCGACTTCCGTTTTGTCAGATTCTTGGTGAATATTGGATGGAATTGCCAGAGTATAACACCATAGAACCATATGCCAACATGAACGAGAACTGCCCTTCGCTGCCTCCAAGTTACGAAAGGCCCAAAAGATGCTAAGTCGTGCTGATCCATTACTGCACGAGTAATCCCTTCTCAAATACATTTTTCCTCTTCGTAGAGGGCTGTTTGAGCTTCACAATTTGTCTGGTCATACGATATCTGTTTAGAAGCAATGACAAAAGTGTGTATATGATGACTTATGTGACATCCACGTTTTGTACATATCTAGTCATGAAATTGAATGGGCAGTGCATGAAATATCTTGCTTAAATAGACAACTTGCAGGGCTGGCTTGTTGACCATCTACGTTTCATCTTCTGCGAAATCTGATGCACGTTGTGCTTCTATGAAATCACTCGTATTGTCTGAGGTATGGTATAATCTCATAGAAGAGAGTTTCAGAAGGTGAAGGGTATAATTTCATTCAATTTCGAGTTCCTGAAATCGTGTATGCCTTTCGCAATCCAACTTAGCGAGTAAACTGGGTGGCTCCGAGTAAAATTCTTTTTGGAGCATTGAATAGCAGTGTATTCTCCAGGTTTCTGTTTATGTACAAGCAATTTTTAAAAGCCTTGCAGGTTGAAGACCTGTTTTGGTAGCAATTTCAAGCTACTTTGTCTAGTTGAATTGAAAATGTTCTGGCAATTTGGGGTACGAATGGTAATATCTCTGGAAATAAGAAATTTATATGGTAATGTAACTTTTGATCCAGAAATTCGTTTATTAATTTTTTTAATTTTGAATTGAATTTTCACTTTTAAAATTATTTTTCGCTAAATTTGAGAAGTTAAAAAAAAATTACTTCTTAACTTAAAAAGTATTTTCGTCTAAAAAAAACTCAATAAGTATTTTTTTGTTGCCTGAACCTCTTTTTATTACACCTTCACCTTCTTTTTGACCATGTCTTCCTCTCCTAACCTTCGGCTTCGCCCATCGCTAATCATCACCCCCCGTCGCTCGCGACCACCACCATCTACTGCCCCTTACCGACCACCCCCCCTGTCGACCACCACTGGCTATTGCCCATGATCATCGCCGACAATTGCCTGCCTCTAGCTGCCTACCACCACCCACCTCTGACCTTCGCCCATCATCACTAGTGACCACCGTTGCCACTCGCCACTGCTGTCGACCATTATGTTGACTTCTATCGACTGCTGCCATCCACTGGTCGCAATTGCTGCCCCCGCCACCAACCATCGACCATTGTCGGCCATTGCCAACCATTGTAACCATCGACCACCGCGCCGCCTATTGTTGCTGAGTCACCATCTTCGGCTGCTTGAGCAATTTTTTAAAAAAGTAAATAATATTTTTAATAAAAAAATTATTAATTTAAAAAGTTTAAAAATGAAGTAGAATTTTTTTGACTGTCGATAATAATTTTTCATAAAAAATTTTGTGTTAATAATGTTTCAAAAATAGAACTTTTCAACCGTTATTAAACTAATTTCTCAAATCATAAATCAACTTCTAGAGCAAACATGGAAAAATTAACTTCTTCTTCTAAGTAGAAATAAAAAAATTAACTTCCGAACAAAAGTTGATTTTTAGAGTAAAATTATTGCCGTGTGCGCTCCTGTAGACGTGTGAATGGAATACGATTTTCGCTTTTGAAAAAGAGACATTTTCCCAATGTTGAACGCGAATTTTCTTCAAGATGGAAAACATTTCCCTTGGCTGATTTATTTTCCCGAGACCAAACGCCAGAAATGAATGAAGTGATTTTCTCGGAAATCACTTTCTCTCAAAGAAAATTTCTTAACCGATAAAATTCTTTACATGGCTCAAGAGAAGGACATGTCTTGAGTTCAAATTTTTTTGAACCTTTAGTTTCTTCCCCAGTTAAATCGGTCCCAAGCTAAGAATCACAAAAGATGAATGAGCTGAGTAAATGAATAATATGAATGTATGGAAATTGGTAATTGGGCAGTTGGACCAATGGAATGAAGAATGGTGGGAGAGAATAATTTTTCAATTAGGGCACTCTAAACAAACAAACAATTGGCAAGTTCAATTATAGGGTGGTCCGTGCCAATCGCATTGGAGTTGGAGCTATGTTGCCGGGTGCTCTGAATTGTTTGTGGGTGATGGGGAGGGAACCGAGGTGGATGGGGGAGGTATGGCATCCATATTGAATGCAGGCCTATGTGCATCACGCCATGCTGTCTTGATTGAATAACGCTCCTACGCTGTCTTGACTGGAAGATTCCGCCAGTGCCACCTGTCCCAAGACGTATAGGCGCACATACCGATACTTCTGGGGGACAGGACACGTCTAAGGTATTTGAATGTTTGGTGCGGACAAGCCCGTGATATAATGCACTCGACGGACCATCTCATGGTCGGAAGCTGTGTGATTGACTCCGAGACCCACGAGAAAGACGGAGATGGATGGTGTCCATGGAGAGAGCGTTGGTGGCGGCGGAAGAACTATGACTAGTTTCGAGAAGGAGAAGGAGAAGGAGAAAGGGAAGAAGCGGAAGAGAGGGCACGCAGTGTGTCTCCCAAGCCCAGCTCCAAGCCACATCAGCGTGATGCTGAAGCTAGCCAAGCTCCTCCACCAACGTGCAGGCTTTCGGATCACCTTCGTCAACACCGAGTTCAACCATGCACGCTTGCTCAGCTCTCAACCTTCTTTCTTCTCCACCGGTCTTGATGATTTCCAATTCGTCACCATCCCAGATGGCCTCCCGCCTCCCTCCGATCCAGATGCGAACCAGGACGTGCCCGAGCTCTGCGAAGCCACTCGGACCTTCATGCCTCTTCCCTTCTCTCGCCTCATCGCCGCTCTCCTCGAAACATCATCAGATGAGCCCAAAGGAGTTTCTTGCATCCTCTGTGACGGTTTCATGTCGTTCGCCGCCACTCCTGCGGCTCGGCAGTTTAACGTCCCTCTCCTTTTCTTCTGGCCCGTGTCCGCTTCTTCGTTCTTGGCCCCCAAACACTATCGCGCTATCAAGGACAAGCTGCGTCCTCTTGCAACCCCTAAAGGTGATTGATACTCTCGTATTTCAAGTTGTGCGAATTCAATCTCTCCATACATGAAATGGATTTGTGGAATACTGCCACAAAACCTTGTTGTGTGTTCAAGTATATAAGTTTCGCCTGCTTAATTACAACAACTTATGGACCTATATCATTACTGGAGTAACTATACTTGTTTGAATAACGTTGGACATACTGAAAGACCCATATTCTCCTAAGTCAGTAAGTGGTTTACTAGAGAACTGTTATATCCCATTCAATGGTTGAAATAGCGTTTGATATTTCCCCATGAATTAGGTACTTCAAAGTTAAGAGAAGACTTAGAGTTTAAAAAGTTATAGTTTACATCATCCAAATGTTTAATTAGATCCTTAATTCTTTTATTCAATAATGATTAGTTTACTTATCCTTTTAATTATCATCAATCACGCTTCTTTGATCGTTTTCTTGGTATGGAACAGCATCAAAGTATGGCCATATTATTAGAAAAGTGTTTGAGAGTATTGCAATGTTGTTTCTTGAATGGTTTTTATTCTTTCCTATGAATAATCCTAACGCCTGCATAAGTATTTTGGTGCATATAGTAGAAGTCCATTGAGAAGTTGACAAGTGGCCCTCTCATTGTGTGACACGTCTTCTACCTTTCACAAAGCTTAGAAGTAACGGCGCTCCGAAATTAGGAAAAATATACCTTAGCTCATCATGAAGTCTTGACAAAATTTAGAGAACTTCAAAATTTAGAATTTGGAAACTTTTAAGAGTTTAACCTCATAAAGCAATACAAGGCATGGAGAAGAAAGGTCAGATATGCATCACCTAAGACTGAGTTTTCACGAGAAAAGGGAGAAAACATCTTACAACATTTCATGAGGATAATTGGAAATGGATACAATAAAAAGACAGAGAAAATTCAAGGTAAAAGAGGGGGGAAAATATATGTAGTGAAGCAGCGACATAAATACCGAGGACGAGTTGAAAGAGTCGCTAAAAAGAAATGACGGGAAGGAACATTGAATGGTTGACCAGAGAAATCATCTGGCAATGTGTTGACCATTGCACTCGTTGGTGCCATTCATATCTAACTGTGAACCTTTTAACAAGAGTTGCATCTTTTGAGTACATTCTCTATCAATGGCTAACATACATAAAAGTATATTACACTGGAAGATATATCTCATTTGAGTGAACAAAACTAAAAATAATCATGTTTTTCTTTCTATCTTGATAGCATCTTTTTTTTTTTTCAACTATTGTGAAGGGAGTTATATTTAAAGCTTTTTATACCGCATAAAAGAAATATATTCTTCATGCATGCAGATGCTAGCTCTTCTGAAGCAAATACTTTCTTGGATATGGTCATTGACTGGGTTCCGGGCATGAAGTGCATGAGGGTGCGTGATCTTCCAAACTCCTTCGGCACCAAGGATGGTGATGATGATTTCCTGCTCAACTTTGTCCTGGACGTGGTTCATAATGCTACCGATCGTAATCCCACTCCTCCCATGATCTTCCATTCCTTCGAAGCCCTGGAGCGAGATGCTCTCGATGCGCTTTCATCCGTTTACACTCACACCTACGCTATCGGCCCACTCCACCTCCTCCTCAATCAAGTGGTAGATATCAATGATCGAAGTCACAGGCTGAAGCAAATCAAGGGCCACCTGTGGAAGGAGAACACGAAGTGCCTCAAGTGGCTCGATTCCAAGGAACCCAAATCAGTGATATATGCGAATTTCGGGAGCATCGCGTTCTTGACCCAAGAACAGCTGGTGGAGTTCGCAATGGGACTTGCCAATAGTAAGCAATCGTTTTTATGGATAGTTAGGCCAGAACTTGTGAGCCGAGGAGACCATACTAGCGTGAATGCCGTTCTCCCTCGTGAGTTTCTCGTAGAAACCAAGGGGAGAGGTTTGATCTCAGGATGGTGCCCGCAAGAGGAAGTGCTCAAACACCCTTCGATCGGAGGGTTCTTGACTCACTGCGGGTGGAACTCGATACTGGAGAGCCTGTCAGCCGGAGTCCCCATGCTTTGTTGGCCATGCTTTGGGGACCAAAAGGGCAACTGCAGGTACGTATGCAGCGAGTGGGAGATAGGTCTGGAGATTGGAAGTGAGGTGAACAGAGATGATGTGGAGAGGTTGGTCAGAAAGCTGATCTCAGATGATGGAGATGATGATAAGATGGGCAAGAAGTTGAAGAAGAGGGCCATGGAGTGGAAGAAGATGGCACATGAGGCTGCTCTTGGCTCTTCCACTTTGGATTTTAACAAGCTGGTGAATTACCTTAATTCTATCCAAAATTAATGATGAATACTCTTGTATGCGGAGAATTCGGATTAGGTTCAGGCCACAACGTGAGGATGTATTAGTTATAATACCTTCTAAATGATCATTCTTGAGGATGAAATGTATGTGTTTGACTCCGTAGTTAGTGTACTGAGGTATAAATCATGAATCGGAATTGTAAACCCCTAAATCGTGAATCGAAAATTTGAATTGAATAGTAAGGTTCAATCAAGTATCTAAAATTAGTTTCTTTGTGTCATTAGCATTTATAAGTTGGGTGAACAGTACTATAAAATATTGTATCTGAGTAAGTTATCCGTAAAACAAAGTTGTATTAATTTCAATCATGATGATGATTCCTACGAATAAGAAAATATAATTTCATATTTTGTTATTATCATTAGGGTTAGGTTTAGATATAAGTCACAACTATTTATATGCCTTTTCTTTTATTTTTACTATGTGAAGTCTAAAAATTTACTTTTAATTATTGCATAACCATCAAACTATAGCATGCATCACAAAAAAGACAAAATTTACATCATTGGACGAGTTTAGGTCGCTCGAATAAGTAGATACTTGGGATACGCATAGTAACACTTTTGAAGTAGAATTTCTGCTTTAAAATACTTCTGAAGTAAAATCCATTTGGTAATACAATTTCTAAAATAAAAATCCGTTTGGTTTATAATTATATATTTCTACTTCTGAAACAACTTTTCACTTTAGAAATTATCTTGGGAGAACTTTTGAGAAGTAAAAAAAAAAGTTATTTTTCATCATCACAAGTCATTTTTTTCTTTTTAACCCTCCCTTCTCATATGTTCTGTCTCTCTCTTTGCTTGTTTGTCTCAACTCGATCCGGTCCGGATAATTCTTTTAATAATAAAAAATTTCAAAAATAATAAAAATCATAAAATGATTAAAAAAAACCAAAAAATGGAAAATTCTTAAAAAAATCCTTAAAAATTTTTAATATTTCAGAAAAATATCAAAATTTTGAAAATAGGTCCATTCAACTGGCCAATCCTATTTTTGATAATTTTACCCTCTATTTCTTAAAAAAATGACAAATTTTCCCTTATGGACAATTTATCAAAGAAAATTCCAAAAAATCACAGAAAATGGGAAATAGTCAAATTTAAGTGGCCGATCTTGTTTTGTGATTTTCACTTTTAATCTTTCTCAAAACGATGATTTTTCCCTCCTATAGGCAAATCGTTCCAAAAATCTAGAAAAATTTCAGAAAATCTTAGAAATTGAAAAAATGGGCACATTCAACTGGCCAACCTTATTTCTGATGATTTTGATTTCAAATCTTTTCAAAATAATAATTTTTTTCTTTGAACAAATTGTCTTCAAATGTCCTCAACTTCTTCCAAACTTCCAAACACCTCTTCTTTAAGCTTTTTAAGCTTCATTGGGGGATGCCATATTTTGATTTGATACATTTTATCCACAAGTTCCCGATTTCTTAATTTACGTATCTATCTTTATTGATGGTGAATGATAAGTTAGATATTCCTATTTGGATGAACTCTTAGATTTTGTCTCTCTCTTTGTTTGTCTGGTTTAGTTCAACAATTGGTGTAGCTGTTCCAAAACATCATTTTCTCATCCGATGGAGCCTATGATCTCGTGCTCTCCATTAAAAAAAATTACATTGAAAAGATAAAGATGATGACACCTCAATTTTGGCTTTTTATCTTTCTACCTAGAGATGACTTCGTGCTAAAACAAGCTCATCATTATTATAGTTTTATATCCCAAGTTCTCATTAACATCTAGGTGATCTTAGGGTACATACGACTACAATAGATTTGTGCTTCTAGAGACGGTTTATGCGCGAAAAAGGTTAATATATTATGTCCATTGCCATATCAACTATGCCAGAGGCACATGAGAGAAAGCACCAAAACTACCTGTGCTTTTAGCATTGATATATGAGCTCGGCTATCATATTCATTAATATAAATTTTCCATAATTTGGTCCACATTTACATAAATAATTAAATGACGAATTATATGTAAATTCGTAGTATTTGCATTTAATTTTTCTTGAATAACATACATTTTAGGTTAGGATCAATAAGATTTCATAGAATATTTTGTGTTAATAATGTTCTAAAAGTAAAAATTTTCAATCATTATTAAACTAATATTTATTCGAGAAGTAGAAATTTTGTCATGTTATCAAATGCCTTTCTCTAATAAGAAGTTAACTTCTGAAGTAGAAGTAAAAAAGTAAATTTCTGACTAAAAGTTGATTTTTAAAGTAGAAATGTTACTGTGCGTGCCCTTGGTGCCTGTTCATGCGAGCACCAATAAAACTTTATTTCGGCTCTTCTACTAAATGAGTTTCCTGCCCTCTGGATTCAGATCCACCCATTCGTTCCTACTAGCTAACAAAAGACTGGCACGTGCGAGACCTAGTTGTAAGAAGTGCCCATCAGTCCCTCTGCATCTCACAATTCACCATCCCAGAGCTCTGCAATTGTCCGGTAAGGCCCGTGCTCAGAGATGTAATCTTCTCCAAGGTATCCTCTGCTCTGCGGGATCTTGTCAATCTTCCTCGATTCTTCCTCCGTCAATTCCTAGTCGAAAATCTTGAGGTTCTCTTTCATCCTCTCCTTGTTGAAGCTCTTGGCGAGTACACAAACTCCTTGTTCATATGCCCATCTGAGACAAATCTGTTTTCACCACCAAACATGCATCAGTTACCTGCCAATGCTCTTCTTGCTCTTCCATGAGTCTAGGTTCGAGGTTACATCTTTACGATTGGTGATAAAAGACTCCAAGGACAAGAAGCATCTGACCTGGGCAACAGTTTTTCCTTTGGCCCTAGCGATCTCCTTCAGCTGCTCACACTCCATCACCTTATTGCTTCCTCCATTGCTTACTAACGCTCCTAAAACAGAGTAGGCAGTCAGCAGAACCCCATTGGCCTCGCAGAACTCCCGAAGCTTCTTTTGCTGCCACAATGGATTGAACTCCACCTTCAAGATTTCAACACGTTTGGTCAAAATTAATCCGATGAACTCGGAAAAATCCTCATTCAAAAGTCTGTTGGAGAAGAGCATGATACCCTGAATCAATGGTTATGTTCAACTGTTTAGACATGGGATTAATCTATCTATATTGCACATTAACATTCAAGATTTTCACTCTGAAGCATAGCATCTTCACTTTTTTCATCGTCAAAATTTAGACGTGACAGGCATCAAATGAAACTCGGAAAAATCCTAATTCAAAAGTCTGCTGGAGAAAAGCATTATACCCTGTTACAATGGTTGTGCTCAACTGTTTAGATATGGGATTAATCTATCTATATTGCATACTAACATTCAAGATTTTCACTCTGAAGGCACAGCATCTTCACCTTTTTCATCATCAAAATTTAGACGTGACAGGCATAAAATGAATGGAGTCGGTTCCTTTCATATAACTTCTTCATCTTGTGAAGAAGCTCACCTGGTTGACTTCAGGGGGTATCCGTGCATTGGCCAGGATGAAAGAGAGCTTTTTACAAGAGAAATTGCTGACCCCAATGCTTCTTGTGAGTCCTTTTCTCTGGCACTCCTCCATGTCTGCCCAAACAGCCTTGAAGTCCATGGGCATGAAATGTTCTTTCTTCATTGGGAACTCGTACGTTCTGGGTTTTGCACTTACAGGCCAGTGGATGAGATAGAGATCTATGTAATCCAACTTGATATTTCTGATGAGAATATTCACAAAATAGAGGCTATCAGAAAACTTTTGATAAGGACAGGTTGTCATAAGATTATCTGCCATATCACAGTTATAGTTCCAACAAGTTGAGCGTTCATATGACAAGAAATGATCAGGTTTGCAAGATTATCTGAGAAAAGAGATATTTACTTGAGACTATTCTTGAGCGCTGGTAGGACAAGCCCAGGATGAGCATCGCTGCACCAGAGCTTGGTGGTGATGAAGAGATCTTCTCTTGATTTGATCATCCCCTGCGAGACCGCTTCAGCGATGGCATCTCCAATTGGCTCCTCTGTGTAGTAGAGAGTTGCAGTGTCAAAATGTCTGTAACCCAGCTTAATTGCTTCAAGAAATGCAGCCTTCGCGACTTCATGATCCACTTTCGGAAAAGCTGCCGTGCCGAATCCCAAGAGTGGGATTTTCCGGCCACTGGGCTTCAATATCGCTACCGGAAAGCTAGCTACAGTAAGGTCAGTTCTGTTTTGCATCTTGGGTTGTGCAGAAGATAGCAGATGATGTAGGGTAGGGAACTGTTGTCTTGGTAATCTATTTGAGACCGAGTGTAATGGGGCAACCACTCACATGAAAGAAAAAGTCTTGGTATGTGTGTCAAAGCTTATACTATACGCTAGGTATAAAATAAGAACTTCATACTAAAAAACTGAGGTGCTACAGTGAGTGGATTGGAGAGGAGGAGAAAGGTGTTAGGAATCGCACACCAATTCCAGAGAAATAACCCAAGCAAACAATCCGCAGCAGCAGAATATATCAATAAAAGAATAGAATCAGAAGAGCACACCAGAGAATTTGTTATCGAAGTTCACCCAAACTTGGGCTACGTCTTCGCGCAGAGGCACTCTGCGAATCCACTAGTCTTCTAGAAAAGTAGGAATACAATTCACGATCTTCTCACAAGATCAGGGCACAAAGAGATTGAGAACACTCGAAACCGTCACGGCCTCTTTTTTTTTTCTTTTTCTCTCAATTCGCTAACTTTGCGCTTCTCTCTCTTTTTTGCTCTCGTGACGGCTACAACCCTTTTTTTTACATCGCTCATATAAAAGGTATATCTTTAACCTAGAAGCAAAAAAGGAGAAAATACAAAAAAGCCCTTAATATAATATTTTTGGCTTCATACGCCAACAATCTCCCACTTGAAGACAAATATATCTGATGCACCAAGCAACTTTGCATCCATCCTCTTCAAAAAAGGCTAGTAACTGAAAAATTGTGCCTCCGCGTTACTTCTCTTCAATTAACATGGAGTAATACCAATAGTAGTAGTACAGAAAGTATGCTTCTCTCTGTCTACTACCTTGGTAAACATGTCAGCTGGATTCTTTGAGCTATCAATCTTCTGTAGCTTTAACTCATTATCTTTCAATGCTGACCTGATGAAGTGATAACGCTTCTTGATATGTCTAGTTCTTGAATGATAAGCTGCATTCTTTGCTAAGTGCACTGCACTTTGACTATCACTCCACAATGTGCTCACTGGCTGCTTTCGATGCAGCTCCTCCATGTAATCTTGTAACCACATGATTTCCTTGGAGGCTTCCGTGATCGCCACGTACTCTGCTTCTGTCGTTGATAGAGCCACTATTTTCTGTAGTTGAGATACCCAACTCACTGCTGTGCCTGCAATTGTGAAGACATATCCAGTGGTACTCTTACCACTATCTCGATCACCTGAGTGATCTGCATCAACATAACCCTGCAATTCAAGAGATGTACCTCCGTAACAAAGAGAGTAATTAGATGTACCTGCTAGATATCTCAATATCCATTTTATTGCATTCCAATGCTCCTTACTCGGGTTCTGCAAATATCGACTCACAACTCCCACTGCTTGTGCAATGTCTGGTCTTGTGCTCACCATGGCATACATCAAACTTCCCACTGCCGATGCGTATGGAACTATCGCCATCTCATCTTTTGAAATCTGAGTACTCGGACACATATCCTTGGAAAGTTTGAAGTGACTCGCTAGAGGAGTCGCAACCGGTTTTGCCTTTTCCATGTTAAATCTCTTTAACACCTTATTCACATAGTCTTCCTGCGACAACCATAATTTCTTATTTTTTCTGTCCCTGATGATTTTCATGCCTAAAATATTCTTGGCCTCTCCCAAGTCTTTCATAGCAAACTGCGATGCTAACATCTTCTTCACTTCTGTGATTCTCTTCATATTAGAACTAGCCACTAGCATGTCATCAACATATAAAGAGAGATACACAATATCACCATCGCTATACTTGCAAAAATAAACACAATAATCAGCCTCACAGTGTGCAAAACCCTTTTCTTTCATAAAACCATCAAACTTTAGATACCATTGCCGTGGAGCTTGTTTCAAGCCATACAAGCTTTTCTTCAAGCGAGACACCATGTGTTCTTTACCTTTGACCTCAAAACTTCTAGGTTGCGCCATGTATAACTGTCGCGACCCTCCCGAGATATTCAGAGATCCCGAGAGAGTTAATGGATTGCTAGGCCCATTGGGTATTTGGGCTTAGCTCGGGCCCTCCCAGGCCCATACCAAATCGCGTCAGGAAATTCTAAAATCGATGTCGACCTTAGTGTGGTCGGGTGACATGTGCTCAGTGTACATGCCATTGGAGTCGCCACCAATCATTTCTTGGAGGGTATGATTGGAAACCCTATCGAACGACTGGGAGAGGTCGCTCGATCCTACGAAAACCAAAGATCTAGATTCGGGGACTTAGTTACGTCGATCCTACTATCGACGCCCTTTCGGTACCTAAGTTGAGTGATATCATAATCTGAGGAATTTATGCAGGCGGGATTTGGTAAGGTAGGCTTTAAGAGTCTAAGGTATTCATGCAGATGGGAGTATCTATACTATCAATCACAATCATGGAAATAAATGCACAATCAAGGAACCAATTCAAAGAGGAGTCACATCAAAACAAGTCAAGGCGGGCCTAAGGGAATCTTAGGAAGGCCTAGAAAACATGCCAATTGGGTTCGAGGATGATTTGGGATGGTTTGGAATGATTTGGGTCAAATTTACCGGAAGGGCAGAATGGTCATTTTGGGAGGTTCAGGAAGCCAAAATCATGAAATTAGGTCAAACCAGTTGAATGTGGTTTTTCCCTAATTTTTACGATTTTTATGAATTTCTCTGATTTTTCTGAAATTGTTTTGTAATTTTTCTGGAATTTTTTGGCAATTTTTTAAGATTTTTTATTTTTTATATTTTTTATTTATTATTATTATTTTTTATTTTTTACAATATCTATTTTTTATTTCCAAGTTTCTCTTATTTTTTGGATTTTTTCTGAAATTTTCTACTATTTTTTATGAATTTTCTAAGGTTTTTCCTATTTTTTTTTATTGAATTTTCTAATTTTTTTGAATTTTTATTTGATTTTCTGAATTTTTTTTATTATTTTTTTCGGCCCGGGTCGGGCGACCCGACCCACAAACCCGAAGACCCGGTCCGGCCCACTCGGATCCAAACCGGTATCTAAAACGACGCAGTTTTAGATTTTTTTATATTTTTTTGAATTTTTTTTGTCATTTTTGCTATTTATTGAATTTTATTAAAAACGGCTAATCCGACGGTCTAGAGAACGCCGCGTGGCTAAGCCACGGGCGTCGAATCCGCATACTAAGATCGACGGCCACGATCTGATCGAAGACTAATCTCGGCCGTTAAAACCTATTACTCAGATCAACGGTTCAGATGAAACGAAGACTTAATCTGAGCTGTCGATCATCCCTGCCAAAAATCAACGGTCGAGATTCGATCCGTTCGATCAATTTTATTTTTTATTTTTGAAAATTCGATTTATAATCCGAAAATCCTTTTTCAAAATTTTCAAAATTCCAGATCTCAACACGTGTCAAGACACCAACCGTCCGATCGACTTTGTTATTTTGTAAAATTTTTTTTGTTATAACCGCTCAGCTGACGTGGCTATCACGTGTTAAACATGTGGTGCCACATCAGCAGAAGACCGGTCAAGAAGCTGACGTGGCGTCGCCACGTCAGACTTTGACCGTTGACCTGATGACGTGGCATACACGTCATCTCGTCTTCAACCTCGCGCTCGACGGGGGATGAACGGCCGAAACTTCTCCGGCGACGATCGCTGATCAAATCTCAACCAAATCGCATCAAACCGGTCCCATTCGAATCGTCTAATCCTCTAGATCCATATATGTGCGCCCTAGCCGATTCTATCGAGTCTAGCCAAAGCAATCAAGCATACACAGGCCAAAGAACATGAAGTTCAATCTTCTAAACTAGAGCATATCAACTCGATTCATCCATGGAATAGTATCATAGAGAGATAAGGAGTCTTACCTGAGGTCCCGATCATGCTTGCAGTCGCTGGATTACTCCAGCGAGGTTGCGACAATACCCGACTCGGTTGAAGGTACGACTCGACGATATATGCAAAATCAAGGCAAACGAAGAGGAGGATTGTGCTCAGGGAAGCTCAAAGATGAAAACGCACACTTAAACTTGAAGAATGATGCTCAGATTCGAAGGTCGCCATTGAAGCACAGTGAGTAGGCCGAGAATGAAGCTCACCTGTTTCGACCACGACGAGCCCCCAGGTCGGTCGCGACTGGTTCCTCGAAGCTAAGGGAAGCTTCTCGAACTGGTTTCAAGTGTCGACGTGCTCTGGATCGCTTGGAATGAGAGCTTGCAGACCGAGCTCTCTCTTTCGTTAATGGCGCTCACCGAAAACCCCCCCTTTCTCTCTTTCGCCCCCTTTTATATTGCCTCTGGCCACAATCTTTTCTCCCAAAATCCCCCTCAACCGAACGATCATTTCTCCCTTGATCCCCCAAAAATCTTTGCCAATCTCAACAGACTTCTCCTGTTTGGAAATCAACGTGCGTGCAAGGAGAGAGAACCAGGGTTGCCTCTGAAGAAGACGGGTCAAATGGGTTGATCGGGTCGGGTCAATCCGACCCGATCGACCCAATTAACTTTGAAAATCCAAATTAGCCCCGATTTCGCCAAAATTTTCCACAATTGATGCAAAATTGAATTTGGGAGGGTGATTTCTATTGAGAAATTGTCTCTCTGCTGAAATTTTCAAAAACAATGCATGAAAACCCCAAATTTTAGGTTTGACCCGAGGGACCATTTCGCAAAATCCAAACTCTTAACGGCCTTTTTTGAAAACATTGACACCACCAATGGATTCAGGAGGTCAAAATCTAGGGAGTGACGTCGCCCTATTTTCAATTCAGTCCCTAGAAAATTTTTAATTTCATTTTTAGTGATTTTAGGGACTAATTTGAAAAATCAAAAATTGCATTTTGGTCCTTTTAGCGAAATTGGACAATCCCGAGGGCTTCTGGACTTGATCTTAATTTTGAAAAATAGAGGAGGATGACACGACTCCAAAAATACTAAAATGAAGGGAAAATTAAATTAAAAATATTGACTATTTTTTGGTAATTTTCTGACTTCAAATGCTATTTTTTTATTAATTTTTCATTATTTTCCTAATTTCTGAAAAATATTAAAAATGCAAAAAATAAGGAAAATTATTTTTTGTTCAAAATTGGTCCCCTAGGCTACGCTGAGGTCCCCAAAGTTGATTTTGCAATTTTCTCACTTTTTATTTATTTTTTATGAATTTTTGAAAATAAAATGGGGAAAAATATGAAAAATAAGGAAAATTATTTTTTGCTCAAAATTGGTTCCTTAGGCCAATCCAAGGTCCCCAAAGTTGATTTTGTAATTTTCTCACTTTTTATTGATTTTTTTATGAATTTTTGAAAATAAAATGGAGAAAAATATGAAAAATAAGGAAAATTATTTTTTGTTCAAAATTGGTTCCCTAGGCTAAACCAAGGTCCCCAAAGTTGATTTTTTAATTTTTCTAAGTTTTTATGGATTTTCTAAAAAAAGTTTAAAATAAAATTGGCCAAAAATCAAGTGTCAACAATAACTCTTCATCTAGATCACCATGCAAAAACGCCGTTTTTACATCTAACTGCTCGAGATAAAGATCCTCCACTGCAACTATACTCAGCAAAACTCTGATTGATGTCATTTTCACTACTGGTGAAAATATCTCGGAGTAGTCAATCCCTTCTTTTTGAGAAAAGCCCTTTACTACAAGCCTCGCCTTGTATCTGATACTACCGTCAGCTTCATTTTTGACCCTATACACCCACTTATTTAACAAAGCCTTTTTATCAGCGGGCAATACGGTCAACTCCCAAGTTTTGTTCTGAAGTAACGAGCTCATCTCATCTTTCATAGCACGCTCCCACTGCATGTGAGATGTGTCTTTCTTTGCCTCATCATCAGTCTCCGGCTCTCCCGAATCTGTATATAAGACATGACTTAGAACAATATTAGCTGATGGATCAAAAATTACCTTTAGCTTTCTCACACGTGTAGATCTCCTCAAAACAGATACTTCAGGGTCGTTAGTCTGTTCTGGATCACTGTCTTCCTCTTGAACTGTCTGCTCATTAATAGTTTGCTCCTCTTGAACCTTCTCTTCAGGTACTCTCTGATCTGGTAAAATCATCTTCACAGGAGTCGTGTCCAGCTCAACATATTCTGGCTCTATTGCGGTCTCATGCTCTGTCTGACGATCTTTGTACATCTTTTCTTCATGGAACACCACATTGCGACTGCGAATGACTTTGTTATTCTCATAATCCCAAAGCCTATATCCATATTCATCACCGCCATATCCAATAAAGAAGCACTTCTGGGACTTAGCATCAAGCTTCTTCCTGTCCTCTCTATCAATCAAAGCATATGCAATACAACCAAAAACTTTTAGATATGAATAATTGACTTTTGTACCTGACCACTGCTCTTGTGGTATTCCTCCATCCAGCGCACTAGATGGACTCCTATTAATTAAATATACAGCCGCATCAACTGTAGCAGCCCATAAGTGAAGTGGGAGACCTGCATGTAGTCTCATGCATCTTGCACGCTCCAAAATAGTCCAGTTCATCCTCTCAGCTACACCGTTCTCTTGAGGAGTTCTAGGAACCGTCTTCAACCCGTGTATACCTTCCCGGCTTAAGTATTCTGCAAATTCTTTACTTGTGTATTCACCGCCATTATCAAACTTCAGAGCTTTAATTTGATAACCTGTCTCTTTTTCTATCACGGTCTTCCATATTTTGAACACCCAAAATACTTCTGATTTTTCTCTGAGAGCATAGACCCAAGTCTTTCTTGTCGCATCATCAATGAAAGTGACAAAATATCTCTTACCACCATAAGAGAGCTCCTGAGCCGGTCCCCACACATCAGTATGAACCAACTCTAGCTTTTACCCTTTATTCTGTCGCCCATTCAATTGAAAACTAACTGCCTTTTGTTTTCCATAAATGCAACTTTCACAGAAATCTAGCTCAACTTTTTGCAAACCTGGAAGCAATTTTCTTGAGTGTAACTGCTTTACACCCTTTTCACCAAGATGTCCCAGACGATAATGCCAAAGAGTAGACAAATTACCTGTAGCCACTGTAGTTGCAACTATATCACTAATATTGTCTCCCTGGAGAAGGTAAAGTGTACATGTACGCTTTCCCTTTGCTACTACTCTTGCTCCTGATGTTATCTTCCACTCTCCGCAACCAAAAGTCGTTAACATGCCTTCTTGATCAAGTTTGCTAGTCGAGATCAGATTTTTCTTCAACTCGGGAATATGTCTAGTTTCACGCAAAATTAGTCGCCTTCCACCTGAGATGTTCACAATCACAGTTCCTTTTCCTACAATCAGACACTTGTGGCCGTTTCCCACAACCACTTGCCCAAAATCTCCACTGGCATAATCGGCAAATACATCTCTTTGCGAGGTACAATGAAAAGAAGCACCAGAGTCAAGAAACCACTTATCTGTTGTCAAGTCAAACCCTACTGACAAACACAAATTCTCTAGCAAAGGTTCATCGCTAACCATATTAGCTCCTTGATTCTCATCTCGCTGCTTCTTTTTGTAGGCTTCACACTGAAATCTACGGTGTCCCATCTGGTGACAGAAACAGCACTCATCTTTTGCAACCTCTTTCTTCCCCCTTGAATGTGACCTGCCACGCCCGCTAAATTTTCCTCTGCTTTTACTTCTCCCACGGTTCTCCACTGCTAGTGCCGTTGAAGATGTGGATGCTAAAAACTTATCTCCACCTGAGACTTTCCTTCGCATCTCTTCATCCATGATGCTGCTCACCGCATCATCCAGAGTCAAATCATCCTTCATGGTGCTCGAAATTCCTTTCACCGCGGTGTTGTAGCTTTCTGGAAGGGAACATAAAAATAGTAAAGCTTGCAGTTTCATATCCAAATTTATGCCTGCGGATTCCAACTGACCTGTGACCTGCGTAAACCTGTTAATATGCTCTGCAACAGATCCTCTGTCAGATAACTTCATATTAACCAATTTTTTCAGCAAAAATATCTGATTTGATGTGGACGGTTTCTCATAGATATTCGTTAAAATATCCATGGCTTCTTTTGCAGTCTTTGCTTTCGCGATATGGTATCCTGTCTTTTTCGTCAAGCCAAGACGAATCGCACCTAGTGCCTTTCGATCAAGAATTTTCCATCCCGCTTCTGTTGTTGGATCCACTTCCGCAAGTTCGGGTTTCCAACCCTCAAGTGGTGCATAGAGATCTTTCTGATAAAGATAGTCCTCTATTTGGAGTTTCCACCATCCGAAATCCTGCCCATCGAATTTATCGATTCTGATTTTATCTTCTGCCATACTGTTTGCTTTTAATCAAACGTCACCGAAAAATCCTCTATGTTTTCGATTAGCCAACCCTGGCTCTGATACCAGTTGTTAGGAATCGCACACCAATTCCAGAGGAATAACCCAAGCAAACAATCCGCAGTAGCAGAATATATTAATAAAAGAATAGAATCAGAAGAGCACACCAGAGAATTTATTATCGAAGTTCACCCAAACTTGAGCTACGTTTCCGCGCAGAGGCACTCTGCGAATCCACTAGTCTTCAAGAAAAGTAGGAATACAATTCACGATCTTCTCACAAGATTAGGGCACAAAGAGATTGAGAACACTCGAAACCGTCACGGCCTCTTTTTTTTTCTTTTTCTCTCAATTCGCTAACTTTGCACTTCTCTCTCTTTTTTGCTCTCGTGACGGCTACAACCTTTTTTTTACATCGCTCATATAAAAGGTATATCTTTAACCTAGAAGCAAAAAAGGAGAAAATACAAAAAAGCCCTTAATATAATATTTTTGGCTTCACACGCCAACAAAAGGAAGTTAAAAGTTATTTTTGGTGAGACTCCTTGATTTAAAAAACTCAAAGACACACGTATCGGGATAAGGAATTCAGAGAAACTTGCTCACGTATTGTCTTCATTTGTTCTTCTCTACCAATAGTGCAGATACCGCATCTGACCTTCGTACAAAACCCTTAGGAAGATTATTTTAAGTTTATTGATGTACTTATAAGCTCATGCCAGATTTTGAAGCCAATTCCACAGATGCATTTATTTTGTTGAGCTGTATTAATCAACAGCTATGGAGGATTAGCAATAAAACTGCCAAAAAAAATTCGACTGTGAGGATACTATTTGATCAATTAAGTCTACCTAGGATCAGATGTAACAGTGCTGCTACGAAATACTGCAGACAACCTAGTTCTTCGCTCAAGAACTGCATAAAGTCTGCCTAAAAAGTTTTTGGTGATGAGGATTGGGACCGACAAGACAAATGTCTGTAATTCCATAGTGGGGTAAAGAGGCATAAGGGTGTGAAGCACCTGCTTTGCTAGTGAGATATCCGTGTGCCTAGAGCTGACATTCTAGGAGGCCCTGGTCAGTTTCAGGGTGAGTATTTTCAGGCGCGAGTTAACTTCCAATTCATGCAATTAGTGTGCTGGCTTAATTCCTAACATAAACTGGTTTCCAATTCATGCAATTGGCTTCTCTCTCTATTATGTGTATTATTTATTATTTTCAAACGTTGTTAAGGATCTGGTTGGCCTGCAATTATTAAAAATTGATCCGTTTATGGAATGTGGGCAATAGCTTCATCAATTTCATGTAGGAAAATAAAGAAAAGGGGGGGGGGGGGGGCATCACGAATTTAACAATACTGGAGATGCGAAAGCACTCTTGGGAATTGATGAAAATGAATATAATTGTGCAGAAATGAGTAAAACTTTTGAAGAGGTTAGTTCTGTAGCAACTATTATATGCTTAAGAGGGCAGAGCTCACCATTACAACTACTACTTGTTGACATAACTTCAATACTGCTGTCAACTTTGGGATGCTTACATGCTGAAGATTTTCGTTAAGAGAATACGAACTTGTATGCCGAGAAGGTGCTGTAACACAATCGGGTCACCTCCGCGTTAGTTCAGTGTATAATGAAATGGGCTACGCCATGGATGCTCCAAGTTAGAATAGGACCGAAAGCTGGTAAACTTGGACAGAGCTTTCACCGGTCGAGTTGCTTCTTAGTTATTTCAAAGGCTTGACTCATCCGGTAGCTCTGTATCTGCGATTTGCAGCTTCTGTAAGCGAGCCATGGACTGCTGCTGAAATTGAAAAGCATGTACTTGTCAAATGCATTTAATTATGGAGTACAATTTCTCCCTAGGTCCATTGGTCATCTGAACTGTCATTAGCTTCTGCGATTGAGATCATGTTTGTTTAAGGAGGCAGAGGCTAAAAATTGCACGGTATTTGTTTGTTCGAGTTCATCTTCCACATTGCACTGTGCCCTCAAATGAATCTTTTTGGTTGTTTCATTCAGCCGTCTGGATAATTGAAAGCCTGCCCACGAGGCTATAAACCATATATTGCTGAAAACCCACGGGTAAATGGCAGAAGAGCATGTCACAAAAGCTTTGCGACTGGAAAACTTGTTTGAATGCAATCTGTAACATTGTTCTCAAAGATTCCAGGTATCTGTAGAAACGCGTTTCAATGATACCAACTATTTGTAGATTTCCAATGTTCAGATTCAAAGCAGTTGAAGTTCAAAATAAGCACACTTCTTCAGCCAGGAATCAAGCTGCAAAAACCTGATCAGATCCATTAACGAACAGTGAGGTTCTATCCTAAAAGTTCAGATGATGTCCAGCTTTTCTTCCATATGAAGAAAGGTAGGTACATTCACAATACTCGGAACTAGTTAGAAAGTGTCCTGAGCAGCCTCTATTGCTCACATCTCACCATCCCACAGTTCCTCAATTGTCTTGTAAGGCCCGTGCACCGAGATGTAATCTTCTCCAAGACATCCTCTGCTTTGGGGGATCTCGCTTATCTTCTTCTTCTCTTCCTCCGTCAATTCCCCCTCGAAAATCTCGAGGTTCTCCTTCATTCTCTCCTTGTTGAAGCTTTTGGCCAGTACAGACACTCCTTGCTCGTATGCCCATCTCAGGCAAATCTGTTTATCACCACCCGAAATATCAGACATCTTCATCCATCTAAAACTGGAAGATAAAATCACTAATATAGGCCTGAGGAGTGCCTGACCTGCGCAACAGTTTTTCCCTTGGCCTCGGCGATCTCCTTGAGCTGCTCGCATTCTATGACCCTATTGCTTCCCCAGATGGTTCCTTTAGCGCCTAAAGCGGCATAAGCAGTCAATAGGATCTCATGGTTTCTGCAGAACTCTATAAGTTTCTTTTGCTGCCACAGCGGATTGAACTCCACCTTGTCAGAGACAAGGCATCAGCATCTATGTTTTCGACATCATACGAACAGCTAGGACATACGTCAGAAGAATCAAAGAAATTCACCTGGTTAACAGCTGGAGGTACTTGCGCAATAGCCAGAATTTCAGAGATCTTTTTACAAGAGAAATTGCTGACTCCGATGCTTTTAGTTAGTCCTTTCTTTTGGCACTCCTCCATGTCAGCCCAAACGGCCTTGAAGTCCATGAGTAGAAATTCGTCCTTCTTGATCGGAAACTCGTACGTTCCAGGTTTCGAGCTCACAGGCCAGTGGATGAGGTAAAGATCTATGTAGTCCAACTTGAGATTTCTGACCCGAATGTACACAAGCAGAGATCATCAGGAAATGTGCAAGAGCAAATGACTTCCGCAATCTTACCTTTACCTCATCGTACACACTCATTCCTACAATGCATTTAGCAGTTAACCCTGCACAACAATTCGTGCCACCAGTTCCAAACACTAACTATTCTCTGTATAGTTCATATCTGAGAGGATGCCTCTGAAAAGGGTAATGTTGGGAAAATATAGTGATCGAATAAGAAGAAAAATGGAGTCAGAATTTGAATTTAAGGAATTATTTGTTTCACAATGTTACTGACGGTTACCCAAAAAATTCATCGAGGATACAAGTCACAACAAAGTCTCGGGATAAAAATATGAGATAATAATTTTGATATTTCTCCAAGAATTCTCAAAAGAAAATAATTAGAAACAATGGCTATATATTTTTTCCCCAAAAGATATGAAAATGGAGGTTGAAGTAAGTAAATATTGAACGTAATCACAAAGTCAAACGAGCAGATCATATACCATTTTCCCCCAACGCATGAGAACATCATGCTTATGATGCAGAGAATCTTTACATATTAAAACCTCGTAGGTACGTCTTGAATCGAACAAGAAAGATAAACATAGGACTGGGGTGAAGATTTCGGTCGTGTAATTACTTGAGGCTTTTCTGGAGAGCAGGGAGGACAAGCCCCGAGTGAGCATCGCTGCACCAGAGCTTGGAGGTGACGAAGAGCTCTTCTCTCGATTTGATCAACCCCCTCGAGAGGGCTTCGCTTATGGCCTCGCCGAGCGGCTCCTCCGTCCCGTACAGAGCCGCGGTGTCGAAGTGCCTGTAGCCCAGCTCAATCGCCTCCAGAACGGCCAGCTTCGTCGCCTCCGGCGCCACCGGCGGGGACGCGGCGGTGCCAAAGCCGAGGAGCGGCATTTTCCGGCCGCCTGACTTCAACGCCGCCTCGGGGATCTTGGACGTGGCGTGGGCAGAGCGGGCGTCCATTCCGGATCGGGTTTGGAGGGAGATCAGAGTGCAACTTGCCTGTAAAGCGTTCGCCTTGCTTCGTCCGTTTTCTTTAAATTGTAGTTGCGCCACGACGACGATAACGACAGAGATTAGTTGGAAAAAGTGAAGACAGAGAGAAACAGACGGCTGTTCAGGGGTGCCCCGATGAAGGGAATCGGAGCGGGAATCGGCAAAAATTTTGATTGATTTGGCCAAGGTCCAAACAAAAGGTCAACCTAAAAAAAAAAAAAAGGGAAATTCCTATGACTAGCTCGATGCCGACGTGTATTATTAGGTCTACGTTTGATCATCCGGATACTAGCTAGGATATGATTTCATGTTATAAGATATGAAATTCAAAAATTTTGTCATATCTTATATACTGTTTAGTGAATCGCAATCATAAAACTGGATATTCTTACGATTCATTTTATCCATTATTTGATATGAATTAAAAATTAGTATAAATAAACCTAAAATTGCACAAACGAAGATGATAAGAATTTCTTGTCACAATAGCCTACTTCATTTCTATTGCTTTTTTTTCCTTATCTTTTTTTTTTAAAGTTCTTTTCTTTTGTTAATTCCTTTTTCCCCTTCTATCGCTCTCTAATTAAATTTTATTTAATAGTAAGCTATGCTAATATTCCAGAAATACTAAAATACCTAAAATATGTGATAAACATAAATATAAATACCGTATATTTGAATAGATGTTATAAAATGCATGCAAATTTTAATATAAATAAAAATAGGAATAAATAATAATGAAATTGTTGTTACTTTTTTATGTTATTTTGAATTTCTTATATTAGAATTTAAATGTTACTTATATTCTAATAATATGTTAATTTTATTAATCTGAGAAACTTGTGATTTAAAAAAATGACTTTCACATTATAAAAATTAGAAGTTCTATTTACCTTTGCCCCATCTCCTCCATGGGATAATTTTATCTATGCTATATCCCTTTTATATCTAACTTTATCATATCCTGAGTAGGCATCAAGCACATGGTATGGTAAATTTTTTCATATCTTCAATCTTATTACAACTACCAAACACAACTTAAAGTTTTTACTCATATTCGTTTGTATTTTGGAAAATTACAAACTCTTTAGGATCGGGTTCAGACATGCCCGTGTTCGATAAAGAAATGGTGTGTACTCCGGTTCACAAGACCCCCATCTCTAGCTTCGAGCGCTATTGGCTTATAATAATTAAATGGGGTCTATTTCTATTAATGACACAACTTGAGGAGTGTTTATTAGGGTGCTTATGGTAACACCTATAAAAATGAATTTCTATTCTAGAAGTGCTTATGGAGCCAAAATTCATTTGGTAATGTAACTTTTGACGCAAAAATCTACTTAGTCGCACAACATTATATTTGTACTTCTATAACAAATTTTTATTTTTGAAATTATTTTTGAGTCAGAAGTTAAAAAAATTACTTCATTCAGAAGTAGAAATATCTCAATATCAATAACTCTCTTACTTTGGCCTCTTCTCATATTTAGCGGCTCTCTCTCTCAATCACGCCTCGTCCGTTGCTGCCCATTGCCAGCCTTCACCGCTAACCACTACCCGCCATCGCTTGCCACACTATTGCTCCCTGCCGACCACCACCCACCGCAGAGTCGCCATCTCTGGTTGCCGGAGTAAAAATAAAATAATAATTTTTATTTTTTAAAAGTAAATAATATTTTTTAATAATAGAAATTAATTTTTAATAAAATTAAAAAAATTTAAAATGAAGTAGAAATTTTTCGGTCACCCATAATAATTTTTCATAGAAGACTGTGCATTAACAATGTTTCCGAAGTAGAAATTTTTAACCTTTATCAAGCGAATTTCTCTGATTAGAAATTAACTTTTGGAGTAGAAGTAAAAAAAAATTTCTCCTTTTGAGTAGAAGTAGAAAAATAAACTTTTAGTCAGAAATTGATTTCTGAAGCAGAAATGCTGCCATGCGTGCCCTAAGCAATAAAATAAGGAAGTTTGCATGTTGTGATCATTACTTTTCTTGTTTTTATTGGCATCTTATGAGGTTGAGTGAACTTATTTATAAGATTGTTTATAAACATCGGAAAGATAACATAATTACATCCATGGGTGTGCTATCTACCGCAATTTGTTCAAATGGACAGTAATTTGATTAGGAAAAATTGTTAAGAAAGTCATAAACGTTTTGCACTTTTATTAGTTAGTTCTAAACCATTTCATCTTTTGCCAATTTTGTCATATTGATTGAAAATCAATGACGTGAACACCAATTGTCCTTGGTGGTTCCGTCAGCGTTAACGTGAACAAATCTTAATAATATTTTAATATTTTTGTATTTTTTATTGTTTCCTTTTCCCTCTCTCACCCGTTCTCAGGCTAGGACCCCTACCGGCCCTCACTTGCCCAGGCAAGGGCTGCCCTTGCCTGGCTCCGGTAGAGGTTGCATCGGGTGAGGATAGGGAAAAACTAAAAAGATAAAAGGGAAAAAAAAGGAAAAGGGAAAAAGAAAAACAGAAAAAAGAAAAAAAGAGAGGGAAAAATAACAAAAAAATAAAAATATTTGAAAAAATAACTAATACTAAAAATTGTGCACGTGGATGATGGTGGTATCACGTAAGACGGTTGATATTCACGTCGGCGATTTCCAATCAATAGGACCGAATAGGCAAAAGTTGAAAGGTTTAAGGACTAAATCAGTAAACTTAAAAGGTTTTTGGGATATAATTGGCAAAAGTGCAAAAAATTTATGACTTTTTTGATAATTTTTTTCGATTTGATTAACATGGCCTTCTCAAAAGAGAGTTTGTCTGATAAGAATTCTTTTAACAACAGCTCCTAAATGGGAACAGAAATAAGCCAGATTTAATCGGGTTCTTGATCCGTCCCAGGATCAACAGCCTTAATGATTTTTTTACGCCTTTACGTTGAGGGACAAGCTCGATATCTCATTCCCCTAGAAAACCCGGGGAAATTTAGAATGCGAACCGTCTTCGCTCATAGCTTGAGTATCCAAGCAGAATAGGTGTCATGCGAGATTGTGATCCTCGTCCTCTTCTTGTGATTCCTCGTTCGGATTCCCCGGCGCCAAGCCATGAAACTTCTCTAGTCCACCCTCTCGTCCACCACAATCGTCGTAACCCGGATCCAAAAGTGACCCAACCGGGTTGGCTATGCCGGCAAGCACATGTTCTCGAGCATAGGAAAGCATTGGATTCGAGCACGCAAAACTTATCAACAGGATGAACAAGTAATCTCCAATTAAAGCGCAAGAGTACCGATAGATGGAAAGTCGTTCCAAGTCAACCCAAAAGGACGTCGAGTTACACAGCAATCAGTCTCCATCCAATCTCTACATCTCAAGCACAGATTCAATCGGGGTAAGGAAAAGAGAAACGAAGAATCGATGGAATCCATTGGGATCCTCATCTTCCTCCATAGGTAAAAGGATTTTGCATACAATTATAATGATGATGAAGAAGAAGAAGAAGAAAGCAAAGGCGTGGTCAACGAATCTATTCGGGGTTGTGGAGCTTGTTCTTGACCCACTGAAGGCCTTCTTTGATCTTATTTCCAGTTTCTTCAGCTCTCGCTTTGGCCCTCACGGCGCCTTCTCTGACCTTCTTCTTCAACCGAGCTCTCTTGCCTTCCGGGGCGGCGCTGGCGTTGGGCCATGGACCAGGAGGTCCAGAAGGGATGGTGTACCGCGGCCTCTCTCCGCCCTCGCTCGCCGCCGGATCCATTCGCACCAGAACTGCTTCTGCCTTTTCGTCCCGGGATGGAAATTTATCAGCAAAAGAGGACGATTGTCCGGTTGTTCCTTGGCCTCGGGTGCCCCACGTGGATCATATATAGTGACGATATGTCCTCATTGGAACATGACGGAGGGCTAAAGGCACGAGCGCTGACCTGGACAACCCGCGTTCATGTTCTTAGCTCGATGCATGTCGAAGTCCACCGCGGACGGAGTCAATCCGTTTTCGATCGACAGATTCCTGGTTAGCCTCGCTGTTTCGAGACACGCTTAGGCTTCGTTAATTGAATAATCTTCCCATCGAATCTTCCGTTCCATTGCTATGAAATACTCGGGATGGAGTACTTGCGCCACCAATTCCAACTCGTTTATGGAGTAATATTGCGGTTATACCACGGGGATTCTTCTTAGAAACACTATCAAAAATAGAAAATTTCTCCACACGCGGCTTGCGTTACCATTGACGTTTTGGTGGTAACCATCAACTCCTTAGAAGTGTTAGGCGGATGGATTAAGCCGAATTAAATAAATAAAATACGGATCGACCCATTCAGACCCTCCTTTTCTAATTTAAAACCATTAAATTGTGCACTAATCCAAAGATAAACAGAGTACGAAAATTCTCACCCGCTCATTCAACCCTCTTTAAACCTCAGTAAATCCCTTCGAGAACGCTAGGTCAAGCGGGAAGCTTCGGTCTCATTGTGGGCGCGCTAGGTCGAGCAGGGAGCTTCGGCGTCGAAGGATTTGTCGCCTTACGACAGGGTTCTCGAATTGGGCCATCATCACTCGAGAAAACGATCCAACGCCTACCCCATTTTACATTCGTTTTCTAACTTCATGACGTGCTTAAGATTGCAGCGTTCTGCTTACATCTTCTTCTTTTTCGGAGCCTCCACTTGCGGGAGGTCGCTAAAGATCACGATGATTGTTGGGGAGACCATACGAAGCTCCCTCCCCCCTTCGTCCCTCCTGCATCTTCTCTTTTTGTCGCAAAAGTCAACGTCATTTTGTCCGTTCGGGTTTGATTGTGCCGGTAGCAATCTTCTTCAGAGACCCAAGAACTGCCGCATCGCAAAACCGGTGGCGGACATGGCCTTCGAGACTATGCTAAGAAGGAGATATAGTGGTTCTGACGAACGACTTGCCTTGTCCGGACCACGCATTCAATCCAGTATACGCCCAAATCCATGTGAGCTAAGCTTGCCCTTTATAAAACACAAATTTTACTTAGCACAATAGTTTTTGGCGATTGCGAGAATAACAACATGTCATGAGATATAAGCTCTTGAAGAAGTGGATCCTGTAATAATTTTTCATTTATTTTTTGTGGCCCTAAACAAGTTGTCAATCTCAGAGTACATTAAGGACAATCACATAATATTAATTACCCCGACAACAGGCCTTTCAACTAAGAAAATGCTTTCAGAATGCTGATTAACTGCTTAGTGCGCCCTTGAAGCCATTGGACTGCTCCCAATATCATCTTTTTGGTTATCACCACCAAGAATCTCAAATTGATATATCAGTGACAAATTTACTCTAAATTAATTTTTTGACCACAAAAAATCTCAAGCTAGTATATATGAGGTGAATTTACCATAAATTATTTTTTTGATCATAAAAAATCTCAAACTGGTGCAACTGTGATAAAGTTACCCTAAACAAATTTGTTTTACCACACAAAATCCTAAATTAATATATTTGTGACAAATTGACCCTCCGTAATTTTTCGTTAAATTTTACTATCAAAATACTAAGTTGGTTGATGAGTGACAATTGATGAGTGTACAAAATTGAGATTTTTACCTTCTGTTTGTCATATGTATATCAATTTGAGATTTTTTTATGATGCTAATCCAATTTAACGGAAACTAGCGAATGGTAAAATTTGTTACAAGCGTATCAATTTGAGGTTTTTTTATGGTAAAAAATAGTTATGGGTAAATTTGTCACATGTGTACCAGTATGGCATTTTTGATAATCAAAAAAATAGTTTGTGATAAAAATCCATCACAAGTATATAGTTCGGAGTTTTCCGTGACAAAAAATTAATTTGTGGTAAATTTATCATTTGAATATTAGTTTGAGGTTTTTCGTATTATTAAAGATAGGCTCTCGAAAGGTGGGGGAGGAAGATCCAATCGTCAGGCGTGAGCCACATGAATAAAATCTTCTCTAGCTCGATTTGGGATTCAACGGCTCTACCAAAATCGAGTGCAAAGTGCACCAAAAAGTGGAAAGGCCCCATCCCCCCTCTCCCCCCAACTTGCGTCAAGCCATTCTTCCCTTTTTCACAGAAGAAGCTTCTGGTTTTATCTTGAACAGCTGCTGGCGTGCCCGCGTTAAAGCTGGTCGCACTCCCTCCATCGAATGGACTCCAAGAAACTGCAGTGCGGCAGACAACTGTTGTCCATAATCGATCGACCGCCTCCATTTTGAAATGCTCATCCAAGTGGCGAAAGGAGTCATGTGCGATCCGAGCTTTAGGATGGACGAGTACATACCATGCATCTTTTGCTACACTTCAGATCATATATCACCCCCCCCCCCCCCCAAAAAAAAAAAGAAGAAGAGAATTTTAAGTGCGGCATATCTAAGTCCTAATCTGTCAATTGAATCAATAAAGTCCTAAATTTTTATAAAAGCAATACAGTTGAGTCCTAGACAGCTCAATTGGTGATCTCACTTCCTCCGTCGAATGGGCTTAAAGAAACTGCAAAGCGAAAGTTACTTTGGTTCATATCGACCGGCCTTCTCAATTTGAAATGCTTGTCCAAGTGGCGGTCGAAGTCATGTGCGACCTGAGCTTTTTAGTATGAACAATTATATACCACGTGGGGGTTCGAGGCAATTGAGGGTGGGGACGCATAAAGAGGGAGCATGGTTTCATAACTTACACATACACATAGCACACACGTGGGGGTTCGAATCTCCCCCTGTTTCCATGTGAAGATTAGTTTAGGTGCACTGCGCTCTAACCAGTATTCTCTTTCTCTATATATATTTAGAAGAAAAAAAATACCAAAGAAGTTTTAAACCTATTGCATCGGTATTAATTAAGTTCTAAACCTTTTTATGATTTGCCAATTCAATCCATTCAATCAATTTTGGTAAAAAATCATTGCCATGATGTTGATCATCCTACGTGAACAATAATTTTATTTAATATTTTTCCAAATTTTTAAATATTCCTTTATTTTTGTTGTATTTTTCCTTAACTCTTTCATCGGTCACAGGCAAGGGCTAGCAATCCTAGCTCGATGCCCTTGGCCCTCGCAGATCCAGGGGAGGGCCATGTCGCCCTTGTGGCCATAGGCATAAGCCCTTGCCTATGGCTCTTGCCCAAACCAAGCGAGGGCTGCTATTCCTCGCTAGTCCATAGTTGAAAAAAGAAAGGGAAGGGAAAAAAGAAAGAAATGAAGTAAAAGGAAAAAATAATTTTAAAAAATTCTAAAATATTATTTATGTTAATTCCGATCATGTCATGTAGGACGACTGATGTCCACTTCAACTATTTCCAATTAAAATGTTTAAAATTAAATTGATCAAATTGAAAAGTTCAGAACTGAGCCGATACAAATGCAATAATTTTAGATTTTTTTTTATAATTTATCTTTTTTTAATTCTAAGCACATTATTTGTATTGGTGACAAAGCGCATTATATATAGCCAGCCACCTCGTCGATATTTCCATCTTGTAATTTAACCCCTCCCCTTTCTCTGTCTCTCTCTCCCTTGATTGAGAAAGAACGAGATGGGACTTCTCCCAGGTCCCTTGCCTTGCAACTCCCACGCCACCGACTCCTCCGAGCATCAGTCTTCCCTCTCCCATCACCTTCACTCCGAATCATCAAGCTCCCTCTCTTCTCAATCCAGCCTTCCCTCCGTCCCTTCCCTGACCCCTCAACAATCTCACCTCCTAGACCAATCTCCGACTGCCGCTCACCACTGTTGCATCGCCACCCTCTCCGGCCACTCCTCCTACGTCTCCTCCCTCGCCCTCGCCGGCAAGTTCCTCTACAGCGGCTCCTCTGATGGGGAGGTGAGGGCGTGGAACCGAAGCCTACCCGGATCCGACGCAGGGCACGTGGCGGCGGCCGCCGTCAGCATGAGCGCGGTCAAGAGCGTGGTGGCGCGCGGGGACAAGCTCTTCACCGCCCACCAGGACCACAAGATACGGGTGTGGAGGATTGACGCCGGCGGGTGTTTGAGGCTGGCGACCTCGCTGCCCACGTTGACTGACCGCTTCGCGAGGCTCTTCTCGGCGAAGAACTACGTCGAAGTGCGGCGGCACAAGAAGTGCACGTGGGTCCACCACGTGGACGCCGTGTCGTCGCTTGCGCTGACCCATGACGGCTCGGCGCTGTACTCGGCCTCGTGGGACCGCTCTTTCAAGGTGTGGCGGGTATCCGACTTCCGGTGCGTGGAGTCGGTGGAGAGGGCGCATGACGACGCCATCAACGCCGTCGTCGTGTCCCGCGACGGCCTCGTCTACACGTGCTCCGCCGACAGGAAGATCAAGGCGTGGAGGAAGGAGAGTCACCAGAGGAAGCACGCATTGGTTGCGACTCTAGAACAGCACAGGTCCGCGGTCAATGCTCTGGCGCTGAGCGAGGACGGCTGCATCCTCTACTCCGGCGCCTGCGACAGGTGAGCACTTCAATCCGCTATTGATTCCGCAATAAGAAAATTTTTAATCCACAATAAGACTCAAATTTCATAAATGGGTATTTCCGGATGACAGGTCGATTCTCGTTTGGGAGAAGGTCCAAGACGAAGAGCGGGGGAGCAAAGGAACCAACGGCGGCGGGGAGGGCGAGCACTATATGGTGGTGGTGGGGGCGTTGCGAGGGCACACGAAGGCAATACTGTGCCTCGCGGTGGCGGGGGATGTGGTGTGCAGCGGGTCGGCGGACCACACGGTGAGGGTGTGGCGGAGGAAGGGAGAAGATCGGAGCTATTCCTGCCTGGCCGTGTGCGAGGGACACGCGAAGCCGGTGAAGTGTTTGGCTGCGAGCGTCGACGTGGACGGCGGCGACGGGGAGGACAGTGGGTCCCACTCCGGCAGCGGGACTTCATATCTGGTCTACAGCGGCGGATTGGATTGTAAGATCAAAGTAAGGAGAATTTGGGTTCCCAATCTTTGACTCTCCCAATACCGATTCAATATGTTTGCTTAGGAAAGAGTAGGTGAGGGTTAGGTTGGACATTTCTATCCATCCACTCATCGATCTTTTCTTGCGATTCTGATGGTATGTTTCTTGGCGATTTGTACATTGACAAAAAAAAATGGGAGGATTTTTCCGTTCTTTTCTTTATCTGTCTGTTTTTTCGTCCCTTTTCATCCTCGACTTCGCGCGAGATCCAACGGTCGACATTGAGAGTTTCCGATCCGACGGTGTCGGGTTCGCACGGCTCTGTCGTGCGGACCCATCATGCCGCCGACGAAACGCCCGGAAGCCGACAGAAGAACCAGGACTCACTCCCGTTGACGACAGGGGAAGACTCAAGACCGAGGAGGAGTCGAATCTAGAAAGTCAAAAGGCAAAAAGGAGCAATCGAGTTTTCCAAAATGTGCCGCCGTAGGGCTGTTCAGAAGGCATCTCTGGTCTGGTTCACACCATCTTCAGCTTCTTAAGACGACAGCACAAAGGGAGGCTCGTTGAAAGAGCATGACCCTTCGCCTAATTTGCTTTGAAAAGAGAAGACTGATGATTTGCAGATGCAAAGGATCTGAGGGTAAAAAATGCAAAGAGAGATGGATCTGAAAGGGTTGTTAGGTGTTTTAGTGCTCACGCGATGGGAAGAGCTTGTTAATCGTTTGAAATTTGATAACTCTTATCAAAGCCAGTGAAACGGTAGCTAGCAAAGCGTAAACTGCTCGTTTTTCCTTCCCTGCGAGTATAGCATGATGAGCCCAAGTTGCGCTTCAATGGAATGAATTGAGTAGAATACGCCCTATGGTCGGTCGAAGGTCCTATGCCACTTGAACTCAAAGAGTATACGGTCTTTCAACCATCTTTGTCCGGCCAGCTTTGAATGATAATATCCGGCCAAAGAAGTTGTAAATCATTCTACGTGACACGATCAGCGTTGATTTTTAATTTTTTTTTTATAATTTTATTTGTTCTTTTCTTTTCTTCCATATTGGTTGGCCAGCATGGCCCTCTCCCAAGGCCTTCATAGCTCTATTGAACGGGGGCCCGGGGGGGGGGGGGGATTCAATTTCTTTTTTTTTTAAATGGTACAAAAATGTCAAAGTCAGTTCTTATCATGCGGCGTAAGATAGCCGACATTTATTTAGCTATTTTCCACCAAACTTGGCTTTATCGGCTGAATTGGTACAAATACAAACAGTTTAAGACTGAATTGATCTAATTTAAAAAGTTTATGACTAAATTAACATTAACGAAATGGACTTTATATTTTTTGTTATTTTTTTTCCTAATATCAGGAGTCAAACTATACCGAACCACAGGGAATCCCTGTAGTTCTCGTCTCCCTTATTCAAAATAATTAAATGCTTTATCTTATAAAACTCGATGTAAAGCAAATCAAGAAGGCTCTCTTGTTTATCTACATCTGATTTTGGGAGATCTAAGATTTGCACACGTTCCCCATAATCAACAGTATTCTAGCTAACTTTACTGACTTTACGTGTTTTTTTTTTTAATTTGGTAAATTCTTGAAGGGCCCACGGCCTTACGAAATCACACACACACACACAGAAAGCAAACATTTAAAAAATGTCATTACAAGACTAAGCAGGATTTAAAAAAAAAAGAGAGAGAGAGAGAGAGAAACGATCTCCTTCTCACCTTGTCGATTTCTTGAGAAACCTACTTTCTCATTGGACAGCGACTACGTGGGAGATCACGTCGCAGCCACGTAGCCGAGAGTTAATCAGCAGGTATGTGTCAAGATAGAAGTGGATTTACCGCTCATTATTGCTTCGACCGGCTTGTGGGGTGGCCTCTCGTGGCGGAACACTTGTAAAGAGTCCGTTTAGCTAAAGTTTTAATTAAGATTAATCACCGTTTGCTTTTAGGCCTCGGGGTAAGCTGATCTGACGTAGTGTTTAATTATAAATTAATCGTGATTAGCAGCCTGAGCCATCCTTGCCGGCCTTGCATTTTTGATGTGTTGCTCTAGGACTTGCTTGCGTGACTAGTACCCGTCCGGTAGTATTACGTGGTCTACGGTTTGCATTCGGCCATAGCGTATATCGTTAGTATCGGTTCGACTTTTTCGAAGGATACGTGGTTTTAGTTGAATAACAAGCTACGTGGATTTTGATATTGCCCGTTGAGAAGAGCACGATAGGATATTCAATAATTAATCTCCAGGACATATGTAAACATGCAATTCCATATGAACCCTAATCCACCGACACACATACGCGTCAAATGATGGTGGCGGTGACGGAGACGGAGGCCGTAATGTGATGGTCACCGCCGCTAGGGGACCCGTGATAATCTTGTGGTGGTCGTCCAAGGAAGATAATGGCCCCAAGTAGCGTCGACATTAATACGCGATACGACATGACATGACAAATCCACACGTCATTTATCGAAAAGTAAAAAATTTCGATACGTTGAGACACGTTGTATATTTTTATATGTACATGACAAATTATCATGTACATATAAAAAAACTAGTCGTGATTTTTTTTGGCTGACTGAGAATATTAATATTGGGGTGGTTAAATATATGACTTAAGCATATATATATTTTTGATAAATCTACATTTTAATCTCTAATTTATTGAAAATTCTTAAAATTGACCCCGTGCGTGTCAAAATGGCGTGTCGGGATGCTGAACTAATGTGTCGCTGGCGTGTCTAGAATGTTCACCACATGTCTATCGTATGTTAGAGAGTGTCGGAGTGTCCAAGAATGTTAGACACGATTCGAGATGATATAAAGGTCTCCAAAAAAGTGTCGGTGTTTCCCTAGCAATGGCGGCAAGATGGTGTCCCATCCTCAAAGAGGGGACAGAGAGAAAAATGCTGCTTCACCACCATCAACGTTGGTGGTCCGCCACTCACAGCCACCGATGTTGTGACAGGTTTCTTAAGAATTTTCATAAGTTTAATTTATCAGATTTTTTTAAATTCTTTGTTAATTTAATTTTGCAATTATTTTCAATTCTTTTAGTTCGCTAAGTTTTTGAGATATGTTTCTTTAGTTTTCTACTCTTTTTAACTTGCTGCAAAGTTCATAGATGAGAAAAATTATCACAAAAGTCCAAACCTTTTATAATTACGTCAATTCAGTCTTGATTTATTATATTTGTATCAATTCAGTCCTTCCATCCATTTTTTACCGACTGGCATAGACGTGAATAATTTTTAATAATATTTTATTTTACCATTATATTCCATTTTTCTTTTCTTTTCTTTTTCCCTCGGCCCTTGCGAAATCTAGGTGAAGGGCCATGTGCCCTTGAATGTGGCCGATCACCCTCGCTGGCCCTAAACGCTAAAGTCTAAGGGAAAAAGAAAAAAAGAAAAAGAAAAAAATTATTGAAATATTATTAAAAATTCCCACATCAAAACCAAATCAGCATTGGCTGGTAAAATTTGACCGAATGGATTGAATTGACGCAAATGCAAAATATTTAGGACTCAATTGAAAAAAAAAGTTTAGAACTCAATTGACAAAATTGTAATATATTTAAGACTTTTTTTGGTAATTTTCCCTACTGGGGGAGAAGAATAGAAAACTATGACTTCGTTTGTTTCATGAAAATGAGTGATTTAGAAAATATTTTTTTAAAAAGATTGGCTATATTACTTACAAAAATAAATGAATGAAAAATATTTTCATCATCTACGCAAATATTTAGACGCAATTTGTTCTTAGTAATGAAAATATTTTTTTATTAACTAATTGTTTGAAGGATACATGTGATTAGTTTTTAAAAAATATTTTTCAAATTACTCATTTATTGTGAAACAAACAGAGTCAAAGAAATTCGTTAGATCTATCTCAAGGCTATGTAAATGAGTTTTGGGCTGAAATATAGAAGTGAGCGTGACATGAGTTAAATAAGTCGATTTGGATCATATCTATTTATGATCCGTCCAAATCCAATCTTGATCCATTCCTTCATATTAGATGTGTCAATATGAGCTTTTGACCCATTTTTAACCCACTTTTGTTCACTTGGGTTTTATATAGATTTAGTAGATTTAAAAAATAGAGAAAATATGAGTTTACACTAATAAAGCCTATTCAAATATGAGTTTTACCTCAACCCATTTTCTAGCAATTTTTTACCCGTGGCATGCAGCTCTCCAAGGTACAAGGTACGGATGTGTCGAAACCGGCTACAAGGTACATTTGTAGAATGTCAATGATCAAGTCTTTGCTTATTGCTTGAGCATCCTGATCTTCTGGCCCCATCAGCAAATCCAGCATACTTTTGCTTGCTGTGTATGCATCGTTTTTCTTCATCGACTTCCTCGTATCCACGACTTTGCTAAAGATCTTTTCCAGTTCTCCCTTAGCCTTCCACATATTAATGAACAGTAGGCCATTACAATGTCATCCTAGTGGCTCATACATGAAGAACAGGTACTATTTCCATATGATACCTAGAGACATTACTGGTCCGCAGTAAGTGATTAGTTAAGCGAGATTAAATGGTGCTATCCAAGTTCCTACTCTTACCTTGATTGCTCAATTGGAAACCGGAAAGATTTATGGCCAAGGAATTTATCCCCTTGCTGATTTCACCAAACAGATTTGTGGTCCTTGAGATGAAAGAAATCACCGGTCACTGAACTGAGGAAGACAGGAAGAACGGCCTTGAAAATGGCCTTCCTCATTTCCTCATAGAACGCGATTGGATGGTCCCATTTTTCCAATTCCTCCAGCGAGCTGATCATGACCTCTTCGGTGTGCTTGATGTTCATGGACAATGACTCGCTGCCGTTGATTTTAGCTGGCGGAAATGCTTATGCGTAGCACCCGACATGCTCTGGAATGAGTTCTTCCCTGTTAGTTCTTGGGTGGTTTCTGGGTAACTTTGTTTGAAGTTCACTTTATCATTCAGTACTCAGCTGCAAGTCCCAGGCGTGGAAACAATAATTCTTGGCTTTCCAAACATTAGGGTCCCGTACATCCCCGCCCCACCATATCTGTAGAACAAAATGCAGGTTTCTGTCAGTGTCATTCTATTACTAGGAAGTTCGTTAAGCTGAAATAGACTCTATTAGCATCATTGATTGAGTTTTTTTTTTTTTTTTCCGAGGAGAGCCGGCCCGACTCGATCCTGCTCCACTTACCGATCGATAACCCCACAACTTAAAGAGTCAAAGAAAAGAAGCTCAAAAGAACAAATTAACATTTCGCTTTTCTTCCTACAAATAGCTATATATTTTTTTACTGGGCAAAAGAAAAAAAAATCCAAATTGTATCCGCTGTGACACATTTACACTAAGCTTTTTCCTGTGACACAAAAAATCCAAAACTTGTATTTGTATGACATCATTTATTTTTTCGGTAAGGTTCCATTAACGAGCACCGTTAAAAACCTAAGTGTATGGACGTCGAAAAGGAAACAGTGATGACATGGCAACTACGTGGCTTAAGTGAAATAAGAACGATGTTATTTTGGCTAAAAATCATCCGAAGCACTCTTGATGGAGAGTAAATATGTCACATATATACAAATTTTGGATATTTTTTATTTCACAAGAAAAATTTAAGATAAATGTGTCACGATGGGCATAGTTTCTTATTTTTATTTTTGTTGTTACAAAAAAGGTTCACAGATAAATGTTTTCGCAGTAGATATAATTCGGAGTTTTTTTTTTAGATATTTTTTCCCGTTTTATATTTATTCACTTATATACTTCTTTGAGCCTGTGCAAGTTGCAACTGACCCTTACGCATCACATTGCACGTCATAGGTAGGAGTTGAACATAGCTTGAAGAAAGACCATGCTCGTTAAACACGACGGGCTTACCAGGAAAGACCTGGAGATGAAGCTTGCCATGAAGGAATCGGGATGGCCGGACTTGCAAGCCCTGAAGAAGGTCCACGTTGTGCCGATCAAGGGCCACCCCATGTCGCCGGGAGGCAGCAGAGAAGCTCTCCGCCGCCCCATGCTGCTCACATACACCCACTCGTTCACCTTCTTCAGAAGCCCAAATATGAGGCCGTAGCCACTCGTTCACCACTTGAGTCGCCTCCATCGATTCCGACCTCACTTTCTATGCTTTGAGCTTTCCCTCTATGAGGATGTCTACTACTATGTCTATTACAAATAGTTTGTAAGTATTCAGCCATCATATCTTTAGTCATCGTTATTAATAATAAATAATATTCTGTAAGAAGTAGAGATTAGGGATTAAAGATTCTTATGGCATTATTGGTCGTCACTTTCTGGTGCAATTCTAGCCCGAAGCCAAAAACGAGCTTCTTTTCCTTGCATATTCTGAACGAACACCATTGTCGACATCTTTACTCGCATCCTCTGTCTGACCTAGACAGTGAAGATTTCCGGGAAAGATTTGACAAGGAAAACAAAACACCGGATTTGACCTATTTCATCCTCGTACAAATTAAATATTCGTGTCAATTTTCTTCAAGCATAATATATTTAGTAGCTAATCTCCAAGACACACGTAGACAGGCAATTTCATATGAATCGCATGGTTCATAATATATTTAAGCCATGCAGATAAGTCCATCAAGAGAAAATAAAAATAAAATAAAGCCGTGTTAGGTACAAACGATGTTTTCCTTAGTAGAAAAAAGGGGCGAGGCGTGGAAGTATGCATGAACCGAATCTTCTACAGAGAGCATGCTATGATCTGTTGCTCCTAAAGTGATGACGAACAGGAGAACAACTCTTGACCCAGCTCTTTAAGATGGGGGATGCACCTCTCAAATAGATATGTTAAATGGGTGGATCGAGTCGGGTTGAAATTGGTGATGGTCCAGATTGACTCATTTATATGAAACACAAATTTAGTGACCTATACACAACTCATATTACTAAAACATATCTATGTTTAATCCATATTATGAAAACCCGTGCCCACCTATTTAGCCTAATTTAAGCTATTTATGTATGTATATTATTTGGACAAATATTTTACATCAAATTATGAAAACACATTAACATGATAAAAAACAAATGTTAGCATATAAAGTAAAACACGCAAAAAAAAAAACCTGCAGAATGAAAAACTTATAAAGAGCTGGAAAAATGTGCATGCACTGCAACAACAAATGAATTATCAAAGAAACAGTTAATTTAAAAAAAATTAAAATGTTTATGTCAGCATCAACTGCCCCCATGATGATTAGCATTCACGTTATCGATTTTTTGCTAAAATTAGCCGAATGGATTCTATTGGTACTAATATAAAAATATTTATAACTAAATTGGCCCAATTGAAAGGTTTAAGACTGAAAAAGTACTAATATAATAGGTTTATAATTTTTTTTTGGGTACTTTTCCCCGCTATATAGAGGTGGCACATAAGTTAAACATAACACTTTTGTATATAATTCTCAATCATCATCAATGTTATGAGCACTAAATTATATTTCAAATCTCTTTCTCATAAGCTATTACCACCACATGTTATATTCCTTGATATGTGCTTTACATTGGGTTTAGGTAACACAACTATCTAGTAGCCTCATGCTCTACAAAAGAACGGTGTAAAGGTGTTTGATTATTGATCTTGCCAGAAATAGAGCTTGATCATATCGTTCCATGGAATTTTCAACGTTGGCCTCTCAATTGGTACAAGTTCCTAAATGAGGCAACAAATCTTTTATAAGATAATCGGTTTCCGGTCCGATCTTTCTTCTGCATAATTCAATTATTGGACAGGTTTTTTTTTTTGATTTGTAATTAAATTTTTTTCATTGACACATTCGCCTCATCAAAAATTTTCATTTAACAACATATTCACTGGACCATCTCTTATTAATTACACATTGCGTTATCATTAAACTTAAAAGTTATATTAAGCATCCTAAGCATCTTAAGTTTAGGTGTAGGTTTAGATTAGGATTTTTTTTTAAAAGGGTATTTTTCGATCCGATCAAATTCCTTTGAACTGGGAATCGGACCGACCCTAACTGTTCCAATTCTATGGAATCGAGAACCGAACCGAACCGAACCGCCCGATACACTCTGCTCCAAGCAATTCTCAATTTGGTTAGTTTACTATGCTCAGCCCTGATCTTTTGTTGCATGGCTAGCCATGTAAGTTAGTTAGCACCACTTACACTAAATCTTTTCTCTTGCCATCCTAATCTATGATTTTTACTATCAAACCAAACAATCGAAGTGCATATTTAGATTGTGTAGAGCAAACAAAATTATTTCCTCATCCAAATGAAATAAAAAATATAATTAAGCGTCTCTCGGATTGTTGGGTGGTTGAATATTTTTCTTGATCCTCATTTGATCTTGACATGTCAACTAATTAGTAAGAAAAAAACATGAATTATAACAAGTTGTAAATAATGAGGGAAAAGATAACATATTATAAAACATTAAATCAAACAGTTGGTGATGGTGATTCACATTCCTACCCAATATGAATTACGGATTCTCTTTTAAATGATGACAAATGCATAACACTTCCAACAAATTTTACAGTCCCAGCAAAGTTCAAGCAATGTCCAATCCCCATTGGAAGTAAAAGAGCAAGGTAGCAAAGGGAGAGACGGGGCCCCATTCAAAATTTCCTCAGCTATGAGCAGGAGTAATAACAAGTTCCCCAGACCGGAGCACCACATCATCACGCGCGGCTGATGAATTCTGCAAGTGACGGTATCTTACATCTAATATTTGAGGAGCTAATTAAGGAAGATTTCTAAAACCAGAGTCCAGAGTAGATGATTCATACAAGAGGGATGCCTACCACAAACAAGTGTTGAATCCTATTATCAAAGGATAAGGACAGCTCCATCTAAAATGAAGCAACTTTAATGAACTATACTAGGTAATCTCCTCATGATCACCAAGATATATTGAAAAGAGATTATGCGCATGGATGACACACGGTGCTCATAGTCCGCAGCTTGTTTAGATATACTCTCAGTATTATTTACCTAATTAAATCAGGACGTGACATTCCCTCGGGGCACAAATTTCCACTATTAAGAGTACGATCGAAAACGACATTTGAGTTGCTCGGCACAAGAGCGTGAAGACAGCAACAACCGAGACATATGAGTTCGGTTCTTCAGAGGGCCACCCGAGATGAGCAACTGCGATGCCAACCACCGGAGAGAAGGGAGAGAGAGCAAAGAATGAAGTTGGATTTGATCGAGCAGCAAGCAAAGAGGCTCTCATTAAATCTGAGTCGCGAATGTGTCTGGACCCATCCCTCATGCATGTCCATTATTTTGTCCCCTCCATACATTATGATTTTTGTGCATTCGCATTGTCACGATGATTGGATACATCGGAAACCAATTTGAGGTCGCAAAATTCATCCATAGCACCCAAAAATACCGTGAATCTATCAGAATACCCTCACGTTGGGAATGAAATCACACCCACGCCAACCGGAACTCTCAAGTCGGTGAAGCTGCCATCGGCCACCGTGAGGACCTCCCACTGCAACCGTACGCTCCCACGGCCTTACCACAACTCCTTTGGTCGTTGCCGCCCCCCCGCCCCCACCTCTCTCGATCTCTCTCGATCGACCATAGATCTGCGGCCATGTAGTTGCTCGTGTCCTCTGTCGGTTAGCACACATGCAGGTTGTGGAATGGTAACAGTGGTGGCAACGTGTTAAAGAGCATTGGTGATGGAGGGCGGTGGTGGCTGATACCGAGAAGGAAGAAGAAACGTGAGAAAAGTGGAAAAGACTATAAGGAAGAAAAAAGGAGTAGTACTGGGGATGAGCAGGGACTAGATAGTTAGATTTCCTGTTATAACCGATTTTCAGTTTTTGAAACTTGAAATCTAACGATAGCTAAAAATAGTTCCTAGATGGGTCTTCGCTTGAAACCAAGAACTGGACCGGTTTCCAAAAATTAAAACATGTTTCCGGACCAATTTGAAGAGGAACCGGCTCCCAAATCCGTTTTTCAGGTGGTTGGATTCAGTTGCGGGTGAATCCGGCCTAATTGCACCTCCCCAAGCAGCACATCGATCGCAATCTCAACTTGGTGTCCTTTTTTTTGGGGGGGGGGGGGGGAGGGGGGAACGTGTCCTTAAAAAATGATTCCTTCTCGTGATGAATAATGAGTGGCGCCGACAAAATGGGTCCAGGACCCAATTTTTAACTCGTATTTTTCGGCCCATTGCATCAGGTGGGGATAATTCTCTCGTTGATAAAGTAAAGGGAAAGTGGGTCCGGAAACCAAACCAAATAACGTGGGTTTCATGAGTTGCACGTTGAGGTGTCAAATGGGTGGGTCAGGTCGGGTTTGGGTCGGGTCGAATATGGTTCGAATCATATTGATCCATCGATCAACCCATTTTGACCCATATTCAATGACCTATACCCGACCCAATCCGTAATCAACTCATACCCGACCTGACCCATTTTGACCTATATTGTCAAATCACACTACTATTCTAAGAAAAATTATATAACTCGTTTAACTTATTTTAAGCTTTTCACATGTAAATGTTATCAGATAAAATTTTTACATCAAATAAAAAAAATTAAATAATAAAAAAATTATTAAATAAAATAAAAAATGATATTATTAAATTACTTTCATGCAATAAAAATGGTGGCGATGGCAGCAGACAGCGGCAAATGGCGATCGGCGGCAAAACTGTGGCGATGGCGGCGACCGCAAACTGCGGCAGCGACGGCAGACAGTGGCGGCGACCATGACCGTGACCGTGAACGTGAACTGCGGCGGCAACCGCGATCGCGACCGCGAACGGCGGCAGCAACCGCGACCACGGACGGCGGCCGCGACCTCGACCACGGACGGCGGCCGCGATCGCGGATCGTGGCGACGATCGGGACTACGACCACGGCGACGACCGCGATCGCGACCATGATTGCGGACCGCGGCATCGATCGCGACCGCGGTCGCGACCTCAATTGTGGACGGCGGCGGTGGCGATCGCGGACCGCGGCGGCGACGGCGACGGCGGTCCGCGGCGGCCAACGGACGACGTCATGGATCCATTTGTAAAAATAGAAAATTAAAAAAAAATAATAAGAAGAAAGTTTAGGCTTTGAGGCTTTAGGTCCATTTGTAAGTTGTAGGAGTTATGGGTCAAAAATGGGTCCAACATGAGTCAAAAGTGGGTTTCAAGCATGGCCCAATTTTGACCTATTTAATTTTATTTCAACCTTTTTGACCCATTTTTAGTGAGTCATTCAAAAGTTAATGACCCATATAAGGCCCATTTTATACAAAATATGGATTAAATATGGGTTTTTGACCCATATTGACAACTCTGGTTGCACAGCAAACCAATATTTTTTTGCGAGGCAAAATTCCAATGGTATTTTGAGATTGACATGCATTCTAAGCATTATAACATGTGCATCTGAGTGTACAGAAGTTACTTTGCCTCCATCTTTATACCTTCTTCATATGCAGATGGTGTTAGTAAGAGGATATCTAATAATGTAGACATAAATATGTCTGCATTTTTTCTTTACTCTTTCATATGTTGTTCATTGAAAATATCTATTTCTGTATACGCACAATCATTCCTACGGTACCAACCCGTGATCTATACATTTTCCAACACTAACTAGCGAAAAAGTTTCAATTTTCCTTAGACAAAAAATTCACCCCCCCTCTTGATTGTTTGTGTCTAATCCATTTATCATATTTTAAGTCAATTAGCTGAGAAACTTAAAATAAATATGAGCAAATAGAAAAATATTACCGAAAGGTTGCAAAATTTTGGTTTGGAATTATACGGCCGGAAACCATAATCCACCTCCTTAAATACGAGTCCAGTGATAGTGGCGGCGCCGGAGACCGCCATGCGATGGCCGCCGCCTTTTAGGGATTACAGCTATCTCGTGATGGTGGTCGTCTAAGGAAGGCGATGGACGCAAAGGTGGTGTCACCGTACCACCGTCAATGCGGGCGGTCGTCTACCATGCACGGCCACTTGTGTGACAATATGTCCGTAGCCGATTGGATCTACAGCGATTCATAGTTTTTTTTTTGTTTAATTCTATCCGATTGATTTAATTTTTTTTCAAAATTTTGTTAATTTAATACGTATTTTTTTTTTGTACTCATTGAGCTCTCTAAATTCGTGGATGACGCAATCAACATTCTTTATGGAAGTGAGTTCTGAAGATCGAAGTGTGAGTGCCTCGAGAGACTTTGCTCCATCCAAATCTGCTCGCTCGTTTCAACTCTGGATGCTTGCTTCAAATAATCGAGTACTCCACAAGTCTTTTGCTACTTTTTTTTTAATAATTGGTTTATCTGAAAATGATTTTTGTCACCAATCGTTATCTATTTTGTGGCTATTTTCTCCCGATTTAGAGCTAGATATAGATTTGGTGCTCTTCTATTCCGATTTAGAGATATATTTGGATTTTGCAAGATGTTCTTTGTGTTCCTTCAACCTATTAATGTTGTTGTAGATTCTCTATGGTAATGGTGTGGGGACACTAAACCTAGGTGCATACTGCCTTTTAGCAAAATCGTAATTACTAGAGAGGAATTTCTCCACGTATACTTGTTGACACCTGATTTTTAATCATTTTTTCTATTGCTAAAGTAATAAAAAATCCATAAAAATTCATAAAATTGAAAAATCAACTTTGGGGACCTTAGCCAAGCCTAGGGAACCAATTTTGACCAAAAAACGATTTTTCATATTTTCAGTATTTTTACGTATTTTTTATTTATTTATTTTCGAAAATTAATAGAAAATCCATAAAAATTCATAAAATTGAAAAATCAACTTTGGGAACCTTAGCCAAGCCTAGGGAACGAATTTTGACCAAAAAATAATTTTTCATATTATATATATTTTAAATTTTTTTTAAAAAAAATACAAAAATATTTGAAAATTTTGGAAAAATAACATTTGAGGCCAAAAAATACACAAAGATAGTTAATATTTTTATTTTAAATCTATTTTCATATTGGCCATCGCAAATTCAGAAAAATCCAATTCGAGTCACGTGTTCCTTCACGAGTATAATCTCGAATCGGGCCTAAAAAAATTTAATTTGAGTCAACTTATTTTAACTTTCACTTTTTATGAGTTGTGACATTGTCTTCTAATATTTTAAATTTTCATCTTGGCCCAATTATACCCAGAATGACTTAATTTTGCAAAAGGGCATTAATTAAATTATACATTATTTTCAGCGACAAGAAATGAGCTTAAATTTGACATGTGGTAAATTTTGGTGTGTCAAAAATTGTGAGGAGATTTGGACTTAAAGAAATATATTTTTTTCAGGGACTGAATTGTAAATACTTAAAATTCAAGGACTAGAGTGCAAATACCTAACTCTTGAAGGATTATTTTACAAATAATAAAAAGAAGAGTTAGTGGATAAATTAGAATAGAGAAGGGAAGATGAAGAAGAGGAGATGAAGAAGAGAAGTTGGAGAAGAATGGATGGAGAAAATAAGATAAGAATAGAGAAGGGAAGATGGAGATGAAGAAGAGTTAGTAGAGAAATTAGAATGGAAGATAAGAATAGAGAAGGGAAGATGGAGATTAAGAAGAGTTAGTGGAGAAATTAGAATGGGAGATAAATATGGAGAAGGGAAGATGAAGATGAAGAAGAGTTAGTGGAGAGATTAGAATGTGAGATAGAGATGGAGAATGGAAGATGAAAATGAAGAAGAGTTAGTGGAGAAATTAGAATGGGAGATAGAGTTAGTGGAAAAATTAGAATGGGAGATAGATGAGTAGGTTATAAAAGGAGGAAGAAGTGAGCTTGAGAAAGGATTCTTAAGGGAGAAAATTTGAAGTGTTTGGGAGAATTTTTTGGAGAGAAAATTTTGGATGTTTGAGAGAGTTTTGGGAGATTGAAGAAAATTTTGAGAGAAAGAAAATACCAAAAGAGAGAGAATTTTGAAGATGATGGGAGTTTAAAGCTAGGGGTTATCATCACAAATTCCTTCATCGATCAATATAAATCAAGAGTTCATCCTCGTCAACGAGCAAACAAATTCAAGCTAAGTGTTTTTATTTATTCATTTATTTATGGTTTTACTCGCAAATTAGCACAAATTGTATACACTTTCTCCATCTCCTTTTTCTTCCATATTTTATGTCAGGAGAAGGATATCTCTACGTCAACAGCAAAAATCTCGTCGAGATGCAAAAATCGGCCCAGACAAGCTCCTAAGCTGTCCACCGATTTCTCAACTGATCTGTGACTAAAAGTCCCTCTTAATTCAAAAGAAACTCTCTATATTGGGAACATAGAGAGAGAAAATCAATTATAGAAATCCCTCCCAAAAAAATGGGAGATAAGTACTCTTTCTACTCTTCTGGTTTTAGGTGCAGATTAGCACATATTTTGTATACTAACACTTCACTCTATTTTATGTCAGGAAGCCGCAGCTCTATATCAATGGTCAATCCTATGGAAGCACAAAATCGGCTTGGAGGAGTCCTCAAGCGCGCACAAATTTCAAATTGTTGAATCAATTCGTTGTATTTCATTTTAAAAAATTCATACCCCAAAATGGAGAGGACAAAGTCCATCCGCAATCTAAATACCTGCACCATAAATCCCAAAGGGAAGAGCCAAGCCAATGCTTAGCCTCCCATTGGAGGTTTTTACTTATAGTAGTTAAATAACTGCAACTTAAATACCTGCACCTTAAATCCCAAAGGGAAGAGCCAAGCCAATGCTTAGCCTCCCATTGGAGGTTTTTACTTACAGTAGTTAAATACCTGCACCTTAAATCCCAAAGGGAAGAGCCAAGCCAATGCTTAGCCTCCCATTGGAGGTTTTTACTTACAGTAGTTAAATACCTGCAACTTAAATACCTGTACCTTAAATCCCAAAGGGAAGAGCCAAGCCAATGCTTAGCCTCCCATTGGAGGTTTTTACTTACAGTAGTTAAATACCTGCAACTTAAATACATGTACCTTAAATCCCAAGGGGAAGAGCCAAGCCAATGCTTAGCCTCCCATTGGAGGTTTTTACTTACAGTAGTTTAAATACTTGCAACTTAAATACATGTACCTTAAATCCCAAAGGGAAGAGCCAAGTCAATGCTAGGCCTCCCATTGGAGGTGTTTATTCACTATCATGTACTTCCTATAATTTAATTTTTGAATCATCAGACCCAAAAGATAAGTAGGTCGTAATACTGCACAGAAGTCGTTAACACACTCCCTCTTTCGGCTTCAGGGAATCTTTAACACTTAAAAAAATATAACAAATAAAAATATATACCATCCATGCATCCTATTTAAAAAGTGAAAACACAAAAGAGAATACCCTACTAGAGCTTTAGGAATAAACCAAGCCTGAGTTGCCGGATTAGGATATCCATGAAATTAAGGTACCGAAAGGGCATTAGTTTTAATTAACTAGTGTAACCAAGTCCCCGAGCTCATAATCTCTTGTTCGCAGGAATAAATTAGTTCTCCCGCTAATTTATTTAGGTTTCTAATCGACCTACCAAGAACGATTAGTGGCGACTCCAAATTTCAAAATCATTTAAACAAAAACCAAAGTTGCGATTCGGTAGGGCTTGGGAGGGTCCGCATTAGGTTAGTCAAATCTAATTAACCTAATAATCCGTTAACCCCTAGAATTAATAAAAATATTTTTAGAGGGTCGCGACAGCTTGGCGACTCCACTGGGGAGTAGAGATTTTTAAATTTTCGAAAAAAGATACCAATTGGAATACTTAAATTTTTTCGAAATTTTAAAAGTCTTAGTGGACTTAGGCCAATGAAAATTTCATGGATATCTCGCTTCTGGCGATCTTGCTTGGGACTCATTCTATAGGTGTTATATGTTTTTGCAGGATGGGAGTTATAAGGGGCGGAGTGTTTGGCTAACCCATTTGTTTTGCAGGCTCGGTGTTGGGATTATGTTTAATTTCACACATTTTTAGAAGCGCTGTTTTGATATCAATTGTTGTGCATGTCTTGCATATTCTGAGGATCACAACACCTGCACACACAAGCGTCTAAACCCAAGTCGCGAAATTTTTCCTAGGTAACCATAGATAGGGATCGAATATGCAAAGCTCTTGCGTCGATTGCGCTTGGGTTGACCATATTTTATCCCGCTCATTATCTGAATTGACAATTCTTCCCATTGTGATTTGATTGTGCGGAGGGTAAGGTTGTCAATTCAGATAGTGGGGGCCTTTTAGGTCCATACCCTGTCTCTCCTTCTTTTATTTTCTAGAGTCCACTCCTCACTTGAGTCATGCGCATGACTATGTGATTTGCATTTCTCCAAGGTAAAAGTAAGTTCTCTAATTTTATCTTGTATTTATTTTCGGTCGGTCCATGCTAGGTGTTTGTCAGTTTTTGAGCTTGATATTACGACCATTCTTTTAAAAGAAAATAAAAATTAAATTTTTCCCTCATTTCTTTTAAAAAAATTTTTTTTTGAAAAAATGATGTGAGAAAATCCCTTCAGGGGAATTTTATTAACCAATAAGGGATTTTTGTCATGTTTTTATTGCTTCAATAAAAATGAAATTTTCCTGAAAAAATTTTCCTCTGAAAATTTATTTCAATAAAAAGAAAATTTCCTTAAAAAAACTCTAGTAGATATCAAGTGATTTTATCACATTTTTCAAATTATAAAAACTTGCAAGCAAATTCTTCTCGAGAAATTCGCTCATGTTTTTCTAAGAAAATTTTTTCTAAATAAAATTAGACTAATGTCTCGGGGGAATTGTATTAACCAATAAGAGATTTTTGTCATGTTTTTCTTGCTTCAATAAAAATGAAATTTTCCTGACAAATTTTCCTCTGAAAATTTATTTCGATAAAAAGAAAAATTCCTGCAAAAAAAACTTTGGTAAACATCAAGTGATTTTATCACATTCTTTCAAATTATAAAAACTTGCAACAAAAATTCTTTTCGAGAAATTCGCTTATGTTTTTCTAAGAAAATTTTCTCTAAATAAAATTAGACTAATGTCTCGGGGGAATTTTGTTAACCAATAAAGGATTTCTATTATGTCTTTCCTGCTTCAATAAAAATAAAATTTTCCTGATAAATTTACCTCGGAAAATTTATTTTGATAAAAAGGAAATTCCTTCAAAAATTTTAGTAAACATCAAGAGATTTTGTCACATTCCTTTAAAAAAATAAAAAAAAAAGAGTAATAAATCTGCAAAAAAAAAATTCTGTATCAGAAATTAACCCATTTCTTCCTAAGGAAATTTTTTTTTTCTGATTTCTCTATAAAATAGAAAAAATAAAATTGGACTAATATAGGAGTCATGGACCGACATTCCTTGTGTCGCATACTAATTATATCCTTTTCTTTTGCAGGGAGATCCTAGATACCCCAGACGGGTGTAAAAATTAAGTTCAATAATATATCAAGAATCATCTTCAGAAATACCAAAAGACGAAAAACACCAAGGCTTCAACCGTTAATTCAGGGGGGCAAACGAACACTGTCCATCTTTGACAGACAGAGTTGTGTCAATCCGTAAACTTGTATGGGCAGTGTATTCTGATATGACGGTGGACTTATACTGATTAAACACGGGGGCATATTTAATGTATTGCAGAGGATCCCGCGTCTTTTGAAAGACAATATGGATTATATAATCAGAAACCATGAAATAAGTACCTTAACCTGATTAAATCAACCAGAGACCGGTCTTAAAATTTCCTCGGATCCGAAACACGCGGAGGGTTTTAGAGGACCGAGGTTCTATTAATGAATGTGACCCACAAGTATTTCTCCCAATACTACAGGCGCCCGACAAGAGCAAATGGGCACCGAAAGAAACAAAACACGGTTGAAGTGGGGCACGCAACAAATGGCCGAATTTATTGGCACACTAATTAAGTGGTGGTAGCTTTATTAATTTACATGATTGAACGTGGGTCTCTAGGCGGCTGGTGGAAAGCCACACTAAATGTCTCTCTAATGTTCTTGATATCATCGTCTACCGCAGCCCGCGAGAGCATCATGAAGAAGATTAAACCTAGACGAATACGTCTACTTAGTTTCATCGCACGTTCTCGCCTTTTGTCGATGTCCAAAATTAATGCACAAGCTAGAAGTAATCATTTCCCTTTCCCCCCTATTAAATGCTCGGAGCCGTTAACCGCACCAAACTCGAAAAAATTAATATCGAGACGAAATCTGCGTAAATTTGAAGGGTAAATCCGTATCGTTCCAATTTACCCTTAAATTGCTCCGGTTTTAAATTTGATCCCTTCTATTTTCAGGAATTTGCAAAAGCGACTCGAGAATATAGTTGTATCCAAAAACCAAATTTCCTGGTCGGGCTAAATTGGGGGCAAATCAACTCATGGACATTACCACGGGATGGGCAGCTTCGGTTAAAGAAAAATACAAGTGAAAGATCCGAACAATCTCAGACATGGGTAATTCTGTATCGTTCTAATTTGCACATAATCATCTCGAGTCCTGAATTTTTTTATTCCATTCTTAACAGGGATTGCAAATTACCTCGAGAAATATCGTAACAAGGCCCAAGGTGATACAACAAGGCCGCGTTATCCCAAAGGATTAACCTTTGAAAAGAAAACCCCATGGATACCTATGGTCCAATGGACCGAATGGTATGGAGGATGACAGTAGGTCCGAAATATCCCGAGTTCGATCTCCAAAGTGGGGAATGTTGTATGTATTATAAATAAATGAAACAACTTTTTGTGTATTTCTTTTTGCAAGCAGGAATACTCGACGAGTAATACCGAAGTCAATATTTTGCCACATTCTCGGCTTAATGGTGAAGCATCCAACAAAAGTCGAAGAAAACTCAACCCAGCAAAATTGGTAAAAGACTTGTCCAAGGCATTCAAGATGAAGGGTAAATCAGTATCGTTTCCAATTTATCCCTTTTAATACCGGTTGACATGTCTCCTTTTCTTGTTACAGGAAATATTTATACTAACATGTAACATGTTGGAGGAGACAAATCCAAAAGAAAATGATGATCATTTGACAAGATCTATTCTGGTGAAAAATGGGGGGCATTTAACTGCTAAACCATGGCGGTCGCTGTCACTAAACAAACCAAAATGCTCCCTCACCCATATGCCTCATCGTGCAGGGGCAAAACTTGAGACAAACCGCTCCTCGACATAAGGAGTGGGCTTCCCAATTTGTTCAATCCACCCACATACCAGGGGCAATTCAAATCCGCCCATGTTTGCACATTATATAAATACACATGATGCTAAAAATTGTCACATCGGCATTGTGTTTACACATTTCACGAATTATGTATGATTATTCCGCATGTTTAATTTACCAACTCCAACTTAGAGCATAAACTGCATAGGAGACATCAAATGTGCAAAATGGGGCATAACAGGATGAGGAAAGTTAAACCATTTCTACACACGGGTCTAACATTTTAATCTACAGATAAACAGCCTTTCTCTAGAGTGAGAGAAAGCCCTTCCGGACTAAAGTCCCCCATTCAGATTACATTCGAGGCGTTCATATTATGAGAACCTCCTTAAATAGAATTGGTAATGCAAACTTGACAGAATAGTTTTGCATGATCCACATTTTGATTGATTGCATCATGAGTTATCACACAGACTACTTCTAATCATTGCCAACTTAGCTGAACAATTTTGTATGAACCAATGAACGCATTGATGAAAATGCTTGCACATGTTAGCTCTGACATTGCCTGACAGGCAACACATTCCCGGTGTTTGAGTTACCTTCCAAAGTCTTGAAATCCATTCGGCGATTATTGAATGAACAAGCCTGGTTGTCGAGAAGCCACCAAGCATTTCTTCCAAATTCTCAGGTAAGTATATCTTCAACCTGAACTTTTCAAGAGAATGAATTCTGACGGTTGTTGGGGTACTCGAATCCATTGCGGTATATATAGGTATCCACCTTCTTCAATAAAGCATGATTTGTCTCAAGGACAGAAATGTTCGAGACCTTTTGATCTCTGCCTCTTTGGTTTATTCCTAAAGCGATAGGAGAATATAATTTGGGTTTGAGCTTCGTAGGATTCCTAGTCTCCCCAGATTTCAAAATGGCACCCTTTGAGGTACACCAAGCCCTTCTTACAGGCAAACTAAGTCCTTCTTACAGGCAAACCAAGTCCTTCTTACAGGCATAAAGTCCTTCTTACAGGCAAACTAAGTCTTTCTTACAGGCAAACCAAGTCCTTCTTACAGGCATAAAGTCCTTCTAACAGGCAAACTAAGTCCTTCTTTTAGGCAAACCAAGTCCTTCTTACAGGCAAACCAAGTCCTTCTTACAGGCATAAAGTCCTTCTTACAGGCAAATCAAGTCCTTCTTACAGGCAAACAAAGTCCTTCTTACAGGCAAAACAAGTCCTTCTTACAGGCAAATCAAGTCCTTCTTATAGGCAAATCAAGTCCTTCTTACAGGCAAACTAAGTCCTTCTTACAGGCACCAAGTCCTTCTTACAGGCACAAAGTCCTTCTTATAGGCAAATCAAGTCCTTCTTACAGGCAAACTAAGTCCTTCTTACAGGCAAATCAAGTCCTTCTTACAGGCAAATTAAGTCCTTTTTACAGGCAAATCAAGTCCTTCTTACAGGCACAAGTCCTTTTTACAGACACCAAGTCCTTTCTACAGGTACCAAGTCCTTCTTACAGGTATCTCCATGGGGTGACCTACCATACGGGTCAAATCTCAATCAAAATTTAATCAATAGAATCCTTTTATTAGGAATCTACCATGGTACGACCCACCATACGGGTCAAATGGTATGACCCACCATACGGGTCAAATTTTAATTCAATTTTTAATCAGTAGAATCCTTTTATTAGGAATCTACCATGGGTTGATCCACCATACGGGTTCAAGTTCAACCACCCTAAAGTTTTTTTTTTATATAACGAATCCTTAGGTTCTCATTTCATTTTCAGTGGAACAATCATGTCACGACTCATTTTATTTACTTGTATTGAGTCGATAAGAATTCAGGTGTCATCTCGTCTTTGAAATGAACCTCTACCGAGCTTCCTTTCAAAGAGGGGCAGCTGTTGACACCTGATTTTTAATCATTTTTTCTATTGCTAAAGTAATAAAAAATCCATAAAAATTCATAAAATTGAAAAATCAACTTTGGGGACCTTAGCCAAGCCTAGGGAACCAATTTTGACCAAAAAACGATTTTTCATATTTTCAGTATTTTTACGTATTTTTTATTTATTTATTTTCGAAAATTAATAGAAAATCCATAAAAATTCATAAAATTGAAAAATCAACTTTGGGAACCTTAGCCAAGCCTAGGGAACGAATTTTGACCAAAAAATAATTTTTCATATTATATATATTTTAAATTTTTTTTAAAAAAAATACAAAAATATTTGAAAATTTTGGAAAAATAACATTTGAGGCCAAAAAATACACAAAGATAGTTAATATTTTTATTTTAAATCTATTTTCATATTGGCCATCGCAAATTCAGAAAAATCCAATTCGAGTCACGTGTTCCTTCACGAGTATAATCTCGAATCGGGCCTAAAAAAATTTAATTTGAGTCAACTTATTTTAACTTTCACTTTTTATGAGTTGTGACATTGTCTTCTAATATTTTAAATTTTCATCTTGGCCCAATTATACCCAGAATGACTTAATTTTGCAAAAGGGCATTAATTAAATTATACATTATTTTCAGCGACAAGAAATGAGCTTAAATTTGACATGTGGTAAATTTTGGTGTGTCAAAAATTGTGAGGAGATTTGGACTTAAAGAAATATATTTTTTTCAGGGACTGAATTGTAAATACTTAAAATTCAAGGACTAGAGTGCAAATACCTAACTCTTGAAGGATTATTTTACAAATAATAAAAAGAAGAGTTAGTGGATAAATTAGAATAGAGAAGGGAAGATGAAGAAGAGGAGATGAAGAAGAGAAGTTGGAGAAGAATGGATGGAGAAAATAAGATAAGAATAGAGAAGGGAAGATGGAGATGAAGAAGAGTTAGTAGAGAAATTAGAATGGAAGATAAGAATAGAGAAGGGAAGATGGAGATTAAGAAGAGTTAGTGGAGAAATTAGAATGGGAGATAAATATGGAGAAGGGAAGATGAAGATGAAGAAGAGTTAGTGGAGAGATTAGAATGTGAGATAGAGATGGAGAATGGAAGATGAAAATGAAGAAGAGTTAGTGGAGAAATTAGAATGGGAGATAGAGTTAGTGGAAAAATTAGAATGGGAGATAGATGAGTAGGTTATAAAAGGAGGAAGAAGTGAGCTTGAGAAAGGATTCTTAAGGGAGAAAATTTGAAGTGTTTGGGAGAATTTTTTGGAGAGAAAATTTTGGATGTTTGAGGGAGTTTTGGGAGATTGAAGAAAATTTTAAGAGAAAGAAAATACCAAAAGAGAGAGAATTTTGAAGATGATGGGAGTTTAAAGCTAGGGGTTATCATCACAAATTCCTTCATCGATCAATATAAATCAAGAGTTCATCCTCGTCAACGAGCAAACAAATTCAAGTTAAGTGTTTTTATTTATTCATTTATTTATGGTTTTACTCGCAAATTAGCACAAATTGTATACACCTTCTCCATCTCCTTTTTCTTCCATATTTTATGTCAGGAGAAGGATATCTCTACGTCAACAGCAAAAATCTCGTCGAGATGCAAAAATCGGCCCAGACAAGCTCCTAAGCTGTCCACCGATTTCTCAACTGATCTGTGACTAAAAGTCCCTCTTAATTCAAAAGAAACTCTCTATATTGGGAACATAGAGAGAGAAAATCAATTATAGAAATCCCTCCCAAAAAAATGGGAGATAAGTACTCTTTCTACTCTTCTGGTTTTAGGTGCAGATTAGCACATATTTTGTATACTAACACTTCACTCTATTTTATGTCAGGAAGCCGCAGCTCTATATCAATGGTCAATCCTATGGAAGCACAAAATCGGCTTGGAGGAGTCCTCAAGCGCGCACAAATTTCAAATTGTTGAATCAATTCGTTGTATTTCATTTTAAAAAATTCATACCCCAAAATGGAGAGGACAAAGTCCATCCGCAATCTAAATACCTGCACCATAAATCCCAAAGGGAAGAGCCAAGCCAATGCTTAGCCTCCCATTGGAGGTTTTTACTTATAGTAGTTAAATAACTGCAACTTAAATACCTGCACCTTAAATCCCAAAGGGAAGAGCCAAGCCAATGCTTAGCCTCCCATTGGAGGTTTTTACTTACAGTAGTTAAATACCTGCACCTTAAATCCCAAAGGGAAGAGCCAAGCCAATGCTTAGCCTCCCATTGGAGGTTTTTACTTACAGTAGTTAAATACCTGCAACTTAAATACCTGTACCTTAAATCCCAAAGGGAAGAGCCAAGCCAATGCTTAGCCTCCCATTGGAGGTTTTTACTTACAGTAGTTAAATACCTGCAACTTAAATACATGTACCTTAAATCCCAAGGGGAAGAGCCAAGCCAATGCTTAGCCTCCCATTGGAGGTTTTTACTTACAGTAGTTTAAATACTTGCAACTTAAATACATGTACCTTAAATCCCAAAGGGAAGAGCCAAGTCAATGCTAGGCCTCCCATTGGAGGTGTTTATTCACTGTCATGTACTTCCTATAATTTAATTTTTGAATCATCAGACCCAAAAGATAAGTAGGTCGTAATACTGCACAGAAGTCGTTAACACACTCCCTCTTTCGGCTTCAGGGAATCTTTAACACTTAAAAAAATATAACAAATAAAAATATATACCATCCATGCATCCTATTTAAAAAGTGAAAACACAAAAGAGAATACCCTACTAGAGCTTTAGGAATAAACCAAGCCTGAGTTGCCGGATTAGGATATCCATGAAATTAAGGTACCGAAAGGGCATTAGTTTTAATTAACTAGTGTAACCAAGTCCCCGAGCTCATAATCTCTTGTTCGCAGGAATAAATTAGTTCTCCCGCTAATTTATTTAGGTTTCTAATCGACCTACCAAGAACGATTAGTGGCGAGTCCAAATTTCAAAATCATTTAAACAAAAACCAAAGTTGCGATTCGGTAGGGCTTGGGAGGGTCCGCATTAGGTTAGTCAAATCTAATTAACCTAATAATCCGTTAACCCCTAGAATTAATAAAAATATTTTTAGAGGGTCGCGACAATACTCATCACTAATAACAATGCAAAATTCGGTAATCGGCTACCGTGTGAGTTTTGATACTACAATATATTCATCTTTTGTGAATGAGTCGATCTTTGCAAACAGTAGCAAATTGATTAATTTTTTAAATTTATTTATTTAGTTATTTTGTGGGATTTGTATCTTCGTCTTGAAGTAATATACTCTTTTTTTTATATGAAATGAAAATCTTCATTTCGACCAAAAAAAAAGGAGATCTGTTTATATGTTTTCTATTTTTTTTTAATTTCCTATGTTTATCACGTACACTAAAGATGTGTGTTATATGAATGGATGTGGGCTGGAAACGAATTTGGCTGAATGGAGATCATTCAAATTGTAGTGTAAAGGTCGGATGAATATGAATTAAATGACGCACCTTGAACTGAAACGGGACTCCTTCGACTCGATGCCAGTGTGGATAAGATTGAAAGCCATTCCCTATGCTCTTTGGTCGTCTATTGGTGTTGGACATGTCGCTAGTGCGCTTGGTAGGCCGCTACACGTAGATATGCATACGGATAAACTCAGCAGGATTTCCTTCGCCCGGGTTTGCGTTGCTATTTCTGCAAATCAGCCTATGCTAGACTCGGTTGATGTTGAATGTGATGGTAACAATTGGGTTGTTGGGGTTGAGTATGAAGGTAGGCTACCTATTTGCTCGCGATGTGGAAAATTTGGACATAAGTGTCCTGATTCTCCCCCTTCCAAGAAGCCGGATCCAAGATTGACGCCCTTTGATATTTGTCTTCCCGTGTCACCAGTGGTGGCGCATGAAGGTAATCGTGATTTTCCTGTACCGGATGCCCCCCTAGTCTCACGGCCCGGTTCCCTTGATCGTGTTGCCCAGTCTGTACTCAAGACCTCAAACATAGGTGTACGTGGCTCTCCTGCTCCTGGCGTCCTTCCTGGGGTACATACGTCTTCGTGTGCCCAGACTCATCCCTCTTCGGCTCTTGTTGTCCCCTCAGATACTGAGTGGAAAACGGTTAATCGGCACAAGTCTCGTTCGTCGAAGAAAAAGAGGGACCCTCCGGTGCCAACCATAGTAGGGCTGTCCTTGGCCAATGCCGTCTCCGTGATTGGTCCGTCGATCACTGAGGACCCTATGTTTCTACCGGATGGAAACGTCTCATCCAGCTCATCTGACTCTATCTCTTCTGTGGAGGAGGAAGTGAATGATAGCGATTGCAGTGATAAGGGTGCTAGTCGGGGGCCGCCCCTCCCTGCTCCTGTCTCCACCCGCAAGGTTGCTCGTGTTGCGGCCTCTCGTCCAAAAGGTCCGATGGGTCCTCCTATGACCAACATCGGCATGGGGCTCAGTCCAAGGAAGATCATACCGCCGCTCATGCGTGCGGGAGCGCGGAAACGGTAATCCTCCCCTTTTCTTATGTATTTCGGGGCTTGGAATGTTCGGGGTCTCATGGACCCCATTAAATAGGCCGAAGTTAGGAATTTTGTCAGAAGCAATAATCTTTGCTGTGTTGGGTTGCTGGAGACGAAGGTCCCTGAGCCCTCGTTTGAGAAGTTATCCCCCGGTCTCATCCCGGGTTGGGAGTGGATTGCCAATCACTCTTCAACGGAGAGGGGCCGTATCTGGGTTGGTTGGTACCCGCCTTCTGTGGCCTTTGTCCCGATTTTGGTTGATAAGCAGGTCATTCATGGGCGGCTGCGTATGTTGTCCTCGGGTAAGGAGTGTATTCTGTCTTTCATTTATGCGGACCACACCTTTCTTTCAAGACGTCCCTTATGGGCTGAGCTTAAGCGGGCTAGTGATGAGTTTGCCGATACCCCCTGGGCTATTGCGGGGGACTTCAATGCTATCAGATTTCCCTCGGATCTGGTGGGAAGTTCTACTCCATGGATCCCTAGCTTTGATGAGCTGGATTACTGCTTGAATTCGGCAGCTCTTGAAGATTTACGGTATATAGGTGCTCGGTTTACCTGGTCGGTGGGGGCTGGCCCTACTCGCAAACTTAGGAAGATCGATCGTGTGTTGATTAATGCTGCTTGGTCTGCGGCGTTTTCCTTCTCTGAAGCTAAGTTTCTTGCTCCTGGAGTCTCGGACCACTCTCCCATGGTAGTTCGCATTGAGTCAACCCCTATGACGAGGAAGCCGTTCAAGTTCTTCTCGTTCTGGATGTCGCATCCGTCCTTCCACTCGGTGGTCGAATAGGTTTGGGATTCTCCTTTCCTCAGATCACCTATGTTTATTTTAGTTCACAGATTGAAGCACCTGAAGCTGCGATTAAAAGAGCTAAATAAGGACCATTTTTCTGATATTTTTGCTCGGACCAATAAAGCTAGAGTGGATCTGGTTCATATCCAGGATGCTTTGGCTTCCAGTCCTTTTGACCAACAGCTTACGGCTTCGGAACAGAAATTGAAAAAGGATTTTGTTATGCTACGACTTTGTGAGGAGTCTTTCTATAGGCAAAAGTCGCGGGTTAGGTGGCTCAAAGAAGGGGATCTGAACACCAAGTTCTTCCACTGCTCCGTCAACCAGCATCACTTACGGAACAGGCTACTTTCGGTCGCTGATGACAACGGTGCTATCCTGTCTGATCCCGTTTCTGTCCGTGAGAGGGTTGTTTCCTTTTATAGGAGCTTGCTGGCTCCCAACCCCCCGCCTATCCAACCTTCGATTGAGGAGCTCAGGTCGGTTATTTCTAAGCCCCTTGATTATGAGCAGGCCTTGTTATTGCAGGGTGATGTGTCTGGCGAGGAAATCCGGAGTACCATGTTCTCTCTTGCTAGGGGAAAAGCTTCGGACCCGGATGGTTTTACTGTTGAATTCTTTACGGGAGCTTGGAATACTGTCGGGTCCCTTGTGTGTTCAGCGATTAGAGATTTTTTCCAATCTGGACAGCTTCTGCGTGAGATCAACTCCACCATCCTGACACTGGTCCCCAAGGTCCCTAATGCCGTGGACATGAAGGACTTCCGTCCGATTGCGTGCTGTAACACTATTTATAAGTGTATCACCAAGATCATTGCGAACCGCATTGCGGGTGTCCTCCCGTCCCTTGTGAATCAGTCACAGAATGCATTTGTTAAGGGACGCCGGATCAGCGATAATATCCTTCTTGCTCAGGAGCTGTTCTGTGGCTTCCATCATTCTCCTTATCTTTCCAAGTGTGCTATCAAGGTTGACTTTCATAAAGCCTATGATACATTGGATTGGGGCTTCTTGGAATCGGTTCTCCATGCGTTTGGTTTCCCTGGGTTGACGATTCGGTGGATCATGGCATGTGTAACCTCCCCTATGTTCTCCGTGTCTATTAACAGAGAACTTCACGGATATTTCGCTGGGGGTAGAGGCTTGCGGCAGGGTGACCCAATGTCACCATATTTATTTACACTTGCTATGGAACTCTTCTCTGGTATTCTTCACAAGCAATCGGTGCTCCCGGGCTTTAAGTTCTTCTGGAGATGTAAGGCGACCAAACTTTCACACCTATTCTTTGCTGATGACGTCTTGTTATTCACGGAGGCCAACATGAATTCGGTCCAGCTGTTGCACGATGGGCTGAAGCTCTTCTCATCCTGGTCGGGCCTCCTGCCGAGTAGCAATAAGAGTGAGGTCTATCTCTCGGGTGGTTCAGAGGATTTACGTTCTCGGATCCTTTCACTTCTTGGGTTTGCTGAAGGGTCCCTTCCGTTCAGGTATTTGGGTATCCCAGTCATTTCCTCTCGCCTTCGTCAAGCGGATTGTATTTCCCTGGTCAACATGATCACGGCCCGGGCTCGCTCATGGACTCAGCGGTTCCTTTCTTTCGCGGGTCGTCTGCTGCTGGTACGGTCCGTGCTCCAGGCTATTCATGTTTTTTGGTCCAATATTTTTATGCTTCCTAAGGCGGTCATTGGTAGCATCGAGCGTGTCCTCTGGCAATTCCTATGGAAGGGCCCGGAGCTTGGTGGCGGAGGGGCGAAGGTTTCGTGGGACCACATCTGTAGGCCGAAGAAGGAAGGTGGCTTGGGATTAAGGAAGCTTGTGGACTGTAACCGTGCAGCTCTCTTGAAGCACATCTGGATTTTATTCACTGACAAAGAATCCCTCTGGTGTCGGTGGATCCACTCCAATTTCTTGAAGTATAAGAGCTTCTGGGTTGCCCCAGTCCCGACTTTCTCGTCTTGGGCCTGGAAGAAGATTTTGTCGCTTCGCAAGGATTTCTCCAACCTGTTTCAGTGGCGTATTGGGCGGGGGTCCAATGTGTCATTTTGGTTCGACAATTGGCATCCGCGCGGCCCCCTTTACCATTTATTCTCTAACCGGGATATATATTCCTCGGGTATTGCTCGTGATGCACTGGTCTTGGACGTTCTTCCCCTTGAGAGCAGTCAGTCTAGGGTGATGGACGTTGTCAATTCTTGGCCTGAGCCTATGCCTTTCATTAATCCTTCTCGGCCGGACAGGCTTATTTGGATGGGACACAGCTCGGGTACGTTTTCTGTTTCTTCGGCCTGGGAGTTTATTAGACTCAAGAGCCCGGTGGTTCAATGGCATACATTCGTGTGGGATTCATCTATTATTCCTCGCCATGCCTTCCTGCTATGGATTATATCCCTTTCTCGGCTCCCTACTCAAACTTTCCTTCTTGCCTACCGTCGCATTACGGACGGGTTGTGTGCTTTCTGCCAGGGACGGCCTGATTCCGTCAACCATCTTTTTTTCCGATGCCCTACCTCGTCCTTGTTGATTCGGTTCTGGGCGTCTAGATGCTATATAGTATGGCGTGATATGGACTGGTCTGATCTTTTGCTGTGGGCTTCTAAGCGTTTGAAGGGCCGGCGGTTCCACCGTATTATCGCCCGCTTTTCCTTTGCAGCGTTATGCCACCTAATCTGGTCCACTAGAAACCAGATTCTCTTTCGTAATCACTCGCTACATATGCCGGCTATGGAGCAGCATCTATGCAAGGCCGTTCGAGATAAAGCTTTCTCGCTAAAGCCGGTGGCGGACACCCCCACCAATCGTCGAATTCAGCGTACTTGGGGCATTTCGGAGACTATCTTTCGATGACGTGGTCCTTTGTGTCTGTTATCTTGTTTCTATTCGATCCTTTGTTGTGCCGGTCCTGTTGACTGGGTAGTACTTGCATCTTTGTGTTTCGCCTTGGGGTACGGTTTGCTTGGCTGTTCACCCTTGATCCTTAGGTCTCACGCCCTAGGATCGAGATTTTCTGTGAATGGTCTCATCTGTACATGCTTCTAAGTTATATTACACTTACCTTACCAAAAAAAAAAAGAATTAAATGAGCGAATTTGAACTGCATTCATTTACGTCATATTCAAATTCAATCACATCTACCCCATTGCACAATTTTACCTTTAGAAAAAGGGTTAATACCACAAAAAATATCAAATTTGTACAACTGTGATAAATTTATCTTTAATTTTTTTACTACAAAAAATCTCAAACTAGTACATTCGTAACAAATTTACCATAAATTATTTTTTCGACTGCCAAAAACTCCAAATTGACATCTATGATAAATTTATCCCAAAATGATTATTTTGACTACCAAAAACTTTAAATTGGTACGTATGTAATAAATTTACCCTTCATTAGTTTTTGTTAAATTGGATAAATGCCAAGAAAAACCCCAAATTGATACAATAGAGGGTTTTACCCCCAAACATGTATATCCAGTAATTGTCACGTGTCATTCAATTTAGCAATTTGACAATAAAATTTAACGAAAATTAACAGAAAGTAAATTTATCATAGATATATCGATTTGAAATAAATTTATCAAAAATGTATTAATTATAGATTTTTGGTGTTTAAAAAAATTAATTTAAAATAAATTTATTGTAGATATATTGATTTGGAGTTTTCATGATATTAATTTGCAAGGGAAAAACAGCTTTCATATCATTTGGCTGTCCAAAAAGGTGGGTGAAAATTTGGTTATGCCTCGGAAGACGGAATCTTTAATCATTACAAATTTGCAACGTGGGAGAATAATCTTCCCGTCACTTCCAAAGCTAAAGAGCAGCCCCACGGCTATGGATTATCATTCCCCTGCTACTTTAGCATGGATAAAAAGTCAAAGTTACGGACTTGTCCAACGACGTCAGGTATACATCATCATAGGGTCACCCAAAAAAAAAGAAAAATTCAAGTATCCGTCAGAAATTTAACACTTAAGTTCGTTATGCGTAACAAAGAATTGACCGTGGAATTCTTGTGCTCTGACTAATGATACTCTATTGCATGATGAACCACTCAGGGTATGACAAACAGCATTTTTGTCGTTGACAATTCTGTAGGTAGATTCAAGTCGCTCTGACCACCTACATCGAGTAGAGCTCCGTTTTCGGGAGATAAACGGGGTCTCGGATTTTCTTTGATCCGCTTGAAATTACCTTCAAAGAGCGCGTTGCTCATTGCACCACTTTTACTTCAACCCATGTTACACGGTCCTTTTTGCCATATTATTTTCAAATGATATTCGGACATGATTTTCGATTAGGTGCGTCAGAAGTTCTTAAGATAATGTATGGAATGAAGTCGAGTTCCAAATGATATGCAAAGAAGAGGAGTCAAGTATCGTCAGCGAACAAGATCAGAATTTCCTTGTAGCGCTAATAAAATTTGCACATTGCAATTAAGTTTCTAAGTAGATTTTAAGTTGGTGGGTGCCATAATCTTGCGGAATACTCTTCTTTTCGATCCCTCAAAGTTCCTCTAGATGAAATTTCGAGGCTTCGTGGCTGCTCACATATGCATTAGACACAAGTACAAACTGAGTCTAAGAAGATCTAACGAGATCGAGGGGGGTTTTGTGCAAAAGGAATTTCCAATGGCTAATATTCCCGAAAGAAAGTGCGTGCAGCGATACTCATTTTCTTTCGCTTTTCAATATTAATGATGTTCGCTTTTTTAAGTTGGTTGTCTACTGGAAGGGTAAAAGACATAAACCTAGTGTTTTTTTTGGGTAAGGGACATAAACCTAGTGTTGACTCCTGAGCATATGTCCTTTCTCTCTTTCTCTCTCTCACATGCTAGGTTTATCATTAACATCACCAGGTTGAGGAGGCAGCAATCATCAAGATTGAGAAATTTCACGCAGTGTTTCTTATCTCTTCATTCGACGCAACAGAACAACCTGAAGAAATCATCATGTCCTCTACCACCCTCCTCCTCGCATCATTAACCACCCCTCACTTTTATCCCCTGCAAACCGTCTTTCACCACTTACCAACCGCATCGGGTCAACTCTCCATCATCTCAGCTCTCTGGGGAGGAAGAAGAAGATCGAGAAGAAGAAAGAGGAAGAAAGAAACGTAGATCGGAGAGATCAAGTAAAGGAAGTGAAGGTGGGTTCGCTGACGGAGGAGAAACCCTAATTGTTATCCCTAGCCTTCGGGGTTTTCTCTCATATCGTTTGTGTGCGACTTCCGAATAAAAACTAGGGTTACGCCTTCTTCGCGACAGACTTCGATCTATCGATGTTACTCCTACCTTCACTCCTCTCTACCTGGGAATGGAAGCATCACGGTCCGAATCTTGGAACAAAGATTCGAAGCTTTTATTTACACGGATCTTTCCAAGATCTCTCTATATTAAGTAAGTATGCTTGAGGTTTGAGTTCGAGATTTGTCTTTAGTGTCTAAAAGACATCGTGATCTACATCACACAAGCTTTCTCTACATCGCTTTCCTTCGGTTGTATGTCTCTGTGGTTTTGTTCCCTTTTTCTCTGTGAACTTGTCTTCCTTGATTATGAAAACTTTGGACCTATCTGTTTGTGTATGTATGAATAAGTTTTGTTGAACTCCTGCAAGAACTAATGTTTTGTGCTGTTGAATTGCCAAATGACAGATTAGGCTCCACAAAATTAATTTTCCTTCCGACGTCTCCATTCTGATCATTTCCGATCCACTTGATGACGCTTGATCTTACATCTAAAAGCCGATGTTAATGGCAAGATGAAGTCTATTTGGCTGTTGATATTCTAGCTGGTTTGTAGATCTCGCAAGAACAGAGCGTATAAACCACACAGTTTTTTTTGTTTGGTCAGACAATCACACAGTTTGAACGTAGAAATTCAGGGCTGATATCAGGAATAGGCACAATTATTCGGCTGTGTTTAGTGAAGGAGTGATTCGGAGAGGGGAGAAGAGATTCAAATTAGAGGAGCTTAGTGTTTATTATTGCTTAGCAAGTAGAAACAGCTGAAAAGATTTGAAGGAACGCTCTTTTTCTCCAGAAAGGCTGATGTAATGAACTTTTAATCATTCTGAAAGGTGATGATTTCAAAGGTTTGGGGAATTCGTTGTGATATAAGCTGATTATTTTATACTTTTTGCTTGATTTTCTCCCTCTCACTTTGGTTCTCTTCTGCTCTTCCGGACAAAAAGTGATAATGATACAAAATAGTCCTTGAACATCGACTTACTGTGATCCCTAACTTTTAATTTGACCAATGTGATCTCTGAACTTTTGAAATACATTCAACTTAGTCTATGAATTATAAGAAGATGTTCAATGTAGTCCTTCTATTAACTTAAGTTCAAGGACAACGTTGGATATTTTGTTATAGTTTGAAAACTAAGTTGAATATGTTCCAAATGTTCGAGGATCATTGAACAAATTGAAAGTCCAAGAACCACATTGCACATTAGTTCATGGATCATATTGGTCAAATTAAAAGTTTAGGGACTATATTGCACATTGGGCCAAACTTTATAGATCATTTGTGTCATTTTTCTGAACAAAAAAGAATCCTTTTAGTGGCTACAACATGCCCCGACCTATTGAATTGACGATAATAATCTCGACAAAACAAAAATTAATCAAAATAAGAATTATAGGATCAAAATTTCTATTTTTGAAAATTTAAATGCAGCAAAATATTATGAAAATACAATACTGTTCATATTAATCGATACAATAGTAATTTTTTTCAACCACTTTATGTCATTTTCCGTTTGCTTTACATAAATTGCATTTCCTCACTTCTACTTACTAACGCACTCAAGATGAGTTCTATAAAATAAATTATAATGAGCTTGAAACTTGTCGGTAGTAATTAACTTACCTTGTAATCACATAGAGTTCATAAGTTTAACCAAAGGCTTTCCTTAATTTGAAAATAAAAGAATTGTATACTTGGAGTTATTAAAGATTGAACTTTATAGAGACAAGGAAGTTGCTAACATAATAGTCTCATATTGCCAGTTATTTATAATCACATGATCTCTTAATTAATGAGTGCTTTATGAAAAGTATGCAGTGCTGATATATAGATTTACGGTTGAGATTGTATCATGTCTGATAGTATTATCAGGGAAGCATTTTTCTTCTAAGTACTTAGTAAGTTGATTAAAGGAAGCGGCTAGCATAATTGTCCACTTCATAATGATAGTGTAATAATGCTTCGCCAGCTACAAATCCTTTTTCAAGAGACCGATCAACTTCTTTGACTGGTTTCAATTTTTGACTATATATTTCTTTTTTTCTTTTTCTTTTTCTTTTTCTATCTTTCCTTACTGCAAGTTAAAATTTAGAGGCAAAACCAGAAAAAGGTCAAACAGATTCAATTTTTTGAATATAAAGAAAGATAAATTAAATTAAATACCAGAATATAAATGATTACAAGTAGAAATATAAATAAATAGTTGCAACCGAGTTCTTCATATATTTCTTTGGCCATTACACACTTAGCAGGTTTCAATTAATATTCACGAAAATTGATAATGTGGGCACTCTTTTGATTTCATCTCTAAATATGAGCCTGCAATAAGTAAACGCAGTTGTCACAAAAAGTAGAAGAAGGAGGAGGAAACATTGAGTCAAAAATTGTAACCAGTTAAAGAACTCTACTGGTTTCCTAAAAGAGGATTGTGGCTGGCATAGCACCATACACTTATCATTCGGAAGTGGATGGTTATGTAAGCATTTTTGTTTTTTAAACTAATGGAATCTTAGATTATTCTCCTAATAAAAAAAACATGTGAATTTCTCTGACTTGAATAGAGGTGAGCATGGTTCTAGGGTAGAATCGGGAATCGAAGCACAGAACCAGGGAAAATAGGGTAGGTTCCATGTTTTTGAGCATGCAAATTCTATTCTAGGTTCCAAAATTGTAGAAGCAGTTCTGATAAATAGGTTCCAAGTTCCATTGCGATCTGGAGGTAGAACCTGGAACAAGTCTTTGTATTTTTCTAATACTATATCTTCACGCAATTGTGCGATATTTCCATGACGCCCAATGATGAGTATGTAATTTAAAACTATTAGTCTAAGCTTCCATTTCCAATAATATTCATGATTATGACTTTTACTTTGTTAACGGTTCATATTTTTTGTATGTCTAAATATAAGTTATGATCAGTGGCCTGTAGCAACAAATAGTGATAATTGGAGGTGATAATTCATTGTGATCATTTAATTAAAAACACAGGTAGAACTTTAATAGACTTTGAAATCGCCCCTGACCTTAAAACTGCAACAAGGTAGGTTTCAAGGTATGCATAGTATGTTTCATATTTCAAAAAATGGACAATCGGTTCTGAATAGTGGGTTCATCTGGAACCTCAAAAGAAGACAGAACTGCTCACCCTAGACTTGAACATGAAAAAGAAAAAACTACAATTTAGGAAAGGTTAATTAAATTCATCATCTACATTAAAGCTACATGTCTCCTCTTTTATCAATCTTGCCATTAATGCAGTTCAAGTGAAGGCTATCTTGGATCAATTAAATTTTAGGGTGTGCTCAAAATTGTTTGAATAGGTTATTAAAATGCTCAAATCTTAGACGATTTTTGTGAAGACGAAACAATCATGTAAACTTCTTTGATTTGACGAAAACGTAAGAGAAAATAACAGTATAGGAAAGGTCTATACAAATTTTGAGATTGATTGATCTACAATAAAACTCTTTCATCTATCTTACCATTAATGAGGTCTCGATGAGGACTATTTTGAAATGTTTAAATTTTCGGGTGTGCTTAAAGTTATATGAGGGATGAATATGGCGTGAGCATGAGCCCAAGCATGAGTTTAATTGCATTGTAATAAGGGACATCTAGAATTTCCCAATCGATGCCCAAGCATGAGCTCGGGTTGATGGTTCTTTAATAGTATCGAAAAGAGTTCCTACATACATAGTATACAGTAGGGGTGAGCAAATTGGACCAACCGAACCAAGACCGTCCGAACCAGACAGGGACCGGTAGTCTGATTCTCGGTTCCATAGAGGTCCGATCCGGTTCTTAATTCCTAAAATTGGAGCCGGTGACCAAGCGGTCCGGTTCCTGATTCCCGATTCTTAAGACTAGATCGGACCGCCTAGACCGGATCGGTCCTTTTTTAATTTTTTTTTTCCTAATTTGGTTCGTGAATCTCTTTCGGCTCCTTGGACCTCTTGTTTTTTGCTATTGAGAAGTCACTTTATATAGACGTTGAAGTTTTATATAAGGTTATTGATTTCAACAATTGGAGAGTGATTTGGCTTATAATTTTTTTTTGCCCGGTCTGATTCTATTTTCGGGATGGTCGGTCCGATTCCCGATTCTGACAAATAGGGAATTGGAACCACCAATCCGGTTCTCGGTTCTTGAGGAGAACCGAATCGGACCGAGAACCGATCACCTCTAATATATAGCAAAGGCATATGCTTGTTTATGGTGTTTGCATGACGAGCAATGCATGTTTAAACACCACTTTCTCAACTTTGACGCAATACACGTTTTGTATTTCTAATTTAAACAAGGGTAAGAATGAACATGTGTAGTGCATTCGCTTAGAATTTCAGTATCACATTGAGAGACCTTTCACAGAGAAAGTCATGTCGGTCCTCAGACGCTCGAGTAAAATAATAAAACCAAGATCCCGAGTCTAAAACATCAATTTATGCTCAAACTAGTGGCGTTGGTGGTTTGAGCCGTTTCTCCTATGTCATGATTAGACCTCGATAAGTTACTAACCAACCTAAACGAGGCTAATGTTGGCTAGAGCGATCAATTGATGGGCTCGGGCCGGGCTCTAGCGAATCGGGCCTAATTTCTTGCCCAGGCTCATCAACAGGAATCACTTATGTGCAAAATCCTCGAATTGGGCTTTTTTCGAGTCCATGTTGCTCGGAATGGGCCTGATTGAGTCCATGGGCTGTGACCGCTCTCAAAATTCAGTCAAAATGGGGACTTCTGGATAGAATATTTTTCTCTGTATTGCCGAGGAAAGAAAAAAGAAATTAAGTTCCTTTAATTATAAGGTTTGAACATACTTTTATTATATATATTTTAATTTTCACAATTCAATCAATCTTATATGTCATCGGTCCACCTTATTCGTTTGGATTCGTTCTTCCTCTCTATTTGATTTTAATTTCTAGGTACCCAGACGTTTTCGCGACTCCATCATGTATGATGGAATTATCCATGATTTGACCTTTTCGAACTCTATCTATAACTTATCCCATAGATAATGGCTTAAGAGAGATGCGATCAAGACCTCTTCTTGCCTAGTAGTTTGCTTTATTTGTAAAAAATTATCAATTTCAAGAAAATTTCAAATAAGAGCTTGAAACGGATTTTATTTTAAATAAAAGCATAAAATGCTTTAATTATTTCAAAGAAAAGCCTAACTAATGACATTTTAGTCATTTCTCTTTTTTATTGATTTTTTTCCCTTTTTTTTTTTGCCCTAGCTCTTGTTGGTGATCAAGCCGGCCAGTGGCAAGGGCCTTACTTGGGCAATGCGAGGGTTGCCCTTGCTAGCCTCAAGGGCGACCTTACCAGACCCTTGTTGGTGGTTGGCCCAGTCACTTGTGAGAAGTTAGGGCAAAAATGAAAGAAAAAAGAAAAAGGAAAAAGGGGAAAAAAGAGGGAAAAAAGGAAAAAAAAAAAGATAGAGAAATGACGAAAATGCCCTTAGTTAGGCTCTTTTTTGAAATAATGATGATACTTTCAAGTCCTTATTTGATAAAATAACGTTACTTTAAATTCTTATTTGAAATTTTTTTAAATTCATTTATAGTTACTGTCATTGATTGTGAGAGATATATTTTTTTTCAAACCACTTTGAAAATAGAGATGCAATCTCGAGGCGATAATTACAAGTTTAAATGTGAAATTTATACTACTTCAGTCAATACACCAAAAAAGGTACTTGTTTAATATTTTGGATTTTCTTTGACAAAAAAAAAGAATATATTTTGACCAAAAAAAGGTTGCATATGCAAATAACTTGGCTCATGAGAAATTAGAAGAATAAATCGGAAAGAGAGAAAAAGAAAAGGATGAAAAAAAAAGCAGAAAGGGTTTCCTCCCCCGTCAGCTCCAACAGTGGCACCGGAAATGCGTTGTATAGAGCTCTCTGATACCACTCCATTCGAGCTTCTTCTTCAGCGATTTCCCTAACCGCCCGTGGTCTCGACATATTCTCGACACGCTTTCGCTCCGGAGCTCGTCATCGGCGTTTCCTTCAACTCCTCCGGCGTCGTCGCCGTCTCTTCCATGGCGTCTATCGCCTGACAGAAACGCCGGGCCCGCCTCCGGTCGCCGCCGCTCCTAAACCGCCGTTGTCACACCGGCTGCTCCGACGTGGATTCCGCCGCTGAGTCCTATAGCTGTGGAACTTCGTCTGTACGCGCAGACCGTGTGATGTTTAGCTGATTGGGATCGCCTAGGGTTTCTTTGTTTTTTTTCCTTGGATGAGGAAATGAACGGGGGTTCGAGAGGCAGAGTTACCATCACTCTCGGGCGAAGTGGCCAGGTTAGCTTCATCTGTTCGCGATATCTCTTAAAATTTGGGAAGTGAGGGTTTGCTTATGGTTTCTCTCATCGTCGAAGTTTGGAATTATCCTTTGAGATTAGCTCATTTGAGATCTACGAATGCTGTTAATTTGGTCATTTTTTTATGGAAAGGCGAAGTCCCGTGGATTATTTGGTCGGGTTGCTTGTGCTCTGTGTCGTCTTGCTGAGAGAAAGAAATATTGTTGGCCAGCAGCAAGGCTGACTGATTTTGGGTGGTTTTTAGTTGAAAGTGTAGAATCTCTAATGTAGTAGAGAAGGAAAGCAACCTCAAAGTTGATGTTCGTCTCTCCTTTCAAAATTTTGACTACCGACCATCCTCTTAGCCAACTGAGCTGAATGAGAGATGTTACTCCGGTTGGAATGTATAGGTCAAGAGTTTGATTGACATTAGGTCGCTTTCCAGGTGGTGAAGAGGGCAGGAGTTGTTCCGGATGCTTCATATGCTGATTCGGTGCCAGCTGCTGGGAGTAAGCGCTCAATAAGAGATAGATTAGGCAGTAATGCTGATAGTACCCTGTTGCATGGAGACAACCTTGGTAGTAAAAGGTGCGTTTATTCTCATGGGAGTATATATCCCAGCTTGCTCTGGCTTGTTTTGTTCAGCTTTTTATTTAGCTACATATCTTTTGGTTTTGGTGATCAACATATCTGCTACTGCTGTTGATTCTGCAACCTTTCCAATTCCCAAGAGCATCATCTTTCTCTGTTTCATTTGGTTAGTTAGTGTCTAGTAGAGCAGTATGCTGATATGTTGGCATTTTGCAGACATCGAGGAGATATTTCCATGTCAAGTAGAGGTAGTAATGGAGTAGATGGTAATTAACCTTCTCTAACTTTCTTGAGATGGTAAAACTTCTATTTATCTTCTCTAATTGATATCTAACTATAGTCATCTGCTGATGGATTACCTAGACATGCGAATTGGTAAAGGTGACCTTCGTTTGAAACTCATGCAAAAGAATTCATCTCGAAGAACTCTGAGAGATGACGACCGTGATGCTGTGGACCTCCGTGAGAAGCTGTCTAAAACAGTTCACACTCCAGCAGCTGCACTTAATTCAAGGCAGCAGATGCATGAAAGGAAGGATGATAGTTTCTTGGGTCGAATTCCTCCATCAAGAAGTACAAATCATATGCCTCGAACTGAGCCTCTTAGAAGTTCTTATCCTTCTTTTGGTTTGGAGAGTTTGAGACGAAGATCCCCAGAAAGGTATGCTGCCAGTTCTAGGGGCCTCTCCCCCCGAAGGAGCCCAGAGGATGTTCACAGAAGGTTGCCAATGAGGACATCGGATGAAGTCAGGTCAATTGCTTATATGCGAAAAGATGTGCTTCCTTCCAGGCCTATGAGTAGTAGTGTGCCTTATGTAACAAACTCAATACGTCCTTCTACAAGCGTACGGCCTGCGGCAACAGTTCTGGGTCAGTCTCGTCCTCCAAGCAATGTCGTGCAGAAAACCTCATACTTGGTATGCAGCTTCTTACCTTTTCTCTTTCATTGTAGGTGTACTTTGACTATCCGGAAGCTTATATAGAGAGATTACTTGTATTGCACCAGCTTTGTCATGGATAATTGTTTTCTGGCTTTGTTTTTGGTATCATAATGTCTGTCTTATCAGAAAATAAGCTTCGTTCTGTCTCCTATACCGTACCATCGATGAATAAATACCATATTTTCTTTCTAATTCTCTGTATAAGTATCATATTTAGATGGATAGTTCAATTAATCTTGGATCTTAGTACACACGTTTGGAGCTATGAAGTGTGTCTTGATGATCTTAGCTTAAAATTTTCAATATTTGGATCCGCTACCCATGCTTTGATAGCTAAAAAGTGTAAGATTGGACAACCAATGAGGATTGCATCTTTTGGAAGCTTAAGGCATTCTTTTCAGTTGAGTCCTCCTCACATGCCTTTATTCCCGGAAAACCAAGACATGCAGGAATCTACTTGTTTAGTGCTTGATTGGTCTGCCACCCACTTACGCTTCCTCCTGTCTTTGGCCCCCTAACTCCTATGCACAAAGGACTCTATTCTCCTAACGTTTGTGACGTGTTCCATTTTATGCTACATCAATTATTTGGCACATGGAATAAATGTTCCCAACACTTTGATAGGAAATATTTCATACATTCATGTATATTGTGGTATGCTGCTTCTAGAAAAGTGCTTTAAGCCTTTAAATAAGAATTTCCCCTATTTTTATTTGGTTTATGAGTATGCATTAAGCTAATATTACTATTATCATTCCCAATGCACTGGACACCTATATTTTACCCCAATATAGACAGAAGCCTACCCAGGCTGTACCACTATTTGGACGTGGAACATCCCACTTTTGAGCAACCTTGACCTGGTTATCATGTAAAGTGAAGTTGATTAGCAGGAACTTACATGAGCTCAGTGTCTTCTAAATTGAGACCAATCAGTGTTTTTCTGTGTCTGATGTAGTACTGTTGACCATTGATAGCTAAATGTAGTAGGCCAGGTGCTTGTAGTTGAGTTCGATTGTGCAATCACGAGAGGAGTATATATGATCAGGGAGCAAGTGAAGTAGGATTGCATTGTCACTGGACAAACATCATCCTGACTGTTTGGGTCATGTAGTGAGAGAAAATGAAAGGGTTTTTTCTTTTTATGTCAAATTGTCAATATCTTTCTTTGAGCTAATTGTTGTATTTTATAATCTTTTGAAGTTTTTATGAAGTATTGTGGTGTCTTCTCTCTTTTCACCGTTTTACATGAAAATTTTCTGAACTGATGTTTCATTTTTACTTCTTTAAATTCAAGTTGGTGATCACCAGAAGAGACTGGAGATTCCTTCTTTTTTGCTCTTGTTTTACAATCTTCTGCATGAGCATCAAAGAGACGCACGCTTTGTGTTGTTATGCACATGATTTTAGAGCTTGTCAACTGCTTCCAAACATTCGACACAAAAAAAAAAAAGCTGCTTCCAAACATGATTGGATTGGCTGTTAGTAGTGGTAGTATGCATTAACGGATTTTTCTGCTGGGGATTACCTTTTAGCTTTTGCTACATGAATCTGGTGTACGTTTAAATATTGGTATCAAGACCAAGTTATGAAACCTTTAATCTCCTTGCCTCTTGCCGTTTTTATGAAGTTGTGCCTTGGTTGATCCCTACTTTGTATAATTTGGTAATGTGGATTATCTTTCAGATTGTTGCTTCTTGGAGCAACTTACAGTCATAGTTCTTAACCGTATCTATTATTCCAACTTTCCTAGTTTTCTTGCTCTAATCATGTAAGGGATCATGTCCATTCCTAATGATGATCTTTAATGCACGATGTTTTTCACTGAGGCTTAGTATATGGCCCCTTTTTTAACTGCAAATCAACAGAATTGCTGGTCTCTTATGACCCTGACATTGTTTTGGCTTCTTATTTTCTAGGGTGATGAACATCAAACTGTTGATGGCTTGTTGCAATCATTGGGTTTGGCAAAATATGCCATTCTGTTCAAGGCTGAAGAAGTAAGTGAGAAAAAATTATTTACCATCATCAGGTTGTCGAGCTCCTTGCGTGACCATACTTTGTATTACAAACTAAAACTGGAAGGAATATAAGGTTTGCTGGGGAGTGGGAATGGGGTAGAAGCTAAGAGCAAGGAAGTGAAAAATGGATGCAAATGGATGAGATTATTGACAGTTATTGAAGTTAGAACTTAGAATAGTTGCTTATTAGTTTCGTCGATTCTGTCATCCAAAGTTGTTCTTTTCATTTCCTGCTTTCACTGCATTTGCTCACTCTAGAGAGAGGATCATTGAGATGCCCTTTAATCATCCACCTAATTTGTTTTAGCTGTGGCTGTGATTCTAGGCTCTGTTGTTTGCTTTTCTGAAGCAGGACCATGAAGTTTTAATTAATGATTTTTTTTTCCTTTTATATCAATTTATTTGGCAATTGGTTTGGGATAAAGGTGATGTTGATGATATATCAATTTATTTGGCAGGTTGACATGGCAGCGTTGAAGCAGATGGGTGAACATGATCTTAAAGAGCTTGGAATTCCTATGGTATGACCTCCAGTTTTATTTGACCTCCAGTGAAAGAGTGAACTTGATCCATTTTGTGGAACGTGATAATAATCACTTTCATGTGGGCTTAATTTCCTAAAAAACCCATATTTTAGGTTCAATCCTAATTTTGTCACAAACATTTTTGTGTATTAAAAAATTGTCGCAAACTCACTTTAGTCCTAAATCTTCGCCCATTAACCCTTCCTCCGAAAACCGACACCGGTTTCCTCAAAATTATCAATATAAGGAAGTTGCTGCTGTTCCACTTGAGGGTGACCTCAAATGGCCGTAATGTTGATCAGTTTGAGGAAACCGGTGGCGGTTTTTGGACGGAGGGTTAATCGGGGCAGATATGAGGAAGTGATGTGATTTTTTTTAGACAAAAAAATTCAGGGCAGAATTGGATCTAAAGCTTTTTTTTTTCTAGGGAATTAGGCCCTTTCATGTGCAACTCATCATTCGCCAATTTAAACATTCATAAAACAAAAAATGTTAACATCTTGTCTGCACATTGATTATACCAGGGCTACCCAAATTTTTTTAGTTTGAGGTCTTTGATTGAAGTTTCATGCTTAATGAGATGCCATGTTGCCACACGTATGAAGTTTGATCACGAGTTTATATGATGATTGTTTGTGTGATATGCATTCCTCGAGGTGACATCTTGGTTGAGCAGTACTATTGGTATAGTCATGGCAGGACCTAATATAAACTTGAAGATTGATTCAAGTAACTCTTATTTCAGGGACCTAGAAAGAAGATTCTTCTGGCTCTCGCGCCTCCTCGTTCCAAGCGGCAAATGTGACATCAATTCTTCCAAAAGTGAGATTTTAAGGTTACAACAACTACTACATTGGAACCGGAGTAGTTTTGCAATGCAGTTTTGCTGATTTCACATATGTTCAAATTGTCTTACAACAATGTGGCCATGAGCTCTTTCAAACTGTTGTCTCGATTAATTAGATAGTAGAGGGAATTTGAGATATGGAGTTGATCACCCTTCAAATTTCGTGGTTCTTAAGAGGTTCTCTTCGTTATCATTTGGCTGTTTGGCTGGATTAAGCTACTTTTCTCTCTGCTCTCTTTCTTATATTGGTGTTGGTTTTGAGTGCTAGACTTCCCCTTTCGGTGCTGGCTACTTCCACTTTCTCTATCTTTGTTGTGGCGTTATCTGTGCTTGTTTGCTCATACTATCTAAAAACGTCAATGGATGAGTAGAGATCCGGCTGTTGCTTGAACATAAATCTATAAATCGTCCATGAACCGAGCACCATTCGCCCATTGGTTTTATTTGCATTGACCTTTCTGCTAATGTCGTGACGCGTGATGTAGCCAAAAATAGCACCATGCTGGCCCTCGACTCTGAAGAGGGTTTCGATTTCAAAGCCTGAAGATCCACCGGTCTTAACTTATACCTCAACTCTGAGGACATTAAACCCCAGAATCGAACGCCACTTGTGACCAGGCTAAAGTTAGAGGAAGTGGGTAACAAAAAAAGGCAGAGCTCGAGGATCCGCCGGCTAGAGCTCAACTCGTAAAATACTTACTCTATCTGCTCAAACTCAATGAGAGGTTTGACGAGAATAAGCGAAGATCGTAAAGATCACGAACGTCAATTTTCCACTGGTTGCATGCTTCATGAATGATACCGCAGCTACACATCTGGAGTTTTATCGTAGACTTGCTGTTAGGATTGTACAATCGAGTTACAGCGTAGCTGTACAAAATTTCAATCTAACGCTGATATCTTCACCAGCACCGCTGCTATTGGCCCCTTGGCCGTTAAGTGGATCTGTCAAAATGGGTCATGGAACCCATATTTTAACCCATTTTTATGGAAGTGGACCATAAATGGGTCAATTCAAACTTAATATATATGAATCAAGATGGTTCTACTGGGAAAAAGTCTTAACTGAATGTGGATCTTAATGGATTTAAAACAAACCCATTTTAAACCTTGAAAAATAATTAGCTGAAGAAACAAAAACCCCTATCTTCTTCTACAGTAAAAAAAGCCTTGTTCTATTGAGGGATTCCACTTCGCTTCTCCGACTAGTACCCTCCGCTTGTCTCTGGCGATGCTTCCGAATCCGTCCCCTTCGTTGATGTTCGACGCTTGGCTCGCAGAGACCTGCTCGGTCTAGAGAGATTGTACATTGCTTGCAAGGACCAGGATTTTCCCTCAAATCGTCCAGTTAGGGCTCAAGATCTTCACTTCGTGTAATAGAGGCTGTCTTCAGTAGCCTCAAGAGAGAAGGATTTGCGCTTGAGAGGAAAAAAAAAAAGAAAAAGAAAAAGAAAGGCTTGTCTTCCTTCCCTCTTCAATTAGTCTGATGGAGCCGTTTGGTGGTTGCAAGAATTAGGCGCTCGAAGGAATCGATTTCTTCTGATGAACGAGATTTCATCAAATAAGAATGACGAAGGAACCTGTGTAGTGTATGAATCGGCCGATGAGACGAGGTATTGAAGGAAGTCTCCCTCGCTCAGTTACGGCTCGAATCTATTCGGAAGAATTGTTCAAAAAATCTTAGATTTATTTTATTTTTGTCAATTCAGGCTTCTTCTTCTTCTTCTTCTTCTTTATTTATTACAATTCAGGCTTTGTTTGCTCCGCAAAAATTGTGACCTCTTCGAAAATTATTTTCCAGAAAAATATTTTTTAGAAAAATGACAATATTTTTTTATGTTGGACTGAAATATGAAAAAAAAACTCCGAAAATATTTTTTTTTATCATTTGGTATGAAAAATTAGGTTTAATTTTTCCCCATGCACTCCTTTTAATCACTTTTTGTTTGGAAAAATTTAAACAAGCGCATGAAGTGCCATCATTTTCTCAAATAAAGGTCTGAAGTGGACATTGTGGTATCATAGCCTAGAGTGCCCTCATTATTTCGAAAAAAGACCTTAGCAGGGGTATTTTCATCTCTTACTTTTTTTTTCCCCCTTCATTTTTGCCGGTGGCTGATCTCAAGCAATTTGCTAATTGAGTTTTAAGCCTTTTTCCGTTTTTCAATTAAGTCTATCCTACCAATTTTCACCAAAAATCACCGACGCTAATACCGGCCGTCCTAGGTGGCATGATCGACGTTGACGTGAATAATTTTTAATGATACTTTAATAATTTTTTATTTGTTATGAAATTTTCTTTTTATGTTGCCTTGTTTTTTTTTTCTTTTTTTCCCATCATGGTTGGCAATGGCCTCCGTGCCCTTGCCTAGATCCAAGCAAAGGCAGACATCCTCGACTCACCAGATCTTGGCAAGAGCGACGTAGCCCTTGCTAGACAACATGTGAGGGTGTTGACTCTCGCTTGGATCTGGGCAAAGGCCTCATGCCCTTGCTTGGATCTGAGCTAGGATCATTGGCTAGAGATGTAAAAAAAAAGAAGAAAAATACTGAAAATATTTATCAAAAATTAAAAGTTGTCCATGTTAGTCTTAGCAATACCACGTAGAATGACTAACATCTATGTCAGCGATTTTTGGACAAATTGATTGGATGAACTTAATTTATAAAACATGAAAAGGTTTATGGCTCAATTGACCAAAGTAAAAGGTTTGTAACTAAATTGGAAAAAGTACAATAGATTTAGGATTTTTTTGAATAATTTTACTAATTTTCAGGTCTCTCACTATCTTGTTCTGCTAAAACAACAAACTTGGTATTCCAGGAGGGTTAAGGGTTTGTCTATAGAAGGAAATGTCGTTCTTGCAAATGAAGAGGGTGGTGACTGAGTTGCTGCTGCAGCTCAGGATGGTGCTAGCATGGAGGAAGGGGGCGAAGCCGACCGCGAGTTGCATCTCTGTTTTTTTTTTCCCCTTATAAATTAATGTTACTCTTTAAATTTTAGTAAATGATTGATTGGTATAGTTGAAGAATGTGAGTTATGTGGGCGGGTATGGATTAAGAGTATGAGTTAGATATAATTTGGGTTAGGTTAGGTCTGGATTATTTAAATTGTATAGAAAATAAATCGGTCAATTTGAGTTAAATGGATAAAATTGAGTTGAACTCATTCATAGCCTATTCAAATCCAATCCGACTCGCTCATCTGTCACCGTTGAGTAAGGTCGACTTATTTCGGCATTGGAAATGCACTTTGGGAGCTGAACACACTTGGTTATCAATTCATGGCAACTTAAAAAATATTTTGCAGACAAAATATGTATTTAACCTCGCGCACGTACGGGACTTCACATAGAATGCACAAGAAAGCCAAGGGAACCGTGTCCAGAGGTTCTAGACCCTGTCCAAAGATGGTGAGGTCGCGTGCGGAATAATCTATTCATAAGTCATTGACACTTACCTGCTTTTCTTTGAACGGATTGTTTAAGAATCTTCTAATGGTATACCGACTTACTCCGTGCCCCAAGATCATATAAACAACACGGATCGAAGGAAGATGTCTCATCTCGCTTGATAATGAGATTTATTATACTTCATATAGGTATGGGCTCGCTTCATCTATAAACTTAGACTAATTTTTTTGGATTGGACTTCGTAACACGGCATAAAGTCAAGTTTTATCCGGAATTCATTTTGTGAATCCGTCCGCCCCATATCATCAGATCCCACGTGTTAACCGCACGTTCTTAGAAGAATTTGTCTTAGGGTTTTCGAAAGCTTCAAGTTTTGCTTACGATTTGTCCGTTTAAGAAAAACCCCACAAAAGAATGGTAGCTGTAGCTGAGATACTTCTCCTGCTTGCTAATGCTGACAGCAATTTCCCAAATTAAGAATTAGCAAAGAAACTTGTATTTAAAGCAGCTCGACGCTTCTTTTTACCAACTGATGCACGAGACTAATCATCGTCCATAATGCTTAATGCAAGTCCAAACAGTTAGCGACAAAAGTATACTGCTTCAACCGTGTAAAGGTCAAAGAAGTTGGTAAAATAGAGGGAAATCATTTTGCAAGAAGATATATTTCTGAAAACCATTTCACTATATTGAATCAATTGCACGTGAAATCCATACAAACCCCGGAGTAATTGAACATACATGTTATATTATTTCTGTTTTCTCCATCGTATTCTCTGACATCATATGGTGTAAATTCTATAGTTATGTAGTTATTTCGGACAGCAATTGGAATCTTCAACTCAAGGAAAAGACAAGAAGATAAGCGAACTCATGGACTATCCTGTCAAGATCATGGAGTCTTGACTGGCCTATCAGAGAAGATGATCCACCTTCCTCATGCTCCATCCCTCTTCTTTATCTGGCGCCCCTTGTAATTCCTTCCTCTCCTGAAGTCAATTTTGGCATTCTATGTGATCTCTTAAAGCACCTGTTGCGTTTCGTCAAAAGGGGAAGGAAACAAAAGGTGCTTGTACGTTTGGGGACTTTCCAAGGATTGGGTGTTGTGATGATTAAGTATGTCCCAACATTCTCTCGTGGTTCTAGCTTTTGGAATGATTGGCTAAGGCGTTCTCGACCGAGCACTTATCCAACATTTTTCACGACATCAATGCCTTTGGAGCAATAAGAGCTTTTAAAATGTGATAAATTGTTCATCTAACATGCACCGCGATTCTCTTCTAGATTACATTTGTAGAATATCACTTGGTCGCAAACTCAAGTCAAAGAAATAGTTGTTAATGATGGAACAGATTTTATGTCATTAGACTGGAATCATGATGTCAAAGCTCTAGACAAGTCTAAATGGAGACCCAATAATGTCGATATTACCACATTTACGTAGACCAACGGACTTTTTTTTGTTATTTCCTACACGAGGATGATTGAGGAGGGGGCCACTCTACGATCTCCCACAAATCAAGCCTTTGAACATATGGAACCACTTGAGTAGAATGATGTGAAATGGGCTGAAATCAATCAAATCACCCCAACCCACCCACAATCCTAGGCCACCATTAATCTAATCAACTCCTTTATGTCCTCATCCGATTCCTGTGTTAGAATAGTGAAATTGCTTGAGTACAGCAAGCCTACTTGGAATTCTCCTCCCAAAGCAAAGAAAGCCATTTGAACATATTGCAAAAGGGGCGTGGAAAAATCTAAATTGAGTGGGAATTGATTAGCATTAGAAAGAGAGAGAAGGGGGATGATTGGTGGAAGAAAGTCCACCAATGCAATAGATCTAATTTGGTGGAGACAATGGAATATTTGACACAACGTAATTTTTATTATTTTTCTTGCATGTCCCCAAAGCTACAAGAGGGTGGGTCCAACCATAACAACTGTCCAAGACAAATGCTTCCCACACTCAATATAATAACAAAACACTTAGCTGATGGCTTGATTCACCTGGCAAACGTATGCCCTTTTCCCCAGGGGGCCTGATTAAGATAATTAGGGTTTTCCTGCTGTCAGAAGATATGCCCAGATCTCATGAAGACCTTAATTAGTATATATGCTTACCTCATCGCCCCACTTCTCATATTCCCTAGTTTAGCAACTACTCTGATTATTCTATTGTTCTTCCCCAGAAACACGGTCAAGGGTGGACACACTTGAGGCCAATTCTTTAATCCATCATGGGTTGAGATAATTTCTGAGAACCTTCACTTTTGCGCTGAGTAATCACATCCCCGTAAGTCTCAAGATCATATTATTAATAAAAAATGAATAAAAAATCTATTCGAGTGCTGTAGCAGATTAGACAAGACACCCAAAATGCATGATTTGCGTTTAGTCTGTTCTTTTGTTTTGGCCTTATTTTACGTTATCTTTTGGTTGAGGACAAGTGCATGAAATGCACCGAGTCACATGTGGGTCTAGAACTTAGATGAAGTAAAATGATTAAATATAAGCATTTTTGAAAGTACAGTGGATGATTTGTTGCAAAGTTTGATCTTCACTTCTTTACAGGTGATTACATATATCTTCCCATCGTTCTTTTACTTTTTGCTAATGTGTACTTCCTGCAATAATTATGGAACAATTGTTATTATAATTTGGCCTTCTTTGAATATTAAAAGAACATGGACAAGTGGCACCGCAATGGCAAAGTTTCGTTGGGTTCTTAGGTTAAAAAAAAAAATAGTAGACCATGGATTTCGGCCTTAACACAACTCCCACTGAATCCTCTTTGGCGGAGAAAGTATGTGGTGTATCTACTACAATATGAAATATTTCAAAGACAAATGAAACAAAGTTAGTTCATATCATTACAAAATGTTTGCATGAAATATACGGGCTACTCTAATCTGACTAATATTTTCTTGCCTCTTTCTTTCTTTATATTTTCACACTTGGGTACGTTTACGCTGTTCAATGAATATTTTTAAAAAATAAAGAAAAGAAAACGAGTCTTGTTTGAGATGCAATCCACTCGTTTGGAAAACCACACAAACTTACTATAAAAGGGCGAGAAATAGACTCAATCCTCCATCAGAAAAATCATCAAGCAAGGTACATAAAATTATCCAATTCGGCTTCCTCCAATGTCAAGGGATCAGATAGCCAGGGAAGTCTCAAGTTCCTCCAATCTCCTGTCTCACAAATGGGTCAGCGGAAATGGTGGTTCGAGCGGATCTTGTGCCGAGAAGAAGCTGAAACTCTTTGGGTTCGAGCTGAATCCGCCCAAGGACGACCCGAGATGCTCGATACTAGAGTCCCCCGAAGGCGATGAAAGTGTGAACTCATCGAACACAGCCAAGGAAAAGAGCTCAGCCAGAACAACAAGCGATCATCATCATCGGGCAGATGACGATAGCCACAGCAAGAAGTTCGAGTGCCAGTATTGTTTCAAGGAATTCGCTAACTCGCAGGCGCTGGGGGGTCACCAGAACGCCCACAAGAAGGAGAGGTTGAAGAAGAAGAGGCTTCAGATTCAGGCCAGGAAGGCCACCCTCCACCAATACCTTCAACCTCTCCAAAACAACCTCCATCTCTTCAGTTTCCAAGGCTCAACCAGCACAAGCAGCGCTGGCCCTTGGTTCTCCGACCATCAGTTCACTCTCTATGACGATTCTCAGATCAGCTTCAGCCCAGCTCTTGACCAAGATGCTCGCTTTTGTGGGTTCGACTCTGATTATCATCACCAGTTGCTGAAGTATTACCCCCCTAACAATTCTTTCCAACCTGACTCGAGCATGTTCACTCTGACCCGCGAGAGATCCGGAGGAAGTTACCACCTGCCCATGGATACAGCGGCGTCGGCAGGTTCGAAGCAGATCAGCTGCAAATCCTTGGATCTTCAGCTAGGTCTTAGTCTCCAATCGAACATACCAGGTTAACTATAGGGTCCTCTAGAAGTAGGGGTTTATAAATGACAGGTGAATAGTCGATTGTGTAAGCTTAGAATCATTAGGAAAATGCAACCAAAAAAAAAAAAAAGTGAATGGAAATTCTTCTCGTAGCAGATTTTTCTCTGCTCCTTTGATGATAAATTTTATGCGGTTGAATATGCATCACGTTCTTGCATATTTCATTATTAAAGACAAACCGAACCTTCAGAATAATCACTAACCCTGCAGGAAGTTCACGAAAACCCAAGTTTCCTGTTCTTGTTTAATTTTCTGCTTATAGAAGAGCGGTTGCTGATCGAAGATTTATTCGGATTATAATGTCTGGTGGTCGTAGGCTTGTTCAGAGCTTCAATGACAGTAATGTCTTTCTTATCCTGAGTTGGTCGTTTTTCTTGGAGGACTAGATAATCATAGTCACGGATAATCCATTTTTAACATTAATCACAAACCCTATTGACAATATAACTTCCCTGGACGAATCGCATCTTAGCAATAATCTCTTGCGATGGACTTCAAATTGCTTGTTTGGCTTCCTAACCATGTTTGTTTCTTTGACTAGACATCATACTACAGGATCGAAGACTTTTATTCACGTTTGTTTGCAGTCGCGAAGCAACCATCTTCCTATTGTTTTATATGTATGCTTATGAAGATGAAAGAGGAATAAAAAGGTTGCGCCCTTGTTTTCATCGTGAACTCTAGAACAAGTGCGATCACCTTATCTTGTGAGATTTTCTTCTTGTTTTCTCCCAAGAATATTGTCTCATGAGATTATAAGGGTCTCTTTCTGGAACCTTTAAGAATGACTCCATTAGCCCACTCATAGTAAGCACATCCAAAAGTCATATATCTAGTGCACGGTGGCTAATTCGGTTCTCAAGTTTTCAATTTTGTCGATTTAATCCTAAATGTCGTTCTAAATTTTTTTATTACTATTTGTCAATGTAATCTTTTCGGTCAATTATCAAAATAGCATGTATATAAGATTTTAAGACTGAATTGGTAAATCATAAAAAATTTTAAGACTAAATTGACACAAACGCATATGATAAAATTATTTACCCTACAATATATTTAGGACTCTTAGACAATTAAGCACTGTTGACAAAATAGGCCTAATCAAAATCCCCACGAATTACTTCAAATCGGTTACTGTTGCAGAGTCAAACATTGTAATTCGTTTTGGCGCGATTTTCCAGGCACGACGTCCTTCCAAATGCTTTCTTCAATGCAAACTCAAATCTCACTTCTTTTTCGATTTAAAAAAAAAATCCTCACTTCTTTGAATCTACATTGGGTTTGAGAAGGATGCTGGAAATTACTGTAATGGGTTGATTCTTTATAGAACTTTGTTATTAACTTAGATGATAGAGCCGGTTGGCAGTATCAATTTAGGTCGTTTTCGAAAGTAATCTTGTGCAGACCATGCGCAATCTTTTCCTTGTACATCTAATAACATCGAGCGCTTTAAGTTGTCTCCTTCATCTTGCCCAACTGCGTGGTCAGGCATGTTTCTTTTTCAATTTCCGCAGGCTTGATCCCAATATGGATTAAGTCCACAATATTACTTGATAAACACGAAGAAGATTGATAAATCATCTGAGGTTGGGATAAACAAAATTACACCAAGCCCTGGAGTTTCGATGGCTTATGAAGTACCTTTATTACACGAAATCTTTCGCCGGTGGATGACTCAAAAAGATAAAATTGTCTAAAGTGATTTTTGTCTCGGAAAAGTGAAAGTGATTAGACCGAAAAAAAAAGTCATCTTTGGGCGGCGATTCCTAATCTGGTATGAAAACATGACTCGAACACAACATATGAACTTTTATCAAGAGAGAATCCAAACTCGGTGCGAATGAAGACCGACACGTGTTCAACTAGTTTACGAACCAAACTTTACGATTAGATCGAACTATTTTGATGACGATACGAAATGGCACGATTGACCGACGTCATGAATATTAATCGCGCCATATGTGTTGCCACGGTCCAACTTTTCAACAAATTACATAAACAGGAGTAAGACTTCTTCTCCCTATATGGCCTATATCTGTTTCGATGAAAACAGATTGTCCAAGTGCAATTGCTAAAGTGGAATCCTAGGACCAATCTTTAATCAATAACCAGGCTAGTTTCCATGAAGTTCAGTCCGCCTAATGGGTCCCAGAGGAGATAGGTTTGGAATGTAGATTTCCTCCACATCCAAATAAAGCAATCTTAGACCTAATATTTCATTAACTTTGGCCCGGCGGCAGGTTAGTACAGTTCTCCTGCTGCTGATTTGGCCTTGGGCAGAGAGAATTGCAGTCGCTAAGTCCAAATTCTGAACAAATACGAAACCTACCAACCTGCTCACCAAATCCAATTAAATATATAAATGCCCCCAGAAAATAACTTATTCTAACAAAAAATATATATATATTTTCCATCCGCAATCGTGCGCGTTAGGTGAACCTGCAAAGTTTATGCCTTTTTTTTTCATTTATCTATTTATTTATGCAATTTTTGAGTTCTGGGTTACGTGCATGGGAATGTAAATGCCGGCCAGACAAACATATGATCGTATAACAAAACCAAGTTTTATTACTACTAAAGGAAAAACCCTAACCCCGGTCGTACGCCGACACCTGATTAGGATCATCGCGAAAGGGTTAATCGCAATTTGACTTCCTTTCTTTTGACCGTACAGTTTGGATTGAGCAAATGTTTTTCACGTGGATGGAGCATATTTATATAGAAAGGCATGCCGCCTGTATAGTATTTTCGTACGAGGATGCTCCTCAGATTAGTACACGTGTTGTTCATCAACATATTTCTCTCTTATTTTTAAGTTTGTAGCGGTTGTCCTTCCTTGCGTTAATGAATGACCGATGGACACGGGAAAATAAAAGTTGGCCATATGATCATAGAAAAACAAGTGTTGTTTCCGAGAAATCGCCCTTACATCACAGGAAGTCTTCCTTGGTGCAGCATTTTCAAATTCACGTGCTAAGATTTAGTCAACGGGACTTTCGAATCCCGGCAATCAATAAAAACTTCTAGTGTCTACGAAAGTATTTCTGACTCAGCAAAACAATTAATAATAAGCTTCGGCACGAATCCTTCGGAATCGAAACTAGCAAGTCAAAAATAAGGCATTGACGTTCATATCGGATGATTCGACTCGGTAGATGCTCTAAATCTAGGGATCGAATTATTTAATATAGTTTGGTTGCTCAATCCCCGTTGAGGAAGACTTGTGCTTTATGAGTTATTGAATTAAATAAAACTTTTCTGGGTTCCATCTAGACTGAGAAAGATTGTTGCTGGAGATTACATAAAGAGATTGAATTATAAGGTAATTTGGTTTTAGCAACCAAATACAAGATGACCCAGTCGCCCAAACAGTGAAAAATCAATAGGCAATTCAAAATTCAAACTGATTTGCCATTTCAATCCACGTGCCTCCATATGTGGCATCAAATGATAGATAACTAGACGATGTGATTGCGACACGGGATGCTATAAAGCCTAATCTGGAGCGACGGCGATTGTCAATGGAGAAACTACTTCGATTCAACTCAATTATGGCTTAGAGAAGTAGAATTTTTTTAACTGTTCAGGTAGGTTTCTCAAAAAACAAAAGGTAATTGTCGAAAGACTGTTGATAAAAGAAGTCATCAATTAACTGGTTTCGCAAAATTTTGTTAATAACTTTCCGACCTTTCTATGGATTACCAACTCTTTTTTTAGAGTTTGCAAATTATCAGTCATTCTTATTTTTTACAAAATTTTATTTATATTTTTTACGACGCCTTATTGACCAATATTTATTTAAGTGACTTTGCAACTTTTTTTTCCTCATTAAACGTTCCACTAGATTTGTGTTTTCAAATCTCATTTCAATTACTTACCATTGTCTTATTTTATTTTTTCGTGGAATTTGTCAACTTGTATTTATCATTTACCAACTTCGGCTTTGTCTTCTTGCAACAGCCCTAATTTAATTAGAGAAAAGTTGATAAGTCTCTCTAATTAACATCGGCAATTCCAAAAAAGTTGACAAACTCAAGGCATTGGTAAGAAATGCAGATAAGAGTCTGGAAATAAATAGGACAGTGGGGTAATTTTGTCAAATAAGGACAAGATTAAATATCGATAAGTAACTGAATCGAGAGCTTGTAATTAAATATTGGGTGTTAATTCAATGGAAGAAAAATTGGTGGATTGTGCTAATTTGAGTTTGTAATTTCTCAAAAGAGTTAGTGAATGTAAAATCTGTAACTCAATAGAAAAAGTTGGTTACTAGAAAATAATAACCGAATATCGATAAATAGCTCAAATAAGAGTTGGTAACCCAAAATTAATTAGTAGTTGAATATGAAAAATTGACGAGTCACTCTACTTTATACTGGTAATTTTCCATAAGAATATATGGCCAAGCTCCACGGCAAGAAAAGGAAAAGAAAATTATAAATCTAGGAATATCGTGTAGGAAAGATGGCACCGTGCACATAAACAAAGAGAAGAGGAAATCATTACCGCATAAATCTGGGGCGACCTTATTTTGGTAAAGCGCGTCTAGATCTCCAGGAGACGTGCCTAGCAACTTGCTTGTGACGTTGGTTGGATGCTTTTCTTTTAGTTAATACTATGATTAGGTCAATGGCGATTAGCTTAAATTAAGTGGATGCTGTATAAAGTAGGAACAATGCTTACAGTAAAAAGAAATAAAGCAGGAAAGAGACAAAGGGTAAAGTACAAAGTGGGAAATTGTTAGGATAAGTCTTCATCACGACCTCTTTAGAACCTGCCACCAGCCAAACACTGAAAAATTGTTTTAAAAATCTTAAATTAATTGTATTTTTGCCGATTGAGTTCTAATCCTTTCGTTATCAATTGAGTCCTAAACTATTTCATATTTTGCCAATTGAATCCATTATGTCAATTTTGGCATGCAATTGCTAACATGACGTCGGACACCGATCATATTACGTGGCACTTTTGACGCTGACGTAAATAATTTTTAATAATATTTTAATTTTTTTTCGAATTCATTATTATTTTTTAAAAAAAAACTTTGAATGTCTTATTTGCATTCTCCTTTTTTATTTGCTTTTTTTTTTCCTATGCTTGCGAGGGTTGACCCTCGCCAACGCAAAATCTATGTCAGCACCAGACGTGCCATATAGGACGACCAGCGCCCACATCAGTGATTTTCAATTGAAATTGGCTGAATGAATTCAATACGTAAAACGTGCGAAGGTTTATGACTCAATTGAGAAAATTAAAACTTTTAAGACTAAATTGATAGAAGCGCAATTTAGTTTGGGATGCGATTCTGTTGGATGACTATGAATATAAATCGTTGTTCATGCTACCACTCGTTTCACCTTCCGGGTCCTCCTCCTATGGAAAAAGCACACGAACTTCTGGATATAAACTATTTTCTCTAACATCTGATATTAACGCGACAAACTCATTTGACAGCCATCGGAGTAACCTTGGAAACACACTCGTTGTCTAGTGGGTGGAGCTGCAGTGAGGATGGGTGCCTGTGGGGGCGATTTAGGTACATTTATGTCGGTTGAACAAAGAGGCCTGGATAACAGATTGTTTATAGAAGAGAATCGCAGTAAAATTGGCTTCTCTATCGTTGCTTTAAGAGAGAGGAAATCGTCTCCAGAGTCGGAAGACGAACCTTCGCAATGGCACACGGTCGCCAACCTGTGCCTTAGCGATTTTCTCCAACTTCTCGCTGGTTTTGTCTATTCGAGATCGGCTATTCCTTGAGAGATCTGCTGGTGGATACTTTGCAAGGCACACGGTTGCTTGAGCAGAGTTGGTTCGTCCGTTTTGATGGATTCTTCCGAAACTGGGTTCGACGACGTTGAGCCGAGCTGAATCTGATCTCGAAAATACATATTGACGAGGGTAATCTATATTAGAATGTCCAATCCAAAAGCTTAAACCGATAAGTGAAGAAAGATCGAATGATATACATCCCGTAGACAAGCGACTGTTTTAACGAAAATTTTCTTCTTGATTAGTGATAGCTTTGCGCTTTTGGGATTGTTTGAGGCATAAGCATATAGATCTTGCAGAAAAAAAACAGGGACCATGGAATATAGAGCTTCACAAATGTAAGTAAGGATAAGCGACACAGCGTACATGTAACGAAGAAATACATTTATTAGACAGAACAGACAGGTAATGAAGAAATATATATTTATTACCACATTATGTGTAAGCGTAGACGAAGCACTCGCGAAGCCAAGATAATCAAGTTCCTACTGTGAGGAAAAGTAAACACTCGAGCACATCCAATGACAGACAACGTGGTACACAGACTAGGACATGTCACACCCTCTCTCCAACGACGAAGGAGACGATCAAAGCGAGAAGTCCGACCGCTACGGATGGAAGCATGAACAAGCCATTGCTTGCCGTCGGCATAGGCGCCATGTACATGCCTGGCGGCATTTTGTTGCTATCAGTGTCCGGCGGTGAATCGCTGTACTGTGCAGCGGCCGCCATCACCGAGACGAAGAAGCAAAGAGCCATCAACCCTGTTTTGAGGAGGAAAGCCATGTTCGCTTGACTCGCGGCTATAAATCTTCCCGGGGCAGAATCAGTGAGTTCACCGTGGCTATTGTAGCTCTTCTGGCCCCAAATATATAGGCCTCGGACATGTGAAAATGACGACGGGCGGCGGGCATTTTCGTGGGGTTGGAGGCTGGAAGGTTTCTGTCTCCTTGGAGACGTAAAAATCGAAGATTGTACCTATTCTTTTTTATCTGTGATCTCTCTGTCCTTCGTGTTTTTCCTCTTCTTTTCTTTGGCAAATTCGAAGACGAGTTGACTCTTGTGGGAATATTCTTCCTCGTAACAACGCACAATTTATTTTAATTTGTGCATGGTAATCAAACGTGCCTGATAAACATTCCCTAACGTCGGGATGTGTCACGTCGTAGAAATCGAGGCAGATGTTAATGAGCTTAAACTAATATATTGGATGAATTTATTTCAGCTTATTAAACTTAAGGGAAACGATCAATTCCAAATAGCGGCCTTGGTGGCGACGAGGAATACGATAGTTATTGCAACAAATAGAGCGAATATATCTACGTGGTGCTTCAATCAATCTTTACAACTTGGCCCCACATCGTGCTCCCAAGAATCAAGTAATGACTCAGAAGTGGTAAGACGGCATTGTTGGAGGACAATTAGCCAATATTTTAGCACATGTGGGCGCATCAAACGGGTGATCCTTTTCGCCACCTAAAATTGAAAATTCAAGGTTAATGAATTATCAAGTTAACCATTTAACTAACTTAATTTAAACTCTCCCAAGCACATTCCTAATCACAAATTATGATTCAAATAATTAACATACAATTTATTTTAAATTTGGAGCCGCCACTAATCCGTTTTGGTAGGTCGATTAGAAACCTAAGTAAATTAGCGGAAGAACTAAATTACTTTTCCGAACCAGAGATTAAGAGTACAGAAACTTGATTATGCTAGATTACTCTAAAGCCCTTCTAGTACCATTTTATTTCATGAAATTTTTTTTATCAGGCAACATTAATTGATTTTAACCAAAGCCACTAATGTTGACACCTTATCTTTAATCATCTTTGCTCTTTTAAAATTAATAAAAAAAATTCATAAAAATTCATAAAATTAAACAATCAACTTTGGGGACCATGGCCAAGCCTAGGGAGCCAATTTTGACCAAAAAATAATTTTTCATATTTTCAGTATTTTTTGGTATTTTTATTTTCAAAAATTAATAAAAAAATCCATAAAAAATTATAAAATTAAAAAATCAACTTTGGAGACCTTGGCCAAGCCTAGGGAACCAATTTTGACCAAAATATAATTTTTCATATTTTCACCATTTTTTAGTATTTTTATTTTTGAAAATTAATAGAAAATAAAAAATAAAAAAATTACAAAATTAACTTTGGAAGCCTTAGCCAGGCCTAGGAAATTTGAATAAAAATAATTTTTCATATTTTTTTCATTTTTAATATTCTTCAAAAATTAGAAAAATATTTAATAAATAATAGCATTTGAGGCCACAAAAATATGAAAAAATAGTCAGTATTTTTCTTTTAATCTTCTCTTCATTTTGGCCAAAGCAAATCTCCAAAAAATAATCTGGAATCGAAAATTACTTTGTTAATCTCGTTTTCGAATTAATTGAAAAAATTATAGAAAATTCATTTTAACTCTATAATTTTCGATTTTTGCATTTCTGGAGTTGTGAAATTATTCTCTAATATTCTAAATTTTTATCTTGGCCCAATTATACCCAGAATGACTCAATTTTATAAAAGGGCTTTAATTGAATTTTGCATTATTTTCAACGGTAAGAAATGAGCTTAAATTTGACAAGCGATTGAACTAGACATGCGGTGAATTTCGACCAAGCATAGTAGAGATGTGTCGAAAATTGTGAGGAGATTTGGACTTAAAGAAATATTTCTCCATAGACTGAATTGCAAATACTTAAAATTTCAAGGACTAGAGTGCAAATACCTAACATTTGAGGGATTATTTTGTAAATAACAAAAAGAAGAGTTAGTGGAGAAATTAGAATAGAGAAAGGAAGATGGATAAGAGGAGATGGAGAAGAGAAGATGAAGAAAATAAGATGAAAATAGAGAAGGAAAGATGAGATGAAGAAAAGTTAGTGAAAAAATTAGAATGTGAGATAGATGTGTTTGCTATAAAAGGAGGAAGAAGTGAGCTTGAGAGGGAGATTTTTGGGGAGTGAAAATTTTGGATGTTTGAGAGAGTTTTGAGAGATTGAAGAAAAATTAGAGAGAAAGAAAAAATCAAAAAGAGAGAGAATTCTCTTCCAAAAGATAATCTTGAAGATGGTGAGAGTTTAAAGCTAGGCGATACCATCACCAATTCTTTTACCAATCAACACAAATCACGAGTTCATTCCCGTCACTCAAGCTATAATCTTGATCCACAAGGTGATGCGAAATCCGAATTCGACAATCAAGTTCGTCAAATCAGGTAACGATCATAACTATTAAAATCTTCAAGAATTTTGTTACCTAAATGGCTTGATTTAAATTTCGATTATGTTATGTCATATTCATATGTCTTTGTATTCACATGTCGTATTCGTATGTTTTCATATCTGCATATCTTTATTTCTTGCAATTTTCTGCATTTATCGCTTAAAAGATCCAAACCCCAAACCATAGTAGACTCTACCCCCCTACTTGGCGGTGTAAAGATCTCTTGTACTTTATTTTTGTAATTTAATTTCTGTGGAGGTTCTTTATTTACTACATTTACTTTTTGCAGTTTAATTTTCGCACCATCAAACCCCAAAATGGCTAGGCCGAGCTAAGAGCGAATCCCTCTTTAGAGGTCCTTTATTTATCGCATTTAATTTCTGCAATTTAATTTTTATACCACCAAATCCCAGAATGGGAAGGGCAAGCCCACCCGTTGGAGGTCCTTTATTTATCATATTTAATTTCTGCAATTTAATTCTTGTACCATCAAACCCCAGAATTGGTAGGCCAAGCCAAGGTCGAGTCCCTTGTTGGAGGTCCTTTATTTACTGCATTTAATTTCTGCAATTTAATTTTCACACCGTCAAACTCCAGAATAGGCAAGCCGAGCCAAGGCCGAGTCCCTCATTGAAGGTCCTTTATTTACCGCATTTACTTTCTGCAATTTAATACTCGCATTGTCAAACCTCAGAATGGGTAGGCCGAGCCAAGGCCAAATCTCTCATTAGAGGTCTTTTATTTACCACATTTAATTTCTGTAATTTAATTTTTGCACCATTAAACCCCAGAAAGGGTAAGCCAAGCTAAGGCAGAGCTTCCCTATTAAAGGTCATTTATTTACTAAATTTATTTTCTGCAATTTAATTTCTAGAATCTTCAGACCCCAGAATGAGTAGGCCGAGCTACCTGCTGAAGGTCGTAACACTGCACAAAAGTCGTAAGCTCACTCCTTTTTTCGGCTTCAGAAAATTTTTTAATACTTGGAAAATACCAAAAAAAAATGTCATTCACATGTATAAAAAAGAGATCATCTCACTAGAACCTTAGGAGTAAACCAAGCCTGAGTTGCCAAATTAGGATATCCATGAAATTAAGGTACCGAAAGGACATTAGTTTTAATTAATTAGTGTAAGCAAGTCCCCGAACTCATAATCTCTGGTTCGTAGAAGTAATTTAGTTCTCCCGCTAATTTACTTTTTCTAATTAACCTACCAAAAATAATTAGTGGCGACTCCAAATTCTAAAATCATTCGAATAAAAATCAAAGTTGTGATTCGGTAGAGTTTGGGATGGTCCGTATTAGGTTAGTCAATTTTAATTAACATGATAATCCGTTAACCTAGGAATTTTTCACCGATTCGAAAAAAATTTTAGGGTCGCGACAACTAATAAAGGTGATCATGCAACTGCACAATCGGTTAATTGAACATTCAAAAGTCAATATAATTAAGGAAGCATGCGCCTCACAATTTTTTTTTTATTTTCAATTTTTAGATGGATGCATATGACACGTGAAGTCTATTCTAATGATGCAATGTCATGATGCAAAACTAAGCTAGATGACGTGCGAATAAATCAAACTAATATATAAATGAGACTCGGGTTTAATTAAATTAACTTAATTACATGCAATTTAACTAAAACCTAAACATGCGATTCTAAATGAAACGCAAGTTAACATGCAGCCTAGTATGACATGGCAAAGGTGGTGATATGGCAAGGATGACTGATTTTTTTTTTAAAATTCGGATGAATTTATTTCCTAAAATATAACTAAGCCAGAATAATGTTTATCTAGCATATTTTAGAGTTTAAATTGACCTAAGCCTTAATATATTAGAGATGGATTATTTTAAACATGAAATTTCTATCCTAAAATGCAATCTAATTTGAATATTTTACAAAAAGGATTAGATATGCAACTATATACATGATGCTATTTTTAAAGATATGCAATTTCAAATATGGAAGATGAATGAATGCAATCTTTTCTAGAATATTTTGAGATTACATCATGCAACTATATTCTAAAAGAAAATAACAATCAAACAATCCAAATTATATTAGGAAAATGAACATGCCAATCAATTCAATCAAGAAAGTGAATAAATCAATCAATTTTTGGAATAATTCACGAACATTTGAATCCAATCTTTAACTCGTAATCTTACGATTAACAATTGAACCAAAATCCTTGCCTAATTAAGTATTTTTTTTTATCAATAATCTAAAGATCTAAAGATGGATTTTCTCGATCATGTGGCAAGTTATGAATTAAAAAGTTTTATAATCAACTTGTATTTTGAAAATGAAAATCTTGGTGATGGACTCACTAAAGCAGTGGTGTCGCTGAACAGCAGCTTCAATATCAACGAGATCACAGTGGCAAAGATGTTCTTCAAATTATTGGAAGGTCGTGTCGTGTCTCATTATGCACATCTGCAATCGAGATTAATGGGTGTCTGCCGACGTTGATGAACAGTCACAACGAGTGGTGCGGAGGCTACTAGGCATCAAGAAAATATTGAATGGGTTGAGGCCAACACATCACCATGTGCCTCGGCCAATTAGAAGAGGGCACATGACCTCTGTCACAAGAAAATATTGGGTGGGAAACATTTTGCTAGCTCGCGTCACAATAAATCCGATGGAAACCACTAGATATTTTGTGCTATGGAGGCTACATGGCCTTTTCCGATTAGTCGGGTGCATCGGAACGTGTTAGCCTTGGCCCACCTAATATTTTTCCTGTCGGGCAAAAAGGAGGACTATCGTGGAACTTCAAAAGCGGCACCGTTTCCTGACGATGAGTCCTCCTTTTTGACTCTTCCTTTGTCTTTTTTGTGGTTGATGGACATGGCCTAGAAAGATGAGAGCCCCAAGACCAAGACCAAGACCTCTGTCTTGGTGCAGACGTTGTGTGATCATAAATTTTTTCTCAAAGCCAAGTCCCCCAAACCCTAGTGCGAACATTATCTTTCCTTTTTTACGTGATTGTGCAAATAAAATGGTCCAACAAATCTCTTCATCCTCTTGATTTCCCCGTTTTTATATTTGTTCCCCCAAGTGAACGATCATGCACAAATATCATGGGCCTGTGCCAATTGCCTCAAATTTTGATCAATAGACTAATGGTTTCAAAAATCAACTTCCTTATTGGAGTTTCCACGTCTGCCCGTTTTAATTCTAGCTCCATCTGTTGACCCATGGAAGTTAATTTCCCTCACGTCGATGTTCTGCACACTTTACTTTATTTCCACTCCTTCCCAAGCTTCCAATACTTAGGCCGTGACCAGTTCCACAACCTATGTGGGTGATATTGATATTCGAGGAGCGGTCGCCAATCGAGATGCAGTCGTCACTGGTGCCTATTGAAGCATGAACGGAAACTGCATGAGAATCTTGGATGTGTATTCCGTCGGTGTTGGGGCTCTGTTCGGGTGCAGAAATAGTCAAGAACTTGATACGAACGTCGCTGCTTCCGAAAATTATGTATGCAGAAAAGTTTAACCAGATTCTAAACCGTTCAATTAAGTTCATCGGCCGCCGTTCTGTTTTAAAATGCGAGTGTAATGCATGAATGCTAAAATTAAACCATCCTATGTGAACTTAAATTACATGAATAAATATTTTCGCTAGGGATTAAGGCTAGTCCCTAATTTTTATGCAATAAATTATTAAATGAAAAGTTAAAATTTAGGTGTTGACAATACTGATCAGGTTTGTGTGGATTGGAAATGGTCTAACTCAAATTGATTCTAACAATCCATATCCGACCCAACTTGGGCTCCATTTGTAACAATCTTTCTCATTAAATTGTTTCGTCTTAAGACTGGATGACTCCCTAGATCAACTTGTGAAGTCAGCGAGAGAGCTAGGGAGTGGTGTTATAAATGGGGTCGTGAAGTTAGCAGTTAAGCAAAGGGTAGGTGTATCTCGTCCGGGTGACGAGCAAAGCGCTCGCTAAAACTATGAATATGACCATTAATTTGTGCTCAATGTCGATACCCCTCCACGTGAAACATCAATATTGTTCAAGATGTTCATATGAATATAGAACTAAAGAAACTGGAAATGATTTTGACACATCAATGTCTCACAACGTTGAAGGGGAGATAAAACAATCGAAATAACATATATGGTTCTATCGAAGTACTTGATTGCACATATTTTACAAGTTAGAAAATTTGATCCGAAAGTTTATGACTTAATTACAATTTAGTATGATTTTTATGTGCATTTATCTCATCCTTCTTTCAAAATCTGTTAACGAGGCCTTCAATGTACCTCCCATAACGGTGCCATGGTTGCTGGAAAATGATGGTGCAATTTCATCCACACTTCCTTTCCTTGTTTTTCCATCCTGACCTCACATGCTCTCTTGATCTCCAGCCCATCTTTCTCCTCGGGACTTTTAATTGTCCGGGACAAATTTTGCTTTCTAATTTTACTACGTTTAAACCTAAATAAATTCGACTTACCAAAAATGATTAGTGGCGACTCCAAATCAAAAAATTTTTGCATGAAAAGAACTTAAGTTGTGATTCGATAGGACTTGAGAGGGTCCGAATTAGGTTAGTCAATTAACCTGATAATTCGTTCACCCGATTGAAAAAATTAAATTTTTTTTAGGTTGCGAAAGGTAGGACTTGGGAGGATTCGTATTATGTTAATTAATTTAATCAACCTGATAATTCGTGAACCTGAAAATTTTTCCACCAATAAAAAATTTTTTAGGGTGGCGACATTAAACATGAAATTTCTATCTTAAAATGCAATCTAATTTGAATATTTTACAAAAAGAATTAGATATGCAACTATATACATGATGCTATTTTTCAAGATATGCAATTTTCAAATATGGAAGATGAACGAATGCAATCTTTTTTAGAATATTTTGAGATTACATCATGCAACTATATTCTAAAAGAAAATAACAATCAAACAATCCAAATTCAATCAAGAAAGTGAATAAATCAATCAATTTTTGGAATGAACATTTGAATCCAATCTTTAACTCGTAATCTTACGATTAATAATTGAACCCAAATCCTTACCTAATCAAGTATTTTTTTTTATCAATAATCTAAAGATTTAAAGATGGATTTTCTCGAATTGCCATGCAAAGCTTTTAAAATTTGTGAGATAGTTACTGCCAATCGTCCTAAAAACTTAAGTTATTAGATGGAGGCATTATTTAACATTTCAACTATTCTTATCAAAATCGAAGTGTTACAATTTTAAGATAATAGTAGACCTATTATGATCTAATTTTATATCGCATTTTACAGTTGATTCTTTTTTTTTTTTTGGCCAAAACTTTTTACACTTGATTACTTATGGGGGCCTCACTTGGTTCCTCAAGTAAGGAATCCTCGAATGGATTGCCATTTCAATATTATCCTCTAGGATAATATTATTTCCCATCACTGGGGATGAAAAAAGAATTTGTTCTCCTTGGAGAATACTTCTTGTCGGTAAACATGGAGCGACCAAGACTGGAAGCGATCGATTGGTGGCGGGATGGCATCTGGGGGCGGCACCGGCAACCGACGGCACCGGCCACCCTAATGACCACAGAAACGTGCTATGTTCACTCATTCCACGCAGCCCTCCCTATCTTTCAAAGGAGGAGAATGAGAAAGCTACCTACGATCAAGATTTTGTGCACGTTGAAGACGGGCCTTTATGCCGACACGAGAGGGTCCACAAAGAGTAATTTCATAAAAAAGAAAAAAAAAATCTATGAATGATGCAATACCTTGGGTCCGGAAATGGCCGTAGAGTCTTTTCAGGTTTAGTAGTGGTTCCTGCAGGATAAGAAATTGCCAGTTTCATGTGATTCACGCCATGGCCGGATGGACGGCCCCGGACATTCAACATGGAAAGATGCTTGAGTTGCCATCTGGGGTTGTCGATTTGATCCTTGATTTTCCTTTGCTTCATTGCAAGTTGCGTGCTTTCCAAGCCACAAATTACGCCAATCACATCTTCTCCCTGGATGCTTCTTTGCGGTGTGTGGGCACGCACGATGGGGCTAAGCGACCTGAGATACTTGGTGCGTGCGAGGCTCTGCATTGCAGTTTCTGAACTCGTGGGAGCTACATGTCATTAAAAAATGAATGACTCGAGAAACGTTTTCTTAAAAATAATGTATTATATCGCTTGAAATTATAGTCACTAAAAGATATTTTTATTATTAACGGCACTTCATGTCTACACATCTTCGTGGACGCTTTGTGAATGATACAAGCAATCATTTTTAAGAGAATATTTTTCAAATCGGTTATTTTTCGCAAAACAAACGAAACGTTTTTCCAAATATGGGCTGATACATGGTAACTTTCTATTAACAGATCCAAGCAAGACCCTCTTCTATTCTTCGATTAAATTACCGTGCTATCACTCAAATTATGGGGGGCTATCTTCAGCTGCATGGGACCTATGTTCCCTGTCATATTTCAATGCAGAGTAACATCACAGAAATGCAATGATTATGAAGATTAGTGTATTTAGATTTATTTTGGCCCGCCCACTGTTTAATTGCTTACTGTAAGCTCGTTTTGTAACTTGTAAGAATGCACATAATCAGAAGCATAGGTCGTCTAGCATTGCAAGTGACTATAATTTATAGCCTTACTCTCTCCATTAGAATTTAATATCCTCTAATGGGTTTTAGAATCTCGCATATTGCAAAAAAGAAAATGTGAAAAAAAATTTGTAATGAGATAGAAATGATCAATGAGTGTGTCGTTTTTACTTATAACAATAAACGTGTGAAAATAGATTCTTGAAATCATGTCATGATATGAAAAACATTGTTGAAAATATAAATTGCAATATGCTCTTTGATATTTTCCGTATTTTTTTTTTATTGGAAAATCAACTAACTCTTAAAAGTTCTTACATGAAAGCTCGATTTAAGGGCATCAGCACAAAGTAATTCTCAAAGGGAGTTGGGAGGGGAAGAGGCCCAATTGGCCGACACGCAGTTGGATCGGTAGGTTTTGGCAACCCAATCTGCTGCCTGATTAGACTCTCCCAATCAGTGGGCCACGGGGATATTTTTGAAACTGGGTGTTCAGTTTTAGCTATTTTCACACTTGTTGACCGACCTGAACAACGTATAGAAATATAGAAACCCGCTACTTTCAGCAGCTATTAAGACACCGTCGATTGAGAAACGCAGTTAAATTTCCAGTGGAAATGGAGGATGAGCAACATAGAGCCCATGTTGCGGTTCTTCCATACCCCAGCCAAGGCCACATCAACCCTCTCCTTCAATTTGCAAAGCGTTTGGCTTCCAAAGGACTCAAGGCCACAATGGCCACAACTCGCTACACTGTCAGGTCCATCCATGCTCCGAATGTCGGGGTCGAACCCATATCTGACGGGTTCGATGAGGAGGGGTTCGCTCAGGCCGGGAACGAAGCCGCCTTCCTCAAGTCCTTCGAAGAACACGGCTCGAGGACATTGTCTCAACTTCTCCAGAAGTACTCGAGCACCGACACCCCCGTGGCTTGTGTGGTCTACGACTCCTTCTTCCCGTGGGCTCTCGATGTGGCTAAGCAACATGGTATATTCGGCGCGGCATTCTTCACCAACTCGGTCGCGATTTCGAACATATTCTACCGGTTGCACAGTGGATTGCTCGAATTGCCGCTTGAGTTACACGACGGGGCACTTTCCCTCCCCGGCTTGCCTCTGCTGAAATTGCAGGACGTCCCGAGTTTTCTTCTGTCGCCAGGAAGCTACCCTGCTTACTTAGCCATGAAGCTGGGACAGTTCACTAACACAGACAAGGCTGATTGGATTTTTGGAAACAGCTTTGAGGCATTAGAATACGAGGTATGGGAAATCCACATGATAAACATTGCTACTGTCCTGTTGATTCTCTTGCACATTGATTTGGGTTCCGTCTTCCTCACGGCGGTCGATCAAGTTGTAAGGTCACTAGAGCGACCTTCAAGGGTTGAACCCTCTTTTGAAATGAACTATCATCTAATCCACTAAATTCAAAAATCCATTCCACTAAGAATCTTGGGTGCGATCAACTTTGCGTCCCGGCTAAATATCTTCATCTTTCTAACTAAGTTCTTTGTTATGCATATGTTTCTAGGAAGCAAAGAGCATATCAGACGTTTGGCCAGCAAAGTTGATCGGTCCAATGGTTCCGTCTACATACTTGGACAGTCGCCAAGACGAAGACAACGCGTACGGAGCGAGCTTATGGAAGCCGTTAAGGTTGGAGTGCACCAATTGGCTCGACACGAAGCCGCCTAAATCGATTGTATACGTCTCCTTCGGAAGCATGGTTTCATTGACGCCGGAGCAGATGGAGGAGATCGCATGGGGACTAAAGGAAAGCGGCTTCCCTTTCCTATGGGTGGTGAGGCCCTCCGAGCTCGACAAGTTACCGCAAGGGTTGGGAGAATCCGTTCAAGAAAAGGTCATGATCGCCACGTGGTGCAACCAATTGGAAGTCCTGGCCCACCGAGCCACGGGGTGCTTCGTGACGCACTGCGGGTGGAACTCGGTCCTCGAGGGGCTGAGCGTAGGGGTCCCGATGATCGGGATCCCCCGTTGGGCCGACCAATCGACCAACGCCAAGTATGTGGAGGAGACTTGGGGAGTGGGAGTGAGGGCCAAGGAGGACGAGGGGGGAGTTGTGAGGAGAGAGGAGGTTACGAAGTGTGTGAACGAGGTGATGAGCGGAGAGAGAAGCGATGAAATGAAGAGGAATGTATGGAAATGGAGGGAATTGGCCAAGGAAGCGATCGGCGAAGGTGGGAGCTCCGGCCGGTGCATCAATGAATTTGTGGAGTGTTTGACGTCTCATGTGAAAGGAGGCAGACAAGTGGATTGAGGGTCATTATCAGGTCAGGGATACAGTGATTCTTATGGTCTTTTTCATGTTCTCTATCGTTTGTTGGCATTGCTATTTGTAGTTTCCTTTGCTGTCCACTAATTTCACTTATGAAACGGATACCTAGATTCGAAAGCAATAGAACTTTGAAATTGTTGCCTTTTACTTCTCAACATTGGCGCCATTTTGTATTGGAAAGTTACAAATTGTAGCTTCTAACTAGCCGGTAGTAAATAGGTGGGCGGAGACTCTTTAAATATGTCGAAATGAATAAATAAGAGAACCAAAAGCGTGATCAGTAATACTTGAAAGAATTGCCTGAATATCGAGATGTTCTTCAAACTAATCATAGGCTTTATTGAGATAGGTGAACCAATAATACTCCCCCTTAGAGAACTGCACCTGAGAATTTCATCTCGTAAAGCTCAAACAAAAATTCAGAACATCGTTTTGGTTTCAAGATATATGTAATAGAAAGTTCGAAACTTCGTCATCAATCCTTTCGAAGTTTTCTGAAGATGTGAATTTGTAGAAATACGAAAGCTCTTATTTTGTGGTTGTCGTTGGCACCAACCATAAGCATTCGCATTTGCTTAGTCTTCCGCGCGAAGCATAAGCATTCGCGAAGCTCCGGACAGGTATCCTGTCGAACAGGGGAGAATTTAGTTCCTTGTGTCATCTAAACGAATGAAGAAAAAGGATGGTGAAAATTGACTAAAGTGGTATATGTACCAAACCCATCTAAACATCGAATCCCATGTTAAATGTAATGGATTCCACAACGCACGAGTTGTCTGAATGTTTCGGATGGATGCACCCGCTGCGTGTGAACCGAGGTTTGGTGCTAGGGATTAGATGATGGTTAAGGGTTGAGCTTTGAACCTGATCTCTAGTGAAAGAACAGGACGACTGATATTCAGGACCTAGGACTCACGCAGCAGAAATGTTCATAAACAGACGGAATGACCTGGCAACAGCACACAAAACAGAGCGCCCACTTCGCCCGAATCAAGAAAACAGAGAGAGACAGAGAGAGAGACAGAGAGAGACAGAGAGAGAGTACCATGCCATTGGGAATCTTAAGATGCTGAGGAGAAAGGTGCAAGACGAGAAGGAAAGACGGAATAAAGACGAAGGAACAGACACAGAGCGCAGAGATTAGTTTCTATCAGGAACGTGAGTCTTAGGAAAGCAAGTGCCGAGGAGGGGGAGAGAGAGAGAGAAAAGGAAGTTCAGGAAACAGCACCCTATTGGGTCAAGCCAGATCGGGTTGCTCTAAATTAATTCATTTAATTTAATCTGTTTTGACATGGTTTATATCAAATACAAATTTAATGACTTATATTAACCCAACATGTATCCAATCCAAATTTGACTTGATCGAAATCCATTTTTAGTAACTTTTCTTCTTCAGTTATTGCATTTGAGGGATGGGCTGCTCCATGGACTGAATGGTCAAGTTAGCGAGGGAGCTCGGAAGGTGGTGTTGATAGTTTGGGTTTTCTTATAAGTGCAATTTGTCACAATAGCGTGAAGTTGCGAATCAAAGGTTGAAGAAAACCTAACTATGGCAGAAGCAAAGTGAATGAACAAAGAAGGTCAAGATAGTCACGAAATCAAAGAGGAAGAGAGGAGACCCGCGAAGGAGGACCAATGTAGACTAAGCTTGATAATCTATTTATGAAATGGGTTCAAAGTTAATTTATAATAGATCCACCAGAAGCCATCTATTATGGGCTTTTAACTTTAAAACCCATTATAACCTATACTTTAAGTTTAAGGCGATCAATTTATGATCAATTTAAATAAATATGGATTAGAATATGAGCTTGTGAGCTATTTTGACATATTAATAACTAAAACTCATGTGCAATGATTCAAGCCGATTAACAAAAAGACTTATACCTTTCCCACTGAAATGCTATTTTATTTTTATTTTACGGCTTTCAAGTGTATATAATGTCGTTTTTTAGTTCCCTTTCAAGAGCAAATATATCAACCCCCTTTTCAAGGAAATAAGAGAAGAAGCATATTTGTATATATAGTTCCATAATACGTGGACTTATAGCATTCCCGCATTCCTTTTTCTTGGTATTCTTAAGGTCCTTTCCGCTTTTCTGTATGATCCTTTAGAGGTGAATACAAACTTCTTATTACCTTCTAAAGAAAACCTAAAACATCTTAAAATTAAGCAGGAGGTGAAGAGATTTCACACAATACAAAGTCATGAATAGGTACGACAAATCGATCTGATCTTACCATACGGAAATAAGCTTTTCAATATGATCCTTTCAAGAGCGTTTCATGCGCTGCTCACATGGACATGAGGGAAGTGCACACCCGGTGCCTTATGGTCATGCATTGATTGCACTTCGGTGATCGGCTATTAGGGAGTCTAAACATGAAACAGTAGATGATCAATATAATTGATGTGATCTTATCGGAGTTTGCGCTTTAGAGGGAAAACTTAGAAGCAACCATCATCAAAATTGATCAGGAACCTATATTTGTATTAGAGTTTGACTGCTTCCAACCTATGGATCCGTTCGTGAATCCATCCCTAAAAACGAGAGTGCACAAAAAGATTTCTAAATTAAGTAAATTCACGTGGGGAATCGTTTACACTCCATTTTGCCCGACTCCAATGTCGCGACCATAAAATTTTCGATCGGTGGAAAATTTCCAAGTTAACGGATTATCAAGCTAATTGTATTAAATAACCTAATACGGACCCTCCCAAATCCTACCAAATCGCAACTTTGGTTTTCATTTAAATGATTTCAGACTTTGGAGTCGCCACTAATCATTTTTGGTAGGTTGATTAGAAACCCTAGTAAATTACTGAGAGAACTAAATTACTTCTACGAACCAGAGATTATGAGTTTGGGGACTTGGTTACACTAGTTAATTAAAACTAATGTCTTTTTGGTACCTTAATTTCATGAATATCTTAATTTAGCAACTCAGGCTTGATTTACTCCTAAGGTTTTAGTCGAGGTGATCTCTTTTTTTTGTATTTTCACTTTTTAAATGTAATTCATGTGAATGACATTTTATTGCTATTTTCAAAGTATTAAAAATTCCTTGAAACCGAAAGAGGGAGTGAGCTAACGACTTCTCTGTAATGTTGCGACCTCTAGCAGGTGGCTCGGCATACTCATTCCGGGGTCTGATGATTCAAGAATTAAATTACAAAAAGTAAATTCAACAAATAAACGACCTCCAACAGAGAGGTTCTGCCTTGGCTCGGCCTACCTATTATGGGGTTTGATGGTGCGAAAATTAAATTACAGAAATTAAATGCGATAAATAAAGGACCTCCAACGAGAGACTCGGCTTTGGCTCGGCCTACCCATTATAGGGTTTGATGGTGCGAAAATTAAATTGCAGAAATTAAATACAGTAAATAAAAGACCTCCAACGAGGAACTCAGCCTTGGCTCGACCTACCCATTATGAGGTTTGATGGTGCGAAAATTAAATTGCAAAAATTAAACGTGGTAAATAAAGGACCTTCAACGAGGGATTTGGCATTGGCTCAGCCTATCCATTCTGGGGTTTAATGGTGCGAAAATTAAATTGCAGAAATTAAATACGATAAATAAAAGAGCTCCAACGAAGGATTCAGCTTTGGCTCGGACTACCCATTCTGGAGTTTGATGATGTAAGAATTAAATTGCAAAAGGTAAATGCAATATATACAAAACCTCCAATGGATGGGTCAGTCTTCCCATTTTGAGCTTTAGATTTGTTAAGAAAAAAAAGCAGAAAATTGTAGTACGAATGCGACATGTGAATATGGAGACATATGAGTACGACATGATATAATCGAAATTTAAATCAATCCATTTAAACAACGAAATTCTCAAAGATTTTAATGGCTAAGATCGTTACTTGATTTGGCAGATTTGATTGCCGAATTCGAACCTCGTATCACTTTGTGAATTAAGATTGCGGCTCGAACGGCGGAGATAAACCCCTGACTTGTGTTAATCGAGAAAGGAATTGGTGATGATAATTCCATAGCTTTGAACTCCCACCATCTTCAAAATTCTCTCTCTTTTTGGTATTTTTTTTCTCTCCAATTTTTCTTCAATCTCTCAAAATCCTTTTAAACATCCAAAATTTTCTCTCTCCAAAAAAATCCTTCTCCCCAAGGTCACTTTTTCCTCCTTTTATAGTCCACTCTTCTATCTCCAATTCTAATTTTTCCACTAACTCTTCTTCATCTCATCTTCTCTTCTCTATTCTCATCTCCTCTTCTCCATCTTCTCTTCTCTATTATAATTTATCCACTAACTAATCGTTTTATTATTTATAAAATAATCCATTAAGTATTAGGTATTTGCACTCTAGTCCTTGAGATTTTAAATATTTGCAATTCAGTCCCTAAAGAAATATTTCTTTAGGTTCAAATTTCCTCACAATTTTTGACACGCCTTTTTTATGCTTGGTCGAAATTCATTACATGTCTAGTTCAATCGTTTGTCAAATTTAAACTCATTTCTTGCCGCTGAAAATAATGCAAAATTCAATTAAAACCCTTTTACAAAATTGAGTTATTTTGGAAATAATCATGCCAAGATGAAAATTTAGATTATTAGAGAACAATGTCATAACTCCTAAAAGTGAAAAATAAAAATAAATTGACTCAAATTGAATTTTTTAGACTCGATTCGAAATTATACTCGTGAAGAAATACATGACCTCGAATTGGATTTTTTCAAATTTGTGATGGCCAACATGAAAATAGATTTAAAATAAAAATATTAACTATTTTATGTATTTTTGTGGCCTTAAATGTTATTTTCTCCGAATTTTTAAGTATTTTTGTATTTTTCAAAAAATATTAAAAAATATGAAAAATATGAAAAATTATTTTTTGTTCAAAAATGGTTCCCTATGCTTGGTCAAGGCTTCTAAAATTTATTATATATATATTTTATGAATTTTCGAAAATAAAAATGCTAAAAAATACTAAAAATATGAAAAATCATTTTTTTGGTCAAAATTGATTTCCTAAGTTTAGCCAAGGTCCCCAAAGTTGATTTTTTTTAAATTTTTTAATTTTTTAAAGAGAAAATATGATTAAAAATCAGGTGTCAACATCCAAATCTATGGAAAAGGTATGTTTCATAAATTTTTTTAATAAAAAAGATCAACTTAATTTTCTCTTTCCCTCAACAAAATCATTATCTCCATGTTAACACCTCAATTTTCACCTCTTTTATACACTCTTTTTGGAAATAGCCCTTCATTCTCTATTCTTCTATAGTTTTTTTGAGAGTTTTTGATGCGTTATCCATGGATATGAGGGAACTGCAACTCAGTGCCCTGTGGTCATGCGTTAGTTGCACTTCTGTGGTCAGCCGATGTGGAGTCATGTTGAAAAGATGACAGCGTCAAAAACATGCAATGGCATATGATCAACATAATTGACGTGATCTTATTCTTTGTATGTGCTTGCGCTTCACTATTACAGTTTGATTGCTTCCAATTTATGGATCCATCGGTAAATCTATCTTCGAAAATGAGAGTGCAAAAAAAAATTCTAAACTAAATAAATTCACATGGACGATCCTTTAAGCTCAAAGCTTGACTATGGATCTTTGCAAAAGATATGTTTCGTTCATTTTTTAAAACAAAAATAAAAATCCGCCCATGCACTTAATTTTCGACTCCCCTCAACAAAATCATTGTCTCTACATTATCACCTCAATTTTCTGCTCATTCATACACTCTTTATGGAAAGAGCCCTTCACTCCCAAATCTTTTACCTTTCTCTAGGATTTTTTGAGAGCCTTTCATGTGCCCCCATGGACATAAGGGAACTGTATACTCGGTGCCCTATCGTCATGTGTTGGTTGCGCTTCCGTGGTCGGTCGTCGAAAACATACGGTAGATGATCAACATAATTGACGTGATCTTATCAGAATTTGCACTTTAGAGGGAAAACTTAGAAGCAGCCATCCTTAGAACTAATCAAAAGCCCATACTTGTATCGGAGTTTGACCATACCTGCATTAGAGTTTGACTGCTTCCAACTTATGGATCTGCTTGTGAATCTATCCCTGAAAACTAGAGTGCAAAAAAGATTTCTAAACTAAATAAATTCATTTGACGATTGTTTATGCCCAATTTTGCTCGACTCCATATCTACAAAAAAGATATGAGAGCCCTTCATTCTCTAATCTTCTACCTTCTCTAAGGATTTTTAAGAGCGTTCCATGCGCTGCCCATGGACATGAGCGAACTGCACAGCCATTGCCCTATGGTTATGTATTGGTTGCGGCTCTGTGGTCGATCGTTAGGGAGTCATGTCAAAAAGATGAAAGCATCAAAAACATGAAGTGATTGATGATCAACGTAATTGGCATGAACTTATACTATATATGTTTACACTTTAGAGAGGAAAGAGTTTGAAGCGCCCATCTCAAAACTAATGAGAAATCTATACCTCTATCAGAGTTTGACTGCTTCCAATTTATGGATTTGCCTGTGAATCTATCCCTAAAGACGATACGACCAAGAGTGCAAAAATAAGATTTCTAAACTAAATAAATTGTGTTCATGTAAGACGATCATCTACACTCTATTATTGTTCGACTCCAAATTTACTGAAAGATATGTTTCTTATGGCCTGCGTTCTCGTAAGACCATCATCTACACTCAATTTTGCCCGACTCCAAATTTACGGACAGGTATGTTTCCTATGTGTCGCGACCCAAAAAATATTCCGATCGTGGAAAATTTCCAGTTTAACGGATTATCAGGTTAATTGACTAATCTAATTCGGATTTTTCCAAGCCCTACGGAATCGAAACTTTAATTTTTGTTCAAATGATTTTAGAATTTGGAGTAGCCACTAATCTATTTTTGGTAGGTCGATTAGAAACCTAAGTAAATTAGCGGGAAAACTAAATTACTTCTACGAACTAGAGATTATAAGTTCGGGACTTGGTTACACTAATTAATTAAAACTAATGCCCTTTCGATACCTTAATTTCATGGATATCCTAATTTGGCAACTCAGTCTTGGTTTATTCCTGAGCCTCTAATGAGGTGTTCTTTTTTTTTTCACTTTTTAGATGGAATGCATAGATGATAATGGGTACATAGATAAACAAATGTGAATATGCAAATATAGATACGCGAACGTATACATGCGAACGCGGATATGCAATCATAAATATGTGAGTATGGATATACAAATATGACATGCAAACGTGAATGTACGTTACATGCGAACGTGGACACACAAATACGGTATACAAATGTGGATATACAAATACAGCACGCGAACACAAATATGCGGATGCAACATACAAATATGGACATACAGACGTGACATGCGTACGTGGACATGCATATAAGATTATACGGATACGAAGACGTACGACTACGACATACGGATTCCAAGACGTATGAATACAACATGCGAATACGAAAGTTCATGAACACGATATGCGAACGCAACATATGTACGTGGACGTGCGAACGCGACATGCGTATATAACATGTGCACGCGAATCATGCATACGTGGACATACATACACAACATATGAATGCGGACATGCAAACATGACACGTGAATAAATCATCAAAAATAGGATTAACTAGTCGAAATGGCCCGTTTCCTTTTTTTGTGATTTTTCAGAATTTTCTGAAATTTTTCAAGATAATTTGCCTATAAGAGGGCAAAATTGTCATTTTGAAAAGATCGGGAGGAAAGATCCTCAAAAGTAGGATTAGCTAGTCAAAACGGCCCATCTCCTAGTCCTTGATATTTTTCTTTTGAATTTTTTTTTAATGAAGTTTCTGCTCTCTTCCGAGGCTTCTTTTCCTCTCAGTTTCTTTCTTCCTCCTCACTAGAACTCCATGAGACTCTGCGAATAAGAAAAAGAGGGAGAAGGAGTGCGACGGATTTGAGCCAGACCAGAAAAAGTAAGAGGACTTAGCTTCGGTTCCTCCTGAAGTATGCACTCCAGGAGGAGTGGAGGGTCTAGACTCTGCTGCAAATGATGACAGGTATGTACGCACGCCCTTTGCCATCGTCTGACACTGCGAGGAGCACTCTTCATCAAGAAGGTGACGGGCCATTTGGATTATCGAAGGCAAGAATCTGCAGTTGCTTTCCCTTAGAAAGAACACAGCTTCATCAAACATTGCTGAGCCAAAACACATGTACAAGAAGGACAAGAATCAACCCCTCTCACCTCTGATCCTCCTCGCGAGCTGGATGTCCTTGGGCATGATGGTGACCCGCTTCGCGTGGATCACGTACATGTTGGTGTCCTCAAAGAGCCCCACCAAGTACGCCTCCATCGCCTCCTGAAGGGCCGCGACAATTTTGCTCTGGAATCAGAGGTCTGTCTTGAAGTCCTGCGCGATCTCGCGGACCAACCTCTACAACAGCAACTTCCAGATCAACAGCTCCGTGCTCTTCTGGTACTTCCTTATCTCCTAGAAAGCCACCATGCCGGGGCAAAAATGATGGGGCTTGTTCACGCCGCTGGTCGCTGGGGCAGACTTGGTATCACCTGCTGCTTCCTTATGCCATTGAAGACGAAGAGGAAGAGGAAAATGAAGATAATATTTTGGGTTTTTTGTTCTTGTTGCGGAGAGATTTGGAGGCTAAAGATGGTAGCACCTTGCCACTCTTTTTTTTTTCAAATTCACCTCTCCCTCTATTTGGTGTCCTCTACTAAATGGGTTATGCTTCTCCTTTCTATCTAGCTCACGTAGCAGTTTTTTTTTAGAGTCCACAGTCTCTGCCCTTTTTCTTCGTCTTCTGGTCTTTTTCTTCTTTATTCCCTTGCTAGCCTCTGATCTGCACCATCCTCACTAGAATTTGTGAGTGGCCTCCCATGTTCTTGCTTCCTTCCTTTCTTTCTTTTTCTTTTTTAATGATGGTGCCTCCACTTTTCTTTTTTTCTTTCCATCTTTAGGTGTCCTCTTTTTTCGATCGAACTTTTAATTTTTAGCAAGCAAATCTGTTCGCAAAACCTTCCCCGTTTTCAACAGTGAATGCATTAGAAAACCCATTTGCCGCAATAGTGTCTTTGGAGCCATCTCCACTTGGCTAGTTCAAAGTGACACCTTGACTCGGAGCACTCATTTTATTGGCAAGCATAATCTTCGAAGTCGCAAGAAATGATAAGTCTGATGACATGTGACACGGGCCGAGGTCTTCGTGCCCCAGCCGGTCGATCATCAGGCCGGGAAATACCCCAAGACTTGTTGTTTTTGGGTCCCCTAGGGTTTTTCTAGGGTTTTCATCTAGAGTTTCTAGAATACTCCGGAAAGGGGTAATATTGTAAATATCCCGAGTTTCCAGAATATTCCGTACTTATGACGGTGGTTAGGGAGTCGGTAGATGGAATCTGAGCCATCAGATCTAGGAGAGATCCAACGGTTGTAATCTGAGGCCCTCTACTATATAAAGAGTTTGTCTAAGAGCTTAGGAATCACTTCTACCCCAAGCATGCTCCCCAAGAAGCTCGCAGCAAGCTGCATCACCTGGAGCAAAAAGGAACAATCCAGGAGTACGTGAAGGCGTTTTCCGAGCTCAAACTCCAAATCCCCAATCTGGGTGAAGAGGAGGCACTCGGAGCGTTCATGGACGGACTCAAGCCGTGGGCGCAGCTCGAGCTAAGGCGACGGGATGTGAAGAGCATTACAAAAGCCATCTCCGTGGCCGAGTCTCTGGTCGATTTTCACAAGGCCGATCTGTCCAAGCATAAGGGCAGCGGGTGGAAGCCTGATCATGGCGCGGAGCGCAGGGACGAAGAGGTCGATTCCTACTGTGGAAGAAAAGACCATGGTGAAAGAGAAAGAAACTAGGGCGAAGGTTCATCCAGGCCTTCCTACCAACACCGGGGTAGCCGACCCCAAAACTATATCAACCAGGAGGGCAGGTTTAAGCATCCTCCGTCTGAGCCATGTGCAATCTGCAAAGGCGGCCACTGGACACAGCTTTGTCCGAAGAAAAACCAAGGTAAAACGCTATACTCCGTCGTTACCAAGGAAGGTAAGGAGGAGAAGCAGAAAAAAGAAGAACATAAGGAAGTGCGGCTCGGTGTAATGCAGAAGATCAACACCGTGCGGCCTGGCTCACCTCCCAAACCATCCCCGAGCGCGCAAACTCTATACTTCGTGGACGTCAAGGTGTACGGGAAGACTCTCCAGGCCTTAGTGGACACGGGTGCAACAGACGTATTCCTCTCGAGCGAGGCGGCGAAGTGGATGAAGCTTTGCGTCAGTCCATTCGATCGTTGGTACAAACCAGTCAACGCGGATGATATACCAGCTACCGGCGTTGCTCGAGGCGTGAAGATTGAAGTTGGCGACTGGTCAGACAGGCTCGATCTCGAGGTAATCCCGCTCGACGACTATGGCATGATTTTGGGGATGGACTTCTTTGACAGGGCAAAAGCTATAATCGATTTGAGAACCAAGTCGATCATCATAACCGACCGCAAATGCCCGAACGTGGTGAGCCTACGCACTGAGGTGAAAGAGACAAAACGCATCTCCGCGATTCGACTCGTGGATGCTAAGCGAAGAAATCTGACGCCAACCAAGCTAAAGCACGGGTTCCGACCAATGCAAAAGCCAAAGAAACAGTGGGAGCTGCCCACAAAAATACAAAACAAGATACCGACCCAGGTGCTGTTCCCGGAGATTGAAGACCTTGGAGCGGCCAAGACAAAGAAAGAGTCGCTAAAGACTCACACAGCGGTCGAGTCACCGACCAAGACTCAAGTCCCGAAGCCGAAGAAGAAGCGCTCTCGTGGACGAAAGAATAGAAACCAAAGGAAGCCGACGACTCGAGGAAAGGAGGCGGGCGGCCAAAACAAAGCTGTTGCTGCAAAGTTCGACCCCAAGTGAGGAGCGCCGAGGGCGGCGCTCGAATGGGTGGGGGAGAATGACACGGGCCGAGGTTTTCGTGCCCCAGCCGGTCGATCATCAGGCCGGAAAATACCCCAAGACTTGCTATTTTTGGGTCCCCTAGGGTTTTTCTAGGGTTTTCATCTAGAGTTTCTAGAATACTCCGGAAATGGGTAATATTGTAAATATCCCGAGTTTCCAGAATGTTCCGTACTTATGACGGTGGTTAGGGAGTCGGTAGATGGAATCTGAGCCATCAAATCTAGGAGAGATCCAACGGTTGTAATCTGAGGCCCTCTACTATATAAAGAGGCGTCCTCCTTCTCATTTCATCAATCCACCAGAAATAGAAAGGTCTTCTCCCAAAATCTCTCTCTCTAGAACTTCCTCTCTCTATGCGATCCGAGTTAGAAAAGGCTTAGCTTAGGCGCTCCAACGATCCCAGGATGCCTAAGTCGCCGCACGAGTCGGCCCTCTGCAACCGACCCGTGACACATGCATGCCTTTATTGCAGATAATTCTTTCATCCAAGGAATATCTGCTTGCCTTTTCTCACATAATTTCTTGAATTCAAGGCATGCTTCTCTTAAACATGATGCTCCAAAGGCATTTGCAAAGGAAATAAATTCATTCGTATCATCCATATCAAATCCGGCAGCTCGTCCACGAGCATATGACATCGCTTGTGATTTAAGGAGCATCGCTTTCCGAGATTCCAGAAGGTGTTGAAGACAAAGCCTTGAGTTTTCCTCTTGTGGGAGATCATTCACTTCAACAATTTCACTTTGTAGCTTAGAAGAATCAAGCAACTTCGTTATACTTAAGTTCGCAGCCATAGGGCTTCCGTCATCTCCTTGTCCAACTTTTGAAATCTTGTCTTTCACGAATTTGAGGTGCGAGATGAAGAGAATGAAGAGAACAATGTCACAACTCTTAAAAGTGAAAAGTGAAAATAAATTGACTCAAATTAGATTTTTTAGGCCCGATTCGAGATTATGCTCGTGAAGGAACACATGACCCCGAATTGGATTTTTCAAATTTGTGATGGCCAGCATGAAAAGGAATCTAAAAGAAAAATATTGACTATTTTCATGTATTTTTATGGCCTCAAATGTTATTTTTATGAATTTTGAAGTGTTTTTATATTTTTCAAAAATATTAAAAAATATAAAAAAAAAATATGAAAAATCACTTTTTATTCAAAATTGATTTTCTAAGCTTGGCCAAGGTCTCCAAAGTCAAATTTTCAATTTTCTCATTTTTTTCTTGATTTTCTATGAATTTTCGAAAAAAAATACAAGAAAATACTGAAAATTTATTTTTTTGGTCAAAATTGATTCTTTAGAATTGGCCAAGGTCCCCAAAGTTGATTTTTTAATTTTATAAATTTTTATGAATTTTTCATTAATTTTTTAAAGAAAAAAGGTTATTAAAAATCAGGTATTAACACTATGACTTAGTGAACTCCACTCACATCCGAAAAAGAACTCCCCATTCTCTTTCTCTCGTTCAACTCCAATTTCAACACCTTAGTAGATTCGCTTCACATCCGCAATCCCTCTTCTAAACCCCTCGTTTGCAACTTTGTCTCTCTTTCGAGAAGCCCTGTTCTCACAGAATTTGCTTCTGGAGAACATTGTTGCACCCTTCTCTCTCTCTCTCTGTGCGCCTCTATATAGTTGACAGAAACACGAAAGCGCGTGGGTCGGTTCCAACTTTCCAAAGCAGTACCACGTCGAACGATCACGACGCACAACGAAGGGAACGTTAAATTTGTTTCCTTTGGGAGGGGCTACGAACGAATGGTACCGGAACTGAATCGAGCTCGAAGCTTTGCACGTGTCCTGGGATCCTCAGTGAAGCTTGTTGCTATATAAAAAGAGATATGAGTGCAATTCGACGCGGGATTAGGTTTTGATTCGCACGTTGGACGCATTCCATTTTGGTTATCCGTTTACGATGACCATGACCAGTTATGGGGTAGAGATCGCCTTTGCTGGGGAAGGTGGGGGAGAGAGGAGAAGAAGAGGAAAGAAGACGAGGGAACGAATTATCGAGGCAGATGTTAATGAGCTTAAACTAATGTATTGGACGAATTATTTCAGCACACTGAACTTAAGGGAAACGATCGATTTCCAATAGTGTGTGTGTCTCTCTATATATATATATATATATTATATTACACGTACATCGATATTCCCTATGTGGCAACGAGGAAGATATTGGGTTTCATGTGCCAGCAAAGCTCGTTGGCCCAATTCTATGCAGATTATCTTGTTTTAGGCAGATTTTCTATTATGTTCCTCTCTAATTCCTGACGCCCGAAGAATACTAAAGTTATCACAACAAATAGAGCGAATATATCTACGTAATGCTTCTATCAATCTTTACACTTGGGCACACATCATGCTCCCAAGAATCAAGTGAGGACTCGGAAGTGGTAAGACTGGCATTGTTGGTGGACAATTGGCCAATATTTTAGCACATGTACGCGCATCAAATAGGTTATCTTGATCAAGTTTGGATGGGTTGTAAATGGTCCGATTCAAATCGACCTATTTAAACTAATTTTAAGAATCCATATCTGACCCGACTTGGGCTCCATTCTTCGCAATCTTTCTCCTTAAATTGTTTCTTCTTAAAAATGGGCGACTCCATAGTTCAGCTTGCGGAGTCAGCGAGAGAACTAGGGGGTGGGGTTATGAATGGGGTCGTGAAGTTAGCTGTTAAGGAAAGGGTGGTGTATCTTGCCCGGATGATGAGCAACACCCTCGCTAAAACTATGAATATGACCATTAATTTGTGCTCAATGTTTGATACCCCTCCATGTGAAACATCAATATTGTTCAAGATGTTGATATGAATATAGAACTGGAGAAATTGGAAATGACTTTGACACACCAATGTCCCGAAGCCTCGAAGGGGAGATAAAACAATCGAAATAACCGTGCAGTGTTCTTCGTAAGAATAAAATAGATGATGGTTCTATCGAAATACTTGATTGCATAATTTTTACGAGTTTTAAAGTTTGATCCCAAAGTTTTATGACTTAATTACAATTTAGTACAAGCTTGTAGGTTTTATGTGCATTTGTCTCATCCTTCTTTCAAACTCTGTTAACAAGGCCTTCAATGTACTTCCCATAACGGTGCCATGATTGTTTGAAAATGATGGTGCAATTTTAATCACACTTCCTTTCCTTGTTTTTTCCATGCTGACCTCACATGCTCTTTTGATCTCCAGCCCATCTTTCTCCTCGGGACTTTTCATTTTCCGCACAAATTTTTCTTTCTAATTTTACTATTTTTAACAGCTTAATTGTTACGCAAAGCTTGTCAAGTTTTATGAGACCGCTGCCAACTGTTTTAAAAGTTTAATTTATTATTGAAGGGTTACAATGTGAAGATAACAGTATAGAATTATGATCTAATTTTATATCCCGTTTTAAACTTTTTACACTTGATTATGATCTAATTTTATATATAGAATAAGTTCATGTCAATTACATTGATCATAACTGATGAGAAACCTATAACTGTATTAGAGTTTGACTGCTTCCATTTTATGGATCCGGCTGTGAATTTGTCCCTAGAGACGATATGAACGAGAGTCCAAAAAAAAAAGATTTTTAAACTAAATAAATTGCATTCGCGTAGACGATCATCTACGCTCAATTTTGCCCGACTCCAAATGTATGGAAAGATATTTTTCGTACATTTGAAGAAGGTTTTGTGGGTGATCCATCACGGGCGGATTTCTTTTTTCCGCCCGTGATGGATCGCGCTCAAAAACATTTTTAAATGTAGGAAACACATGATCTTGAGTGGGGGCAGAATTCAGCATAGAGGATCATCCCCGTGAGCACATTTATTTAGTTTAGAGCTCTCTCTTGGACTCTGGTTTATATCCTCTAATGTTTTCTCGTCCAAGGACGCGAGGCTGCTACTTATGGTTTTTTTTTTTTTTTTTTTTTTTGAGTTTTAGAACAACAGGCGGCTATGGCGAAAGGTGGCAGCTAGTGGTCTGCTCGCTCGTGTGCTCATCAGCGCGGACGCCGACAATGGCCTCACCTCGAAGAAGATGCGCGACCTGCTGATTAAGGCCGGACTCGGGCAGGACGAGCTGACCTTCCGCTTCTGGCGGGTGGTGCCAAGGTGAAGGAGATGGTGAAGACAAGCCGGAGTGGGAATAGCAGAGTCTGTGAGTGAGCCCTTCGCGTCATTTCATCTGCTCGATGGAATGAGCTCATCACCTTCGCACCATTAAACACAAGCTGCGGTGAAACCGGAGTAATCCCTGCGTTTAACACACAAACAGGCCGAACCTGCGCTATAGATTTACTGGGGTATTTTTCCTAAAATGAATTGGAAAAACCTTTTTCACAGAAAATCGACATTTATTTCTACCAAAAGCCATACTATCCTTTTCGTCTCAAGGCTCTATTCCTTCAATCTGGTGGGGAATTTCATCCTATCTCCAACTACAGAAGATAGCCACAAAGATACATTTGTCGCGAGCATTTTATTGCAAGCAATTAAATGACCTAAATTAAATGCCATGTTGAATCTATTGCTCATCATTACTTGCTTTTCTCCTCCACGTGATGTGATTACTTCAGCAAGATCATTTGCGTATTTTACACAAACATTTGGTGAGCATAATACTGAGAATAGTTATGACAGTTTGGCCGTAATAGTTACTACAGAGGCGGTCCATGAAATAATTACTACATTTTTAACTATCATATGGATTACACTGTGACAGCCATTAGGTAGGCAAATGGTGTCATAGGCAGTCAACATGTAATGGACCTGTAACGTAAAAAAAAAAATGACTGCGACCAAAATGCGCTGTATATTTCGTGGGGGGGACCATAGTCCGTGCTGCATTGATTTGCCTATAAATAATGCAACTTCGTTTTTTGTGGAATCGGTCGTCGACCACGTTCCAAACGAGCAATATTGATGTCGTACGGGGATGCATTGTTTCTAATCATTCGTCAACTGGACTTTGTCCTTGTTTGATTTATTGTATTTTCAACGATGGGCAACCGTAAAGGACAAAGTAACCCATTGCATGGTCCGCCACTCCACCTAATTCCTAAGACGATGTTGGGTTAACCCGTTGAACTTAATGATGGTGGCTCAAATAGTGCTGAAAATATGATAGAGTCAATTCACGAAATGGATTTTTGAAGTTACGTGATAAGCCCTTATCGGTACCCTAACACGTCGCACTTACGTTATTGCACCCTTAACAGTTATTCTATAAATGATAATTCCTTTCAAGAATATATATGGATAAATCAACGCACGATGAATCAAAGTTTTATTTTAGCATACTCCCAGTCGGTTTTCAAGATTTTCCTCTAGGGTTCAACGCGGCCGCCATTGGAGTTGTCTATCCCTCCGCTTTTACTCTCTTCCCCTATCCCTGTCACCCTCCCTTTCCATCCCTCTTCTTCTCTGCGTTCCCATCTTCAAGTTTTTTTTTTTTATTTTTTCGGCCTTTCTCTCTCCCCCTAGTTTCGGAGTTTTTATGTGTGAATGAGTAAATGTGAATATTAGTTCGACCATTCTTCCGGTCCTTAACCATCGAGGAAGATATTCGAGAAGTGGCTCCATAGTCTATTTGAAATTAGGATGCCCTTCCCTCGTTATTTAGATTTTGATTTAGATTCGGAATCTAGATCGAGATATATATCGAGGAGTTTCCACAGGTTTTTGATCTGTGCTCTTTCAACATATTGATTTTGGTATTACTGTTCGGCGATGGTAATGGCGACGTCGAACCTAGATGCAGGCCGCAAGTCTTTGCAAATGTCATGAAAGATCTTGGCGTGTGCTCGTTACTGGAACTAGTGATTGGTGCTGGTTGTTTAAAATGACAAATCTAATCTTAAGAGATGAGAATGTGTTTTTAGGTTTAGATTGTGTTTCCTTAAATGCTTTCTCGTATTTACTTTGTTCTGCAGTAACTTAAGATTTTCTAGGCTTTAGATCCTTTAATGTAACTATCGACTATTATTCTACTTAATAAATGAAAATTTTCTTTCGACAAAAAAAAAACATGGTCGAATTCTTTTCTTAGGTGAAAACAATCGTAATGGTGAGCGTGAGAATTAGTTCTATTTGATGCTTTTGATCTTTACTCTAAAGGAAATTAAAAATAGAAAAAGAGAAATTGGTGTGTTCATCAGCTAGTTTCTTATAAAATAAATAAAAACTGTTTCGAGAACCATAAAAGCATGATGACAAAAAAAAAATTGTTTATGAGTATTCTATGATATATACGAAATCAACCAACAGATGGGCCTTCGACAAAAAATAAAAATAAAAATAATCAACAGATGGGCCCAGCATCCTCGTCGGACAAGACGGGGGTTGCTCCTAAACACATCGCAGCCGTTCATCAATTCTGCATCTACAATCCAGATTCAATAATCGGCAGAAGCATTAAATGATGAAAAAAAAAAAAATCTCCGTCAGCTGCATCCTACGGTCAAAGGAGCAACGTTCCCAATCCAACCGCTACGATGGCCCTCGCCGCCCATCGCGACCCCGAAGAGCGGGACTCACCGCCGTCGCTGGTTTCTCTCTCCTGCGAAGGGGACGTCGTCGACGCCGACCCGTTGTAGTTGGGGTTGCTGCCGTAGAGCACCTGAATCCCCTGAATGTCGTCCGTCGCCAGCTCCACCTTCCTCGTCTGCGACTTGATGGTCGGGTACATGATCGAATCCTCCACCGACGAGTGCCCGAGCCCGAGGAGGTGGCCGATCTCGTGCACCGCCACTGACTCCAGGTCGACCGCCGTCGACACCGACGACGCCGTCACGTCCCCGGTGACCACCCATTCCTCGTCCCCGTCCAGGTGGAACCTCCCGTTCGGCGGCGAGAACGCGTGCGCCAGCGTTCCCAGCACCCCGTCGAACGGCTCCCCGTCGCCGTGGTCCCCACTGAAGAACCCGATCTTGATGTCGGCGGCGGCGAACGAGTCCGTGGCCGTGAACGTCAGGGGCGTCACGGCCGACCACCGCTCGAAGGCGCGAGAGAACACGGCCTTCACCTCGTCGGAGAGCTGGTTGGCCGGCTGGAACGCGTAGGTCAGGTCGATCTGGCCGTCCGGCCAGCGCGGAGTCCCCGGGAAGAAGGTGTAGTGGCCGACGGCGTGGAAGTGCGAAGCGTTGACCAGCGCCTCCTTGCCTGAGTTCATGGCCGTCGACCCGTTGACGATGTCGGGGTTGCCGCAGCGGGGCCGGACGATCTGCTTGAGCGTGGCGTCGTCGAGCTGGCCAGTGGGGTCGAGGTTGAAGTTGCGCTGGTAGGTCTTGATGGCGGACTCGAGGGCGTCGTCGAAATCGTCGGTGAAGTTGGAGGGGGAGTCCCGGATGTAGCCGAAGTAGCGGAAGTACTTCTTGAGTTTGGCGAGGCCTTCGCGCCTCTCGCCGGCGTGGCAGCCGGAGAAGTTCTGAAAGGCGTTCCAGGCGGCAGAGGAGACCTTGGGGAGCAGCGAGGGCGGTACGGAGGATATATTGGGGAGGAAAAAGGCCGAAACCAAAGCCGACGGCGGCGGCGCGAGGGCCAAGCAAACCACCGTCGCCAAGAGGCGAAGAAACCCCATCTCAATTGGGTACAATTGCTAAGCTTGTGTGTGTTTGGGGGAGCGGTTGGAAACTTGAAAGAGGAGGAGAGATTTTGGGGCGCTTCTTATGGGAAATGGTAGAGAGGGAATTGGGAAGAGATGGGTCGGAAGCCTGCGTGCCAAAGCAGGCTAAAAGATGGAGGTTTTCTCCAAGGGGGTCGCTGTTGTTGAGTTCGCCTTTGACCTTTTCCGCGGGGAGTGTTGTCGTCTGACTTTTCTTGGGTACGAAAGCGTGTACGAGAGCCAGTGGAAAACGACGGCGTTTCTGATGCTGCCGCGCTTGAGGAGGAGGAAGATGACAGATCCATCTTCCTTCCACGAAATATCAAATCCAACAGAGAGAGAGAGGTCGACTTCATCGGTTTGACTCCGTTAGGGTTTGGCCGAGTGGGGACGGTGGGAAAGCCAAAACACCTTCGGAAGGATCGACCCGGCATCACTTCGAACTTTCCATCGTCCCTTTCGATTCAGGGGAAAGTGTTGTTTAATAGAGACTGCGGAAGCTTTTGGTCAACGAATTTTCAATTCATTTTTCAAACAAGACGGCGTCATTTTGTGTGAAGGCGGCGGCCATCCCCGTTTTGGGTCGTACGGGGAATCCGTTGACACGAAGCTAACGCAAACAATGTCATCAGAGATTGGAATTTAATTGCACGATAGAAATTTTTACTATTAAAATGAACCATCATATATAAGTTCGGCTTAATATCACCAAATATCTCAAATTGATGCATTCGTGTCACCATTATCCTCAACTAATTTGCATGTTCACAAAAAGCACATATACCCCTTTTACCCCCCAAACTAAATTTTGCATCCAAAAAATTGTCAGGTGGTATTATTATGATAAATTTACCAACATTTTAAAGCAAAATTAAGACAAATTAGGGATTTCGGCAAATTTTGGAAACCTAAGGGAGCTTTTAGATTAAAATTAGCAGGTTTTAGTAGATCTCTCGATCTCAATTCTGTTTTTTTCCCCCTTTATTTTTGGCTACCGGTGATGATGTTGTTTTGGATACTAATTTATCTTGAATTTTCATGTTAGATCCACATCATATCTCGATCATCCAATTTATTTGCTACATGCCACTTTGCAATTCGAATTAGAAATCTGGATAGAAGTTAACATATGATAAATTGCCGTAGATGCATCAATTTGAGATATTTTATGACATGAAAATTAATTTTGATTAAATAAAGCACAAGTATATCGCTTTGGAATATTTTATTGCTTGATTTTTTTTGTCAAAATATTGCTTGAAAATAAATTTGGATTTTTTTGTCGAAAAAATTAACTTGCATTAAACATGATACGAATGGACTAACTCGAGATTTTTTATTTCAAAGCTTCCGAAATTACTTTGGAACCCGAAACCGAGGCCGGTTCTAGTTCTATTTCGAAATTGATCCGCCTTTTACATTTGCATAAAAACCGAAGTTTCATAATTATGTATAAAATTATATAAATTTTCTTACCAAATGTATGTTGATCAAGTGATTGTGTAATTTGAAAAGAGAAGAAGATGATTCGTGTTTGGCGATCTTTGCCGGGAGAGTTGGTCGAAATTTTCCAGAAAATTTCCTGCAAATTACACGTGGAAGCAAATTTCGCCTTGCTCCGGGAACTCGTTCCAGAAGGAGACGGCGAGTGCGAGCCGAGCAAAGAATCAGAGAGAGTCCGAGCAGGCCGAACACCCCATGGGAAAAAATGGCGCCAAAGCGAAAGAAGAAAGAAGAAATTCCTCCATCCGATCCCAACGGCATGTTCTCCGGGATGGTCGTTTTCTTGGTCGAGTCCGGAGTTCAGCCTCGCCGTTTGCAGGTCTCACTTTTTCTTTTTCTTACACCGCCATAAAATCCTCACCTGTTTTTGTGATCCTGAGTCAGTCAATCCCTCTCTCTTTCCCTCTCCCCCCTTTGGGTGTGTGGCTACAGATTTGGAAGCAGAAGCTCACTCAAATGGGGGCGAATCTAGTGGAGAAGCCGTCCAAAGGGGTCACTCACGTTCTCGCCACCGACGCCGACAAGCTTCGGCGACAACTCGGCGAGCAACAGTTGGAGCGTTTCAAAGGGGTTCGTTGAATCTATTTCGTTTTTGACCCGGACCCGCGTCACTTTTCGGTGTTGGTTTGGTTTTGCAACTGAACGGAGGCTTTGAAAGCTATTCAGGCGGGTCCGCCTTCTGTCGAATTCTGTAGAATCTAGAACGAGAAAACATGTTGAAAATGGTGGGTTTTCAAAATTATACAAAGTGATGTCACTGATGTCAATGGGACATGTTCGAGCATTCAATTAGAATTTGCTATCGGCGAGTGGTGCCAAAGTCCCAAAACGCTGCTCATCTTGTTTTAGCACAACATTCAGGGGTGGCATTGCAATGGGTTCTGCTTGCTTGCTTCCTTTAGAAATGCTTGGAAGCACAAGGTTGCATTTTTCTTCGTCTTGGTCCATGTACTCGATGTACTATGCCCAAAGAAGTCATATGCTACATTTTCGTAACCAGGATTTGGATGGTTGGTCCTGATCAGGGGTGAAAGGATGTTAAATTCAACATAATTTGCAGCAATTAGTGTTCTGCAAAATGATTTTTCGCTGGAAGCATTTTGACAAAAAGGATCCTGTATGAGATTGTGCTGATGTCAGGATGTCATAAGTAGCATGGTGTGATCCAAATACCTTGAGTGGAAGGGTCGGTACACCTGCAGTACTCACTCATCCTGACCAAGGACTTAAATGAATGAATGCCATCTTCTATATCCAGTAATGATCCGTATAAACGCAAATGTCTAGGAAAGTACTGGGGCATGGTATGATAATTATCTTAGTCAAAAAAATAAAGATATGACGTACTGTTTTAGCTCTCTGTCCCAATGGAATTGCAAATCCATTAGATCTCTCTTTTATGGTAAAAATGCTCTCTTCAGAAATGAAGAGATGTAGCCGTTACATCTGAACACAATGAGGATTGCAATTGAACAAATGGTTGGAAGTTGTATCTCATATTGAAACACTTCAAATTATGCTGTCAAGTAGAAATAAGCTAAAATGCTGCTTCAAGCTACTTCACAAACTAAGCTTCCCATGTTGCTAGCTTCCAAACTATTGAAAATAGCAGGAACATGAATCACTTCACAAGATGCACATATCAGATGTTTGTACTTTTTAGATTGACTTATTGCCCTTCCCTTCTGCAGAGAATTCTTCTTTACCAATGGCTAGAGGAGAGTTTGAGATCAGGTGAAAAGGTCTCTGAGGATCTTTACGATCTGAAGTTAGACTTAGAAAAGGAGAAGACACCAGAGACGCCTTCAGTTCCTAAACCAGCTGATGGAACCGTAAGTAAAGGTGATGAATCATCACAAGGTGAAAGCATTAGGTCTTCTCCTCAGGAAAATGCAAAAGAGAATGACCTGTCTGAGGCGATAAGTAGCCGCAGCCTGTCTGATGACTCGAGCCACTCTTTGGATGCTGGTAATACCAGCCCAGGCCTCTCTGACATAACATCCAAGAGTGTGAGTTCTAGAAGCCAATTATCCTAATGTGCTTATGCAACACTTCTCCCTCCTCGTTTTCATCTATCTTACGTTGGTCCAAACAATGATAGAAAATGATTTAAATCAGAACCATAATCATGAAGAAATTTGCTCTAATCCTTTTTAGAGCTGAATAATTCTTTTGTGGCAATTAAGGGTGGGTTGCAGCAGTCTTCTTTGATATACAGTCCACCTGATCTGAACAGGAATGTAACTGAGATTTTTGGGAAGCTCATCAATATATATAGAGGTGACATTCATCAACTTCCTCAGGTCTTTTCATCAGGAATGGTCTTGAAGAACCTAATAACTCTGTTGGTTTGACCACAGCACTTGGTGATGATCGGAGATCATTTAGCTATTACAAAGCTATACCTGTAATTGAGAAGTTGCCCTTCAAGATTGAAAGTGGGGACCAGGTGAAAAACCTTCCGTCAATAGGGAAGGCATTGCAAGAACATGTGAGTTGCCATTTTTAGCCAGAGAGATTTTTTCGAACTCTTTTTTGGGTTTATTGGCGTAATTCATTATGGTAGTTCAATTGGGAAAATCCAAGGGATTGGTAGTCTTATTTGGTCAATGAGTGCTAAAATGACATTTGCTTGTTCTTCTTTTTTGAAAATGGAGTGATTTTCTGGTTGTTGAATTTTGTAAACCATTGATGTAGCTGAAGTCAAAACTCTGCTTAGCTTGCTATGTGAGGGGTTGTTATTTTGAGTATTTTGCTTGTTTCTAGAACAGTATCTTTAAAAGAGAGCAGGCACTGATAGTTCTAACTTGCAGATTCAGGAGATAGTGACTACGGGCAAGTTGTCTAAGTTGGAGCACTTTGAAACAGATGAAAAGGTAAACAAAGAGTTCATGCAAAGGTTGACATTCCCATTTAACTATTCTTCCAGTGATATAGTACCACTCAATAAATCCTGGTGCTTGCATATTTGAGCAGTTTCCATTCTTTGTTTCCAGTCACCGAGTGCATCAATGTAGAGACTGTATTGCAACATTTGCAGCAACCCAAAACTGTTTGACTAATTTCTGTATTGAGATAATATCCCTTGGTTTCATAAAAATATGATTGGCACATGAAGCTGAAGTACTGTGTTGGTGTTTCTGAAAATACATGAATTTTGCCTTAAATTTTCTTATCTCGTTGTTTCCATACTTACCTATTCCTTGCTCTTTCACATCTATCATGCACATACATGTTCGCCAATGCTGGGTCTATTCCTTTTGAGATTATCCCGGTCGGTGTCCACTTGAGAGAGGAAATGAAGTACATATGTAGTTAATTTCTTCTGTTTCATCTCATTCTAGGTGCGGACAATCAGTTTGTTTGGTGAAGTTTGGGGGATTGGTCCGACAACTGCGCTGAAGCTGTATGAAAAAGGATACCGGGCACTTGATGAGCTGAAGAAAGAGGAGTCATTAACACATGCTCAGAGGCTAGGTCTGAAATACTTTGATGATATAAAGCAGAGGATTCCACGTGATGAGGTATTCTTCCTAAAAACCAGTACCTCCTGTTGAAAGAATGATTTAGGATGATAGGTGGGCATATATGACCTAACCTAAAAGTTGGAGTTCTATGAGCCCCTACGGGGACTAGGAAAGGAGGAAAACATATAGAAGATTGGATATTAAAGTTGCAACTTCTGGTTTTACTTTATATGTTACTCATTTTTCCCCAATTTCCTAGGTTCAAGAGATGGAGCAACTTCTTCAGAAAGCAGGTGAAGATGTCTTGCCTGGGGTGAGCACAATAAATTTTACTACTCGATTTTCGTATTTGAGGAATTAAAATTTTTGATTGGACGCATATATATAATTCTGCAATAGCCTCTGTATCCAACCTCAATGTGCTACTGCTTAAGCAGGACTTCTTTTCATATTTAGCGAGGAAGAATCACTTTCACCTGCAGAAATATGATACTGCTGAGAAGATTTTGGCTCTGTGGGAAATTGGATCTCTTGGTGATGTTGATATCCTATCCATGGCCAGTGTCAAAATAATTTTTTAAACTGCTCATCTCTGGGTTCTTTTTAGCTTGGCACAGATCTTTTCATCTTCATTTGTGGACTACTTTGTATCAGAGAGCTTAAAACTTCTTTGTAGGCCATAATTAATATATTCTTCTCTGGCCATGTTGTACCTGTGTTCTTCATATGATTGGATTTAATAAAGCAAATGAACTGGTAAACAGTTTGACTACGTGGCATTTTGATTGATGTTGGAGGCATCCTACGGAAGTAGTTTAAGTACATTGAGATTTGATTTCTTACTATCAATTCACAATCTGGAGACTGGCTATGTGCTCATTTAAGTGGAATGTAAAGGGTGATGCGGTAAAGCGAGTAGTTTATTAGCCTTTTCCTCCTTTTTATTCCAAAATTTTGCCTGCTGGTAAGGATTTAGGATCTTTTGTTTTTTTTTTTCTCAAATCTTTGCACATGTGCCTTTAGATATATATATGTCTTTGTACGTGCATACTTACGCATTAAAAGAAATTATTATGTCATTCACATCAACAAGTTCATGTAATTTTTGGCATCTTTCAACATTTTACCACTTCTGTGAGCTATGCATGTACTTATAAGTATTCATATAAGATACTTGCCATGTTGCTAATTTGGTATAATTTGTCACACTGACACCTTTCAACCAAGTATGTGAGTAGGATACATATTTAACATGTTTCGTTAACAAATATGCATGAATCCTATAAGGGAGAGAGGAAATTTGGAAGAGAATACATAAAAATTTAAAATTTTCATCCTCTCCTTCCCTTAAAAAATTTGAAATTTTCCTCATTTTTTGTCCAGACTTTTATTCCCCCGTTTTGTTCCATTTGCCAAAAGTAGCATAAGTCTAATTCAATGCCTCCTGACTTTCACAGTACCTAATAGGTTACTCAAGGCAACCACATTATGAAAATGTTAAGACGTGTGCATATAATGACCCTTGCCTGTTTGGTAGTGCAATACTTCATATTTAATAGGTTCTTTTCATTGATAAATATAACTAACACAATCTACCATAAAAATAAAATCTTAAGGTACATATGATTTATAGTCAGTCATATGTCAATAGTGAATCTAATGTTACTTTGCAATCAATTAATCAATAATTTCTTTGACAGTAAGAATTGAATAAATGAAAGTTTAAACCAGCCACATAAAGTTAGTCTATTACAGAAGACTAACATATGAAAGTTTAAACCAGCCACATAAAGTTAGCCTATTATAGAAGACTAACATAGGACACTTTCCTTAAGTGTTCAAATATATTTTGAACTTCAAAGGGTTGCTCAATCGATGAGCGTGTTAATCTTCGTTGCTTAAGGCCCGAGTTTAAGGCCTGAGTTCGAATCATCACGGTGGGAGCATTCTCTTAGACTAGTTCCAGGAGCGAACACCTGTGTCTGGGATAATTACCAGCTGTGTGAGATGTAGGCAATGCCACAACTAATCGGGATTTTTGGCTATGCATTGGCCGCTTGCATAGCCTTGGATTCCCTATTGTAAGCCTATAAATAGTGATAAAATTTATTTCAACCAATTCAACCCCCTTATAGTTGCCTGCTTTTGGGACTAACATATTTTACACTTCTAATAATGAGATTGCTTTTTGCTTACCTATGCATCGCATGGGCATTTTCTAGTTATATTAATATTTTATCTTCCATGCAGCATACGTGCTCGATTGGTGGTAACTTGTACATATTTTCTTTTTGTACCAAATCTAGTTGCTCTGCTGTTTCTATGGATGATGCCTTAACAGACATTTGTACTTGACAAAAGCAATAGGCAGAAATTGATATCTCATTTAACTTTGTGTATAATACTTTTAAGGTGGTTGTTGTGTGTGGAGGATCCTATAGACGTGGGAAAGCTTCTTGCGGCGACTTGGATGTGGTAATTACTCATCCAGATGGAAAGAGGTATCAAATCCTAGGTCATTTGGGTTTGCTATGGAATTTGCATGTTTCCACATCTCAAGGAACCGAGGAATATTTCTTATCTGGTTGAACTTGTTACAGATGAGTGGTTGCAGAAAACATTGTCTTGATTAACTTTGGATCTTGTTGAACTTACGGTAATTAATAGCCTCTGAAACCTCAAAGCTTTCCCCTGCCTTTTTGTGACGGTGTAGAAAGAGCAGTCAAGGAAATTGTGTACTCGAGTGCTTTAAAAAGAGCAGAACCTCGCTCTGTTTCTCAAGAACCCAAATATACGGATCTTACAAGTCAATCGACATATGTTTATATTAGATTGTTGTTGCAAACTGACAGAACCCTCATCTTATTAGTTGGCTCATGATACAGATAGCTTGTATTTGGTCTGTCAACTGATCACAGTGATTGCTTCAATTGAACTGTCAAGTTCTCTCTTTTGATTGTATTACTGTTGACGTAATTGTGCTTGCCGTTGTGCTCTGTGATAGGTATAATTCTGGCTTTGTTTCTGAAAGCTGATCTGATTTTCTGTCTCCAGTCACAGAGGTTTTCTAAAGAAGTATGTGAAGCATTTGAAGGAGTTGGGGTTTCTAAGAGAGGATTTGATTTTTAGTACTCATAGTGAGGAGGTAAGTTTGTTCAAAAGTGTCCACACACTAGCTGGTGCTAGACCTCGCAGAAGTTAAGCTAATTGAAAGCTAATAATAGAATACTGAATTGTGAGGTATATAATCAATGCTAATTATATGAAGTTAAGTTAGTTGGTGTCTTGTTTCAGTGATTTTAAGTTGTACTCAAAATAAAAACAGTCTGTAGCGTATACAAGTGAAAAAGGGTCTAAAATTATGCCTTCTGCCGCTGCATTTTGCATATAGTTAGTACCCTAACCAGATACAGTCTGAAGCATTTTTCATCTTTGATTGAATTCCTGTATTAGGATTATCAAGACAAGAGACAAAGCCATTACTGCTTAGAAATTGCGATTGTTAGGGAGAAAATTTTGATGAAAAAGAAAAATTAAGTGGAGGGAATGAACTTTCTTGGCTGAACTTTACGGACATAAGTGATGCTTCCACATCTGTGATTTATTTCGTTGTGCTGGCATATTGTCTATGTGCACTCTCTGCTTTCGTACTTTCTTATGGTGCTATTTCTTTTCTTCTTATAACAACATGCCCCTGATATTCGTATTTAGCAATCTCGGCAGGGTACTGACTCTGGTGTTGATACATATTTTGGTCTTTGCACCTATCCTGGAAGAGACCTGCGTCATCGAATAGATTTGAAGGTACTTGACTAATGTTGACCCTGATTTTCATGTATCTCGTGAAGTCTGATATGTGGCACTCAAGTTACTGCTTGGCCATGTTTAATGTACCGCCACATATGCAACTCAGTTGTTCCAAAGTGTCACTTTGCGAGGGATGAAAGGATTGTCCGACATTTTTTCTGGGTCAAACCCTGCCTTCCTTTACATTTATAATCTTCTGTCATCTGAAATTTGTCACTTCACCATGGCTTTAGGTTCAATCTGAGCTTGAATATCCTTTTGTCCATATATTTAGGTATATCCCCGGGATATATATGCATTTGGACTGATAGCTTGGACTGGGAATGACGTCTTAAACAGGAGGTATGTTCAGCAATTCGGGAAGATGTGATACTTGATCTCTGAGTTTTTGGAATCGATTACATGTGAAAGCTGAGAAAGGAACATCAATTGAGCTGAGCTTTTGAGTCTTGTAAAGATGTTCCTGTAGCTTATTGAAGAGTTGCTGAGACGGCAGAGGTTTCTACTATTGCCTGCATGACAGCAAGCACAAACTAGTTGGACTTACATCTGAAGAGGAACATCTACTGTGCTCCTGGATTAATTTCAAACTCTTATAAATTTTCTTTAAAGTGATCCCAACAGTGTTCGAGCAGTCAAGTAATTCAAGATGAGTGATCCATGGTTGACCAATGTTTCTATAACTGTATCATCGATCAACTGGATTGGTGTCTGCTAGCTGGTTGAACCGATAAAAAACTGTACCAGAAGCTGGACTTGCACCCGGTCGAACCAGTACACCATAAACCTCTGTTCATGATTACCAGGCAATTAAACTTGCCATCTAGAACAAGCACTAGAAGTTATATCTCTGACAGTCAAAGCATCCCAACGCATTGAAGCCGATAGGATGATGTGATTAATAGAGAAATATGCCATTTTCTTTAGATAAATTGCACGCTCTTCATTCCAGCCATTGTAAAGAAGCCCTGCTATTTGATTCATATTTCTGGTGCAGGTTGAGGTTGCTGGCAGAATCTAAAGGATTTAGACTCGACGATACTGGGCTCTTTCCTGCAACTCATGGTTCGGGTGGAAAACGGGTAATTTCTTAGTCCTTGTGCCCTCATATGGTGCTTCGTGATGTCTTCGATGGTTCCTTATGCACGGTGTGCCTTTCTCTGTTGCAGGGTTCAAAGGGAAGCACAAGCATAAAACTGTATACAGAAAGGGAGGTTTTTGATTTCCTGGGTTTCCCTTGGTTGGAGCCTCATGAAAGAAACTTATAAGGCAGATGGTTGTTCTTCGGCTGTACATATGTAGGACGCCGAGGCTAAAAGGATGGAGAGGGCGAGATGTAAATACAAGGATTGACATGAAAACTTTGCTCAGTTGTACAGCACAAGGCTTTACTGGATTTCATGTCAATCCGAGTTTTCCCTGATTTTGTTGATCTCAAGTCGTAAATAAAAGTTTTGGATTGGAGGCGTTTTGTTTTCCGTGGAGCTTGAAAATGCTGCTCTGTCAGAATGTTCATCGTGCTGCTAGAGTTCTCTTCAACTTGTTAACATGGATGTTACCTTGTCAAGGAGTGGAGGAATAAATTAATTGACTCTGTATATATACGTAGTTTTTTTTTATACATAGTAAATAATCAATTTCTTTTTGTTAACCATTTTATTGGTGAGGCTCTTTTTCCTTTTTATTTAAGTTTTATTTATTATTTTCTTGAAATATCTTATTCAGTTCTGTTAAAGTAGCTACATATTTCAAATTTTCACGAATTTTTTTGTTTAATACCATTAGTGATATTTTATGTCTTTTACTAAATAGTATTTCAGTTAATTTGGGTCTCTCTTATTTGTAATTTTTTTTACAGCAATTAAGAGTAAAAAACCTTCTAAAATGAGATGAAAACATACTTTTATTAAGTTAATTAGCAGATTTAACCTCCGTAATAAAGTGAAACTTCAGCGGTATTGTGCAATGGTTGACAGTTCAGGGGCAAACTGCTGTCACCTCAAAACCGAGAGTAGTTTTGTCTAACGTCAAGGAAATATTTTAAATAAGTGCCTTTAAATTTAAGTTAGACTCGTTTTCTCGAAAGATGGCTCATAGTGAATTTTGTCTAAAATAATGACATAAAATAGTTAATTTAGCTTCGAATGAGGGCGTAAAGTGGCTAAGAGTTAGCTCCATATAAGGATTTGAAGTGAGATTGTTTTTTCAAAAATGAATTATTGCGTCAAATAAGAGTTTGAAGTATCCAAATTAAAACGGTTCTTTGACAGTCCAATGGCGGTAGTTGTTTTTCTTTCTTTTTTGTTTTAACATTTCATTTCATTCGCTTCTTTGAAAAACGAGAGAAAAATATTCCGGCTCAACTTCAAACCAACTAACTTCAAAACAAACTAAACTTCAAATAACAAGAGAAATGATCAGAACAATATTATGGATTACATACTCAAAGAGCACATTTATAACTTCTTTACATCATATTTGGCGGTCGATTACCGAATTCATCTTTAATAACGAACATACACTGAGAATTCCATTTGTTTCTATGACTCACACGCATAAGTTTAGTTTTCCCAACACCATCATTGAGCAAAGCGAAAAGGTTGGACGAGTATAAATTTGACATTTATGAGTGTGAAATCTTTACGAAACTCTTCTAATCTCCTTCAAAGTTAGATTTGTACACTAACGAAACCCGAGGAGAGAGAAACCTCGAAAACATATATGCAAAAAACTCCAAATTTAAACTAGATCCAGATAAGATAGAAATCTTCCAAAAATAATAAAGAAAAGCTTCAAAATTTAAACTAAATCGGAAGAGAAAAGCTCCCAAACGGGGAGGAAAGCAAGATAAAAAAAGAAGAAGAAGATGATGAAAACAGCTTAAGAAAAAGAGAGAGAGAGAGAGAGAGAGAGAGAGCTAAAAAATGATACCGGCTAGGATTTGGAGAGGGTGGAGAGAAAGAAAGAAAGGGCCTAATACCCAAAAAAACCCCCAACTTTAGCCTTTGTCCCAATTATACCCAAAACTTTTTTTTGTCTCATAAAAAACCCCCAACTTTGGCCTTAGTCCCAATTATACCCAAAACTTTTTTTTGTCTCATAAAAAACCCCCAACTTTGGCCTTAGTCCCAATTATATCCAAAACTTTTTTTTGTCTCATAAAAAATCCATAATTTTTACTTTTGTTTCAATTCTACCGATCTGATACTCAAAAAATCCTCAACTTTAGCATTTGTCCGAATTATATCCAAAAAAACTATCGCATAAAAAAATTTCAAATTTTTACTTTTGACCCAATTCTACCACGCGTTCGGTTTATAATTACTATTAGTTAATTTTACGTTGCTTGAATTTTTTCATCAAACTTACCAATAAATTTTTAAAATTCAAAAACAACAGGTTTCAAAGATAGCAAGATCAGTAGATTTCAAGAATAGCAAGATTTGAGATTATTTATTTAGATAATCAAATCTCTACGACTAGCCATTTTTGGGCTGTTGAGTGCTGGGTATAATCCGAAACACACCACCTTAAATGGCTCTGTATCTCCCGATAATGTGTAGAAGAAGCATACAGTATAAAAGAAGTTAATAGATTTTTTCGTGTTAACTTTGCTGAGGTCTAATTATTTAACAATGTGGTAATGCTGTATATGATTAACTAATGGTTATTATGAATGAAAGAATAACTGCAGTATAATTTGGGTAAAAATAAAATTTTTGGATTTTTTATGAGCCAAAAAGAAGTTTTGGATATAATTGAGATAAATGATAAAGTTATGATGTTTTTTTTTTTGTATTAGATTGGTAGAATTGGGACAAAGCTACAGTTGTGGGTTTTCTTGGGTGTTAGGCAGGTAGAATTGGGACAAAAATAAAAGTTTAGGGTTTTTTATGAGACAAAAAAAGTTTTGGGTATAATTGGGACAAAGATTAAAGTTTGAGGTTTTTTTAGGTACTAGACCCAAAGTTGGGGGTTTTTTATGAGACAAAAAAAAGTTTTGGGTATAATTGGGATAAAGGCTAAAGTTGGGGGTTTTTTTGGGAATTAGGCCAAGAAAGAAATAGGTCATTTTTTTTCCCTTGACGCGTACGTCATTTTCAGCTTCATGATGTTTTTGTTGATATATAAGCACTTGAGTCGTACATGCAAGCCGGCCAACGAATATATGACGTCCCGGTGAGGTCAACTCTTATTTAAAGCTAAAGTTTCATTTTTTTTTTAGCAAAAATGAATAATTTAAAATAAAATTTGCAAAAAAAATGATAGTTTATATCGCTTAAAAAATAAATGAACAAGCAAGAAATTTGTCCTTCAAGAATATGTCCGGACATAAGTTTTTCTCAATAATGAGTTTTTTTTATTGGCTAATTATTTTAAGCAATTAATTTTAAAAATTATTTATTATTTTATTTATTTATTGCGAAACAAATGGAAATTAAGATGCTTTATCTTAAGTTTACCTGGGGGTAATGTCCACCATGAACCCATCTTGTCGGACCGGGACAACTTCCAATCCCACGGGAACAAATTGGAGTTACGGCCGCGCGGGTTTAGCTAAAACCCTGCGGTCTTCGTTTCACAGACGGATAGGACACCGGAAGAGAGAAGAAACGAAGAAGATGATGCTTTGGACCGTCTCTCCTCCGCCACTATCGCAATTCCCATTCTCCTCCGCCTCTTCCTCCTCTACACTTCACTCTTCTCTTCCTCCTCTTTCTTCTTCTTCTAAAGTGTTCTCTTCGACTTCGTCATACGCGCGCCCGACGAGCGTTTGCAGAACCCGAAGCTCGCCTTCCCTCAGACACCTCCCATCGAAGCCTCGTCACGGAAACCGTATCTGCAGGGCCGCCGAGTACAAATTCCCCGACCCTATTCCCGAGTTCGCCGATGCCGTGAGTTTCGACTCTGCTTTGGCCCTTTCTTACTTCTTCGCCCCTTAAAATTCTGTACTTTTTTTTTTTTAATGTTTTAGAGTGCTTAAGGCCGGGTTGTGTTTGTGACGAGGATTTCTCAGGAGACGGAGAAATTCAGGAACCACCTGCTGACGAAGCTCTCGAAAAAGGATTTGTTCGGCGATTCCATTGACGAAGTCGTGGGGATCTGCACCGAGGTCAGCTAACTCCTGCTTGTTATCTTCTGAAGCTCCTAATCTCTTGGACTAGAGTCGTATGATTTCTCTGTTGAGTCTTCTCTTTTTGAGTTCATGGGACTTTTCAGCTGGATATTGATACTGAACAAGGATTGTCCTGCTGTGTTATGCACTTTATTTATTGTTCTTGCTCTGCCAATTATCTTAACGGGTTCTGAGGAAGAAGAATGTTCCCTTCTGGTCTGGGTCAGTTAAATTGTGCTGGTGAAATCTTGTTATGTCTGAATTTTTCAATGTTTATAATGGTGTAAGTTACTTTCTCTTTGATAACTAATGTGCTCTGTTGGGTCAGATAATAGATTTGCTGAGGTCAATAGTTACTTGAATGGCTTGTTGTCTAGTGCATAAGTTTCTACATGAACTTGAGCCCTTCATTTGCATCTTTCCTCTGTGGCACGGAGGCAACCACTTTATTTGACATTGATCCCTCAAATTAGGTGGATCAGTATTGCGGGGGTCAAGCCTCACGGGCAATTTGCGTGAAATTGTGGCTAGAATCACAAGCTTTGATAGCACAGCTGATTCCCACTCGTCATTCCATTTTCAGTTCGTATGGTCTCACATTCTACTTTGACAAACTATCTTTAGGTTGCAGTGTAGAATCTGATTCGCTCCCTCTTGGATTATCGTTTCTTCTTAAGAATTGTCCATATGGAGGAAATGCTATCATCTTCTGTGTGTTAACCCCAAAGGGGGGAAAAAAAAGAAGAAGAAATCTTCGTGCCGTACTGGCACTGTTGACAAGAGTTTCTTTGAATGACTTACTCTAGTGAAAAGTAGGGTTTCCTCTCTCTTTGCTCCTCTATATTTAGTTTTCTTTCTTCACAATGTCTCTGGCAGATAAAAGCTTTTAATGGCTTAGTCTATGGGGATGAATTGCCGTTTAAAATCATTTGGTTGGACATTCTAAAGGAGAAGAACAAGATGTCTTTCTGTTTTTTTTATTAATTCAAAGCATCTCATTTCCTGACAGATGGATGGATGCACATAGGAAATTGTAAGTGGATGAGGTCCAATTTCCGGCATTCATGAATTTGTATAAATCTAAACTCCCTGTTATACTGGTTTGCCCTTCATGTATCATGTTGAGGTTTCCTTGTGGATTTTCATTTCTTACATGGCCTTGCTTGTTTTTTGAAATCTATATTTGAATCAGAAGGAACTTTTTGAGATACAAACTCTCTGGACACATGTTGAGATTTCCTTGTGGATTTTCATTTCTTACATAGCCCGCTTGTTTTTAGAAAGCTATATTTGAATCAGAAAAGTATATTTGAATCATAATAAACTTTTCGAGATAAAAATTGTCGGGCATGCATCCAGAACAATCTTATGTTAAATCAAACTTTCAATGATTGTATGCGCAGTAAAAATCTCTCATGTATCGTGCCATTGTTGATAGATTTCTTCATTGCTACATCGATTGCCAACAACTTATGCCAGTTTTGATCTTTTTCTGTAGATCTTCAGTACATTCTTACATTCTGAGTATGGGGGACCTGGTACTTTGTTGGTCATCCCTTTCATCGACATGGCTGATACCATAAACGAACGAGGCCTTCCTGGAGGACCACAAGCTGCTCGCGCAGCAGTTAAATGGGCTCAAGGTCATGTTGACAAGGACTGGAAAGAATGGAATGGTGAGGATAGCTGTTGAAAGGGAGTTGCCGGGCTCATGCTTACAAAACAATAGTATCCGGTGTTTACCCTGAGAGCAATTTTTTTTTGTAGAGAGAGGTGTTAACAGAAATCGAGTGAGCCTCGAAGTTTAGGTTGGCCAAGTAGTGGTGAAGCTAGTTTGTGTCTCAGCTGTTCTTGAGATTGAGATGTAAGAGAACATAGAGCAAAATCTGAGATTTACTTGATTCCTCCTCGATTCTGAACTACGGCAGCTTCCTTTTCGGCTCTTCAATTTCATGTCAATCATTTGAGTAACTTTCTATAAATTGCGGGACAGTAGATATTCTAAGCTTCATACCCACGATCGAAAGATGTAAGAAAGAACCGGCCCGTAATCCTCTAAGCGGCAAGAGGTTTCACGTTATAATGTCTCAGCTTGTACGAAAGATGCACTTATCAGGTTACCTTCGCAAAGAGGGGGAAAGGGCGTAACCACCTTTTGAGGTCGCTCTAAAGTTTGGCTAAAAAATTAACTACTACGGGACGGTGATGATGGATGAACATATATGATATAATATTGAAATTAACTGATGCTACTTGTACTGTTCATGTCTTCAACAAGAAAAAAGGTGGAGTCCAACTTCTTGAGTTGCAATGTCATGTTCTTTCATCCAAACTCTCAATAGAGAGAGAGAGAGAGAGAGAGAGAGAGAGAGAGAGAGAGAGAGAGAGAGAGAGAGAGAGAGAGAGAGAGAGATGAGAGAAACCATTTACAAGTGTGAACTTGCGTAAGACCTAAATGCCAGGCAAGAAAAAGTATTCACAAAACTGATCGGCTTCGATCCAACATTTCATCCCTGTCTATAAAGCGCTCGAGCATATCCTGCTCTCGTAGAACCAAGCAATCTTCTTCCTTCCCAAACCAGTCGTATCGCCTTTTGGCAACATAGTCATAAACTGCATCCCTAAGTGGTGTCGGTACTATCAGTAGTGCACTGAGAGCAGAGTATGGCAGTGGCAAGTAGGACATCACTTTCAAAGCAGCTGCATATGATAATAGTTAGATCAGAGGAATTACCCATGCGCTTCTAGTCATTCAGCATGCATTTGGGGAGCTGCAAATATTGGCTGTACGATTCATGGTCAAAGAGAAATGTGAAATTCAGAGACCAAATTCCCGTGTTCTCGCATGGACAACTAATTTTGTAGGAATGCAACTATCACTTCAGATTGGTAGAGTCAAGCCCAAGCCCCTATTTCGAAAGACTTTTTATGGTCCACACATCCTTTACGTTGCGTGACAGCAAAAGATATGTCCTGAACAGGACCAGAAACACAAGCTATTGTCAATTAGGTACTGAAAATCAATAAACCTAAATAATTTTTGGAAGTCATAGAATCCCCTCCCCCCCCCCCCCCCCCCCCCCCCCCCCCCGGTCTCAAGCAGTTTCTACATATGGAACCCTGAACTTCCCCATCCATGGTTGAACACATGTGCTACTAGGCCAAAATCTAAGGTTGATAATAGACCTTTGCAGATCAGAGAGAGACAGGAGCAACAGCATTTCTAATTACTCTGCATCGCAATATCTCACCAGTGTTCAATGTGCATGCAAAGGGACCAAGCGCAGAGAAAATTGCAGTATCTTGATAGAGGGGAAACACATATCTTCAAGTGACTATGAATCTCTTGAAGCTCCAAATGCAGACTTGCACACCAAAATGGAGATATTACCGAACAAGAATGCAGGGTGGAACGTGATAGACTGAAGTATAAAAGGGAGGGGGGGGGGGGGGGGAATATCTCGATGCTTATGCACACTAAGGCTAGGGATGGAACTAGGAGAATGACGAAGGACACAATCACAAAAAAACCTCCAACAAGACTGGTATATAGACAAAGGGACCAACAAGCATTATTCAGCCAGTGAAGTTAGAATGTTCATCCTACCATAGTGGCTGTAATAATCGAAGTAAATAAGATCTAAGATAAAGCTTGCATGTGAAATATGACGCAACGAGTGACCATGCATGGTTTTACTCTCTTCCTCTCTGCTCAGAGCTAGCCCTTCTCACATCTCAACAAAAGCAGTCCTAGCACATGCAACTCTTGCCCACCGGAAACTTCGAGCAACTACATTGCTTGGCAACCATTATTGCGACTCGGAAGTTTCAACACTCACGAAGAACTCTTATCATTCAAAAAAGAACAAAAGGAATTCAAAAGAGAACTCTCTCAACCAGGAGTGGTCAATCCACGTTGTGTACCCCAAAAGGAAGAGGGCTCTAACCAGTAGATGCTGTGTGGTATTCTCCTGGCCCTTCAATGAACAGAAAGCGACGAAGGACATCCTCTTGTTGGAGACCACAGAGTCTCATGTATGGTTCCGCAGCCTTAGATTGGAGGCAACAGAATTTAATCTTCCTATGTTTGTCCGCTTTGATAACCCACTTCACCCCTAAAAGTCCAAAATCAAGACAAACAAAAGGAAACTTATCAAAATCAATGAATAAGCCCTCCAAGCCTAGCGCCAAGAATTGGCGAAAGACAAACCAAAAGCAGTTAGAACCATCAAAAGAATAGGCAAAATAAAAGCTCGTGACACAGACGGACAAATAAATATGGTGAATGCAAAGTAAACACAAGGAGTAGTACTACCGCTATAGAATCCGAAAAAGCCATTCCTTGAACAGACCAAACATGCCAATAATCTCTCACTTGAATAGCATCTCTCAGGCAAAGTTTTACCGGATGATCAATAAAATCTCCCACACTCATCAGCATTTTGAACAAAAAAAAAAAAATCATTACTCACGATTAACACGGTAAAAAGAGCAAAAACACGAGGCGACATACTACCACTCGTGATAAGATGATAATCAGTCGCCTCAAGAGCAAGTTAATGACGAGGTGCACCAGTGAAGGAATAATACGCAGGATCTTGAGAAAGCGGAGAAAAAGAGAACGCGCGCATTTTGAATTGCAACCCAAAAAAAAAAAAAAGAATCTCCATAAGGTTATGAACGTTTGGACCTCGGTGGCAGAGATGACAGACACCATCGTAAACCACCACGCGAGGCTGGAGCAAGGTCGGCTCAGCCGCCTTGACCACCGAAGCGGCAGCGAGACCCAGGCCCTCGTCCCCCTCCTCGTCCACGTTGGCGGCGACATCAGACCGAGCCACTGCGACGGCCGGGCGCAAAGACGGCGAAGAGAAGCGGCGCAACGGAGAAGGAGAAGAGGCGGCCAAAGAAAGCGAAGACCTGGCCGCACCACCGGCAGCGGCGAAATTCCGAGCAACTCTCGATAGAATCACCGCCATGGTTTCAGAGCACCAGAGTTCCCGACCCTTCACTCAGATCATCGTCCTTCCTCGAAGTAGCGGTCGCGTTTCGAAATCGGTGGACGAAGGAGCCATGGATTCATTTCAACTGCGTGGTGGGGGGCCTTGCTTGGCTGCCAAGTTCTGCTCTTTTCAGGCCGTTCCACTCCCCGTAGCAGGTTTCCATCAACACTCACTCGGTGAGCTAGCGTGGACCATTTAGCGTCCGAGTCTTTCTGGGCCGCCATCGACGAGCCCATGACCAGCCCATACCTCGACGAAGCGACATTGCATTTCGCGTTTGAACTCAAACTTCCCTTCAGGATCTTCTTCTGAGGAATACGCCGCGTGACGTGCGAGCCCAGATGTCGCTCGATGAATCCGTGGCGTTTCAGTTGACCAAAATACATAAAGAAAATCCGTGGCGTTCGTCGCCTTGTCTTTTCATTTTTTGCTGATGTTAGTTACCATGTTGCTTAAATAGGTTTTGACTTGTCTCGATTAGTAAAATTCCAAACATGCATGCTCGAATTGGTTTTGAAATGGGCATGTCAATTGTATTAAAAAAAAAATCTCGCATTAGAGAATTGGCCGTAATATTAAGAAAATTAATATATTTTAATTAATCCGTAACTCATCCGTTTAATCTTTTAAGTAACGATAAATCAAAATAGATATATTGAAAGACTCGAACTTGCGCTTCCTCTTGACAATCCACTCAGATAAAGGCATCGAACTTCTGTTACGTACTCTCTAACAAATGATATTAGAGCCGATAATTGATTGGTAAACTTACTTCTAATATGTATTGATGTTTACAATAGGTTTAGAATTAGCACAATTACAATATATTTTATTTTATTTTATTTATAATTTTCACATTTTAATGTTGAAACTTAAAATCACGTAGTAATTCATCTTCGAATCAAGCGGACGAAAGTAGCCCAAGAGACATAATTGGAGTGGACAACCCAAAATTTTTTTTTTAATAAAGACTAAAAATTCCAGAATTTTCTCAAATAAAAATCTAAAATGAATTTTATTTTAAATAATAGCTTAAAATGCTCCCATCGTTTCAAAAAGAAAATCAGCCAAAAGCATTTTCGTCATTTATTTTATTCTTGTTTTTCCTTTTTTTTTTTTTACCTTTCTTCTCGCCGATGGCCAATCTCAAGTGATGGCTGGCCACCAGCTATGCCCTCGCCAGCCTTCATCGCTGTGCGCCTCCATCACCAAGCTCGCAGGTTCTTTTCAAAAGACCTTTTTGAGCCTACCATTTTACGGGTCACCCCGCATTGCCCGTCACCTGTTTGACGGAAGTACTAAGAGAGTCAGCCACATTCTTTTCCCTCTCGTTCTCTTTTTACGTGGGTCTCACTCTCATGGAAATGCGACTGTCACTCATCAGTGAAAGAGAGCTGTCAAAGGCAAGGGCATGGAAAGTCGTTGCTGCCAGCGGCGAATCAGAAGTGCAGAGAGAGGAAAGTACAGAGAGCCTCACTTCGCGTGGATCCCGAGGGCTCCCGCCATGAATCTGTACAAGAAATTGGGGTTCCAAGTCGACAGCTTGATTTCGACCCAAAAAAAAAAAAAAAAGTAACAGCTTGATCCGATGTTACTACTCTTCGGCCCTCCCCTCGCTAAGGTTGGGCGAGGCGACCCTCACGCTGCCCAAGCAAGGCCGGCCTCACCCAGCCTGGCGAGAAGGAAAGAAAAAAAAGAAATGGGAAAAAGGAAAAAAGGAAAATTAAAAAAAAAATTGCCCTTGATCAGGTCCTTTGAAATAATAAGAATACTTCAGGTCCTTATTTTCTCAAATAAAGATACTTCAAATCCTTATTTGAAAATTTTCCAACATATAAGGACCCCCAAGGCCAAGATCATCAACTCTTGATTTAATTTGAGAATGAAAAAGAGGGATAACTTCGTCTGCTCAGTTCCTGTATCAGCAAGCATTACAATTAGAGGGAACTATCAACCAATGTTTTGCTTTTTGTCAATTAATGTGGTCAGACCCTATCAAATGCCATCCTTACCTCCATCATCTCCTCCTCCTCCTCCTCCTCCTCCTCCTGCTTCTTCTTCATCAACCCGTAAAGCTAGTTCTGATTCATTTGGTGCTTGCCCAGATTGTGGATGCTGTGGCAAGCGCGTGATGGAAAAGCATCTACACGCCTTACTGAAAGGCAAAATCCTCCTATAAGTGTAGCCTGCAGAGTCGCAGACCTGAAAGGAAACATAGTAAGAAAACTAGTCGTGTCACAATGGCAAAGTCCAATTCTATCCAGATATACATACCCAACATGGTCTGCAGTCTTAACCCATCTGAACCAGCTCTACACATTCCTCTTCAACTTGACCATCTGCCCCAGCAAAAGAGGCATGCCGGATTAGAAGATTATCATTATAAATTTGAGAGGAGAGTTAGCCAGTCGATCTCACCAGCAAGAACGATTGCCTTGTTTGCTTGAGCATCAGCCTCAGAATTTAGGCCCTTGTAAAAAGTAGAAAAGATCAAGAAGATGATAGCATTGCAACACAAAAAGCAGCAGTCGACGATGCTCAATTCATAAGTACCCATTGCATGATATGCATCTCAAAAAGTAATTATGGACAACACAAAAGGGCCTTTTGGAGGGCTTTCACCTCCTGAAGGTCACACGATTTTCTTCTCAAAATTGCTATCAAGGCAGGTGGCAAGGTCCCAAACAACAAGAAACTGCTGCCTTTTTTTTTTTTTTTATAAAGCACGATAAAAAGCAACCTCTTTCTTATTGCAACGAGAAAAAACCCCCCAAAAAAGCTAAAACCTGGACATAGAATAAAGGATGTTTGGGAATTCTCTAGCAAGGATTTCTGGCATCTTGGCTGTGAGGTAAATAAAATTTAAATGCAATTCATAGTTTCAGCAGCTGCAAAGAAAGTGATATGAGAGAGAGAGAGAGAGAGAGAGAGAGAGAGAGAGAGAGAGAGAGAGAGAGAGAATTTTCCAATCAAAAGCCCAAAATTATAACAGAAAAGAACAAAAGTCCGGAAGTAAAACCAGACCAAACAGGCTTGAAAGAAATGGCTAACACACACTTAAGAAATCATAAACGTCTGGCTTCATCAAAGGTGGCAAGTAAATTGCCTTTCACAAAAGCACATAGCAAATCGATTCTCTGAAAGGTTGGTATGTAAATCCATATGGCAAAAGCTCAACTTTGATTAAAGGGTGCATAACTATTGTTTTACATAAGCCACTTCCATCACCATTGATATGATACTCATAGCTTAGGAATTGATTAACCACCCAAATTGATGATAATAAATTTAAATTGGGTGATACAAAAGATACATAGCTTGTGTGCCATATAAAAGTCCTACGCAAATGGCGTCCAAGAAGATGGGGAATGAACTTAACTACAAGATGCAAACGAAAAATTAGTTACCCTGAGAACATGGCTGATCTCGAATGACAGAAAGTTCTGCTTCAATCTTTTGACCTCTTGAAACAACTCAGACATTTTCTTGTGTCTGACTTTCCATAAACCTTGAACCTGTCATCCAGGATTTGCCGACCAATACGCTGAATGACAAGGGGAATAAAACAGACTCACATGCAAACAGAAGAGCAACAAATCCCAAAGCCCTAATGGTCGGTTACACTAAAAGAGTGCTTGAAAGATCAATTACGCTTCTTTTTTTTTTTTTTGGCAAAGTCAATTACGCTTCTTCATTAAGTACATAACATAAAGAAAAGGATACCTGGAGCATCAACATCGGGTACATTATTTAAGAGCCAAATAAAAAAAGAATAATAATATCAGAGACTGTGAATATGGTGTTTAATTTCATTCTGAATCATGCATTATGTGACATGAATTTTTATGCACTAACAGAGAAACCGTGAAATTCTAGAATTTTGGGGAATTTACTTCTTAGTGTCATTTTACTATATTCCAGATACAGGAGTCCACATGCCACGACAATGACTCAGAGATTTAGAAGGACAACCTATTGGAAAAGGAACAGGCATAATTTGAGAAACCAATTGAGATCCCAACTTGTCTTGAAGGGTTCGGAGTCCATCCAGAATATTAATGACTTAGATGTTAAATGAATAAAACATCGTGTGACATTTGGCCTTTGAAGGATAGCAACCTGCATGCAGACGAGTTTGGAGTCCCCCCGAACACGAATGCTTCTACAACCCTTCTCCAGGGCATACCTCAGTCCTAAGATAATAGCTCGATATTCAGCAACATTATTCGTGGCTGTACCCACACCTTCGCGTAATATACATATCTGTATGAAGATACAAAGTCAGAGAGGCATTAGCAAACGAGCAAAATTATGTAAACAAGCTACATGTATACCATGCTTCCATCATCCGCTCGCAATACAGCTCCTGCCCCAGCTTTCCCAGGATTGCCTTTTGATGAACCATCGAATTCAAGAATACAAGAGTTCTGCATACAGAAACTATCATCATGTCTTGCAAATGTCATCAATTTTACTTTCATTTAAGCGAAAGACATTACTATGAATCATTTTACCTTTACATTGCATAAGCACAAGTACTAACACATTTTAAATTTGATTAGATTTGATCGCCAATTTGATAGACCAACTAAAATGAAAAGAAACTAGCTTCGTGAATGTGATGGACTCAGCCCAGGAACAATATCAGGTATGTCCCTCATAGCACAAATTATACACGCTGCATTAGAACAAGTACTCACACATTCTAAAGATATTGGCACCTCCTCGCCATTGAGATTGGAGCTGACATGCTCTACAAATGGATCAGTCGGAACGGTCACAAGAACTTCTCCCTCCTGAAAGAATGAGACAGTTACATAGAGAACTTACCTGGCTAGATTGCAAGGACCATTTCAATAAGCCAGAAAGAAGGGAAGGACTGTAATTTCTTACGAATTACAAACTCCTAATCTTCAAAAAATTATAGTGAGTCAACAGTGGAGAGAACTAGGTTCTCTCCCTAAAAGTAACCCTTCTTCAGATTATGACCCCTAACCCTGAGTGCCATATACGAAATTTTCGTAATTCGACTAAACACAAAGATTTATGCAGAAGTGTGAAAGCACATCAATGTACTGAATACATCTACCTACCAATGCATCATGGGATGTCTCTTTGGGTCCATTAGTCTCGGTATCTTTGCCTCTGTATGCAGCAGGCTCCTGACCAAAAGCAATTTGATCAGTAATAGATCTCCACCCACCCCAGATGACAAAATCTCAACAAAATGAATAATCAAGAGAAAGACCCTACTTATGATATCATCAATCAACAAAAATTTCATAGGGAGAGAACGATAAGCGGATCCTGGAAGCATGCCTTGTGACCTGTACAGGTGACTTTTAACCCTAACTCATCTACCTTGTGCTTAATTGATTGCTGCACCATTCTGCCTAAACATGCCTACTACTAGCACTTTTTCAATTTGACTCCAGCCTCAATTCAATATCGAGATAATGACACCAATAGTCCTCCAACTTTCCGTCATTGTTTAAGGTCGCCTCTAGACCTTTTCTTTTTCAATGTCATCTCTAAACTTTCAGTTTTTGCTCAAAATGGGCGTCCCGATAAAAATTGAATGAAATTTGCTTACGTGGCCATTAAAATTACTTGTCGTTCTTTCTTCCAATTTCTTCCTTAAAACTGTTATATTTTGATTTTTTTTTCCACTCTATCACATTAGCTTGAGTATGGTGAACGTCATCAAATCTTCTACAAGATAAACCTCAATGATCCTTATCTAAAACTAGTAATTTTCAACACAACCCATTGACAAGACATACACACTACATGTGTTAATGTGTTCGCATTCTTCATTATAATAATTATACACATGTCAGGTACAAATTGACCCATTTTATCTGTTTATGACATGTTTGTACTCATTTAGTTAAGCAATTTGAAATGTGATCCTTGATTTAACATGACATGTCTATTTATGCTTAGACATTCTTACAATATGTAAACACAAGTAAACATTTCTACCTATAACAATTCATGTTTTAAACCTCGTGTTGTGTAATCCATTTTAATTAACATATTATGTTTCGATTTAAATGCTCTCAGACTGTTAATGAACAGTTTGTGTTGGGAATAAATCTGATGCAATCGAGAGACAGAGAATAAAAGAACAATTTCAGGACTAAATTGAATCATGTAGGGACAAAATTGAACGAAAATAATGATAAGTCAAAAATTAAAGAGAATATTACATCCTTATCAATAGATTCTGTCAATTATCTTAACAGCATGACCACATTGAACCATTTTGAAAAGTTCAGGGAGAACGTTGAAACAAAAAAAATGAAAATGATTTGGAAAATATTGTCCTAACTATGATCACTTACATCGCTTACAAAAATAAATGAACGAAAATCATCATCAACAAAACATTTTACACATAGATTGTTGTAAGAAAAAAAAACTATTTTAATTGACTAATAATTGCAGCCACGCAAGAGATCATTTAAAAAAAATGTTCTTTCGTTTCCTACGAGACAAACAAATCCATAGTGTCATTATCCCTTCAACTTCTAAGGCTACGTTTAGTCGTTCGGATTTCTAGTCATGATAGGATTGGATTGGATTGGATTGGATAGGATATGAAATCCAAAGATTTCGCCATATCCTATTCACTCTTTGGTAAATCGCAATATAAAGCCGGATATGTTCATATCATATTCCATTCATATTTTGTTCATTGTTTGTCAATATCATCGTAAATGAATTTGAAAATGCACAACCACAGATAAAAATCTCTCATAATTCACCACCAAACCTACTAAGAGAGGGAAAATATAATCATTCACATGCTACTATGAAAAGTTTTGCCTCTCTCGCAAATTTTGTTAAACTTTATTAATGAACCACAAAGCCACAGAGGAGAAGGAATTTTGATTCTCTTTCTGCTTTCATAGATTTTTTACGTGAACCAGAAAGCTAAGAAAGAGAATAAGTTTACACTCTCTCACTATTTTTGTAGAGTTTTATCGTGAACTAAAAAGCTACAAAGGAGTTATGAAACTTTAACATGAACTAGAGATACAAAGGAGAAAGAGACGGAGATGCTATTTTTTCTTTTTTTCCAAAGATTTCATTGCCCGTCATTCTTTGAGAATTAGAAAGATCATTTTCAAGTTTGAATATGTTCACCTAAAATCTAGATCCTTTTTCTTTTTTTTACTTATTTAATTTTATATACCTTTATTTCATTATTTCTATTCCCTTCCATCATTTCTCAATAAAATTTTTATTGAATGATAAACTATAATATTATACTTAAAATATGTAACAATATAAATACTAGGTATTTATATACATAAACTATATATTATAAAGTTGAAATAAATAAAATATATAAATAAAAATTAGAATAAATAAGTACGAAATTAATTTATTTTTTTATTTTGAGTTTATTTTTAGCATTAGAACTCAAATATAATTTAAATTAATTATTATTTTAATTTTATTTTTTAAGAAGTTTGTTATTCAGAAAAAATAATTTTTATACCATTAAGAAAAAAAATCCTATCCACATCTATCCCACTTTCCCCAATGGGATAATTTTATCCAGGCTATATCCTCTTTATATCCCACTCTATCTTGTTCTGGGCCGGAACCAAACACAAGATAGGATAAATTTTATCCTATCCCGACTTTTGTCCTAACTACCAAACGTAGCCTAAGGGTTCCATGGTCGTAGGGCTAAACTCAATGAGAGAGTTAAGCGAGGGCAAGATTAATTTACTCTCAAGTATTCTCTTTAAAGTGATACAGCTCATTGTTCTTCAATAATAACACAAGGGCTCTTTTAGGAGGTATAAAGACAGAAAATGCAAAGTTCCTTAAGTACCTCAGAATGCATAGAGAATTGCATGACATTTACGCTTGTAGTTTTCTTTTGGCTGGGTAACAGAGATAGCTATATCCCTAAGTGGTACAAAAAGCCATAACCTAAGATTCATTAAAAACTACAGGCAAGCATGCTCTATTAGCAACTTCACTAAGCTAGATTATCTCACCTGAAGAGGACAAGGTGTAAGCGTTCCAAAAAGATCATCCTTCAAATCAGCAGCATTGACAGTGTAGATAGCATCTTTAAGCCCACGAGAGGCGAGATAAATCTCGGAGTCTGTAGAAATATTATAACCTTTGAAAACACTGACAGGAGGATCACATACCTGTCATGACAAAAAAAAAAAAAAAAGAGTGACTTCAAAACTTGCGCATGTCAAAATTTCTTAAGCATTGTTTAACGGATAGTTTTGAGGCATAAACTCAACAGCTACATTTTATGCTGGCCTCTGTCAGCCACATCATTTGAACTAACGAGACCGTGCAATGAGTCATAACTCATAAGCACTTCACAATGAAATTTTCATCGCATTTTCATGAGATTAGCACAACTCAACAGGTTGTATGCCTAACCAGAAGCGACCAGTTTGATATCACAAATGTACCAAACAAAACAACACAATGATACCGCGAAAGAAACCATGAACCACCTCAGCTTGAGTGCATAAAAGACAAGGACAGAAGAAACACAGGGGAAGAGCATCACGAACACATTGTCTGACTATAACCCTTCGATCATTCACTTCTCTGACACAGCTTATGGCATTCGGTGTCATCACCCAAATAAAGAAAAACAGCTGAACAAGCTAAAGGGAAAAACAAACTCAGAGCACATGAACCCAAGAGTCTCAACCAAAGAAAATACAACTAATGAAAAAGGAATGCAATGAACTTAAGCGCGACTCAAGCGGCAAAATGGTTATTACCGATGAACCAAGCTGAGCCTGGCATTCAAGGAAGCTCCTGTAAACGCCGACGATGTCCCCTTTCCTCACCACAAAGAAGGAATCTTTCTCCGGATCAACGACCTTCTTCGAGACCGAGCTCGCCGCCTTGGACCCGCCTCTCTTGCCTCTCTTAGAGGAATAGCATCGAACATCATATCTACAGAGCACGAACTCCGAGTTCAAACTTCCGAGAGAGGCATTTCGGAACGCTCCGCTCCAAGCAGCCGCATTAGCACACTTGACGAAAGTACGTCCGCCGATCAACCGGGTGGCTCTTCTACATACCGTGGCAGTGTAGGAAGGCACGCGGGACAAGCAATTCATGGGAAGGCGCAGAAGATATCGGGGGTTCAGGTTCTGGGATTTGATGAAATTGGCGCAGTTAATCAGGAACTTGAGGAATCTAATCAATTTGTTTTGTGGTTGTGTGTGTGTGTGGGGGGGGGGGGGCGGGGGTTGGGTTAGTGATTTGCCAGTTCCACCGATTCGGATCAAGCGCAAAGCAAGGCCAGACCTTGAGCAGAGCTTCACTGGAACAGAGACATCGCGTGGCAAGTTTGCTCTCCGGTTTCGATGGGTTTAGCGGACTTTGTTCTTTTTCTCCTCCTTAAAAAGAAATGAAAGTCAAATAGAAATCGGAAAAGTGTATTAGAGGGAAAAAAAATTATTATCATCTTGAAATTTTTTCAAAGGTCATTTAAGCTCGTTGCCACAATCGCAATTATACAGCTCTTATGTTCCACTTCAATTTTGTTTCATGAACATTAGAACTATCGAATGGATATACCGGATCGAATTTGAGTAATTCGAAAATGAGTTCAACTCAAATTGACCCATATACGCATATAGCTTATACAATTTTAGTCACTCATATTCGATTCAATCCGGACTCAATTTATATATGACCCCAATTCAATCCATATTCTTCTCCTTTTTATTTTCTTTATTCTTCTCACATTGCTTTTGATCTCTCCTTCTCCTTTGTCATCATGGTATCAGATCTTTCCACAAACAAAAATCCAATTCTCGAGTTTTTTTTTTCCCCTAGAACTAGATTTACTTAATCAGACAGAAGGCTTGGTTTGTTTTATCTCTCACGTATCACGGGATTTCGCTATTTTTTGCTTGGCTAGTTCTCTTACCACACTTGGATTAAATGGTGGGACTAGAATTTCCCGGGAGAGGGAATAGCAGCAACAAAGGGTAAACAGAAAAAGTGAAGGCCAAAAAAAAAAAAAAAAACCACGAAACTGGCCATTTATCAATCTTCTTTATGCAAGCATGAAATGATTTTCCTCCTCTGGCATCTATGAAACAATTTAATCTAATGAAATGTTGTTTGCGGTTAAAGCAGCTTTTCCTCCGTATTTAGACAAAACACCGGTTAGCACAGCCTTCTCCTTGATCTTTAACCTGCATCATCAAGTTGGTAGAACCATTTATATTACCCGGCAAACGCAAAAACAAAATCTTAAGCTCGTCTTAACTGTACTGCAACTCGCAGGAAATTACCGTTTAGCAGATCCCGGAACTCCTTGTTTCAAAACCTTCTCCGCTTTCCCTTTGCCAGAAGGCTTTTTGGGATTTGACCGTGGTTTCTTTTGTTTTGCAGCGACTCTGGCGAGTGTTGCTTTCCCTCGCTGCTCGGTAGAAGATGAAGCAGTGACAATCTTTGTCCCTGATTCTAAGGAGTCGAAAGTCTCAAAATCTGACATACCAAAAGTCTCCATATCCTCTCGAGTTTCATATTCATCTAGTTCGATCTCATCATTCCAGTCATTCTCCTTTTCAGATGCAAGATCCTCCAAAGAACTCGAAGGAGGCTCATTGACATCAGCTTGCAAATCTGGCTCCACTTCCATATCAGGCATGCTGTTACTGGCCAGTTCTGCACTTGCATGAACAGGGAGACTTGAAGACATCATCTCGCATTTGATCTGCTTCTGAACCTTACCAAATGTTAAGCTCCGACGAGAAAATGTTCGGACAAAACTGACAAGAAAAAGAGATATTTAGTATGCAAAAGGAAAAAGAAGGACAGACTGCTAGAAAGCGGTCTGCCCCATAAATTGTTGCCAATGGCACCCAAAAACAACTTGAACGAGGAAAACTGACTTCAGTCTATATGGTTTTCTTGAAATTCTTTGACTAAAAAAACCACCATTATCCCTAGTATAGTTTAACGATAAATAGGAAAGGGTATTTTGATGCACTATAGCTCCACAACTAATACAAAGCAGGACATTACTCTACAGATTTATGTGGCTGAAATGACACTCTTGATTAGTCCCTTCCCAGTAAAATTAGTACCTCATTGCATGGTCCTCAGACTTAAAATATACAAAGGCGAAGCCCATGCAGATAGGATCTCTTGTTTTCTTGTTTCCAGAGACGGCTGGATGAATACTGGTGATTCCATCAACTTCTTTAAAAGCCAATCTTAGATCTCTATGGATATTCTTCTTCTTAGGGAGGTTGACCACACGAACAGGAATTCCGCTTGGAAGTGCCTCTGTCGCTGAATTACTCAACAACATTGGAAATGAGATTCAAATGAGACGTAACACCGTACTAGAGAAGACCTCAAGCTACAAAAAGGTGTTTCAACTATCAATGGAATGTAAAACCACTAACTAAATTATATTCTGCAACAGAACCGATAAAGGTAAAAATTCTGATGCATGCAGGATGGATACATAGTCCTATAGGCCCATCACATGAAGGTGAAATGACCAATTCTACGATCTCAAGAGAAAGCAAGAGAGAGACACCTGGCCTACATTGACAAAGTCCACCGAGTGTCCTATAATAGCAACCAAATCGACAAAGATGCAACAGGACCATTGCGAAGATAGTCAAGTTCTACTCTTCAAGCTGTTCAGCTCAGCTCAAGGGGCTCCAAACACCATAATTTCCGAGAGCACCCGGTGAAAAGAACTCCCGATTTCTCGAAAAGGCCCTGCCTTCTTTACTATCTAAGACTTGGATTTTCCCTGACATTACTACACACATAGGTAAACGCACCCATGAGCTGAGTCCCATTGCATTTCTGGGCTAATGAGTCTCATCAGATGACAAGTAAGTACTATCAACTTGTCATATGAAAAGGAGAAGGTAGATAAGCTATTCACTATTCCAGCAGCAATTAGAGCATTCAAGGCTATCTATCCATGTTCTATGACAAAAGTCTAAAGTCAAGGTGTGCGTAAGAACAAGAAAGTGACAGAGACCAACTTGAGGGGAGAAAGAAGTACATAAACTTTAAGGTGTCCAAAAATATATATATATTGCCGGCCAAGGCCTAACCTTTAAGGCGTGACTCATCTTTCCTGGGAGGGGTGGGCGTGACGGGATTGTTCTTGAGCTTATTGATATTAGCAGCCTGAGCCACCCGGCTCTGGTGCATTTCCTCGAGCAGCTTGTCCTCAAGAGAAGTGTCGTACACCTTCCCAACCCCAAACCCAATCGGCTTGTTCTCGTGCCACTGGGTCATCTTATCAAACGGCGAATACATCTCTTCCTTCTCCTCCTCCTCCTCCTCCTCATCATCATCATCATAATCATCATCATCATATCCCATTACTTTGCCATTCCTCCCGAGACCGTCCGCTTCCAAGTTGCCGCCTTTCCTACGCCTCTGTAAGGCCTCAACCTCAAACCTACCGTGTCTCCGCCCCGGAACGACATGAAAGTCGAAGCGAGTGTGTCGGAATCGCAGCAAAGAAGAGACGAGGGAACGATGGTAAGGGCCGGTGAAGATTGGTTTGGACGGCGACGGGTTGGGGCGTCGATACGCCACGTGAGTCCTGAACGTCGAAGGGACTAACACTAAAGAGGAGGAGGAGGTGCAGCATGAAAATGGAGGGAGATTCGGATTCAGAGCTCCGTTCAGCATCGTCGCCAATTCCGGGGCTTACTTTGCAGTGTACGGGGGAAAAAGGTCATCCTTGATTCGACACTACACTTATAATAAACTAAAAGAAAGGCCCTTCCTCCCAAGATGGTGTCGTGGTGTAGTTGGTTATCACGTCAGTCTAACACACTGAAGGTCTCCGGTTCGAGTCCGGGCGACGCCACTTTGCATATTCGTTTTCCTCTTTTGCAAATGATTTTTATTTTTATTTTTGGGCGGATATGAATTATTTTGAGGGACATGATATTTATAATGAATTATTTTGTGCTTGTATAGCAGCCAACTTTAAAACAAAATGAAAATCATTTTCAAAATTAGAAAAGGGGTTGGATATTTTAATCGGAACACTAAGTTACACTTAGCTTGTTTTTTTTTTAAATGACATCATTTTTTTTATTTTCGGGAATAAAGAAGCTACTTTTTAAATTTCTTGTTTTTATTTCAAATCTATTCTCTAGCAGCTGATTTGTTCTCAAGAACAAAAAAAAAATCAATTGATATGTACATAGACGGATTTCTGTTCTTTTTTCTGTTTCCGAAAATAAAAGAACAGAAAAATGGAGAGGTGTACTAAATTACTATTATTAGCTCGAATAGCTGAAGGTCCGGCCCATGACAAGAGACCCAAGTGGAGACGCACGTTTAACGTGAAGTCACCATCTCATACAATAAGCTTTTATTCTCTAGCCCGCATATTTTTCCCCTTAGGTTTAGCCAAAGATAGAATCAAAAACATACAATCGGGCTTATGCATTTAGGATTTTTTTTTTTTACCGCATTCAGGGTGAAATTCACCCGAAACGTGCTTCGCTAACAGATCCATTGAAATTGTTGTAGACTCAAAGCGTGATGATCCGCTCCCACCTTCGCATCGATTTCGCCATCGACATGAACACATTTATAGCGTTTGAAGGTGGATTTGCCGATTCAAGCACCATATATTATGAGCTTCTCAAATAATAAGAAAAGAAAGAAAAAAAAAAGCGCCAAATTGAGTACGTGACATTTATCACTAAATTTTTAATACTAAGTGGAATTTTTTTAAAAAAATTTCAGTTCATGTGAATTTCTAAACTTAAAAATAATCTAATTTTCCTATAAAAATAAATTATGTTCAAAAAATAAGCCAATAAAAAAGGAGTTAGTGCTTGCAGCAGCAAGGACTATGCAAACTACAAACCCTCGCCACTATAAGACTTTCCCTTTTTAAAAAATTTTTAGCTTATTTTTAATTTTTAAAATTTTAGCCTTTTTAATTACTATATGTATCTTCCGGTGAGCCACGTAGATTAAGGTTTAGAATAAAAATAAAAATATCACGTAGAATTTTCGGCCAAGTTCACCCGAGTTAGTACTTAAATAATCGTTTTTCAAAAAAATTGGCACTTAAGTTATTTAAAAAAAATTAACACTAAAGTAAGCATTGTACACAAACTTTGACACTTCTAGTGTCATTTTGCTGATTTTTGTTATTCACAAGAAATTACATTTGCTATTTCACAATTGAGTAAATAGAGATTTTACTCAATGTCGCGTCCTCCACAGACATGAGATACCCACATGCACATTACAACATGCATATGCAAGTCTACAATTAAAAAAAGAAAATAAAAAATAAAAATAATTAAAAAAAATATCCGAGATAAGAAATTTCGAAAAGTATTTTCACCTCTTTAGGTTTAGGAGTTCACTTTCCTAATTTTATGCACGAATTTTTCGTTAATTGAAAAGTATTTTCCGTTGATGAATTCATTTTTTGCGAACCGAACAGGTGAAATTCAAAAAAGAAATTATTCTAAAAAACTATTTCTGCTCAAATAAATGAACCAAGACCCCAATTTCACGACAATAAAACAATCCCGTGAATAGAAAATCATGCGTAAGTTCTTTTGTCCCGGGGAACAAAAGAACATTAAAAAAAAAAAGATAATCGAAAACGTTATCAAACGGGCCCTATATGTTTCTTTTCACTTTAGTCCGAGTTTTTTCTATCCATGTTCGAGATAGGAACCCTTGGAGAGGTGTACCAAATTACCATCATTTGCTCATTGTGCGGTTCATGCGCATGACATAAGTGGCTAGTTGAAGGTCCAGCCCGTGACAAGAGACCCAAGTGGAGACGCACATTTAATGCGAAGTCACCATTTTTACGTAACAAGCTTTTATTCCTAACTTGCATAATTTTTTCCCCTTAGGTTTAGCCAAAGATGGAATGAAAAGCATACATTCGGGCTTATGTATTTAGGATTTTTTTTTTTTTACCGTGTTCGGGATGAAATTCACTCGAAACGTGCTTAGCTAACAGATCAATTGAAATTATTGTAGACTTCAAAGTGCGATGATCCGCTTCCACTCTCGTATCAATTTCGCCATCGACACGAATAAGTTTACAGCGTTTGAAGTAGGATTTGCCGAACCGAGCACCATCTATCATGAGCTCCTCAAAAAAGAAGAAAAGAAAGATTTAAAAAAAAAAAAACAGCTGGTATGGTACCATGCTAATGGTTTTAATAGCGACCCACGCACCCTACAAAGAAACCCACATAACCTGTCTTTTCTTTTTGTGCGATTTGCAAACTATGGCCCTCTAAAGATGGACGATGCTATGCATCCCCCCACGCACGTCGGAAGGGCCACGTGAATCCATCACAAGATCTTGTTGCGACCTCAAGATTGAGAAGTATGTGAATATTATTGTCGCGACCCTCTAAAAAAATTTATTTTAAAGGGTTAACGGATTATTAGGTTAATTAGATTTGACTAACCTAACGCGGACCCTCCCAAGCCCTACCGAATCGCAACTTTGGTTTTTGTTTAAATGATTTTAAAATTTGGAGTCGCCACTAATCGTTCTTGGTAGGTCGATTAGAAACCTAAATAAATTAGCGGGAGAACTAATTTATTCCTGCGAACCAGAGATTATGAGCTCGGGGACTTGGTTACACAAGTTAATTAAAACTAATGCCCTTTCGGTACCTTAATTTCATGGATATCCTAATTCGGTAACTCAGGCTTGGTTTATTCCTAAGGCTCTAGTAGGGTATTCTCTTTTGTGTTTTCACTTTTTAAATAGGATGCATGGATGGTATATATTTTTATTTGTTATATTTTTTAAGTGTTAAAGATTCCCTGAAGCCGAAAGAGGGAGTGTGTTAACGACTTCTGTGCAGTATTACGACCTACTCATCTTTTGGGTCTGATGATTCAAAAATTAAATTATAAGAAGTACATGACAGTGAATAAACACCTCCAATGGGAGGCCTAGCATTGGCTTGGCTATTCCCTTTGGGATTTAAGGTACATGTATTTAAGCTGCAGGTATTTAAACTACTGTAAGAAAAAACCTCCAATGGGAGGCTAAGCATTGGCTTGGCTCTTCCCTTTGGGATTTAAGGTACATGTATTTAAGTTGCAGGTATTTAACTACTGTAAGTAAAAACCTCCAATGGGAGGCTAAGCATTGGCTTGGCTCTTCCCTTTGGGATTTAAGGTACAGGTATTTAAGTTGCAGGTATTTAGCTACTGTAAGTAAAAACCTCCAATGGGAGGCTAAGCATTGGCTTGGCTCTTCCCTTTGGGATTTAAGGTACAGGTATTTAAGTTGCAGATATTTAACTACTGTAAGTAAAAACCTCCAATGGGAGGCTAAGCATTGGCTTGGCTCTTCCCTTTGGGATTTATGGTGCAAGAATTAAATTGCAAGAATTTATAGTATGAATGCGACATGTAGATATGGAAACATATGAGTATGACATGACATAATCGAAATTTAAATTAATTTATTTGGGCAAGGAAATTCTCGAAGATTTTAATAGTTAGGATCGTTACCTGATTTAACAGATTTGATTGCCGAATTCGAATCTCGTGTCACCTTATAGATCAAGATTGCGGCTCGAACGATGGAGATGAACTTGTGACTCGCGTTGATCGGTAGAGGAATTGTTGATGGTAACACCTAGATTTAAACTTTCACCATCTTCAAGGCTCTCTTTTGGAAAAAAGGATTCTCTCTCTTTTTTTATTTTTTTTCTTTCTCTCTAATTTCTTTCAATCTCTCAAAATTCTCTCAAGCATCCAAGATTTTCTCTCTCAAAAAAATTCCCCTCCCAAGCTCACTTCTTCCTCCTTTTATAATCTACTCATCCATCTTCCATTCTAAATTTTCCACTAACTCTTCTTCATCTCATCTTCCCTTCTCTACTCTTATCTTATTTTCTTCATCTTCTCTTCTCCATCTCCTCTTCTTCAACTTCCCTTCTCTATCTCCTCTTCTCTATTTTCCCTTCTCCATCTCCTCTTCTCCATCTTCCCTTCTCTATTCTAATTTCTCCACCAACTCTTCTTTTTGTTATTTACAAAATAATCCCTCAAGTGTTAGGTATTTGCATCATAGTCCTTGAGATTTTAAGTATTTGCAATTTAGTCCATGAAAAAATATATTTCTTTAAGTCCAAATCTCTTCACAATTTTTGACACACCAAAATTTACCACATGTCAAATTTAAGCTCATTTCTTGCCGCTGAAAATAATGCAGAATTTAATTAAAGCCCTTTTGCAAAATTGAGTCATTCTTGGTATAATTGAGCTAAGATGAAAATTTAAAATATTAGAAGACAATGTCACAACTCATAAAAAGTGAAAATTAAAAATAAGTTGACTTAAATTAAATTTTTTTAGGCCCGATTCGAGATTATACTCGTGAAGGGACACGTGACTCGAATTGGATTTTTCTGAATTTACGGAGGCCAATATGAAAATAGATTTAAAATAAAAAATATTAACTATCTTTGTGTATTTTTTTTGCCTCAAATGTTATTTTTCCAAAATTTTCAAGTATTTTTGTATTTTTAAAAAAATTAAATTAAATATATATAATATGAAAATTTATTTTTTGTTCAAAAATGGTTGCTTAGGCTTGGCTAAGGCTTCCAAAGTTGATTTTGCAATTTTCTCAATTTTTCTTTATTTTTCATGAATTTTCGAAAATAAAAATACTAAAAAATACTGAAAATATGAAAAATCATTTTTTGGTCAAAATTAGTTCTCTAGGCTTGGCCAAGGTCCCCGAAGTTAATTTTTCAATTTTATGAATTTTTATGGATTTTTCAAAAAATAAAAATGCCGAAAAATACTGAAAATTTTTAAAAGAGAAAAGATGATTAAAAATCAGGTGTCAACAGCTGCCCCTCTTTGAAAGGAAGCTCGACAGAGGTTCATTTCAAAGACGAGATGACACCTGAATCCTAATCGACTCAACACAATGAAATAAAAAGAGTCGTGACATGAATGTTCCACTGAAAATGAAATGAGAACATAAGGATTCGTTATAAGAAAACCTTAGGGTGGTTGAATTTGAACCCGTATGGTAGGTCAACCCATGATAGATTCCTAATGAAAGGATTCTACTGAATAAATTTTGACCCGTATGGTAGGTCACCCCATGGTAGATTCCTAATGAAAGGATTCTACTGATTACAATTTGATTGAAATTTGACCTGTATGGTAGGTCAACCCATGGTAGATTCCTAATGAAAGGATTCTACTTATTAAATTTTGACTCGTATGGTGGGTCGTGACATGGTAGATTCCTAATAAAAGGATTCCACTGATTTAGAAATTAAATTAAAATTTGACCAGTATGGTGGGTCGTACCATTTGACCCGTATGGTGGGTCGTACCATGGTAGATTCCTAATAAAAGGATTCTACTAATTAAATTTCATTGAGATTTGACCCGTATGGTATGTCACCCCATGAAACTGCCTGTAAGAAAGACTTTGTGCCTGTAGAAAGGACTTGGTGCCTGTAAAAAGGACTTTGGTTCCTGTAAAAAGGACTTGGTGCCTGTAGAAAGGACTTGATGCCTGTAAAAAGGACTTTGTGCCTGTAGAAAGGACTTGATGCCTATAGAAAGGACTTGATGCCTGTAAAAAGGACTTCGTGCCTATAAAAAGGACTTAATGCCTGTAAGCAAGACTTTATGCCTGTAAGAAGAACTTGGTTTGCCTATAAGAAGGACTTGATTTACCTGTAAGAAGGACTTTATGCCTGTAAGAAGGACTTATTTTGCCTGTAAGAAGGACTTGATTTGCCTGTAAGAAGGACTTTGTGCCTGTAAGAAGGACTTGGTTTGCCTGTAAGAAGGGCTTGATTTGCCTGTAGGAAGGACTTTGTGCCTGTAAGAAGGACTTGGTTTGCCTGTAAGAAGGACTTGGTTTGCCTGTAAGAAGGACTTGATTTGCCTGTAAGAAGGACTTTGTGCCTGTAAGAAGGACTTGGTTTTCCTGTAAGAAAGACTTGATTTACCTCAAAGGGTGCCATTCTGGAATCTGGGGAGACCAGGAATCCGGCAGAAGCTCAAACCCAATTTAACCTACCATGAAGGGTGCATGTATATGCCGCTCTAGATTCAAGCACCCTGAGAATCGTTAGAATTCATTCTCATGAAAGGTTCAGGGCGAAGATATATTTACCTGAGGATTTGGAAGGAACGCCTAGTGGTTTCTAGATAACCAGGCTTGTTCATTCAACCCGAACATTGGGAATGTGTCACCCCAGACATGTGGACAGGTCAAGTAAATTGGGGAGTCTACTCCTTACGTCAATGAATGGCTTATCTCGGACTTTGCCCCTGCACAATAAAATGCAAGGGTGAAAGGGTCGAGTGAATTTTAAAAGATTTGGGCTTGTTTAATGTTGACAACTGTCATAGTCGTCGATCGAATGTCCCTGCAAGAAGGAAATCAGAAGGGTTATCTTTAAAACCAAATGCGTTAAGGAAGATATACTCTCCTTTTCAATTCAGGTTTTCCATCAATTTGCCCCATTTTCATCAGGACGGATCTCATCAGATGATCACCATTTTTCCATTTGGGGTTGTCTCCCTTTACCAGCTTCGCTGGGTTGATTTTCCGTCAACCTTTGTTGGACAATTTGATCTTGTTCGTCGACTATTCTGCAAAAAATAATTTACAAAAATTTGTCTTATTTATTTACAATATTCACAACATTTCCTAACCTTGGAGATCGAACTAGGGGCGTTTCGGATCACTGTCATTCCCTCATGCTATGAAGGTTCTCTTTTAATGTAAGAGCCAATTTTTGCTGATATAATCTTATCATGTTGCATCGGATAAACTCCCTTTTACGACGCCATCTGATAATTTCCTTTGGCTGGAAAATGAGTATTCTAACAGGTAACTCAGCTCGTAGACTCCCTTTCTTCGTAATCTTCTAGCCTGGATAATGTTATTTAGGTTGTTTTCTCCATCTGGGTGTTCCTCTTAAACCTGCAATATAGAGAAAGTGATGCAAGTGTATACATGTATGCATGGAATATATGTAGTGGCCTTCAATGTGGCTCAGACACCTATGAGATATGAAGACTGATCCGATCTTTATCTTATTCAAGGGTAATATTTCTTGACAGCATCTCCATTTACAGGACTTGCCAATTCCTCTTCATCCATATTTATGAGAATTAAAGCACCGCCGGGTAGAACTTTCTGTACTACATACGGACCCTCATAATTTGGTGCGAACTTGCCCCCGGGATGAGGAGCATTAGGGAGCGTCTTCTTCACAACTAAATCCCCGACGGTAAAGTTTCTGAATTTCACTTTGCGGTTAAATGACTTTGCTACCCGCTTTTGATACGCCTGTCCATGACAGATAGCCTTCACTCGTTTCTCATCAACCAGATTCAATTGCTCATGCCTCTGCCGGATCCATTTGGCCTCTGAAAGTTTCGCTTGGGCTAATATTCATAAGGAAGGGATCTCAACTTCCACAGGAAGGACGGCCTCCATGCCATATACTAAAGAGTAAGGCGTTGCCCCGGTTGAAGTCCGAATTGAAGTTCGGTATGCCATTAACGCGTATGGCAATCTCTCGTGCCAATCCCGAAAGTTCTCTGCGGTCTTAGCCAAGATTTTCTTAATATTCTTATTCGCCGCTTCCACAGCTCCATTCATTTGTGGGCGGTAGGGAGAAGAATTAAGGTGTCTGATCTTGAATCGATCTAAAAGATCATCCACCACCTTGTTGTTCAGGTTGGATCCATTGTCTGTAATAACGGCTTGGGGCGTCCCATACCTCGCAATGATGTCCCGCTTGATGAACTTTGCGACGTTTTTGGCTGTAACGTTTGCATACGAATTGGCTTCGATCCATTTGGTGAAGTAATCGATTGCCACCAAGATAAAACGGTGTCCGTTTGAAGCTTTGGGGTTAATCGGCCCGATCATATCGATTCCCCACATTGAAAACGGCCAAGCCTCAGACATTTGATGTAGTTCATTTGGGGGAGCGTTGATCCTATCCCCATACACCTGACACTGATGACAAGATCTCACGTGTCGGTTGCAATCTGACTCCATGGTCATCCAATAGTAACCGAGTCTCATGATCTTCCTGGCGAGGAGATGGCCGTTCATGTGCGGTCCGCACTCTCCTTCATGAATCTCCTGCATGAGTAAGTTTGCTTCCTTAGCGTCTACGCACCTTAATAGAACCAAATCGAACGACTTCTTGTACAGCGTCTGACCACTAAGAAAGAACTTCGTAGCCATCTTGGCTATGTACTTTCTATCCCCCATTTGGCTCCCTGGAGGATATTCTCCATTCATCAAGTAATTTTTAATGTCCTGATACCAGGGTTGGCCATCAAACCCTTCTTCGATCACCATGCAGTAAGCCGGTTGTTTAATAATGTCGACCCTTAATGGCTCGATGTCTAAGCCTTCCGTTACTTGCAGCATGGACGATAGGGTAGCCAAGGCGTCCGCAAAATGATTTTGGGTTCTCGGTAGGTATCCAAAATCGATCTCCTCGAACTCCTCAATCATTTCCTCTAAGAACCTGTGATAAGGGATGAGCTTAGAATCTTTAGTTCTCCATTCGCCTTGGGTCTGCAGGATGATTAATATGGAGTCCCCATATACTTGTAGCCTCTTTACTTCATGGTGAGAGCTAGCTGCAGCCCTAGGATGCAGGCTTCGTACTCAGAAATATTATTGGTGCATGGAAATGTCAGCTTTGCAGCGACTGGATAATGTTGTCCCTCAGGGGATATTAAAATTGCCCCAGTTCCAGACCCTGCGAGGTTTACAACACCGTCAAAATACATTGTCCATTTATCCTCGGACAAGTTTGAAATGTGATCCTCTGACTTCTCGTCACTTAGGATACTAAGCCCCTGGGCATTTTTAGCTAACATATCTGCTATGGCTCGTCCCTTAACAGATTTCTGAGTTGAACTCCTAACGTCGAATTCTGATAGGAGGACCTGCCATTTAGCCAGTTTCCCAATTAAGGCTGGCTTTTTTAGGAGATATTTTATCGGGTCGTTCTCTGTGACCAGCTGTATGTGGTGATGAAGGGTATATTGCCTCAACCTGTGTAGCACCCATACCAACGCAACGCAAGTCTTCTCGATGGTAGGGTAATTCATCTCCGATGCAGTGAATTTCTTGCTCAGATAATAAATTGCCCGTTCCTTGCCATCTTCAGGGTTTGTTTGGGCCAACAGAGCCCCTAGGGATTCTTGATGGACAGTAAGATACAGGGTTAACGGAAAACCTGACATGGGAGGCACCAAAACTGGTGGCGAGACGAGGTAACTTTTGATCTTTTCCAGAGCTTGGTGACACTCAGAATCCCATTTCACCTTGGCACATTTCTTTAGCAGCTTAAAGAATGGTTTAGCAACTTCAGATAGTTGACAAATAAACCTGGCGATGTAGTTCAGTCGCCCCAGCAAACTCCTCACTTCCTTAACTGTCGTAGGGACCCCGAGGTCTAATATCGCTTTGACTTTAGAAGGGTCTATTTCAACTCCTCGGTTGCTCACCATGAACCCAAGAAGCTTTCCTGATCGTGCCCCAAATATGCATTTGGCGGGGTTTAGCTTCAATCTATATTTCCGAAGTCGTTCGAACAGCTTTCTTAGTATTTGGATGTGATCATATCCGGGTTTAGACTTCGCGATCATATCGTCGACGTATACCTCTATCTCTTTATGCATCATATCGTGGAACAAAGCTACCATGGCCCTTTGGTAGGTTGCTCCTGCATTTTTCAAGCCGAAAGGCATAACTTTATAACAGAAGGTGCCCCATGGCGTTATGAACGAGGTCTTAGCCTTGTCTTCTTCCTTCAAAAGAATCTGGTTGTACCCAGAGAATCCATCCATGAACGAGAACATATCAAAACCGGCGGTGCTATCGACCAAGACATCGATGTGTGGGAGAGGAAAGTCATCTTTCGGGCTTGCCTTATTTAGGTCGCGATAATCTACGCAGACTCTGACTCTCCCGTCCTTCTTCATCACCGAGACAATATTAGCAACCCATTCGGGATAAGCGATCACCTCAATAAATCCCACCTTAAGCAGTTTCATCACTTCTTCTTCGATCTTTTTGGATAACTCCGGTTTTGTGCGTCGAAGTTTTTGCTTCTTAGAGGGAACATTCGGATCTGTTGGGAGCGAGTGTTCAACGATGTTTGGGTCCAAACCCGGCATATCTGCATAGGACCAGGCGAACACATCCTGATATTCCCTGAGGAGATCAATAAACCGAGACACTTCTGACGAAGACAGTCTTCCTCCGATTTTTACTTCTTTCAAGTTCTCAGAATCACCCAGGTTGACTGTAATGGTTTCCTCTGTCGTTAAGGGTTTATGTTCCTCATATCTGCTCCAATCCCTTCTGACATCACTGGTATCGTCATCACATTCCTCCTCAATTCCATAGGAGAAGTCATCGATACGGTCTGAGCTACATAATAACCTGTTATGCATATGAGGGATGGTATGCCTGAAATGTCACAAGCATGGTCAGTATTTTGCTGGTACTAATAAAGATGCATGAATTTCTGAAAACACTTTGAAAAATGAAGAAAAAAGAGGGGAAACTGGTCGTCGTCTCATTGGACGTCCTCGCTCTCCTAAAAGATTTTTCAGGAAAACATGGATCATGTGGCAAATCAGCCCTCAAACTTCAAAGATTTGAAGTCAAGTATCATCATCGGGCCAATTTATCATTCCACAAAACTCATGGGACTTTTATTAGATGGGAAATGGACCGCATTACAGCTTACACTACTTAGACCAACGGTCGGAGATCCAAGGGTGGTTTTCAGAAAAGGAAAATGCATTGCTAAGGAATGAAAACATTATGCAGAAATCTAAATGCAGGAATTGAAATGCATCAAGGGAAAAGGAAAGAGAAGGCTTCTTTACACAGGCTGGCTGGAGTCCTCATCAAGCCATTCGATAATGACGTTGACGATGTCTTCTAGAAATGGGTTAGACAGATCAGGCTCAGCTGCATTTTGAACAGTTTCATCTGCCAGCATCTTAGGACGCTTGGAGAAATACTGGGCCAGTGGACTGCCGATCACGCTAGCTCTTCCCTTCCAAGGTCCGGAGCCAATGAACGAGCCAACTCTGCCTCCTTGGCTTCCACGGCCTCGATACTGGCCTCTGCCTCGACGTCCACGATAGCCTGTCGAAATGAAGCTACTACTGAATCCACCAGTATATCCTAGGCCTGATCGGTGCTCGTT